>CM036248.1:31052728-33452728 GCA_020698575.1 Bostrychus sinensis
GGTAAAAATGCACAATACAAAAAAGAAAATAACATCCATCAATTTCTATGTTTACCCACCAACTCCTTTTTTTCCTTTGCACAAACATCTCGTGGCTTTCTTTCACCCAAAACCTGTCTACAGATATCACTTCCTAATTATTTTTTGTGGATCAACAAAATTAGCTAAAACCTTAGGGTCTTTTCTCGATTAAAGTCAATGTGGCATGATTTTGAGGCAGACAGAAAACAACCCAGAAACAAATGCGCTTTCATTATAGGCTCTAATCAAGATAAAGTTTTCACCCTTACATATGCAGAAGAAATTGTATAATTCAACAATATAAGGTCAGACAAGACCAATGTTTAACTACAATGTTAATGGCTGATGAAGACAACTTTCAGATAATAAAATCATGTTCTAGCATAGGAAACTACAGTGCAGTCTTGGCCAGCCATGCTAATTATTTTGTTCTCTATTCTCTTGTCAATTCAAATTTGATTTCCAGGTCAAACACAGTTGGATAGACATTTAGCCAATCAGAAAACAGAGGACAGACCGAACTTAAAGGCTTAAAAGTCAGTCATCTATGGGCCCGGGTAAGTAAGATGATTGGCAGCAGATTTATACCAGCCGTCCCTAATTCACTGCAGAGTAATTGTGGCTTGGTTTGAGACAGACAGAAAATGACCCAGAGGCAAATGTACTTATATAGGCCCTAATCAAGTTTTCACACTTAAAGATCTAGACTCATTTTAATTAAGCAATAAAAGGTCAGCCAAGGAGAGGAAGGATACTTGAGACAGGCAAAAATAATGACCAAATATTTATATGTACTTACATGTTTCTGGGACAATATTTAAATACAGTTTCTCATTTATATGCTAGAATAAGCACATGTGGCTGCAACTTCTCACCAACACATATCATTGTGTGTTAAGAAAATAACCAATATGGACAATATAAACAATTTTGTTTAGCATAAAAACAATAAAAGATTTACACACAGTATACTAAATGTCATTTGAATATACAGCAAGTGCTATTGCAACCTCACAGTAAATTTTTATATGAAAGGAATACCAGTAAACCTTGCCATACTGTTAACAAAATCTCAATCAGTGTATGTACTGACATCACTGCCATTTCTTGATCTCAACATAGCACTAAGCCTATGTGTAAGAAATTATTTTGTGTAAACAGTATTTAGACTTTCATTCCATTTTCAAAAGTAAAAAGTAGGCTAAGAATAACTTCATCTTAGCTGTTCTACAATAACAAACGAACAGGTTATTTCATATCAGGCAGTATTTCATAACAGGCAGTGTATAGGTTTATGTTGGGTGTATTTATTTTAGTATGTTGTATATTTTGTTATACTTTGCTCTTTTACAAAACAAAACAAAAACAAAAAAACAAAACAAAAAAACAGATAAAGGTATAAATTACACTTATATTATTTTTAATTACAGATACATTGTACTTAGTTAACAATTCAGAAATGAATAAAGGGTAATATAATTTAATAGAAAATAGGTAAAATCTGTAATAATTTGTTAATGAGTATGCATTTTTTAATGAATACACAAAAATTTTACAAAACACACACACAAAACATATTTTGGGGGATTAGGTTGTTGTTTTTTAAGCTGCTATACTGTATTATATAATAGAAATTAGAATAACAGCGCTCCTGTGGCGCTTTGTCCAGCATGAACTCTGGATACACTGGCTAGCCACTCTTTGTTTCTTTATAACAGCATGTAGAGGCTGGGCCATGTTGTTCAGTGGACTAGCCTTTAGTTTTTGATGCTACAATATATGTATCACAATGAATACAGGTTAGACTACATTGTGCACACTGTTCTGTTTTAGCAAGAAAATATACTACATTAAAGTAGCTGTGTCCAGGCCTGTTTACAATGGCATATGTGGCATCTTAGCTGAATTTAATCATCCGTAAATATTTCAGACTAAAACAAGATTTTACATCCCCCTTGTTTATCTAACAGTTTAATTAACAGCTCCAATAACCTTTAGCGGCTACTATTCTGCAAGAAATAACACGTTTATTTACATCTGCTATTCTCATCCTTTTGTCAGAGTGAAGGTGAGAAATTAGCAGGATTTGAAATTACTGCCAATTGTATGTGAGCGTGTGGAGCTATGGGAACTAATAAAAAGATTTGGAAGACTACAGCTTCAGGAGACACATACAAGAAAAATATGAATGAGAAGACTAGATAGCTAACATGAAACTCACTTGGTATATTTTCACCAGGGGAAAATCTCACATCTGCATTTTTTCTCTCGTTTAAACTCAAAATCAAAAATAAATAAATAAATACAATAAAATAAAATAGTAAATATCAGCCTTTAAAATAAAAGGATAAAATAAAATGCTATACATTTAATGTTCAAAATAAACTTAAAAAATAAAAATGAATAATAGTCTTAAACTCATAACAAATGGAGTCTAGAAAATATAATAAAAATATAATAACATAATTTTAAAACAAGCTATTACATTAATATTCTTTAGCAGTTGTCAGTGGGCAATGAGACACTTGACAAGTTTTAATAGTTCAATATGAAAAAAAAAGCAAATATTTTCTTATCATCTTCAAATTAAATTATGAAATAATTCCACCATGTAGGCTACCCCTTGCAAAGTGTTGTATCCCTAGGGGTCCCCATACCTTTGGTTGGAAAACACTGGGCTACAACATCCTAGATAGCCTACATCAGTGGCGTAACTTAGTAACCTAGTACAGTTTTTTTTTAATTGGCCTTAGTGATAAAAGGGCAAAGTACTTCAAGTTTATGCATTAAGCTTCTGATTTATAAAATGTGGCAGTCAGCTGTTTTTACTGGATTCAAAGACCAGAGCTTAAAGTCTGGGTAGTTTCAAACAAAAATCAGTGTCTGCATCATTCATAAGACACGTCAATAAACAAGCTCACAGATGATCCAAATCTATCCGGGTCTTACAATTTATGATGAGTTGGTTAAATTTAACATGAATTAAAATACTTTTAATAGAAAAACTTGACCATAGACAGACAAGGGCCCACTCCCAGGGGCCCCTAAACCTCCTCAGTGCCAGTGCAGTTGCACTGACTGCACTGCCTGATGTTACGGCCCTGGCCTACATGAAAAATAGTTCACTGTGGAAACTTTTGCTTTAAAAGTCATTGTACTTAGTTTTACTTTATAGCCTTTCAGTGTAATATGAAAACATATTGGCCTAAACCATGGGGAGGCTAATGACACATTGCACCAAATATGCAACAAGCGAAGAAGACGAGGTGCGCGATAAAACACAGGTGCACAGATAGCTACATTGCAGCTCTATCTAGTGGCTTTACATCACTCTTTTCAGTTAACCAGAAGATATAATATACTCAGCTGAGTAATAAGAAAGTGGTAGAATTATCTTAGGTTCATAGTTTTATCGCTGGAGACGTTTTCTTGCAGATGGACGGAGGTATCTCATGAGCTAGCAGGCTACAGAATTATTGTTAGCTAGGCATGTTTAGTGGACTTACCTTAAAGTGGACATGTTTTATAACTAATATTAATAATTAAATTAGGTAAATTTGATTCAAAGATGATGTAAGCTGTAAAAAATAGATTGGAGGCGGACTATTTTTTCCACAGGGCTTTATTAATTGTCCATGATTTGGTCATACAAGCGCGTGCCAGGTCGTAGACGTGCCCCAAGCGGAGCTCATAGGCAGAGACAAAGTTATTAGCCAACTAATTAGCTAGTGTCAAGTTAGTTGAATTTCATAAAAAGGAAGTAAGTGAACTTAACCAGTTGTTTGTTTGCGTTATGAAGATGCCTTTAAATTTTATTATGTTTTAGTGGGTACATTTAATTCGAAATGGTGTCAAATGGTCCAAGTTAGCTAAAAGCTGGAGGCGGAGTGTTTTATTTTTTTCTCTCGTCGGGGCACTAGTTAATTATGTCCTTACGCGGTGGCGGTGACATGTTGCTCACCGGCGCCAGGTCATAGTCATGCCCCTATTCTTTTCGGCCTAGAACACGGAGCTGATAGGCAGAGACCGGAGGCGACGCCGATCGGAGCCACGGGATGCGCAGTGTCTCCGCTCACAAGTGCAGCTCGGACAAAAGAGGAGCAGAAGCAGCAGCAGAAGCATAAGCAGTAGCGCGTCTGCAGAGCCTCTGCATCCATCCACGCAGAGTTTGAAGCACGCATGCAGCAGACAGCAGCACTCTTTTACCTCCACAAAGGGACCACTACTGCTGCATCGTTGGAAGTATTCACAGTGGAAAGGTTTGTGAGCGTGACACGGAGCTGGCAGCTGAAGAAGACATACTACACAGCACAGCGCTTTAATCTTTTACAGTTCACTACAGTGCATGTTCAGGGTTTTCAGTGGCGCTTTCTGTGGGTTTTTTAAATTTATTTATTTTTTTTACATAAAACTGTTCGGACTAATTGAGCCAATTGGAGAAAGGACACAGCGGCTGTACTCGTGTGTTCTCTGCAAGTTTGGATACACGCACTGCTGGAAGTTTATGTGCCGCTGCCTCGGACAAGCTCCCGGGAGCTCCGTGCAGGTCAGTGAACTGATTTTATTACCTTTGCACGTTCTTTCAGTGTATATCTTGCTCCGTACTTTGACGAGATGGCGTTGTTGTTTGTAATTTGTCGTGCACGGTGATGTTCCCTATCCCCTGTCATGCTGGGAAAACCGTATTCTGTCATTCTCGTTAACGTTTATTCTTTGCTATATCAGTACATTTTAAAATAATTACTGGTCGGAGCCCGTGCCTTAATCATAAACCGCAAATTTTTAAATGCAAAGGAATGATTGAGCGAATACGAATGGCAATATCACAACAATTACTATGCCTGCAAGTTAGAGTCCATGCGTTTTTGCGCTGTGAGAATTAGGTAATTACGATTTGAAAAAAACACTATATTTCACACTGGTTTTATACATTTGTAGGCTTTGTGTGAGGTAGTCTTGCTGTAATGTATTTTAATATTGCAGATAATTATCCACCAGTGAGCTTTCCATAGTGCATGCTATTAACATTTACCTCCAGTGAGTGTGGGAACTTAACCTTTCTCAGCGTGCATCACCTCTCACCTCATCAGGACCTCATCCCCAAAAGGTACTGTCATGGCTTTAGTCCACAATATGATCGTGTATTATTGTAAGATACAGTATGTAGTGCTCTTTGCAGATCACCATTTTTTTTAGCTGTTAATGTCAGGTGTTGATGATCCTCCAGACACATTACAAAGTGTAAGCAAGCTTCCGTGTGGTGCTGGAGAATTCCACGAGACTCTGTATGAGTCTCTGACATGTGCCCTCACATGGGGCAACTTTTAGGGCTGTATTTACTGCATCAGTAGGAAGTGGCTGTTGCCTGACAACCGCAAGATAGATGTTCACCATGTAATTTTGTGAAGTCTTGTGTGGTTTTTGTTTTTTATACACCGCTGAATGTCTTTGAACAATCTGCTTAGATTTGTCTCCTTTCACATATCTTATATCTCTGATACAGTATTGCAACTTTTGTCAGGGAGTCAAAGAGGGGAATGATCTGATTTCACTGTCGCATGGCCCAGGCTACACACAATCGACAAACACACATATCCACATTCATACAATAGCCCAGAAGGACAAGTCTATCTGTTGGCATAAATTGATTTATGTGTTTGGTCCTGAGTGCTTTGAGGAACCAGAGTAGTTGAGGCCATTGTCTGTTTCATATTCCGCGTCTGATGAGGACTGCAATTAATATCAGTGCATTGCCTCTTCAGGCCTGAGTTCTGTCCCCTTTGTATATTAATACTAACTTCATCTTTGAAAATTTTTCTGGGTGTTATGTTGCAGGTGTAAATGTATTGTGTACAAATAGTTTCCAATTGATCGATATTGCTATATTATTTAGCATTTGGCTTTATTGTGGGGAACAAGCTTAATTCACCTTGATTTGCGAGTGCGACTGAGTATTCACTCAGTAAAAATGCACAGTAGAGCTTCATTGCAATATAAACAACAGCAGTATACCTAACTCAAAAATGTGTTACTATAATTTAATATTCCAGGTACTGGCAGACTGCATGTCGCTATATTTTTGAGCTGCACAATATATAGTAAATCTGGTATCAATGCCTTAATAACATCAGACTGTCCACATCACACTGCTTCAACTACCATAATGTTATGGTATTGTCCTATCTAAGAAATTATACCAAATTACAAAGTCACTAGCACTTGTTTAATTAATAGAGGTTAATGTGGACCTGTGATTCTTAAATTTGCCTATTTAAGTACCATTTACGTTACATTACATTTCTGCAACAAGAAGAGTGCAGTAGATTTGGAACCATAACTCATATCCACTGGTCAAACGAGGGTGAATTTTATTACTTGCAGATTTAATTTCTCTATACTTGAACACTTCAATTTACTGAAAACTGACCGTACTACATTCAGTTACCTTAAACAAGTAGTAAAGTAGAACTAAATTTATTCAATACTAAAGCAAAAGCTAATAATTCTTAATGGTAAAGATATTAATCTGACCACAAAAGAACTGATTCACTAATTATTTATTTTAAATTTTAATGTAAAAAAAAAAAGTGTCACAGACTTCCTGAATGCAACTTATGGGTTTCCTATAATCATGTAGTGTTTGGAACTGTAAATGCTGCTTGACTACATAACAGCAAATCTTACCTAATAGTTAATTATGTAGTTCTTGTCATTACAGAGAAGTCAGAGCAAATGACAGGGAGAAAACAGGTGTAAAATCTGCATTGCACAAAGTTAGAGTACCACTATTGATTCATTTGCCACAGTTTGAGAACCACAGGTCTAGACTAGACCAATATATTTTCTAAATATTTTTAAAATTCAGATATAAAATGATAATGCAACAGGGCCTGTCTCATTATACTAGTCATATAGTCATTGCATATTCCACACAGATATGACATATTCAGGGTTTTCCTAATACTGTTTAGTCCTTCTACATTAGGCTAGTCAAATGGAAGAAAATGCACTACTCAGAAAGACAACTACACCAAGTATTTCTTAATATACTCAACAGCAAATTCAGTTATTAAGTTAAGCTTCCTCCCAGATATTCATTACTTAATATTGTGCACCTGTACACCAAGGGAACAAATACTATTTTTGGGGTCTGAAGAGTCATGCATTTTGACTTGTCTGATATCACAATGTATGACATGACCGTTTGTGTAGAGCTGTAAGTGATTGCTCCACAATCTCTGTTAAATGCAATGTGTTGTGTTTACACTTTAGAGGAGAAACCCACAGCGATAACAGTGCTCTGGTGAATAATAGCCTGTCGACAGGTTTTGCACAGCTGTATCCTGAAAAGCTATACTTTAGACTTCACTCCATAACCCGGTGCATGGCTTTTCCTCTAATCTTGCTAATCAAACCAGGTAGCCATAATTTTGAAAGAACAAGAATCCTCTGGGTAAATTTCTTTTTTACTTTTTTTTAAAACTGACCTTCTCCACTTAAAAATAATTTAATTCATTCTGAAATGTTACGAAAACTGTGTACACAACAGTGCCACTCCATGATTCTACGCTTAAGTAATTTCCCCTTTCATTATTCCTGCGGAGATTTTAATATTTGGCGTGATGAGTCTGTCTCCTTTAGGGATCAGACCAGCCCTAAACACTTTTACAGATTGTTAAAGGGTAATCAAGATGACTCCCCTTACTCACGTCAAAACGACTACCTCCAAAGCTCTGGGAGATGCACTATAATATCTTAGCTTATTACTTTCCAACAGTAGCTCGCGGTGACCTTATAAATTATAACATTTGATATGGCAAACAGAGCGGCCCAAGCAAACACGTGAAGGTTAATGCAGCCCGACAAACTCTGCGCAGTTCCCACTGCTCGACGGATCGCTCCCGTGTCATATTTGCTTTACATAATTGCTGCCCTCTAATCTGTTACTATTAGCGTGCACACACACACACACAAGCCTGCCAGGCCATTGTCGACACACTCTCTCGTCTCTCACCTGCACTACATTTATACTGTAGGCTCCCTTGAGAACAGCCAGACACCATGATAAATAGTTGGTGTGGAAACTAAAGCTTCGCCATGATGCTTTGAGGATCTTTAAAATGTAAAGAAACAGCACAAAGCAATAGGAAGACCTCCAATGGACTAACCTGGCCTCTATTCATTGTGATGATTATGTGGCACAAAGATATGACACATTCAAGTTGGCCATGGAGAAGGTAAATTCAGTCCAATGTCAAATTATTGTTGAAAGTAACCCTAGGATTTGGGGGGAGGAGATTGCATGCTCTTGAAATGTGCTTAGAGAAGGGATATTTAGTGACAGCATGTGATATATTACCACTGTGGTCCTTAACTACATTGTACGCTGTACCTGAGAAAAAAATGCCATAAGGAAGAGAAAACTATATGGAGACCATATATGTTTTGGAAAATACTGTATTGGTTTTCTGAAGATAGTACTTCTGGATAAATTTGGTTGCAGAAATTTGGTGCAGTTAGGGCTGTCGCGGTGAGATAATTTCCCCTGTGGTAATTATATGCAACTCAGCACCGTGGTGTGCGGTATAAGCGATATAACATAAGTTAATAATAAAACCTGAAAAAATGACCTGCCAAAACGAATCTTGATTATAAAAATAAATTGAAATATAGTTAAGCCGCTAACAAAAACCTGAGTCAGACACGAGTGACAATGTCCTTGCAGTGTGTGTAATGTGGTAGCTTTAGAAAAACCCACATGTTCACCTTATGTGGTTTGAGAGATGAGCTAAGGAGGCTAGCAGTGCTCCCCGCGGCACTGACTCTACAGAGCGATTGTGTCACACACGTACCTGCAGGCAAGTTGAGAGGGCAGAGAAAAACCTCACGTAGTTATCACGTCACCAGGTGAGTGGATCGTCATTCGAGTCTACGGCTCCTCCTCTGAGTAACACATAAGCCCCATGTCTGCTTGGGAAGCGGTTAGCTTCAATGAGGCAGCGCAGCTCGTGCAGAAGTCTTTTCCTTTCTCATCGTTAACCCTCCGTTCTCCACTCCCAGAGTCTCCAAGCACATATACGTGCATAAACCTTAAATGCTTCATAGTTTACACTAACTTAACTGTGCATCTCATTAGTGTCTCACTAAAATGATAAACTGCTGTTATTGAGGTTACTTGTGCCCCCATGAGGTTGGATTGATAACAGCGCAGTATGACAATAATGCGGTTACCGCGGCAGCCCTAGGTACAGTAATGGAACGCAACTTGATGTGTAAGACATGCAATGTGTGATGTTGTTGCTTACAAATAAATAAAGATATAATTACTACCATTTTTCAGTTTATTAACAATATAATACTATAATGATTAGGGATACAATATTGAAATGTCACAGTAAAATATTATCACAGTATTACCCTCATGGTACGATATTTATTCTGGTATTGTGTGGAGGCTCACTGTATTGTGGGGAGGCTCATGATATTATATTACATACTGTATTATAAAAAAAAATGTCTTATACCAATGCCCTGCCAAGCCCTTGGTGCAATATTTACTCTCATATTTCATGTTTTATCTGCTCTAAATTGCTACAGCGATAACTAAGTTTTCATCTGGATCACATGAGTTTTGTCTGACAACAAAAAGGTTTAAACTGCAGCTCAAATGGTTGCAATGAAGCACTTGACACTGGTAACTACCATGTTGGCTGTGCTGTAAGGGAATAAAGGATTATGGTATACGTAGTTCTCTCTAGGGGTGTAACGATACAGTAACTATATTGATGTATTGACTATACAACTATATCGATACACATTACCTTGTATTGAATTGTATTGTTTTCTAGGAAGTGTATATCAATATACATGAAATATCAATTGATAATATTAGAAATATTGTTATTAGAAATTTGCATCTTAAAATAAAATTAGATATGTCTTTTTGGATGTAATCTTTGTGTTTTTAATGAAATAAAATGTTTTATTCAACTTTTCTTCACTCTCTGTGTGCCGGACATAATTAACCCTGGCTGCAATGCTACATTTGAGAGTAAACTTATGATCGATATGAAGGTGTTGAATCGTATCAAATTGTACTGTTCCAAATTAGCCAATATTGTTCTTGAATCGTACTGAAACAATTCTAATTGATACACATTTCATCATTGCAAAAACATATCGTTACAGTTCTCAATGCTTTTACTACGCTGCTGCAAAGCAGTAGCTCAGCTGGTAGAGATGCTAGCTCACTAACCAGAAGGTTGGTGGTTCAAGCCCTGCAGCCGGCAGTGCATACTTCCTTGGGCAAAACTCTTCACCTTGCCTATGTGTGACTGTTTTTGGTGGTGGTTGGAGGGGGGCTGTAGGCGCAACATAGCCGCCACACTTTTGTCAGTCTGCCACAGGGCAGCTGTGGTTACAGAAGTAGCTCACCACCACCGAGTGCGACTGAGGAGTGCATGAATAATGCACCAAAAAAGTAAAGCAAATTTGAGTGCCTAGAAGCGCTATATAATTCAGGGTCTTACTATCAGCTGTGTCTTAGTCGGTGATATATGCATCCTAGCTTTCATTTAATTTAATTAATAACCTTTAAATAAATTGTTTATTTTTTACCCAAACTGTCACCCTGCCTGACCTAGTCTTTAGACATGTTTTATTTAGTAAACAATATATTGATTACATTTAGGCTTTGTTTTTCTAAAACCAAATTAAGATAAAAATTTTTAATTTAACCCACTGTTTTACAGAACCAAAGCTATTTTTTCTTAATAAGGCTACTTAATATTTCACAGATGTATGTAATAGGCTTGATATAAACTAAACATACTGTTGGCTGCTGTAGCCTATTTAAACATTCTGTGCCCCCTTTAGTGCTCTGACACAACATTTGAGAACAACTGTGTCAACTCACACTTGCACCTAAGTGCATTTCTTGTTGTACCAGGACCAGTTAAATATAGTTTGATGGTGATTGGCTTCAAACGGCACGTCAATGCTCTGGAATTACCTTAAGTAACTATTTTACACACAACTCAGGCAGCCTCTAAATCTGCCTCTGCAGGATAAATTGTACCTCGTAACAAATACAACTATGACTTTGTAAATTTTTTCTGAGGAAACTACTGTCCAGATCTCTCTGTTCTCTGCTGGACACAGTGTGGAGTTAGTTTAAATCAGTTTCTGCTCGAGGTAGCCTCGCATTCTCTCCTCTATTTACCACACACAAGAGCAGGCTAGGCACGAGACATACAAGGGGGGCGAGAGAGACGAGAGGAAACGACGCAGCAGCCCTGCCATAAAACAATGTATGTTTCTGAAACATGAACGATAGAAGAGTTAAACCGGAGTTTCTCTCACAGTGGAAAAAGTGAGAAGCGCACAGGGCTTGCTGCTCTGCTGTGAGCATTTACGAAGCATAAACTAATTAGAGGACAGTATTTGGAGAGAGATTAGACAGGGCCCTGTTTGCCGTAATTGATGGACAGACAGAAACGTGACCACTACTTTGACAGAGAAATTGAGGTGGGGCTCTACGCAACTTGCCTAGTCTGCCTATTGGAAGGTCTGTCTCTGAGTATTATTCTTATATATTTTTGCTTGGAGAGCCTAAAACTGTAGTCCACGATGATATTGAGAGACTTTTGCAATTGTAATATTGCAGTATTGCCAATACTGTCACATCCCTTAAAAACTATGATAATCATAAATATTAATAAATAATTTAAGAAAGAAAACCAAGTTATTTGAGTCTTTAAAGGAACAGTTCACCGTTTTTCCATACTAAACTATGTTCTGCCCTGATCTTAGACGAGTCGATGCGTACCTCTCTGGTATTTGTGCGCGCCCTGTGTGCCCTTTGCGGGCCTGGGGAGCGAGGCTAATTTGTTAGCATTTAGCTTATTCCTAACTGTGTTTAACTGTACTTTGGTCATGTAACTACTCACGTAACCGTATTTAAATAGGGAAAACATGGAAGAGCTTGGTTGCTTCTAACTTGAGCTGGGTTTTGACCCATAGGGATAAGCTAAATGCTAACAAATTAGCGTTGCTCCCCAGGCCCGCAAAGGGCATGCGTAAAGACCAGAGAGGTACGCATCAACTCGTCTAAGATCAGGGCAGAACATAGTTTAGTATGGAAAAACAGTGGACTGTTCCTTTAACATCTGCTGTTTTCACACTTGTTTTGTTTTGGTTCAGATCATGTCACGGTGTTCTAGACGGTGACTAAAATAGGCAACTTTTTTTAGTGTGTGCGAAATAAATGTGCTACTGTAGTAAAGAACTTTTGAATGGAAACGGCGCCTGCTGTGTACTTCGGGGCTGTTCACCTCCCGATCAACAGCTGTAATTCTTACATTTTAGGGCAAGTTCAACTGGGTCAAAGTTGCTATCCGAGTGCAGCCATTTTGCTAAACAAAGCACAGTGTGGGTTACGAAACCTACAAACGTGTAGCAGGACATGAGACGCTACACAAATAGACTACATTCCCCCCTGTGTTCACAGATGTCCAATGCGTTTGGTTCGGTTTGCATGTGCCCCTTGGCTTGTGTCTGTTGACGTAAACGAGTGGCCAAAACCAGAGTCTCATGCGTTGCTGTGGCAGCGCTCAGCTCAAGGTCACAATTAATCAGAGGGGAACCCCTAACACAGCGGCCCCGGCCTAGAGAACGGTGCAATAACACATGAAACAAGTGTTTTTCTAACCATTTTATTTGTGAATTTGTGCAATGCCACTGAATTTAGCGATGCACAAGTCACATTTAGTGCTGTTGTTGTTGACCGCTGATTATCCCTTCTCGATAGCACAGGTTAGGTCACTGGCACATTAAAATCAGATATGTAAATGGTAAATCCCAAAGCCCTAAGCTGTCTATGACTGATCAGTCACGCATACACCTGATGTTCCAGTCAAACCCTTCAAGACTCCTTGGACTCGTTAACACTAAGAGACAGAAAAGACATGTAGCTGATTTGGTTTTACACATTTACATTTAGTTATTTAGTTAATTAGAAGTTTTAAGATTAGACTACTGTTATAATACTATTAATTATATTTTTATTTATTTAAATTGTTTAAATTAAATAATTAATTTAATCCAATATTTGCAGAATTCCCTGTATATTGTCTGTATGACCAGTTGACATTTTTGTGTGCGACCAACTGAAAAAGTTCTAGGTCTAGAGCCCTGTGTGAGACAGGCTCCTGTCCTCAGATCGTAGAATTAAACATCTGACATATTAGTTAAGTGGTATTTAGCAGCAGTTTGAGAGAGTTGAGATTGCTTTATAAGTTTCACATCAGCATGTAGGTAGCAGTGAGAAGCATGCCCTTGTTATAAACCTAATGTTCAAAGACAGCATAGTTATCAGCTCCTGACACGCTGTGAGTAAGGTGCACTGCTCATAACCCTGCCCACACCGCACTGTGATTGGTTAAATCTGTTTATCACTCATTTAGAGAATGACAAACCAATAGGATGAGGTATTGGTAAAAAGCAGACTGTCTGCATCTGTTTCTGAGCATGGAGCTTTACCAAATGCACTGTAGCTATGATCCAGCCATTTTTCCAAATCATCAAATTGTCATTCATTAGTTCAGATCATGACACCATCTAATATCATTTTATTGCATACTGCTACTCTGGCTCCATTTTAATTTTTTTAGCTTATGATAATTGGTTCAAATTTAAAACATTAACTTACACTAACGCACTTACTTGTCACCACAGTATTTTTTTTTTTCACCAACAACATACTACTTAAAATTATAGAACGCGTTAAAGCCAGAAGTGGAAGTTGAGTGGAGTGACAGCTTTGCCAATCCTACCAATACGGAAAACAAATGTTTTAGATGCGACATCATGTGACTCTAATTAATTAGTTAACCCTAACCCGTGTTCAGATAGATCTTGAGTCTGAAGAGGCTGAACTTGGGCTGGGAAAAAGTTCAAAGAGGCCGCACTTCTGTGTGAGAGGCGTGTTTGCGCTGAACCAATCAGAGGTTTCCTGCAGTGCCACTCACAGCACATGAAGAGAGGATCGGTAATATGAGAATGAAACCATTTATGTAGCATTTTATAGACTTTGTGGAGCATTTATTAATAAAAATAATAATAATGATGAGAGCATTTTATGCTTTTTATTTTAGGCCTTATTGTACCATTTTAGGCCTTATTGTACTAAATTATGTTAATGAAAAAAAATAAGAAACTCAACAGCCAGCATAATTTGGGGACTTAAAAGAAGAAATAGGCCTATGGCAGAGAGAATTATAAAAGAAAAGCAAAAGCAGAAGCTGGAGCTGAACAGGTGAACAACGAGATTGGTGAGAGAATTAAGAGAGAGCTAACATTAAAAACACTGCTTTAAGATGAACTCACTGCCTGCGCAAAGCAGTAGGTACTGATCACCAGTGTCCAGACTCGGACCGGCATAAACAGACAGCGATCTGCAGTGAGGAGAGGCACGTGAGCAGAGAGGACAGAGGGAGACAGGTGAGCGGAGAGGACAGAGAGACAGGTGGGAGCCATGGCCTGGTGACGTAGCCTGTGGTACCAGGTTGTGTCATTATTAAAATTTGGTCATATGCAACTGAGGTAGACAAGGCTTCTGTCTGCTCCAAAAGTGTTGTGAAAGATTCTCCTGATGAATGATGTGGACACCACGCTGCTGTGTCAGACCTGAGCCCCATCCCGCACTTACACAAGCCCTCTATGTTTAGTCCTCTCTGTAGTGTCCTCCTATGTTCAAACTTATATTTATTAGGCTATATCAAGGATATTGTCAACACAAAACAGTAGCCTATTAATTATTATTGATGTAGCTTATTTATTTTGGCATTACAGTGGAAAAATAATCATATTAAAGCCCTCAAATTAAGATAAAATAAAGTCAGTGAAACAAAACTAAATACAGGCTAGTCTAGAGAAAAATCGTCTCTTAGCAGTAGCCTATAAAAAAGAGAAAATAAGGCACTAATCAAAGGACAACAACAACAACAACAACAACAATAATAACAATAATAATAATACTACTAATAATAATAATAATAATAATAGCTATGATGATTTAAAATCAACAGTTTTTATTTGCAGTGTTGTGGCATTTAGAGTGAGGAATCACAAATAAGCCAGCTGTGATTTACATCAAGCACAAGAACTGTGCCATTTTACGCAAACTAGATGCGTTTGTCTTTCTCTCTCATCCAAGGACTACGTGATTATTTACTGCGTCTTAATGAGCGCGAACTGTACCGCAGGTTAGAACAGTGCAGTGGGACTTTGCTCCATGGAATTTTTCAGTTGGATTTACGCTACATTTGTGAACTTGGCCAGAGGAGAAAGGTGAGAGGAAAAAGCTGTGCTGGAGACCTTGGATTGAAGCGCTGCTGCTGCTGCTGCTGCTGCTGCTGCTGCTGCTGCTGCTGCTAAAAGAAATGCGAACTGGAGATGCTTTTACGCACAGCCTGGCATTTAGGAAATCATAACTATTTTATAATTCTATAGCAGTTATTTTTTAGTTCTTAAGGATCATGGAAAACCTGGAAATGTAGCAAATATTTTTCTCGTTATTGAACTGATTTGGGAATTTATTTCAATGTCCAAATATCATGATGTGTGGAATCATGCATTTTTACTGCTTGTTTAGAAAGCTTTATAAAGAACAAGCAAAGACACATATGACCCTTGTTTGGACCTAATAAGTTTAGTTTTGAGCCTTTTAGGTTGCAGTAGTTTGCTATTAGAGTGGTGTAGACACAAAGAATTTTAAAATTAATTTTAGATGATGAGGATGAACATGTTATGAAATATAGAATTTCTACTTCACCACCTGGAGTTGCATTTTGATTGGAAATGAGAGAGGAGGAGTGTTCCCAAGGGACTGTCAAGAAGGGAACACACCTCATGGCTGGTACACACTCTTCATGACCTGATGTCTTGTGTGGAACATAAATTGATTTCTGTAACTCATTACACTTACTGTGTCGATGCGTTGGTGGAAATTTATGTGTGGGTCTTCACAGACAAACAAACAAAAAAAAAAAACTAGTTAAGTTGCAATGATAGACAGGAGAACAATCTTGGTTTTTGTGTTTTAGGCTGTAGTTAAGGGGGTTGAGATGAAAGCCACCTGCCATTATCCACAGGGTTCTGTCCTGCTGGTTCGACTCCTGGAACAGCACCGTTTCGCTCCGTTGTAACCCACAGATTAACATTTATGGCCCAGCATGCTCCACTGGACTTTCTGGGTCATGACCAAGTAGCAAGATTGAGGAGTGGGCCAGACTTTGGAGCAGTACAAGTTTCCCTGCAAGCTTTGCCTGGTGGGGAAAGTCAAATAGAAATGTGCTCAGTTCTGTCATAGCGAGAACAGCATAGAAATGCATTGGTTGTAAAGTGCTGCAATGTTTTTCACAGCAAGTAAAGGTAGGAATCAATGCTTCAAATCTAACCTGCCACCCACTCATAAGAATGTTAGAGAGTTCAAATTTAACTAGAACTTCACATATATTTTTTATTGGAAAACATGGCAAGAAGACATCTTATAAACAGCAGAAAAGTGAACAGCATTCTGCCCATGTTTGTCTCTGAGTAAACAAGCGGTGTTTTGGTAAATTTATTGCAATTTAAGCTGTATAATGTTCTCTGACCAAATAAAAACTAGATTATACTGTTAGTAGAAGGACAGTATTAAAAAAAGAAAAAAATAACAATAACAAATAAACACATCAAAAGACTGAATAGTCCATACTACAAAACAAAGATGTTGTAGTGAGAAAAAATGAGGTTAGGAAGTTAGCGTGTAAGTTAAAATGACCACTTGTCAACTATGCTAATTCTAAAACATACTTTTTGGAAATGAACTGCAGTATGCAGTATCTTATTTGAACACTGATGTTTATTGTTTTAGATAAAGCATGCACGATAAATGTGCATAGCATTAAAATTTATAAGTACCAAGTTCTGTAGGTATTAGGTCCCTAGGGTAGCTCCTCTCCTCCACCACTTTATCTGTTCTTGTAACATTTGTGTCCACAAAATAATCATGGGTTTGAGTAAATAGAAAATGTGTTGTTTAAAAGTTTTTCTAGGACAAATTTATGTCTGTCCTTGCTGTCTTGTTAAAACCTCACAAAAGCAATATTAGAGCTTGATGGATTCTGAGAATGGCTTGGACCTGCCATGCGCCTCAGGTCAGCTCTTTTGTGGCCTTTAGACAGCCCAGTGGGGAGCTGGGCGTCAGCTATGCTTGTCGATGGACTTGCTTGACGGCCTCAATAATTCAGTTGACGCAACCTCTGATACCGAACGCCGCGGGGTTGCAGTGAAGAGGCCAATGCTCCAGTTTGTGTGGGAAGCCAGTCAGCAACACTTCTCCTCTTTGTTATTGTCAGAGGAGGAAAAAAATATCGAATACCAAGCTAGGGTACTGGAGAGTGTAAAACTGGCGCATCCAAATCAATGCGCTGGTATACAGGTCAACAGTCTTTGACTCTGTGGTGGTCTGAGAAATTGGTCACAACTAAACACTATAGGACACATGCTCTACTTCAGTCCTGCTGAGCAGAGAGAGCAGTGCAATGTTGGTGTATTTCAGATTGATGTTTCTTTAATAAGGCCTGCAGTCGCTCAGTATTCTGATAGTGTGCCATCATGACCTACATACTTTTAGATACTTTAAAACGCTGACAACTGGAGTATAAAATCCTCCATTTTCTCTATGTATTGTGTCGATATGTGCCTAAAGACAAAGTAAATCCTATATATTATTCTCTGTAATTTGCAAAAATCTCTGTACTGTATTTTATACCAGATTCAATTTTTTTTGTCAAGTGTAGTGCGTCTTAAATGTTGGTCATTTATGTGGTATTCTACAAAGCTTGATCCCACTGACCAGTCAAATCAGTTAAGATTAAGCAGGGTTTATACAGTACTTAGTTTTGCCATTGATTTATATTTTTCAAATTGTCCCATGCGTTGGATCCACATCTATTTGTTTCGTCCCTCTAGCAAGGTTATATTTTTTTATTCTCTTTGTTACAATTAGGTAGACTTGCAGCAGATAGAATTTTTATTTGCTTGCATCTTTACATTTCTCTGCAACAGTGAAGTATTGCATTCCCATTGCCGTATTCACTATTGAGTCTCTCTCCTAGTCTGCCACCATTATGATTGCTGTGTATATTCCATCTCCCTGCATGCGCAAAAAAATAGGGAAGGGTTAGTTTGTCAAACAATCATGTGAAATGCATTTGAATGACACCCAATGTCAGCACTTTAGAATCTCTCAGCGTTTGAATTTTTATCTGGTCGCCAGGTTTGTATGCTCCCAGCATTTCAAATGTAGTAATGATTTTCAGTACCCTCTCTGTCTGCTTTGTTGACACTTTACAGTAGTACAACAATAAAGTGTGCAGATTACGAAGTCAACAGCACTAAAGTTTGAACCCAAGCTTGTAATTAAAAGCTGCACTTTTGAACTAAATATAAAATAGTGGCAATTTTAGAATCTAATTTTGTCTAATACTAGTGTTTAGTTGATGTGTTATGGACAGATCTGATGTGAATTCCATTTTCCCAATCACCCCGCAGTGTGCCGTGATTGCACTGTAGCTTCATTACAATGCAGCTGCGGCATTGCTGCAATTTAATTTATTTCCGTAACAATGATCATGGATTTGTCTGTAAATTGCCACAGGTCCGCGTGGGTTGATTTTATTTTTTTGCACACCATGGAGTCTATTCATTATGAATAAGCACTAGGTGACAATTGTTGACACTGCATCGCAAGATTCTCAATTAAGAGACTGTACATAAAGATCATTACTTCCTTAGATCCCCAGTGTAAAATAACATTGTCGGTTCCAATTTGTGCAGCTTCCACGGAGTTAAGACTGTCTAGTGTAATTGGGTGAGTTTTATGGAAGGGAGCACCTGTTCAGATAAAAGCAGGGTTCAATATTAGTAGCCCTGAATACACATGAACGCTACAGCCGCCATGTATGCATGCACTAAATAATCTATTTCAGATAGAGGCAGATTGAAATAAAGATTATAAAATCTTTTTGTTGCATACCGATTGTCCACAATGCAATTACATAGTAAATAAAAAATGAAATCGGCTGTGCTTGCAGTTTCTCCTCTAAAGATTCACTGAATACATAACTCGTACTGTCACTGGTGAAGGGTCATTTGGGGGATTTGTAAATATCCCTGCTCAGCTTATTATGTTGTATTTAAGCATGGAATTCATTTTGTTACATGCACAAAAAGAGGAGAAAATAGTTAGCATAAGACACTTCTTTTGCACAAGAACACATCAAAGTGTCTCAGTAAAAACAGATGTTTCTGCTGAGCTTTCTGTCGTTTTGTTTTTATGTACGCACTGACATGGTTTGACTAAATGTGCTGTGACTATGAAGGATGGAGATTCAAGCGCCATGTGCAAAGGATAATCTGAAGTGGCTCTATCAGAGATTTGCATCACTTAGCCCACTTGTGCATATTCTGCTGCATACGCTGAGACCAGACACTTAGCACGGAGAGGGATTGCATCATCTTAGTGGAGTGAGTTTCTCAGTCATAAAGTGTGCCAAAGGTATAGGTGCCATAAGCAGCTGGTAAACAATGTATATGTTTATATATCCACTACTTGCAACTATTTAAAAATCCTCATTATACCAAAAAAGTATATTGTCTTTGCAATCTACATACCTTTTGTTATATTTATATTGTATACATTACTGTATACACTGACGACCTGCATAATATTAGTAACAAAGCTGATGGACCATTTTCGACCATCCAGCACACACTCAAAATATTTTTTTTGTGGATGTGCGTGTCTTTTCTCTTATCTGCATAATGTTAGTATCTGTGATAATCTTGAATACTGTAATAATTTAGTGAAGGTTGAATTACACTACAGCAATCTGCTTTTACTAGTTACAGTATGTTATGATAAGGATATTGCATTTTTAAAGCTTTTAACCATATTATGTTATTGCATCTCAAAAACATACTTGCAGTGGTATTCATTCATTTCATTCACATGTTTGAATAATCTTGTCTGCTGAGGCTGTCCTTTTCTCAAGAGCTGAAAATGCTGGAGTCTCAGAGCTCTATGTAGACCTATCACACTATGTGAAACCAGGAAGTACTCCTGCCCCTATCTCCTTTTAACGGACTCATTCTGATAAATCTAGCTCTTAAATTAGTGTGTCACTATGTGTGTCAGTGGTAAAGCTGCCGATCATATACAAGGCAACTACAGCCTGCCTCGCCATAGTGGGTACAAGTATGGACTCCAACAGTTTGCAGAATGTTTCACCCACTCTTGCCCAGATTTCCTTCTATACACTGTTCTATCAATAAAACCTAAAAAAGCCTAAAGCAACAAAAAAACAACAGCAAAAAAACAAAAACAAACAATACTGTCATTACAAAGCAGTAAGCTCATTTATCCATCTGTTCGCCTTATGTTGCTAATAGCCATGCTAATGTCACAATTTAAATACATATATTTTTTATCTTCTAATCTTTATTCACCAGTAGCTCTTTTCATGTGTGGAATATGTAATCAAATCTCCTTGAAGTTTTACACTTAAGAGGTTCCAATTGACTGACCAATTTAGCTATTGGGTAATTGACAAAATTGTTTAAAAGGTCTTTCCAATTAGTTTGAACCATCCAACTCTTCTGACACAAAGTGATTATTTGCCAATAATCTTCCATAAAGCAAATGTCAGTTTTGCTTTAACAGCCAACAAGTAAACATTTTTTTAGCATTTAGCAGTAAGGGTGCTCCGATCGATCGGCCGCCAATCATGATCGGCCGATCATGGCTAAAAATAGAGTGATCGGTGATCCGTAAAATGGGCCGATCAGAAGGGCCGATCAAATTACAATAAACACGCTAGGCTCTCACATTTACTGTCCTGCAACTCCGGTTTGATTAAACAGCAGTAGCGTTATTTTAGCAGTGTTTTTAAGTTAAGCCCTGGTTATAACTAACACAAACCTGACCACAGAAAACTGTGCGTTTTGTGGCTTAAACTGCACCAAATGGCTGCTAATGGAAAGAGAAAGTAAAAAGGCAGCCCATGTGTCCGTGTGTCTGAGAGGAGCACCTTTCATCGTTGTCTTCTCTGCTCTCTTTGCACGTTTTCTTCATTCAGACGTTATCAAAACTGGCAGCAGGAGCTGTCTGCTCTTTAGTCCACTGTGTTTCAACCTGGTTTGGCTGCGCGTTACGCGGACACAGGCGCTGCACCCGCGGACTCGCATTAAAGGAACCAATTAAGAACAGCTGATTTTTACATCAGCGGAGCATTCAAACAAAGCCACAGACACTGGGCACACATTAAAGACCAATAATGCAACAAAACCTCTTCTAAAACAAAAATAAGTAGAATTTTGTTGTACTTTTATATTTACAAAGGCTACAGTATTTTTCAAATGGAACTAATAATAGCCTGCATACAATACATTATTACATTGAAGACCACGTGATCGGTATTGGCCATGATTGGTATCGGCCGATCACAGCAGAGGCTGATCGGTGATCGGTGATCGGCCTCAAAAACCCTGATCGGAGCACCCTTATTTAGCAGGCTAGCAAGCACAAGCAGGTTTGATGTCTGGCCTAAAGGGGCCATTTTTGCCTCAAATGTAAATCAGGGCTTAATTTGTAAATCAAACGATGCCGGAACAAAAATTGCGCTTTGACACCGGAGTCCACAAGGCCAACATTGATACCGGAACGTTCACACAACACAATGCTTAGGCGCACACACGCCAAAATACCAAGCAACTGCTAATTTATACTGAGTTTTAAATTATATTTTAACATATTTGTTAGCATTATTATACATTATATCATTTCACTTCAGTGTAATGTGTCAGTGTACGTTTGTGTGATTGCTCAGCTGATCGAGAAATCAGCCGATACGCAGAATTACTGCGCTTTTGTAGACTCGCTCTGTCATAGACCTACCTACTAGGAAAGTGAGCACACGGCAGCAGTAAGCTTTCAGACTAATCATGTCTCTACTTCGCTTTTTTTTAGTGACTGCCATGGAGCGCGCAGTTTTCTCTGCGCAATGGCGTTTCATGGCTTCAGGCTCTGTGACCCTCAGCGCATTAGCTCGAGCTTACAGATGCATTTGGACAAACAAAAAAGAACAATCTGCTGTGGATCTATGTCCCGTGTGCACAAGGGATATAATGGAGGAATGACCGCACAAGCGTAGCGTGGCGTAAGGTTTTGCTGCGTAACTATGGCTATGTAACAGTGACACTGGCCCCGGGTTTCATCCTGTGACCCATGATCAGCGCGTTAGCTGCAGCTTTCATATGCTTTTGAGTAAAAGAACAAACTTACGTGGCACTGCCTGGTCCCGTGCGCTCTCGGGTGCAGTGGGGAAATAACACGGCACATCCAAAGTGCATCACGTAGGTCCCCTCCGCGTAACCAAAGTCAGGACAAACCTCAACTGATTTACTGTCCCCTGGCTGTTAGCAAATATATCACTTTTGACTTAAAGAGCAGCAGTCAGCTGTAGCTCCACTCGTGTTTGTAAAAACACACTCTCACAGCTCTGTGGATGCAGCAGGGATTGGGCGGGGTCGGGGGACATCTTAAGGTATGCACAGTGTGTACTGCTGTACACCTGCAGACACCACTGGTGTTAACAGTGGTGAATAGATCTTTCAGTTTGACGTGAAGGTCTTTTCCACCCGATTCCCTGTACACTCTATAGACACGAATTATAGCGCGGGGACAGTCTATGTTGAAGCACTCACGTGGAAATGAAGTGTGGCTTTTATGTTTAAAACATTGCATTTCTGTGTAATTACTCCTCCAACCTTCAACACAGGTTTAGGAGGTCAAAAGAGTCAAATGTAGTCAACCCTTTGTTCTGAGTTGTGCCTGAGTTACCGGATCCAAGCAAACAGTTGCCGGATTGGACCGCGTCAGAATAAGGGAGTTTCTGGATCCTGTTCCGGCAAGATCCGGCTCAAATTAAGTCCTGATGTAAATGTTACGTTTGTGTGTCCAATGCTAAAACTGTGCACATTGTAGGAGCCTGCTGTATTTAGTGAGGTCTAAGACCTCTGTTGGTAGACTTATAGCCACTACTATTCTACAATACAAACATTTAATTAATTTTAAGAGATCTATGAGTTAAACAAATTGTGAAATTGTCAAGTCAGAATTGTGACATAGTATCTGTTGCTTTTGATAAACCTTAATATTTTGATATGTTTTTAGCACAATAGTAAATACAACTTTGATAGTCTTTCAGAAGACCTCATTCAATACAGCATTGGTAAACTCTTTCAAAGTCAGTAAGCCAATGACAAATTAACATATTCATCTTGTGACTTGATATAGTATAGTATACATACTTCAGAAATGTTAAACTATAAGCTATCCAACATTATATTTGTCCACCAAATCAAAATTTCAATAGTATGTCTTGATTTTGAACTTAATATTTTCAACATCGATTCCAGTTAGTCTGAAGACTATGTTTGCAACAAGAGCACAGACAGTGCTAAAAAGCAGAACACAAACTACCCAAACTTGATGATCTTTGTTGGAAGTTGTGTATTTTTAGCTAATAGTTTCACACTTTGTTGTTGCAGCCTGGGATTTTAGCACTGAGCCCAGGATAAAGAAGGAACACAATCTGGTTCAGATGGCATCCAGGATTCCAAGTCTGGGCATCATGCTGTAGACAAACACTCGTGTGTCTCTGAAATCACTGGTGTCAGGGGGAAACAGGCAGCATCTGATGGAACACTGCCCCGCTTCTCCCTCTTTCCCCATTCCTCCAACCGCCGGGAGGCAACGGGTGTGTGGTGGTGGTGGTGGTGGTGGGAGGGGAGAGAGAACAGAAAGAGGAGAGGCAGAGAAGAGCGTCAAGGAGGAAAGGGAGAGACTCGACAAGATGAATTATGCAAAGCTGTCAGGGGCGGCTATTGTTGGAGGTGCTGGCTGTGTTAAAGGGAGCAGCCGCTGATCTCCACCAGCTCCATCAACCACTCTCACCGCTCCCTGTGGCTGAGAGCTGTCTGATCTGTGCTCCGGCAAATAGCCAACAACAAGATGAGGAGCGGGAGGGGGTAACCGGGTGGAGGCGGGTGGAACTGGGTGGAGGTGGGGGAACTTAAGGGGAAGGCAAGCCTGGCTACTGCCCTGTGACGGGTGGGAATGTCTTGGAGGGACAAGAGTATGCTCTTTATTACCATTATTTACAGAGGTCACCGACAGGGAGATCTGAGCCGATATAGGTACAGTACCCCCACGAAAATATAATTACCCAACAAAGGCTTAGGGAAGAGTTGCCATTTCAGCATTCTGGTTAGCAGCGGCTACTTCTGTTTTTGCAGAAACGCTTTGTGGCTCAGTATAAGCCAGTACTCTGTGCCAGATTTGTTAGACTGCTGTTTTTATGTTGTTAGTGGAGACTAATGTCATTACCAGTTGCAACTCATCCAAGTACTTTTCAGGAAACTTGGCAATTTGAATTAACAGTTTTCCTGAACATTTGCACAGAGTACAAGATGACCTTTTTTTAAGAGTGTATAGTAATTAAGTAGTGCTGAAAATGTTGATTACTGTGCATTAAAGCTGTATTTTATTATCCTGCTTTTATTAATAATAAAAATGACAAATACATCAAACATAGTTGAAGGCCTAAACTTGTAGTTCAGAGGTCAGAATGATCCACAGCTATCTCATGAAGGATGCTACACCAATATTTCTGTACATTTTATTGTTTTTCCCTTTTTATAGCAGTTTTCCTGTTTCCTGTTGTGAGCATGTTATTGGCCAAAAGTTGCAATCATGGACTCACAGTTCTCATCAAATATTTGATAAAGCCCAGACAAGGTCTCATTTTTTACACACCATTTCAAGACCAACACTCTAAGATGACTTGGCAGTCCTTCTAAAAAGCCAGGTAGTATATCATCAATCATTTCTGTGAGGCGAAACACTTTTTATTTAATAAATGGCTTTATACATTTTGTTTTTACAAAACAAAGACGTAGGACTTCTTGAACTCCTAACTACTTTGAAGTACCTAAAAATCTTCTAAACTTGACTATTGAGCAGCTAAAATTACTTTTTTTGTTTTGGTGCATTGAAGCATCCTTAGAAGATATTTGATTATAAACAGATGTAAAGCCACTTGCTTGTTTAATTAGATATGAAAAAATAAAAACCAGTGGCAAGGCATCTTAAAAGGATGCTCTTCCTTTTGGTCATAACCTCCAACGCTTGAATCACATGCCCTTTCATCTCTGATGAAAAACATAGGGTATGTCAGACATGAAACAAGTAAATCTCATTTAGGTTCTTGAAACATTTCCAGCTGCCCCGAAGAGCCAGTTGACTTGGACCCATTTCTTTGCACGATATTATACAGATGGTTTATGGTTTTTTGCTTCAGAGATGTGCAGAGGTGTCGGATAGCAGTGAGAGCATCTGGGGGACTGTGCTGAAGCACCTGGGAGTCGTTGGGATGAGTGCGAAGCTGCTCGGCGTAGATCATGAACTGTCTCTTTCCCTGCCTGGGTGGCTCGCCAGAGGACCTCTGTGTGACACTAATTTTGCAGTGTCGACTGTTCTACTCTGGTCATGGGTGGCTGGCTGTCCTGATACAGCTTGATGATCAAAGGTAAAAAGAAAAAGTAGAAGCAAATGACACAAGAAAGTAAGAAATAGAAACACCACTCTACTAAAACATTCATGATTTCTCTCCTTCCTTTTTTAAACATCATTACTTGGACTGTCTCGCATCTGTGTCACTTTGTAGACACTAGGCTACTCTCAGCGGAGTAACCAAAGGCAGACTGAGCATAATCAAGGCAAGACAGGCTGTTTTTTTTCTTCACTGCTTAAAACACTGTTGTTTGCACTGTAGTTAAACCATTTGAAACTTAAAGTCTTGCTTTACCACAACAGACTCTGCCCCAAGCGCCTCAGTGACCTTTTGTACATAATTTAAACTAGCATGTCCATTTGCTACTGCTAGTGTCCCTTTGCTCTGACACTGTGCAAGCAGAACTCTTTGATGAGCTGCGAAAAAGATGCCATCTTGGCCCATAGAGTAAAGTTTATGGGGATATGCCTGGCCACTCGAGGGCTTATAGCCGACACAAATCTAATTCCTCTTATAGCAGGGGGGTTTGCAGTATAGAGGGTTGGACTTGTAGCATTAGCTTAGATTAAGACGGCCAGTCCCTTTACAAGCCCATAAAAGAACAGGATTGTAATCAAGGAGGTTCTTGTGCAAGACGGTTGCACTCATCCTGTACATTAATCTGCCAATCTAAACGGATGTGTACCATTTCTGTTGAGCGATGAGATGCGACTAAGATGTCCTGTGGCATCGTAAACAAGTGTGTGGGTAGACTTGAGTGTCAGAGTTACAAGAGTGTTCGGCACTGATTGCATCTCAGCCCATCGGGGGAACAAAATGATATCCAGCAACTGTGAGGGAAGGGGGCCAAATAAGTTGAAGAGGCCTAGAACAGCTCACAATTTTCATTATCACTGCATCCTGCGATTCAACCAGCTCGAGTTTTTTGGGAAGCCTCCCCCGGGCCGGTGCTATCTCGCTGTGCTACAGTGCGCCATCCTGGATTCATTGGAAGGTTTTGATGCTCGATGTGAAACGAAGTAGATATCATTTGGGGGAGGAAAGGGAAGGAGACTGATACACTAGTCTTACAGCTCAGCCAAGAGAAAAATGAAAGTGTGGTGGGTGTGTGCGGAGCCAGCGGAAAATGGCTTGTAATAAACACTTACATACCAGGGCCCCCCATCCATATTCCACTTAATATATTTTTTGTTAATTACTCATATTTTACCCATCTCGTCCACATTTAGAAAGTTAAAGTGTCTAGGTTATGAATTAAACAACTGATGAGAACAGAACAAATTTAGCTCAGACATTTTTGATCTGTTCAGTAATGTTTTTAAGTGATGTCTTGATTGAAAGTTTGCTTGTAATACTTAATTGAGTAAAATTAGAGGTGATATGTTGGCAACCAAGCAACAGTTAATGCATATACTGCAAGTTACAACATGGAATATTATTGACGAGAGGTGAGACTCCTTCTGACTGGACAATATGCTGAAATACAAAGTGTGAGCCTGGGACATACATACAACTCTAACAAATGGAACTTATATTTTTACTTTCATTTATTTATTTATTTGCTCATGACCATGTACATGGTATGGAGTACAAATACATTCATAAATAATGCATAATAGTGCATTTACACTTGCATATAGTTTATAGTTACTCAGATTTTCCCACTGTCTTTTTCAAACTGTAAACAGAAAAGACTGCCGAACATGTCTACTATGTAAGTGTGGATAGAAGCTATGAAAGAATTAAATCCCTTGAGGGTTAGTGACTATGATTGCTGTAATGAAAATTTGAAAAAAAAAAAGTTACATTATCAACATGGTAAAGGGCACCTTAATTACATATTGAGGGTTGTAGCTATTGATTATTTTGGTGATAGAGTAATCTATCAATTATTTAGTTCAATTAACTGAGTAAGTGAATTAGAAATACTCTTGCATCTCTGCAAATTTAAAAAAGTAACACATTTTCATGCACACTGTGAATCTGTCAATTTTTTCACATTCTGATTTGTTACTTTGCAAATAGCAAAGTTAAATAACGAATAAAAACAAAATTTAAATAATTAAAATTTAATTATAATAATTAATAATTTATTATATTTTATTATAATATAATATGATATAGCCTACTAAGGATAGATATACATATACATTATTATACTAATTATTTACTCAGATTATAGTACATTTATATAATATGGTTATATTTGTATGCTAATGTCTTCACAAAACAATGCAAAAGCTGCAGCAATGTGCATTACCCTCACATTGTGCATTACACATGGCTAATCTGCATCCATAAGTATGTAAGTAAGCACTGCAGCCTATACACCACACTACGTTGTGCGTTTTTGCCAGTTTACTGCCACCTGCTAAATGAAAATTCTACAGAGGTATGAATCAACAAAGTCAGTACTTAAGGTCCTCTGGATGCTAGCAGCAGCATCAGCCACAACACAGTGGACAGTTCAGCGCTTGGAGGGCGCTATTTCTGCTATATTCACTTTCACAATGGGGCTATTTTTGATATAGTTCATATATGAATTTAAAAGGCGAACTACTACTCAATTAAATTTACAACCCTACTTGTGCTAGTGTGTTGTGTTTGTACATTAACTGTATGGAAACATTGTTCCATGCATGCAAAGTTCTCAGCGCTATGCGCCAGTCTTCTTAACATTATCAAGCTTCGAGGCAAAAACTTTTAATCAAAGCTTTTTACTAATTGAATTACACGAATAACTCAATGAATGATTGCAGCCCTATACACCATTGCCTTGTTTTAATATAATAAACAGTATTGTTGGCGGACATTAAAGTGACTTGAAACATTTTGCAGTTTACTTTTTTTGAAATATTGTCCAATGTTAACTGTAGTCGTCTTCACTCTACTGTAATTTATTTTCTTAGAATACAATAGAATAGAATAGCTTTATTGTCATGGGAATTTTTTTCATAATTAAATATATATTACTACTTCTATTTCAACTATATAATAAAACATTTTACTCAGTGCATCTTTAAATCATTTTGATAAAAATAAAAATGAAATATTTAAATATCTGAAATTTGATCTAAAACAACCTTCCATGCCAGATGGATAATTCTTTTAAATATAAACATGTAACAAGTGAAGGTATCCCGGCTTTTGCTGGCTGTTCAGGGGGGGAAATTTTAACACCAACACACTCAGATGAACTTGATTGTGAATACTACACAAGCCTGAAAAAGGACGTGCCTGTCTTTAAAGAGGGGAAGTCATGTGTGGCGGGAGTTCACGGGTGATGTTTCAGAGCCAAAGAGGCAGGGGCGGAGGTGAGACTCTGAGAAAGGGATAAGTGAGCGCTTTTGAAGATGAAGCTCATGGATTAGTGTTATCTGACCTCCTTCTTTTGCCTTTCCCTGTCTTTCCGTGTCTAGGTAGAGTGGGTGGAGAGGGAGTGAGCCCCAGAAGAGATCTGTAAGCAGAGATTCACGACCAGAGGGAGGAAACTGAAGGGAATAATCCAGAGGAGAGAGTCGAGCGTCGGGCACCCAGCATGCACGCAGCATGGAACGGGTGAGGGAGCAGCGGCCTTTCTGCTCGCTCTCCAAGAACCTGAGGGAAGAGCGGGAGAGAGACTGTGAGAGAGAACAGGAGCGGGAGCGCCGGTACACCACCTCTTCGGCTGAACGGGGAGAGGCAGAGGGACCCCACTGCCGCGTCCCCACTCAGAAATCTTACAGCTCCAGCGAGACGCTTCAGGCCTTCGACCATGACCCTTCACGAATGCTGTTCGGAGGCAGAGCCAAGGAAATGGTCCACAAGGAAAGTCCAGAATACAGCAGGCCAGGTTAGCAAGAGCAAATATTGACTCTATCTCACTGTAGGAGGTTTTATTGAGGGGACCAAGGTTGCAGTACATACATTATGTTATCTTCAACTTTAACTCTTGCTATAGTAAGTCTTAACCTCCAAGTAAATGTCACTTAAAATTGACAATTTTATAATCTATCCAGTGCACAATTTACTAAGATAATGATAATGATATGACTTACAATAATACAATGCCCTCTTTGACAAAGTGAACATTTATTTGCCCCAAAACTAAACAACTCTAAACTAAATGTATTTTTATAACTAAACTACAGTTAAAAAGGGCAAAAACCTTCACTGCATAGTTCTAAAGTAGGACTATATTTTTTATTTGAACTCAACACAGAAGCCACAGTTACAAGTAGCTCTCTAAAACCAATTCTGCCTGATAATATTGCAGTAATGATTGTGATATTGTTAAGGCCAGATCAGGCACTCTTTCTTTTACATTTTGTACCCAAAGGTGGGTAGGTGGGTTGATGTACAATATATTTTGGTCACTTCAGAATTTTTTATTTAAAAAGAATTTAGAGGCATTTTTTTTGTGACTTTGCCAGTTGATAAAAATAACTGTTTTGGAGTGGTTTTAAGATTGTTAGCAGACACACACACACACACACACAAAAAGAAAACAAAAATTTTTTTTGGGAAAAATGTTTCAAATGATACAAAAAAGAAACCAATTACGATATATTGTTAATTTTAGGGCTGCAACAACTAAACGGATTAATCGATTATAATCGATTATTAAAATTAATTGTTATTAATTGCTAACTGGGGTATTCATAGACTCTGAAACATGCCATGTGTTGGGTTTGATGAACTGAACAGTTCATTTCAATAGGAACTATTGAAGTACTATCATGTTTGGCCTATAATAACCCTCTTATTTACAAGAACTACGGATGTGCAGTAGTTGGAGTTTAACACCCCAGTCTCATTTGGATTTTAGTTTACACCACCTCATAGCCATGTTTGTTTCCTGAAAAATACCTCTATCACTCATCCCTAAGTCAATAAACATGAAAGCAAGGATTTGCTTGCCGGTGTTCATAAAATGTTAGCATCTTCCACTTTCAGCCGTTGCCCTATTTAAACATGTTTGACAAGAAATAACAGCAAAGCGCAAAGCACACATTTCCATATTTGTTCAAACTTACTAAATACATGCAAAAGACATTTAACTAGGCTCTTACAAAAAATGTGTTATATATTTTAAAAAAGTTTGTGCAAGTTAAAGTTTATGGCTTAAACAAGCAATTAAAAATATTCAGTTCTCCTTTACGTGTTCTTATTGCTAATTGGTGTCTATTTCAGATTAATAGCATTGTGATGAAGTCGTGGGAAGTGTATTTTATTAATTTTAAATGCTACCTGATAATGAGTGTTGCTCACAGATATGAATTGCTGAAAGTAAATATCACTGTAATTTATCCCATGGACAACAAACACATCAAATGTGACAAGTGATAAATTTTGATAAAAAATATCTATAATTGGTTTGTACAAGGGGATATTATATTATATTATATTATATTATATTTCAGACATTTAGCATATGGACATTCCATTTTGAGTAAATTGTTACATATAATATTTCAAAATAATTTAGTTTAATAATATAATTGTATGTTTGTATTATTTGTTCATTCATAATATAGTTTGAACAATAACTTATTTAAATGTAATTTACTATTTTAAAATTAAATAGTTGTATCTCGCAGTGTTACATTGTGAATATGTTTACATTTTACTTACTTACTACTTTAATTATGAATCAAAAAGTTCCAGGAGTTGAACGATTTGATTAGATTTTTATTTATTCATTTATTAGTAACTATTAGGACCTCTGAATAACCATAATAAGCATCTTAAAAATCTGAATTAATCACCATAGGTTCATTAAGCCTTAGCCTTAGAAATAACTTGCATTATTATTTTCAAATTTTACCCGCTGCATCTTAAAGCATCTTTATATGATTCTATATAATGTGATGTTAAAATATATATTTCAGTTCCAAAAGCTTTATGAGTTACTTTAAGGTTTATCACTTGGAAGACAACAAGCTCTCAGTGTCACTGGTACCAGCTGGCTAAGAGTAATAAATGCCTACATGTTTTTGAATGACACATAGAAGGTAAAAGAGCCCAATATTTTGTTGTCACTTTGTGTGACTCCTATTGTGACATGGCTAACTTTTGTTGGCCTGTGTCTTTTCTTAGTCTGTTTATTTTGCTAAGATGCTGCACAGTGGTTTAAGCTCTGGCACACTATTCTTCTTTTTCCAAAGAACAATTCCAAAAGAAGAGAGGAGACATCTCTGTCGTTCTTTTGTGTGAAACCGGTTCTGCCCAATGCCATTTTTGAAAACTGTAATTACATGGTTTGGATTACTAGTTATTTTCATGTGCCGGTAAACATAGACAATGTTTTTTTTTTTTTTGGTAATTTGGGCTTGATTTTAGGGTCTAGGTACATAGATATATTCTTAAATGCATTTTTGATGTGTTTCTCTACACACTAGACTTTTCAAAACTCGGGACATCCATGTTGAGAATTAAAACGTTATTCTATCCGCACTGACGTCACTGCTGATGTGTGTATTGGGCATTTGTGTATCCATGGTAACAGCCAAAATAACCACTGCACTAACGTACCAAGTTTCTTTTTACGTTTGCATGGACTAAATTCTAAATGTTTTCAAGTCTATCTAATCACCCTTTAACCATTGTGGATATATACAGATAAACTTATGTTTATTACCATTTACCATATCAAGTATATCCAAGTCCTTTTCTTTCCTTTTTAAACAAACCTAATTTGACTTTAATGGTGGCGCTTTTTAGCATCTTGATAAGTTGAGGCTTTCTAAGTAGATTGGGAGGATGTTGTTAAGACTTAAATTTACCAATTACCCCCTCCCCTTCCTCTGCTGCTCTTAGGTTAAGTGTTTTTTTAAGTGGCCTCGCTCTTGGCCATTAAGCACGTTGTTGCTTGGTTTGTTAACTTTACAACTGGTGTCATTGACAGGGCAGACGTTTTCCTTGAGGCAGCTGGGTTTCTGTGAGCCCTCGGCAGCTCGCAGGGGCCTGGCTCTGTGCCCTGAGACAGGCCTGTCCCACCCTCTCGGCAGCTACGCCAGAGAAAACCATGAACCTGTATCACCGGAACGTACCATGTCTCTGTGGGGAACGGGGGCAAAGTCCGGTCAGAATTCATGCCTCTCCAGTCGCTCCAACTCGGCACTCACTCTCACTGACACGGAAATGGACAATAAATCGGACAATGAGATGGGTGAGTAGAGAATATGTTTTTTTTTCTTTCTTGGAAAACATCTCCTGCTTTGATTTCCGCAGCAGTAGGTTGGATTATGCTTAGCGTTGGAAACAAGATTGTGATTGGGTGACAGAAGTGGCAGCACGTTTGGTATCCAGAGAGGCGTTTGCATCTGGATCTAATACAAGCTTTCTTTGTGCAATGAAATTCGGCCTTGCAATTGAGTAGTTGCTAGTCACCTGGTCCGTCTCGGTAGGAAGGTAGAGCAGTTTGATAAAGTTTCCCCATGGGCCGGCGTATAATCAGAGATAGCTTTGTGCGCCTCACTTTGAGATTTCGCTCTGAAATTCTGCAGTGGTTGACTGGGCATGCACAATAGCTGATTAAATGGGTACAATGTTTTGAAGTGCAAATTTGATCATGCTGGAAACCTGAGATGGAGGATTGAGGTTCTGTGTTTGAAGAGGGAGAAGTCTTGCATCAAATGGAGGCAGTGCATATGAAATGGCTGCATCTCAGGATTTCTTGTGTTATTTTTAAGTTACTGGGGTTTACATGGTGGAGAATTCTAAGGTCAAAATATTCTTGTAAAAAAGCGGAATAGTAAAAGCTGGATAATTATCATTTGTCACATCGACTTTCTGTAGAGATTATGTCTGCTTAAAACATTAAAAACCTGTTTATAGTAAACCTTGTAAACGTTAGGTTGTCTTGTTTTTTCCTAAATATTCAGTACTGCAATACTGTATTATTGGCAATATTTAAAAAAAAAAAAAAAAGTTAATGTTTGACTCTGCAATAACTAATTGCACTATAGAAAAATATAAAGAAATGCAATTTATTTTCTGTATGAAAAAGATTGTGATGCTTATTGAATGTCATAATTATTTTTTATTTTTATATTTTGTCTTGAGATGCTGATGGGATGGTTATCTGAACAATTTTCAGACTTTTGATTCTTGGCAAAAGTTGCTGACAGCCCTGGTCATCTAAATGTGAGCCATGCCCATTATAACACATTCAATGTAAATTATTTTAAGAAAAGTGATGATGGTAGAGAGTGACAGGCAGTTAAAATAATGAGGCTTGATTACACTTTCCCGGCAAGAACATTAAAGCCAGTAAAAAGGGAAATGTCTTGTGTTCATGTGCTATCAGTTCATATTCCAACAACATTGGCTAGAGCCTGACATTTGAGACAAGTCATTTTCTTAATGGCAGTATTCATCATTGTGAGCTTGTCTCCGGGCAAGAGCTGAGTAAGTCTTTTACCTTTTCAACAGCGTTACTTTTAAACTTGTGATTTTTTTTTTTTTTGCATACTGTCTGGCCCAGCAATATCTGCCAAAGTGTGGTGGTAAGAACTGTTAAGAACATTTGTTATTGACCATGCACATTAAATTTAACTAACGCTTTTACAAAATGCCACATAGGAAGAGAAATAACCTTTTTTTAAATGTATCAAAGTAAACTTTGATCACATTTCAACCCTATTGGAAACCCAAAATCTGACTTAATACACCAAAAACTAACAGATTGGCATACAATAAAGGCCAGTAACAAAAAAGGTAATATCAAAAAAACTAAACAACCTTAAATATAACACAAATAACACAAAAAGTAATGATCACAATATGAACAATAACAGTTGTGTAATTAAATACAACATACTTTATAGCTAACATTGTTATGAGAGAAAAAGTATAAAATTAGAGCATTATCAGAACAAGTGAACTTTCCCCCAAAGTAAACGTGAAACACTAAAATGGCACAAAATAAGATCAAAACAGTGTCAAACATTTTGATAGATGTTTACCTGGAAATGATTTTCGAAGACTGAATTATACATGTGGCTAAACACTAACTTCATCTCTGTTGTGTCATCATTTAGTAGCTGTACATTTCACGCTTAAATCCAGATCAACCCTCAACGTACCATTCAGCCAGACCACATTGAGTCTGTCTTTAATTGTTCCTCTATTGAGCTTTGATTGCACCTGGCCTCCACCAATTCAGTCGCATGTGTGCCCACAAAAACATGTCAGTGTGCACGCACACCAGCCTGCACGCCCTTTGACATCCCTCCTCTGGAGTTTCTTTTCAAAATGTCTCAAGGAGCTGCTGCTGATTGGCTCTTGTTAGCACAGTGCCCCACAGAGACTTTATCTAAGCTCACGATTGTCTCAATTAGTTTAAATACAGGACAGACAAACAACACATGCCGGACCTTTGTTCCAAATGCAGATGCAGTGTTTTTCAAATATTAAATGGTTACTATTTAAAAGTATACGTTTTGATGGCTCAAAGTGCTTAAAACTACATGACATTTTAATGCGCGCTCTCTTAATGTTTAAGTGTTAAGTAATTTAAGCTTTTAAGGCTACTTCCAAACTGATAAATTTTGCTGCATATACAGGTAGCTAATAGACTAATTTGAATTTTCTGATACTTAGCAATTGGAAAACCATACAATGATAAACTAATACATAGTAAAGGTTAGCTTAGTCCAGTTTTTTTCAGAAGCAGTTCTGCCCATTTTGTACTACCCCTATTTTTAAACTACTTAAGTACATTCTGCCTAGTGTAAAAATTCAAATTGACAGTAACTATTTCTATTTCTGTTCTTTCTATTTATAAAAATTTAGTTGGCTGCCCAGGCTTACACCATTTTAAAATAAATCATGTTACTATTTGTATCATTATTTACTTTTTTGGACCTAAAATATTTTCTTCCAGATTTTAAACTAAGAAAACATTTGTGATTGTTCCACCGCTATAGATCCTGTCCCTTTTTGTCAGGAAGCATTGCACTTTTGACTTTCACTATTTAATGAAGCAGCTAAGAGAAATGACCCATCCAAAGGTTTCCATCAACTGAATATGCATGCAGAAGCTGCGACAAGGGGCCGTTCAGCCCCACTTATTCATAAATGAGCTCAATATTTCATTCTAATTCGCTCTGTTCTACAGAGTGTTCGACAAAGCCTTACCACATTCACCGAGCAAAGCATCTCCAAATGTTAACCTCCATGAGTCACAAGAAAGATGCCTACCTTTAAAGATGAAAGCCTCATTTTGTAAAAGGTCCAGTGAGCAGGCGAGAGGTGTTTTTACTGTAGTGCAAAACAACATTAACTCAACAGCCTCTTCTCTTTGCTCATGGGGAATACAATTTCTAACCTAAACCACTTCTCCCATATGTTCTGTCATAGAGTATGAACATAAAATTAACTTCTGCATGTTAAAAGGCATTTCAATTTTTGGCTCCCAGTGACATGTTGTGCATAAGCTAATGAAATATGTAAAAACAAATGGCGTACTTTAAGTCTTTGTCTTCACCAAGGAACCGCTAATCTCTGAACTTGACAGTAATAGCTTGTCATACACAAACACTCACCCACACACACATGCTCACTTAGCGTCTCATGTTGCATTAGCACTGTGACATGTAGCAGCTGTATACTGTTGAAACTTCATGTCTGTGGGGAGTGTTAACTCTTCCATAAGTGGCACAGACTATAGAAGTGAGACAAAAGAGCACAAAAGTGTAAGATTCTGCAGCTTCTCAACTATTGTGTTTAAGGGTGCTCCGATCGATCGGCCGCGATCGGTGATCGGCCAATCATGGCAAAAAATAGAGTGATCGGTGATCGGTAAAATGGGCCGATCAGAAGGGCCGATCAAATTACAACAAGCACGCGAGGCTCTCACATTTACTGTCCTGCAACTCTGGTTTGATTAAACAGCAGTAGCGTTATTCTAGCAGTGTTTGTAAGTTAAGCCCTGGTTATAACTAACACAAACCTGCCCTGGAGCTGCTGCTTTATGTCCCCGCTTTGTCCCTCCTGCTCTTGGAGTGCACAGGACAGAACCGAGGCGCAGCAGTGTGTTTATTTGCAAACGCCAACGCAAATAGAGCTACAGCTAACCCGCTAACATTTATGTTAAAAGCATTAAGAAAGTTCGGAGTCTGCCTGTGTCTTGTTACGCGGAGAACACTGCGTTTTGTGGCTTAAACTGCACCAAATGGCTGCTAATGGAAACAGAAAGTAAAAAGGCAGCCCATGTGTTTGCGTGTCTGGGAAGAGCACCTTTCATCGTTGTCTTCTCTGCTCTCTTGTGCACGTTTTCTTCGTTCAGGCATTGTCAAAACTAGTTGCAGGAGCTGTCTGCTCTTTAGTCCACTGTGTTTCAACCTGGTTTGGCTGCGCGTTACGTGGACACAGGCGCTGCACCCGCAGACTCGCACTAAAGGCACCAATTAAGAACAGCTGATTTTTATATCAGCGAAGCATTCAAACAAAGCCACAGACACTGGGCACACATTAAAGACCAATAATGCAACAAAACCTCTTCTAAAACAAAAATAAGTAGAATTTTGTTGTACTTTTACATTTACAAAGGCTACAGTATTTTTCAAGAACTAATAATAGCCTGCATACCACGTGATCGGTATCGGCCATGATCGGTATCAAAGGCTGATCGGTGATTGGTGATCGGCCTCAAAAATCCTGATTGGAGCACCCTTAATTGTGTTTTACAAGCTGTTTCACTGTCGAGGATGAGCAAAATTATATCACAAATGTAATCCTGTTGGTATGGTTCCCAAGGCAACTGTTCTAAATTAAAACTGATGATAATTGCATTGAAATTGAGTAATCTAAATGTGTGCCCACTTGAATTACATCAAATCTTTTAGCATTTAGATTTAATAAAGTGATAAATGAAAAGACTAGATTGTAAATTATAGGTACAAGTTTTGAGAATCTGGGTGAAGTGGTGAATCAAGGCATGCGTAGGATTATTGGCGGACAGACACTATATTAAACACCATAGACCATCCTCTACATGCTGGTATACAAGACAATACAATCTAGCCAATGTACATCACTGTCTTCAACCCCCTACTGCTGAGGCTGAATTACAGTTTGTGTTTGTCAGATAAACAGGGAAAAGTGTTTTAATAATATTCAGAGAAATCAATAAAAATAGTATCGGATTTAATTAAAAATGTGTGGTTATAAAGTTAATTAGGTAAAGCAAAGTTTAAGATGTAGGTCACTTATGAGCACTTGAAAAAGACAATTGTTTAAATGCCTTTAGGAAAATAGGAATAGCCATTTTTTTATATTATTTAAATTAAATGGACCAGTTAAAGCCATATTCAAGTTTGAAATTAGCATAAGCAATTTAATGCTAGAGGGTTCACAGTGGCAAAGTGGTTAGTGCTTTCATTAAGGTAATTGTAGGTTCAATCTCCCACTAACAATCTCACTCAGTGGAGTCTGCATGTCCTACCTACTTTGATACTATGACTTTCTCACACTAGTCCTCCTACACCCCTAAGACATTTTTTTATGTTTTACACCTGTTTTTTGTGGATAACTTTTGCAGTGTTGATTCAAATGGCATAGATTTTGACTTAGGTGTGTATTTTTGGATGAATTTTCAGATTTCAGGATCCTCTTAAAAAGGTGTCTAAAAAAACAGTCACACCTTTACCCCTAAGACATTTTTCTCTGCCGTTGACTCCCATTAAAACATTTTTATTATACACTATCACTACAATATAATTTTACATTTTTATCAAGTATTTCATGGATTCATGATAGTGAGGGATTGGAATTTTAGTTTTTATTGTTTTTTTACTAGGTGGCGCCATTTCCCCCATATATGGTAGAGAGAGGTATAAATTTGGAGATGGCCACATTAGTATTTGTAAATTGTTTGTAAATGATCAAGCCTGTGAGGCAAATAAAAAACATTTTTTGAACTAAAATGATTTGGGTGTGTTTTAGGGTTGTCATAAATTGTTGTGAAAGTGTTTGTTGAGAAATTAGTTTGTGTATCTGTGAGCACACATGCAAAATGTAGTTCTTATAGAGATGTGCACATCAGGGCAAAGTAGAAAAAGTTCCCAGACTGAGCAGATGCCTCTGTTTGTGCTGGATGTGTGTATGCACCACATAAACTGGAATTTAAGGGGTTAACCCCTTAAATTTCAGTCTTTGTGATTAAAAATTTATTTCAAATTATGGCAAAAATCACAATAAAAAATAATTTTATTGTTATTTTTTCCTTTCTGTAAATGCAAATTAGATCTTTTTTGTGATGGATAATTAGAGCTTGGGAGTGTCAAAAATTGGCATCATGATTGATTTTATTAGATTTAAAATTTTAGTGTAGTGGCAGATGAAACGTTTTTCACACCTTTTGTCCTAAGGCTCAAAAAAATGCACTGCCATAAAAAAATAATAATAGACATTTCAAACATTTTTTTGGGGGGGGTTTCATGATTAACTTCAGCCCTCACCATACATAGCAAAATTAATTCTGTTTATGAAATTTAAATTTCATAAACGGAATGAAATTTATTATGTATGATGAGGACTGAAGTAAAAAAAAATTGGAATTATTGATCATTAGATAATTTTTCAATGTCTTTATTGTTGCATTTTTTTATGCTTAGGGCGAAAGGTGTGACTAAAACGTTAGGGGTGTAGGCGGGCTAGCCAAAGACTGTTCAAACTAACTTTAAGATTTAAGGTGAATGGTCAATTAAAGTGAGAGTGAGTGGTTGTCTATCAGTGTATGTCTATGTGTCAGCCCTGCAGCTAACTGGCGATTGTCCAGGGTGTACCCCTCCTGAGGTCCATAGTTGCAGAGATCGGATTCAGTCACCTTTGACCCTTAATGGGGATTAAGTGGAAGAAGATAAATAAATGAATCAACAAAATGCTATCTTTAATCTGAATTACAAGTAAATGAGAGCAAAAAGTATTTGTATGGCTTGAGACTAACTAATTTTTGTTATAAATTAGTACAATAGACATTGACAGTGTGAATTCATTGTTTGCATTGAAGGATAGCAACTTGTCGAATACAGTTGACAGTAACCTTTTTTTCTTGCAATTACAGTAAAGATTATCCTAATCATATTTTTTTTAAAGAACAACACGTAATGTCCTTGTTGCTTTTTTTAAATAAAGACTGTAAAATATTTCGGCACTAGTTGCCATTCTGCACAATGGGTCACACCTGATTTATTTATAATATTTTAACATTTAATTGTTTAGGTTTATGTGACATAAATATTAATCTTGGCTTGGCATTAAGGTCAACCTCCAGCCACTGCATAGTAGCAAACACACCACCCACTGACATATTTTCTTTCCTATCCTTATGCCTGATGCTGACTGGCCTGGCTTCAGAATCAATATTATACCCCTCATAAAACATGAATGAGTGCGCGGAACAGAAACATACCATGGCCCAGTTGAGTTGTATTCCTAATAGGGTGTGAAAATGCTCACGCTCACTTGTTAGATACTGCAGCTCCAGTGCTGCAGCACCTCATGACAGCTCTCCACGGTGTATTAGGAGACACACAAGGGGTTATCATTTAGAAGGAGTGGCCTGGTGCCCGCTGACCCTGGTGTGGGGCCTGTCAGCTGTCATTAAAGAAGAATCACTTTATCTGACCTGTGAATCTATCACGTTCATTCATTTATTCATTCATTTTCTTCCTCTTATTCCCATTAGAGGTCGTGGGTGACTGGAGCCTGTCCCAGTAACTATGGGCCTTAGGCGGGGTACACCCTGGGCAGTGGCCAGTTAGTCGCAGGATGAATCTATCATGTTTTCATGGTAATAGAGATGTGTCATTGCCCACAGCCTGAAAATTAGTGTGAGAGATACTAGTTATTTTTCTTGTTGTCACTTTTGCAATTGTATTATCCATATTCCCAAAAAGGCTTGTAATGGAGTAGTAATGACTCTGTGCAACGTGTGTTAGCAAGTGAAAATTCCCACCAATATTAGAGCCAGTGTAAGCTCAGTTAACTCTATTGATGTAGTAAACAAAATCAATAATGCGCATCTGTCAGTGAAAGGAGAAACAATTGCAAAAAGTCAAGCTACATCTCTTTACTTTTGTATAAATACTGTATGTGCTGCTGGTAAAGCATAGTTTATACGCACAGAATGGCAAAATAACATAAAAAGTTATAGGTTTAAAAAAAACCTAACCCAAATATAAAACCTACATTTAAATAGCCTTTATATGCCAACAAGAGAAAAAAATGTATTCAAAATATCGAGGATTTTATTTTTTAGCCATATCGCCCAGCTCTAGGACTGGGTATAAATTTGGAAAATAATTTCAAATTTTATTAATCTCTCCAGACTTATTTTGTGAAAAGAGCCAGTACAAGGTTAATTAAACAGTAGAGGAGTCACAGCAATGTGTTGTAGCACAGTAAGCACCAAAGGCTTTTTGGGTGGGAGTATGAAAGCCTATCAGACACCTTTTACTGTGCCTCTGTGCGCGCATGTGTTCATGTTCTCTTCCTCTCTCTCTTCTGTTCTCCACACACACATGCTCTGCACAGTTGCATATCGCACCATGTTTTTCACACTTTATCGCTCTAAGATTAGAAAAATCCTGCAAAAGTACAGACATTTTCCTGCGCACAAATGCACGTGCACGTCAGACGTCACACTGACGAAGGTGACACACCATCTGTCAAACTCCTCTCTCAGATCTGCACCTCGTATTGTGACAGTGGGATTGGCCTATTGATCGTCTTCCCTCACCACTTTCATAATTCAATATGGCACAAGCCGACCACAAAAAGAATAAATAACATCAGACAAGTTTTTTTTTTGGTCAAAAGGCCCAGCCATCTGTGTGCATTTGAAGAAGACTCCACAATTGGCAGGGAAAACAGTTTGATCATTTGTCAATAGGAGTGCTGAAGGTATCTGGGCCTTTATCTTATGTCTCATCATATGAGGAGGTGCACTCTGATTGCCATCATTTGTTGTTACCACTTCCCACTTGCTGTCTCTGTCAGCAGCTAAGTGCGCACATTGTTAGTACTCGGGGCGGCGAGATGTGCGATAGGATAGGATGGGGCTCTAGTGGTATGTCTAGGTGTTGTAGAAGGTGAGGTGCTCGTTAGTATTGTGAAATACTCAGATCTCTATTCTGGGATAGTATAAACACATTTGTATACATTTGGCAGTCCAATATAATAATGAGTGGCTAAAGCACTGTTTTATCTTTTTTTATATTATAGTAGTGCAGAGAGCATGCTGAGTGTTGTATAGTTACAAATGGAAAGAGAACAGGACTGCAAAATATCTGAGAAAGATGCAATTTGTAGTTTACAATTCAATGTTGCAATAAAAATATGCAGTGTATGTATGTAGTATTATGCTTGATAGTTTCTTTGTGCATAGTTAAATGTTCCATATACCTTTTTTATCTTTGTCAAACCCCTCTCCTTCCCTAACAACAGCATAATCAATCAAGAATCACTGACCTAGGCTAGTAATAGGTGTTAGTTTAAAAATTTGTGCTACTCTCTCTTAAATAATAAGGTATGGTGTGATGAAAAGCTCATGATCTAATGTGTTTGATGTGTATAATTAAATATTCCAATGTCATATAAAATAAAATCCCAATAAGTGTTACCAAAATGCTATTTTAATAAAATTTAATATTACATGTTAAAAGTCTTAAGGTGCAGTTCAGTCCATTTGTGTCAGTAGACTTTGGGGATCACATTACCTCAACAGCAACTAATGGTAAAAAACTTTGAGCTCACACCACTGCTACCTCCCGCTGAGTGGATGATGTGATTAGATTTTGGAGTGCCTTGCAGCATAAATTTACATATTAATCAGGCAAAACACACTTTCTTGAGTTTACCATGCCACCACTATCCTCCATGTGTGGATGAAGAGAATGATTGAAATGTGAATTGATTGCTCTCATTAAAGCAACTCTGTTTAATATTTAAGGGCATCTAAAGATCTGTGTTCACATACAGTAGGGCTGATCCTCAAATAAACAACTTATGTTTGTTGGCAAGCAGAATGTGGAGAATCAAAATTGACTATAGTAGTGGTAAAACCAATAGTTTGACTGTGATTGTGTTCAATGCAGTCTGTCATTTGTCTTGGACTCTTTCCTATGTTTTTTGGGGTACAAATATTTTATGTTTTTTTTAAACACTTTTACTTCACTTTACATCACAAAGGGCCTTTAGACCTTTTTATTTTGTATTCATAACATGAATTACTATAAATAATTTGAGGTGATTTTAATTTGATTTCTCTCATGATATGCACTAATGGCAAAAGGGCCTAGTCATAAAATATCATTCATAATAGTATTAATGCTTCACTGAATTTGCAAAGGCGGCCAATATTCACAACATCTATTTTGTGTCACTTCGAGCTGACTAACATTAGCCTGTCCAGCACATAGTTACACAGTATGTCGATGAAAACGCTGTCGTAGCCTGTACTCGGCTTGTTGTAATCACTCGTGGTGCCAGACTGCCGGACAGGCGTGCTACTTTGATTAGGAATTACACTGCAGTTGTCAATTACCAGGGCCACTATTTACCATCCTCAAGAGAAAACGGCTCATTTCATTTCATCACACAGCCTAATTGAGTGATTGTATTACCACGCCACATGGAAATAGCCAGGATACAATTTTATACCTTATGAATATCAATGAAAGACACCACGGATTAGTATGTAGGTCTGGGTCTGTTGTTTATAATTGCATGTATGGTTGCTGTCTCCCCTGCAATCAAATACTAAGATGTTTCTCAATGTTCTTGTGAGAAGTAGCCAGACATATAGGAAAACACTATTAACACTTGTTTTGAGACATATTGGCTTGTTACGTTTTTTACTGATTGCGTTCAAGACTACTTTGCATGCAGTAAAATAATGTGAAGTGTAAACATCATCCTTGCAGAACCAGACAGATTGTGAAGAATGTAAGTTGAAGGATATTGTAGGTTATTTTCTTTTAAAAAATTGATGCTCTCGCCTCTCCTCAAGTGCTGTTAGGTGTTCACATGTGGTCCCTAGACAAAGCAGTAAGCCACCCATCGATTTGGGCTCATGTCTTCTTTCTTTTACAATCTCGTTCCTCTCTCTATCTTGGGATGGAGGGATATTTGTTTTATCTATTGTCATGGAGCTGTGGCTGTGACCTTTGTGCTCCTCACGACTGGATGCTGGCAATCAAAAAGTTAGAAGTCAAACTCTCGTGTGAATATAAATCATGCTTATCTGCTTTGCTTATTGTCACATTGACCCAAGTTGTTAAATCGAGCTTCTTCTTCGTCTGTTATTTGACTCACTGGGGTCTTGTATATTTATTAAATTTATAAATATACAGACACTAACTCCTCAGAGTGTTGCATTTTCTGTTAAAGTTCAATTTAAAAAAACATTCCTCGTTCCAAACCATGTAGTGAGTATTACGTAAAACTGATAACTAAAACAATTTACCAACCCAAATGTGCTATCATATCAGAATACAATGCATCAGCGATTGGAGCTTACCTTCAACTTTCCTTCTTCTGTTAAATTGACATAGCCAGTGCTGGAGAAAACACTTATTTTCAATTCATATTTTTTTTACAAGCAGTATACAACAACATGCTCCTTATCCTCATAGAAGAACAGGCACCAGTGTATACAATCTTACACACAGTTTTAATGTCTTTACAGTTATTTCTTAGCTAGTAGGTGATTAAACAACTTTTAAACAAAATAAAAAAGCATTAATTGAGAGCAGTTGTGTATTTTTTGAAATACACTCTGCACTCTAATAAAATCAGCCTCTGACATCAACAGAGATCAATGTCGACACTAGTGTAGAAGCATTTAAATCTTGGGCTCTTAAACAAAAGAGTCTGTATGGTGCTCATTGCTTTATTGTCAAAACACGGTAACCAGAATGTGATGCTGAAAAATTAATGACAAATAAACTAATTTGATGGCACTCGACTACTTACATCCATTTGGATACTGTACAGGCAAATGTTGCTCACCTACTTCTACCTGCTCCACAATTGTTTGATCCTTGTGGATGCACCGGCAGCTTATTTTGTGAATTTAAAATTTTAACAGGATAGCAGAAAATGTGGAGGCCAGATTATACTATTGCATTCTGCCAGTGCCAACCTTAAACATGTGGACACTTGGACACAATTATGTTTCACCTGATGGCAAATGACAACTGGTTACAGAACACTAAAGTAGAACCAGATACCAAAAAACATACACAGCATCTAAGACCAGTGCATGTAAATCTAATTCACATTGTTCATGATTTGTTCATTTGTCCTGCCTTGAAATTAATGTTTCAGGATAATGTAGACCCATCTAGTGATGTCAGTAATATTCATATTTTTCCCATAATAATCCAATGTTTAGTTCCTTCATAGTGAATTTTGACCTGCCAGAGCATCCTTAAATCATTTCTTGAAGCACATGTGGAGTGGCAGTGTTTCATTGCCACCACACCAGCCTCAACAGCCATATTAACATGAGAGGCAACACACTTTATTTGCCTGAGTAAAATCAGAGCCCCACACAAAACTGAACAGTCTAATTATGTGACCGAGCCTAATTGTGATATTGTTAAATGCTGAAACGTGTTGTTAATTGTGTTGCGCTGGCCTAATTTCCATTCTGACATGTGCAATTAAAAGCACATTTGAGTTCCAAATTATACCACTGTATCTTTGTGCCGGCAATGGAAACGTGCAAGCCTTTATATACGCCAATAAATGTTTCATTAAAGGCCTTGACTTCAGTTAGAATTTCACTTAGTTTTCGTCATGTGAATCTTTCATCTTGTCACAACAATGCTGCAAATAAAAGAGTTTTTTTTTAACCACATCAAATAGTCTATTCTGGTAGCTTCAATTATTAAGATGAAAATGGTATTGAAGTAATATGTACATGCTTATAATTTCAGAATTTTTGCAAAAATGCTCATCATTTTGCATGATGGGAACTGCTGCATGTGAGGCAAAGAGGTTAGTTTTAGTTTTATAAACTAAAAGAGAAAGCAATGACCTATATACAGTTTTCATTATTGATTTAATTATTTCATTATTGCCCAAGATGGATTAATTTTCCCATCCGATCTGAAAGCCTCAGAACAAGTTTTTGACTTGTTACACGTGGAGCTGCTGATACATGTCCCATAACTATCCATTATCTATACAATAAAATGTATAGACGAAGAATAAATAAAAAGTCTGAATTAGGAAAATTGGAAAATTGTTTATCTTCAACCTTATTAGTGGTGCACGAACAATGGACGGCATAAACATTTTAATAGGTAAAATATGATCAGATTGGAAAGGCAAGAAACATCATTTTACACACACATTTTTCAGCCTCACATTTAGTAATTTATGTTTTGTTCACCTGCAGTACATAAAAGTACTGATACCAAATTCACACTGAATGTGTTGGGTGTGCGCTATGAGTCATTTATGACTTCTAACAAATAGACACCTTTCGAAACAATACGAGTTCACACTGGCTGCGTTGCATTATGTGTCATTAATACACATCAAGTCTATTTCTGATGAATGCCATAGACCTCATGCATGATGTTAGTTTGCTATTGTTTTAGCTTCAAAGCAGAGTGTAAGGATTCTTTGTAAATCGGCTAAAAATCGATGCAATAGAGAGAAATTTTAAATCGGTGTGGGAAAAAGTGAATCGCGATACCCCTTTAAAAGGCCACTGGTACATAGTCTGGTTCATTTGTTTGGCGCTAGACATCATTACCTTCATTACTTCAAGAAACATGTATTTATATCAAGTTTTAGCTTACAGGACTCGTAAAATCACTAGCCTGACGTATCATGAACATGAATTGTAATCATGAACAGAAAATCATGAATCAAGACTTCATTGCATTGTTACATCCCTACAAAGCAAAGATATTATTTAAAGAGTTGTCATTTATAAATTATTTAATTGGCTTTTGTTTTAAGGGAACAGAATAAGGACAAACAAAAACATTGTAAATTGACATTATTTGACAAGAGAAACAGTAAGCAGATAGGAAATTAAAGGGACAGAGAGACAGGCATGAGAGAGCTGGCCCGTGCTGGGAATTAAAGGGCAACTCTGCAATGTTGTGATACGCACTATACCAGAGGCCCCTACTGCAAAAGCATTGCAGGATTTTTTCTGGGGGTAGTGTCTCCCAAACCCCATGAGACCACCTCATGGCTTTGTGCACACGTCACTTTTTTTTTTTTTTTTCAAATATAGCTGCTGAACTTGAAATAATCTCAGCAAGCATTTGTATGTACTTGGCAGCTCCGCTCTTTGGAGTAGTAGCATGAAATCACCTTGTAAGCTGCTCAGGTGATGTCATTTTGAATATACCAGCCTCATTTCAGATTTCTACGAGTGCCATACATCCACGTCTTAAAGAGGTGGTTGAAACAGTTCTCTCAGTAGGCTATTTTCTAGGTGGAAAATTGTGTCTTTACCCTACAGGACATTCTTATGGCTGTGCAGTAGTACCTGAAAGGCTGATTGGAAAGAAGCTAATGGCGAAATGAAACCTAGAGGAACACACACATACACCAGCACACCTTTGCCTTTCCTTAAGGGAGAAAGGTCAGTATCCAGAGGAGGAAATGGTGAGCCATTGTTATGATTGATCACACAGCAAGGTCCTGGGAGGACACAGTGTCACTTTCATTGTCAAACTCATTATACCACTGAAGAAGATTCCCCTCAGCCACCTCTCCTGTCCTTTTTTTCCTCCAGCAGTCATGTGTAGAAACGCTTCCCCTGTATGCACTGAGTGGGTTGAGCACATCGAAGTAGAGAAGCCAAGAGAAATATGCTGAACACACAATATACTTCCAGTCGCTACACTATATGCTATAGTGGAAAAATGCATAATTCGGCAATAAGGGAAGAGCTGCTAAAAATACAAAAACTGACAAAAACATATTCAATGAGCGGTGCAGCACAAGCTTAGCAATATTAACAGTCAATTTGTACAGTGGACAAACAAAACTGGAGTTTTGCCACCCAAGGAAGTTAAAGTAAGATGTTTAAAAAGAGATGGATGGCATTAGAATATTAATGTTTGAAGTTCTGTTTTCCAGGCTTTTATTGGATTTTGACCAAAAATAACCAGCTTTTGATGAGTTCTGTGGTGGAAAGTAGACACCTGTATATTGGCTTGCATCTTGTGTCAACTTGGAGCGTATACATAGAGAGGAAAGTGAAAAGCACAATGGCAACCTACACACCACATTTTAGATTTTTTTTTCTTTTCAGTTTTTGAACTATACCTTTGTAAAATATTATTTTGTACAAATATGTATATTGGTGTCTGGATCCAGAAACTGCCGATGGTCACCATTCACTTTTTGTGCAATCACCTTTTTGCAATTTTTTTACGAGCTCCAAATCCATTCCATTGTGCATCACACAGATATTATATTTATGTTGGTTCTCTGTCATTTTGCAAAACTAAAGCATTGCAGATGTTGTCTTTGTATCTCGACAGTCACCACAAGGATTTTCCAGGGGATCTAGGCATTAGCATTACCTTAGCTTTACCAATTGGGGAGTCTAGCATTTAAAGGAAACATTTAAAAAAAATCACTTTAGCAATATCACCAATTTCTTTGATATTAATATACTAATATTAGCAATATTATCATTCAATATAAATAGTACTTGACAATGAGGAGAACTGCCAAATAAATTAAAATATGACAAAAATTTTAGCGTTGTAGACAAAGGAGGCTATAGCATGAGGTTTGGAAGGATATTCTGGTCCTGATTAAAAATGAATGGTATCAGAATACATAAAGCTTTCTGGCCAAGTGCCCAGAGCCGAGCATCCTGAAACTGTGGTCACTTCAGAGGCAGGGGAAAAGCATTAGGTATCCGGGCCATGCAGGGATGCTCAAGTAACACACTGTTCTCAGTTCAATTCATCTAATCACCAATGCAAACCTAAGCACTTTGCAGATATAGATTTGAGGCCAACGATTGATATAGTATCCTATGTAAACTGATTCATGCTCAAAGAAAGACAACATATTCTTTTTGCATCCTGGCTTGTCCCCATCCGAGCCGGGCCTTTTATCTCCACTGAACATAACCCAACACCAACAAGCACGACATGAAACAGAATCCTTAATTTAGTCCACAAAATCTTATTTTCCCACAAAAAGCAGTTCTCTATATTAGTATCCCCGCCTTGGAATAGCCTTCGTTGTGGCTTGCATAATGAAGTTACAGATGAATCAGTAGAGCTTACACATTGTTTTTTTCTCATGTCGTCTTATTTTACATTAGTCGTTTGCGATTTGAGACTATGTGATTGCATTAAGGCTGATTTAAGGTCCCAGACGCTATGTAAATATTTTTAGGTAATAAAAAGACTCTTCAATCATAAATCCCATAATGGATGTTGTTTTAAGCAAGCCCCACTGGACTATTGTATAAATAAAAATATAGTCTTTGTTGTAATAATGTTATCTTTGGTTGTAAATTGAACAAAATAAAACAGGAAAACTCTCAAATAGCAACCAAACGCTATATGCAGGAGGTTAGTCCCAAACACTCTACAGCCTCTACAGGGTTGCAGTATAGTAGATTTAATGGTGTGCTCACTGGGGACGGTTTTAGACCTAAGACAACCATTTATTTCTGTTATTGATGTAGCAGTGTGGTACATGGAAACGTGTGTCCACTGAACTCTATAAATACATGTCATAAATACCTAGAGTACTTAGCATGCCTTCCAACATCAATTATTGAAAAGGTTTGTCCCGTTGCAACTAGAATATTGCAACCCTTTTAACTTAACAATTCAGTGGCATGTCCATAGTTGTGTTTCTATAAAATATAGAGCACATATATAGACAAAATCTGAATCATCTCAAAAAGAGAAATTAAAGGTAATTGAGGTGCATTTCTGTTTACTCTTCAGAAGTTAGTAATGATTTACAAATTAGACTTTAGATTTTGTGTTTTTTTTTTAATTTAACTGAAAATGTTATAGGCTTTAGAACTAAATGTATTTCCCCTTTTGAAAAAAGACAAAAAAACATCAAATGAGAGTTCAATATAATATTTTTAAATGTTTCACTGTTTGTGCCACAATGTCTTAGAGCAACATTATGTAACTTTTTACCTTGTAATACACCAAACAGCCTTCAAGCGCATTTTCTTGCTCTGACAACATGATTTGCCTTTCTTCTGTTCATTTTAGCTTTATAGGATTTATTTAAGACCTTACATATGCTCGGCTTACATTTCTGTGTCAAAAATACCCTGTTGAGTGTACAGTGAGCTACTGATTTTAGCTGTAACATTTTTGGTCATGACTAACCTTTTGCACATACCAGACATACAAACTTTGAAAACAGAGAGCTAAATGGTTTGTCCTTAACAGAGATAAACATATAAAACTGTACTAATTTATTACAGTTTTTGGTAGGCTGAGAGGATGTAACCCTATGCGCTGTATGTTCATGACCACAGTGCATGTCTTAGTTTTGTGTCCAAGAAACATTTGCATTGCCACTTTAGAAATAAAAAAAATACAAATGTATACGTAGCTATGTTTGTTTTCTAAATGTGCACAATTAAGAGGTATCATGCCATTTTCTTTACACACATTTATAGTGGAAAGGTCAACAATCCATTGTATACTTGTTTTCATGGTCTTTGCAAAAGCATTGCCTGTACTTCACTACAGTCCACTAGACATTTGGACTCTGAATATAATAGACTATCCAGGAGTAGCTTTGGACAGCTCTGAGATGAATCTTGTATCATATAAATTCCTAGATTAAGGTGTTGAATCAAGACATGCTCACTCGTCTTTTGGCTTGTTTTGCTTCTCCACTATCGATCTTGCCTAAAGGCTCTTCCAGCAGAGGTGAGGGCAGTCTGAGCCAAGAGTAGAGGTCACTCAGATAAATTGGTCAGGTTGGCTTTTAGCAGCTCGAGGGTCAAAACCCATTCATCTTATTAGGCCCACGTATCCTTTTAGAGGCCTCAGCAGTCGGATTAGACAATAGAGCAGCAGCGGGGCATTAGATGACAGACCATTTGGCAAATAGGTTAGAGCAGTTTCCACCTATTGTCTTTTTCAACATCACCCTCAGGAGCTGTCCACTTGGCAGCTTTAAAAGTTGTCAGGCACTGAAAGAGAAATTTGCTACATATAGAGAAAGGGTTTTTGATTGTCAGAACATCAGCTTTACCAAACACATGCGGCAAAGCAGCACTATAGCGTACTGTGTGCTATCTATCTCATCTCTTGTCAAAGTCAGTAGAGCACCCTTTGTTCGATATTAAAGATGCATTTCACCTGGAGCTATAAATCAATTGGAAAAGTAAAAGCACTCTGCCGGTTCAACATGTGCTCTAAGGTGAGGCCCATATCATCTGAGTAAAATCCTATTATTTGCACTTGTGCTTTTCATGTTTTTATAGCGGCTATTTTCCACAGTGTTTTCTGTAATACAGCAATTAGTCAGCCATTATCCCCCTGTAGTCTGACAGTTTCAAAAAACAAATGATGGGTGTTTGTAATTGCTATCATTGTTGAAAAATTGCTACAAAAATATTTTTTAGTCAACTCGTTTCACTCTTTCACTAAATACATGATGCACAATCAGTTCTTTGTGCTGAACAGCTATACATATCTCTTGTGTAGTGTTGTATAAAGTTATGTCTATTTGATCTTATTCCAACTTGTTGCTTTCACTTACTGTATTTTTTTTAGACTCTTAGGTTAGTTGAAACTATGCATTTTGGCTTGTGATATTAAAGGTGCAATAAGCAGTATCTGCTTACACTGGTTTGAAAACAGTACTGCAGTCAAAATCAAAACAGTGGTCTGTGGATTGCCAGTCTTTCCACTTTTCTGATTGGACGATTGGCAGTGCAGTGTTTTAGTACCAAATCAAAAATTGTTAACAAAAACAACTTGGCCATTTTGTAAATATATAATAAATATTTAATTGTTACTAAATTAGCTGTAACCATTGTTTCCAGTAAAATTAATATTTACATCATATCTTGGCAAACACCTGGGTAATTTTTATGTATAAAAAGTATATACTGCTCATAGCATCTGTGTCCAGGGGTAAACATAGACAACTTTGAATTTGCTGCAGGGTCATTATAGAAAAAGCCTATTAGTGGGCACAAACCCTGAAACATTTTGTATTATTACGTATATGAGTTGTTGTACCAGCACAGTACATTTTATTAGGACTGTGTATTAGGACTGCACTTGTCAAAATGGACATATGGACAGTGTATCAAGTTGTTTCAATGTCTTGTTTTTTTTAATAATGAGTACAGCACATTGACCCATTTTTCACTCATCACTTTGGCACTGCCTTTACCTCAGCTAAAGTTAACACATTCCTGGAGAAACCCAAACATGGTGGCAAAATGACACACTTCCAGAACTTCAGTAATTGGTTGCCCACCCTTCCTCCTTCAGCTTCTTCAACTATTGTTGAAAGAAAAGTGGCTCGGCTCTAATTTAAACCCACCCTTTAACGCTCTTCACTGCACTTACCAAAAACACAGAATTACATTGACATTTTTCACTATAATGGTAATATAATGATTTTTTTTCTGTTAGCTTTCTTGTGTAGTTGTAGGAGTAATTGCAAATGAATTCTCATATGGTGGTGATTAAAGTCATTTTGGTTAACTATTCTTCATCTTAACTAGTTTTTCTGGACAAAAGACTTACATCTGAAGCTAATCAGAGCTCGTTCAGCCTTCATCAAACATCTTCTGTCACATAGATGGACTTTAATGGTCCCAACCACCTGCCCATTTACTGCCCGCCAGTGACCCTTTTCCCATAGTCCTTTGTTTTCCTTTGTCGGCAGCCTCTCACTAAAGCTGCTTGTTTTCCAATCACTGGAATCCGCACTAAGGGACAGTCAGCGTCTCGAGGACTTTTCTTGGAGTTCTGCCGTTGAAAGAAGTATGAGGATGACATTTGGGACTTCATTAAAACAGCTTGAGAGAGAATTTTTCTTCCACCCTCCGCTGCATGACACAATATATTTACTAGCGCAAAAGAATATTACTCACAAATAATCCACTGCTGCAGCCCGCCTCATGCAAGAGCCATTTTGCATCTTAGATAAAGTGCCAGCTACGTGACTGATGACTCACCATACAATATATTAAATCATCTTGTCATACTGTCCTGGTCTATCACATTTCCATAGCACACGCCATTCATTGTCATTTATGTTATAAGTCATGTTGCATGCTTAGATTACATGGAAATCTGCTTCGGTGATGGCTGGGAGGAATATGATAAGGTTATCTGTGGTCAGGATGAAAATGTAAAGGGATACAAAATCAAGACAATTTGTTCTCCTTTTTTGGGCATGACTTCCTCTTTAATGTTTTATCAACTCATTTATTTTGGATGATGAGACGGTCCCTTTGCTAGCACAGCATTTAGCAGCAACACTTCTGCTCTGAGATAAAAGAAGTTATGTCTGCACCTTTGCCAAGTGAAGTGGAAACTGCCTTTGTGCATTTCCCACTGACTCCATTGTTGTATTTCCAGCTTAATTTCTCAAAAGTTACCAAGATGAAATAGATGTATTAGCTAGAATAATAATTATGGGAGCAACTACTCATCACTAGTAAGCCCACATTAATCAATCTTGTGTCTGGCATGGGACAATAGCTAGATTCAAGGCTTTAAAATAATACAATAACCTGTAATATAATATACAAAGACAAGAGTGAAAGATATGTAAAACACACAGTTTGTAAAACTGAGTTTTTTTGCCTTTTTATGGGTACGCCATGATCAATGATGTGGCAGTACCAACAGCTGTCTAGCTTTCTGATGGCATTATTTTCCACCTATATGTCTTTATTGTGAGTTCATTTTCATCATCCATATCACTTTACTATCACGACTCCCGTTCACCTCCCGACCTTTAAATGTATACACATGAAAGTTGTGAGGGTGTCCACAGGATGACTGAGTATTTTTACGGCAGGGAGTGGACATAGCGGGAATTGACGCCTAATTTGCACAGCTTTTAGTGACACAAAGGTAGCAGATAAATTAAGCCCTGAAACTAGGGATGCACCGATACCGATACCAGTATCGGGCAGTTCGAAGCAGTTGTTGTCTGATAAAGCTTAAGAAGTACCGTTGCTAATTGTGTTAGCTGCTGTATGTAGTGGAGAATCTCCGCTGCTTATGCGCAGATGCTTAGTCTGTCTTTAAAATGATTTTAGCAACTGAATAGAGGAGAATCTAAGCTTTAAAATGAGGTATAACATGTCCATGTTGAGCAAAATTTAGCCATGGTTAGCTGTGTTCAAACCACTCTGATGTAAAAATAACTTAGCATCGCAGAGCGTGGATAGACGGCAAAAAGACGACACGGTATGGGATGAATGAGATATAGTAGTGTGATTGTATAAACTATAAAGTAACCCCTATATAAGTACTTGTATTGGTACTCGGTATCGGCGAGTACTCAAATGGAAGTACTCGTACTCGTATCGGTTTGAAAAAAAGTGGTATCGTGCATCCCTACCTGAAACTGTCACGCATTTGAAACATCAGTCGTTACATAACTATACAGAGATAACTAAACCAGCAGAGATTACATAAACCAAAAATCTTCCTTCATTGATAGATTATTTATAGCTTTGATGGAAATTTCTGAATAAAAAGAAGGAAGGTGGAATTGCAATTCCCAGTTCTGTCCAGGAGATAGCAACAGCGTGACTTAATTAAGTTACAATTTGCCATAGTTTTGTCTTTGTCGCAGCTTCATATACTACTACTCCTTGGACTGGATTTATCCATGTGCAGGCGCCACGAGTGAATCACGCTAAAACTAAAACACCCAAAAACTCTGAAACATCGTGGACCAAAACTAAGTCACGCTCTGCTTGTGGTCTGCACAGTCTGAAAATGAGCACAAAACAGCAGTGCGGTGAGTTTTGAGATTCCAGTAAAGACACGCACTTCTCCTTTTGCTTTCGCTTCTTTTTAGTCACTGCTGTGGAGCGCTCAGTCCTTGCACTGCAGGCGCTCCACCAGTCATCAGCAGGCCATGTCTTTTCATACCTCCATGTGGGGGTACTCACGGGTTGTTAGACCCTCTGGACATGATCCTAGGGTTCCCCTAGGAACATGTCTTTACGGTTTGTGTTGAGAGGGTCCAGATGATCTGTCTGTACAGTTCTTATAAAATGCTGTGCTCAGAAAATTAATTAGCTCAAGCCCAGAGTCTTGCTTTCACTGCCAAACCCACAGAGAACCGAGAAGTACCTCTGGACTATATCAGATATTTGTAGTTGTGCCCGTAACCACCTGGTGTCAAAAAGCAGTATGCTAACTACAAGTGGGTTTTGTTTTTTTCTACAATTTACTTTTATTTATTACAAATGTATAGTTTTGCAATATCAGAAGTGAGAAATCATTATCAGTAAGAGCTGCTTAAATCACAACATTACAAACTTCAATGTGATAACCATCCTTTAATATACAACATTTCAACTGAGCTTTTAGCATTATTATAGTACTTCATACAGTATTATTATTATCATATTTTCCTGATATTGTGTAGCCTTATTGAACCGTAAACGAAACATTGTTAAATTAGTCAACTCCCCATGATTCTAAAAAATCCTGGACTTCAGTTTAGTTGTGTCTCATTTTCCTCTACTAGATGCATTTACTTGCTACTCTAACATAATTTTGAACAGTCTACCAGGGAGGTCCGTATTCTCTCCATCATTTAGTTTGTAGATGTTAGTGTTACATGCACCAGGTGGCGGCTGACAACTAAATGAGTAATGTGTGTGGTGGAGGGGAAACTCAGTCAGGGGAAAGGCATTCCCTGGACTCTCCATTAATATCACAGTCCACTCTTTCAGGGGATACTGCTGACATTTTGCTCTCTGTGTAATAGAGACCTAACCTTTAAGCACTGTAAGGGAGAAGTCATTTTTCATAATCCGCTGTCCATTTGGTTCTATTCCCCAACTAGTATTCTTCTCTGCATTTGTCCTCATTTCCCCCCATTTGGTTTGTTTCCTGCAGATCAATGAGCAGTAGTTATCAGGTAAGCTTTTTAGTAATGACCATTTTAAAATTCCTCCACAGTTCAACAAGTAATGTCATAAAAAATACCTTTTCAAAACTAGAAGTTAGTTTGTAAGAAGTACAGATCAACACTGTGGTCTTTAAGTTGCCAAAAATGTCAGAATTGTCTAAAAATGTGAGTTTGTAAATGATTCAGTATTTAAAAATATGCTTTCCCTTACTATAATTTAGAAAGCCCATTTCTCGACAAAGTGGGTGTATTCATGGTTTTTAGGGATGCAGCGATACCACTTCTTTTCAAACCGATACGAGTACGAGTACTTCCATTTGAGTACTTGCCGATACCGAGTACCGATTCGAGTACTTATATAGGGGTTACTTTATAGTTTATACAGTCACACTGCTGTATCTCATTCATCCCATACCGTGTCGTCTTTTTGCCGTCTATCCCCGCTCTGCCATGCCAAGTTATTTTTACATCAGAGTGGTTTGAACACAGCTAACCATGGCTAAAATTTGCTCAACATGGACATGTTATACCTCATTTTAAAGCTTAGATTCTCCTCTATTCAGTCGCTAAAATCATTTTAAAGACAGATTGAGCATCTGTGCATAACCAGCGGAGATTCGCCAAGACATACAGCAGCTAACACCACAGCTAACACAATTAGCAACGGTACTTTTTATGTTTTAACTGCTTCACACTCTGCGCTTATATCATTTTCGGGCCAACTAGGACAACAAAAGGACAACTGCTTACGTTTCAGGACTCACATATGATTTGGGATGTCTGGCTGAGCAGAATGTAGAGTCATCTTTGCTTTTATCTCCATACAGTTCACTGTGAAATCCTTCCACTAGGTTCCCACTGCTCAGTTGAGAGGGGAATGTCACGTGACAGCGCTGTAAAGTGGTATCGGTTGTTGGTATCGGCCCACTTTTATGAATATGAGTACGAGTACTTGGACATGGTATCGGTACCATCCCTAATGGTTTTTATATCTACTTTGTATTTCCATTTGTTTTGCATGTTCAAAATTGCTAGTCACTTGGAAAGCATAATGTCCAAACTAGGTCTATCCATGGACCAAAGCAAGAGTAAACAAAAACATAAGCATAATGTCCACCTAGTGTAAAAAAAAAAAAAAAAAATTGAAAGCAGAAAGCTTTTTTTTAGATTTTAGAAAGTAAAAAGGCTTTTACCTGTAGAAAGCATTAAAGAGGATTTTCTAAGAAAGTTATTGCATTAATTGATTAACAATAATTGATGCAATCCTATCTGATAAATCACCCTTGTTTGATACTCATCTTTGGAGCACACCATTTAGCCTATAGTAAATGTAAGTATTAGTTTATATTTGAATTTGTATGAGTCCTTGTCCTATCTTCTGTAGTTAGAATTATGCAGCAGGGGACACAGTTTCCTCCAGAAATATGAACTTTTGCACAACAGCAAAACAGGGTTCATCAGTTATGCAGCGGTGTAGGGAGTGCCATGAGGTTGTTTACTGACACAACCTGCATACTGCATGGTTAAGTCAAATTTAAATAGCTCAAAACCAAAGACAGGCATTCTAAAAATTCTCCACCCAAGTGCCAAAATTTAATACATGCTCAGATTTGGGTCATACCAGGCCAGAGCTGATGTTTTGGATGGATGATCAGAGTGCACATTTTGTTGTGTCCAAGTCCATCTTAATTCCTCAAATCCTGACTCAAGTCTTAAGCCACCATAAGAAAAAGCAGCAGATCCCCGGTGTCCTCCTTCAAGCTGAGCGGGCTGAAGGAAAGTCATTGTTTCAGCAGCCGGTAATGATGATTAGCCACAATCTGGGGGATCGACTGCACATCGGTCAAACGCGCCGACATCCTCAAAGGCAAGAGATGGCCCACTGTCCCGACCATGCATACTGAGCAGATTGATTGTGTTTTCTGAAGAGATTTAGGGCGATCTTTGAAGTGTGCACGGTAATAATGTGGACATGCAATGAAATACAAGTCATTTCAAGTTCAAAAGCCACAACTTTCTTACATATTTGATTAAAAATTATATAAGGGCAATTTAGCGTTTGATGTAGTCTAATACTATGGAAATTGTGATAGTGTTTCTTATCTGATTAACAGCCTTCTCTGTTACTACATTCATAGTTTTTAAAGCACTTGTTTCTTGCTATTTTTAGGAATGATGAAATAATGGATAGTTTGTTAGATTTTTGATTGGTTGCTGACTGACCAATCAGTGAATCCTCTTGCAGTGCTTAAACCAAATTGACAGTCTTCTCAGAACTATATATGTAATGTTTGTCAGATTATGCCCCCTGACACTTGCAATATTGCGGTAAGAAAATCTCATGCTGCCCAGAAAAGATTTTTCTTACAGACCACGAAGTAAGAGGCAGTTGAACTTAAACTTTGTATTCTTTGTTTCTGTTTGTTGGATGAAGTGCTATCAAGTAAAATAACTGATAATCTATGTTGTGTGTCTGTTGCTCCACAGGTTGTGCTCAGATTTACTGTCTGGCAGTAGGGCTGTATCAGGCCTCTAATATGATGAACTTCTTGAATAATACAAATCCACTAACAAACATCATGAACACGACATCGGACACCTTCTTCTGTCTTGTCACCAACTTCATTTGTGCCCACTCGAAGTATTAGCAGAAAAAGTTCATACGCATCCCAGACTCTTGCTCAGGCATTGTGCTCTGCCCCACGTAATAGCCCATTGGTCAGAATACAACAAACATCTAAGTAGTAAACACGCTCAATACTTTGAAATAATCCTTGAAGCCAAAGACATTGAAAAGCATTACCGCAATTGAGATTAATACCAAATCAATATTCTAAACAATATATCCATAATTTTATTAACCTGTTCTTACAGCTAGATACAAGGGTTTGTTAGTAGTGAATTGAGACACCCAAAAAGCCTATGCAACCATATACAATATCAAAGCAGTTGCTAAAGTATTAATTTTTTTCCAGAGGCTACATATAATCATAATATTGTAATTGGATAGCTTCTTTATTTCACTTATGTCTAACTGGAGGTCTCCACGCTGAAAATTAATTTTGCATGCAGCGCTACCTTTGGCTTGACTGATGATTCTCACGCAGGTCTCAGGTTGCTGTGTCTCCACACTTTGACCATCGGCTACAGAAAGTCATATTTTGGACAGACAATATTACAGTAGATTTGTGTAATTAAAGCCAAATATGAATGATTCCAATGCGAGAAGGACCCACTGGCTCCACTCATTTGCACGGACTTTACTGGAAATGGCTTTTATTATAGAAACAATGATAGAATCCAGTAAATCAGGGAAAAGTATAGGGTGTAGTGTTGCCATCAATAATAGATTGGAAACAAGTCGGCACTGATGGAACCTGAGGCCCTTGCTTTGTGGAGGTCTTAGTGCCGTAGCGGAGCGTGTGAATAATGCATGGTCCCAGATAGACTGCGGCTCCCTCTCCGGCCCTGCTCGGCTGGCAGGGGCAGTGATTGGCTGTGCCTGGAGGGCAGTGCAGGAGATGGGAAATCACCTGCCCCATTTAGCCATGCTGTGCTAGCTGCTCCAACGCCCCACCGTGCAGACCTTTGTGTCTGCTCTGCCACTCGGCATTAAGACCCCCGCTTAACTTTAGCTGAGGATGCGGCGGCACACAGCTGTCATTTGGCCACATATTATCACCCCAGACCTGTTTGAGAGGTAGATATGCTGCACAGCTGCACTCCACACAATTGTGATTTTTATATTTTTGGCTGTGAACAATTTTGGAGTTAACACTACAGGCAAGTAAGGTGAAAGAAGTGAGGGAAAATGGTCTTGTAAATTTAATGTTGCTGTGTCATGCTGTCTTTGTGCTCCTGCCATTTTTATCTATTAGTTTATCTATCTACTATTTATTTTTTTGTATTTATTTTTGTATTTATTTACATAATGCCAAAAGGCAAAGATGCTTGTACCAGATTATAGCTTGGAAGCTAATTTCCATCTGTAGTCCTTTAAAGGGAAGAGGAAAAAGAGACAGCCTATATAGTGCACAAACACTCATCCATCCTCCAGCTCTCAGACACACACTCCCCCAATCAGTCATCCTTGTCATTGTGTTGCATAGCAGAGACTGCTCACATAACAATTACAATATAATATAAAATTGATAATTTTAACACTACAATCTACAGTTTACACAAGAGAAATACAATACAATAATTATCATTATTAATGTTGTTATTATTTTTAAAGAAGTTATAACAAACTAACTTTACATTACTTTAGTTCATATCAATTTAAAAACATAGTATCAGTGTGTGCATCTCAGGTTTTCAATGAACCACTTCTTCACCTCTCTGGAGAAGAATTTAGTAGTAGATAGATAAACTAGTAGTATATTTAGTATATAATAGTTGTTTATTATATTCAGTATATAATAGTAGTTTATTTATCTACTATTATCTATTTAGTGTAACATTCAGGTACTCTGTATTATATTTTGTTTATTAAGAAACGTTTTACATAAAAGTTCAGCACTGTGATTCTGTACCAAAATATTGACATATGATCATTTTAGAAATATTGCCCAACACTAGAGTATAAATAGCAACACTAAAATGACATCCTGCATTGCTAAGAGATGAATAGCTGCACAATTTCATGCAAGCAAAAAAATTTAGTTTAATTTACTGTTTCCATAATAAATGTTTGTAGAGCAGTTTAAAAGTGCATTTGAAATCTTCTAAGTGAGTTTGCTGTGTATGATTATAGTCAATACCTAAGAACTAGACAACAGAATTCAGAATTAACAACAGAAGACATTGAGGCATAAGTACAGGACTTAGTTTTTGGACAGTATGACACATTTTTGTAGCCTTGTTGATCATAGAGTATCTTTTCCAAAATGTCTGACTGCAGTTGCATTTCCAATTGAAGTGAACAAGTGCGCCTTTATGCTTGTCACCATTTTCCCTTCTGAAGCGGGCATTGTGATTGGCAGTGATGTGCTTTTGCATATCTGCCACCAATCTGCTTGCTGTTCCTTCCTCGATGTTCCCCACCCGACAACCCTCCCCCTTTCTGAACCGCCACCTCCGCCTTTTCTCTGCCTTTGAAATATTGTTTTTTCCTTGCTATTTTTCATTCGCACCCTGCCGTATGGCGCTGCTGTGGCAAGTGTCCGCTACATTGTGAATGAAACGGCCCTGAGAACCGAGAGGGCTCTCAGCGTCCTCTCACCCAGGGGTCTCTGTGGGGAGTCCGTCGAAAGCCGGGCACCCAGTCCTTCCCCCCTACAGAGCAAGTGCCTGGCTCCACCACCGCATAATCCATATTCTAAAGGCCAGCTGGACTGAGACCATGGAGCACAAGAGGAGCAAAAGACCTGCTGCCCCCGCCCACCTCCAACTCCCCGGATTCTCAAGTACCTCAGACAGCTCTGGCATGTCACAACTCAAAGCACGCTCAATAGCCGTCATTTAGCAACAGCTCTTTATTTGAAATAGGAGTCCATTTTCCTGTTAGGCTGAAGAATTAACCATATTATGTGAAGAAGATCTTGGCCCGCTTCCCATATTGTTTACTCCAGTGAAATTTACTGCAGCGTCTTTGCCAGTGTGGATGCCATTTTCCCTTCGTCTTTCCTCCTGCCTTCTTTGTTTGCTCTAGTGGAAATGAGCTACTTGGCTCTAGGTAGCTTTTGGGGTAATCCTTCTTTGACAGTGGATGGATAAACATAGATGGGTGACTGTCAAAAGGCAGGTATTCAAATGGATATTTGTTCCCCAAGCCAAACCTACCATCAGTTCATTTTCTGCTGCTTACACTTCCAGACCCAATTCATTTGCATTGCTTACCAATGTTGTTTACGCATTCAGTAAAGGATATTTCCCAAACTGTCCAAGTATGTTAACATTATATATAAACTACTACTATAGTGTGTTAATTAGGTTGTCCAAAATAACAAAATCATTGTTTACATACTCGTAATGTGAGGTAGTATCTTGGTGGGAGGTGGGATTTTGAATGCCTGATCTTTTGCGTAAAGTGGAGATGCTTTACTGACTTCTGGAGATGCTCAGCTGAGGTTGAGAGGTCGCTATTTTAATAACTATGCTGGTCTAACACTTGAGACATTCCTCAAAGTCAAATAAACCACTACCACTGGAAACATAACCTTTTTGGTGGCGATAATTAAATAGTTTAGTAGTTTAGTTTAGTAATGGTTTAGTTTTGCAAAGTCAAGAGTATACCTTTATTTAATCTTTATTTTGTTCTAGATAACCCCACTATTTAGTATTAGTTTAGATCTTCATGCATTTCCATTTAATTATACTTTATCTATTTCAAAGTTATATTAAAAAAAATTCATCACATTGAGCATTTATGTACAGCCCTAATTTGAATGTTGGTTAAAATTGTAACTGATTGGATCTTATGGTTAACTCTCTAGTGTATGATTAGATCTAGTTTTATTCCTACCACCTGAGTATGGAGTACCCCAGGGAACCGTAATGAGGCCATTTGAAATTCCCCAAAGAATAGAAATTGACATCTCCAAGGTGTTCTAAGTGACTAATGTAGATATGCTTCCATCTTAATATAGCCCGTCCTATTACAGGTCGCTATTTCTTGAGGATGAATGATGAATGTAATAATTTGGGGCATTCCATTTGGTTTTCACTCAAAGCCACTGACTGCACAGAACTGGGGCACTCTTGGATTACAACCATGGTCCAAACTTGTAACATATTTCCGCACTTGAACCTACAGCGTAACCAAACTCTTTGAGTCAATGCTAGTTTGAACTGGGAAAATGTCAAAGAAGCGCTCCCTTGTTCTCAGCCCCAGAGGCAACACGTTTGATGTCCACCTTCAAAGGAACCTTATCAGTGCTTTGCTGTTTTAGTTGTTGGTCATTAATAAAAGCAGCATGTTATAGACGGCTGGGCACAGAAGATAATATACAAGAATTAACTGCTCATTTGATTGTGAGACAGTTTACTCTATCACTTTATGATGTATATTTTTCCACAAGTTGTTCAGCAAATAAATGTTAAGTAATATGTACTGACATATTGATATTGTATTGATTTTTCTGTGATACATTGTTATGGCATTTCAGATGTAAAACTGTATGCATTTGTTAGATTTTTTCAGGCAAATGATGCCAATGCAATTAATTATTTAGAGTAAGATACTAATAAGATACTAATACTATTACAATATAGGGTTTATTTTTCACTTCTGTGGAGAAAAATAAGCATAAAAAAATTATTTTTACGTAGGACATTAATTATAGTTTTAGTACCACAAAACACATTGTGGTACTAAAACTATACTAAAGGATTCCTTATAGTACATTAAACTTTATTAGTTAAAACCCAGTACAGGAGCCATATACTCAAAATTTTATTTAATTTATTGCATAGTAATTGGTATAAGTGTTGTTAAAGCTGTCTAACAGGATCACTAATTTACATTGATAACGTCTAGGAAAAAACAATAATGCAACAAGGATGACACCTGACTCTACAATATTAAAGCCTCTTGTACTGTCCTCACCAGACATTGCCATACAAGTACAAGTTCTCCTTGCTGCTTTTCTATAGTGATGTTTGGACTTGCGCTGTAAATAATAAAATAATGCAAAAAACAAAAACAAAACATACACACAAATATCTGATAAACCAACCAACCATGGCTCTTGGTATTTTGTCCTTGGATTCACTCTTAAGAAAAATATTTTGTCATCTAAATGACAAAAATTGCTAAATTGTACATTTGATCAGTCATATTATGAGTTTGTCCTGGTAGAAGTGTCAAGTGTCAGCGATAAACGGTAAACTGGGATACACTGATATAGGTAAATAAGAACAGACATTGATACATCCACTTTAAGTCTATTGATTATTTACTAATTATCTCTTTTAAATCAGTCAATCACGTATATAATGTATAATGTAATATTGACAATACTGTCCAGATTTTAGGTGTCTGATAATCCAGGAAGTTGGTCTGTAGTCATAATTGTCATATACTACAAGTTATTGATTGGGGTGGTTTTGTTTTACATTTGCTATGTCTAGACCACAGACAGTGTGTGGAATTGGACAAAAGGCAAAATATGTTCTTTTTAAAAGGAGAAAATACTATTGAGTTTCAAATCAACAATTGGCCATGGTCATGTGATCTATTCTCTTGCCTGGAAGCTACATTGGCTGCATATTTTTGGTCAGAACCGCCTAGAAATGATATGGAGGCTTACCAAAATGACATATTAGACTGGTTTGTGGTTACTGAGCATACAGCTGTGTCCATGTGGGGCTATGTGGGTCTTTTCATAAGTACCCCATTTTATAATGTACGACTCATAAATCATCAAATATTTTCTCTCTTTTAAAGTGCTGTCAAAAGCAAACAAACAAGTTTGACAACCTAGCTAACAATATGAGATCAAAACCAGGACGCCGCAGCTTTAGCTCATCTTGTGGCTGTGACAGCGGCTGTGGAAAAGTGTGCCATTAATGAATTATTTTTGGTGTCCTCATTGTTTTGATGCTCAGACGCAACTTTGATCCAAATATATTGTGAATGGTCTGTTTTTGCAAGTGGTTAGAATAATGGACAGATATTATTTGAATCAGTTAAAGTTGAAGAGATACTGCTATATTCCTTTTTATAACCTTATAGAATATTGTCATATACAGTATGTGAATAATATTTAAAGCAACCATTTCATTCCACATTCAAGGGGTTGTCAATTTTGAAGTAACAAATGTGTGTTTGTGTGATGAACTTTCTTTTAAATCATTCAGTAAATGACATGGATAACTGAAAATCTTTGTATATATGAAAGATGAATGAATGAATGAAAAGAACTCAGAGCTTAAGGCATCATCAAAGATTTGTTATTAAGGATTGTAATCTATTGTGGTAAGGACTGTAATTTTCAGCGCGTCAACCTGCTTTGGCCAATTACATGTTTCCATAGATTTGGCAAGAATCTCATTAGCTGGTTGGCCCACTGCTTATGATACAGGGTGGCAACACATGTGGCTCCGCCTACCTCCAAGAAGAAAGTACAAAAAAGAAAAACATAAACAGAGAAAAGGGAAGCAACGTGAAATGCCCACAAATACTGCTATTTTCTTTAACTTAAAGTTACAAGTTTAAGGTAGGCTCTAAACTTTGGTTTGAAATAATATATTTATATTTAGCAAAGTTTGGAAATTACATTTTTTATTTACTTATTTTTCAAATAAATAACAAAAGGATTAGTAGCTATGCATTTGTGCCGGCTTGGTAGTGTAGCTTTAAATTCAATTAGAAGACAAAGACTATTAATTCTTTTGGCTTTATCATTGGCTGTGAGTGAATCCTCTTTCTTCACACAGGATCTTTGTATGTCAGTAAAACTAAGATCAATGACTGAATATGAATCTATCCATTTAAAGAAACCCATCTCTCTAATGCCAGCGTGATTGAACTAGTCCTAAATAATTTTGGTCAGCGTTCCAGATTGCACCGCTGCGAAGGTAGTGCCCCCCTCCCTGTTTATTCCTCGTCTCTCCTTCCTTCTTTCCCTCTTGTCTTCTCTCGACCGCTACTTCTTTTTGAGGGGTAAACACACACGCACGCAAACGCTTCTCAGCCTATCATCTGTGACCGCCGCTACCAGCCAGACAGCGTAACACGATCCATGATAGAGTGGTGCAAATCGCCTCGCGCGCTCGTCTACCATCTACCATCTAGACACGAGGAGGGGGGAGAAGCCCACCAGATAGGTTGACTTAAAAAAAGAAAAAAAGAAGAGAAGAAGAGGCGGTAGTGGTGGTGAGGTGTGGAGTGCGGCAGCTTCCAACTAGAAACACCGCTGGTGTGACTTCTCGGTCCACTAGGTTTTAACCCTTTTGACATCGCTCCAGCGCCGTCCATGTGTCAGTAGCGGTAGTCTGCTAGTGTAGCGGCAGTGAGGAAGCAGGAGCAGAAGAAGAGGAGTGATCTAGAGTGCCAGTACAAAGCAACGTCTCTGCCTTTTGAAGTGGACCTTGAGATAGTGGAGTGGAGAATCCATTCTTTAAGGTAACTTCTTTTTACAATACGCATTTCTTATCACCACTTTTAAATGCAAGTGCTTTTGCCGGACATGTGTGCTGACAGATCCAGAGTTGGACATGAATCGCACATGTCAACAACTGTGGAAATAAAGTCTTACATAATGCATTAGGTTAGCAGTGTGTACCGGCAATGCTCTGTTAGCCGTATTGTTACTGCAGCTATAGTCTATTGTACTCCTTTTCAGTCCCCTCATGGATCCCTTTTTTTCTTATGAGTGGGCGGCATGTGTGTGCTCAGTATGCGGCTGAACACGTGTAAATTAACAACCCTAACCCTATTAACATCATCCTGGAATCTCCTATAACTAGTCTGTAGGGTCTGGAATATTTACATTGATAAGCATAATTTAGACTTAAGAGTGCAAGTAGTTGCTGAATGGCTGGTTGGAAGCATTTTAATGTATTGTAAATCAGGTATAATGTGGTTGTTTATACACACTAATGAGACTTAAATAATACATGGACTATGATATTAGAATACAGTATATTGCTTTTTTGCAATTATAAAAGACCGAAACTGCAGTTCCTTTAAAGATTCTTCACACATTCAACATATAAGCTGACATTGTGGCTAATGTATGCAAACAGGATACCCAAGGTGTTGCTGCTGGGGTGTTGACTTGCCTTTGATTAATCATTTCGGCCTGACGTCACAGCTCGCCAGGACATAGATGGATTGAAGTGCTTAGCAGACCAATAGCTACAAAGACAAAGAGTAATCGGTGGCTAGCTACTGGTGGCCAATGTAAGCAGAGCAAATGCATCAACAGTGGAATAAGTCTGAGCGCCAGGAAGGGTCATACAGTGGCAGCACCCATATTTTTTGCAGGTGACAGGTAAATGCAGGCAGGTAAAAGCAACCAGCCTCCCCTGTACAACCCTATGAGGCGTCACCAAGAAATATTCTCTGGGCCATAAGGTGAGTGTTGAAGCGCGGCAGGTGTATTTTTAGCCAGAGTTGGAAATGATTAATTGCAGCGTACACGTATTTGTTTGCTTTAAACATCCATCAGTTGAGTAATTTTCAAGCTCTTTGTTTTGGCGGGAGCTAGGGGGTGTTTGGCCATGCCGGCGGCCTGTAGAGTGGTGTGGCGGGGTAATTGAGGGGGTGGGCAGGAGGTGGGTATATTGTGATCCAGCCATCTTTATATGTGTCAGGGGTAATTACATAGACAGAGTGGGTTAAGTCTCAAGAGAAGCTGGAGAATACATTCTATATACAGAGAGAAGTTTTGACTGGGTTATAGGATGGCCCCAGGGTCATCCTATATTAAAAAGTCATATTAAGCGGAAGTCAATTAAGAGAATGAAACTAGTTTTGATTCATTATGTGCCATGCTGTCTTTTTTGCATTGTCTGCAAAATATAATAGCATGGCAACCAGACAGTGATGTGGTCTTAAAATTTGGCCATTTATGCTACTGCACTATATATGATGAACATTATCAATCCTGATTTCCTTATTGCAAAGAACTTGGAACAAAGTTGTATATAAAAATATAAATATTAATGCTCTTCCATGTGCTACCCATTTGCTCTTTGCTTTTCAAAATATTTGTTCTACCAGAGCCTGAAATCAGACTGTGGTATAAAAATGTTTTCTCTTACCATCAGATCCAAGAAGCAGTTCAATTGTTTCTTTAAAAAAATATAAATTTTTTATTTTCAATGGCGACACAAAACAATAGCTAAGCGCCAACAAGTAAAAGGCTATACTTTTACAGTGATAATAAAGTGGATCTAGTATAATTTACTCTCTACATGACGCCTAGTTAAAAAACACAAAGTGTTTAGTAAAAAGTACATTATAAATTTGCATGATACAGGATGTACCTGCTTCTGTTGTAGTCCTTAGTCCTTATTTAGCATTTTAAACAGGTAGTGGTTTTAGCTGCCATTCTTTTCTTTTTACTTTTTCAAAAATTAGTTTTGAAAATGATAGATTAACTGAAGGAATTTTTTATGTAGTTGGTGTCTCCTCATTGACTTCCATTAATTTCTTTCCAATTTGGTATCCCATGGATGCTCCTAGAAGGTGTGACTTAGCCTTACTCTTCCACTGTTGGCATAACCCATGATGGCTGATGCTCTGCAAGGGTACGCTTTCCTTGTTTGCCGCATTCCCTGTTCAGCTTTGCATTAACAGCCAGGTCGGAGCAATTTTTGTTTTAATTTCTTATCTCATGTTTTCAGTCTCCCCCCTGCACCAAACGTTATTGGCAGAAGCATGTCACGACTCCAGGGCCACTGAGATCATTGGCCAACAAAGGCTTTTGTGCATTATGAGGTGATTTCTGGATGAACCGTTCCATAATTTATGTAATGAAAGCATGAACTGCTGTTTAATTTATGAAATGCCTGAATGAGAGCTGTTAGTATTTTTTATAGGGCTGTGGGGAACTATATCGGAATAGGCATCTTGTAATCAGCTTAGTCAACAGCTTTAAAGGATGCAGCGCAGGTGGTGTGGGTTTTCCTCGTAATTTGCTATGTTTGGGTTGCCGACCTTTGGGCAGAGCGTCTAGCTCCAGATTTTCAATAGAGGGCGGGACTTCAGGATAGATGATCTTGTTTTGCTCGCCTCTGTCTGTCTCGTGGCCTTATAGAAAATCCAACACAAAACTTGCTGCTTATATTTTTTATTTGGTTTCTTGCCTCTTCCATCTTGATCCCTACTTAATATGTGAAATCTGAGATGATTTCTAATTGGTTGGTGCAAGGGAAAAACCTCGCAGAAAGGTTGCAAGTATGCCTTAGCTGTATCCTAAAACTGCTGAAACCATGTGTGCCATATCCATACAGTACATATTCTTTTCTTGCATACTTTGACCCTACTAGCCAATTTTATTTTTGTCACCATACCTACCCATTATTTATAAAAAAAAAAAGATAAGACTCAAAAGATACTGCTTTAAAATGAATGTAGAAATTAAAACTTTAGCTCTAAGTCATGCTGTCCCTTTCTTTTTTTTTTTCTCTCTTTATAAGCAAACATAACCAGTGCTGAATTAGCCACTTTCTCTATGTTTTTGGTGGCCAGTACTTCCATGTTGTAGACCAACCAATAAGATAAAACCTTGTTGAATAATAGGTGATTCCTATGACATTATGCGTTTAGGTAATTATACGGTTTTACTCAAAGTCAAAAATGCCATACTTTCACTTTAGCCATATTCTAACATTTCTTACTGTATGTGCCAAATACAAACATGTATTTTTTTGCATATCTTCAGTTGCATATTTAAATATTTCAATGATTGAATGTCTACAGCTTCTTACAAAAATGGCATTAATAATGAAAAAAGAATAACTCATATTTCTGTTTACATGCAGCAATCACTCTCTTTTAATGTTTGTAAGCTTTGCCGAGCTGAGCAGAAGCGAGATTGTGCAACATATTCACATATCCTTTTGAATAAGACCCAATTTAGAAATCCTTACAGAATATGCAGCTTATATTATTAATGCCTATACCTCCAACACATGTTCACATCCTCCATTAAATAACCAGTGAATAAATCTATACTGTATGCTGAAAAGGATGCTTTATATATTCTATGCATTAATCCCTATGTCAACCAAGCAGCTAATTGATTGATTGATTGAGCGAGAGACGGAGACAGACTGTGTCGACTTCCTCAGAAGAAGCCGTTTTTCTTACATTATCTCTAGCCCCACATCGGAAATAATCTTAATAAGTTTTTTTGGGAAGCATGTGAGTGTGAAATTGTCCACACAGTGATGTCATCTGGGAGACAACCAACCCTTGTTTTTTAATTAAAACTCAGTCAAATAACGTGGATAAGAAAATGCACACCTGAAAGCTTCTGCAATAGTCTGTTGGGAATAGTTAATTGAAATGTGAAATATAATTACAATACAAAAACTATTACTTAAAGATTATTCATAATCAGCAAGTGTTTCAAGTTTGCCATAGAGCAAGTGCAATTTGGAGCTGAAGACATAACTTTTTAATTTCAGAATTGTTGAAATTGTTTATTATATGCCACAGTGTAAGATGCACAAAATGAAGAATTTCAAGCTGTACCAATACTGCTTCTAATAAAAATCATATCAATTATTCATATAGTATATAGTCTGCACATATGAGAGGAAAAATGCCAGGCTACAGTGATTAAATGGTTAGAAATTAGATGTGCACTTGAAAATATATACTGTTTTCAAATACCAGATGAAACTAGCCTTAGAACTTGCAGGTACCATGACTGCTTGATATTCTATACAGCTCTGCTGCAATGACAACACTCCTGTCCCTGTGCTTCAAATTAACTTTACTTGAGTAATAGTAATGTCCACTGTTTTTTCTTAAATAAATGTATGTTATAGAAAAAAATAAATTTTCTTTAAAAACTATTAAATGACTTGAGTTTAAGTATCGAATTACTTTCTACCACTGATCGTCAGTCTAAATAAAGTTGGTCCAGGGTTTTGTATTACTTCATTTGTCAACTATCCCAAATTTGACAAATATCAAATATATTAGCTTGATAGCTAGATCGATGTTTTAAACCAAATTATAATATTCAACATAATTATCACATATAATTTATTTCCCTAGCCCTAATCCATTTGTCTTTAAGCTATTGTATATGACCTAACCATAACACCTGAATGAATGAATTCTATAGAACAGCAGGAAACAGAAACAGTATAATAAATATAATAATAAACAGATAATAAATATCCCCAAACTTTTTGGCTCTTATTGATTTTCTGATTTGTAATGTGGGCGCTCAAGAAATGTTTGGTCAATACAAGTTGTGCCCACAATATGGTGCCATCAATTTTGTTATCAGATATTGAGGAAAATGTCATTATTAGAGTGAAAATTATGTTAAACCCAAAATTGGAGATCACAATTGCTGTCCTATTAAATATACTTACAAATTCTTACAGCTGGCTCATATCGTTTGTAACTACTGGTATTGTAAAGACTCTTTATTATATCCTAGCATATAAAAGAGATTATTAGACATTTTGGCGAGGCGGACACATTATTTAAAGGTCTCACTGGGTGCAGAATTTAGCTCGGACCTGCACTAATGAGAGTTGTGGACACCCTATGCTGATGCGGCCTCCATTTCTGAGATAGAATAGATTAGATCAGTTCATATGTAGCCGCTGACCAGACTTGTTGAGGTACTGATCGTTTGTGCCTCATGTACAGTAATAGAGACTGGGGCCCATGTTCCTCAGCTGTTTACGCCGCACATTTATGGGTATCATTATCCAAACAGCAATGCCGGTGGGTGGCTACCAGAGCTGGAGGTGAAATAACCCATTTAGGTGCTTTATAGAAATCCCCCGTCCTCGCATATTTTTTCCAATTCAGGGTCAAAGCTTAGGAACAATCTAATCTGCCTCAGTCTCCCAGCTTTCATTAGCAGAACACTTGATCAATCATTGGGGCTGCCAGAGCCAAAGTTTGACACACGTTTTGATCAAATACATACCCAAACACCTGCTTGGATGTTTATTACCATTGCCGGTCCAATTTGTGAATTATGTAATTTACATTTAACTTGTAGTTCGAGAATATGGTGCAGTGCTCGGTTTCACTGTGAGATTGCAATAACAACACACACATTTTTCAGGCACAGAAAGATTTCCCCATGTAATAATTTTTTTCTAATGCAAGGCATTTTGTATTCTAGTTGAAGATATGGTAATTGTAGGTATAGGTATTTCCATATGTAAACCACACAAAGTTCATGTTCATTTTAGCAAAAGAAGTTAAGCACACCACAATATACTTTCACTGGAGTAAAGAGCATTAGCAAACCATTAGAACCCACTACTCACTGCTGTCAGTGACTGGGTAGGGAACATTTTCAAATGGCTTCTTATAACCTAACCTATGCGGCAGTTGAGCCTACAAAAAGCTGATGCTACATGTTATACTAAAGAACATCAAATGCATGGAGCAGTCTGAGTTATAGATGAATGGTTTAGGCCCCGGGTTTCCCGTCAAAGACTGTTGGTGTAAGATCAGCTCATTAGGATAAATGTACATATTGTTTTTCTAAAATTTTATATTTATATTTTATGTTTATATTTTCCATAATTTTTAGGGTGCCTTGTGCAACATCTGGCCAGGGATTACTCACTTTTTTGCTAACTCTGGCAGATTTTGCACATATTGGTAATTATTATACACTTTTCCTGTGAAATAATGAAATAAATAAAATAATGCTGCACCTGCAAAACATTTAGTGAGGTAACATACCTAAATACTGTGCGAAAACAGTAAACATTTTTACTACATGGCATTGCTGAAACTATGCAGCATTCAACATTATTGTTGAACTGAAATTCATTAGCGGAATACTTACTTACACACTAGTGAATGACACACAGCTTCCAAACAGTACCAACTATTACTACAACGTGTATGTTAGGACTACAGTTTGTAATAACCATATAATAACCATATATTATGATCTAACGTTATCCGAAATGCTGTAATATTAGTGCTACTCAAAACTATATGATTTCTCCTGCAGCGTTTCAAATGAGCAACATCTCTCCAAAATGTTTTATTATATAAGTGTCACTTTTCACTAAGTCTAGACTGAAATATTGTTGGCTACATTTATGATTAAAAGTATACTGGAGGACTTTTGCTGCATCCTATTTCACCCTTATAATTGGCCGGGACGACTGAAAGCCTTTCACAGGCTCCATCTGCCAAATGCCAGGCGTCTCATCACACCGGTGTTACAATAGGACACATCCGAAAAACCTTGGCCCCTTCTTTTCCTTCCATAATCAGGGGGCAGTGGATGGGGAGTGCAGCGAAGAGCAGCGTTTTTATCCCTCAATAAAAGGCCACTTAGGCAGATAGTTCTCCCCAGACTCTTCTGCTTTGGTCTTTTTCTCCTGGCACCACATGAAGGAATCCGTGCGAGAGGGCAAACGTTCCATCTAATTAGGACTACCTTTCATATTCGCTCACCTTGGTCTTGGTAACTTCTTACCTGTACCAACCTCTCCTTCTGTCATTCCACTTTCTTATGATCCATCATAGTAGGACCAAAGGTACCCTCCACAGGTTCTCTACTTTTTAAGTTCGCTCACTTAGAAATCTTAGCTTCATACCATGCTTTCTATGTGTAACTATTAAAAAAAACAACAACATAATCCTAATAGAAATCAGGAAAATTATTCATTTAATACCGTATTTACTGTTTTGTTTTTTTAATTTTAATTTTATTTTTTTCAAATTTCAAATACCAGGTAATGACTATCAAACTACTTTGAAAACCTTTTTGCATATCCTTGGAACCCCATTCCAGTAAAAGTTGAGGTTTTATTAGTACCACCTAGTATTCCAGCTTTTTGTCTCCCTTGTCTCTGTCAAAAATTGTGTAAAAATACTGAATCCAGAAACTGATGCTGATTCACAAATAAGAACTGATTATTTGTAACATTGCCCTTTAGCCTTTCCAAAAACTTTCATGAAAATCTACTTCAGTCTACTACATCTACATACTACTACATTTTTGTTACGTTGGCAACATACAAAGTTGACTCAAATAATCAAAAAATAATTAAATAATCTGAAAACATTTATTAGTAACATGAGTTATGTTGCTAATAGACAGACAAACCAAAAATAAAATATATTGCTAAAATATGATACCCATGTGAGCTCAATCTAACCTTCGCATCTTAAAATATATTGTCCAATTAAGTCTAAAATGTATTTTGTAAGTGTAAAAGTTTGTAGTGTCAATGTGAGGAGTTAGTTAATAGTAGGGCTGGGTGCCGTTAAACGGTACTTTTATGGTATCGAAAGAAAAGTTACAATACTATTGGTAGCAAAAAAATATTTATTATTCGATACCAAGTTTCAATACCTAGTGGGACTTTTAATGTTCCTTTGCATATGTGAATTTAAAAAATATCACAGAATAAATCAAATAAACTATGGCTTTTAACTGACAGCTAAGAATTTTACTCCAAAAATGTGTCTTTTATTCAGTATTATTGTGTTTTATGATTGTAGAAGATGAATTACCACACTGCATCAGAAAAAGTACCGCTCAGGCACCGGTATTGAAAACCAGATATCGTTTAAATCCTGGTATTGCCAAAATCTGAATGGTACCCACCCCTAGTCAATAGCCTTGTTTATATTTTCAGAATTAATCTAAAACTAAACAGAAATGGGACATTTTAATAGGTGGTTTTCTTACCTCTACCACCTCCCATTCTCTCTTTACATTTCACTCTTATCATCCATCATAGCAGGCCCAAAGATGCCCTCTGTGGTTACTGTACCTTTTAGGTTAGCTCTCAATGCCTTTTGAAATCTCCGGCTTATACCACACTTTGATGTTGCCTTCAAATAGAGCCTAAGCAAAACTTTGAAGTCGACTTGTGGCCCAGAATGTGGAATCATGGCCAACTAATAACAGTAAACTAATAAGTTGGAGGACATCATTAGTGAACAGCATAATTGGAGTGGCAGCAAATTTGAATGGCTTTTTCCCGAATCAGCGTTATTTGTTTTGGAAGTGAGGAGGAGAGAGAAGGAATGCTCCGACTGACTTTGTTCTATTTCTGGGCTTGGCTGCTGGAGGATTACTGCAAGTGGCAGAGTATTCATTATTTAGATGGCGGTGGCGGAGTAGAGGGAACGGCTGGTTTCATAAAACACTTGACTATGACATGTGTGCTGCTACTAGACTGACAAAAAAAAAAAAAAAAAAGTTTTCCGAAATTCTTCCTCCTTGCAAGGTGGTGCACTTGTCGCAGCTCTTTGCCGGAGACTGCAGAGATAGTCCCCACTAACTGAAACTGATGGAGCGCACTCAGATTGATGGAGCTAATGGATAAAATGGTCGGAGTTCTCTGGGATTGCTCTGCGTAGAGGCAGTCAAAGTCATGAAGCGTTCTCTCCACTGTTTCATGGTGCATAGCAGATGTGGTATTATAGTTCTGAAAAGAGCATTTGTGCTGCTTGTTATTACTGTATATATCCTAATGACTGAGTTCAGAGTCTGTAGCACAGAATCTCTGTTGAGCATGGTTGATTATGAAATAATGGAAATTTGGGGCCTTTAAAAGATGGTTGGAGATATCTATAGCGGCATTTAGGAGTGGCCTGACAGAAAAATTTGAATTGCAAAAATAGTGACAGGCATGTGTGATGAGATTGGGAACGTTTTCTACTGTTTGGGACACCAGCACAGTAGCAATACTTAGGTTTTGATTTAAAGTGAAACTTTTTAATTCTTTTAAAAAAGTAATATAGAAAATAGCTGTGTCAAATGTAATTAAAATGCATTGCTGTGTTAATTTTGTGGACAGACAATGTAAAGGCTAAAATTGTCATGCTTGTTTATTTAGTTACCCTGAAACTAAGGGTGCTCCGATCAGGGTTTTTGAGGCCGATCACCGATCAGCCTCTGCTGTGATCGGCCGATACCGATCATGGCCGATACCGATCACGTGGTCTTCAATGTAGTAATGTATTGTATGCAGGCTATTATTAGTTCCATTTGAAAAATACTGTAGCCTTTGTAAATATAAAAGAACAACAAAATTCTACTTATTTTTGTTTTAGAAGAGGTTTTGTTGCATTATTGGTCTTTAATGTGTGCCCAGTGTCTGTGGCTTTGTTTGAATGCTCCGCTGATGTAAAAATCAGCTGTTCTTAAATGGTTCCTTTAATGCGAGTCCGCGGGTGCCTGTGTCCGCGTAACGCGCAGCCAAACCAGGTTGAAACACAGTGGACTAAAGAGCCGATAGCTCCTGCTGCCAGTTTTGACAACGTGTGAATGAAGAAAACGTGCAAAGAGAGCAGAGAAGACAACGATGAAAGGTGCTCCTCTCAGACACACGGACACATGGGCTGCCTTTTTACTTTCTCTTTCCATTAGCAGCCATTTGGTGCAGTTTAAGCCACAAAACGCACAGTTTTCTCCGCGCAACAAGACACAGGCAGACTCTGAACTTTCTTAATCCTTTTAACGTAACTGTTAGCGGGTTAGCTGTAGCTCTATTTACGTTGGTGTTTGCAAATACACGCACTGCTGCGCCTCGGTTCTGTCCGGTGCGCTCCTAAAGCAGGCGGGGACACAGCGGGGACACAAAGCAGCGCCTCCAGGGCAGGTTTGTGTTAGTTATAACCAGGGCTTAACTTAAAAACACTGCTAAAATAACGCTACTGCTGTTTAATCAAACCGGAGTTGCAGGACAGTAAATGTGAGAGCCTCGCATGTTTATTGTAATTTGATCGGCCCTTCTGATCGGCCCATTTTACCGATCACTGATCACTCTATTTTTAGCCATGATCGGCCGATCATGATCGGCGGCCGATCGATCGGAGCACCCTTACCTGAAACCATACCTTGATGTTATGGAGGTTAGAAATCTCAGCTCTGTCTCACCTCTGTTGCTACATCTAATTGCAGAGATAAAGATGGGACCAGACTTCTGCATGCCAGACGTGTACCTTTTAGCATAAGGCCAGGAATTAGGAAAACAGGAATTGTCTTAAACAATTTCTAAAGCAACCTTTCAAAACCATTTGCTTTATGGAAATCAGACTTTAGCATTTCCATTTTGCTTAGGACTTTACACAGACAGTTTTTGCTGGGATGCAGGAAGAGCCTGGCTATTGTGATTAATGCCCTGCTAGGCCCCCATGCTGGAGGATGTCTCTCCATAACCTCCTTCCTTTTTTCCACTTCTCCTGCCTGATATTTCTCTAATGTGATTGGACAATGGAGAGATTGATAGGGATCATTATGCCGCTCTGGAAGAGTAATGCTTCTACCCACCGTTATTCAGCCTGCTCCTAATTCAGCCACTGCTGGTAGGGCATATCTCTACTATATATATCATAGGCTACAACTGTTTTAGTGACGTCTCTCAATCACCATCACATGCTGTTATTTCCATTTCTTTAAGCTTATTTTGCATATTTAGTGTGGACTTATGGTCTTAAGGACTAAAAGCATTAACAAGGGAATCAGCCTCTCACCTCAACACTAAGCCATATTTCCTTTTCCACCTACAAATAAAGGTGAGGGTCATTCATTTGTTTTTTCCTTTCTGCATTTTCTTACACCTACCTTGATTTGTTTATCTGTACGTGTTTAGCCCCTAGCCCCAATCTTCTAAGAAAGAAAAAGGATTTAGCATTTAAATTGGTTGATCCAGCGCACATTCGGTAAACCTGTTTTTAAAGCATTACATTGATGAAAAGTAGACGCTAATCCCTGAGGGTGTGCGACCTTATCTTCCTAAACACCTGACAATGAGATCCTATTGCCACTCTGGGAACACAAAGACTCTGTAAACGCGCCTCGTTGTAGTTACTGACCTCTGTTGAGTGCTGTTGTCGTAAGTTAGCACAATACAATATCAGTTACAAGGCCTTACAACCTATGCCAAAGCTTTTAAATTTTTACAGTGCCGTGGTCAGGTAACTTTAGTCAAGGTTAGCTGCTATACATCTGTTATACCAAGCGTTTGGACATGGCATGGGTTTCAAGGGCAGCAAATGATCTGGGCAGCATCTTGTGTTTCCCCTGCAGGTGAGGTAGCCTGTGAGTTTAATGGGCCCATATTATGCTTTTTCTTTTCTTTTTTTTCTTTCTTTTTTTTTTTTGTGTTAAAATAATGTATATTTATTGAAAATGTCTTCTTTTAGGGAGCTGGTACTTAATACTTTGCAGAAAACATTTGGATTAGGTGCATGTTGCTTTAGGGCTCTACTGGCCCCGCCCACTTTACCAGCAGCTCTGTGCTCTTTGCAAACACCATAGTTTAGCAGCGACTTCACAGTAGTGAAGTGTCGCTGGGCTGAGGCCTTTCTCTTACAAAAGCCCTCTACAGACACTACTGCCTCTTGATCCTCGCCTTTTTAGTTCACACTTAAATAAAGTAGAGAGGCTTTGAGTTCAGACATGAGAGGAGAAACTTGGGATGCTTGAATTAAAAGGTGGGGGATAGAGAGAGCATAATAAAATTGCTAAATAGCACAGGTATTAGCAACCTGAACTAACGGATAGATAAATGAGCTGACTCGTGGTGACATGATAAGAATGAGTCTGGTGACACTGTGTGCTCTAGAAATGTGCAGGGGCACTTCCTGGAGAAGGCAGGGATACGAGGGTCTGACGTGGCGCGATGGACCCAAACGTTTTGAGCTCTTGAGAAGGGCAGCACATCAGCTTATAGGATTACTCAAACATGCATGAGTGAAGCAAAATACAATCACAGCTATGTTTTTGAGGGGGAAATAACATTATAACATGGTATAACAAGCTCAGAAAAGTTGATTTAGAATATTGGGGGACCTTTAAATCATCCTCGTAAAAAGTGACATTGAACCATAGAGACCATAGAGACTAGTCTACTAAAGATAATAATTTAAATGGTATAGTAATAAACAGCATTTTTAAATATTTTAGTTACATATTTTCACATCTTACACTCAGAGCATCTGAACAGCTATGGTAGCCATGCAGGGACTTGTTGTCTATGAACAAACTTAATTGGAATAGGTCTGATGGTGAAATATTTATTCAAAACATTTTTAAAAGATGTACTCAAAAAGAAACATAAGTGTGCTTTTCCTTTAGCATTGCACAGTTTGACCACTATGGCCAATTTTACAAGAACAGGAAGTTCTAACATGGGTAGGCTATGTATGTTTAAATTTCCTGTTTTTTCTTAAGACATTTACGCACTATTGAAAACAAAAACTATATAATCTTTTATTAATCTATTATTTTGATTTTATACGATGACTTTTAGAAGAATGCACCCTAACCCTAGTGTCAGGATCAGACACTGACTAGTGCACCATCCTTTAGCCATAATCCCCTATTCTGCTGTATGCATTTCCCTCCTGCTTATATCACAATGACTGATCCTTCAGCTTCACACTTCCCTTCGCATGCTTATCCAGACGAGACATTTAGTCAATATCTTTACTTATGAATATGTAAGAGCCAAAGGCCTTCACCTGAAAGTGGCAGATGTGATTTCAAACTAAATCATGGGGATTACATTATTGACAGTGCCTTAAACAAACATTGGGATGAGGTCAAAATTTATTGTCTTTCCTTATTTGCGCAGCATTAAGATCAAGGTCTCGAAGCAAGCAGACCATATGTAGCTCATGGTAAATGATTTTGTGCATAATTCAATGTTAAACAGAAGATGCAATTTGAATGCGGAAAGGAGACGTTTGTATGATTAAGTGTGCTATCAAATTTACCCAGTATTAGGATAAGCTGTGAAGCATTTTGCATTCCTATGTGTTGTTTGCTAAAATGCAACATTCATTGTGGTAGATTTTGATAAAATAAAACATTATTTTTATTCGGCTCTCTAGTAAACTCGCATATCTTATTAGTCAAAACAGAGCCACTCAAAACAGCCCTGTCCATTGTGCATTCTGGCTGAAAGAAGATACAGGGAATGAGTGTGACTGGAGACAGTGGCGCCAACTGTGGCTTCACTGCTGTATCAATACACTTGTACTGTTTAATCTAGTAAGGAGTATACATTGTATTCATACAATATTATTTCAAGAAACCTAACTAGCTGCTGCCTTAAAAAAAAAAAAAAAGACAATTTACACTTCACAATTGGCATGGCATTGGAGGTTCTGTGAAGCAAATCACTTTTAAACTAAATGAGTAAAATATTCACTCGTGGTAGTACTAGAAGTAGAAGCAGTAGCTGCAGTGGTATATGACATTAAAAGTGCTATGAGCAGTATATTTTTTTTAGATTTCATAAAAATTACCCATGTCTCTCAAGATATGAAATAAACGTGTTTAAATCAAATATTTGTTTTACTGATAACAATGGTACAGCTGATTTATTCACAGTAAAAAATATATTTTACATAATGGCCAAGTTGTTTATGTTTACAGTTTGTGTTTTGGTTCTATACCCTGCATTGCCGATTATCCAATCAGAAAAGTGGAAAGACTGGCAACCCACAGACCTGCTAGTAGTAGCAGCAATAGGGACTGTAGCAGTAGTAGTCGCAGTGGCAGTTGTAGTAGTAGCAGCAGCAGTAGCGATATTGGTAGTTGTTGAAATAGTAATAGCAGTGGTAGATGTCATATTAATGGTAGGAGTAACTTTCAAATGTACTTTGTACTTAAGTAAAGTTTTAGACTCTTTGTTACTCTTACTGACAAAATGTTTTTGTTCAGTTGTTCAAAAGAATGGTCTAAAAGACATGTTGCCTGAGCAGCAGTTTTTTGGGATAAAAATGCCTTGTTGATGTCAGAGGAGTATTGTGGCCAGGCTGGTTCAAAATGATAGAAAGGCAGTAGTAGTAACTCAAATAACTGTTACAACGACAATCTGTCAAACCTTGAAGTGGTACACCGGGTACCACTCCTTTCATCCCATCACTCTTATTTATACCCAGTTCTATGTCAGGCTCCCTACAGTCCTGCTAAAAACGACACGCTCGTTAGTTGTTTTAGAGAGATTGTTATAGTAGCAAGTCTCTGCTCAAATGTTTGGCCCTTTTATACTCCTTCTTATGGTTTCACTCCAGCCATATGCCGCCTTCTCTCACATTTCACTTCTCAGTTTCCATTGTCAGCCGCGTCTTGAACTTAATTGTGATGGATGTATTCCAGCGTGAAATGACTCGGCTGGGTGTGAATACGGACCACGCTTTGCCACCTACTGCTGCCATTTGGTGAGGAGAGTGAAAAGGGGACCATCTGAGGAGACGTGTTGACGATGCACCTCCCTTTATCTAATTGGGGCAAAGCAAACATGATTAGGCCCAATCTGAAGGACAATCTGTGTCTTTCACAACAGAGAAGTGTCACAGTCACCTCACGGTTTGCTGAGAGGCAGAACGGAGTAGTTTGATGGTGGCGTCAAAATGCTGGTGTGACAAAACTCTGTACAGGACTCGAAAAGATATGCATCACGGATATTTTTTTCATCATACAGTACCAAATTCTGTGCAAGACTTTAAAGAATGTATTTTTTGAAGAAGTGAATTAGAAAAATGGAGTAAAAAAAATTTGTCTCTGTTTTTTTTTCTGCTGCTTTGTGGTGTAAGCAATTTTAGCCAGTGTTTGATGGAATTGGTATATTTTCAGTTGGACTTGCTGTTGCATGAGCTTGGACTCAACCAATTAAAGTGTCCCTGACCCAATTGGAACCTCCCCACTTTGTTTAAAGGGTATTGGTACTAAAATTCAGTTCCTGCTCTTGCTCCCTCTTTGTCAAAAACGCTATATATTTTTTCAGAGATGACTTCTATTATGTTGTGCTTTTGACTGAATCATTTATTTTCCTCAAACACAAGTGCAAAAAAAGTGGTTAGGTTCTCTTTAATAGTTTCCTATACCATGTACTGGCTAAATGTTTTTCTAATTGGCTGACAACTGTGTAATGAAATTGTGAAACACATACCAGGCAGTTCTGTATTCCCTATTACTTCATACAGCTTTTGAAGCTCAGGACAGCAGTAATTGAAAAAAAGAAAAAAAGAAAATCACATGGCTTAAACAGAAGTAAGAGGTGTGGAAGTCCAACTGATGTTACTAAACAGCCTAAAATTGCACACTTCAACTATAACTTCTAATATTAGACTTGAAAGAAAAACCTCTTGGTGTGAATTTCTTTACCTCACACCTTTTCCCCATGTAAACCCAAAAATTTTAATTGGACAACTTTTAGCTCCCAAGCACTAAACCGGAAGGTACAGAATTCTAATATGTTGACCTTAGCAGTTTTAAATTTCACCATCTTTGATTTGAGTAAATATGTGGTCCTGAATGCCCAGATTAAAAAGTTTTCTATTTATTGCATGCTATACAGACATGAAAAATATTGTGGTCTTGGAGGTGTTGTGTAATGAAAAAATCCAGGTGCCAACTATCTTTTCTTGCATTTCTCTGCACTGTAACTTTTGCTGATAATCCAGCTTCAGCAATGAAGACCACTTTTATCTGTAATCACTACACACAATATCTGATATTCATTTTACATTTACAAAAGCCAAGGTGAGCCACAAGCGAGCTCCCCAGAGTCGATCGTTCTTCTGCTTTCAGTTGAGTCATGACAAATTCACATCATGTTCAGTTCAGAAAACCAAATTGATGCAGTTCAGATGTAGAGGCGTGAGGGAAGTGCTAATTGATGCCTGCTGCGGCATAAAACGCAAATTGCATAGTTTACAAGTATAGGAAGCAGACAGCAGACTTGCAGGGCCCTGCGGAGTTCTATGAAGAGGCTAAATAGAGAGAAGCGTGATGAATGGTGTCGACGCACTCTCAGGTTTAACAGGTTAGCACCATCTGCCCACTTAGTTTTTAAAATGTCACTTGCCTGGCCATGCAGATCCATCCAAACATCAATTTTAGGAGAAAACCTTCATCATATTATAAGATACATCAGAGATAGACGCTCCTGTGATGGATTTCGGAAGTTTCCTCATCAAGGTCCTTAGTACATTATACATATACTCATCAAAGCCATTAAATAGCAATGATTGCCTTTGCAACCATTAGCCCTAATGACATTTTTGTTATGCTATTAGCTGCTGTAAAATATATATTTACATATTATGCATTTAGTTGATGGGGTTCTGAGTAGGCTGCTTATAATGATCAAGAGTTTTGACATAAAGGTAATGTGAGAGCTGAACTTTTGACCTTTTCTTAGCAAGTTGAACTGGCTCCAAATCCTGGCCATGAAGATAAGTCAAAATGTTATGATTTGCTTATGTTGTAGACCCTTCAAAAACATGCATGCTTTTCATGACAGAAATTTCAATCTTTCCTATTTGTTTGACAAAGTAGTAAACAAAAATAGGAAGACCAGACATTTAGGCTTTTACACAAGAAGAAAGAAAGTTGTAGATACAGTATCGTTGAACAAATTGACTTCTAATAAGCGCGTACAGAGTTCCATTAGCCAAGGTTAACTTGTAGTAGGAGTCACGGTTTTTGATGGGTAGTGTACATTGACACTAATAGTGGTGTGTCATGGTTCTGTAACAACTTGTCCATAAGAATTAAATTACTTTTATGTATGCAGCCTCAAGCTTATGTACTGCCACAAATAAAACAGCAACATATCAGGCCTGCTTCCTACACAGGCAGTGACATAAAGCATATGCATTTGATTGGGTGCCATTTGTCATTTGAATTTTCCAATTGGGAATGTTTAGTGGTTAATGCAAATTTGACCACTGACAATGTATTGAGGTCTACCTAATTTATGGTGACATTGCGCTTGCAGCATATGTTCATTGCATATGTTAATGAGACTTATGGAGAAAGAGTTTTTGCTTATGCAGCTGACCTAAAAAAATGTCAGAACTAGTGGCCACGTTCAGTGAAATAAACATGTCAAGCTGATTTTGCTGTTCTAAGCCATGTTATTGAACATGACAAGTGCACAGATGGTGATGTTCTGATTAATTCTTTATGCTTATGCTTTATCATTACAGGCATTTTGCAACTAGCCAATATGATTGACAGATGTATGTATATTACCTATGCTGCTCATTGAAGCGGACATTCATTAGGTACATAATGCAACTCCCAAACTGCTATTTTTTGAATAAAAAGCAAAATTGGAGTTAGATCTGACATGATTGATTGTAATGACCTTCTTGCTGTAACCCCACATGGATGGGCAAAATGTTTATGAAACCTTCTCTACTATAAATGCCTTAGAAATTTGAAATCAAAAACTGCACTCAAGTGAAAGTTTAGTTACTTTCAAATACAACCCACTCAAATAGTGGGTTGTACTTATACATTATTGAAAGAACAAGATTAAATTGAAGGAGTTTATTGAAAAGACCACTCAAGAATTTATTTTCTAATTACTCAAATAAAGAGCAAGTTTGGTTTGAAGTGTTTATTGAATCTGTGGGGGGCTTTAACTCAATTTACTATATTTACCCTCAGCTGAGTTCTAAACAAGACCATAGCTTAAGTTATGACTTGTTCAGACATCAATGCTTTATAGTTTAGGAGGGATAGTATAGTTTGCAGGGAGCATAATCATAACAATCAGCCCTCAAATGGAAATGCTCAGTTATTGTGAACTTTGCAGTTGTAGTATTGGCTGCTCCAAAACAGCAAAGCACCAGACTACTGTTTTTAATTGTTTTCGAGACACTAAAAAATATTTTTTTACTGGTGTAGCCAATGTTTTTACTGTTTTAAGTTTAAAGTGGAGTGTGATTTGTTTGTGGTTAAAACATGGACCTGCCGTTATCCCGTCTAATTTTGTAAAAAAACAGCACATTTGTGTGTTAAACAAGCTGCAGTAGAGAGCTGTGTGGACATTAAACTGCAAAAAATGACAAACTGAGGGCATATAACTAAAAGTTTTGTGCCTTATATAATTGTCATTAGGGCTATGGCATTATATTTTTGACTTTGTCTAACACTACATTATGTATCTCTGATGCACTGACGCACCATAAGTATTCTTATGGCTGTTAATTTTTTTACATTTTTTATGAGGTGCTTTTGCCAAATTTAGGATTTTAAACAAACCCTAGTTTAGATTTTAGGTGTGAAAACACCCTAAACATCTGTCTCATGGAAGATGGTAATGTTACTGGCAATATTCACTTCTTGAAAAACACTGATGATACGTTGCAAGCAAGCCTTAACCAGACTTTTTCCTTTTACATTATTTATAGTTTAGAACATTATGCATCCATGAAATTCTCATAAATAATGTTAAAGAAATCTCTTTGTGTGGCTTTCATAATAAGCGCACTTGTTGATGGTTAAGATGTAACTCTTCAAATCAGTGCAGTCCATTTAAAATAGTTTTAACCATGTGCGTTCATAATTTTACAAAGTTGGTCGGATTATTTTATATTGATGAAAGTGTCATGCAAATGCAGTGCATTCTAATTAGCACTCCTGCTGACATTTTTATGGAGTGCAGTAGTTCCTTTCAAGGCTATCTCCAAGATAATTTTTCTTTTGATTCCAAATAACTCTTAAACAAGATATAGTGTTGCTCTTTTAAGTCAGCTATTTGTTACTTCATTTGACACTTTATGAATATAAAGTGTTGTTCAACTACGCTGAGAATGTGTGTTCTCGGAGGGAGGAGTGCAGAGGGCTGCGCTGAGACAAAGTTTGATAAATTGTTGTTATTTGACTTGCTCCGGTGGAAAACACCCTTAACATATGTTTGGGGGATTGGATGAATCTTTTGAACCAGCGTCGAGGTATTTTGTGTCCCTGTGGGTGTTAGACTGAGAGCATTAGTGCGGACACTGCATTCTCCACTGCAGTCGGCTCTTTGATGTCTCACCTCATTGGCACCAGTATTCATCATCCAATAAACTTTTTTTCACATTTTGAATTCAATCAGAATATGTTTGTGGATACTCTAAAGTAAAATAAATGACCCGAAAAATATTCACACTCATTTAGGTTGTTTTTGACTCTTTTCAAAATAACATTTAGGCACACTTGTAAACAGCTTGTTTTTACAGTAGCTTCCAGTGTCTTGGGTATGGCTTTGTGGACTAGATCTACTCAAGTCATAAACTATGTATTCTTAAACTAGCCTTCATTCTCTTGGTTTCCATGTGTCAGACCACAATGTGTTAACTTTGAAACAGATTTGGACCATGCAGTGTTTTTTTTGTTTTTTTTCTGTTAGTGATCAAAAGCATCTGCACTTTATATAGTGTACTCTATGTGTCAGTCCCAAGCATCTAAAAACCAATCACTTTCATGGCTTTATTTTTGAAGTAAGTACATGGTACAATGAACTGGCATGTGACTTAATCCATTCCAGACTGGTCAGATGTAGGGCTACAACAGCTAGTTGGACTAATCAATTATATTCGAATATTGAACTAATCATCACCTAATTTAGTTATTGTTTAATCATTAACTGGGGTATTCATACACTCCGAGCATGCCATGTGCTGAGAGAGAAGGGTTTATTACCAAGACAGAGCAGTAGAGCCAAACAGTTAAAAAATAATGTAAATTTTTTGGTTTTGTGTGTATATGCTCTATCCAAACGTCCTCAAGTGGCAAACTTGTAGCTTTGGATGGTTTAAATTTTATAAAAATAAGTGATTTTTGGTAGAATTATCACAATTTAATGGGAACTATAAAACATCTCATTTTTTTAAACCACTTTACTAACACTTTACTGTCTGATTATTAATCGATTAGTCTTAAAAATAACCGACAGATTAATCAATAATCAAAATAATCGTAAGTTACAGCTCTAGTCAGATGTGATGCAACCAGATGCTTTGCTGTCACATTCCCTGAAGGGAGGGGAGCAGAAAACAATTATGTATAATGTTCACTTATTTCTAGCTGGTCATCTCCCTTAAAACCAATGCAGCAGGGAGCACAACAGGGGAACTCATCAACAAATTTAAGTATGCCTTTTAGCAATGCCAGTTTATGAACTAATAGCTAATATTCTCATGCCATTTAGATTGTTGCAGCATAATTAGTAAAAATGTGTGCCTGTAACATCTTATTTTAATTAGTAGTTATTCTAAAGATGCACTGCAAACATGCACTGTATTTTAATCTAGCAGTGAATTGCCCCAAATAAGGGCTTGTGTTTTGAGGCAGACCCTTACGCATCAAATCAAATGCAGTTGATTTTTCAGGGTTTAGGTTCAGACGTTTGGGATCCACATCCAGTGAAAACTACTATTTATTCCAGCAGTGCATAGATTTTTATTTAGACCTCCAGTTGCTCACGTTACCACTATTTATTTGCTTATTGGCAGCTATGGGATACTGTTATTGTATTTTTGTTTTTGCAACATCTCAAAAGTTCTCTAAAAAAGTTAAATATTACAGCACTGATACACAACTACTGCTCCTGTGTATTTATTCAGCTCAAAATCAGAAAGCCTATTCTATTACGGTACATGCACAAGCTTCAAATATGCAACATGAATAGCCAGCTTTTATACACCACTGCTTATCGCCCACACATTCCATCTTCGCTGGTGTCCGCATTCAACAGATTTGGCAATACTTTGGGCGACCTCAGAACACATTCATCGGCGAGCTTCGCTTTGTGTGCGTGCTCCTCTGATTTCTTTTAAAGCAGCCTTTAGAAAGAACGACGGCGGCGGAGGCATGTGTGAGTCGGATGCCTCCTTGACAACACCTTGGAGGTAAAAATCAATGTCTGCCAAACAAAGTGAAATGTTAGGCCGAAGCTGATACATGACAGATGAGGCTTACACTGATATTTTTTGCGCCGTGAATGAGGAGCTGTTTGTGTTGTCAGGTGAAGAGGCATTAGAGGCTTTCTGAAGGACAGTACATGTGACTACTCCCGACTGCTTTTATTATTCACATGCTGCCACTGTACAGTAAAGTGAAGCGGTTTAAAAATTAAGAGTGATGGCACAGTACAGTCAAAGTAAAAGGCGGCTTGGCTGATATATTGTGATGTTGGACCACTCCGGAGACCTTCGCTACAGCCGGGGTTAAACAGAGGTGCATTGTACATTAGAGCTGATTGGCCACTAGATACAAGCATTTGTCTGTAGTTTATAGAATAACCAGCGGAACTTAGATTTACTGACTGGGCATTAAAAATGTCTTACTCATTGCCAAGTATATAGAAGAAAAAAGCAAAGCGTAAGACAAAAAACATTTGTAAGGTAAATGGGGACTGTCTAAATGTTGTTTCTGATTGCAGCTGCAGCAAATGACAAAATATGGAAAATAAATGCTTATGGTAAAGATTTAGGGACCACACAAAAGTACCATAAAAGTAATTATACACCTTAATTAGGGATGGGTATCGAAACCCGGTGTTGTAACAGCACCGGTGTTATGTCATAAGCTTCAGCCTTAACTATGCTCTTAACAGTACTGTGTAGTTGCGGTAAATGCCATGCCGTCAAATATGTGCGTGAAAACTTTTTGCTCCTCTTGCAAAAGACGAGACATTGCGTCTTACTCAGCTGCTGCTATTTGAGTGAGAGGAGCAGAGCAGACGGAGCGCACAGTAGTGCGCTGCAACTGCCCACAGATGAGAGAAGGAGAGGAAAAAGTGTGGCTCAACTTTGCCAAAGCAGATGGGCGATGCGTGCGGACACGGCAAGCATCACAGGACAGGCAAACAAGTGGCAAAGAATGCAGAAAGATGGTAGGCTAGTTATGCTAGCAGCCCACAGGTGCACCTTATGGTTACTCTATGGAGTAAGCCAAGTGTTTATCTCTGAGTGCACTAGTAAATTTCCCTTATACATAGCTGCGACCGCACACAGCTTATGCATTTATATATAAAAATAGGCTACTGCTTTTTCTTAAATTATGTTCATTTCATATTTTTATTTAAATTTACAATAATATTATTTTAGCTAAAATTATTACAAACATAAAGTAGCCTATTGTTAATGAAAAACAGAGTAATGAATATTCTTTATTACATTTTTGCTCAAAAAGTATTGATAAGAGCACCAATCAAAAAGCAGTATCAATAAGAGTAGTAGTAGTTAAAATCTTAATGATACCCATTCCTAACCTTAATGCTCCAGGCCAGCAAGATACCAAACTTGAACATTTATACTTATCTACACAACTGTTGTTAAAATAATGGTATGGTAATTATCAGCACCTAGATGCAACTTAATCACATACATTTCAGTAAGGGTACATAGTTTTGCTGAAATAAGTTACTGTATATCAAAGTTAGCCTAACACTATCCAAACCCTGTCCCATCATAAGTTGTTCAATATTGACATAAAAGCCGAGATATAACCAATGTTTGGCTTTAACAGAGATTTAGGAAAATTAAGAATCCTGTTACAATCTTGGGATTCCAATTGAGTTATTTAGCTGTTTTATTTTGGCAACACTAAAACATTTTTGATCTCAACTGTTCCCTGGAATGCCACTCAAGTTGACACACACCAATACTGACTGTCAGATTGTGTGACATGTAGTAATCTCACATGGTTACAATAAAATTACTCACAAAAATCACTGACAAGGGCTTAAAACACTGTGTTCCAATAAGTTTTAGAATATGTCTCTCCCTGTATTGAAACTGGGTATTACAAGGTATTGAAACTTGATATTAATCCAGGATTGTAAAAATAATAATAATAATAACTTATAGATATATATTGCTTTTTCCAGCTCCAAGCTTCCCAAAGCATTTTAGAACTGAGTCCATTTTTCATTCACTCCACAGTCACACACTGGTGTTGGAAAGCTACCTCTGTAGCCACAGCTGCCCAGCTGAGAGAGACATGGCAGCCTTACCTCGCCCACTTCCTCTTCAACCACCACCAAACACACCACAACAATCGCACCAACACATTCATACATGGCACAAACACTGGAGGCAAGGCACTGCCCAAGACACTACCCAAGGACATAATGGCAGTAGGAACTAGGGGTTGCAGGATTGAACGAAAAACCCTCTGGTTAGTGGACCGTCTGAGCTCCTGTTTTAGAGTCTTCTGCATGAAGTTCAAATCATCAATACTGTCACAAAAAGCAATAAGCAATACATGTTGCTTCCTCACTCTAATACACAGTCCTTTAAAATGTTGCTAGATATCCGATGATCATTTCTTCCCTGGCCTGTTACTGATCTTACTAATAATTTAATCAAAATATAACCTTGTTTTTTTTTAACTTATTTTCTAGCAGGCATCAATGCAACAAACCAATTCTGTTGGCTACATAACCATCTTGTAGCAATTCTGAGAATATTGTTGCACAGTAAGAATACAACAAACAATTTTAATCACATTTTCTGTTAAAATTCCACCCACAAGCCTAAAAAAATGGAATCTGGATAGTATGAAATTTTGCAGTGGAAATCATGTCAGAAACCTGTTTCTATTCGAGTGCACAGAACACAGGTCAGACAAATTAGATAGTTTCCTCGTCGTTGAATTTTTGCTGTCCAATTGTAACATGATGGCTAGCTCTTCACATCGGCGGGGAAACACTGTTGCCAGCTCATGCATGATCGGTGTGGGAGACTCCAGCGGTGACCTCAGCTCAGAGCCGTGGGCCATATCATGTTGCTGATTGAGCATGCACTGAGCCCTAGAGGATACGCAGGTTGCATCTCACTTTTTCTTCCTTCCCAGTAAGTATCAGAGAGTGTTCTGATGGAAAATTCCCAAACATCAGTAGCGCTGGAAGGCTTTTCTCACACTGCTTTTAAGTGTGTGTGTGTGTTTTACCCATGCTCTGTCTACTTGAACATGTGCCTCTGCAAATAAAGTTGATTCCCGTTGAGAATATTGACCAGCCCCGGCAACACACATAAACAAGGCGAAAGGTGGATAATGCAGTGGTTTGTGATCACTCCAAGAATAAACCAACGATTTCTTCCTATTATTATTCCAGCCCTGTGCTCTGCTCTGTGGCCAAGAGTAATGCAACAGTGGGGTATCAATTCATAGCCTTGGCCTCAGGAAAGCTCTTTGGAAAGCCCAGGGATTTTCAGCCTGTGTGCAGCCGCAGCTAGACACCGCCAGCTACAGCGGCATTGAAATCTCTATGTGGGAATGTTCAGTGGAGGAAATGTATATAAAAGCACCTGCATTGAATATTTGTCTATAGCACTTCATCTTATAAAAAACTTTTTTTATGACAATGACTTTATAAATCATGTATGTGAAACTTTTACCCACAGTAGATGGAGCTTTTTATTTGCTTGAGGGGGCAGTGGTTAATGTATAAAATATATAGTTCTATATGGTATGGTTCCCAAAGCTTTCCATATGCTTCAGTAGGTTGTTAAAGCACAATTTTATAAGCTGAACTCACAAAAATGTAGACTTTAAGCAAGTATCTTGAAAATGTAAGTAAACAACTCATCCTATTTGCAATTTTGCATATTTAATTGAACATGTTAAGTTTGCTTGGAAATTATAAGAAAATCCTCTTTTAGGTCAGTACAGTACATTGCAAATAAGTTTGAATTGCAAAATCACATTGAACATGATTAAAATCACAAAGACAGCTTGAACTGCAATTATGCTATTCCGCTTATGTTACAACATAAGACCAATGTAACATTTAAATACTCTCTTAGTAATTGGTAATATAACTTTGATATCCATTGGTGCACTCCTAAAGGTAACTAGGTTAACCTCTCATAATACAATATATTAAGTATAAAATGTGTATGTAATACAATATTTCCAGAGGAGCCACAGGACGAACCAGATGATTTTAATTACAGGTTAGATATGTGAATAATAGGCAATTGCTAATTTGTTAAAGCAGTTGTACGCTTTTTGACATGTACTTCGACATGTACTTTTTTTCAGTAATATAATTGGGCCATTATAGCTGCCATAGTGATGGTCACATTATGGTGCAACTAAATACAAAGTAAAATGCCCCAGTATAGGAAGTGAAAGTAAGATGTCACAACTGTGACTAAAATATGGCATGTGTGGCATATCATCAAGCTCTAAAGCAAGATGTTTTTTCTTTTTCATCCAAGGGACTTCCAGTTTGAGATGGCTGATGTGCGAGCAGAGCATATATCCCATTAGAGTAAGAGTAGTTAAACCTTTTTATTTAATGATGATATGGGTGACTGAGAAGCTTCACAGATGTTTTGACAATTTTTGGGAGACTTTAATTATGTAAAATGGTAGTGAGTGAGTCCCAACAAAATGATAAGGGAAAACTATGAGTCCCAAGATGATACCAGCTGAGATTCACTCTATTAGCTATAGTGGTCTGGAGAAGTGGACAGGCTCAGAGAAGTAGAGTACAGTTATGTACAAGTGGTCCTGTGTAGTAGCAGGAAAAAGAGCTCAGCTAGTTATCTATGTAATCTTTGACTCTAGTGTGCTGATGAAAGAATACTGCTGTAGGTAACAGACTGATTATATAGTACCTTATACAACCCTACTTCAGAAATCTTGGAATGTTTTTCTTACATAGCAAAACTAAGCATGCATTTTATCAGCATTGTAAGTAAATTAAGTGTTTGTTACAATACATAACAATTTGATATTAAGAAAGTAATCCAATTTTAAGTCTCTTGTTTGATACATCAAATTATATTATAGATATTGATGCATTAGAAAAGGCTGTACCAGCACAAAAAATCATCTCAATGTCTTGTATCTTGCTTTGAGATCAGCTAATTTTGCTATAGTCTGCTGCCAACGCTTTAGGAAGCTTTTATCTGCTAATAAGCAATCAGTCTCTATCTGTCTAGAATCTATATCATCAATTATACAGTGCTCATTGTTGCTTCAATTTGGCGAGTAATATATAAACTTTATAAATCCCTGCTTCTCCAATGTTCTCACATCAGAGGTGAACATTAGTCATCTGTTCTAGTGGAGTGGATCCATTTGAGCGCAATATGCCAACAATTAATCAGGAATAGATAGACTTTCTCATTTTTTTCTATGAATACCAAATCCTTTGTCTAGCGGATGCCGCACAAACTAAGCATTTTCACTCAGGAAATGCAATTATAGCAGCCAGCGCAAAAGACTGTGCCACTACAGCCATGAAGTGGTTTGTTTTTTTTCCTGCCACCATTTTCTCAAGTGATTGGGGAAGCAAGCTGTAAATGAAAAGGGAGGCACATGAATAGTTTTTCACATGGCACATCGGCTGAACCCCAAGATAATGTAGGCTACACTTTCACGCAATTACTCATACAAATGTATATGAGTTTAGTCAGGCAGGTGACTCATTTTTAGCAAGGCGGTTGTTTGCCTTGGCACGTTTTATTTAAAGCACCCCTATCCAATTAATTTTTTTTTTTTTTACACTTTTGGTTTGTTTGTTTGTTTGTTGTGGTTTGTCTGTTAACACGCAAACCAAAAAGTGGTAATGGTCAAATAATGTGACATTTTCAATAAAGGTCAGTAATGGACCAAGCTGTGGATCCAGAACATTGCCTGGATGCAGGAAAATTTTGTTCTATTTTGGGATAGGGCCATAGATACTCAATCCACCCAAATCAATCAATTTTTAAATATAAATGCTTGAATGGATAGAGCATGTAGAAAATATGTTTTGCATTGCCTGAGTTGGTGCTTTGGTCAAGGGCTGCTTCTGGCTAAAAAAATTTAAACTGTACATTTTTCATATCTTTGTTAGCAATATAAATGTGTCTATTATTGGCACTCATTCATTCAACAATATTTAACAATATTTGGGTCAAATTCTTAATAATAAAGCATAGATGACATCTTAAAGTCTTGCTTTTTCTACAGATTATTTCTGTTTTAATTTGCTATTGGCAGTTTTTCTCGAATGCTGGGAAAAAAGCTTTTTCTTATCCTGTCCCTGACCACCCAGACCATGGCTCCATCAGACTGACATTATCACATCTACTGCTGAGTATTGAAGACTCCAGCCATTCATTCTCTTTTCGGTAGTGAATCACAAGAATCCAGGCCAGTATAAATATAGTTTCAAACTGTCAGCTCCCTTTGTAAAAGAAAGCATTTTGGAAGTCAAATTGCTAAGCAGAGACACTTTCCCCACTAATTTGTTTACTGGATACAGTTTGGAAGGGGCTACTCCACTAAGGGGCTTGTTGCATGTGTTTATTGCGAGGATAACCACAAATCAAACATTCAAACAAGCTGGCGAATGAAAAATTTGTGAAAACCGGCTGGTGCAGTGAGAAGTGCAGAGTAGGAGTGCATTTGCAGCCGCCTCCTCTGTATTAAATCTTAATCTGCAAATGTACAACTAAAGCATACTAAAACAGTTCTGCTGCATATTGTTCATTGTATTAGTATTGCTGTTTTGTTTTTATTAGAGTTGTTTCAAAGTAGAACATTTTATTTAATTTGATTAGTGAACATTTTAACAAAGATGGCTTGAGTTTCAATTTTAATTGATAATTTTAATTAATTTTAAATGGCAGAGTGGTTAGTGTTCTCGCCTCCCAGCAAGGAGGTTCATGTTCGAGCCCCGGGCCGACCAACACACCATCACACGAACTCTCTGGGTGGAGTCTGCATGTCCTCCCCGTGTTACCGTGGGTTCTCTCCGGGTCCTCTGGCTTCCTCCCACTGTCCAAAGACATGCATGTATTAGGTGAACTGGTGACTCTAAATTGACCCTAGTGAATGGTTGTCTGTCTGTGTTCGTCTCTGTGTCAGCCCTGCGACAAGCTGGCCCCTGTCCAGGGTGTACCCCGCCTACGGCCCAAAGTTACTGGGATAGGCTCCAGTCACCCGCGACCCCTAATGGGAAGAAGCGATAGAAAATGAATGAATGATAATTTTAATTGAATTTAATAATGTTTTACATGTTTTACAAAGCATGGCACTACATTTTTTTTGGCTCTTCCGCATTATTCTTAAAATAATTTTGAGTCTTAGTGGCTGCATGCGCAATTGTGTACATCAAAGTAGACCACAATACTGTACATCCTCAATGTTAAAATTAGCATCAGTCACTAAACATCGCTACATGTGCTTAAATAGGTTTAGACATGTCTTCTGCGCCTGATTGGAGAACATTAGAGAGTGGCTCAAAATTAAGTTGTGTATAAAGTCAATAAGCTATAATTAAAGTCACTGAATGGTTACAGAGACATGGTAGACTGAATTTGCTGCATTTCCTTGGGGATCAATAAAGTATCTATCTAATATAAACTAATGTATCTAGGCCACAATGTGTTGTCAATATACAGTACATTTTTATCCATTAAAGACTTCAAATCTGCCCGAGCCACCTCAACTGACTCCTCTCGATGTGGAGGAGCAGTGGCTCTACTCCGAGCTCCTCACCCTATCTCTAAGGGAGCGCCCAGCCACCCTGTGGAGGGCATCTGTTCTGGATGCCTCCTGGTCGCCTCCCTGGGGAGGTGTTCTGGGCATGTCCCACCAGGTGGAGGCCCCGGGCAAGACCTAGGACACGCTGGAGGGACTATGTCTCTCAGGCTGGCCTGGGAATGCCTTGGGGTCCCCCCCGGTAGAGCTGGAGGAGGTGTCTGTGGAGAGGGAAGTCTTGGCATCTTTGCTTAGACTGCTGCCTCCGCGACCCGGTCCCGGATAAGCAGAGGAAGATGGATGGATGGACTTCAAATCTTACTTTAAATGTAATATTGGTGAATGGAACTGTCTACCAGGTCCATATAACTGAAATTCAAATTGTTCATTTTGTTGTCTAAAATGCCTAGTATAGTTCAGGATATGTTTCCCAGTATACTGTATGTCTAGGATAATAAGTCTAACCTCTGAATGGGTGTCCTGGACATATATGGGTCTGTTGCTCTTATAGTCCACAGAGCGTGGAAACCTCAAGCTTCACACATTTTTTTAACATGATAAACTTTGAACTTCATGTTTGAACTTATGAAGTTTTGAATATATATATTAGAATTTAGTGAAATCTGGTGGTGAGTTTGCATTTTGTAGTCACTAATTGCTCACACATTACATGTACATTATGTAAAAATGAATTGTGGTAAACACTGCAGCCATTTTTTTCTTTTGCCAGTTCGATCGTGCAGCCCTAATGGACCCTCTTTAGATTCAGAGAGCTCATTTAAACATTTTAAACCCACTTCCTGCTTCTACGCTAATTAAAACATATTTCTGATTATTAATATCCATTTTCTGCAAATGTTTTTCCATAAACCCCACACAGTGCACCTTAAATCAATTTCTCGTTGGGTCGAGAAAATGAACTGATGATGACTGTGTGATTAACTTAATGGCTGTGTAAACACAAATCAAATACAAAGAGTATAGTTTGTGGAAAGCTCTGGCACGCTGCCTTGTGAACTGTTCCAGGACTGCTGCAGCTTTGACAAATGATCCGCACTCAACTGTGCATACGTCTTGAAGTGCTGTATTTTAGTCAGGTATGAATGGGCTCTTTTAGGAAGTGAAAGGTGTCCACACATAAATAAACCCAGCTAAGTGTTTTGTCAGCAGGCTAATTGTCAAAGCAGCTTTGGAGAAGCAACATAATTGCTATGTAATCGGAGAGCTGTCAGAGAGAAGTGCTAAGGAGTCATCATCTGTATGATGATCTACCATCTGTAGACATGTCTGGAAAGAGAGAGGGTCGTCAGGGACAGACAGAGGAGGAGAGAGGGAGACAGAGGACTTGTTTTTACTGAGCCGATCAGTACAGTTCAGGTCGGTACAGTTTGGAACAGCAACCCCTTCTCTGGCTTGTTTCCACTGCTGAAATGCTTGCATCATACAAGCCTTGGGTAAAATTTCTATATCTTTGGAGCAAACTTTCAAAATGGGGGAGGATTCTTTTGGGTGAATTAAGATTTCAGATACCATGCAAATATATCCAGATGTAATATAACATTATTTTATGATTTACTTGAGTCAAACTTAAATCCCTCTGAGATATACTAAAATTAGTCAAAGACAGGTTAAGTTGTTACTAGGGCAGCAACTAATGATTATTTTGATAATAGATTAATTTGTTGATTATTGTTTTGATTAATCAATTAATCAGAGAGTGAAGCGTGTGTGGTTGAGTGGATTAAAACTTGAGGCATTTTATAGTTCATGTTAAAAAATAAAACAAACAATTTTTACAAAATTTGAACCAGATGATGTCACTTGAGGATGTTTGGATAGAGCATATTCATACAAAGATATTTTTAATCAAAAACAAAATCTGTACCTTGTTTTTAACAGTTTTTGTTGCTTTACTATTCTGTATTGGTAATAAACGCTCCTCTCTCAGCACATGGCATGTTTCAGACTCTATGAATACCCCAGTTAATGAATGAACGATTACTAAATTTGTGGACGATTATTTCAATAATTGATTGTAATTGATTATTCCCATTAGTTGTTGCAGACTTCAGGGTTCAGTTCAGGGTTAGTTTAAGTTTTAATCTAATTTTCTGTCTCCAGAAAGAAGGTGGTTTTTATTCATCTTTGTGGTAACACTCAATATGGGCACAATGGTCTGGCGCAGGTCTAGTTCTATTTATTTTCTCATGCTTCCTCATAATAAGAAAAAGGACATGACACGTGAAGGTTATGAGTCACTAAATTGCTCATATTCACATTTTGAATCTTTTTCAATTACTTAATGAAAATGTATTATGACTGCTGTGAGCATTTAACTTCCTGTTCCTGAGCAGAAATATAGCCTTGCCTCTTTTTTCAGACTAAATGCCATTGGCTGTTCTCTGAAAAGTCTTGGCCCTAATGTGCATGTTCATGCCCTCAGTGGTCTGAGTTGAGAGAGGAAGTTGCTAACCAGCATCCTGCAAAAGATATAGCCAACTTCATTCAGATTTAATGGATTTAGTCAATAAAAACTTATCTTGAAGAAAAAACCCTCAGCTTGTTTAGCTCCACCTTTTCATAACATTTCACTGTCTTTGTACCCCAAAAGGCTGTGGTGTAGTGTTGTTTAGGAACCCACTGTACTTATTTTAACAACATTGTTAAAAGCATGCAAGTCAGTTTTTAACCACTTTCTGGAAACCAATCTTTTGTGTATGCAGACGCAGAAAACAATGCACAGAAAGTATAGTGCTACTCAGACTGCTTTTACTCAGTATATCTTGGGTAAGTTTAACCTAAAGTCTATTTACCTGCCTTTCATTTCAGATGTTTTTCTGTTTGAAATGGAACGCACAGCTCAGATGATGAGTCTCTGTTATATACTGTCTGGTTCCCATCCTGTGATAGGTAAATGGACTGATGTCTCCTTCTATAATGCAACGATTATGTAATCCTTGAAATATTGGTTACATCCTGGTTTTCCTGCAGAGAAATGGCTTAAAAGAAAATGCACTCTTTGATCAGACCTGAAAGTGAGGAGGGAAGTGGGCTCGTCTGCACTGAGGGAAGATACTCTGGCAGCCAATATGATGGAATTCTCACAGCTTCTCCTTCAAACCTCAAGCCCCTGAAAATTGCCAACTCTCTTTGCTGAGTAAATCCCCCAAACTCACCTAGGGCAAGGTTGTTCTAATGGTGCTTCATTCCAGCGGGTACAGCCCTCCCCCCACCCACAATAACCGTCTACCTTTAGGAGCTCTAAGGCTGGTTTCTACACCGCCATCTTTAAGGACCAGAGTGGAATAGAAATCTTGCCATTGATGAGAATTGTCCAAATATCAATACCATTTATTGCTGCTTGTAGATCCAAGCCTCTTATGTGTGTATAATCCTACTTGTACACATTCAGTATGTTCGACGTATTATACTGCCAGTGCAGGTACTTAATTGTTAATAAGATCTAGTTTGTGGTTAGCAAAAAGCTTAAATATAGGATTATATACATATATACATAGATGAGAATATTGCAAAGTGCATACCATGTATGCTTGCATAGAAGAGGTCTTGAGTTAGGGACATTCCCATTTGATGTTGGTTTGAACTACTTGTCAACACTGAATCTGATTTTGAAGGCAGGTTTGAAACATTAAAAGCAAAAAAGGAAAAAATAAAGAAAGAAAGCTGGCCCAGTCAAATGCTAGATTTTTAATATGTTGATATGTGGATTTTTTAAGGGTTGGGTTATCTGGATTTTCACATTTATATCTTTAGTGTTAACTGAACAAGTTCCATCTAACAAGAAGGTTATGCTTTAGCTGTTGACTGGTGTGTTTTTTTTTTTTTTTTTTTGGCTAGTTTGCTATCAAGATTATTTAAAAATAATAGTTGGATGAAGGTCAGAAATTGCCCAAGCAGGCAAGTAATTGCTCCTACTTAGTTTTATTTTTCTAAGGCAACGCAAACACAGATGCCACCCAAGGTGAATTGGTGAAATTACATGCATAGTGGATCTGTAGGACTGCACCTTTGGATACATTTTACTTAATTAAAACTAGAGCCTGACTGATATGGATTTTTTTGAGGCCGATGCCAATATTAAGTAACAAAAAAAAATTGATATCCAATACATTATAATGTATTGGATATCAATAATGTATATGTATGTTACAATATACATTATACATTAGGAAAAGTATTTAAAGCATTTTTCTTTCCGCTCTTGTTTACATGAATATGGCATGTACACCCCAGGCCACTTTAATTATTTATTGGACTAAACTTATTTTTAAAATGTTGTAGAAAGCGACTTATTGTTCTTTATGCTGATTGTTATTTAGGTTGTAGTGGGCATTGGTGTGGGGAGTATTATTATATATTTTACATATTATATTTATTTATTTTATTTTGCTTTATCTAAATTTGTTTAACTTAAATTTCATTTAAACTTGCCATGCAAGTAGAGCATGGGGAGAACTACAAAATGCATTTTGAATTTTTGTTGAGGTTTTATGGCAAAGAAATAAGTAAAGTTTTTTTATTGCCGTTTTGAGCTTTTCAGACCGTGAGAAGGTGATGTGGAGAGTTTTCTATGAACTGCAGAGTAAGAGCCAAACTGCTGGGAAACACTCTGAGTTGGCGCCAGCGCCCTCTGCTGGACAAATAGCAGAAGGCCATCATTTGCAAGTAAACAGGTCTTGTTCCAGCATGCAGTAAAAATAGTGCTGCTTATATCGGTGGATATCGGCCAGATTTCGGCCGATAACTGTTCATTTTCTAATGTGCTATATTGGCTAGGCCGATAATATCAGTTGAGCTCCAATTAAAACGCTTGAAGTAAAGAAAATTCTAAACCATATTTTGCTAATGTGTCATTATTTGGCTAAAATATAGCATAGGCAAGTACTAGTCCTTCATTCTAGAAATAAAAATGGTATTGGGAGATCCTTACATTTGACACAGCGTTTCTGCACTGAATCAACATAAAATTCACACAGCCTTTTAGCTCTTAGCTAATGGCTTTGTAACCCTTTTTATTGCTGTTTGATGCCACAACACAATTAATATTCTTTGTCCAGTATATACTGTATGTTGTAATAGAGACACTAGCTTTTATTTTTATGCAGTTCTTACAATGCACACAAACTGCAATTTTCCTATTGGTGAAGGGCGAGCTAGTCAATGCAAATGCCCTTTCAATTCCATTAGCAGTTGCATCAGTCTCTTAATGGAGAGTAAAATGGCACAGGACCTTTAGCAGTACTTACACAATGAATATGAAAAGGCTTTCATAGGGCTTGCCAAGCTTAGCGAGCACAAAACGCCTTTTAATTGTGTCCAGGCTCAATATTGGAACATTACGTGCAGTATTCAAGGCTTGTCGTCGCTTTAATCAAAAAAAGATATTTTCAAAGAGTCAGGCTCATAGAAACTAATGGACCAGTATCGCGAAGAGGCATTCAGTGTTTGGGGAAATGTGCTGAAATGTGAACTTGGTTGTAGACAGTGATAGCCTATGACATACATATTCAGAATGGATTGCCTCAGTCCAAACTATTTCAGATATAATTTATTTGGTCAAAATGTACAGGAATCTCAATTGTAAAGCAGTAGCTGGCTTTGAACAGTGTATCATACAGAGGCACAGGTTAAACTTTCTAACAAATACTGCACAAAACACAAAATAATAGTACTATTTTACATTAATGTATTTTTATTTAGTTTTTGCTGCAGATGCAATACAAATTTGTATCACTATGTAATGTTATGCCATATCTTACACACACATCTTACATACACTACAATATCTTTCAAAATCAAAATGACTATAAATTAATTTATAGAGCGATTTATAGAGCAGGGCGATATGGCAAAAAATTGTATCATTTTTTCCCCCATATTGGTTGATTGTGATTTTTTTTTATTAAATTTTATGTTTCTAATAAAAAAACAAAACAACAACAAATAAACATGGCTTTATTATGATTCATCTTTGTTATTATTGTAATAAAAAGTGGGGGGTATAATGTAGGATAATTTATTGCAGGTATTAGTTTTTATACAATAACTGTAATAATTTAAACAAATAAAAGAGGCTGATATGTTGTGAGTTTTTAAAACAACTAAAACCATCCAGTTCTTTGCTGTGATAGAGTAGCATCTGAACTGCAGCTCCAATGATCAGGAACAACTCCTGTCTGTCTCTTCAGACCTGCACCGTCTCTCCACACATAGCCTGGCCCTTGTTCTCTCATTTTGTCAGGCTATTGACAGTAAAATTACTCATTGTAAACTCCATGCTGCTCACAAAGCTTTTTCAAGTGACAAGATGCGGCATTGACGTGTGTCACGTGATGCACCGCAGCTGTGCGCTTCTTTAGCTTTACTGCAAAACATGACGTGTGCGCCCCGTTTTCAAAGCTCTTCCGATGATTGAAATATAGTATATGGACAGTTTTGCCCATTTGTCCTATGGATTAATTGCAGTGAAAAGGATTGCATGCACTGCTGTTTTTGTACAGCACAGCAAATGCTAATGTTAGCTAGGGCTGTCATGCTGAAAGAATTTCCCTTGCGGTAATCATATGCAACTCAACACCGCGGTGTGCGGTATAAGGGTATAACATAAGTTAATAATAACACCTGAAAAAAATGACATGCCCAAACTAATTTTAATTATAAAAATAAATTGAAATATAGTTAAGCCTCCACTCTAACAAAAACCCGAGTCAGGCACGAGTGACAATGTCCTTGCAATGCTTGTAATGTGGTAGCTTTAGAAAAACCCATACATTCACCTTATGTGGTTTAGAGATGAGCTAAGGAGGCTAACAGTACTCCCAGCAGCACTGACTCTACAGAGCGACTGTGTCACACACGTACCTGTAGGCAAGTTGAGAGGGCAGAGAAACACCTCACGTAGTTATCGCGTCACTAGGTGAGTGGATCGTCATTCCAGTCTATAGCTCCTCCTCTGAGTAATGTGTAAGCCCCGTGTTTGCTTGGGAAGTGGTTAGCTTCAATGAGGCAGCGCAGCTTGTGCAGAAACCTTTTCCCTTCTCACCATTCTGAGTGTGTATACGTGCGTAAACATTAAATGCTTCATAGTTTACAGTAAAATTACGGTTGCATGTGCCCCTATGGGGTTGGATTGATAACAGGGTGGTGTGACAATAATGCGGTCACTGCGACCGTCCTAACGTTAGATTAGCTCCTCTAGCGCTGAAGCTGCAGACACAGTTGTTGCTGATGTTGCTTGTTTTTTTAATGCTTTTTTGTGTTTAAATGCATAGTACTTTTTAGGAAGTTATTTCTCTAAACTCCAGTCTTGTTCTCTCTGGCTCATGCAGCAACAGGTGGGCGGTAACTGTAAACATCCGTGCGCTCCTCAACTGCTCTGTTTTGTGTGTCTGGACTGCCTAAAAATATACTTCCATATCGAATAAAGGGGCTCTTACTTAATCGCGATTCAACTTTAAATTTGATTTTTGGCACAGCCTTAGCATTTTACCTATAAAGGTTCTCAATGTGCTTTATCTCAAAGATGGTGTTCAATGTCTCACCCAAGGACACTATAAGACAATATACATAGTAGAACTGACGCCACCTCCTTAGTCACCGTTGCCACATAATAAGGTAATATGAGCGATATGCACTGCACAAACCATTTGTAAATAATCATTCATTCAGGCATTAGGCTATAGATTTTGCTAATGTCTTCGTCTTAAAGGAATTTTTATAGTGATATTTTAGAACAGATAAGTTGTTTATTCATCATCTTTATTTGTCAAACTTAGGGTCCATATAAAAACAATGAACTAGATAAACAACATATAGCATGCATAAATAACATTTATTATTAAATTTGTTTCACTATTGATCAGCTAGACTTAAAGGGGACCTAATCTGCTAAAGCGATTTTTTTGGAGAGTTCCGTATGCATGGGCGTTACCCTTCCCAGTAGGGACCAGACACTAATTTCAGTGCTTATGCCATGGCCACTACAAAGCAATTAAGTATTTTATTTGTTAGCTTCTTGTTGCTAATATATGTGAAAATTAGGCATTATATTATGCCATGTCCATTCCCCCACTATACAAGCGCTCTCTAAGCTGGAAAATAAGCATAATATAGTCCCTTTAATACTCCTCTCTTTGGATTTTTGTTTCCCCTCCTATAAATTATCGAGTGTCGTTATTGAGGGGTATAATGTGTGGAGCTGTAGTGCATTCAATGGAATTCCCTGAAAATATGCAGTACAGTCTTCAGTGAAATTAAAACAAGTCATTATAGACTGTTCTAGACTAACTCTCACATTCTCATTTGGTCATCTCAGCTGTCATGTGCAATTTCACAACAAATGCTGCTATTTAATCAGAGTTAAGTCAATGCAGAAAATTATTATTCACCCGATCTTTTTCTGTTACTTATCTATTTGGGTCAAATTTACTTTGGAAATAAAGCAGAGATGAAATTATGAACCAACATAAATTAGATTTAAGAAGATTTATTGGCATAATAATCTACTTAAAGTTTTACCATGTCCCAGGAAACACTATGAGGCAGGGCTTATAACTGCTGCAGTACAATTGCTAGTTCTCAAGATAAAAATGGCTCATGTTGCAAAGCTGACTTGGCGTCTATAAATAATACACACTTTCTCTTTCTTCTGTAAGCCCAATATTTTCATAAGCAACTAAAACAATCAGCCTCCTCAATGGTGTGTTTCCTCTAAAATAGCAGGGCTTCATAAAACACATTTGATATATGGTGCAGGCGTCGTTAAGAGGGGAATGAGTCTGTCATTGGAGTGTCGGCATGCAATATTAATCACAAAGGTCCTTTTAAAGCGGGCTGCTGATGGGGCTGATGACAAGCTGACATTGAGGAATTATGTAAAGGAGGCATCTTGGTCTTGATCCCATTTCAAAGCAACACAGCTGTTTCATCTGCCTTCACAGTGACTCAGGCCGCACTTTAAAGGCTGGGCTAATTCCCGCCGCGTCCTGATGGAAGACAATGCCAAGACTTCTTAAAGGATCTTTGTAAGCCGGACTCCTGTTTTGACATCCAGTCTTAGATATGTCAAGGTAATTCAAAGTGCCACAGAGCTAAAAGTCCACTTTTCAGCATAGTTTATCTACATGGATTTCAGATCGTTAACACTGGCAGGAAGTGCACAAAATTTTCATTTGGTAATGCTAGTACACTTTTACATATTGCATGAACAAGATAAAATACGCAGAGGTCACTTAACGATTTGGTCTGGCTTTAAAATAGTTTTTGAATTAATAATAATAATTAACGTGCAGTAACATTATTTCATTTAATATGTATAAGTGTTTTCTCAGAGCAAAAATTTAAACACAATCTGAAACACACAAAACTGTCAAGATTTTCATACTACTTAGTCATTATTTTTCTAACACAATTTTAAAAACAGTACTAGGAAAAGCAAGTCAAAATTGCAACTAACAAAAATTTCAACTGTCTTCAAATGTCCAAATATAAAACTACATGTAGGGCAAGACAATATTTTGAAAATAAATTATTTAGTCAGTATCTAAAAGAAGTATTGGGCTTGCTTTTGATTGCTGATCAAAATTGCAACTTAAAAAAAAGTGACTTGACTTAAAATTTGAGCTTTTCAATCTGAGAATAGAAACCATTTTTAATTTATTATTCTGACAAACTGGGGAATATCACTAAATAAGTAAGTAAAAAAATCAAATGGGAAAAAAGTTTTTAAAAAAGATATAGCTGAAGTAGTAGTAGTTGGAAAAAGTCAACTTGGCAACTTAACCAGCATTACCGCAATTTCTTATTACATTATTACTTATTACTAGGGCCGGGAATTGATAAAAAAAAACAAAACGAATTAATAGCAAATCTGAAAAAAATTAATCGCGATTAATAACTACCAGTTATTATGAATTCTCGTACAAACACAAAATTGTAAAGTTAGAAAATTTTGCTCCGGTGACTCAATGAATATGTAAAACAAGACATTTTTGCCAGAACGCCAAATTCAAGGCAGAGAAAATGCAAATGAAAACTCTTTGTGGTTGTTGTTTGATTCATTATGATTACGGGAGCAACAAAGAGACAGACTTTATCTTCAACACTTTTTCTTTTAGTTTTTCTTGCACCTCACTGAACTGCCACTGTCTTTAACACTGGGCTTTCATGAGTCTGTTCCATGTCTGTTTAAAGTCTTTAAAATTTAGACTGAGAAGTTTTTAAACATGGCATATGCGTGGTTACGGTGATGCTGAGTTAATCCACTCTTATTGTCTTCCCGGTATGCGCGATGCGATACTCTGGCCCTCATACTTTTTGTTGTCCCACTTCAAACAGTAGGCCTATCATTTCCATAGAAAACACAAGGATTCTCTTCTTTGCCTTTCTCCTTCTTTGATACAGCGTATCACTGTTAAAAATGTATCGTGTTTCTCCATTAAGTCTCTCACACATCTATCTCTTCAACTGCTCTAGACCTAGTTGTTTGATAGGCCACTGGATCAAAGTACTAAACTCTTAATTACCTATCAGATTTGTGGCAGCAATTTGTTGCACAGCTTCTCATAATAAGTCACATGCAACATGTCCTCAAAATGCTAACAGCATTTTTCAATCTGCACTCACAATTTAGCATCCATCTCTCTAAATATAGCTCTAAGTTTACAAAAGAGGTGAAGAAGTGTGTGCAAACAAGTTTAAATGGGTGTAAAAAGTTTCTGCAGCATTGAGAGGAGGCAGAGGATGAATCTTGAGGATCTCTTCGGGAATGACAAGAATACATAGGATCAGAAATTAGTACATCAGAGGAACAGTGAGCTCATGGTAGATGATTTGGAGTTAAATTCAGAGCTAGAATGAGATAGTTTAAGCATATACTGAGGTTAAAGCTACCAGGGAGGAGGTCTAGAGGAAGACCAAAGAGAGGATTTATGGATGTAGTGAAAGAAGATATAAAGTGCGCAGTAGAAAAAGAAGTTAAAAAAAGTCCATATTATTCTTCAGAACTTTCTTGTAAGTGCATTATGACAAGGCCGATGTGCTTTGGTTAATCTTCATGTCAATAAAATAAAAAATAAGCCTTTTAAGACTTCAGAAACTCCAAGGGTCAATGATTGCATGTATTGAACAAGCTTTTATCATTTGCAGTTTCTAAGAATAAAAAATTAAGTCTTTGATTCTTCTCTTCAGCCATTTTTTGTTGAAAGCAGACACGCACAGTTTCCTCTTTTGTGTTCAATTCTCCCCCAAAAACACTCCTGCCTCACTGCCTCATGGTTTTATTGCTTGTGAAAACACAGCATTTCTAATATGGAATTTATTCATATCCAGCAGCAAAGGGAAAGTGCTTTTTTGCATACAGTTGCTTTCTTTCACTTCATGGAGTTTAATGTTTCTGAATTGTAGGATTATGCAGTCAGATTTGCAGTATCCCACTCCTTTGAAGATTCCGTATTTCTCAGAGAATATTTTACCGACTGCGTGCTTCCACCTTCATTTCATGTTTCATTTTGAAAAATCTGAAGTTTGATTCAGCAGCAAACTAATTCAACATTGTCCGAAAACTTATAATAACAATAACGGTGAAAGTATAGTTCTTGTAGAAACTCATTTCTGTGCTTCCCAGGTTGGCACCATTCCCATCAACAGTAATGCCCCGCCTCATACATATATGCGGCACATATTGGAGATTACTGGGAGGTTCTATATTGTATTTTCAGATTGAGAAAATGCAGTGCATGGAGAAGGCCAGGGTAACCAGCAAGGACACAGAGGTTGCCATGTTGCACTGGTGATAGATCAATACATAAACATTGAGACGGATGGATAGGAGATGTGTGCAGCATCTGTCATGTGTGTTTATTTGTGATGTGTAACTAGACTGTGACTTATGTGCACATGCATCTTTTTGAGAAGGTAAACCATATGTTGTTAATGAATGCTTTGTAACAGTTGCCTTCCATGCGCATTTATTTTATTTTGACATTCTTTATATTGAGGTCTCATGTAAAAGCATCTTGTTTAAGCAAAAGCATAAATACTGGCACAAAAAGTCTATTCAGCATCTTCAAATTAACTTGTTTAAAGATACTAGTACAACACCACACACACAAGTTTATATGAAATCATCAGAACAGTTTCTCCAATTCGTCAACAAAATTTAAGTGTTGCAAGATTTGTTTTTATGAACTGTAAAAAATATTGTCTGTGATAGTATTTGATCCTGATGTCTATCTCCGTCTCTATCAGCCCAGAGACTAACTGGCCAGATGAAGATGAGTGAATGAATTTTTTAGGAAACAAAAATGTTTTTATATATTGATACAGCAGTGTTTCCTCCAGAGGCTTGCTGTGGCGGTGGTGATAGTCGAAAGTCATGTAACCAAAGGAGGTGGGATAGTTTGATTATAGTTTTCACACATTCGTATAAAAATTTAATGAACATGAGAAAAAAAGAAAGCTTCCTGAAGAAACTGAATATTAGTCTATCCCTCTGCGGGCCACTACGCAGAAGCTGTGGAAACCCTGGTTACAGTATTGCACCAAATAAAATATAGCTATATACAGATTTTTTTTTTTATATTTTCTTACACCGCTAATAATAGGAACTCAAAAATGATTAAGTTTAAAAAGCACTAGAGCTGCAACAGGCTGCTTCTCTTATGGTACCAGGTTTAAAAAATGTACCGTGTTAGCTTTTCTTAACTTAGAAGTTTGTGAGAATTTGTCTCACCAGTTCAGTTCTAATTAGGTTATGTGAGCAAGAAAAATGTGGTGCACTGTGACACCAGTCTGCATTCTGAAAAAAAAAAAAAAAATGCAGACTGGTGTCTAGTGTTACCTAGTGCAACTGTGGGTTCTCTTCAGGCACTGATGGCATGCATGTTTAACACGTGTATGGTGATTGGTCTTTTTAAAATTGCCCATTGTGACTGAATGTGAGTGTCTTATACAGGGGTGTCCAAACTTTTTTCAAAGAGGGCCAGCTTTGAATATGTGTAAAGGTCCAAGGCCCGACAGTCCCTCCTGATTTTTTCTTGGAATGGAACGCACATACAGTATTTTCTTTTCAAAAGCCAAATGGGCTAGAAATACTTCGAAAGTAATATTTTTAAACAAGAAACAAGTTTCAGTTTCTTTTTATATACTTAATATAGACAACCTCTGAGGGCCCTTCCTTTGCCACACCCCAGGGGGCTATGGGCCCCACATTGGGAACCACTGCCCTAGGTAAGTTTTTTTTTTTTTTTAGCTCAGCCTGATTTTAATGTTTCTAATAGTTCAAAACATACAAAACTCACTCTGACCTTATACAAATGTAACACTGTATGAACGTGCTGGTGGGCCATTAGTCATACATTTTCTCATAGAAGCTGAGGGTCATATGAAGTCTTGACCCATGCCACAAATGGCTCCCGGGCTGCACTTTGGGCATGTCTGGTCTAATATGAACCCTGCACTCAACTGCAGAATATTCAGAATGTTCAGCTTTGATAGTCTACACCACAGCATTCTGCAACACTTAAAGAAGGAATGACCAAGATGTAATTAGAGCCCAAGATGTGAAATAAAAACTCAACAGCACAAGGCTTCTTTGTTTAAAAATCAGCAACAAATATGACAAATAATCTAGGGACACAGCTAATAGCATCTCATTAGGTTTATGTCAATGTTGAAGATAATTGTATCAAAAACCTGCCTGTTAAGCAAAACACTACCCCCTTGGATAGTAACTACCTTATATGAACTACCATGCTATTTTTTTTATAAATAAGATTGCTGACCTGAAATAAGACCTTGAAGCTTTGCTTCATGGAATTTTGTCCAGCTCCTGTTTCTGGAGTGGCTATTTACTATGCATTGTGGCATTTATTTTTCTCTTAGAATTATTTAAGCATGACTGCATTGCTGCTCCATTTTTCTGTTTCTCCTGAAGCAAAAGCTTAAGTGACATTTAAAACCATGCATTTGCATTTATTTGCTCAAGCTACTCCAGTTGCACTTAGCTGCATTTATCAATACATCAAATTTTAGCTTATTCTGTATCACTTATTTTCTTGTTACTTTAGAACAGCGGGGACCTTTTGAATGGTAATTGAGCAAGAAGAAGAAACAGCTCTGCGACAAGCTGGCCCCTGTCCAGGGTGTACCCCGCCTACGGCCCAAAGTTACTGGGATAGGCTCCAGTCACCCGCGACCCCTAACGGGAATAAGTGGTAGAAAATGAATGAATGAATGAATGAATGAAGAAACAGCTTTTACTTTCTACTATCAAATGAACTCTATTTTTCCCAAAATGTCCCACATATGACTATATAATTTTGACTCTTTCAGAATGTCCTTTTGCTGACTCTTTACTGCTGCACTGACGATATTCAAATTCAGTGTGTAAAGTGGAGCCAGTAGCAACTAGCACCAGGCCCAGAGGTGAAGTGTTGGTAGATAATCCACATTTCTATTAGCCTACTTAGCACTTTTAATAGGGCTAACAGTCTTGCCCGGGAGATGAGTGCGCTGTCTTGTGTTCATTATCTCTTAATTCGTAAGGCCGTAGATTTGAAAATGCCAATACAGCAGTTGATCTTTGGTAATTCACCTGACTCAGATTTGACTGTGAATGCAGCGCTCTGGGTTATATGGGCTTATATTACTTGTAAAAGGAGTTACTCAATATTAGCTGTACATACAAGGGACACAATGAAAACTTGAAGATTAGTCAACATGAAAGGTTAAGGAGTTGGTGATCATAAAAATGAGATGCTAACTTTGTGCTATGTTTTTATCTACAGATACAACTCACTAACTGCTGTGAACCTTGCCATAACAAATTTACAAAAAGAAGTATTTAAAAAAAGTATATCATTTAAGATTATAGTCTTAGGGGTGTCCTTGTGTTACTTTCAGAGAATGTTTATGACGTTATACCAGTTTTACAAGTGTCTTTGAGCCTCCTGACACTTTAGCAGAGCGTCATTTGCAGTTTGCTCTACTTTTATCACCTTCATTTACAGTAAAAGGTCCCAGCAGGGCTGTGTGGAGAAAAAGGGGAACAGAAAGGCACATTGCACACAACACAGAACCTGGATTGTAGTATTGGAAGAGCCCCACTGAGCACTAGGCTCTCCCACTGTTGAGTATCAAGAAGAGCTGTCAGTATTTGGACATCACTAAAATCTTTGACAAGATGGAGATCAATACATTTTTTAAGCTGCACACTGTAACGTTTGCTTTCTTTCTCTCATGGTCCCTCTCTGGTATTCTCTCCAGAACCCTAATTTTGACAACCATATCATTGCCCTGATAAGCTACGTGAAATAGGAATACTGTTAGCCTACTGTTTAGCCCCTTAGCTGTGGTCATGCTTGCTGCCAATCTCATCAAGTTCAACTGCAGCACAACTGTTGGATTGACAACTAATTTGATGAATAATCATCAAGTTAGTTTACCAGGTGATAAATCTTTATATATTTTTTAATTAATGTCAATCAAGTGAGAGTACAGGATTTACAGTCAAGAGTTATAATTCCATACAATATAATTGACACATCATACATAAAAACACAAGATGGGGACCATGGGACTAATGTGTGCATGTGTTTTTGTTTACAGAGACACATGTAGGTCATATTACCTTTGGGAAGCCTTGGGGAACTACTTGGAAAAGTAGCTACCAGTAGCTCTCAAACTACTGATGACCCCTGATCTAAATTACATGCATACTGTAGTTTTATCTATTCCTTGAATGTTTTGGGGATAAAGTCAGGGAGGCCAGGTTGAGATGGTTTGGACATGTCCCGAGGATGGATATAAGGTTGCTGAGTTTAGAGCTGCCAGGTAAGCGGCCAAGAGGAAGACCAAAAAAGAGATTTATGAAGTTAGTTGGTGTGCGATGAGGATGCAGAGGGCAGTGTTAAATGGAGAGAGTTTTTTGGAGGTCCTCCAAACATTTGACTTTAAAATGTATTTGTAAAATGACATAAGACATGCTTCAGCAAAAGACATGATGCAGCTTGGTGTGAATTTCATTCTCATTAGATGATGCAAGGCTTCATGATGATTACGAGTCTTGCTTTCAGCTATACTTAAGTTTCTTTCAATAGGATTTGTAGAAGATTACATTAAACTTTACATAGAAATAAGTCTAATAGACAGTATGACCCCTTGAACTGGGAAAAAAAAGAAAAACAAAATAAAAAAAAATCACATGTCCACCTTTGAAAGTGAATTGACTTTGAAGACTTGGGTCATGTAAGGCTCATGTTTGATTATTGCTGATCAAACCATCGCTATATAAAAGAAAAAAAAGAAAAAATACAACTTTCATCTGCTCGGGGTTATTTTGCCCCTATGGGATTTACGGTCACATGCTGTTGCTGAGTTACAGCAGTCATGAATTCATTAACATTTTACTCTGCAATCCCAAATCTGAACATAACTTATTTTTATTTGGCTGTCTTTACACAAATGAAACAGATGTCTCCTGTAAATCCAGTCAGTCCATGCTTCTACTCAATTGATACACTTGTTAAAACTTTATTGTCAATGTCATTCTAACTGCCTACTGTAGCAAAGCTCCACTTGTATTGTTTTTGCAATGATGAGTGTGGTATTTCCCATTTAAAATTTAAAGAGAGGAATAATGCTTGGTAGCCTTGCATATAGCACTGCTAATGGTTCCTTTGCTCCCTACATTTTCTTTAAGCACAGTGGAACCTATGCAAGGCTCATTTGTCTGCAGCAAGCGGCTTGTGTTATGCATAGAAGGACACGGCAAATACGACAAAGCACATAAGCAAGGACAAAACGGCACAGCCAATAGCGTCTGTATCCAAAACAATGACTACTGTCCTTTTAAATGAAGTTATATCTTACAGTATAGTGTTTTATTTGGAGCCAGGATTCACAAGGTCTTTATGCATAAGGTAAAGGTTAAGTCATGCGGAACTGACCTATTCCTGCAACGTGTGCATTTCCTTCATAAAAATTCAAGCAGGAACAACACCAGTGCTTCATACACTGTTTTTTTTTAGTTTCAAGATCCATTCAGAGCTCATTGGAGCAAATCAAAATTGTCAGCGCTGTGGGTTTTTACCTTTTAAACAGGGAAGATGGATAGATAATCACCACATGCCATTCCGGGGGCCAATTACACAGCTTTGTGCGAAATTAGAAAACCTGTTCGCTCGCGGCTCTAATGGATGTTCTGGTCATTAGTTATTTGAGAGTCTTCTCCGGCTGTAATCAAACGTGAAACGCGGCGTTAAAGCGGACCATAAAAGAACAGCTGTCTCTCTAAGTGACCTTCTGTTTAAGAGAAGCCCACTGTCAGTGCGGGTGGCGTTTTCTGACAATTATTGTAAGAGTGGCCGTAAAAGAAGTGCTTGCTCGCTTGCTTTTTGCAGGACTAGCATGTTTAAATGTCTTGTATTTACTTTACTCCAGGGTTGACAAGTGTTGAGTGCTTTTCTTTCAACCTCTCAAAAGTTTTCTTTTTTTCAGCTTTCATATTGGTTTAGTGCTCTCTACATGTGGTTGAAAATGCACATGAATGCCATATTTTGTTGAACTACTTTGACATGGGTTACACTTTCTGTTGTCCAACTGTTTCAGGACACTATCTCAGTAGACAACAGGGTGGTGTGGTGACACAATACTCAAAAACAACAGGCTGTTTGGAATAAGTTTTGACAAAACTACATTTTGAGAGAAATGCAAACACAGCAGATGCAGTTTGTTATCCATCTGCTCCTTTTAGCAAATAAAACCTGCCTCTAGTTTAAACATGTTTTCTGAACAGTATAATAATAATAGTAATGTCTTTGCTTATTCTTGTAGGTGACCATCTGTCCAGTCCACAGGGCCCACCCCCTCTGCCTCCAGCTCCGCCCCCGCACAAGCAGCACCCTTCCATCACGTCCTTGAGTCGCAGCTCACTGGCCAACCAGAGGAGCCCGAGCCCGCCCCCCTCAGCCGGCCTGGCCGACCTGCAGAGTACGGCGGAATGTGTCCAGCTGCAGGACAGCTGGGTCCTGGGCAGCAATGTGGCCCTGGAGAGCAGGTAAATAACCACTCACCTTTACAGGTATATCCTACTTAAACATATACTACTGGGCTGAGTCACACTTGCCACTTTTTTACATGATCACAGTAAACCTGGATATTGCACAAAGTGCAGCAATGCAAAGCCCAAAATTTGCTACTACTTGTTGGGTTATACTGTATATCAAAGTTCTTTTTACCAGATCCTACTTACTGGAGTTACAGGTCCTCAATGCCATCCTGCTGAGTTAAAAAGTAAATTTTAAACGCCTTTAATGAAAGTTTGATTTTTGAGTTACTTACAACTATGGTGTGTGATTAAAATCAACCTTGTGATTATCAAGGAGCTTGCCAGATTGAATCATAGTCATCTCACCTCAACACTTTAGTTTGTGTTAAAGCAAAAAGTGCTGCACATGAACCTCCTCTGTCACCAGGGCCCTGTGCCAAGTTTTTCTCCTCAAACATCACTTCCATTTTTCTAATCAGTGAGCTTAAAATACCCTGGTTAATGAAGTGTACCACAGCACGCCGTGACTCACAAATGGCCTCAAGTAGATAATTGCATTCCACACTGATATTTCTTCCTTTTTAATGCTCAGATGAATGTAAACTTAGAGCGCCAACCAGCTTGTGTGATGTGCCGAGCGGTCTGGGAGACGCAGTGACAGTCTGGCTTTCACGGGGAAGACGCGGTGATTGAATACTAACCGCGCAGTGACCTTGAGCCGTCTCAGCTGTATCGACAAAACAATATGTGCACACCTATCATCAGCGGAGGCATAAATCACCAAGCGCCGGCGACTCTAAATCAAGTACTCGTCGGTGGGTGGGAGCTCACGGGCGGCTCAGGAAACCAGCGGGGCAAAAGAGAGAAGCCGGTTCAGCCGATAATTGCAGATGTCAAGAAAAGCACATGGTTGGGAAATGTAAACAGAAGCTCCACTATGTATTTATTAGGCTGACTTTAGGAGGTTAAGGCCACTGAGCTTTGTATATGGAAGTGCCATATAGAGTCAAGGAATATGCATTTATGCATTTGCATTTATTTATATTATATCTGGATGCTTTTTACTTAACTATACTAGCCACATACCTGATTTTAAAACCCAATCTATTTAAGTGATATAGAGAGCTACCCTGGCCACACTCTTTCCCGAACCCATTTCCAATCAATCCTACTTGAAAAAGCATAAAGGCATTATCTGAAATGGGGTGGGCTTTTTGCAATGCTTTGTTTCTCAGGTTGCACGTTTTTCCAAATAAGGACAGTTCTGAGGCAAATTATTTACTTTAAGATGATGTTTCCCCCGTTTTCAGATTGGTTGGATGTGCATCCAGTTGCCATCATAGGTAGTTTACTCTGTGCCTATTTTTTCTGCCCCCTGAAATTCTAATTTGAATAACCAGAAGCCGTATTAATTTTAGAAGGATGGCAGTTCAGATTTTTGCTAATGTTTGTTACAATAAAGGAGAATTATCCAACAAAAATTAAAACATTTTTTTTTTATTACGAGTACAGTAAACAAACATATTGCGTTTACTATGGAATAAAAAAAGATATATCTGTCTGAATAAAGTTTTCTATATTGATCCATTGTGTTTGTAAATAGAATGGCTGCATTCCAAAGAATGGTGCCATAAAAAAACATTTTCTATGGAGAAATTTGCATTAGCCACCAAATATTACAAATGATCAATAATCAAAGTGGTTTTGGCAACTGACTATAAGTGAGTAATGTCAGAGCCAGATTAAAAACCATTAGTAAGTGTAACAATGTTAAGCCATTTTATTTACGTAATGTAGCAATTAGCGTCTATAATTAGCATAAATGCTAAAGGTATAGTACTATACATTTCTTAGTTTTTATGTTACCACAATCGTATGTCAGTGTTCACTAAGATTTTTAATCTAGCAATCAGTACTGACAGCAAATGTACTATTAGGGATCTGGGATGTCTAAAAATGTAAACTGTATTTTTTACAAATACGTAAATAAACAAAAAATCATATTTAATGTTTTTAATTTGCTCTCGTAAAAAAAAAAAAAAAAAAAAGAATGGGGAAAAATGCTAATCTTGTCTCCAAACTGCATGTGCAACTTATCTGAATACATCATCTGAACACATCATTTGTGCTGATTTTACAGTGTATACTTTTTACTTGAGCCACACAAAGATGTCCTCAATTCATCATCCCCTGCATCCATGTGCTCTTTGATCCTCAAGGTACCACTTTCAAAAGGTAAACAAGTATGATAGATTTTCTATTAGTTAAACTGAATCCATGGTAACAGAGACCCTCCCCCCCAGAACAAAAAAAAAAGAAAAAGAAAAAATCTGACTGACTAAGTGATCGTGTTTAGCTAATTTGAATAGTGAAATATATATGTGATAAATACAGACGGTAAATCATTTTGACGATCACAGTTGATTAAGAAACTATTAATCACCATGTTAGGATCTTTCTTAATATATTCCAAGTGACAGCAGCACAGTCCTCCTTTGACAGCACCAGCTACTTTTGCAGCAATTAGCAGTCATGAATTATGTGTGTGTAACCTTGCAGAAAAGCGCTGGCTCTTCCCAGCTCCACTGTGCTAATTTGACTCAATACCAAATAGCCTTCACTGCCAATGCCTTACTTCTACTGTGCACTATTTTACTGTGAGTGGAGAAGTCACTGACCTCACTGCGTTCATGCCGTCACCTTGTAAGATTGAGGGTGACTCATCTGATGCTTTTTTTAAGACATGAATCATATTTGCACAAGGACTTCAACATCATGGACTAAAAGCACTGCAGTCTTTCCTACACATCACAGTTATTCCAGATACAGTATGTAAATGTAGTTAGCATAATGTAGATAAATTATTGATTTAGTTCACCTTGGATTTGATCATATTTAACATTTTTATATCCTGACCTTTGACCGGCATTATTCAATTACTTTAAATCAGGCATATTTTTTCAAAGTTTAGTATGCGACTGACTTTCCCTCATACCAATGGGAGCCTTGAATGTAGCTTACCGTTATGTGAGAAAGTTATTACCCACTCTTTATGTTTTACGTTAATGTGTTTTAAAATGTACCTCACTGTCAGAAGCCTTAAGAGATCATGGTTTTGATCTCTGGACAAGCTAAATTGCCCATAGTGAATGAACATTGGAGCAAATGTTTGTCTGCCACTGTCACTGTGTTAACTCTGGAGTTGCTGGAATAAGCAGTACTAAATAATTTTTTTATGAATGACTGAAGTGGATAACCAACATGGATGTTTTCTTTCAAAAGGGCTAACTTTATGTTGGAGATAGAGTCTGCAATTGACTTTTGCTGAATGTGTGTTCTAGGACTTCAACAACTAATTGGATTAATTAATTATAATAGATTATAATCGATTAAAGAAATAATTGTCAACTAATGAGAAAGGATTTTTTTTTTCCTAAGACAGAGCAGTAAAGCAACAAAAAAGTAAAAAAGTTTGTTTTTGATTAAAAATAATCTTTGTATTTGCTCTATGCAAACATCCTCACATGACATTCTCATGACTTTGTCTGGTTCAAATTTTATAAAATATGAAGTAATTTTTCATAGAATTATCCATTTTTTTTTAAACCACGTACGTTTTTAACCACTTAACTCACACTTCACTGTCTGATCATTAATGGATTCATTGAAACAATAATCAACAGATTAATCGATTATTAAAATTTTCATTAGTTTCATTAGTTAGCTAGTTTAGGTCATAAGTTATAACTTTTAAATTACAGTGCTGTTGCTGGCGTGATCACCATTGAAAAAATGACAGGCTTATTCTAACTGCCAGTGCCAGTGGTCTGAACAGCCTCTGATATGTAGCTTGTTTGTCATTTCTCTGGCACTGGAGAACCTGACCTTTGCTGGGAATTTGCTCTGATGTCCCCTCATTGGGGGATTGACTTCTTTCTTAAATACTTTTCTTTTATGAATAACCTTTGCCACAGTGGAACTCCAAATTGCTTGTTTGGCTGCACTCTAATAACTTTAAATGTGTTTTTCTTATGTTGCAATAAACAATAGTCTTGTATAGTACCAGCAAGAATAAAAGAAAAGATAGTGTTGAGACCTACATTGTGCTCTATGTTTTAGAGACAATGGCACTGGCTAGTGGCCGGATTGAGATGGTTTGAACATGTGCAAGGGACGGATAGTGAATAGACCGTATCAGTAGATTGTTGCTAAGATTAGAGCTGCCATGAAGGAGGCCTAGAGAAAGACCAAACAGGAGATTTATGGATGTAGTGAAAGGACATGAAGTTAGTTGGTGTAAGAAGATGCAGAGGAAAGGAAAGGCCAGTAAGAGAAAAAGAAGACACATTTTTATTTATGCTAACTTAGACTTTTATAACTGCGAAACATATAGAGAAAAGCAAAGCTAAAGCGACAGATGCAGGATCAGAACATTGCCTTGTTCAGTGTCTAAAAATAAATTAAACATTTGAACAATTGGCCATTATGCAATCTGTTAAAGGGCTGAAAATTCCCATGTCTCTCCCATATTTACTCTTTTCGACAATGTTCGAGTGTTTACAGCCTCTACAAATTATCTGACTTTTCAAACACAAACAGGCAAGAGATATTTGTTTACACACCTCCAGCTGAGTGACAGTGATGTTTCTCTTTTTTCCTGTGATCTGACAAATTATTTAAATCCTCATCTTACGGACAACATTTCTGTGATCTCCCCACCTCTCCACTTATCTGTTATTTACTTTAGTACTGTCCCATGTGATTTGGATCTACCTGCTGCTGCTGATTCTGTTTACTCCAGCTCTCGGCTCGTGTAATAAATGTTAAACGAGCTCCTCACTGGTGTGAAGTGTGAGGACAAATCCCTGCACCACTTTATACATGAGCCCTCTCAATACTCTGCTGGCAGAGTAACAGGGAGTAGGACAGTGTGTAACTCACAGGCGCTGCTTGTGTTTAATGCAGTACAGGTCTACTTCAGACCTTGTAGATCAATCTGGCAGCTCAGTTCACTACCGAGTCCACATTTTTCCTTCTAATTAGTTCAAATCAGCCCACTGTAACTTCTTTTATCTTGGTTTATTTGAAGGGAACTTAAAGCGCAAGCACCCATTTTTATGACTGCTGTCCCGTCTGGTTGTATTTGTAGTGCTTCCAACCCTACCAATGCCGGTCGCTGCACAACAACTGATTTAACCATCACATGGACTCCAATACTGTTTAATTAAGATAAAAAGTTAAAAAAAGTTACTGAGTTCTGCTTTAAAGCATCACTTTTCACATGATTTCTTTTTACATTACACCATTACATGGTTACATAGTCAGGCGATTTTATAATACTAATCACAAACAGAGATTTAGTGAAAATAATTTGCCAGTAATTGTAAATGTGTTTGTAGCAGTGCTCTATGTTCAACACTATATTACTACAGAAAGAGCTCACAAGACTTAACCATAAAACAGCAGCCTTATGTTGGGTTATTTTATGTTTTAATCTATGGGCTGGTGTAAAGAAAATAACTCTAGCAACTTTGCTAATGTTTGCTAATTCTTCAGCTGAACATCACTTCTGTGTTTTTGCTTGTACCCACTTGCAGTATTTAGTATAAATCATGCGATAAACTAACCTAGCCTGGCAAATAACTATGGGTAATGTTATGGCCCCTAGCCTCCAGCCGTCTTAACACTGCAGAAATGAAAGTACATACCTTCAATACATTTATTGTGTGAGCATTCCTTTATAACATAAATAACATAACAAAAATATTTTTTGTGGAATATTAAAATGAACTGAACCATACCGTACTGCTTGCTAAAAACTTTTCTCCACATTTTTTCCAGTTCTTTTCTCACATATCATGTTGCTCAATGCCCCCTGTCCTGAATGGTAATAGTCTTTGACGCGGTATTGTAAGTGCTTCAGCATTAAAGTGCTGAGAAGACATTCAGATGTTTCAAATGTGAGCAGCCATTTTCATAAAACCACCAGATTTCCCTTATAAACCCTCGCTCTGAAATAGATTTTCTCCAGCTGGGTGCGAGTTGAGATGAAATTTTCAATTAGTCCTACAGAAAGGATCTATTGAAATCCACCATAAAATGGAGTCTCTTAAGAATCCATTTTACCTTGATAATTATTCCCGGGTGCTGCCTAATAGCATCTGAGTAGGACAGCTTTGTTTAAATTCTACTAAGAGTGACACATGGACGCATTATATGGCATTAGCTATAGGGTCTGTGGATAAGATGCAGGTAGTTGTCTGCACTTACGACACATACGTCTGTACTCAGGAGCCCACTTCAGTCCGATAGAGCGAGAACAGTCATTATGACATTTCCCAATGAGTCTTTTGAAGGCCTGCCCAGTCGCACATCGCACTTCTAAATGTACTGTCAATCCTCATTGGATTCATGTGTCAAGAGAGTCTTTTGGTGAAATGAAATTATGTGTCGACTCTCAAATCATCATGTGCTTCACAGTCTCAGAGACAGTACATTTCCCAGATGGAAAAAGTGCCTGAATTGTACTTGGGGGCGGAAAGAATAGCAGAGGTAATCCAGGTAGGATTCAGAGTGTGTTAGTCTGTCAGAGTGAGCAGTTTGTGGGCTGTGTGAATGTAAATGAGTCAGAAAGTCATGCTTCACATCCAACTACAAGGACAACTGGACTGTCCTGAAGCTTGTCACAGCTTCAGCATCACAGCACAACTCAGTACAGTATATCCCTATGAAGAGCTGAGTCAGGCTATGATCATGAGCTTGATTAAGCCCGCGAACTGGATTTTACTGTCTGAGAGAATCAAACTATTCAGTCCGTAGCACTGCTCACAGATAGTGTACAGCATTTAGCTTTTTAGCAATTAACAAGCTATCCCTGATATTCAGTCATTTAGTCATTTCATGCAAAGATGAAAATGCCCACTTGTCAGTGTATGTAGGAGACCGGACTTGAATTTTCCAAGGGGAAGATTCCAGTCACAAGCTCACCTTTGTGCCAGTCCCACTGTTTATTGTTGTTACCTGTGAAAGGATTGGCCTAGGAAAATTCTTTTCTCATGCAAAGATAAAATGTGCTACTTCCAGTGTATAGTGGGGTTTGTAGGGAAAAGTTCTTGAGCAGCTATCATTTGTGGTGAGTTTTCTTGACTTTGGTGCAGGAAGTCAAGGGTTCAGTGACCTGCTTTGGAGCCAAATACTCCAGCCACAACATGTGCCAGTTAAATGGAGAGGGTTGCATCAGGAAAGGCATCCATGTACCCATGGACTGATACTCATATGGTACACCTGAAAGAAAGGAAACAGCCAAAAGGGGCTTTTTATGAGGAAGAATCCTTCAGCCTTGCAGCATTTTAGTGTCTTTGTTCTGGCTTTTAGGCAGCATAGTCTTTTGCCTGAGCAGAGGGGGTTGAACAGTTACTGTATGTGTTGGGTGGAGTGGGTCCTTCATAATGACAGTAGCTTTGCTCCTGCTTCGACCTATATAAATGTCCTCCAGAGAAGGGAGGCTGCTGTAGGTATTTTTTAAGCAGATTTGAGCATTCTATATCAGCAACCTAGCAGTTCCCCACACAGTGATTGAGAAGAACACTAGTCTAGCACCAATAAAATGCTGTCCCCTTGAACTGACTCCAGCCCATTTAAACCTCCTCAGAAGGAACAGTTAGTGTTTTTTTTTTATTATTCTGACTGTATTGGTACTCTGAAGTCATATAAATGCTCACTCAGGTGGAGAGTGTCCATTCTTTTGCAGGTCTAGAACTTGGTTAAGTTATTTAATAATTTATTATGTGCATCAGTAGCCTGACAATGAATTGCCTTATCTGGGTGTGGTACTCCAATTAAAATGTTTGCCTTCACAGTCAGAATGAGACATTTACATGGAGTTTAAAACTACATTTTAACACTTAGAATTAGAATAAGGTAATAATTTCCTACTTCCATGTACTGAAAGGTTGTAATCGGTTTGTGGGTATTTTAATGAATTATTAAGTCATGCTTCACATCCAATCAGGACAACTGGACTTCCCCAAACACCATCGCAACGTCACCAACACATCACCACGCATTAGTCATTTTAGCACTCACAGCCAACTAGCTTTTCATAATAAAAGGAAAAATGCAGCGGAGCTTGGTTACCTGCCAATGTGAATGGTGCTGTAGACAAAGTGGTAATCCTGTAGATGCATTTTTTTCATATTTTTTCACGCCTTCTTTCCTTTTGTTTATTTTGCCAGCAGCTTTGATTCCAAGTCTTCAATCTATGATGTTTCCTGCTTTCTGCTATTTTAGGGCTACTGTATACACTACTGTTGCATTTACTGGAATTATTCTAAACATAGCCTAGTTCAGGGCTTTTCAACAGGTGGCCCGGGGGCCAGAACCGGCCAAACAGTCAAGTTGGACTGGACCTTTGCCCATCAATCCATAAATAATATCTCAATAATTTAATAGCTGCCAAACACTACATACCACAATTTGCAACACATTGCAGCATTAATACAGCTGTACAGGGGAATGTCCGGCTCACAGGCCAATAGCCTACCAACAATTTGGCCCATAGGAAAATATAGTTGAATAGCCCTGGTCTAATTTCTACGTGTAGCATCATAAGCAGCAAATATTGCCTAATTAATGCAAAGCAGGTAACTGTTAACCAGAGGATTAGCTGCCATGAGCAAATAGAGGGCTGGGAAAAAAAGGAAATAATAAATACCGGTCCTGTGCATGAATTCACTCGAGAGTGATACATAGTGTATGCTCCTGCCGATATAATACCTTTTACAATACAATTTTTAGTGTGTTACTACAGATTTGTAGTTTAAATCATGTGTCGAGTCTATTTTCCTATCAGACATTGGTGGGACAGTTCAGATATTTCACAAAGAACTTTGAACACTATATTTGCACGAGTTGACATCAGAATATAGTAGGGCTGTACAATATGTCACATTGTACATTTACATAGAGTTAGAGATTCCAAACCCCTTACATTTTTCCGCACTTGAACTTACAGCATGAGCAAGCTCTTTCAGTCAATGCAAGTTTAAACTGGGAAAATGTCAAGGAAGCAGCATTTAATCAAATTGTGGTGTGACCAAATAAAGAAGAAGAACACTCTTGACCTTTGAAAGTTAATGTTAATCCAGAGGCTTGTAAATCTTCTTAAATTCATTTTACTATGCCAAAATAATGCAATTCTTACTGCTATTGGAATTATTAAGTTATGGTTTATGGCATTTCTTCTGATATTGTGTGGCCCTGATTGTTTAAATTAATTGATTATTTAAATATTTCTCAAAATTGCATATAATTTAAATGCTGAGTTTGAAAAATGTGCCTCTTGAACAAATTAGTATAAAAAGCCTAAAGACGTTATTCCAACAGACTTTACTTGGAGACAAAAACATTAATTGGTAAACAGTTTTATGACTTTCATGACTGTAATATTGCTTTTTTCAACTAAAAAAACAATATGTAATGTCCAGAATAAAATCTGAGATAATTCTCAATTCATGCTGTGCACATAATTGCTGAGCTTGTCTTTTTTCAAAGCAATACATCACTGAATAGAAAATTCCACCTTCAAACACTCTCAAAATTGCACCATGCAGATCTCTAAAGACACGGCTGTACAAGCAGACTGAAATTCCTGCACACATGCACGTCGCTAGCTTTACCAGAACAGCACCTGCTAGTGGCCCCTGTTGAGAGGGCAGGTGGGATCTGAGCGTCTATGAATGTGAAAACGAGTGTCGGCAATGTCGCGCCACATCTGTAGTCTTTCAGCTGTGGCTCAAAGCGGCCTGATTATTCCCGCTCTCACCTTGAAATGCTAACGCTAACAGAACAGCGGCTAATAGGCAGATTACATATTCCAAGGGCTTCAGCGTGCATTGTTTTTGGTGTTGCTCTCTCACCCCCTTTTCAGTGGGAGCTTAGCCGTAGACAAATCCGCCCACTCGGTCTTTAGTCTTTTGTCCTTCCGTGAGGATGTTTTCAAATGTCACTCTGATGACAAGCAATGTTGTGAGAGCTGAGCAGACCAAGGCTGGCTGCCGCTTTTGTGCTCGGGGCTCCTCAATGGGACAGACAGCCGTGCACACACCGACACAGCCATTCATTTAGTTCATTTCCCAGTCTCCGTCTTGCACTCACTCGATTGTCTCTTTGGCTCTTGCGCTCTCTGTCACACCGACACAGCGCGGCACATTGCTATCACTCGGGCCGGCTGGATTAGCATAGTAATGTGCCTTGTTGCATCACACTGGCTGTAATCAATTACAGCCGGTCATCCAAGAGTGTATAGCGGCAGACATTTACACCGCTCTGCTGTTTGTTAATCATGTCCAACAGCATTTCATCTCCAGACCTCAACTGTGCGCTCTTTAGGGGAACATTAAAAAATATCAACAGCAAAATGACTGGGAAAGTGCAATAAATGTCCAGCAGTTTATCTAATAAATCTGATACACTGAGATGTGGGCTTGTAGTCAGTGCGTCTACTTGCGGGTTGAGAAATTCAAATGTGATTCATTGTCAGACTGTTTTTGCATGTACAGTGGCAAGAAAAAGCATGTACTGCCCTTAGCATTTTTTCTTCTTAAAAAAAAAATCCTGTGTTCCTTCATTCCTTCAGTTCTGAGCAGTTTCTCAGTCCCTACCAATGGCAAATATCTTCACAGCAGGACACTGCCATCACCAGGCTTCACTTTAGAGAGGGGGCACAGTCAGGTGCTAGGTTTGTGCTACACATAGCATCTTTCATTGATGGCTCATTTTAATTGTATCTGGAGAGAGGACCTTCTCGTGTTTGGGGAGTCTCCCACATGCCTTTTGGCAAACACAAAACATCTTTTATTATTATTTTCTTCAAGCAATGGCTGCTCTTCCACACAGCCCAGGTCTGTGGAGTGTATGGTTCAGAGTGGTCTTGTGGACAGATGCAACAGTCTCTGCTGTGGAGCTCTCCAGAGAAAAAAATAAATCGCGATTAATCATATTATGAATTCACGTACATACACAAAATTGTAAATTTAGAATTTATTTTGAATTAACCCTCACATACTTTACTCTAAACTTGTGCAATGCAAACAAAACTTGCAAAGAAAATAAATGAATAGTCTCTTTGCGACCTGTAACTCAGACAAAGTTTGCCTAAATAAGGTACAACCAACAAATACACAAAACTTATTGTGTAATCCCTTTTAGATCTTTAACAAAAATAAATTTAATTCTTCAATTAATAACAATTGTTGTGGTTCACAACAGTGTAAATACTATGAACTATGTTACTCCAGTGGTAATTGAACTCATCCTTGCATAGACTGCACATAACTTTTGTTTTGTCTATATTGCTGTCTGGTGACGATTTGAAGCAGAATTGTCCATTTAGCAATGTGTCTTTTTGGTCACTCATGTTGCTTTAGCTCGTTCACTTGTTGCTTTAGGCTCGTTCCAGATGAACTGCGCCTCGCCTGGATTGTGAACGAGAGTGCACGGCCGCAATGAGAGGAGGGGAAATGCACTGAAGTCAAACAGTTTGTGGCTCAGATCATGCACCATCACGCCCGAAATCCACTTCTCGCATGTGTTGCTTTATCCAGGTCAAAACTGTAACTTTAGTCTGTATTTTTTTTAAAAGAGCTTGGGGAAGAAGGAGAGGAGGGCAGTGCAGTGTCGGGCGTTACGTTTCTGATCAGCACTAAACTCAGATTCTATCACCTGTCCGTTCACCACTGACAAGTGTGCGTTTTCCCATCATGCACTGAGCCGTGCAGCCTCCGCAGTTGCTCCTGATGAACTGCGGCGGCTCAGGCGCTGGTCTCGTTTGGATCTCACGGTGACCGTTGCACTTGTCGGGAACAAGTCGGACACAAATCTAACTGGCATGCACTGTGCACAGGCCGACACTGATCGAAACACGCCTGATGGATGGAAACGGAAACAGATTTTTATTTATTTATTTTTTTCCTAGTTGTAGTCATATGATGTAAAGTGACTTTTTCTTGCCAGTGTATATAGCTTACTGCAAGCAAGTTAGTTGGAAGAGCCATTTAGCAGCACACAGTAAACAAGCAGAACAATATGAAGTCTATTGCTTAGACCAATACCCACCACTCTCCCTGCCACTCACTAGCTAGATTTTTGTTTGTTTTAGTCTATTCCGTCATAACATCTAAAAGTGAAAGATTTACTGCTGTAGCTTTTTATAAGTTAAGTCATACACTGCTGCAAACCATCACTATGTTGTGTGTCATTTTCAAATATTATTTTTGCTATTCATGTAAACTTGGACAAAGTGTGAATTCCAGTGTTGAGGGCTTAATCGAGCTATGAGTGTAGTTGGAGTATGCTCTGCATGTAAACGTTCTGACGTTCTGAGTGTCACCTCTCATTTCTACCCACAAACCAAAGGGAATATATTTTGTACATGACTGGAATAAAGCTGAGTCTCTTGTTTCAACGCTCCTACGGCGAGCCATATGTTTCCTGTAATTTTATGTGCATTTACACGGTTCATTCATCCATTATGCACTACTAAATAGTTTAAATAACACTGTTCACAATACATCTGTTGATGTTATATAATAACTACTTCTGCATTGACATTTTTAACATGTTAATTGACTAGGCTGTTCCATGCAGAAACACAACCATTAGAATGCTTTGAAGCATTTCTTTACAGCCAACAGTCTTTTACAAACCTTAATATTTCTTAATATATTATGTTTTGATCAGGATGAGTGAAAAATCAATCATATTTTCATTAATATGTTTAATTTGCAATTAAAATATCTCATTAGAAATTGTGTATTGTAAAATACATAATAAAAATATCATAAACACATTATGTGTAATAGAAACAGTCTTCAGAATAAACTATCTCTGCTGAACATCAATATTGACAGGAAACAGAAGTCAGAGCACACCATTATCTCATTCACCACACTGTGTGATATGACCCCCAAAGCAATAAGTATATCTACACTACCAGCTAAATGTTGGTAGATGTTGTGGTGCCATCCAGAAAATTAACATAAACAAGAGCTGTTTGCCTTTAATTTTTCTTTTTTACATTAGTTTTAGAGGATTACAGTAGTTACACTATTCATCCCTGGGCTATGCACTTTAGCTGTACCAAACTCGTCCTTAATATTGTTTTCAGACAGATGTGCAAAAACAGTCTACCACTAACTATTGAGTGTTACTTTGCTATCATGTAACCTACCAAGTAATAGATAAGGGATAACTGACATCTGAATAAACTACAAATAGAATTATAATTTCCATTACAATAGTTGCCTAGGAGGTATACACCCAACACATCTTAAAACACATTGATATCAAATGGTTAACATATTTTGAGTTGGTTACTCAATGTTATCTGTGTCTTTTGCACATAACGGTTGATTAACTCTTAGCTTAGCTTAGAGTATTTAGAATGAATGCTTCTGTTTAATTTTTATCATGTTAATTGCCAATATTTTTTTCAGAACATTATGCTGCAGTAAATATTGTAAATAGTATGTGCAAGAACTCATTTATAGTCAAGTCTTCCATTCACCCTCTCAAATGGCGTACATTCTTTTCCCCATCTTTACATCCATCCCTTTGTGACTACTGTACCTCATCAGATTGCATCTACTTACGCTTAACTCCCCAGATAGCTCTGTCTATTTTTCCCTGTGTCTTACTACAACTTGTCTGCCGCTGGCTCTGACGCTGTGCAAGTTTTGACCTCAATTCATATCCAACTAAGTCTGCAGCAGCTCTGGTACAGATTGTTCCAGACAGCGAAGAGAATACTGAACTTCTCCAGGTTACACACGCTGAAAGCATTGTCATTCCAACCGTGACACTTGGTAACCTTTAAATGGAATCCATGTCTGTCCGCGGTCGCACGTGTCAATCGGGCCATCGAGGAGCCAGACGATCTGAATCTGACATTTGTTCTTTTAGTCGAGGATTGATCTGGACAGATATCCTCACAGGAGTAAAGGGGCATCTGAAATAACAGCAGGCAGGCTTAAATAGAACAAATGCATTTCAGAGCTGAATTGTGATTCATCAAGGGAAGAAAATCCTAAAAATTACACGTAGGCTGGAGTATGCCTGGGCTAAACAATGGCAGTTAGGATTTCACAGTGTCAGGAAAACATACTTTTTTTACACAATTTTATGATGATGAAATAATGCAATGTTTGAATGCCTTTTTTAATTTTGTAAAAGTTCACTCAAGACACCTCAATTCAAGCTTGGGCTAACCAGGAGTAAACCAAAGTCATACACCAAGAATAGTAGGAACAATAAAGTTAATATTATCTTAATTAACTCAATGACTAAACCGGGCCTAAAACAGGTCTAACCCAGAAATAAATTCTGGACTTTTAATTTATTGTCTTATGCATATTACCCATTATAGGGGTGTTGAATGGCTAGAAGCTATCCTTTGGGACTAACTATGGGATCCTGGACAATTGCCAAAATAAACATACATTACACAAACAGTCCAACCTTTCTCTCTCACTTTCTTTCACTTAGAGCAACTTAGATTGTCTGTACCTATACATGTGCATTGGAAGCCAGAATTTATAGTTTTTACAATGAAGTTCTGCCACACTGGTTTAACGTTACTCCACTGAATCTTTACTCCACTGAATCTCAGCTTAAGCAACTGCTCCCTCAAGATAGGAACAAGTCTGGGCTTTGTTTCTCCTTAATATCATAGAAAACTGACTCAAAAAATTGTGGCTTTGTGTCATTAAAACAGCCCCTCTCCCTGGGGAGAGCAAACAGTGGCATCTATCCACATATGGACATATTTAAATGAAATAAGATGATACTTCTTTAAGTTAGCTAAAAGTAAAGACATCTGCACTTCCATATGCCAGGTTGATGACACACCCCAAAAATACCAACAGCTCTTGCTTTTTGTAAGGTTTCATTTTTGCAGCTGTATAGGGAGACGGGTTTTCCAAGCTACTGTATATGTAGATGTCACCAAAGTCCAACTCTGGCACAGTGGCCTGGCTGTTTTCAGAGCCATGAACAGGGCAGTGGGTGCCTCATATAGATCACAGGTTCCCAATATTGTAGTATATAATCAACAATATTTAATCCACATCATATTATTTCATGTGTTGTCAGGCCGTCTAAATAAGTACTTACTTTGCTGTGTCTCCTCGTGTCTGCTGTGTGCCACCATTTTTGTTTTTTGACATGCTGACTCTACTCAGTCTCTCTGGAGACCATAATATTATTGTGATACAAGCTTTTCTTTCTTGATTAATTGCAGTAATAATACATTTGAGATATACTGTGCGGCTTAATGGCAATACCAAAACAACCACACAGATTTCTAGTGATATTTGTCATTTTCTAAAGTCAAGATATGGACTTCACTATTTCACTTTTTTTTAGAGTTAAGTTTTTGCTTTTAAATTTTCATTTTGCGTCTGTAGAGTTTCTGATTATGCATCCAATTAGCAGTTGTGGAGCTTTTTAGTGCTGTATCACACTCCGAATTAGAGGAGCTTTTAAAACTTACATGGTGACTTCACACAGGCTGTACTAATAATTGATGAGCACAGTCGGCGTTATCGGTTTACTGGAGTGTTTAAATGATTGGTTTCCATGGCAACTGCTCCAGGGAACCCAGACTCTATAAAAACAAATCTTGTTGTGTAAAAATGTTGAGTAAGACATTTAGCACACAAAGTAAAAGAAAGACAAAAATGAGGACTAAGCTTTCTTATGATTTGGTCTGTGAAAGTAAACACTGCTATTTATGCAACTATGTAAAGACTTTCTTGTATTGCATTTTTATACCTCGTAGACTAACAAAATACTGAAACAGATTTGTTTTTGTTTTTTTGTTAACTTACCATCAATTCTATTTTAGTCTGAACTAAAATATTCCAGGACTTAACCAAAGACTAAACCATTGCTCTACCCAAATAAACCTTGGCTAAAGAAAAACTAGACCATGCTAGAACTAAATTTAGGATGGAAGTAGGTCTAAACTAGCATTGCATTTATGAGTGAATGGGGACTAAACCAAAACAAAACCAAGTTAGATTTTTAAAATAAGGACTATACCAAGAGCAAACCAGGTACCAAACCAAATGGTAAACTGAGACCAAATTTGGGACTCAACCAAGGATGATACACTAAATCACAGACTAAATCGGAAATATGGCTGGTTCTGGTTGAACTTTGGCTAAAAGAATGACTAAACCATAACTAAAGCAGTACTAAAAAGGACTAAAAGCAGTGAACTAAGAACTAAACAAAAAATAATACACCTGGTTAAACCTTCGCTATAGGACCACAACTAAATCAGGCACTTAAATCGTGCAACTAAACTGAACCAGAACTATACTCAGTAAAATCTTAGCTTGAAAAGTTCTAAATTAGAGATGTCCTTTATTTTGCTAAGCTGGAAAGAATTCAATATATGTTGAAAGGCTCTTCAAGCAAGTTCAGCATCATGTGGGACTCTTTCTGTGAGCATAGGGGAGCTGGACTTCCAAGGCATTCCCTATCCTGAGTGACGTATCTTAAAGTCTTTTTTATTTTATTTTATTTTATATATATATTTATATATATATATCGTATGCACTTGTTTGGTGGTGGACAGACTGGCAAGCAGCACATTACCTGTATTTTGTGTACTAGTTTTTTTTTGTTTTTTTTTTTCCCTAGATTGTTCCTCATGGCTTTTGTAAGTTAATGTTAATATGTTTGTTGTATTTTGTTTTGTTCTGTGTGTTGCAAAAACTTTATAAAAAATATTGAGAAAAAAAAAGCTCTAAATTGATAGAAAACTGGACACTAAACCAATGCGCTAAATCAGTACAATTTACAGGCAATTCCTAGGTAAAGGATGACGCAATAAATCAGACATTACACTAAAGGCTATGACTGTATTTAGAACTAACCAAAGCTGAACATGTCTAGACAAAGACTAAACAATGACCAAAATCAAGCACATAACCAGGACATCCTTGGTGATACTTTGGCTAAAGTAGGACTAAACCAATGTTTGAACACCTGAACCAAGGCCAAGTCTAGTCTTAACCAAAGACTAATTCAGGACTTATTTTAGGACTGAATTAGGACTAAACTAAGGCTAAATCATATCCAGAAATATAAATGGTTAAATACAGTATTAGCTTATGAATGACTAAGCCAGGCACAAAACCAGTGGGTAAATCTAGGTTGAGCCAGGACCAAACTAGCATTAAACCAGAACTGGAACAAGGACTATCAGTTGGATTGAACCAGCACTAAACTAACTAAACTAACTAAACCAAGGACTAAACCAAGAACTAAAACAAAGACTAAACCATAACTAAAACTGGACTAAAGTTAGGACTTTTGAAGAAAAAGCCAATCAAAACGTTGGACTCTTTTGGTTTTCTTTTGTTATGAAGTTAGTTATCACAGCTATTTATGTAACTTTAGTCTTCTTGCATTGCATCCCAATACTACATTATAGCTATAAATCAGAAATTATTCTTTATGCTAATTTCTCTTTCATTCCTTTTTAATTTAATTTTATGGTTATTTAATGTTCTGGATGGACATTTACAGTGCATGGTCAATCAGTCCATTTTCCACGGCCATCCTCGGAAAGCCGCGAGCAATTGGTATTAATCTCTAAGTAGTGGCAAGAGTGGCAACAAGGCTTAATTCATTTACTTAAGAGCTTTCCACGTGGGGTTTAAAAGTTAATAGGACGATCACTCTGTAGTGCATTTGATTAAAGTCTCTTAATTACCCCAGGTATAATGGGCTATTAGCACAGGCCCAGTTGTAAAAGGGCAAGTGGGAGATGATTGTTTTTATGAGCTACTTTTTGTTCACCTTTCCCAATGTCAGGATTATACTGCTTATTGCATTCAAACTCAGTTCCTCTTGAAGCATGATGCACATTGGAGTCCTCGAACTGTAGATTTATATTAGTGCATTTGGGAGGTAATCCACTTCCTCTTATGGAGATACATTATAATAAATTATTGAAGCTCTGCCTATTGCCTATTCAATAACATTTTAGCAAAATTCCCTATAGGCAAATTCAAGCTCTGACTTTGCTTTTTCAGCTGTGGCTGTTGGAAACCATCCAGAGTTGCTAAACCCTTATTCATGACATACCATATCCATATTGCAACAACATGTATGACAGTATGATACATTATTACACTCCAGCTCCAGGTGATCACAAGTCAGGTAAATGGAGGGGGTTTTCATCAGGAAGGACATCCAGCATAAAACTAGCATAAAACAAAATGCAAAGCACTACAGGCAGATGATTTACTCTGGTAACCTCAGAAGAAAAATGACAAAAGGAAAGAACATCAAGCATACTGTCAAAATGATCATCGAAACAAAATCTTAAATCAGTGTTGCAAACAATTTAAAGTAAAAAAAAAAAATCCAGGTTTAAGCCAGGGTTTATTCGTTATTCAGTTTAAGTCAGCTCAGAGCCTTCAACACAAATATCAATATTAATGTTAATTGACATGTAGGAAGTGTTCGATTGTTAGCAAACTACTGTGCATTTATGTTGAATAAAGACAATGTATTTATGTATTCTGGATTTTAACTTTTTTAATTGAAATGTTAAAGATGACTTCAAACTGCCCAAGACGTGTGTTGCAGGTACTCCTTGTGGGCACTATATGTTTAATGAATAATGAATGTTGATATTATTATATTATTATATTATTATTATATTCAGTAGAGAAGTTTATAATAATAATAATAATAATAATATAATTATTATTATTATTATTATTATTATTATTATTATTATTATTATTATTATTTCTATAGCACTTTTCTGAACAAGTTCCAAAGTGCTTTCCAGTGCAAAATTATTTAAAATATCCAACAAAGACCCATGAACATGCAATATGATACAAACCAATAAAAGACAAAAGGCAAGACATATTACAACCACAAATAAAAAATAAAACCATAATAAAAATAACTCAGATTAAAATCAGGCAATATCAAATGTTTTTCTAAAAAGAAAAGTTTTTAAATGTTTCTTAAAAGTGCAAAGACATCTGATCTGCCTGAGGTCATGGGGCAGGGAGTTCCAAAGAGAGGGAGCCCTGACAGAAAATGCTCGGTCCCCTCTAGTGGCCCTCTGTGTTCTGGGGACAACCAGTAAGGCTCCCTATTGACATTGGGTCATTATTGTGTTTGTCCACACACATTGTCCATCCTACACTTTTCATATACAGTTCAATGTGCAGTCTTATCTGCCATTTCACAACACAATGTGGAAAACCTCAAGTGCACTCCCCAACACATTCAGACACCTCTATGAAAAAGCACTGACTATATAGTGCACTTTGTAGTATGTATTATGGGGTGCCTTATTTTCAAATCATACATTCTTTCTTCTAACAGTTATTATGTCTCTCCACAGGCACTTTCTATTTAAAACGGGCACGGGATCCACACCATTCTTTGGCGCAGCAGCCCCTGGTTACACCATGGCAACGGGCACAGTCTACTCCACTCCGGCCCGCCCTCTGCCCAGGAACACCCTGTCCAGAGGGGCGTTTAAATTCAAGAAGTCCCCCAAACACTGCTCCTGGAAGTGCACTGCCCTGATTGCCGTGGGCGTCGCCGTTCTTCTGTCCATCATTCTCTGCTACTGCATAGGTAAGCCTGCATTAGGGAGAGGCTTGAGAGGCTTGCATCATTTCCACCAGAGAAATTAAATTAGGGAAGTCTCTCTATTCTGAAACATTTATGAGTAACATCATTCAGGCTACATTATCCGGCATATTACACTCTTACCACTTAGAAATCAATAACTTGACAAAGAATATTGATTTGAGCTTATTTCTTTTGCTGGATTGAATTGGACTGAGTGGTGTGCCCATAGCAACAATTGCCACACAGAAATAATTGGAGTGTAATGCTGGAACTGACCAATAAGAAAAGAGAAGTCAACAAAGCCTCACTAACAGGAATACCCTTGGGTTATTATTCATTATTCCAATGTCCTGGTGGCTATGTTAAAAAAAGCACAGATTGTGTATTTTAACAGTCAGTCCCTTGACCTGCACTAGCAATGAGTGACATGCAATTTACATATCAACTTTTGACCTGCTATTATACAGTATATTACATTTATGAATATTTATTATGGGTTTCACCAGGATTTAATCATTGCTTATTTTTACACTATGATTATGGTGTTTAGGTGCCATGGTGTTACTTCTGCCTCTTAGCAAGAAGGCTGTATTGCATGTCCTCCTCAAAGCCCTCCAGCTTCCTAGTGTCCAAAAACATTAATGTGAAGGTGAGTTGGTGCATCTAAATTGCCAACAATGGATATGTTAAGCATGGTGGTAGAAAATTAATGAATAAATGGATCATTTTAAAATCCACCACAGATGGAGAGTAGGCCACACACATCTCTCACATACAAATAAAGGTATTTGTTGTGTACCATGAAAATAAATGCTAGTCTGTCTGAAGAATTGCACGCTATTCAGAGGGCTACAGTGACACAGGCCGTTGCTCTTCTCCTCATAAGCACACCCAAACTTGCCAGATTTCACTATACAAAAATTGTGTACACTGCATGAAGTACTACTGTTAAACAAATATTATTCATAAATAAGAAAGCCATGCTGCAATGTTTCTAGCTTGATGGTTAACTTATGTTATGAGTTTAATTTTAGCTCTAAAAAAAGAGTATATACAAACTGATCTTTTTCTGCGGGAAGATTCCCTGCTAGACTGTTATGCTAGTATCTCATGCTCTGCCATTGTCAAAGAGCTTCCCTTCTGTTATATATCTTAAATGATGTTAAAGGTCTATTATTATGCTAAATAGATTTTTTTTAGGTTGTTGCCACGTTGTAATGTTGTTTATACCTCAAAAACATACCTGGAGTAGTATTTTTTTTCATTCGCTCATGTTTGGCTGAGGTCGTCTATTTCTCAGGAGCTGAAAGTGCTCAGGATCACAGCTCTACTTAGACACGTGAAACATACACCCTCACCAGACTTGAAGCAGGAAGCTCCTTTATCTATCTATTCGTCTATCTGTTTCATGTTGCTAACAGCGAAATAGCCATTTTTATGTTCTGTCTATTCCCCACCGTGGTGAGCAGGGGGCAACAGGCACCTTATCCAAGCATTCTGTGCAAAGTCAAAGTAACAGTTCCCCAAAAGAGGAAGTTTTCCATACATATGCATTATTTGTAGTTTTACGATGTAAAATACTAATGCAAAGGTTTCCAATTTGTTTTCAAAAAGCCTGAAAAAGCATAATATGATCCCTTTAATAATAAAAACAATTTAAAACTGTTTTTGTCTAGGCAACCAATGGACATGTTTGTGCAACCAACTAGAAAAGCCTAACTAACTACCAGCACTAACAGCTCTACGTGTAAAAGTCGTCTAAAGCCCTGGTCCAGAGTCCCAAGTTAATTATGTCCACTGTTAATTTTCAGCAAGGACACTAAGTTCTTTAGCGCACTCATGTTTTTCTGTGTAACTGGCTCAGAACAAATATTATATCATTGGGAAGATTCATAACAGGGAAAAGAAATGACAATAGGCAATAAACAATACAATATCAGATTTTGTAAGTTATAGGTCCCCTCTTATCCATTTACAGTGTTTGTTTTTCCATTTCAGTATATTGAGACTGCCTATGCTCAAAAATACTTGATAGCCTATTTTACCAATCATTTTCCTTATACTAAACCTCTTGGGTGACCTGTTATGTGAGTTATGCCACTGTTACAAATAATAGAATCATGGGAAATAACTGGAGTGATATTGGACTTGTATTAGGATAAGTTCACAGTTGATATTTCCCTCCTGGCTATAGCAATTCAAGTCAAACCATTATTTAATTTAGTTTAAAGGTATTCCTTGTGGGAACAATCCATCATTAGCTTCCAAAATTCCTGCTTTTAATCTGATTCACTTTTATATTTCTTCTTTTATTTAAACATATATCTGTTTCAAAAGGAAAAACGTCCCCACTTTTGCAGCTCTAGTTGGCTGGACATCAGTAGCAGCAGAGACTGAACAAAGCTCCCCTATTGGCCCTCTGGAGGCATAGACAAGGCAAACCACAAGGCTGGATATCTTCTAATTGTAGCTTGGCATGAGACAGCTTACTGCAACAAATTAACCCCCTAGCCACACAAAATTAACTAAACAGCCACCGTTGGCAGTGATATTACCAGTGCATATTTATTATTGTCTCGTGTGGAAACACTAGCTGTCACCTGCATTTGTGGAAAGTGGTAGTTTCGTTGCCAGAAGCAATGCGTTTGTATTGGGCTTTGAAGAGACGGCACAGCTCCATTTGAAGTGACATTAGACAAGCTTTGGACGTGTCGGTCAAACAGAACAAATGACAGACAGCCTGCCTACAGAATGGAGTTGTCTGTAAACCTGTGTCAGGAGTATTTCCATCTAACCCCCTTTCCCTTTTAGTGAATCTGCAGATGTCTTGATACAATCTGGCCATGTCGGTCTTGTAGGAGTGGGAATCTCACATCATCAGTATAGTGCTGTACAGTATATCACAAATGTATTTTTATTTTTGCAGTATTACAATTAGTAACAATTGCAATAAACATATTGCAAAGAATGGCTTTTATTGCAATAACATTATGGAACTCCATCTGAGAGACACCTGCTAACATTATATTGTGACAGAATGAGTAAAAACTGTTTGACCTGTGCATATGGAAATTAAAGTATTGTAGTTTGTATTTAGGTATAGAATTAAATTTAACTACATGTAAAGAGCATTGAACCTCTGTCAAAGAGGTTTTATGTTCCGAGTGTTGGTTAGTTAGTCTCAAAAAGTAGTAATCAGATTTTGATGAAACTAACTATGGAACTAAACGCCCCATGCATGGCAATCTGAATTTTTCAGTTCCAGACTCAAATAAACAAGAAACCCCAAGTCCAAAGTTTCCAAAGGTAATAAGTCAGCCACTTCACAAAAATATCTTAAGTATCAGCATCGAGAGTATTGATATTGAAATATCAATACTCGTAACAAAAAAATTGTGATATATCATATATTATTTTCCAACCCTATTTTAATGTAATACACACAATAAATAAGTGAAATAAACTGGTAAATTATTGAACTAAAGAAAATCTTCTCACTACTTCTACTGCCTTGTCTAATCTTGAACAGATATGCTGTCCTGCACCAGTTTGATTCCCCAGTGTTTGCCTCTGACAGGGGGGCTCTTGTGATCCCCGGTTCAATGGCCCCTCCATATCCTCAGGGGCCCCTGTTAAAACACAAGACAAGGGAGTTTCAAGTGACCGGCACAGATGGCAGCATCAAAATCCAAGCCGAAGAGGAGGAACACTTCTAACAACAAAACGCATCCGCAGCCAGCCACTCCAAGTTTAAAGTGTCTCCTTTGTTCCACCATAACCTAAATTCTCTCATTCTGTCAAACAAGAAGTGCTTTTATCATCAAGAGGAAGATAAACTGCTTATCCGCTTTTCCCCTCTGGGCATTATTTCCTATGAGAATGTGTTTTTTTACTACACGTCAAAGCTGACTTCTTGCTAACCTTTAGAATCTTGACCACAGCAATAAACTCGTAGCAGATTCATCTCTCCTTATGCCCTGGCTTGTCATCCGAGCCCTTCATCTTTGTGCACACAGCTCTCCCAGTGCGGATATAGGAGTATTCACCCTGCTTGGAGGCAGCGTAAAAGTGACACAGTTGTATAAGGAGAAATATGATATTGTTGGGAAGATCCTATAACCAGGGCTTTATTGGGGAGTACAGATGGGAGTGCAGTCGTCCAGAGAGGCCATAAATGCACTATATCAATATCAATATTCACATTCTCTTTATTGACTTAACTGTTTTGTAAATTCAAGCCATTCATGATCTCAAACCATAAAATGAATATAGATGTGATTTCTTCCTTTTACTTCCCATCTTATATATTCTTATAGCCTCCCTAGAACAAGCAATTTATTCACAGAGATGGTGTTTATACTGCTATTTCTCTCATATTATGCATGTTACTTAAGTCCAGTAGCAGAAGTGCTTGTAGAAAATCACAATATTTCCCACAGAAAATTTGTCCAACTCCATATTGTGTACCTACATATTAGTGTCATTTGTGCACCAATGTATCACTCTTGAAGGCTTCTATTAGATCTCTCACATCAACATTCCACAGAAAAAGCATTAAATAAGGTATATTAAGTAAACAAAATAGATTTTTGCAGTAGTCAAGGAGGTGAGTGCGTCAAGGTGGCCACCATAACTATGGAGCGGTGTCAATGAGTCGCAGTTTTTAGTACTAGTAATTAATATGCGACATTGATGCAGTCCTCAGAAATTCATGGTGTTGTGTTTGCTGTTATTTTGGCTCAGTTTGCCCACGTTAAATTTAAGTAACAGTGATACAATGCACAAAACTAAAGATTTGTTCCTGTTTGTTGTAAGCTAGCTGAGCTAAAGTGAGTCCATGACACCTGAGGTGCAAACAGCAAAAGGATTATTTCTGAAGCATTTTTGCTATTTATTAAATCTTAGTTCTTTTTTATGAAGCTTGCTCCACCTTTGACTGATTTTAGATTAACGCAAAGACATAAATAGCTATCTTATAGTGAACAGACAAGTTTGATTGGTACCAAAAATATTGCTGACAGGCCCACTGACAGGCTTGCTTGGGCCCCAGGCAAGAAGGCTTCACATCTGCCCATTATAATAGAAAATATATAGGAAGAGGTACCATTCCTGGGCCCCTCCGACCCTGAGGCCTGGGACAACAGACCCCTTTTCCCCTACCCCTGGTCAAAGGGTCTGATTTCTGACATGGAATTCATGGCTAACATGGATAATCTGTGATGCTGATGTAGTGATGCATATGGATGCAGTATTAGCAGGTGAACAAGGAGAGACAGAATTACCTTTTCTGTCTGAGAGAGAACAAAAAGTGCCCTAAAATATGAATTTGGTAAAGATTATTTGTAATTTTTTTAATAACACATGACAATGTCTTCTGGTGAACTAGGGTTTGCTGGGTTTTAGAGCAGTCTGAATATGCTGATGTGTCTTGGCTCGCAAACATCACAGTGAGTAATATGGTTCCATAAGCTTCAGTCACATTCACTTGATCACAGAATCAGACTAGGCGTTCTGGTGTTTTGGTTTGTCTTTGTGCTAATGGGACAGTGGAGCAGTATTAAAGTATGAGAGCACACTGTCACTATTTGAGTCATTGCAGCTGGCAGGTAAATTGGCGTTGGATGAAAGAGTGGAAGTGGTAGAAGCGCTCACAGTCACCTGAGGCGAGAGGCAGAGGGCGGCATCTGTTTAACTCCCTCACACACCAGAACAACACAGGCACAAGGCACAAAGACTGGAGACAAGCCAAAACACAATTCCCCAACAACTGAGGGGCCACAATTAAACAAGTGAAAATGTTGTAAATGAACCCAGTCTGCTACAAGTGTGAGTGAGAACAGCTGAACAAATCATGTCTACTGATGGCTTTTCTCTGTAAACGGAGCAGAGCTGTCATTAGCAAGGATACAAATAAAATAGCATTAACTCTTTAGCCACTTACATAGTGCCGTTTTCTTATTATGATTTGTTCCTTTTTAGACATTCTATATAAGACATACTGTTATTCCTATATTCACACAACTTAATAGTTGGGATTTAATGGCACAAGTTCTGCTTGTGTTTAATTTAATAAGATAATAAATGGAATGGTTTAATTTACCAAGAGAGGATGTCTGAGAGCCAGGCAAAGTTGATTTTCAGAAAATAACACTATTTTTTTAAATAGACTTAATTTCCCAGAAAATCTGGATTTTAACCTACTGTTCAATTAACTCTTTCTAGCCAAAAGGACACTACACACTTGGGCCAAGGGGTTCAAGTAGTATGGTACAGTACATTTTTTGCTTTTAAATTGATGAGGTCCATAGTGTGACAAGATCAAAGACAAAAGATCTCAGTTGTAGGCTATGTCTGACAAATCCTGATGATAACTACATTCTCTCTCCTTCTAACCCTACTTTTTCCAAACTCTTTGCTATTTAGGGCCTCACTAAAGTTTACACCCACAGACACTGCTTGCTTTTGACCACAGATGAAGAGTAGACTACAATGCACAATTTTTCAACACATGACATTCATCGACACATAGTTTATAGTCACTTCTATCATATTGTGTGACATTTACTATTTGTAAAGACTTTTCTAAAATATGACTGCAGCTTTTGATTATGCCTGATATTGTTTAAGAATATCCTGAAAAAAAAAGTATACAAAATAGTGGAGACCCAGTTATTTTTAGAATGTATTATATTCTGGTTGTCTTGATGTCTACTATCTGTGACATAACTACAGTCTGACAGCCACTCTTGCAATTCAAATGCGCGTGACCTGCTGAGGTGAAGCCTTTCAGTTCCCACTCTGCAAACTGGCCTGATTGGAAGGCTTTCCGTGATTGTTCCGATATGGAGGAGCCAATCAGGACCCAGTCCAAATTTGATCCTCTGATTGGACCCCGAAACAGCCTGCGGATTTGGAAAATGTGGTTTAAATTGAACTGCACCAACAGTATTTTCACTGACTATGTTTGATCATAATCTTTGAACTGTCAATTTAATGACTGTTTTGTGGAAAGGCATTTGGCAGATTTTAGTAAAAAAAAGAAAAAAAGAAAGAAAAAAAAGAAAATCTATTCCCTTTACAAAATTAATATTATAAATGAAAGAAAACATGTATTTTCACCAAGGTCTAGCTCTGACATTGTTGACAAAGTGGGCACTGGTGGTTTGAGCAAGGCCACACTAGCTACCACAGTATAGAGTGCATCTGATTCAAAAACCATGTCAGTGCAATACTAATACTGATGGAAAAATATATAGAAGAGGAAAGGAGTAATCCCATTGGGACTAACACTAGGAGACACTGAGCTGTTTCAATTGTCACAAAGAACACGCCTTATCCTGGTTGATCTTGCAGCGGAGATATTGTCATTCCATCGGAGCTTGGTCGAGACACTAACACTGAAAACACTAGCTTCTTGGAAAGGCTTGGAGCAGTGCGCCGTGTTTCGAGGAGAGTCCCCTGGGGAAGCTTGCGTGGAGATGTACAGACAGATTCCAGGCTTAAAACAATGTTTATCTCGGTAATTTTAAAGGTGTGCTGCTCCGAGTAGTCCCTGGCACAGTGCAGCTCCAGATGGGCCACCTTTCGCTGCGGTAAATGGACTAATTACTCTTGGTGACGATGGCTATCAGAATTGTGGCACCTGCATACATTAGCGGGGCACACTTTAGAATGGCCCACTTAGGAGTGATTTATTCAGAGAAATGTTAGAGAGGAGTGGAGTTATCATTTCATTACAGATAAAAATGTTTGAAAAATTGTCTCCTGCTTAATCACCTCTGTTATGGCCCGATATCAACACCTTTCATGTTTCATGAATTATGCAAACAATAGGTTAGGGCATGCAGTCAGATAACTGAGATTTTAAGCTCACTTTCTCTCTTTCACTAGCTACCATGGTGTTTAGCAGTTGGGGTGCCATAATATTTGTAGCTTTGTATTGTACTATGACCAAAATATAGTGAGCGATATGAAAACATTTTGTTTAAGTATTTTTTAAAATGAGGTTGGTATGACTTGGTTGGTATCATTTGTTTTTTTATTATTTTTTATTTTTATTTTATTTATTTATGTTTCTATACCTGGAATATGTTGGGCTATTTTGCCTTTTTTTAAACACATTTATTCAGATTTGCATGCTTACGGGTTTACGTTGTAAAGAAAGTATGCATTATAGATGTGGTCAAATTGCAAACAGTTTTGCATCTTGTTTTAGCAGACAGTCAAAATTTCAATAGTCACTTCTCATGTTTTGTACTGGAGCAAAATAAACAAAAGAGTGACACGAATTTGGACTGTTATATTCTTACCTCTTTATTCACCGGTATTACGGTATATGAAAAATTTCACATGAGAAAAATAATAAGGTATTCAGGACAAACTGGTATACTGACCAGCCCTACCAAAATATAATGGATAGACTTTTTTTTGTTGTTGTTGTTGTTGTTTTTTTTACAAATTTTCTGTTGGCTTTTCTGTTTTAAGGTCACCATCACATTAGACATTGCAATTACAGTGCAGACTATGAATAATATAAATCAACAGTTAGCCTTCACCAACAATCTATGATGAGGGCTGGGTATTGCCAACAACCTCAAAATACGATGCATTTCACAATACAGTGAGATTGTGTATCACCGGGCATAAGGATCGAACCCACAACCTCCTTGCTGGGAGGCAATTTGATATAATTACACATTTGATGCTTTTTAGCTGTTCTTTCTCTTCCATTTTTCTGTAACATAAAGAGGAACATGTTATGTCAATAGTAGCAGGAGTTACAATTGTTTGGCTCATTGTCATCCAAACTAGGACAAATTTTGTTTTTTACATTGAATGTATGGAAAATAGAGGAAAAATGAGTGTGGTAATGCAGCACAGATTATAACTGGAGTTTAACTGGATATTAACTGAAAGATGTATTGCAGGAGCACTATAGAAAATAACTCTCTTTTAGCTATAAAGACGGATCACACTGTAACAAATAAAAAATGGCTTAGCAATATTCCCATGCAAGCATTATAAAAAGTGGCCAATGTTGTTTCTTTATGTTTTTCAGTTGGTAAAAATTGCCAGTCTAAAACCAAATAAATTGCAAGTGAGCTGCTGGTTATCATTTGTTAAAACCATGACAAAATATTTTTTATGGGTACTGGATCCATCAAGACAAGAGGCCTAACATTAAAACTCTCTTGGTTGAATCAGGACATATTGTACACCTAGCTAAAAAGCTAGCAAAACAAATGCAAAACTGACACATTATGGACAGACAGCTGTAGTGATACACACTGTAACTAACACAACTAACCACACATGCTAAACTTTGACTGGCCAAGGCTTCTATCTATAGTTGTGGCTGACTTTTATATATTTAGCTGTTGTGAAGTGAATGCATCTTTTTGCAAAAAAAAGTATTTACTGGTTGATCAAATGTGTCTCAGAGCACAAGTTTATTTATGAGCAAATCCAGCCTCATACATCGTCAGTAGGAGGTGTTCCACTGGGCAGATTTTACATCAGAGATCAGTTGTGAGCTTTGCCTGCTTCTTGCTCAGTAAGAGAATTGCTCATGGCCCATAAATATTAATTGAACCAGACTAGGCTGCAGGAATAACTTATGCAAATTCCAAAATTGAGGGCCTTTTACCTCAAAGCAATTTGTTGATGAGGTAAGTGGGGATTCGGGCCTTGGTGTTGTAAAGAGCAGTGAAGAGGCTCAGTGCCACACTAGGTTTTCTTTTCTATTGGAAGTTAGGATAATAGAAGATAAGAGTGAACCATATTAAAGTCCCACTTGGCCAAAATGAAGAAACGAAAAGGGCCAGAATTGGAAAATGCACTGCTTTCTCCCCAGGCATTCATCTTTCTGTCCCGAGCGGTGACTGTATAAAGATGGATGACAGGACAGACCTTGCCGCCGTCGGGGAGTCTGAATCCAAAATTCTTAGTGTTAGAAGAGTTTGGAAGTGGAAAGGCAGCAGAGTAGACACATTGCTGGAAAAGTCTTGACAGCAATCGGTCATTACAGCTGTCATATTTTTTTTTTTCAACCGTTCCGGAAAAATCCAATTTCAGCAATATAGTCATAAGGCTAGGTCTATTTTTCTCTCTGGCCACATTAACTACAATAAGCCAAAGGGTATTGAGCAACTTTTCTGGTAAAACTTCCTTTACTTGGGGAGTTTCTATGTACTGACAGGTTACACGACTTTTTATTCAACATTTCACGAAGCCAGACAAAAATAGGAGCATGAATGTTGGATGAATGTCTTTATACCTCGCCGTCTTTGATAAAGCAAGTATTTTGTCTTTCACTTGTCAGCTTAGACACCGAAATTCCCTCAACATTAAAAGGTGTAATTTTCCAAAGTTTGAATGCAAATTTACTAAATACCTGTTTTAAGATTATTCCACCGTTCTTTTATTTAGCCTACACTGTTACCTGCTTTGATTTATGTAAGAGTAGAAATGCCCGAGCCTTTCAATTGGAGTGAATGCAGCTAAAAAGTGTCCTCAGCTGATCTTTGGAACAAGGATTAGCAGGCAGTGTTTTTCCTAAATCTCTCGAGGCTGTCTTCGGGTTCGAGGCGCCAGTGTGCAACAATGAGAAGTTATTTACTCTGTCTGCTGAAAAATGTATCAGTTGTCTTGGTTAAACAAGGCCAAGTGAAATGTTCTGTATGAGCAGGTTCACTGATAAGGGAAGATAGGAGTGAGTCAAAGAACGATTTCAAGCAAATACCAGGTGGGATAACTTGATTGTAGATTGCAGATGTGTTCTTGGAAAAGGAATAGTATCATAATTGAAATAAAACAGTTACAACTAGTTATGTTCTGAGGTTAAAATGTGCAGAACTGATGTTGAAACTAAGCCTTTGCCAGCCCATTCAAAATCCCACCATCCTGAGTCCTTGTTTACAATGTCAATTAGTCCAATTATATTACATGTATATAGTGTTAATGGCAGTAGTGATGATTATAATGTAGTGTCATTTGTTTAAAATTCCATTAATCTTAGCTGCTAGTGTTAACTTCCCTCCACAGTTAGTGTCTGCTGATCATGGATACTGTCATTTTTGGAGCCAGGAGTCTTAAGGGAAAATTCCACTGGGACCGCAAGCCGCGGGTCAGTAAAATGGAAGTGGTCTAATGTTTACTGTAACTAATACACCAAGATTTACTCTCCCCTTTTTTATTAAATGTTGGCAATGCCTTTATGTTTTAAAAACTGGCTTCAACCACATTTTATCTCACTTACTAACAACTTTTGTAGCGCTTATGTGATATAAGTGTTTACGTAACAGACAAGCCTGTTCTATTGGAAATGCAGCTTTAGATATGCTTTAAATGTTAACCACATATCCTATTAGGCTAACATGAAGTTTTAGCTTACTAGCCTTGGGGCATATTCACACATGAAAGTTTACATCAAGAACTCTGGTTTTACACAACTGTAAGAACTGTTGTAAGTGCTATAACACAGGTAAGAATAGTCAATCACCTTCACACAAGCAATGCAGTGGCATAGCTATTAAATGATGTTGTACTGTATGTACCATTAAACAACATAGTCTTCCTCTCTATTATATTTTACACCACACTAGTATCAGGTTTCCCTTTTCCATCCACCATCTGCTGTTATTGAATATTTAATTGTCAGACCAAAGACCAGCTGTTTGGTCTGATCCTTACTCAGCTGGAGCTTTGACACCAGAAAATCTGGTAGAGAAAATTTGAAGGTTTGGACCAACCATTGTGGAGATTAAATTAGTGAGTTAGATAGTGAGTGTTTTTTACATGTAACTAATTAGATAAAACATTTTCCATTTACCTTAGACAAACATAGTATTGTCAGTGTACAATTTTGGTTTGCCCCTATGGTATTTTAAGGATATGTTGCTCTCCCATTAGTTAGTCCATAACCAATCATGACATTGACTTAACTGTAAAAACATAATAGAAGAGACCATTTATTCATGCACTTAGAAGTTAGTGCTGCATGCTCAGATCTTTTTTAAAACATTCGATTGGCTGGTCAGCATACATTTCTTTGATGTAACGCTGCTTTGTACACTGTGGTGGAGATCACGGCACAGAGCTTGATGCTGACTTAACACGCTGCCTTTCATTCTGCGTTCAAGGGCTTTCCGTGAATCCAAGGCCAGAACATGCTCCAAGGACAGGCCTGTGTGTACTCATTTTAAACCCAGCCAAATATATTCATCAGCGGCCCTTAAACAAGAGACATCTTATCTGTTAACAAAATCCCATTTGATACTCCGTCCACCATGCACTTCCATCTTTCTTTTGCTTCTCTTCACATCCGATATCCTCCCTGGCCCCGCGTCTACCTCTTGAGTTCTTTTTGCCGCAGTCGATATTTGTCTCGGCGAGTGGCGGGTGTTGGAGAAAAGTTGCTCCCGCAGATCAAATGGTCGGAAATCAAGATGCCTCCTCAGCATGTTCCCCCGGCTGGTGACTTTGAAGGAGATTGGCCCTCTTGCTGCGCTCACAGAAGCACCTCCGTTTTCCCAAAACAACAAGCCCACAGTTTTGATTGCATTCAATGCAGTGACAATGAAACAGGTTGGCTGAATGAAAGCCAGTCACTGTTTGGTTATGTAAGAGAAGTAAGAGTGTGTTGGAGCATCGTACCCTTCACTTCCCCCTCCTGCTGTGACTGACTGTCTCCAAACACTGCCTGGCACTTTTTTAACTGCTCCTCCTGTCTCCTGTGTTTTTACACACAAGTAGTTTTTTGTGTACTTCTGTGTACTATTTACAGAACACAATGGGTGTTTAGGCAAACAATAAATTTAGTTTGAGTTCTAGCTGTTTGTTGACATAGGAAAGCTGTTTTCAGGCTCCAGAAACTTTTGAAAGCAAACTCCAGAATGTATGTTTCTGACGGATTTGTTTAATAGGTATTCTTTTTTTTTAATTCATTTTCATTTATATTCTCATAGATTTAGAGATACATACAAATCGATAGGATAATAACATCACTTGTACTTTTAAATGTTTGTACAATTAACAGTACATACAGTATAATACAAAGAATAGAGGGCTTCTGAGCTCTGTGTACTCCATACAATACATAAATGAAACCATGTCAACCACACACCCATTACTGACACTTTACAGGAACCTATTAGCGCTGATGGCCGCATGAAAGTTATCTGCCAGGTAAAAATCTAGGTTGCGGGCATAGCAACCTAAGGTCATTATAACTTTCTGATAGGGAATCATTGTGAGTTTAGATGGAGTGTGAATAGTTGGACTTTGGATGGAACTTGAAATTCACAATAGCAAGTACATTGCCATAAACATGCCAGTTCTGATGAAAATTATTTATTTATGTCATAATCATACTTGTGTAAATGGGAAGAAATGTGGGGTGGCAGTGCCTCAAGAGGTAAAGCCAGTCCAGTAACGTGAAGGTTGGTGGTTCGATCGTTCCAGTGCATACTGCCTTTGTGTTCTTGGGCAAGACATTTCACCCACATTGCCTCCAGTGTCTGCATACAGTGGTGTATGTGTGAGTGTGAAGGGGTGAATGGTTCCTTGATGTTAAGTGTTTTGTGTGCCTATGGAAGTAGAAAAGCTCTACATAATTGTGACAATTTATTTACTGTTTAAGTGCTAGAGTTTGACCATGGTGTTTTATCAAATTATACACGTTGCAGATTAAACCATGCTTTGGCCAAAAAAAAAAAATTTCACTGACAATATGATATAAACTAGGAAAACCAACAATTTATGAACTTGTGCAAAAGAATGTGCCGCGGCATCAAAGTGATAATTTGTGCCAGATTTTCCGGTCTAAACTTCCCTAATAACAGTTGTAATAATGTATTGTAAATGTAATGTCCACAGCAATACACTGGATGAGATTAATGGAACAGAACAACTTTTCCGTTTTTCATGCCATTGTCATGTTAACGGCCCCTCAGACTTCAGAGACTTGTCTAATGTTTTCGCCTGCCTGTCTGTGTCATTTCGCCTGCTGCTCCCTTTGATACAGTAGCTGTTTGTGTGGCACGTTAATGAACAGCTCCCCCCAAGGAAACACGGTGGAGCCACGGGGTTCCTGGGTATCGACTAAAATGACTTTGTCTGGCTTCTATTGGCGCTGCGTTTATACAAAATCCACCATGGCATTGAGCCTTTTAAAAAGTGGAGAAAAATACTGCCAGTTAAGCTGTTGATTTTTTCTGCTCACATTAGATTCATCCATTCTGCACCCCAGTGGTCTTTTGTACCTAAGTGGCTTGATTGTTTTTGTGTTCCTATTTGTTTATGCGTTTCGCCAGCCCACACACTTTCTTTTTGTGTGTTTCGCAGCAATGCACCTTTTCGGCCTCAATTGGCAGCTTCGGGAGTTGGACAACCAGCCGGCTTTTGAGAACGGAGGAGTAGGGAAGACAGGAGGGCCCACTCAGACGAGCATCGTGACAGCTCTGGCGGTGGATAATGGTGAGGAAACAAAGGCTGACTTAAATAAACACTGCACTCATTAGCATTTTGGAACTATTCAGTAGTATAATTGACTATACTGTTTTAACACATTAACCAATTGAAATCTCATAGTCTTTAATTATCTTGGTTGAAACATAAGGCATGTTTACTAGGGCAGTGCAGTATAGTTTGGGTCAGTACGACATGCTTGTACAAGTGTGTTCCAAGTTCCAACTCTAACATAGTCTACCACTATAAGGTGTAGTAATATGGAGCTAACTTTTCTTTCTCTCGGCTGCTCCCTTATTGGTTCACCACAGCAAATTAGTTGTATGGAGATTTGTAATGTTTTTATGCTGGATGCCTTTCCTGTCGCAACAAGCCACATACTGTGACTGGGGTAGGCAATGTGGGTGAAGGGTCTTGCAGAAGGACTCAACAACGGGTCGGAGTGGGAATTTAACTGCAAATTTTCCAATTAGTGGGCATTATGCTAACCTCCTGCACCACTTTCACTCCACAATATGGACCTAACTACTACAGTTTATTGAGGGAATGGCAGAGAATCAAAGAGGGAAACAAAAATCTTGGCTTTATCGCTTAATCCATCCATCTTCTTCCACTTTATCTGGGGCCGGGTCGCGGGGCTGCAGTCTAAGCAGGGACATGCCCAAAACATCTCCCCAGGGAGGTGTCCTGGAGGCATCCGGAACAGATGCCCAAGCCACCTCAGCTGGCTGCTCTCGATATGGAGGAGCAGCGGCTTTACTCTGAGCTCCTCACTCTATCGCTAAGGGAGCGCCCACCCACCCTCCGGAGGAAACTAATTTCGGCCACTTGAATCCAGGATCTTACCCTTTCGGTCATGACCCAAAGCTCAACACTATAAGTGAGAGTAGGAACGTAGATCATCAGGTCTATTGAGAGTTGTTCACCACAACAAACCGATACAATGACCTCATTACTGCTGACGCTGCACCGATCCGTCTTTCAGTCTCATGCGCCATCCTTCCCTCACTCGTGAACAATACACCACGATATTTAAACTCCTCCAGATGAGGCAGGAACTCTCCTCCAACCCGTAGAGGGCAAGCCACCCTTTTCTGGTCGAGAACCATGGCCTAGGACTTTGAGGTGCTGATTCTCATCCCAGCCGCTTCACACTCAGCTGCAATCTGCCCCAGTGCATACTGAAGGTCCTGGTTTGAGGACGCCAATAGAAAAACATCATCCGCATGTGGACCAGTTGGGCAAACTCCCATGAACCTTCAAGCACCCGATAGAGGGTGAAGAGCTGGGCCGCTGTGCCACGACCGGGATGAAAACCACATTGTTCCTCCTGAATCCGAGGTTCGACTATTGGCAGAACTCTCCTCTCCAGCACCCTGGAATAGACTTTCCCAGGGAGGCTGAGAAGTGTGATCCCCCTATAGTTGGAACACACCCTCCAGTCCCCCTTCTTGAAAAGAGGGACCACCAGAAGCAGTCCAGAGGCACTGTCCCCGACCGCCATGCAATGTTACAGAGACTTGTCAACCAAGACAGCCCCACAACATCCCCAACTAAATTTAGTGAGGTTTATCTTTATCTTTAATTTAGAAATATTTCAGATAAATCTTTGTTTTGAGAGGTAGTTTCAGAACTTTACTTCTTTAAAAAAAATGAAACCATCTGGAAAGGTTTCCACAGAAACCCTAAAGAATCTATTATTACCTAGAGCCTGACCCATATGGAATTTTTGACGCCGTTACTGATATTGGGTAACAAAAAAATACCGATATGCGATACATCGGCCGATACATTATACATTAGGAAAAAGTATTTTAAAACATTTTTCTTTCTGCTCTTGTTTACATGAATATAGCGTGTACACCCCAGGCCACTTTATTAGACTAAACATCTTTTTAAAATGTTGTAGAAAGCTGCTTATTGTTATTTATGCTGAGTGTTATGTAGGTTGTAGTGGGTATTAGTGTGGGGAGTATTATTTTGTATTTTATATATTATATTTATTTTATTTAGCTTTAACTAAATTTGTTTAACTTACATTTCATTTAAACTTGCTCTGCAAGTAGAGCATGGGGAGAACTACAAAATGCATTTTGAATTTTAGTTCTATGAGGTTTAATGGTAGAGAAATTAGCAACATATTTTATTGCCTTTTTCAGCTTTTTTTCAGCTTTTCAGGCCATGAGAAGGCGATTTGGGCTGTTTCTTATGAACTGCAGAGTAAGCGCCAAACTGCTGGGAAACACCAGCACACCTTAAGCTGAACAAGTAGCAGAATTTGCAAGTACTTGCATTTGCAAGTAAACAGCACTCCAGCACAGTAAAAATAGTACTTATATAGTACTTATATCGGCAGATATCAGCCAGATTTTTGCCAGTAACCTCTAATTATCTCATGGGGCTATATCGGCTGATAATATCAGCCGGCCTGACACATCGGTCGGGCTCTAGTATTACCCATAATATTACCAAAGACATTCCCTACCTGTAATTTTATTCAATCAACAGTAGGTTTGCCACCACACATAATGCAGCACTAATACTGCCTCACCACTGGTCTGAGCCAAGTTTGGTTTATGGAAAACACATAGCAGTGAGCCTGATTGCTCTGAGTTAGTTAACTCAGAAATCTGCTGAGAATCCAGCTGCTGTTCAAGTTAAGAAAATGACAATGTTTTTGTAAATAAAGCTTTTTCTATTTTACTAAACGGCAAAAACAAAGTTAGCAGCAACAGCTGCCTCAGGTTTTAGAGTGGATTATACAGCTTTTACTTTGTGAATTAAAGTATGGGAAGAACTGACTTGAAATAGTGAATCACTAAATGTAGTGGTTGTGTTTCTTAAGGTAAAATGCTGGGAGCCAATACTCTTTATCACAGAATACTTGTATGGTTATTCTGTCAAACAAGGATTTGGACACATTTTTATTTTAAATATTGGCAACAGACCTACAATATAAAGAATTTCTTTAAACTAGTGCTGTCAATCGATTAAATAAAATGTATCAGAATAATCACACTCATGGGTTTTGATTAATCATGATCAATCACAATGTATAACTTGGATTTTCAATGACAATATGCAGCTTTTGAATAAAAAAAAAAAAAGCCAAAAAAAGTTTAGGACTGTTTTGGATAAATAAAATAACAATAATAAAAATAACTTCTGAATATTGTAAGAGAGCCTTTAATAAGTCTGTGTAGTAACTGGCAAACCATTTTGAGATAAGAGTGTCTGTTGAGCTGGGGTGGCCACGGATTGCCCTAACCACGGGTCCACGCAGCACAGAAAGCACAGCTCCCAGGGACACGCATGGACAGAGGCAGTGTAAGGTAGCAAAATAAAAAGCACACATAACATTTATTAGTCAACAGTTTTTGGGAATTCTCACTTTGTCCAAGTTTTCATACCAAACTATTGTCTCCCCAACACTGATAAGGTGTTCATATGGTGTGGGAATATACATGTAGTGCTAAATGTTTGTAGTGCTTTATTGCAATAAGCTCGAAACATTCAAGAAATGTCACACAAATCAAATTACCCAGTAGTGCAATTAGGATAAATTTGAATTACCCTGAAATCAATTGGAGTAAGTCAAAACTCTGGTTATTTAACATAATTGGACTAATGAAATAATTTCAACATCCATGTAAATGCATTGAATGTTTAGTGCACAGTTGGACAGTTACCAAGTCCAAAACCACCAAAACAGGAGAAAAAAAATGGCTGAAATTACCAAAGAAAAGGTTCAAGGATCCTTTAAGCTCTACAATACAAGTTCATTAAATCACAAAAAGTTTCACACGACTATTGTTGTAAATGACAGATTGACACAGCCACACATTTAGCCTTCTGGATGACAAAATCAAGAGTTGCCCAGCCAGCCTTCACAGTCTATTGGACTCCTCCACCTTCTGAATATTAAGTAACCGATTTTGGCTTGCTTTGTATGGTCAAATCACCAACAAGCTGGCGGGCCATCTCCGCTCACCTTTACAGCGTGAGCCACCAAATTAATCTCTGAGTACACGGTGGTATTTAGGATGCACAGCCACGGGAGCATTAATTGAGTGGAGTAGGACAGGCAAAAGCTCAATTGTTTAAACTGGGCTAGATTTAAATCCTCATAAGTACTGCTAATTAAGATAGCATGAGGCAGGTTTTGGACTGTTTAAAGGCGATCGATAGCCAGCTATTATTCTCGGCGGAGGTAAATTTGGCTTCCAGTCGTCACGTTGACTGAAGCTGAAGTGACAGGGAACAGCCTCATTACACAGAACACACAGACCAATAAAAGGAGGCACAAACAGATACAGAGGAACACAGGTCTACTGTAAAGGCAGGCAAAGCCTTCAAATAATTTTTAAAAGAGAGGGAACAAAAAGCTGTGCTTTGACCAAAGCCTAGTTTGTGGGTGGTACGGTTTGGTTTGTATGTGTGACCTTAAAAGAGGCTTGTGTTTCATCATATTTGAAGTGGACTTACAAAACTTAGATTGCCAATCATTTATATAAAAAGTGGAGTAAATCCTGCTGTGTAGTGACATGAGAGGCTTAAGGTAAAGCTGTATACTGCCACAGTAAACAGTTGACTGTTTTCTGTTTAATCCCGTTTTAATCCACCATTTTTTCATGAGTTTGTTTTGTATTTATCAGTGATGTAACAATAACTAAATTTCATGGTACAGTATTATCACAACATTTATCTCAGGTACAATACATATTGCGATATTGTGGGCAGGCTCACGCTATTGTAGAACAGTTAATGCTCTGCACTAAAGCAAGACTTTAGTGTGATATTTCAAAAGATTAAGACTATATAAGTGTTCAATAATAGTTAAATAATGTTGGCTGCACTGAAACAGAGCAAAGGATCATGGTCTATGTAGTTCCCTCTGCTTTTTTACCATGCTGCTGCAACAAACGATGCATATTAGCCGTGGGTCCTTAGCATTGATATTGTAAAAGTCCATTATCACTCATGGTAATGCTTAGCCACATCATCGCACAGCATTATCCTTACTCACCTGTTTGTATATAGTGTATGTTTACTTTTTGTTTTTGTTGCTATTTTTATTTTTTGTAGATTTCTAAATATGCAAATCTTGTACATTTTGATCTATTCAATTGTATTTTATCAAAAAAATTTATTTTTATTTTTATTGCTGTAACCTTTCCATAACTATACTGCATTTTACTTGTGTTTTTGAAAAAATGAAAAAACGAGCTACTGTGACCAAGCAATTTCCCCAGTGGATCAAAAAAGTACAATCTAAGGTACCAGGTGGGCTTTTAAGACCTGGATTAGTCCTGGTTTAGTTCTGTTTTTTTTTTTTTGTGTGTGTGTGGGTTTTTTTTTTCAAAATTCAGCCTCATTTTAGTCTATGAAAGATTATACTTGGAAAGCCAAATACTTTCTTACATTTTTGAAGACCTTATTTAATGGAAACAGTACCATAGTGCACCAGTGGAAAGCAGGCACAAAAGAAATGGTTCAGAAACTCTTTACACAGCAGGGGCTGTATATTGTGTGTTGCAGCAAACCTTCAGTAAGACTGTAAAACCAAATTATTTGGTTTAAGACTTTGAAGCACTATTATATAGCTCTTGATAAAACATTGTCTAAATGGTTTAAATTATGATTAAAGACATTATCATAAAAACACTTGCATATATCCAAGGCTTCATCATTAATCTTCTTCATTAACAAAGGTACCAGTGCTCAAGGTCAAAGACAAGTACAAAAATAAATGTGCCCAATTATTCAGCCAGATCAAATAAATGGCAAAATAAATGTTGATTTGACACATATCTTAAAATTACTTAGAAGATTTATACACAAAAAATAATAAGCTCAAATTTTACTTGTATGCTCTGTAAGTACTGTCACACTTTTATATCTTATTGTCTTAGTTCACAAAGAATGGCAATAGCTCAGGAGGTTAAGCTGTTCGCCCCTAACCATAAGGTTGGCGTATTGATCCCTGTTATCAGCATTGCATACTGCCATTGTGTCCTTGGCCAAGACACTTCATTCACCTTGCCAGTATGAATGTATTACTGTGAGTTTGGTGGTGGCCAAAGAGGCTGTAGACACAGAGCAACAACCACCTCTCTATCAGTCTGCCTCAGGACAACTGCTGCTATAGAAGTAGTTTACCACCACCGAGTATGATCCTGAGGAGTGAATGTATACTTCACCTAATTGTAAAGCGACTTAGAGTGTCTTCTTTAAGTGTATCAATCTGTGCATCTTATTAATGACATTTGTCTCATTATACCAAAGAGCTGAATTTAAGAAAATGTTACCCTAGTAAGATTTGCCGTTACCATGTCAACTTATTGCACTGTAGTTCCAAGTCTTACTACCTGTTCTACTATCTTGCTCCAAATATAAGTATGCCAAAAATGTGCTGGTACAGTACTCTTATTTTGAGATCCTTCAAAACCTTCTTGACATTGGCAGTACAACTAAAAGTGTAAGATACTGAACTGAACCGTACACGCTGCTGGGTAAAAACACTGCTAAAGAGTGAATTGCTCCTCTGCATCATCCTCCTCTAAGAGAAAAGTTATTGCCTCAGAAAATTAAACAGTTCCATCTTTTCCCGAGCATAGATTTAGCAGCGCAGGGCTTGAAAACACTTTTCCGATTTGTCTTCTTAACAATGGAATCTGTTCTGGTAATAGCATATTGCCTGTTGCCAGTTTTTCATTTGGATCATATTAAAAACCACCATCTCCCCATCCCTGAACAGCATTTACGGACATCATTCTCTAAATTGTTTTGATTTGTCACCATTTCTTTTGCAAGGTCACTACATCTGACAGATTCCATTTAGACCTTATCTGGTATGAAGCCTTACAAGTCACAGAAAAAAATAATGTTAGTGGTTGGAGTTTTATATAAAAAGCCAATTATATCTGGTCCTATTTCTTTAAAGACGTGCATCAGGGACAGCGGGGAGCCATTATTTTAATCCCATCGAGCTTGGCCGACGCTCATTTAGCCCCAGATATGACTATGTTGTTGTTAAATCTCTGCTTGAATAACGGGTGCGATCACAGCACAGAGCCAAAAGATAGAACGCACCATTTACCGCAGCCCGAAGATCAAAGAAGTGTACACAAGCCAGGAATTATACTTTAGTTGTCTGAAGGTTTTTAGCCATAGACATAAAAGGGCTTTGTGATGACTGATTTACCCGGCGACACCTGGAGCACGCTGGTTTTGATTCGCTAATGCTTGACATAATCAGGGTGGGGATGTGTTTTTCTGTCTGGCAGGAAGGAGCGGCATGATGCATCAGGAAAACAACTCCATTGACGCAGGACAGGTGGAGATCGGGAAGAGGACGGGCCAGAGCATCCCGCCGGGGGTGTTCTGGCGCTCACAGCTCAACATGGAGCAACCACGGTTCATAAAGTTCAACATCTCGGTACAGAAGAATGCACTGATAGGAGTCTACGGCCGGAAAGGCCTGACTCCATCTCACACTCAGGTAATAGTAATGTTGTCTGCATTTTCTGTCACAAAAACACACACAAACGGGGGTGGACAGTAGCAGAGTGGTTAGCACAGCAGCTATTCAGCAAGAAGACTGTGAGTTCAATCCCCAGACTGGCCACCACTTAATTTCTCTTGGCGGAGTTGGCATGTCCTCATTGTGTTATCAGGTGAATGAATTATATAGTAAGTAAGTGAAAGGTCATTGTATATCTTTAGGTGTCAGCCCAGCGACTAACTGTTGAGCCATTGGAGATGTAATACAGCTTGTGAATGGACAGGACTATATTTTAGTGGCTCCCTCTGCCAGACTGATACAATTTAAAATTCTGAAAATCCCAGCTGCCTCACAGCGAAATGGTGGACTGTTAAAAGTGTTATGTAGCAAACCTTTGAACAAAGATCCATTTGTTCTTTGAAGACTTCAGCCTCTTTTATGCTCCTTCTTATTCTACTAGTGGGATTTTTTTTCCCACTCTTCTTCTGATGTGATATTACATGTTCACACCAGCAATGGCTAAACACAACTGGGCAAAATGAATTATGCAAAATGTGGTGAAATTTAACCCAGAACAAGACAGGACACAACTGGACTAAATAAATAAAAACACAAAAGTGGCAACTCTATTTTTTCTAATTACTGATACATGCACGCAAAGCTTTTCCATTTATGCCTAATCCATCTCCCCTCTGTATTACCACTGTTACTGCTTTTTGTTACTGGTCAAAGCTGAGAACATTTCAAATGCTTTGCCAGCACTGCAATGGTTAGGTCAAAGTAACATTAAAAATTGTCCAAAAGTACTTTGCCTTCGCAATACGCTGGGAGTCGTGATTAAGCTCTAATTACATGTTAACTACAAAAGCATCAACTACTACATACAATCCTAGGTCGAAAAACCCAACACTGAAATCAATTTAAAAAAAAAATCACTGTTTATGTTTACAACCAAAACACAATCTATACAGTAGACAACCTTGCTTTTACAGCAAAAACACTAGTTGTTCAATATAAAATATCACTTGATGGAGTCTAGCAGCTTTGAAAAAAGCTTCACAAATCCACTTTCCTTTTCCACTCTCTAAATGGCTGCATGAGTGGCCCAGAAAATGTCTAAAAAGCTTTTCTGCAATATGGGATTTTAGATTTGATCAGACACAAAAATTGGCTCTGATTTTTAGATGGGCTTTTTGGTGTTAAAACATTTTGCTGTTGGCAAAAATACATTACTATAGGGCAGCTGGTGTGTGCTTTCAAAACTGCTATCCTATGACGCTAACACCAAAACTACTACCACTACAAAAAACTATATACAAGTTACAATTTATGCGTTACGTGTGATTGACCAATTTGACCATAGATAACAACTATTAGAACAAGTAACTAGGGTCTTCTGCTTGTTTTGTATCTGCAGCTGGCATGGACATCATTCACATTCACTGAAGCTCCGCCATTTGCAAATTGAAGTGTTTCTAAAATGTCTGATGTGTCACTTGAATGGTGTTCGTGGGCATTTGGAATGTCCAAAGTCAGGCGAGGGTGATGGAAGCACTCAGACAACGGTTATTTTCCACCACACTTGACTGGGAAAGCTCTTAGCTTCACCTTCTTGACATTCTGCTTGTAAAGATGGGCTTCATTCAAGAGGAGACTGTTTGGGCCACTTTTTCAGGGAACAAAGTTCTACGTGAGTGACACATAGTACATGGGATTGTGTTGTTTATTGTTTAGGGCATGTTTTTCATGCAAAAGTTAAACTTTTTTTGATGTATGTTAGAGCATTACCAAATAAAAAAGTATTTTGACAAATGACATTGGACATGCCTGTGAGTATAGAACATGCATAGTATAGTATAGAATAGTATAATAGAGTATAGTATAGTATAGTATAGTATGGATTGTTCATTCATTCATCTTCTTCCGCTGATTCCTGGTCGCGGGGTACTGGAGCCTATCCCAGCAACTGTGGGCTGGGGTACACCCTGGACAATGACCAGTCAGCCACAGAGCTGATGCAGAGACATAGACTAACAGACAATTGTTCACTCTCACATTCATTCACTAGGGGCACTTTAGAGTTACCATTTCAGCAAACACTTGCATGTATATGGACAGTGGGAGGAAGATCTGGAGACAACCATGAATCCCCCCACCACCCTTTAGTATGTATTAGTAGTATGTTATTAGCATATGCCGTGGCTTAGCTAAAACCTAGTCCACAATGAATTTATAACTTGTGCTTTCCTATCAAAGTCTGCTAAACTGAGATCTGCCCAGTGAGACTGTCATACATACTCACAAAGCCATTCATTCTTTATTAAAATAGAATGCACACAAAGTCATAGACATTATACAAATTGTATTGTACAAAATCATATTGTGAAGATGGGTTTCTTTTAAGTGTTGAATTTTTTGACCAAATAAAGTCCTCTGTAAGTGATACATAGGGCTGAGGGAGGCACAGTGCACTCTCAAGGTGAAGAAAGGAAGTAAAATCAAAGTGAAAGGTGCACTAATTAACAACACTACTTTTGTGTCTGAGCCAATTGTAGTACAGACACTGAAGCTTGTCAATGCCGGACACGCTGTCCATTGTGACCAGCTCTAAATTACATTCTCCTCAGGTACTGGGGGCGCCGATCGATGCATTTACTTAACTGAGCATGAAAGACCCCAATGAGAGATATTGACTACTCATCGTATTCACAGCTTGGAAGACAAGACAACATTTAAGTGCAACAGCCTCTCCAACCTTTCTCAAATATAGACTTCCTCCATCTCCTATTGAGTGTCTTGTCTGTTCCTCACAAACAACTTCGACCAAACAAACTTTTTTCTTGTCTTTTTCTCTTTGGAGACGTTCCGTGTCCAAATGCAAGTTCACTCAATCTAGCCAAGAATTTGCAGGCTCTGAGCATCCCTCCTCTCTCCATGCTCGGTCTCTCGTCTGTTATTCAGCCGTATAGTTGGATTGAGATGAGTCAGGGTCTTTCACAGCAGCTAATCGAGATGTGTGCAGTTGGCCAGGAGGTTTGGAGCTCGTGGAGTGACCCGTTTTATTGCTTCCTGCTTGAGCCAAGAACACAAAAGAGTGCACTTCCACTAGGTTAATATCCCTCCTGCCTGGTTTAAATAACACTGTTGACTTCACCTGGCCCTTGCCCAATGCGCTCTTTCCTGATGTTTGCAATTCCACCAAAAGGTTTCTTGGATCTTTGTCACAATTCAACAGAACTTAATCTTGAGTTAATGTGTTTTCTGGTACCTTATTTTCAACCACTTCCAAGACTTTTTGCATTATCTTTAAAATGGGATACATAGCCTACAGACTGAGTTGATCAATCAAAATTAAATTCCATTATTTAATTCACTTTTAAAACTAATTTTAGTGTTATTGTTGCTGCAAAATAATGATCTTGTTTTTATTTAATTACATTGTACAGTGACACACTTGTAGGTTCCAACCCCTTTTCCTTTCTTATACCGGGCAAGATTTGAACTTCTTAAGGTCTAGTGTTGAGCCTAGAGGTGTTTATGATATGTGGTTGAAATATTAGATATTTGTAAGTTGTTTTATAGGTATAGGTTGTTTTATAGTTACCGTATTTTCCGGACTATAAGTCACACTTTTTTTCATAGTCTGGCTAGGGGTGCGACGTATACTCAGATGCGACTTCTATGTTAAAATATTTCATGTGTTCGTTAGAGGGCACTCTAGGCTTGTGTACCAGCATCTGCTGCACCTGTACCACTGACAATTTAAAATTTATTATTATTCCTTTATTTAACCAGGTAAAAAAAAACTCATTGAGATTAAAAACCTCTTTTTCAAGAGTGACCTGGCCAAGAGGGCAGCAACAACAAAATGTAAACATTACTGGTAACAAATTAGGCTATAAAGACAACTGAGAAAGACCGGAATAATTGGGAATGGAACTGATGCTGAGTCTGACTCATGCTCGTCTACCTCCGGAGTTGGCGGAGTTGTTTAGAAGCGACACCGAGGATGAAGAATTTAAAGGATTTAGCAATTAGGAGTGAGATGGTGAGTTTGGTGAACTTGTTGTATTATGTTCTTTATGCTATAGTTATGTGAATAACTGTTAATATATTACGTTAACATACGAGAGCTGAATAGCTGTAGCTGAATAACCATCAATGTGTTACGTTAGCATACCGCAAACCTATTCAGCCTCTTGTTCTCTATTCTATTATTACTAGCTTGCCTTTCAAGATGAAATGTATGTTCTTGATGTCAGATTTTGTAATAATAAATAATAATAAATAATAAATTTCCCTCCAAAACTGCGACTTATAGTCCAGTGCGACTTATATACATTTTATTCTTCTTCATTATGCATTTTTCAGCTAGTGCAACTTAAACTCCGGAGCGACTTATAGTCTGGAAAATATGGTATATTGAATACAGTGGGCAGGCAAAAAAGTTGAAATAGCATAGCATGGTTAAAAAAAAAAAAAAAAAAAAAAAACTGCAGAAGGACCTTCGTTTTACATTTTGCAAAAACAAGATGCAGTGTTTCTCACAGTACCTACCACCTTTTAATATACTTTATCAGACATATTATATCCTATGTAAAAATCTGTTTATTTGACAAAAAAACTTATTGCTATGCTTTGTGATGCAGTGTTTATGTTAGGTAAACGCTGAGGATGTAATAAATTCAATGTAGAAATGACAATAATTCTGAGGTACAATGACTTGGTTCCTACCTTAAGTGACAAATTTTCTGTGGGAAACACTGAGATGGTTTGGCAAATGACAATTAAATAATTGTGTGCTGTCAGTGCGTTGTCAGCAAGTAGGTAGAGAAAACTAGTAAGTATCTTACAATTTAGGTACTAATTTAGGTAATTATAAAGCCATTTTACAGGCAACACCAGCTCTAAAACATACCTGGAGTAGTATTTTGTGTTTGTTTTGATCCTGCCGACTGAGGTCTTCTCTTTCCCATAAGCTAGAAGTGCTTGGTATTATTGCTCTATGTAGACACCAGGAACCAGAAACCTGCGCACTTCTAAAGCCAATACACACACAAACCCCACACGAGTCACTGGACTCATTCCGATTCTTTTTCAGCGCTTAAATTGCAATCACTATGAAGCAGTCTGCTCATTTATCTAGCTGATAGCATCATGTTGCTAATAGCTGTGCTAAACAGCCATTTCATGCACCTAATCCAAGCATTCTCTGCAAAGTCAAAGTAACAGCTCCCCAGAATAAGATGTTTTCCAAGCATATATACATTATTTTAAGTTCTAAAATGTGAAATAATATTGCAAAGGTCTAAAAAAAGTTTTTCAAAAAGCCTGATAAAAAATATATGACCTATTTAGTAAAGTTTAGGCAATCTTGCTACAGACATCGATATTATGTAAATACCAATACTTTTATTGCCATGATGGGCTTATTGAAGCATAGAAGGATATTTTATACTGCTACTAAATATTCAAATAACCAAAATCTCAAACTGTCTGCAGCAGAACCTTATATTTCTTAGAATTATCCACCCTACGTCTATGTCTCATCTTGTATTTTATGCTTATTCTAGTCTAACAAGTTATCACAATAAATTTTGACCTAGACTAAACTGGAACTTTATTAATCCACAGGGGAAATTACTTGGTCACAGTAGCTCAGTTGCACACAAAACACAATTATACAAAGAAGCTAAAAGATAATAAATAATATAAACTATGAATACAGACATTATCTATTGAGTGCTTGGTGCCAACAAGCTATCATCTTGTCATAAGCTGGCAAATTAGCTTGCAAACAACATCAGGGCGCTGTAATTTTTCATGTGTAATAGTGATATGTAGAACAGCAAACTTCATCAATCACTCCTCCTGCTCAAGTTGCTCCTCATTTGTTAAAGTAGCTGTCCACTTGTGTTGATGGTTCTACTGTCCACTCATTTGTCTGCACTGAATGGTATTTGCTCTTGACTTTCTGTCCTTGAAATCATGCATTGTTGATATGTTTACATGTCCTGGAGTGTACTCATTGGTTCACAGTTGATTGGCGCAAGAATACCATTACTGCATGCCCTCAGAGCGTCTGGTCTTTTGGGATAAAGATACTAAGGCAAAAATGAGCTTCCAAAGCAATGGCTGTTTCACCACAAGAATTTAAAGTGGTCCAGTGTAGGGTTGTTTAGGACCACAATTGTTTGCTGCTTAAAATATGGCTTAGAGCATATAGCACCAGCTGGGTTTACTTTCTATTCCCCAGACAGCAAAGTCATCATTACACATTAAAAAAGACGTGTAGTAGCATGTGTAAAGTATAGAGATATGCAAATTCTTGCTGTAGGTCCACTGATAAACAGATTTTAGAAATGAATATAAACACCCTATCCTAATTTGTTAGAGCAGGAATTCGAACTGATAATTAGAGTCACACACTTTTATAATGGGAATTATTGTCAATTTTACATTTAACTTAACATATTCACCTTTTTTAACTAAAATTGGACAGGGCTAAGCTTGCCCCAGAGCTAACATTGGCAAAGTAACTCGTAAAACAAATAAGAAAAACTTAAAGAACAGTGTTTAAAGGAATGCAATACTCATTTTCAAACCAAAGAAGACACATATTTTGGATCACTCCACAGTTGGCTACGTGAAACCCTGAAGTGCTCTTGTGTGTTTCCAAAGCACATACACAGTCACCATGCTTGTTCTGATCATTTCAGCTTTTAAATTGCCCTCACTACATCTGTTGTAGCCATTTTATGCCCTGTCCATTCTCCGTTGTTGCCAGCAAGGGAGCGGCCAACACCTAATCCAAGCGTTCTCTGCAAATTGAAAGTAACAGTAACCATACATATACATTTTATAAAACGTGTACAAGTTATAAAACTTTAAATACTAATGCAAAGGTGTTAAAAATATTTTAAAAAGCCTGAAAAATAAGTACAATATAGGTCCTTCAAGATGTGCTCATCAGAAGGTGTTATCTTGATAGAAACACACATTTCTGACTGTTGTTTTTATATGCTTTTAACTCTTAGTCAGAACGTCACCTCTGCTTTTGGATTAAATTGAGTTGATTAGCCGAGTTTATTGCAGGTTGTTAGCATCTACAGGTTTGGGTTAGTCACATCATGCCTCTTTCCTCTTTTTAACAGAGGCTTAAAAGTGCTAAGACCACATGAATGCAGCATTGGTAGAGCACACTGTAAATTAGTTCATTTTCTCTTGTGCAGACAGAAATACAGTTAGATGTATCAAGCTGTGGGCATAGTCCAACTTTGTTCTGCATGTGAACACTCTGACTTGTAGCCATAAGCAACATAGCATCAAAATAAACCTATAACCTGAATAAATAATCTAGGATGTCCCTCCACCAGGGAAGTTTTTTTTTGCTTGAGTTAATTTGTTGCCTGGTTTGTTTGTGTGTTTAATGGTAATAGTCATATTTTATTGGCCAAAGAATAAATTATTTGTTTCTGGTGTGAAACCCAAACACCATTTGTATCCAGGATTCTGTACCATTGCAAAAAAGATATTAAAGATACTATTTCCAGCCACTAGAAGTCAGTAATAGAACAAATGATTACTTTTGGTTGATTTTTGTCATTGTGAGATGTAAGGGCATGGGGCTCAATAGCATTTACCTGTGAACTAGAAGATCCCTTTTCAATTCCTAGCCTGGGCACTGTAGCTTTTATCATTGCGAGTTAGGGCCTTGGCAGTGGTCTGCACTGCTGCTTCTGCCAATGGACCGACAAGACAGTAGTGATTTATAGACGGTATGAAAATCATGCTTTTTTCCATGCCATATGAAACTTGATGCAAATTTGTGGTTATTCTTGCATCCTGATGTTCTTTTTTATGTTTTGTAAGAATCTATAAAAATAAATCTTATTGGTGCAGTCCAGCCATGTTTTGGATAACTGTTTTTAAGTGTACCTTTGCAGTGTGCTGAATGGCTCCCAGTGAAACAAAGGCAAACCGTGTCCAGTTCCCCGGCAGGTACACGCTGGCTGAACTTTCTTCTGTAGCCAGCTGCCATCTTTGTTTGTGTGCAGTTTGACAGGTAGAGCATTGTGGGTTCACTATGGAGCTGTGTGCTGGAAACAGCTGCTGCTGCAAGTCGAGAGCAAGCCGAGGTAATGTGCAGGGCCCGGAGCAAGAATATTCTATAAAAAGGGTTGAAACGCTCAGTACAGACACAGATGTGGGGTGAATTTGATCTTGAAACTTTCATGGTATAGGAAGATAACATAAGCCGAAATTGATTATTGTAGCAGAAGCTAAGATGTTCAGGGTTATATAGGGAGTTCAGTAGGAGTACAAGTCAAATGTAGCTCATACTTGTGAAGTTTCTTTATATTGTTATGAGTTGTAAACTTCTACCCAATATCACTGCTGTTTGCCAGGGCCTGAACGTTTAGGACTGGGTAGAGTCTAAAAAACTCAATAGAATTCAGGCATGCTTATCACTGATTGTAAGTCAGTACATTACATTTTTTTGATTTGTTTGTTTAGGCTGTTCCCTTACTTACAGAGTCGCCACAGCTAATAAGTCATGCAGTGATTTGGCAAATTTTTATGCCGGATGTCCACCTGCCACATACTTTGACTGGAGCAGGCAATGTAGGTGTCTTGCCTAAAGACACAGCAGCAGTATGCAATAGGTTAGAGCAGGAATCGAAGCACCAACCCTCCAGTTAGTGGGCAACCTGCTTAACCTCCTGCACCACTGTTGCCCCCCACTGTCATTATAAGTCAGTATAATCAGTATTATCCTGCTATATAGTAATCATTGAAAATGAACAATGAACAATGAACAATTACATATATTAAAATGGGGTATATTACCTTAAAATTACCTTTCTGAGCGTTCTACCATGTTATAATGTTGTTCCCTCGTCTACAAAAATCTGCTCACTCCAGGAAGCACTGACCCATCAACAACCCCTCTACATTCAGTCTGCTCTCATTCATTTATCCCCCCCCAAAAAACAAAACCATGTGTAGCTCTGTTTCTACTGATTCCTCAAAGCCATTTTTCATTTTGTAGTGAAATGGCATCATACAGTAAGTGTAAGGAAGTAAGGTGCTTTTGTTTTTTTTAAATTATGTTCAGGAGACAGTCCTACTCTGCACTCTCCTGCACTCTGCTGGTCTCTTCAATGGTTTCTTTGTGGTGCCAGTAGAGCACTTATTAAAAACGTTCTCTTATAGTCAGATAATGTTTTTAAAGGTTGTAAAACCGCTGTTCTGTTGACCAAGATTGGTTTAAAATATGAATAAAAGCATAATATAGCCCCTTTAATGTTCTTTCAAAAATTTGTTATTAATTGGCAGGCATGCATTTTTGATTTGTGTTTGAGTTTGACCATTTATACTCCATATAGCATTTTACTGTATAATAGTAATCATCAACTTTGAATGATTTTATTAGATGGGAAGGTTTGGCGTATTACCATAAGTCAAGAAGTCCTAGCATAGAATCCTATGAGGTGGTCAAAAACTGTCAAATTTTGCTCTGGCATTGCACAGCTACTTGTCTACTTGCCTAATAAAATAGAAACTGAAAAAAGAGAAGTTAATACTATTAAATAGGCCATTATGTCAAGCCATACAGAAGTTGTATTTATTTTATAGTACTTTAAGTTCAGTTGGTGCTATGAGAATGTTAATGAACTCCTATGAAAATCATTTTAATCCTGTGATTTTAATTGTTTCATCCACATTTAAATGTCTGAGCTGTGAATTGTAAAGCTAAGCCTTTTGCAAACAGACTTTAAATCACAGTTAAGAGACCACGGTGCTGCCAGTCAGTGTGTTCACTATAGACTTGTGTGGATGTGTGTGTGCCACAGCCTGGATCAGTGTGCATCTGCTCCTCTCTGCCTATAGCCCCGTGTGGGAGCATTGTTTTGTGTCGCCCACTGCTCCACTCAAAATGAGGTTCAGGTGTGGAGCATGTGGAGCAGGTGCGCTCAGAGCATATGCGAGAGTCAGTCATTTCTCTTATTTACGCACTGAAATTTTGTTCGGTTAAAAGGAGAAAATGCAGCACTTGTTCGCTTATGAGACACTACTTGAAACAAAACTGTCATAAATCTGCATTTAGAATATTCCAGTTTTTAAACAAAAATTTAGCAATACATAGTCACGCACTTAGAGCTTGTCGTCACATTTTGAACATTCTTATAGATTGAAATCCATAGTTGTTTTCATGTCTTTGGTGTTGGAGGCCAGAGGTTAAATTCCCCACTGTGGTGGCAAAAAGTCCAGCCACAAATTGTCCCGGAATCCAAGTTCTGATACATGAGGAGCAGTCGGAATTGACATTTAGACTTCTCATTAGTGAAGTGGTTAGTACCTACTTTTATGAAATATTATTTCAGATTACGGTTCTATTTAGTTCATCTTGTTTAGCTGTGTTTAAATGTGCTCAGGATGGAACAGGATAATTTCTTTAAAAACTATGTCATGTGTGGTGCTCAACAGCATCATTCATTTCTAAGCAAATTAGGTACGCACAATATCATGGTTGAACTTTCTAAAAAAGTCTCTAAGCCGAGTTAAAGTCTTAATTTTACTCATTTCACAACATTTCCCACAAAAATGTTAAGTTTTACTGTGAGATACATAACTATTGATGTGTGTTGTGTTTGTCTGCAGATATTGATGAGCTTACTAGGAACACTCAATTAAATGACAATTTGAATTCAGTTGTCATGAAATTTGGAAGGTATTATTTAGGTGCACATTATTGTCAAAGCTTTCCCAACTTCACATGTCCAGCTGTGAGACAAATTGTCATGTCTCGTTAGATACCATTACTGTTACTGTTTGACTTCCACCTTTCAGGCTTACTTAAATAGTTTTTTAGTTTTTTCTGCCTTTTTTCTGGTTAAGGTATGCTTTATTGTCACTGTATGAAAATTAGCATTTGACCCATTCTTCAATACCGCTGATGCAACCTGTCAGACTGCAGTGCAGCGCCTGGGGACAGTTCTCCAGATCATGAGGCAGGATCCTGGTCTAGAATTAGCCTATAATGCGCATGTTTTAGGTTGATGGGGGAAACCAGGGTGCCCAAAAGAAACCCTTTCAGACACAGAGAGAACATGCAAACTCCACACAGAAAGGTTGTGCCTGGTCCAGGATATTAACCTGGGACTGCCTTGAGGTGACAGTGCTAATCACTTTGTGACCATGCCGCCTTAAAGTTTACTTACTCTGAGCTCCACTATATGTGCACCTGTTATTGAATTTTTCTTATAGCTATCACTCAGACTTGTGCCCCATTTCTGCTCCACCAGTGACATGTTCTGTTGTTAAAAAAGCTGACAAGCTTCTGCTTTGATGTACCATATCCGTTATTATGTACACTGAAAATAATATGTCAAATTTCCTTAGAAGTACTTTGAACAAGGTGGACATGGATTGAGGTGGCTATTTTAGTGTTTTATAAGTGCCCTTAACTGGCTTGCAATGCATTTGAACTATTTAATGAATTTGGAAGTATAAAATGGTTTGTCTTCGCCTTTGATCATCATGATCATTGGATGTTATAGTTGTGTTTTGAGCAGCTATAAATCAGTTAAATGGATTTGGACAGATTCAGACTGTTTTAGTGTTGGTTTTGCAAATTTTCCGCTTCTCTACATGACAATACATAAGTGTTTTCCCTTAAACGGAACTATCCTATTTATGCTCGACCCTGTGACCCCTCTGTTGATACCTTAGTGGTGTAAAGACCAGACAACTTCACACCTCGTGTTGGCATTATGTTGTCAAAAGTTTTTCTATTTGTATTTCCGATAGTTAATTATTTCATTAGAATTTTACACAGGTGTCCAAACATTAAAGTTTATGCATTTACACAAAGTTAATTTAGAAGATTACAATATATACTCAGTCCAAGTGCGTCGCTCATCACAGTTAACATTATCTATTTTTTGAAACATTTTAGAGAAATTGCCCCAGAGCCATATCGGCTTCATCAGCATACAAACAGCTCTCCAAACAACATCTAGCAACTCCAAATAACTGCCAGTGAAAAATCAACATTTATCATAGTGCAATATTTACTGTGAACACAAACCTGCTCTGGCAGCTTCTCGCATTAAGACTTCTCAAGAGTTCTGCTCTGATTATGAGTGAAATTACTTTTGGAGTGGCATGCAAAGTGGTTAGGGTTAGATACAATACAGAAAAGAATATAGACTAGTAATAGTCTGTAACTTTTCTATACTCACTTTTCACTTTATTTTATATGCAATAAATGTACACACTATATTTACAGTGAAAACTGTTTTCAAGGGGAAAAAACTTGTTACGTTGTAAAAATGCATTACAGAATTTTGGAACCCTGTAAACAACAATACCAGTGAAATGTAGTAAAAATACAGGGACATTATGTTTTACAGTACACTATTAAAACATCTGAAACATGAAAAAAGTCTTAGAAGACATTTTACAGCTTATTATAACATAGAGTTTACAATAAAACTGTCTGTGGTGTTTACATTGTTAAAAATGTGGGAGAGATGGGACAAAAAAAGAAAAACATATAATTAGGTACATTTGTGGCTATTTTATTTTTAGGTAAAAATCACATGGACAAAATTAAAGACAATAACATAAAAATAGATTAAATGAATTTGTAAAATTTGTAGTAAGTTACTATTGTTTGCTGTAAAAAAAATGGTTATGATAAGACATACACTGGTCAGATGTGCAGTTAGCACTAAAAATTCATCATAAGAAATACAAGAAAATTGGAAATCTATAAAGAACAAATTTTGAAAAATAAGTGTAAAGGGTAAAATTGAAACATGTTTTAAAAGTAAAAACAACTAGAATAATACTACACTAATACACTAGAATAGGATGAGTTCATACATGAGATAATAATAAATCATAATAAATCATAAAAAATAACTGAAATAAATTCAAAGTTACTTGCTTTAACGTCTTTGTTTCTTGGCCTTTGTTTTTCAGTATGACTTCGTGGAACTACTAGACGGCAGCCGGCTCATCGCCAAAGAGCATCGTTCTCCCAGTGAACCAGATCCAAGGGCACGGCTGGAGCACCCAGTCAGCGTCCACCAGGCAGGATTCATTCAGTACATGGACTCAGGGGTGTGGCACCTGGCCTTTTACAACGATGGCAAAAGTGTGGAGGCTGTGTCCTACAACACCATCATCCAAGGTAAGAAAACAGTTTTCTGAAGCAAATTTTTGTTGAAGGGAGCTTAAATTTAACTGTCAAGAATTATTTAAACTTTGTGCGACCTCAAAGACTGGAGGGTATGGTTTTATTTTGGATTAGTCTGAGAAAAATGAATATAGCCTCTCTGAAGTTTTAAGTGGGCGACTTGAAAAACTCTTGTAGTCTATGTGCATCTTTCCTTTTTGATGTAGTCAGACTATAAAGACAGTGGTTTTGTTCATTCAGACGAAATTGTTTAATTCAAACTCCAAGGTAAGATTAGCAAGGGTAAAGTAAGAAGGGCATTGAAGAGGATGAAGAGTGAAGAGGTGGTTGGCCCTGATGACATTCTAGGGGAGGTATGGAAGGGACTAGGACTAGGACGTGACTGCAGCTTTTTACTAGTTTGTTCATCAGAATCTTGGAGGGTGAGAGGATGCCTAAGTAATAGAGAATAAGTGTGCTGGTGCTGATTTTTAAGTAAAAGGGAGATGTGCAGTGTTGTGCAAAGTGCTGAAGTATGAAGATGATGAACCATAAAATGAAATTATGGGAATGAGTTCTGGAAACATCACCAGTAAAATGTTGGAAAATATGTTTTGCAATATACTATAAAACCATATGAAAGTACTTTAAAGTCAATGCAGAATTTGTCATAAAAGACATAACGGTACATGTATGCAAAAAAACATGTACAAAAAACAAATGCTACCATAAAAACTGTCAGTGGTGTTCACCCCTTTTTAGGATAAAAATATAAGGACAAAGAAATCATGGTAAACTTGAAAGAAGAAACATAAAATTTACTGTTAAAAAAACAAAAACAAAACATTGATGACACTGTACACTATAACAAAAATTGTCAATTTGACCAACAGAGGTTGCAGTTTTTGACTAGATTGTTTAACAAGATCTTGGAGGGTGAGAGGATACCTGAGTAATAAAGAAGTGTGCTGGTACTGATTTTTAAGTAAAAGGGAGAAGTGCAGAGTTGCAGGGAGTGTAGTATTCTGCTGAAGTATTAAGATGATGAACCCTACAATGAAATTATGGGTGTGAGTTGTGGAAGCTAGGCGAAGGGCAGAAGTGAGCATTTGTGAGCAGAAGCATTGTTTCATGCCAAGAGAAAGTACTACAGATGGAATAATTGCTTTGAGAATGCTGATGGAGAAGTGGAGAGAAGGTCAAAGGGAGCTGCATTGTATGTAAATTTGACAATGTGGTGAGAGAGGAGCTGCAGTATTGTGAAGTTGTCTAGAGTAGCAGAGAAGTATGTTAGAGTGGTGCAGGACATGTATGAGAGCTCTAAGGCAGTGGGCAGGTTGTGCAGCAGGTGTGACAAAGGAGTTCAAGGTGGAGGTGGGACTGCATCAAGGATCAGGATGAGGTTAGACAAGAATCTCCACGGACTATGATATTGTGATCTGTAGTGGGAGCAGGAAGCAACTGGAAGAAAATCAAGAGAGGTGTATATATGCTCTGGAAAAAAGAGGAAAAAGAGGAATGAGGGTTATCCGCAGCAAGACAGAATATACAGAATATGTGTGTGAATGAGAGAGACCCCTGAAGAAGGTGCAGGATTTTAAGTACTTGGGGTGAAGGGTCCAGAGCAATGGAGAGTGTGGAAAAGAGGTGAAGAGGCTTGTGCAGCAGGATGGAATGGATGTCAGGTGTGTTGTCTGATAAGAGTTTCAGCAAGAATGAAAGGTGTACAAGGCAGTAGAGAGGACAGTGTTGTTGTACGGTTTAGACATAGTGGCACTGAAGAAAAAACAAGAGGCAGAACTGGATGTAGCAGAGCTGTTGGGGTTCTTTTCAGAAATGATGAAGATAGATGGAATTATGAATGAGTACATCGGAGGGACAGCTCATGTTAGATGTTTTGGAGATAGATTCAGAGAGGCAGATTGAGATGGTTGGAACCACCAGGCAAAAAACCTAGAGGAAGACTTAAGAGGAGAATTGTGGACGTGAGATGAAGATAGGGTTAGATTTGGTAGTTTGTGTGGCCCTGAAGGGAACAGCCGAAAGGAGGCACAGTGAAACTAAGGCAAGTTTTGTTGGATGCCTCCAAAAGTCAGGTCTAATACAGTTCATACACCACACAGACTTAGAAAGTGATTAAGCTTGATTGAGCACATGGCATAAGGCAAAGTATGCAGTGGTGGGTTATAGTTATAGTTACTGAAACAACTAAAACACAACTTAACACAATTCATGTTATACTGTTTACACTTTATCTCACTTGAGGTCAGAACCTATTCTTCAGAGGGCGTAATACACCCTGGAAAAAACACCAGGTAATTACAGGGCTAACATCATAGCCATTATCCATTATGAGTCACCAACACATTTATGTAACACATTTTGCATTTCTAGTCAATTTCTTTTGGAGTGGTGTGAATGTGCAATCAAATAGTTGAACTCCAGATAAGCCTCAACATGTATAAGAAATATACAAGCAAGGTGTGTTGTCCTTCTTTCGTTTAGTTGGTTTTCATCAGTGAATATCAGTTTAGTGTCTCCACAGGTGAGGGGTTGATATCATGAATTTTTGAATGTCTCCTGCTCTCTTGACTTGTATGTAGCAGCTGTGACCTGTTGTTTTGACCTTTTCCATATTGGGACATAAGATGTTAGCTGACATGTGTCCACTGTCTCCTAGGCATGAAAGGTGAACCCTAACCAGCTAATCTTAGTCCATCCTTGACCAGTCTATATGTAACCCCAGGGACATTTACATCTCCTGTATCCTATATAAGCTGTTGGGACACAGACACTGAAAAAGGAGAGAACACACAGATACTCGAGGAGAGAACACACAGATACTCGAGGAGAGAACACACAGACACTCGGGGGGGGGGGGGGGGGGGGGGGGGGGGGGCACAGACACTCGAGGGGACAGACTTGCAAACTATGTAGGAGTGAGGGGGCAGACTGTCAGAGACTATGTAGGAGTGAGTAGTAGTAGCGGGATCTATGTCATCTCTGTCTGCTATGTCTGTTCCATTAAAGCAACCTTACTGACCACCATTGCACTATGGCCTCGGTGTTCCCTGCTTCTCTGTTTCTCTTGATATCAGGGGTGTTACTAGGGATGGGTACTTAAACCCATTATTATAAGGGCACCAGTGCCACGTCATGACAGTCCACTGCGACCGATAAGCCTCTGCCTTAATGGTGCTCTTAACGGTACTGACTAGTCGCTTATTTGCGGTAAATGCCATGCAGTCAAATACGTGTGTGTAATCTTTTCACTCCTCCTCTCATATAAGACGACTGCTACTCACTCAGCTGCTGCTGTATGTGTGCCGCGACCGGACCCACAAATGGGAGAGGAAGAAGTGGCTCAACTTCACCAAAGTAGAATCCGACCCCGTGTGTGGACACACCGGACAAGCATCGCATGCCAGCACAACAGCATACAATAATTTGGCAAAACATTTTGCCAGACTTCTTTAAAGAACACAGGAAGATGGTTTGCTAACATTATGCTAGCAGTCCACAGGTGAAATATCCATAAGAACCAACTAAACTCAGCTGTGTGACCATACACAGTTTATGCATTTACTTTATTTGTATAACAATTGGCTCCTGCTTTTTCTTAAATTATACTTATTTCATATTTTTATTTAGATTTACATCAGTAATATTTTAGATAAAAAAACATAGTCACCTTTATTGTGAATGAAAAATGTCTAAACATTTTTAAAACATTTCATTTTACTAATGTTCTTAATAATTTTATTTTATTTTTTTGCACAAAAAGTATCGATAAGAACGCCGTTAAAAGACCGAATCCAAAAGCACTATCAAGAGTAGTCGTACCATTAAATTCTTAACAATATCCATCCCTAGATGTTAGTGCAGTAAGTTTGGTTCTTTTGGTAGAGCTCACTCTGAAACATAACCCGATGTATTAAAACTAAACATTTTACTCCCCAACTGAATTAAGCGTATCAGAATATTAGGTATGAAAACCAACACAGGTCTTTTGATAGTAAAACCACCTTAAGCAACCAAATAAAACTTCACAACCTGCTGAGATTTTCCAAAATTCAAAATTTTGCTGCGTTTGTAAACAGTTTGTAATGTAACATTCAGAAATGGAGGAACAAACCAGTTATGGGAATACACCTATTCAGTTTTTGTAGGAAAACTCAAGCTTTTATAACTGAGCCTTGCAGCAGATCCAGGTTGTTATCTGAGTGGATTATTGTGCTCAGAGCTGTAACACAAACCATACAGCACATTGATCCTACTCCACCCCCCAACAACCTCTCCATTGGTCAAAAGTCTGTGAAATTTCTCGCCAGTTAATGTTTTTCTTTTCCTATTTCCTTTGGGGGGTACCATTGATCCGGGCCTACAAATATGAAGCTATCGACGTGTGAGGTCAAAATTGCCTTAGCTCGATGAACATTCAGTACCAGCCAGTGTTATAGCAAAAGTTAGATCTCTCTGCACTGATCAAAATGTGGGCTCTAGCCTTTTGGGACCCCCCTTTTTATGAGTGATGGTCTGCTGAACGAAACAGCAAGATCGCTCCGTAGGATATGTCAGATTAACTTCAACTCAGAGAGGATTGGTGCTGTAAACACTCGATTGCGTGGCTCTTGTGGGCATGATCAGTCATTCAAACGCTGAAGAGACAGGATAGTAGCAGAATGTGTCAAGAAAATGGAATTATTTGGTCTCATTTAAAATGCTTGTGCGTTTTTTTACTTAGCATGGCTTAGACAGAGCAAGCCGAGGATGCTATGGAGGCTTAGACCTTAGTGGCACATGGACAAATAGCTGTAAATGTATGCCGGCACAGATAAGGGGTGTTGAGAAAGCCTAGAATCTTGTCAGAGAGAAAAAAAAAAAGAAACTTATCTCCCAGTATTTTTAAACTATACACTTGTCACATGTTATGAAATAGGAGCGTTTGCATGTTTGGTCTAATATGACAATGTGTGGTATTAATAGTTGGATTTAAAAAACTTTTTTTTTTTTGCTTTTTGCAGAGTCTGTCACTGAATGCACTCACAACTGCTACGGGAACGGAGAGTGCGTTGCAGGATCGTGTCACTGTTTCCCAGGATTCATAGGGCCATACTGTTCCAGAGGTATATTTTTGACTTATACATTCATAATCTCTCCACTTTGGCTTATGCTTTGATAAGTGTCTATGACATGATATAGCTTTTCCTTAGAGGTTCTCCACAGTCAAAGTTTTCACACTATACACCAGCTTATACATTTTAAATCTTCTCAGATATCACATATACTGGTGATTTTATTTCTACGAAGTACCATGATGGCTAAAGTACCAGTAATTATACCCTTACCAACCCCGGTATTAGCACTCACGTACATGTAACAAGTACAAGATGTTTTTACTAGATCAGTGTTTCCTAAACAGGGGTACGGGGACCCCTAAGGGCACGCAAGCACACTGCAGATGGGTACGTAGGGTTATGTGATTATTAATAGTACCTTTATATATTTGGCTTTCAAAGACAAAAATAAACCTAAATCTGGGCTAAACCTGGACTATTACAAGGTATGGGACACTAAAGAAGGATAAAACAGGGACTAAACCAGATCTAAACCAGGTCTAAACTAGAAATGAACTAGGTCTAAACTAGGACAAAACCAGAAATAAACTAGGTCTAAACCAGAAATAAACCAGGCCAAACCAGGACTAAACCAGGTACATTTTATGTTGAATCATGATTATAGACATATGGTCGAACTCAGTGATAAGCTTGGTGTACTTTTTATTCAATATGAACAAGTCTACAAGCCAACTAATCAAGCAGTAGAAAACGGAGAAGCTGAATAGTGCACACCAGCAAGTAAGAACTAGAGTACAATTTAAAGGAACAATCACCTTAAAATGTACTACCCATTTGAATAAAAAGAGACCATGAAAACCAAGCAACAACAGTTATAACTCTATATTTGCAGCAACAGTGCTAGCAGTTGAGCTAACCTTAGCATTTGAGATGCAGTGCGTCATGTGTTGCCCATTGTTGGCGTGTCTCCTCACTTGACAAAGCTTTAACATGAAAAGCATGGAGTTTTAAAAAGGGTGTTTTACCTGTTAATAACCCAGCAAAATGAGAGAACTAGATCCAGGCTGTGTGTGGAGAGACAGGACTGTCCTGTTAGCAGATTGTATCTCTCAAAAAAGTGGTTAACATTACATTAAACAAAAGCACATATTGTTCTGCTTATTTTGCACTCAACTATAACATACCCTAGACCCTGCCTACAAACACCACTCATTATTGTTAAAACTGCACGCTATTGGACATCACAGTTGATCAAACTGCAAATCCTTTTCTTGCCATCAATACGAAAGAACATGTAGAATGGCAGCATTTTTGTATAATACATATAAAGTACAGTAAAAGAGAATTAAGACCTAGAATTTAATTTAGAAAACAAAAGAATAGATGGATGATACTAGATTTCAAAATTCTTTATTAAATCAGAAAGGCTGCTCTTTCTTGTCTAGGGTTGGCTCTTGGGATGAGCAGAAGGCCTGTCACAGATGTCCTCTGGGTATGAGAAGGTTCAGATGGCACCAGCTGTCAGACATGTATTTGTTTGGTGATCCGTTAACACATTTATACACAAGCAGCGCTGTTTCAAAGTCAACTATCTGAGTGACAGGAAGCTGGTGCTATTTTTAGAAGAAAAAAAAAGCCATTTAGCAGATTTTAACCCCAGTAAATGAACCAACACAATCCCTTTTTTACATTGCTGTACAAAACTGCCTGTACTTTTTCAGGAGTGCCTTTTAAAAAGTTACACTATGTTGTCTTGCTTGCAGTTCTCTCTCACAGATGTGAGTAGAACAGTTTTAAGAAAAATATACCATCCAGGAAAAGAAGAATGATATACTGTCCCAGTCAAAATGCATAAAGTTTATATGTTTATACATTATACGTCTACAAATGTCATTCATGTTTTACTTAGATTATAAAGAAAAATTATCGTAAAAGAAGAAAAGGTCGCCTCCTTGAAGGATTAGATACCACTGCATATAAAATCCTATCACTTAATCTTTCTTTAACTGCCAACCGTTCATATTGGAGTTGTGTGATGCCATGCCCTGAAATTTTATATTAAAAGCACTAACTATGATAACTGGTAGGGATGGGATGATTCCTTAATAATAATATAAAAAGAATAACGTTCAGTTCTGGCCTCACTGTTCGACTCATGCGTAAACCGAACGATCCTCTTGTGTCTTTCATCAAGTGCCTTGTATTCATTTGGCACGGAAGAGAAAGGGTTAAGCTCTTGTCTTTGCACAGATGGAGTAAAAATAGTTCCATTTAATGACATGTAACTTACTTATCCTGACAGAGGAGACTTTAAGCCTTATGCCAGTCTTTGTTTTATGTTTGTAGGCGCAAGAATTACAGAGTTATTTAACATTCGGTGGAACACGGAGCGTTTTTCACATAGTGTCTTAGATGTTTTACACAAAGACAATCAAAAGAGAGAGAGATTTACTTCCTATAACTTAATTTTAATGCCCAGACACGCGAGAATGGAGCAGGGGGACAGAGCTCGCATGAGGAAAAGGGGAAAAAGGCAGCGGGGATGGGAGGGGCTGCTTGGACAGAGCAGACGGAGCAGCGTGATCAGAGAGACAAGAGGTTCAGAGGAGATTCAACTCTAGGCAAATAAATTATCTAAAAGTATAAAGAACAGTGTGCAATACAGTAGACAGGTCTGAGGGCGGATATTTCCTCTCATGAGTGAATCACGTGATGCACATACGGCTCTAGCTTCATTTCAGGTGAGACACAGATGATGTTCACCTGGGCATAGTGAGCTCTGAATGTCTCCTCTTTATTCATAAAAAATGTGTTTTTATTTGGCCTTGTTCAATTCTCTCACCTTTACATTAACAGTTTTTCCTGTAATGAAATAAAAATCGTAAGTCTATAATTATGTAGGCCTACAAAATGAAAAAAATGATTACAACATGAACAAATACATAAAATCGAAATAAATCAAAAATCGAATCGTGAGGTTTGTAAATTGTCCAATCTCTAATGACTGGTGATGATCACAACCTAGCACATGTATGCACTTGTATGAGAAAAGAGCCAGATGGAAAAATTTATTGGCAGTTATGTAGAAGTTACATTAACAAAAAAAAATAAAAAAACTGTTCCTGTCAATTCAAGTAGTTATCACAAGGCATAAGGATTTGACACAATTTATACTAATTAACAGAGGTAGCAGAACACTTTGCCAAGAAAACGGATGTTTGGTTGTCAAGGTTATATACTGTAAATGTGCAATTGACAAACAGATTAAATGAACCAATTCCCTTGGTTGAAGTAAATGTTCTTTTATGCATCATTGTCATTATTTTGATATTTTTTCACCCTTAGCTGCCTGTCCAATCCTGTGCAGCGGAAACGGCCAGTACACCAGGGGGCGCTGTCAGTGCTACAGTGGCTGGAAGGGCACGGAGTGTGACGTGCCCACGTCGCAGTGCATCGACCCTCTGTGTGGCGGACACGGGCTGTGCGTGTCCGGAAACTGTGTGTGCAACACGGGCCACAAAGGACCCAGCTGTGAACAAGGTAAACAGAATAAAACACATGTATCCTAGTGGATCTGAGATTCACACAACATCTTTGTGTAAACCTCCGGGGGATGGACACAGTCTAATGCCGAAACAATCGGTGTTTTCAACTCCGCTGAGCGGATAATGCTGTGGATCTGCTATTGATACATGTGTGTAAATTAGCTGTCTGTGAGAACGTGTGAAGGTGGAACAGATTGTGCCGAACTCTATTGAAACGCTCACAGCTGAAGACACCTGTTCGATTGATCACTCAATAACACAGGTTTGCCTTTATTGAGAGGCAGACAGAGCTTTTTCTTGGTCGACCCACTTCACCTCCCCCACCACTTTAGTACATTTAACTGTATCGATCTGCACCTAGACAAAAGGCAATTATCAGCTCCGATTTGCGTGCACGGGTCGCCGACCTTTTATGTAAAGAGCTATTGAGTTCACTAAATGAATATGCTGTGGTTTATGTCCTGATGTGAAGTAATATGGGAAGGACACATAAACAGGAGGAAGGTGCATTTGTCCAGGCGCAGGTTTGATGAATTGGTCCAGGTGAATAATCAATACCATTTTCAGCAAATATGGAAATGCAGAACAATCAGCTCCTAAGGAAACTCTGCAAATGATTCCTGGTTAATAATGTCTTGATTATGTTTCTCATAATTGCCAATTATTAACCTGGAGCAACAAGTTGATCCAAATTGTTAATAGTAATTGATTATATCTAGCTAGACACTAATTGTGTTCCTTTCATAGTGCCTATAATGTGCATAATTATGCTGTCAGCATAATCCAGTAGCTTATAATGTACTGTTGATGAGCTGGTTGAATGTGGGTGGGAAATAACCACCAGTAAACAGGCAGGCTTAGAAAATAGAAAGCAAGGTAAATTTAGATGCCACAAACTTAGTGGAATATCAGATTTTAGTGGTTACATTTACATTTACCATTAGACTCTTAAGTCTAATTTAGGTTTAATATTTTAAGTTGTCAACTTAAAACTTAAAATTTGTTTTATTTTTCAAAATTATGAATGAATGTGATGTCAAATACATTTAAATGCGGGCTTGAAATGATGTATAAAAATAACTTTGGTGCATATACTGAGTTGATTTACTTTAGTGTTCTTGTCTGCTCACACAAACGTCTTTGTACCACCAGCGCCTCTCATTAATTGACAACCATTATAGGAGAAATAAACTTTTATGGTTTTCAATAAATTATGATTTGCTCTCCTCATACTATACCTGTTTAAAGTGAATGTAGTACCCTAATTATTATTATATATTACATTTGTTGAACTTTAACATGACACCTTCAACTTTGCTTGTTTCTTTTGTTTTGTTTTTTGTCACATTTTTCTCAATGATGCTCCGCCTACATTTTGAAGTAAAGCTTAAATTAAAAATAATATATGAAAAAAAAAGACTTTTGTTTTCTCCTCCCTGTATCCATACAAAGGTTTTCTCTGTCTTCTGGCCGTTCTGCCATGAAGAACGTGGCTTGTTGTTATGGATATCTGGGACTTCTTGTTTCTCGCTAGACCCAACACTGGGTCAGTGCTTCCATTATTGCAAGGCTGGTTTAACAGCAAGATACACCAGGGAGAGGTGTGGGGCTTTATTCACCCTGTAACAACTCATTTAGTCATCACATGGACTAAAATAAAACTACCTTATTTAATTTTTGAAAAGAAAATGTAGAAAATAACATATGAATTTGTAAATATCAATAAATAAATTAACAAATCAAAATACTGTCCAAATAAAATTACAGATTACATTTGAATATTATACAAATACAGTTAAGAACATGTTTAAAAATGTTTAAACTTTTTTGCCTATGTAAGAAAATTTTTAGCCTGTAAAACTGTGTAAAATTTTAAGACCATGGAAAGCTGATCACTTGGTAAGAGTTAAGGCAAGAGAGAATCCAAGTGCACTGCAGTGTGTCAAAAACACATTGCACCTTTGCTGAAGTGAGTGATAGGTTTGTGTAAAATGATCAATAGACTGTACTGGCGAAGTGAATAAAATCCATTTGTACAACTCCTGAAAGTGTTGTACTCTCTGGATCAGTCTGGTAGCTGAAGTGAAGTGTCCTCTGCTCCCACTTGTTCCCATGTTAAGGTTTTAAAATGGTGTTTGTCTCCTCAGTGGACTGTGTGGACCCCACCTGCTCTGGTCATGGAGCCTGCCATCATGGAGAGTGCCACTGTAACCCGGGCTGGGGCGGTATTAACTGTGAGATCCTGAAGAGCACCTGTCCTGAACAGTGCTCCAGCCACGGCACCTTCAGCACCGACACAGGGACGTGTATCTGTGAGGCCAACTGGACCGGCGCCGACTGCTCCATAGGTTAGAATCACTGTCTTGCACTACAGTAAATCTTTTTTAACAGTACAATTTTTTTTTTTTTTTTTTAAAGCCGGTAACATTTTTACTGTGAAAACATAGTTATGTAGTCGAGGGAATGTTACCTAGCCAGCCAAACTTCATATGTAATCAGGTGATATTGGGCTGGTATGCGTCCCCCAAAAGAAATCTTGTTGAACCATTCATTACTGTTTTTCTAAAATGGGCTAGGGTTTATGATTGCATTTGCATTTAAAGGTATTGTAACCTGTATTTATTTCACCACCTGGAAATCACATTTGAATCGATATATGCCAGATAATTTCTATATAAAAAGAACTTGAATGAGTGTCCAGTTGGGCTGAACAATAAATCAAATTTATTTGATTAATTTGCTTTTTAGTTTTGTCGAAAATAGCCATATGGTAAAATCAAATTAAGCAGAAATTAGCATCATCCAAGCGCCACACTGTTTACTGTGTTGGCTAATTCTACTGCTAGCACTCAGAGGAGCAGACTGTGGAGACTCTGCAGATACCAAAAACACTAATAATCACTGAGAAAGGAGACAGTTGCCTCTTGCCTCTTTAATGTATTTCTTTAGATGTGGCAGCAGTTTGGCAAAAAAAAAAAAAAAAGAGCAGTGTGGAGTGCAGTACTAACTTGTGTACTTTGTTGTGTTCGAAAGCTTTCAAAGTCTTTTAACAAGCCTTCATTTGCTGTATAAATTATAATAGACCTGGCCTTTAGAAGCAGAGGGGGCTAAACCTAAAAAACATTAATCTCTTTACTGATGTCTGCTGCTGCTTCACTGTTGTTTTGTCAGGTATTTTGCATAAAAATATAACTATGCAATAATCTCACACTACTAACAACACTATAGGTCTATCATTTTTATGTTATTTTTGCCGTTTAAATATTTGCCATAAAATCTCTTTTGACTGTTCCCTTTCTTCCAGGCGTTGCCCCAGCAAATTATTCGCACATAATTTGGCATTGGGTTTGTACACCAGATGCCCTTTGTGACACAGCCCTCTCCATTTATTCGGGCTTGGGACCAGACCACAAATTAGTTTTTTGTTCAAATGCAGGCGAACATATAGCTCTCACATTTGACATTTGGATATTCTGTGTGGTACATTCAATTTATTTATTCATTTTTTTACATACAATCTATTTCCATTAAATTACAGGATAAGTAGAAATAGTGGCAATCAAATTTAGTGTGCTGTTTCCTAATGACTTCCACTTCAAACTTTTCACCCACGGAGTATGACTTAAATGATTTATAGCCATTTTAATGTGGTTATGCTATTTAAGACATGCGTTTATTGAGAGTGGGAGTTAGAGTGCAAGTGGCTAATAAATCATTGCTTTTCATGGAGAATTTAAAAAATGTGACTATTTAGTTTATTTAAAAACAAACAAATCAATCATGCTTTTGTGAAATAATTTCTCAAATAAACACCATGGGGCTTTTTATTAAAATTGTCATGTTTTACAGTGAAAGTCTCTTTAGGGTATAGACAGGCCGTTGAGCATTTTTCATCCTCCCCCACGTGAAGCAAACAAATGTATTAATCTTGTGTCACACTGATTCATAATCTGAAGTTACTCCAGCGATGATGAATAGATACCGTCTGACATCACTTTTTCATCTGTGAGTTATGCTCCACTTCAGTCAGCACTTTTATTTCCTCAGAGCTGCTTAGGGACTGGTTTTCTGTAGCACAGAAAGTTAAAATTTAATTCAGATTTGACAGTGTGTGATTAGAGGAGTCTATTTTGAATGCACTTGCGGGAGAATATTCAGGTTTAGTGACATATGTGGAGCTGTTAGTCATGTTTCATGTTTCATTGGAGAAGTATCAGGGGCAGAGTAACAGAATCCACCAACAGGAACCAGCACGCAGGTTTGAAGGGTATAAAGACACGTGTTGACATCTGAGAGGCAGCGGTCACTCAATCAGGCATTCTTAGAAAGCACTGCATAGAAATAGAAAGAAAGGTTAAAGTGTAGTTTGTGTTTGAAGTAGAGAATAAGTAACAATATTTTGTTACATTTGTACATGTATTTTCACTAATTTCAGTGAATGTAAAGTCAGTGTAATCAAAATATTTCACCAAAATATTAAATAAAGATTGTAAAGATTGTGTGTATACCAAAATTATTAAATATTTAAAAAGATGATTTTAGTCATTCCTAGATGTAAAAATGTAATAAAACAAAATTTGTAACAAATTATGAAATTGTATAAAAAAACATACATTGAGAAAATGTGAAAGTCTTGCTAATTTGTTAATTCACACAAATTTATGTCCATTGAAAATACTGATTTTTTTCAAAGTAAAATTTGTCTCATCAAAGTTGAAGTGAATTGATTGTATATAAGTAGTCAGTCAAATACAAAAAGCATCAAAAAGAGGTTTAAAAACAAAAAACCTGTTTAAACTCAACAAATGCAGAAGCTACATTATTTATGTTGTATTAACCAATTTAATTTTAAATAATCCAGAGATCTAGCTAAGAAAAAAACTGGATTTATTTGAATAACTAATATAGCAAATAGACCATACAGTATGTGCTTTTTAATAATTTCGTTGTGTACTCATTTCATTATGTAAAAAACATAAAATGATGCATGTTTCAATTAAATTTCAATTACATTTTAGTGTTACAAATGCTTTTTCTAGAACTACTCTTGTCACTAGTGGGATCAAATGGGTTAAATCAAGAACAACATGTGGAACAACATGTGTTCATATGAATGCAGTAGCCTATGTGAAAAACATGATTGATGGTTTGTCCTAAAACTGTAATGTCAGCTGATCCTGAGATGCCTGTTTGCAGAGCAGCTGAATGTATTCCAGTGGTGCACAGTGGAATAAGTTCATTTATTATCAGTTTTGTATTCTGCTGCTCCGCTGTTGGACACAAGTAGGTGACATGTTAGTTCAAAGGCTGGCCCCTCCCATCTGTTATCTCTGCCTGAGCTGTTTGTGATTTATGCACTGCTTCCTCTCTCCGAATAGACTCAGAAAACGCAAGGGGCATGCCCAGTCAAACAATTAAAAACACAAGTTGTTGTTCTGATCTCTCAGCTGAATTTCAATAAAAAGTGAAAGCATACGGAGTCTGGACGGTATGTTAGAGATGATCGATGTGTAGACCTTTCATCACAGCATGAGGCCTTTTTGGTTGTTGAGCAAACAAATGAGTTATTGTTTTTCAGCCTTTATTTGGGAAAGAATATTTGAGTTTAGGGCTGCACAGTACAGTATACTGCAATACTAGTGTTATCACAAAATTGCAATAGTATGTTAAAGTAATTTTCCTAATAAAGGCTTAAAGGTACTGGAAGCAGCATGCACTCGTACTGGTTTGAAAACAAAACTGCAGGCTAAATCAAAACAATGAACTTGTGAGTTGCCAGTCTTTCTGCTTTTCTGATTGGACGATCAGCAATGCAGGGTTTTAGAACCAAAACAAAAAATGTAAATGTAAACAACTTGGGCATTAAATGTATTTTTTTTTTAAATTGTGAATAAGTCAGCTGTACCATTATAGTAAAAAAACAAAACTTGATACATTTTTGGTGCACTTCAATACCACACACCTGTCAAATCCAGGTTGTCTCTGAAGTTGGGGGAGTTTGCACACCTTAGAAAAGCATGTGGGCGATTCCTTCTTAATTAATGCGATGGCTTTTCTTCAATTAAATAAACTTTAATTAACAAGCGTGTAGCATGGATCGACCGCCCACTAGCCCATCCACCCCGAGTCAGGGGCATGTTAAAGGCAGATAAACACTTTTGCACTAATGAAAAATTGATTGCATAGATTCTATGGGAAGGAGGGGTCTCCCTTTGGAATGGAATGACTCCCCTCCAGAGGCATGCTTAATATTCTACAGTGTCGGCTTGACTTAATCACAACCATCCAAGGTCTCCCAATCGAAGAAAAACTCTATTTGGAGAGCTGGAAACAGCCAGTTAAAAAGAGACCTTGTGAAGATGTGAGTGACCCGGAGGAGTGGACGTTGGTACTACTAACATCTTTGTTAAGGGGTGAGAAATATTTTGTTTTATGGAGTGAACTAGATTCCCTTCCACCAAGCACTAGCATTTTAATTTGGTGCAACTAAAAGTGTTTTTATTATTACCTACGCCAAGGTGTAATGTTTTCACCAGCTTTTTTTAGAAAGAGAATTCACAAAGTAATAGTTGAATTTGGATACAATTTCCAGGTAAGGTCAGTACTGGACCAAGGGGGAAAAAAAAGAAAATGGTTTTGGTGTGGATCCAGCTCAATCCATATCTATGTCTGTATTGAGCATTTACCCCTGAACTAGAAGAACAATAGTTTGAGCCCAGGGCTGGGCACTATATGCTTACCATTGTGTGATAGGGCCAATGCCGTGATGGAAGTCTATGCTCTTTGAATGCTTTTAGTTTTTTACAGTGAAAAGCTTTAGTAAGGGTCCTAAAATAACCGCACAATAAGGCAACCCACCACTGAGTAGAATTAGCCTTGCCTTGCTCTTGTGATGAACAGCAGGATTGTTAGCATTGTTGCCTCACAGTCAGAAGAAGGTTCGATCCTCATTCTGGATGCAAACTGTGGTGAATTTGCATACTGTCTTTGTGTCTGCACAGAATTATACTGGGAGCTTAATTTCCCCTACTAGCAAAAACATGTAAATTTGGTGCATCCTATGGTGCCAAGACTCTGTTTAAATATGTAGCAGATAGCAAACTTGATGAGACTTTGCTTTTTAACAAAGGGTCAGTTTAAAAAGAGGAAATGGCTCAATGGCTGTTTCTATTTGCAGTGACAGTTTGACTGTTCATTTTGTGTAAATAAAAAAAGTTTATTTTTGTAATATTCAGTTAAACCAAATCCCAATCTGTGACATAAAAAGTATGGCATTAGGATAATGCTTCAGCTTTTTAGAATGTTCTTTCCAGATTTGGAGGAAGAACTGTACTCAGTATTTCAAGTACTTTGAAGTACTGAAGTTACTGGGTGGCTCGAGTTCAGTAGAAATAAAAGTCAAAAATTACACAAGTAAAAGTAACTAAGTAACTCAAGTCGGCTACAAAATAAGTAATCTATAGAAGGCTACATCTATATCTTGGTTAAAGATGTACTAACTGGTTTTAACGATTAACGATTTATCATTTGGAAGATCCAAATATGCTGGTTACCACAATTTTTTCTCTGCCACATTTATCAAAAGCCATCTTTCCTGGAGCTCTTGTTTCCAGTGTATGAACATCCACAGCTTATTGTGCATTAGCTCTATACCTTGGCACTGACTGATCATCTTAACCACCCATGGATTCAGGCTTTAAATATTCTTTTGGAACATCTGTGCATCTTTCTGATGCTACGTTCTTACAGACAACATGCTGATCAGACGTGTAAGAGAGTCCGGACATAAGAACCTCTTCAGATCTATAACCCTCGCTTCAGTCTGCCAAAATGCAAATCAGCTTTACGTAACACGACCAGAGTACTTGTGTGTTGGAGGTTTGTGGATTCTTCAAGTACCCATGCTTTCCTCCACTTTCTGACTAATGGCAGGTTTTTGTTTCATTTTAATACACAAGAGCACAAAACGGCGTGTAATATTACTCGAGGCTTTGATAAAGACGGATTGAAAATGATCCAGTATAGAAGTGACAATGATTGCGTGTGATGTTTTTGGCTGAGCTGAAATAAAAGTGTATTATTTCAGTGTAATTAAGAGAAAATACTTTATTGCGCTTGTTATGAGCTTTGATGCTGTTTTAGATGCGCCTGATTGGCCTGCTTTGTTGATGAGATAATTAAAGTCCCTAAGAATGTAGTGCCAAAACATTTTACACAAAACAGTTCAACAGATGCAGATATCATCCGTCAGACAAACAAATTTAGTATTTCCCAGGGGTGCGCTGCTTCAGGCCTGTGCCTTTTATGTGCTTTCCAACTCAGTCATCTCCATTGATTTTATATCATCTGAGCATGCTCGGATCGCATTGCAGATGCCTAACACTCTCTATGCCAGTCGCTGACATTTCAAACCTGCATGGTGAGATGGTAGTTTTTAAGGATTGCCCTACACCTGTTATTTTTTTGGTGGAACTATATGGTAGAGACATGATAGAGTTACTAAGCCATAGCAATGTCAGATATATTATAGGCTGCAGTAATGTGTAGCAAAGGATTTTGAGTCTCATTACCTTTGTATTCTTCAGAGGTCCCATGTAAAAGAAAAAAAAAGTACAAATAGAAAACCTTGATTTCACTGGAGCACTATGGCATAGGTTTGGCTGGTACATGCTTTTTTTTTTACTAAAGTGAACTTTTTTATATATATTTATAGTTTGTTCCTATGCAATTTACTGTGTAGTTCAAGTACCTTTTTATTCAGATGTAGTTGGCAGTTGAGCTTTTGTCTCTAAACATCTTTTATTATTCCTGTATGCAAGATATATATGAAGATATATATTGTAATTGTTTATGACAAGATATAACCAGTTCTCACACTTATTATTTAACCAACAGCAGAGCACTGCACTTTGTTGGTTCATCTGTTAGCAAGATAACTCAAAAAGTTAAGGTCTTTAATGGGTCAAGAGTAATTATTAATTTTTGTTGTGGATCCGGAATACTATCTGGGTCCAGGATTATTATTTTTAAGCTTGTGGATAACATTCTAACTTCAGCCAGTCAGTAAAAAACAAATACCTAGCTTTACAAGCAGTGGAGTTGGCCTGTACTTTTGTGAAACATAGTAACAAGTACACCATAGACTAAAAAAATCCAAGGCATTTTTTTGACCTAATAATCTTCTTTACTTCTGTAATGTAGAAGAACTTTGAGGCTCAATATATTGAGCATTTACACCTGAACAAGATGATTTGTGTGTGTGTGTGTGTCATATTTCATCCAACATTTGTGATTTCTTCTTTACTTTATCAAAAGGCTTCAATCAAAGGCATCAATATCTTTTAGTGATCAATAACTTTCAATTAACTATCAATGATGAATAAAATTTGTACTCTCTAACTAACATGTTCACAGTACTCAATATTTAACAATGTTTGCACAAATACGTCTTTTACAAAGCCAGACTTTTCCAACAAATTGCTGTACAAAAAATAACATTGGTACAAGCGTTGTTTACTGTTAAACTTTCTGGCCTGTTATAACCACAGGAGACACCGCTTCTCAACAAACATCGAAGCAGTTCTGCCTCCTTTCATATCCATCTTACAGAATACAAAAACACAGCATCAACAGGGCTTTTCAGAGAGTACAAAAGCCTCATGTCCCTGTGGTGTTCTGTGGTTCCGACAGAAGTGTGCGTGGTTGACTGCGGCCCCCACGGCTCATGTATCGGCGGGGTGTGTCAGTGCGAGGAGGGCTGGACCGGGCCCGAGTGCGAGCAGAGGGACTGTCACCCGCGCTGCATCGACCATGGAGTCTGCCGCGAGGGCAAGTGTGACTGCCACCAGGGCTGGACCGGCGAGCACTGCACCATCGGTGAGAGCTACACCCACACACTCTGAAGCATACAGGCTGCTCTATAGAAGCTAAAGGGGCGTCTTAAAAGGGCAGATTTGAAGTGTGAATGCCAGTCATGTTTTTAGCCCGTGACACACACTATGACACGGTGTTTTTCATCCAACGAGTGTTGTGCTCCAAAAGAAATCGTTCATTCATTTCAAGTTGTAAAGTGTAAAAAGTTTTCTGTTTATTTCTCTGTATATTGACTGAAATCTGTTCTACTTTGCAGGTAAGGCACAACAGCAGGAAGCATAAGCCATAAATACTGTAACGGCATTTTCAATGAACATTTCTTTTTAAGGATTGAGCCAATCTCAAACTGTGAAGTGAATCTTTCACTGAGTTTTAATAAGCTTCTTTCACCTAAGGTTGAAATGCGCAACCTTTTTACCACAAAATGAAGGTGGTTACAAAGTTGAAACAGCTTGAGCCACCCATGACTCTGATAATTGTTTAAAGATTAAAACGTTATTGCCTTTTAACACTTGCGGGTAAACATTTTAGTCTGACTGAAATTGTAGTATTTTTATCTTTCTGTAGATGGTCTAACATTTCTCACAAAGAATAAGTGAACAGTGGCATGAGGCAGAGGCATGGACCTGCATGGTACACTGCATGGAACTTTTGAATTGAGTTCTCATTTTTAATTATATTTTTTATACATATAATTATTATTTTAATTAATTACAGTTATTTATTTTTTTTTAGTTTTTATTGAAAGTGTTTAGTCCACATTAATTATAAGTAAAAATAGTAAATTGGATTTTCTCATTTTTTTTTCAAAAACATAACTAAAACAAAAGGTAAACTTGAAAAAGTTTTGATTAAAATCATTTATTTTTACTTAATATATTAATATTATTTTTAAATAAACACAGATATAAAAACGACCAAAAAAAATAAAAAAAATAAAACAGCACTAGACCTTACACAAACTTTAAAAACAGAATGTGCCTCACTCTGTCTGGTCAACAGGAGGATCCAGAAGAGGCTGCCACACCCCCTCAAAACGATCTTGTTTTTAATGACAGTTTTGACCCTCTCTCATATGTAGATCATAAATAAATAAGGTAGGTGTAAACTGACTCCCTCGCTGTAGAAATTTAAAGGGACTCAAAGAGGGCAAAGAGGAATCACATAACATTTTTCTGTTTTCTTGCAGTTGTTCTGGCTTCCCCACTCTTCAACTCTTATCATCCCTCTTCTCTTCGTTTAGATATTCCACCTCTGACTGCTGAAGTGATGCTCCGGTATTAGCCGGTCAAGGGCAGGTATTTAGGGAGCAGAGGAGCTGCGGCTAGGCCTCTTTGGGATATCATTTTAGCGACATGGCAGAGCTCGATCCGCCATTAATGAGGATAATGAGTTCGAAGGTGTCACTTCCCATTGACCTCTCACCCCTCCACACCTCAGCCCCTGTCAAAGGTCCTGTAGTTAACCCGGCGTTAAATCCCATTCCCCTGAGTGTCATCACAGCCTCTCAGTGACGGCATATCCCCCACAGAAACACACATCTTCAAACTATTGAGGCCTAATGATGTATTTACAGGTCTTCTCTCATCAGGCGGCTCAGAGTGGCTTGTGGCTTGGGTCACATTCCTAGTCGTATTAATCCCTCTCTCCTCAGGGCCCGCTGCACACCATTTATTCTCTTTCTCTGCTCTTGTTTTAAACTCCCGTCAGCAAAGTAACTCCATGAATAGACTGTGCTCCACCTTTTCTTCAGGAACCAGGAGCTTATATTTGTCTTCCACACTCTGCCATTTGCACAAAGCGTCTCTTAATCACATTACATGGCGGCGGTGTGAATAGAGGACTTCCTCGGCCAGTCTTTTGTCACACACATTTAGATCCAGTTTTAAATGCAAGGCTTACACCACTGTCAGGCTTTTTCAGCACTAGCACTGTTTGATTTGTATGCTGGCTTGAGAAGCGCAAAACAAATTTACAAAAGTAAGAAACACAGTTACAATGTAAAAAACATATACTGTACATACAAAATACATTTTGTTAAAGAAATGTATTTAAGCAAAACACTAAATCATAAACAAGTTTAAAAGAAGCACATTTACAAATTCTACACATTTAAATTAATGCCAAACCATTTTTACAAAAATCTAATTTTATTGGAAAGGTTAGGTCCCAAACAACAGAAGTGAGCATTCTGAAGTCAATAAAATTATGAAAGGAATTTAGATTTAGATAATTTTTGACTTCTTTTCTTCATTTCTTTTCTAACGTTTATATCTGGAAGTTGAGCGGGGACTTGCCCATTGGCCACTCACACTGTCTTTCCTTTCGTACCTTTCTTTGGTGCCTCAAATGTTGAATTGTTCAAATGTTCGTCTACTAAAATCACTGTTGAGATTTGGCAGCATTATGATGTATTCCCATTAAATTGAATAAGAGCCAGTCTTCTGCTTCTGAGAAGTGGACAGACAGAGACACTGCACTTAGCACGAGGCCCAAATAAGTGTTATAACACTGGGCTATCGAGAGAAACCGTGCATTTCTCTTAGTGTTAGCCTGTTAGCTTTTTGCTTTTTAAAGTGTAGCAGATGGAGGGTGTTAACAGGGAATATTTTACTGCACCAGTGAAGCAGGCTGTATGCATCTTATGTTTTTTTGATGCAAATATACAAATATATGTAAATACTGAATATAACGTCAGAACTTTTGACAAGAAGTCATCTGTAATGCAAATTCTCCTATGTACATAATCAAAACTGACCCAGCATCTCTATGCAGACTTTTTTGTACTCTTTTAGTTCTAGTTTTGACTTTTCATTAGTAATGTTCCAGAAAAACATTTAGCCAAAACTTACCACTATTACTACTACTTAGTGATACTCACTGATTTCAAGCTGATGATTACATTTTATCTCAGAATGTTTAATTTAGAAACTACTGTATATAAACAAATATATTTATAAACATATTTTCTCAGTTTTTTTTTTTTTTTTTAAATCCACTCAAAAGCATTGTTGAAATATCCCCATCCCCATAACACTACTACAAACAACTCAAAAATCAGAGCGCTTCAGCATTGATGAATGGTACAATCATATGGACAAATCTAAATATACAATTAAATATGTAATTTGTTCTAATTTTGCCAGACCTAGTTCACAGCTGATATGGTTGTTGTGACATTACCATGGATACAACATGATCAGTTCTAACAGTCACCAATGATAAAACCCCTTTTTGTCTATCTACAAAACCTAAAAAAAAAAATATATATATATATATATATATATATCCATGTAAATGTACTACACAGATCTGACAGACTCATACTGGCACAACCTATAACTTAGTGCCTCCAGTAAATTGACATAGTACTATACTGGGTATAGAAGGTTACCTTTTTTGTTTTCAAGCATCATGTAATTTTTTTAAATATGTAACCTGTGCAGTGACCCATTCAAAATCTTGTTACCCACCGATTGGGAAACTGCTTCCTACTGCATTCTTAATTTGTTTCTTTTCTTTCCAGTCTGTGAATCCTCAGCCTCTTTGTCTTTTGTCTTTCGCTCACAAACCGAATCTCTCCTTGTTGTTTCCATTTGCATTCCTTTGCCTAACACCTCCTTGTATCTTCCATGTCTTATGCCTGTCTGCCTCCCATCTCTCTCTCCTCTCCCCGGCTCCCTCTTGGCTTACATGTATAGCCCTGGATTCCAGAGTATCAGGTAAAAAACACTATTCGTTTTGCTTGAGAATGTTTTGTCTTGATCCAACATTTATTATGGGGATGCACTGATCCATGTTTTTTCTGTAGAGATACTGATCCTGTGCCTCTTGCCAATTTTACAGTGTAGATTAAATATACTCTATTTTTATTAAAATCAGATGATTGTACAAAAGCTGCAACTGAAAAGCATTGAAAATAAACTGCCTTTGAAATTATAATGTATTAAAATTGTGTGGAGACACTTTGAGTTCAAAAGCAAAAAGAGTCCAAAAGTTGCATATTCCACTTCCTCTAGTCTTGTTGCAGATGTGTAAGATGCATTTACATCATGAGGGGAATTTGTTCTTGTGGGGAATATGCAGATAGAGGGAGTTCATGAACTTTATGTAATAAGGTGCAAGGAATTTGCCACTAACAGATTTATTTACCTTACTCTTTGAATTATCAAGGATTACACTGAGACATCCAACACACTGTCAACCAGAGGGCAGTTAAACTAGCAGTAATGGCACACATCAACTCTTTGCTTAAAGAATACGTATCAAATAGTGTGATTTCATTTAAGCTCTATCCAGCATTTACCAATTTATTACATGGCTGAGTATATTGTATGTCATATAAGGTGAAATTAACAGGTAGCCAAATCATAATGTTTCCCAAAGCCCACCATTTAACTGGTGGCTGTGGGATGATAGACAAGTGATCTCTCACAGCAAAATACAGTAGTAAGTTAGGACACACTAGGACACACACAACTAAAAACTCTATTGAAAATTCTTTTCTTCACAGCTTGTCACTCACTGTTTTTGACCACAGCAAGACACAAGTTATAAGTAACATGAACTGTTTAGTGATATTTAGTAATCCCAGAAGACAAAAAAAAAATCACAGAGTGTGACAGAAGCTTTGACAGCCAATCAGAAGAGATAAGGCAGCTAACATAGTAATGGATTTAAAAAAAATTCCACAAGCCAAAAGCAACACAGATAACTTAAAACTAAAAATTAGCACACATAATTTTTAAGTATGCTTTATGATAACTCTTCCTTAGCCTTAAAATTCTATATTAGAATGGATGCCATGTGAAAAAAAATATTTATTGAAGAAGACATTGGCTGACTCTATGCCACCCTTGAGTATGAAGGCCCAGTACACGTGTCACAACAAAAAACAGGCCAATGAATTTGACTGGTGCTAAGCATTAATCTCATTAACAAATGCAGCTGATTTGTCTATAGTAAAAACAGTATTGGATATTAGTATTGGATCAGTGCATCCCTACTTAATTCTACAGGTAACACAAACTGCAGGTATTTTAAAATTTAAACGGGTGAGCTTTGAACACTTTTTTTTTATATCAGTCACACCCTGTCACTCATGCTTAGCATTAGCAACTGTCATTTACATACACAGAGAGATACTTCCACTGGAGCTAAACTGTCTTCTACCTCCACCTCTGGAAACAATAATCTTCAGGACAAGTAATGCTTTTTTAAACCATGTTGGCAGGTACATTAGCTTCATGCCAGCAGACCTCTCCACTTTTTGTTCTCCCTGTACGTTACAATAAGTAAATGTGTTTGTCAGTCTTAGCACCGCAGAGATAAGTAATTTTCTTTTCCAAATGTTTCCCTTCCCTCGGTTGTGTAAAAGGAGCAGTCAAGATAGGATATAAAGGTAAATTGAACCACTATATACCCCCTCAAGGGAGATTGTCACCAACAATCCCTCCCTGCTCTCTGTCTCCCTAGCACGGCGTATATACACTTGTCCGTCCCAGTCGCCCATGATGTTTTTCCCTCATCCCTTGTGCGTACTCAGACTCTCCCCTGTCTGAATCCTCTGTGTCTGCCAGATTAAACGCCCCAAACTGGTGTGGTTTAGTCATGTTTCAGCTCCCTGTCTTCACCCTCCACTATACAAGGAATGCCACCCAGCAGCGATTGCTCTGTTTTTTGTAAATGTATAAACTCTAGACCCTCCTCCTACACCTCCTTTCCCTATTTACATACTGACTTCCCTGTTCCTTTGATGTCCCTGTTGCTTCACATGAGCGCTTCTTATATGTGCACTGGGCTATGTATAGAACTAAACATGTTCTCAAGTGAAAACTCTATATGTCCTTGAAGGCATACTGTGGGAGAATTTCATTAACATGAAAAAGGGCCCTCTAGATCAGAGCTGTGTTCTATTCAAGTGAATATAAAGAAAATGCTTAACATTTAGCAAACAAAAACAAATTTTTGGTTGTTTTGATTCACTCCTGCAAAGGTGTAAAACATGTACTTCTGGAGTTTCCAAAAGTAGAAAAAGATGCTATGTAAGTATGGTAAGTATTCAAATCAACTGCCACGGCAATTTGGTACATTTCTTACTCCAGTTACATTATGTGGCTGGTTGCAACAGCATCCGGCATCGAAACATGCAAAATTAACATTTGATTGATTCACTGTGGCGACCCCGTAAGGGAGCACTCCTGCCTCACAGCAAGGAGATTGTGGGTTCTCTCTGGCTTCGTCCCATGCATGTACAGTACAAGTAAAGACATGGCATGTATAAGTAAATTGGTGAATCTAAAAATGTCCCATACTGAGTAAATAAGATTAAATGGTTGGCTGTCTCCTAGTAAAGAAACTCTATGGGCCAGATTTACTAAGACTAGTGCTAAATTGCAAGTGCAGCTTAAAAAATAGCGTCTGTTATTTGTGGGCGTGTTGTGTGTGATATACAAAGAGAAACTACGCAAGTAATTGCTGCCTCAAATCTGATATGTAAAGGAGAATTTTGCGTAAGCCTAAGACGCACTGACAGCAAGAGCAACACTGCTCTGTCAGCTCCGACTGCATGTATCCCTACAGTGGTGCAACGCAAAAGTCAATATAGACAGTTCAGCCTCAAATAACAGGACTGACTGTAGTAGACTCACTGTCTTTGAGGGCTATTCATTTCATTGCATTTTACTTTCATCTATGAACTTTGCGTAGTCTGTCCTTGTTAAATGTTTCATGTGATTCTGACCAGAGTCACGTGACGTTGCTCTCTGTGTGACACAAGTGGAGAGACAGAGAGCAAAGTCCTATTCACTGTCTGTCAGAGCCAGTTACCCTTCAAACAATTATACAAAATGTAAGTAGTTTCTATGCAGTGCTGATGGTGATCAAATAAATATAACAATTTAAAAAAAAAGATTTATGTCCTCCGCTGGTACATTCAGAGCCAAAACCACGCAGGGCAGCCAAGTGAGACTTCATGTAGCCTTTGTGCAATGCTTAAAGACTATTCTGTCACCACAAGTATTTAAAAGTACATGAAACAGACAAGAGACAGGAGCTGTAAAGGCTGAAGTTCAGGGAAATATGAGCAAGAATCAAGGAAAAAGTGTTGCAAGTAAAGTCTGTTTCCTCTGACTTCAAATCAACACATTATTGTATCTTTGTAAAAAGCATTATAACTTATTTTCAATGCCCCATCTGTGCACTAAAACTACACTCATTCCTCCCCAAAACTTTTGCACCTTCTTTTCCAACGTGCTAAACTTTCATGCAGATTTAGCTCCCGTACTCATGATAAATCAAACAGTGACCGCAAAGCGATTTCATTTGCATTTTCTCCACCTTGAATTTTGTGCGTTCTGGTGAGAATGCCTCGTTTTACATATTCATTGAGTCACAGGAGCAAAATCTGCGCCGGGCTCATTTAGCTCCTATGAGAGGCGCAAATCTCAGCTGAGCCTGGGTTTGCTCCACTTTTAGCTTGTCTTATTCATTTAGCGTGCAAACACACCTTGGATAAATTTGGCCCTAAGTCCACTATCAACCCAAATTACATCAAATTAATAGACTATGGTAAGAAGCATAACAATAACTAACTACTAAATTAACCTACAAATTTCTCCAACTTGAATGAATGAATATTATATGAGTTAATATCAGTAGGGCAGTGCCTTCTTAAGCTCCTTTCAAAAATGACACGGTGGGCAGCAGGCATAATGGCTTGCCATTACTCAGGCTCAGTTCAGATAAAGAAACAGGATGTTTACTATTGTAATATTACAAAGTTAGCCTAGCATATAGGTAGTAGCCCTTGTGGTGTGATTATAAGAAAATTGTGGTGGTCATGAACATTACAAATGCTGAGATGGTTAAAGAATACAAGACTTTATAGCATTTCTAAACAATTAGCCTCCACTGCTACTTTTCTAACACCACTTCCTGGTCTGTGTGGTTGCCATGTCTCCACTCCACTGACCCCTCCTCACTCAGCTCTTAACTCGGTGGTGCCTCTCACCTTGGCATCGAGCGGGAAGCCCGCCACGTCCTATGCGAAAGGGGCTTAAAGAATATGCTCTGCCAAAAGCTGTAGCAATAGAGTTGACTTTATTATATGCAATGTATTGCTGTATATTGTTCGAATCCAACGCCAATTAAATTGGGCATTATGACAGAATATAAAGAAAGGAGATGCCTTCTAATGTAATCAGAAGGGCCAGCTCGATACAGCTAGAAATATGGATAATGTGGATGAGAGTGTGATGCATTTAGTGTAGCAAGGATGGATGCTACACTAAACATGGATCACCCTCAATATGTTGCTGATTTTATTGCACTCTGCCCTCATTGCCTGTTTATCGTCTTTGTTGGCATGCTAGTGTAGCTATCAGCCAATTACACAGAAGAAAATATTAAACCAGAAGCACTTGGAGGGTAGAGACTCCTGCCAAAAACTTGGTCCTATTTCACCATGGTAAAGACATAATGTCTAGACCTGGTACTGGTAATGTTCTAGTTTAGGGATAAATGCTCTATCTATTGAGCTACAAAGCCTTTATATCTGAGAATGGTGTGAAAAATTATTTTCTGGATCCAGACCACCTTCTGGATCCACACCAGGATTAATTATGTCCTTCCCAGTAAATTAGTCAATAAATGGCCTTCCGGAAAATACCAAGAAAATCCAAACATTACTCTTCGGGTTATTTTACTAACAAACAAACTAACACTGCCAAAAACATAACCACAGTGGTAAGTAAATACAAATTCTGATATCAAGACTTGGGGTCAGGTTTTCCCCAACAGAACACTGGAGATTCTACATAGTGTGCCTTTAATACGGGATAAATAATCTAAATGCAAAATAGTGCATTATTTGAATGGCACAAAGTTGTTTTCATAAAACCTTATTTACAAAATGTAGTTTTCTCTCTTTGAATATTTGAGCAGCAGCTGAAACTCATGTGAAACGACAGTACCTCCTCACCCCCTCCCCACCCTCACCCCCCAGTCCTGTCAGAGCTGTACCGTACTGTATGTCCACCTATCATGTCTGATTGTCCCTCTCTGGTCCACTCTGAAAGCCCTTCCACTTTTGTCTCCCTCCTCTTCCTCCCCCTCTCTCTCTCTCTGTCTTCTCTTGATTTCCTCCACTCGCTCGGCTGTTTGACACGTACATGATGTGTTGACAGACGGCTGCCCCGGGCTGTGCAACAACAACGGGAGGTGCGTCCTGGATCAGAATGTCTGGCACTGCATCTGTCAGTCGGGATGGAGAGGTCTGGGCTGCGACGTAGCCACGGAGACTCTGTGCTCCGACGGCAAGGATAACGAGGGAGGTAAGAGCGCTTTGTACAAATAAGTCTTTTAGCCTTTCCACTGTGTAACGCTTAGTTCAGGAGAGAGGAAATGGGCTTTGATGTGGCTCCTCGGCGACAGTGCAAACAAACAAAACAAATCAATCATACATAATACATCAGTAGGAAGAATATGCAAATGTGGTCACAGCAGATTGTTAAACAGCATGCAGAGGAATATACTGGAGATCAATTATAAAGCACTTAAAGCTGTATGGAATGTGGGGATTTTATTAAATTGCTGCTCTGCAAAATCCAAAGTTCACATGAGGTCACTCAGGCTGAGTACATAACTACACAGATCATGCATAGCATTATGACTACCAGCCTATTATTTATGGTCATAATTCAATTCAATTTTATTTATATAGGCCAGTATTACAACAACAGTCACCTCAAAGAGCTGTTAGCCAAACTTAAACACACAATTAGACATAGCACACAATCAAACACAAACAATAACCCAGGAGAACCCCTGTCCTTAGACCCTCCTTCTCAATAAGTAAAAACCCCTAAAAATCCTAGCTGTGGGGAAAAAAAGAAGAAATCTTATGGAGTCCACATTAAAGGAGAGACAGGCTATAAATACATCTAGGACTGTTAAATAAAGTCCATTAGCTCATCCATAGTATCAAGCCTGTAGGGATGCAGCAGGTGGGGAGGGCTTCATCCAGGTGCGTCGGGATGCCTAATTTGCTGCCACAATAAGCAACAAACTCTGAGGCACTGTGTATTCCTGAAACCTTTCTATCAGAACCAGCAATAACTTCTTCGGGAATTTGAGCTAGTCTTTGCTCCCTGTTCCATTGCTTAAATCGTTACTTTTGCCCATTTTTCCAGCTTTTAACACACCAAATGTGACTACAAAATGTTTGTTTGCTGCTTAACCCATTTACAGGTTCTGTGATGAAAAGATAAGTGTTATTCACTTCATCTGTCAGTGGTCATAATGTTATGTCTGATCTATGTACATGATTAGCTTTTCATCTAAACATGCATTACTGTTAAAGTCAGTAACTTTGCTTCCTCCATTGTTTGATGTCTGTTAAGGGCAAGTAGGTCACTCATCTTAATTATTTTTCTATTGTATATAAAGAATTAGTATGCTTCATTTTGAGGTGGATTTCCTTGAGGACGAAGCTAATAGTCTGATCTATTAGTTCTTAGTTATTAGTTATCTCTTAATATTTATGATGACTAATATGACTAATTGGGATTCAGGGGCCAATACTAACAAATACAAAATAAACTGTGTCTGGAGAAAAAGGGAAAACATTCAACCAATCAGAGAAACAAACCCTCATTTAAAGCCTACCCAAATTTAGATGAATTGTTATGAGTAGTCAGGAAGCATTGATTTCTGTGGAAAAGGGTGGAAAGTCTTGAGCGATTGCAGACCCACTTCAATTTGCTAAGAACATAAAAAAGGAATAATGCACTTTTTACTGTATACAGAGTGCATTTAATTTTGCACTTTAAAAAAGTTAAAAGCCTTAAGCATTAAGATACTCTTTGGCCCTTGATATAATTTTCATTTACCAGAGTAGCCTATGGTCAAATTAAGTCTGATACCTGAACCTAAAGTCATCTTAAGAGCTCTGCCTTCAACTCCTATTAGTGCTGTGTTGCACCATTTGTGACTTTTGGCTGTGTACCTCTATCAGTGAACAGATACATGATAGACTTTGCCACGACACTGGCTCAGAAGCTCCTGTTGCTTTAGTAAATAAAGAATGCCCTTGAAATTGTTATTGCCATATGACCCCAAAACAGTTTTGATATGCCAAGTTTTTTCAGTCTCGTTTCAATTATTGTTAGTATTACATTATAGCACGATTTGTGAGCTGTGAATTAATCTCAAATGTATTTATTTTCAAAATAAATTGTTATTTATTACATTATTATATACATATTAGACTAATTATAAATATACCACATTGTGCAAAATGTCTGCTTCTTTGTTAGGATCATTGCCAGCAGTAATTGATTTGTTGTTTTTTTTTAGAACAGGTGTAGAACCATTTATTTTTAGGTACTTATTTTTCTATCTCCTACTACATTTGCACTGTTCCCCAACTGTGAAAATGATTAAACACACTCAAGATAAAAACATTTAAAACAATAACACAAAATTATTTATCAAATCCTATAATTATAATATTACATAGTATTAAAAGAACAGTAGTCGTATGGTTTAGAGGCAGTGGGACTGAGGAAAAGACAGGAGGCAGATCTAGATGTAGCAGAGCAGAAGATTTTTTGGGAGTGACAAAGATGGATAGGATAATGAATGAGTACAGTTCATGTTAGCATTTTTTGGTCATATTTTCCAGATTGAGATGGTTTGGACATGTACAGAAAAGGGATAGTGAATATATCAGTAGAAGGATGCTGAGGTTAGCTCTGCCAGGCAGGAGGCTTAGAAAAAGATCAAAAAGGAGATTTATGGATTTAGTGAAAGAGGACATAAGGTCAGCTAGTATCTAATTAACTAGTTGTGCTAGTTTAACTAGTTTAACTGTAGTGACCTCTAAAAGCCACCAGGCAAAACGAGAATAAGAAAAAATAAAATATAGAATAGCAAATATACACTCATCGAGAAGGTTATTAGAGATCTCTGTTATAAGGCTTTTAATCAAAGTAACAAATTACATGACAGCAACTCAATGCATTTAGTCCTGAGACACCCCAAGTTTTTCACAGAGTGGGCTAAAAATGAACTGTTAATGTCAGAGGTCAGTGGAGAAAGGCAATAGAAGCTCCATTAACCACTGAATTTGTCATAATCAAAGTACTGTATGCATCAAATCCAGCTAAACCACGTCATGTTCAAAGTGAAAATTCCCTTTCTTTTCCCTTCTGTGCTCAGTTAGAACCCAGTGGCTGCCATGTGCTGTCTTGTGATTGGTTGATTAGATATCTGTATTTAGAAGCATAGAAAGGGGGCAATAATTTGGCCGGTGAATGTAGATGGTATACTGATTGAGCCTGTGACAACTCTAACATTAAGACAATTTTCATAGGTCCCAGAATGTATCACAAATCATGAAAAGTGTTAACCATAGAAAGTTTCACAGACCCCCACTTTTCCTTTAGCATTGTTAGGATTGCTTATATGAAAAACAAGTATGTATGACAAAATGTTAAGTACAACCAGTATTGTGTGCACAGTGTAAAGTAATGTCATCTCTACATACTAGTCAAAGTTTCAGTTTTCCCCTCAGGTCACAGAATTGTCCCGTACACCTCTTTTCCAGATGGACTTGTTGACTGCATGGATCCGGACTGCTGCTCTCAGATGGCCTGTCAGGGTCAGAGCTACTGTCGTGGCTCCCCTGACCCCGCTGTCATGGCCGCCCAGTTCCAGAGCTCCGCCTCCCTGCCCACGTCTAAGGGCTTTTACGACCGCGTGAGCTTCCTGACTGGCCCCGGCGGCAGTCACGTGATCGCCTCGGATAACCCCTTCAATAGCAGGTAAGCAGCAGAAACTGGGGAAGTGACAGCTCTTTAATTATTGGGACAGCGCTGGCTGTTTGCTGTCTCATTACCAGTGGGGAGAGGCACCTGTGTTTGTGTGTCCTCTTCAAAACGTCAAAGGAATCACTTTGTCTTTGGAGAAGAGCAGACAAGTGTGATTACAGAGCTGCTACTGCCACCAGCACTTAATAAATAGGGAGGATCAAGTGGCTGCAAAATCACTTTACTCCATTCTAAAAACTAAATTAAAGTTACATTTCCATTATATATATAGCAACATAAGAAATGATTTTGTGTAAGAGGCTTTTTCAGAAACGTATTACAACTATATCTTTGATAAGCACAGGATCACACGGTTCATTTAAATACCTGACATCGCACACTTCAAGATAAAGCCCTTTGATTTGTCAAAGAGGATTTGTACTATCTTAAACAAATATTAGTCAGATTTGTTTGAATTACATTATGACATACTGTACATGCTTCTTATATGAGTTTTGGTTCTAAGGCTCCCTTTATTCCTAATACATTTCTGGAAAATCCCAGAAAGTGCAAGAAATTGGTTAACTTGGTTAACTGCATTTAAACTGCTACCCTAAGGCTCATGTCACCAGCCAAAAAAGTGAAACATAACTAGAATTAATAGGCTAAATATTCTTCTTCCACAAGACCCACTTAAAAATAACTTTGTATTGTACAGCAAATTATTCTGTCCAGAGCTGGGAATCAGAAGCTACCCAGTGGTTCACAGTCCATGACCAGTGATAAGTGTGTTGAGAAAGTTGCGAATGCTGTGTCCTCTTAAGCTGGGGACACACTACACGATTTTTTTGCCCGATTTTATAACGATTCACAGTTGTGCCTTTGAGTCTTTACCAGTCAAACACTAGTTGCAGGGAATCGTAATCACCAGTCGGCCCTGAAATCCGTTAGGTGTGATGTTCAAAGACTCGAATCGGCGCAAAAACCCAGCCTGACGTCAGTCACAAGCAATCAAAAATGTTTGAATTTTAAAGCCGACTCTGGACGCACACTCCTGTAGTGTGGGCTGTTTACAGATCCAACTGGGAATTCATGGTGTCCAGCGGCCAATGAAAAACAGTTGATAGGACACAGGAAATAGCGTCAGGACGCAGACGAAGCAACAGGAAGCGGCGGGAAAATATAAGCGGAAATTTGAAGAAGAAGAAAACATAAACAACCATGGCAAACACCGAAGAAAGTTGAGCGCTACCCAAGAGAAACTGGATACATGGCCGTTTTTTCTCTTTCCTTTTTTCCAAACAGATAGCTACGCACACAACGGCAACAGCGACCCAGGTATCGTCCATGTTTGTTTACCATTTAGTTTTCGCAAGTTCCCCGCAAGAGTTTGCTTTGTTTGGTTGGCGTCAGTTGCAGTTACAGATCTTGTAGTGTGTGAGATGCAGTCGTTAAATGTGTGAGCCCCAGTCTTTCAGTCGTCAGAATTAAATCTGCTGAAACCAGTTGTTTAGTGTGTGCTCCTAGTCTTTTCAGAATCTGTAAAGACTGAGAAAATCGTGTAGTGTGTCCCCAGCTTTAGTTACATTTAGCCAGCTTTGGTTACTTTGTATGATTTTGATATGCCTCACACAGTCATTATGTAACTGATACCTCAAAAAAGGTAGCATAGTTCATAGCAGCTTTTTATTAAAGGGGCTATATTATACTTTTATTCATATGCTTAAATCAATCTTGGTCTCCGCTAGAACAGCATTGCATGTTTTACAACCTTTAAAAACAGGTGAAGAGACCAATTCAATTCAATTCAGATTTATTTGTATAGCCCAGTATTACAACAAATGTCGCCTCAAAGGGCTTCACAACAGTTGATCAAACATAAACACACAATCAGACAACACAAACAATAACTACACTAAACAGACCCAGGACACTCCTGTCCTTAGACCCTCCTCGGTAAGGAAAAACTCCTAAAAAAAAACCAGCTGCGGGAAAAAAGAAGAAACCTTATGGAGCCCAACTGAAGGAGAGATCCTCTCCCGGGACAGACAGGCAATGCGTCTTGGACTGTTAGTTCATTAACTCATCTGTAGGATCATAGATCAGCTCTGTAAGGATTCATCCAGGGAGTGGGGTGAGGTAGGTTGAGGAAGTTCATAGGATGCAGCAGGTGGGCCTCATCCAGACAGGTGAGTGGGACGAGATAGGTCTGGGAAATCCAGGATGCAGCAGGGGCTTCATCCAGACAGAGTGCAGCAGAGTGTTGCAGTTTTGAACATAATCAAAGAAAAAAGTGAGATGCCATTTTACTACAAAATGAAAAAAATAGCTGTGAGGAATCAGTGGAAACAGAGCTGTACACTGTTTTTTTGGATAAATGAATAAGAGCTGGATGTAGAGGGCTTGTTGATTAGTCAGTGCTTCCTGGAATGGGCAGGGGTTTGAGGGAGAGGTTTGTGGAAGTGTGGTTTGAAGTCTCAGAACGGCCATGCCAGAGAATAGAGGATTACTCAAACAGGCATGAATGAAACAGAACAGCTATGCATTATAAATTTAAATTTAAATAACATCAAAATATGGTGCAGGTGTCATGAGATAATATGAAATATTGCTAAATTAAATTGTTGTCCCACACCTAAAAGTGTACTGAACTGCACAGTAGTAAAATGTGGCAGATTGTTTTGGTCTTTTTACTGTTTTTACAACTAATAATTGGAATTGATTATGTTGATCATATATTTAATTTTACCCTGAAATCTTGTTTTCATTAGATTGTTTAATTATTTTTACATTTTCACTTGCTAATGACATTTTTGTAAACTCACTAATGACATTTTTTTTTTTAATTTTACAATATATTTTTTACATTTTTGGCCCAAATATAACAATTTGACAGTATTTAATCCATGCTCATTTGTATAGATTACTATATTTGCAATGATTACACACAAAAAATTCATTGTACAATTTTAATTTAATCCTGAAACCTCATAATCTTATATTTTACATCATATTCGTAATTGGCAATATTTGAAATGTATCTTTGACTGTTATATTTGATTGTATTATGGCACTAGTTCAGAGAGCTCTACCTGAGTGAAGTGAGCCAGAATAGAATATGAATAAATCAATGTTCAAACTCCATCCTAACCTCGCTGCACTCCACATCTGCTCAGACCCATCAGAACCGCGTTTGTTTTGCCGCTGATGGAGAGAAAAATGATTGCCGGCTGTGTGCACAAGGCTTTGGGAATATTTCCTCCAATAGTTTAAAGTAATCCTTATGTAAATAGCGTGCTTTAGTGAAAATATAGAATGAGGCAGCCCCCCCCCCCCCGGCCCGTTCCTCAGTAATCCTCTTCTCATTGTCTTCAGCTTACTGTCGATTTCATGTCTGGCTCTGGCATTAGCTTTGCGGCTCAGAATAGTCATTTGCCTTTTTATCTCAGTGTAGAAGTTGGTTTTATATTCAGAAACATGTTATAAGGCCCAGCAAACATGCACAACACTACTTTAGACTAAATTGATTAAGCTTTGTTAAACCCTAAAAGCCACACAGATTTCTCCATTTGTGTTAAATAAGCAAAATGAACCAGTTTGGAATTTTTAATTAGTGGTTACAGATTTGACTTACCTAACCTAAACCTTGCTTGTCATGTTCCAGCTTTTGTGTTGTACATATCTTTGCAAGGAAAACTATGTTGACATTTCTATATTCCTATACTTCTATACTTATATGACATTTTAATCAGGTGTCTGACTGTTTAGTGGAATCAAATGTAGACATTCAAAACTTTGTGTTTTTTGCTCCTGTACCTTCATACAAGATAAAAGCGTAATTAGAAGTACGACCCATGTTTAGCCTCAACAGGAAGCTTGTACCTAATACTAATACATAATGGTAACTTGGTAACTAGTATTGCATAAGCATGATTTTTTGCTACTTTTGAATTTATCAGTGATATCAATGACTCAATTTTAAGTTTTTTTGTTGCAGTTTTTGTTATTTCATTTGATCATAAGCTTTAAAAATAAAACCCTTGAGTTTTAGAGAAAAGTAAGGACATTTCAGTAGTGTAACATACAGATTATTGTTCTTTTGCTGTTGATCTTAGCATTTAATTTAATTTCAAGTGGGATTATAAAGGCCTTAAATAGGCTGCGTTCATGTGATGTCATAGAATTCTATAGTTTAAAACTGAGCTAGAGGCAGGTCAGAATTCTATGGTAGAATCTGGTGCTCAAGATTGAAAAAGCAGATGTCATGGTGTGGTTTATGGCTAATATCTCTGTAATCACTGGGTCTGTCCACATGAAACAAAAACTGGCACAATGTTCAAAATCTTATCTCTTACCAGAAATTACTTTAAATGAAGTTATTTCTTCACTATAGTGTCACCTGGTGTGGCAACAGCGGGAGCGAGCAACTCACGGCCATGCCTCAGCAGAGAGCAGGTGAAGCAGCAGAAGATGGAGCAGCGCATTGTCACCCCCCCCCCCCCCCCCCCCCCCCACTCACCCACTCAAAGTGCAGTTTGCTGCAACATTATTCAAACACACAGGTGTGATTGCTGGTAGTAGACTCTGCATTATAAGCCACAAGATTATTATGATGTGACTGTGGACCCAGTTGCTAACAAAGTTTGATCAGTATACATTTATACTTCTTCTGCTTCTGCCCTCCTTCTGAGTTTTTGACATCATCAAATTCTAGAATGTGAACGCAACCTATTTCACCAGACAAAACCTGGAGCTACCCTGATAATATACGAAAAATGGTTTGTGTTATTTGTTAAAGGATAATAGCTCAACATGTTCTGTAAAATATACACAACACATCTGAATAACACAGTCAGGGGAAAGAGCTGCCCAATTATCTGGCCATGTGGGTTTTGTCACTATGGGTTCAGCTTAGTTTGTATAGATTTTTTTGCTAAGGTGAGAAAAAGTGTAGCAACAATACAGTCACAAATGACATGCCTTTACCATATACATGATAAGTTTTATTTTCTTGTTTTTGTTGTCTAATACAAGATCATTATCTATATTTTATTAACAGAAAAAGAGAAGAAAATATTAGTGGCTGAAACTGGGACTAGGGAATTGCTTCGGACACAGCCCAAATTTATTGTGCACTAAAAAATTGTCATCTGTTTGTAACAAAAGCACACTTTATCTGCCCAATTCATTCTCACAACATAGCTATCATTAAAGTCAATACTTATGAGTTCAAATCCAGCAGTTTTTTTGTTACTTCTCAGACTATTTTAAGAAAGCACATCTGTCACTGTGCGTATGTTGTAACTATAAATACTTGGGTAACAAAGGTAGTAAATATGTTTGTAGACCTAAATCTATCAAATGTTTTATTTCGAGTTTCTAGGGGGAATAATTCATGGACATCCTCAGCTCAGTATACATTATAAAAAGTCTGTTTGGAAGTGTGCCAGCTTGGAGCATGACGACTTCCAAACTGCAGTGTATTTGATATCTGAAGGTGCAGAGATGGGAAACAGTTAGAGGTCATTCCTTCACGTTTTTTCTCTCCAAGAAGCCATTGTGTTCACCCAAAAGAAGAGGCAGCCCATTTCACGGTGCGCTCATGTTTCAGATCTTGCCTGTATACTTGTTCCTTGTTCAGCACAGAGAATAAAACATGTGTTGTGGTTATAGTGTGATTTTTTCCCCCATCTCCCTCTGGTCCGCCAGCCGTATCGCATGTCCCCACACAAGTCCCCCATTGGGCTTTCAGATGGCGCTTTCCGCAGACTATGACAGATAAGAATGCATAAATTATATGATTCATTTCTGGGCTTCCAGCAGGTGGTGTGACTTGGCGTTTGTTTGGACTCTCGTAGCATCCCGTCTGCCTCTCCAAAGATTAATAGAGACGCGGGGTAAGAGGGAGTGAACCGCCAGTGCGCTCTTAAGTGGCCTTGTTCGTCGAGTCGGTAAATAAAGGATGGGAGATAGCCGTGCCAAGCGTGTAAGAGGCTAAAGTTGTTGATCATTCCTGTCTCATATACGTAATGACCCGCAGATAAAGTGGCAAAATGAGACATCCCTTGCCCGCTAGTGACAAATGTAGAGGAGGAGCTTTTAAAATTCAAGCCCTGTGGTCAGGAAGTGGCCATGATTAAATGTTGATGAAGAAAAATAGTGATGTCTTTACCGCAAACAAAGACCTAGTTTAACATAAGAGCCAGTATGACACACGCACACATTCAATAGTCTGCTAGGTTACATAAGCAGATTTAGACTAGATTTAAATTCATGAACAAGTATAAAGAACTGCAGAAAGTACTGCCCCCTCTGCTCTGCACTGCTTTGTTCTGCTCTAGTGGCCTCATACAGTACTGCAGTAATTTGACCATTTTCACACAAGTTATATTGCTCACACTACACCTAGAAAAATTAAGATTTCTTTCTTATTATTTATTTTCTCTTATTGTTATAAAGTTTGGAACAGAAGTTAGCACAGACACATGGTGAAAAACTATGAACACATTTGCAAACTCTTTTACAGATTACTGCAAAAAATTGATCCTTTAAAGCTATCAGATAAAAATGTCATATTATACAAACACAGCACTACCGAATAAGCAGAAAATAACACTGTAAAGGGAGAAGGCTTCTTCTAATATAAGCTAGTTTGTTAATGTTAGCAATGTAGACAATAGCACGTCACTGTTTGGTTTCCAGAATATATATGTTAAAAAAAAAAAGGTACATTTAGGGGTACCATTCAGATTTTTTCAATACCCATACAAACAATGCCTGGTTTTCAATACCGGTACCTGAACAATACTTTTTTATACTTGTTATTTTAAAGGTACTGTAAGCAACTTACACTCGTACTGGTTTGAAAATGGTACTGCAGTCTGAATCAAAACAATGGTCTGTTGGTTGACAGTCTTTCCGCTTTTCTGACTGGATGATTGGCAATGCAGGGTTTAGACCCAAAACAAAAATCATAAACATAAACAACTTGGGCATTACGTTCAATATTTTTTTAATAGTGAATAAATCACCTGTACCATTGTTATCAGTAAAACCAATGTTTAATCTAACCATGTTTACCTCATATCTTGGCACACATGTGGGTAATTTTGAATGAAATATAAAATATATATACTGCTCATAGCACCTTTAGTTTATCTTTTTTAGCACAAAATTTTGCAAAACAAAAAATAAGGAGTTATAAGTGTATAAATGTTTTTTTTTTAATTCATAAGTAAAATGTATGGTAAAAGCTGTAAAATGCAGAGTGGGTTTTTGACATTTTTTTCTTGTTCACAGCAAGCTTAGGACAGACTCAGACAGACAGACTCAGCAGCCTGTGTGTGAGTCTGCCCTCTGTGCTCTGGAGGTAAATGATGTCCTGTCTCTTTTATAACCAGTACTTAAGTTGAGAACTCTGCTCAAAACATGGAGCTAAAAGTGACGCAGGTTCTGTAGCCCTGTCTCTGGACCCAGCAGGTATTGAAACTTGGTTCCAAAAGAAAATAATTTTTTTGATAAAACCCAGTACTAGAGCTTTTTCGGTCGTTACCACAAAGATATTATTGTTTGGTACCCAGTCCTAGGTGCAATTCCTCTCTAACCAGTGGGAAATGTTTGGCAGAGACTGACGTTTTTTGTTGAATTTTATTCATAAGTAGCAGTGAATTTATTTATAGTTAGAATTCATGAAGTATAAGGGCCATATTGTCAGCAGTTGAAGATTGTGTCAGCAGTTGTCTTTCAGCTCAACCCCAAATCCTGTTCAGTAATTTTGTAAATGTTGATAAAATGGCCGCTCCATGCCACACAATTGCCAATTAGTGTTCTACACAATAGCACTAGTAAATCTGAGAAATTAGCCTTAGTTGAATTTCATTTCCAAGAAAGGATTATTAGACTCAGCACAATGAATACAATAATATAGTACTGCACATTGTAAAGAGAAAAAAGTATGTGATTCTATGGGCTAAGAAATGTCTACAATAGAAATGAGGTGCAAACATAAGCTTTACCTAAAGGCCGTCGCTGTTATAAATAATCACACAGGCCATATCTGTGACTATGTATGAGCCTAGTGTATGTGTGATTCATGACGCCAGATGCCGCCTCAAGAGAACACTTTTCCACCCAGAAAACTGTAAAAGGAGCGCTGGAGGTGGACAACCTTTGGACCAGCAGCCGATCCATTAGCCAGCAGGGACATTCGGCTTGGAAAAGTGAATGACTAATGCTCCTCCATGCAGGACTAACTACCACAGAGATGCCCCAAAGTAACGCATTTAACCCAACCCGCTCCAGTGGCTCTGCTCTTTGCCTACTAACAGGGGAGCTATATTAGGCTGCTGCCAGGTGAGAGAAAGACGTTTTGTTCAACCTTCAATTTCAAAACGGGAATGTATTTTTACTTCTTTCAGACCAATAAAAAGTCTTACTCATCATGCTCCGGTAATTCCTAACTTTAAATTTCTCTGAACTTATGACACTTCTCTCCAAAGTGTAATTCCGTTTGTGTTGTAGCCTGGTAATACTTTCTTTTCAAACCTTTTAAAATTTGTTTCCCCTTTGTGTGGGTTTGCCTGCGGCGCTGGATTTTGTTGTTGTGAATCCTCTACAAAGTGCGTCTTCTTGACACATCAGCCATTTTTGAGTTCTGCAGAGCGTTGCAATGTCTCGCATCAAGAGGAAATCTGTTACCCGACTGTGGAACTAGTTCTAATGTAATTCCACTTGATGTACCTTCTTTCACTATTATTGCAGGTATGTTTTATGTTAGCAAGAGAAGAGCATTAGGTAAAAAAGTCTTTACTTGAAAACATTACTAACTTAATGGCAAGTATGCACTGTGCTTTATTTGCCAGGTCAACTTTGCAACACTTAAATTTAAGAGCCCATCACCATCAAAAACAGGAGCCAGCTATGATTAATTTGACATAAATGGAAAGTTTAAAGGTTGACTTTTTTGTAAATTAAAAAAAAAAACCTCAAGCAAAAGCAAAAAACAAATAGTAGATTCAAGCATGTACAATTATATATTATTGGAGATCAATTGTTTTATTTCTTGATGGTGAATCAAGCTGCATAAATGTAGAAGATTGTGTCAGCAAGGGCATCCGGCATGAAACCAATGTCAACGTACCTATGTGAATAATTCCCTGTGGCGAACCCTGAAGTAATAGGATCATCCGCAAGGGACTTTTATTAGAAATGTGATCATCCTTTTGGCTTTTTACCACTGCAAATTATCTGCCACCTAACATACAGTGATTTGTATATTGATTTCGCATTGGTTTTACATTGGATGCTGTTCCCACTCATTTATTCAGGCTTGGAGCACAGAAAGTACTGTTTGAATTTGAAATGTTTTAATATACAGTACTCTAAAAAACAAACAAAAAGGCAAAACAAATAAAAAAAACAACTCCAAAGACTGACATGCACTGAAAAAGCTTCTTTAATGTTGATTATATGGTTAATTTATTGCTTTCATTTTGATAGCAGTATTTTTTTTTCCACATACATACTGTATATTGACTTAGAACAGTGGTTACAGTAATATACTTGAAAAAAAATATTACTTTGAAGCATTTTTTTAACCAACAATCAGTTTTTTTGTAATGTTTTTATAAAAATCTATGGAGTAGAAAATGAAATAATGCTGTAATTGAGTGAAATTTTATTGTTGGGGGTCTGCATGGGATTTACTGATATTTACCGTGATAGTGTCGACATTGGTAATGGCTGACATAGAAAATCAAAATTGATCATTTCGACGTTTGAAAAATACAAAACCCTGATACACATCTAGTTTTAACTAGTGTTACTTAAAGTAGTGTAGTGTTAGTAAAACATTTGCTTACAGTCAGTCGAGTCAAGACTGTGATTATAGTACTCTCAGATGCTTTTTTGAAAGTCACATATATCATGTTTAAAAGCTTAAAACAGCCAAAGAAAAATATTGCTGTTATGGTTAGAAATGGGGGTGCATGCTGGTAAAGTGGCCAATGCTCTTAGCAAGGAGCAACAATCTCTAAATGTCTGAATGTCATTAAAGAACTGTCTAACGCTGTATGTCTCCAACTTTTGGCTAATTTGTCACTATCCAGGGTGTACCCCGCCCAAAGGCCCATAGTTTCTGAAATAGGCTCCAGCTAACCACGACAGGAATAAAATCTGAATTATTAATGATTTCCATACTGCATAGGTGACGATGGAGGCAGATTATTCACCCCAGAAGTGAAGGGAAGAGCCAAAAGGAAAGAAGAATTTATCAGAGAATCATCATACATAGCATAAAATACTGTACATGTTTTACCCAGCCTGATATAATGCCTTCTATTTTGTACATAGTTTTTTTCTCCCAGCTTCATAAATTACATTGCCTTAAGAGCTAAACTCGGCTTTGTGTGCCACATCTTGTCTTTGCATAATAGTTTGCATAACAGCATTTTTATTAAAAATAGGGCTCAAGTCTGAATTCAGCACATCCATTTATATTTCCTTGTGGAATATAAATGCTGCAATAAACGTGCAAGATGGTGCAAAAGATACTGTAGACAGTCCTGCGTTTCCTGCAGCTCATTTTGTTGAATTACGGGCTTTTAAATGGAGTAAATAGAGACAGAGAGGAGCTGTGTTCGGCAGCTGTTTCATGAGTAACTGCAACTGACGGGCACGCTTCTATACGTCAGTAAATTATAACTCCTCGCTAGCGCCGCCAGCAAAGGCATGACAGTTGTTAGGAGCGAGCATTGATGCGGCGGTGGCTTGTTTGACACTGGCTGGCATTGTTTGTTTATTCAGCCCTTTCTGTGTTTGCTTGTCCGTGCAGCTTGGCGTCAGTCATCCGGGGTCAGGTCCTCACGGGAGACGGGACGCCGCTGATCGGAGTCAACGTGTCCTTCCTGCACTACACGGAATACGGATACACCGTCACTCGACAAGACGGCATGTAAGGGACCCTCTGTGTGCACACACAAGCATTTATCCACCTGCATCTACTGTATCAACATGGATTAGCATGTCCAAATAAACATGAGCATTTATTTACACTGGAATTAGCCCCAGGGTTAATCCGTACACTTTACACATGCATTGATTTGTTTCAATGGCGACTGTATTTACTTTAGTAACATCAACGATTATTCAAAAATACGAATTTCACAAATAAGCAGACTGAAGTTTAATATGTAATAAGAAATTATTGAGAATAAAATATATTTAAAAAAAAGAAAGAAATATTTTAAAATACCTTAATGATTATGCCCAGAATATCCACATCAGCAATGTGTGGACTTAAGCATCTGTTTTCCAATGTTAGCTAAGTCTCAGTTGCAGTATTGGCTTTTTTGTAGTGATCTACATCAAGTTGCATTTAGCAACAGGTAAGAGATAAGCACAAAACAACTTCAGCATCACTTGGAGTATATTAAGTACCTTATTCAGCATTTGCCATATTAGCTAGGTATAAATGTGATGATATCACACTCTCAGATGGGGGGGCAGGAGCTCGTTTTCCTGTGTGAGTTATAAGCGGTTTTCACTAGAAATATCTAAAAAGAAATTTCACAAATGTTGAACCTGATCATTTATATTAGTGACAAGGTCCATGATCTCGCTGTATGTATCCAACCACACCAAAAAGACTGCACTTTAATAATAGACAGTTTCTCAAATAAATACTACACGTCAATAGAATGTTGTGATGTCATCTGAAACCCAGCAATATAATGCATTAATGCTGTATAACTCATAACTACTTACATTTGTATTAATGCGTACACACTCAAGCATTAGTAGGTGCAGCACAAGCCACTGCATCTGCAACTATCAACAAGATTAGCATATACAATTAAAAATAAGCTTTTATTTACCTAGGGTAAATCCTAAATATTTAACTAATTTAACTTTTAAATTCAGTCAACAGTAAAGCTTAAGATGTAAAAAAAAGTGATTAACCTTATTATATACTTGAAACACAACCTTAGTGTCACATGGCATATGCCCATTCTTTAGCCTCTGTAGTTAGCTTGGTTTCATTGCAAAAATGTTTCTCATTGTCAATAATTTGAAACTGACAATAACTGCATAATAAGAAATGGAATGAAAACAAAACTTGCATCAAGTCAAATTTGTCCAGTAAAACTGATTAGCAATGTTAGCTAACGCTGTCACCATTTCATAAATTTTTGTCACTTTTCATAATGATGTATCATTAATAGCCAAACTACTGCCCTCTGACTAATGCACACACAAAGAAAAAGCTGGCCATCAAAGAGTGTGAGACTTGTACTGATGCTTATCCAAAACAAAAACAGATGAAAATCACAGTACAATGTGCCCTAGAACAATTCCTCATGCAAATGTCACTGTGGTGGAGAGGCTGTTTAAAATGCATTGAATCAGCACGGCTAGAATCAATCTGCCGCTGGTGTAGTAAAACATGGGATTACTGTCTGACCTTCTCCGGCTATTACCGCAGACGCCTCTTCAGTAATGGGAGCGAAAACACATACAAGATGTACAGATGTCATGTATTTTAAAGGAAGGGTTCACTTCAGGTACTACCTTAAGTTTACACATTTTTGTAGCACATCAAAAAATAGGCTTTTATTCATTCTGAAAAAGAAAAACCCGACTTGTTCACCAATACATTACATCAAAATAAAATTGAACCTTAAACTTCTAGTCTAATTATTTTAGGAAATTTATTTTAGGAATTTTACCAAATATATGCATGCTTTTCCTTTCTATTTTATGTGTTTTTGCCCTGTTTTTCTGTGTAACCAGTCATAGACAACACTATAATAGCCACTTTCCCAGTAGGCTTTTTCACCATTCTTGTTTTTGTTTTAATGTTGTCAGATATATAGACCACACCATAATAACCTTATGGCTTAATGCTGAGTCTACTGATGGCAATCACGCCTCTGTGTGTGAATAATATTACCACTTTTTGATGCTATAATAAAGAAATAATTTCAGGTAATTTTTCCTGACAAAGAAGACTTTGAACTTTGTGCCAGTTTTTGTTTCATGTGGATAAACCCAGTAATTGCAGAGATATTAACCGTAAACCACACTAAGACATCGGCATTCTGAATCAGATCCTACCATAGAATTCTTACCTGCTCAATTTTACTATATAGGCCCTTAAGAATTCTTAGTTTTCATCAAATTAAATATGTGGCGCAATGCAAATCTAAGATAAAAATTTTAAGAATTTTTATGTATTATGTATGTCTGACAAGAAAATTTTGTTAGAGAATATATACGTAATTAAGCACATAATAATAATAATAATAATAATAATAATAATAATAATAATAATAATAATAATAATAATAATAATAATAATAATAATAATAATAATAATAATCATAACTTAGCACTTAGCTTGGGGTGCATGGTGGCAGAGCGGTTAGCGTTCTCGCCTCCCAGCAAGGAGGTCGTGGGTTCGAGCCCCGGGCGGACCAATACACACCGTCCAAAGACTAGGTTGGTGTTAGGTGAATTGGTGACTCTAAAAATTGACCCTAGTGAATGAATGTGAGAGTGAATGGTTGTCTCTGTGTCAGCCCTGCAACAAGCTGGACCCGCGACCCCTAACGGGAATAAGCGGTAGAAAATGAATGAATGAATAACTTAGCATTAATTGAAAAAATATCCACATAGACTTTAGCCTCAGTGGCTAGCAACATTTGCTACCTACTACTCAATAGCATATCACAGAACTTAGTTTGAAGTATACTGATGAACAGTAGCAGGCTAAACTATGCTCTCATCTCCATGTTAGCATCTGAGGTTAGCCAAGCTTACTACGCTTTTGTTCACTTCCAAGGTATCCACTCCACAAAAGGCACATATCTCCAGGCTATAGATTATTGTAGAGGGCTAAAAACTGATCCCTGGAGTGCACACCGAAGTCCTGACTGGTGTGTCGTTCATTTTTTTATGATGCTAATAAAAAGGCCAAGGCCATTGTAAAAAGGTGTATCTGAAATGTTTTTTTTTTCCTTTCTGCAGTGTCCCAGATGCACCTTAAATAGCATTAGGATAAAATATTTAAAAGTATTCAAAGTTAAAGAAACCTTTTTAGAGGTTGTGCTTATGCGCTGACAGGGTGGAATATAAAAGACCTCTGAGTGACAGTGTACAGCTGTTGTTTTGAATCGCAAACCATGGGTCCACACATATTTGGGGATTAGCTGATTTCTTCAGATATTCCTCCCTGTAACACTTGTGACAAGTAGCGTGATAAACGGTCGGGGATAATCACACTTGGTTAGCCAACAGATCCGCTCAGTGTGTTAAGAAGGCGCTTCGGAGCCAGGCCTCTTGCAGCTGCCCAGAGTGGAGAGAGCTGGAGACGGAAGCTGTTTGAGGTCAGCTGCACAGCCTGCTCCTGGGTGTGTGCGGGTGTGTGTGTGAATGAATACATGCAGTGTCACCACGCAGATGCTTTACCCCCTGGTGGCACTTCTGCTGGATATATAGAGCAGCACTTCAAAGACTCGCCCTTCGTTTCCAAATCACTGACTTTTCCCTGAGTAATATCGGACTAATTAAAACCAGTTCACTTGTGAGAGCTCTCAAAACCCCAAACCAAATCTGTCCAGAAAGTGTCTCTGAACACAGCACGCCCGCCTAAACAAAAGTCATACATTAGACTCAGGGAGTTATAATACATGGTGAAACACAGGGGTGCTCTCTTCCATTGAAAGAAATCATTCAGCTTAGTCCATAAGAAAATGTTTTACCCCATATTTTATGAGGTGTAGAGATTTGTATTTTTAAATTTTATTTGAGAAAAATTGTTTAATCATCTAATAGCATGTTGCGTTAGTAATCATCTATTTACAGTTTCGATCAGAATCCCATTGATTGGCATATAACCAGTATTAACAATATTGAATTAATGGCTGTCGCTAATAAACAAAGTAACTAATTCAGCACTGGCTACATCTATTTACACAGAGAAAAAGCACTAAAAGAAGAGCAAAGACACAAAAGGTCAATATTGTCAAGACAATTTACTGTGCATTAAGATAACAAAAAAGAAGTAAAAAATATTATTTGCATTATGACATTTTAAATACAAAAAGACAGACCTCTAGGTGACTTATGAACAGTAGTATATATATAGTAATGGAGCATTTAGCAGTCGTTTGAGTATAACACAAATAAATGTGCTCAGGTTTGACCTTGTGGCCAACGGAGGAGCTTCGCTGACGCTGAGTTATGAGCGGGCTCCGTTTCCCACTGTGCACCGCACGGTGTGGCTGCCCTGGAACGTTTTCCACGTGATGGACACTGTGGTGATGAAGCGAGAGGAGAACGACATCCCCAGCTGCTACCTCACAGGCCTACTCCGGCCGAACCCGCTCATCCTGGCTACGCCCCTGTCCACGCTGTACAAGACCTCTCCAGAAGATAGTCCTATCATCCCAGAGACTCAGGTAAGACAACCAGCACTCCCTTCAAACAAAATACACTTTAGATAATAGCCCCATTTTTGCCAGAGGTTTGCAAGAGGTTGCCACTTCTCAAAGTGTCACATGCACAGCTTAGACTTAGCTTAGAGTGTGATTAGGACTGGTCAAAAAGCCCACAGACTTGTGCAAACTAATGCTGCATTTATGATGACTTGATGTTTTGATAACATTTACATTTTTTAAAATGAGAAAAAGAGCTAACTTTAAAGCTGACTATTTGAGGCGTTATTTGGGTCTTCAGGGTAGCCCCAAGGTCTTCATAGTATTAAATTGAATGTCCTTGATTTTGACATCGTCAAGGCCTTAAAAGTATTAAATTTCATGGGCAGGTATTGAAATTTGTTCATCTGGGTCCTAAATTGTCAAATTGTGACTCGTAAGTTAAGTCTTTATTTCGAGGGTTGTAGGTAATATTGTGTATAGATTTAAGCAAATTTTGACATTCATAAAATCAATTATTCAAGTAAGTGTCCTAATGTATTGTTATTCTAATTAGTAATTCCCATGTTCAAGTAGAAGCTTGTACTTCTTGAAAAATATGGTGTATTTTGGAGTAATGCATAACTAATAATAATTAAATGTCCTTTTATCAATTTGGATGTGAATATTGCAATAATTTATATTTTACATTGTTTTAAAATGTCTTAAAGTCACCCACTCAAATATGCCTTTAGTCTACTGGTCTACTGTTTATATTGCCTGTATATTGTTGCAAAAAAACATAATCACAAGAAACTTTGTTACTAAACTGTTTGATTCAGTTGCATTTATTTTTTATGCATCATTGGAGTTACTGTATTAGGGGTATAAACCTTTTGTTAGTGTTTGTTGTTAGTTAGTGTATTTATACAAATTGTTGTATTTTTTTCTAATTAATTAATTAAATTTAATTAAATCTGGCACTGAAACGTCTTAAAAAGGTCTTTAATTTCACAAGACAAAACCTGGAGCTACCCTGTACTTTGAACTAGGCTACTTTACTACATACTGTACCTGCATATATTTTGTAAATAGCAGTTTTCACACTCCGTTCACATGTTCCAAGCTGAAACAGCATGAGCACAACAGAATTGGAAGGACTTATTTCTAGCTGGGAAACCATGCCTTGGAAGCTGTGATGGACTAGAAATTACTTTACTCGTTTATGTCAAAAGAAAGAAAACAGGACTTAAAATATGTCTTTTCAACTGTACTGAAACATTTACCAAGGTTTTAGCTAAAATGCCAAAATTGTTCTTTAATATTTGTGTAACTGATTGATTTATGGTACAGCCTGTAGATGTTTTGTATTTGTTCCTAGGAAAATTCAATCAGGGCTACAGTGCTCCTGGAAAACAGTTAGTTTGGAGCCTTTCAACAAGACTTTGTGAAAAGAGGCAAAAAGAAAAGGTAATGAATTTTACCTGTTGCCCTTGTTCGTCTTTAGCTTGACTAACCAGCTATTATAGCTATTGCAATCCAACAAAGATTTTTACCTTTTCAACCCTTTTATAAGCCCAATTATAGTTGAACTAAGGTCATAACTGCATCTCTACTAGCCTGTAACCGCACTGACTGAGGTTACCTGAAGATAAGTCAGACTTCATCACATTACACTGCCTTTTATGGTCACTTCGACACCCCTCTTCCTATCTGATTATTTTAAAATGACTTCAATTTGACCCACATTTTATCCCGGCATTACAAGACGGCTTTGTTGGGAATACACAGACATAGACTGATGATAACTCCACTTTATCTCCCCTTTGCCACAGCTTCTCCCTCTTATTTTTAACAGTCAAATTTGCCTTTGCCCGTGCCTTTGAGCTCCGATTGAATTGCGCCGACTCCCTGAATGTTAAGCCATAAATTGTCTTGCAGCAACACTGATAAATTCTGACGGCCCATTTCGGGGAGGTCGCATGGATTTTTTGGTTTGTATCCATTTGGCTCAAATCGGTGTTTAAAATCCCCAAATAATAAATGTGACGCTGACGAAACAAAATGGAGACACGCAAAGCTTTCTATTTCCGAGAAGCTTAAAATTGGACACTTTTTACAATAAGATGTTAGAGACAATTAGAGAGCTGTCATTATTAAAGTTGCGGATTTATAAGTTTTGGTTCTTTCCTTTGACTCTTAAGTATTCATTTAGTGAGAGTCCCAGTGTTCTCTTAACTCATTTTGCAATATTTTTGAATGAAGTCTTCTAATCCTGACACCAGCCCAATCTATCTTGCATGACTGAACTTTGAGTAAAAGAAAGAAAATATTACCAATTGAGACATACAGAGATGCCTACCCAGCAATTATAGCAGCGGTATTTCCTATTCATTTATAGCATATATCATTTAAATGATATGCACTGACAATAAACACTGACAATGTAGTTTGCTGGTTCCTGATTGCTAAAACTGTTTTATGTAACTTAGAGCACCTAAAAATGGATCCAGTGTTGTTTACAAACACCAAAAGTGTCAAAAATGTTTATGTCTATAAGGGTAGCATTCTATGTATGTCATTTTGGGCCCCTAGACATTTATATTCAAATCTAAGCTCACATTCACAGGCTTTGATAAGGAAGCACAGGTCCTTAAACAGTCCACATATAACTCCAGAATAACATTGTGTTAAGAAAACAGTGACTTGCATTTGCGTTTTACTTGTATTGAAAGCTTCCAGCATTTGTACAATAGAAATCAATTATGAAATACAATTTACAGCAAAAGGCAGAAAGACAATGACTGTGTTTACATGTTCTAGAATACTCCGATATTATACTGAATATGAGTATATCCTAATAAGATATTGCCATGTAAACACTGTGGTAAAATGTCCTAAATTAGATTAAGGGTATGTTTAGAATGGGCTCTAATCAATATAAGATCTGGAGTTTGCGGCTTGGCGACTGTTGAAACCATCACATTACTAGAGAAAACATGCAAAACTTTATTATTATTATTTTATTTATTTATTTTATTGTTTTTGCAAATATTGTTAACATTATATTAAACACAAGACAAACTCTACACAAAGTACAGCTAGTTAAATGTGGTACAGTGGAGCAGCACTGAGATTTTAAAGTACAGGAAGATGGGGTCAAACAGGAAACAAGAAGTCTACTACACCTCCACACACAAGGATTTACTCTCGTTTTTAATAAATATTGGCACCAGATCTGCTTCAAAAACAATTTATATCCCATATAACACAATATTTATTTCTAAACACTGCCTTAATCAGAATAGGCATTCAACCTGCAAACAGGAATATTCCAGTCTCTGCTGCACATCTTAACACCTTGTTCAGAGTATGAGCTTAATCTGAATATGGACCTTAATTGTATAAAGTATGATGTGTTGTGTAAACAACAATGTGACATGTACAGGCCTAGGACCATAACTAGTCATGAATAATAGATGTGCCATTATCTTGTGGCAGTTTTTTTACTCTATTAGTTTTGATGTTTCTTGAACAATGTTGAGGCCCTATATCTGTATTTCACAATTTTACTTACAGCTATTCACAGCTCTCAGAATACAAGAAAACATAATGACACTCTATTGGCTAGTATTAATAGCCTGAATACTAATGAGCAGAGGAGTAAAGTAACTATTTAAGTATTCATTTATTTTTTAAGGATTTCACCTTATTGGTATTGGTTTGATCTAAGGTTTAGGTATAGGTATGCAGTATAGACATAGCCAAATGTAATCTGTACTTACTGTAATTAAACTTTAAATTCAATTTATTTACTTTTACATACTCAAGAAACACTATTTTCACTAGTCGCTGGTTTAGTATAATGCTTCTTCTGCCTCTGGTAATGAGCACTTGAGGAGGGCTGTGTAGCCATGTGGATGTATAAAAATAGGAAACCCTGTAGATTATTCCTTTAATAATAAACATAAAAGAGTTTTTTACCTCCTCTCCTCCACAGCATATATAAATCACTCTTCTGACTGTTAATTAACTTACCTCTAGGTCCTCCATGAGCAAGTGGCCATCCCCGGCAGTGACCTGAACCTGGTGTACCTGAGCTCCAGAGCAGCTGGCTACAAGCCCATCCTGAAGGTGCTGCTGACCCAGGAGCGGCTGCCCTTCGGCCTGATGAAGGTGCACCTGATGGTGGCCGTCATGGGCCGCCAGTTCCAGAAGTCCTTCCCGGCCTTCCCCGACCTCTCCTACACTTTCATCTGGGATAAGACAGACGCCTACAACCAGAAGGTGTACGGGCTGGCCGAGGCTGTGGGTGAGTGCCTGCTGAGAGGAGTGTTCACTGTCAGATCCTCCCTGAGCCTTCAGGCAGTCAACCCACTGTGAACTGCTAAGAAAAAAGAAAAGCAAGAACAGGGCCTAAAACTATCTGTGTATACCTCTGGATACTCCGTGGGGTGTTATTTGATGTTCTGTCCAACATTATACAGCTCTTAGCATGCCTTGATATTCAACCACTCACTTGTGTTCTCTTCACAGTGACAGCGCACATATGTAGTCTGTCAGTTGCCATTTGTCAAAATCATCTTGTTTATGCTTGCTTATGGTTGATGTTGGACTTTTGTCCCTCAAAACATTTAGGCACATTATTTATACCTCCTGTTAGTCTACTGATAAATAAGTCTCAGTTCCGATGGTTAGTTCAATGACCCCTAGCAATATGTCACACAAGTGCACATGAGAAAATGTTGAAGCAGACTTAACAATAAGGAAATAATTTTTTACTTGTTAGTCGCTGCATTATGTAACTATAATAAATTCACAGTGGTGCACCGATTTAGCGCAATTCACAATTAAACATCACAGTGTTGAATGCAATGTAAACAAATGTTTTGATGTTTTGATTTACGAAGCAAAGGGCTGTATAAAATCATCTGAAACAAGAAGCTCTATTTATTCAAATGTGGGGAACAGACTGACCTGGCCTAATTGTACTCTGTTTGCTTCTGTATACCACCATCTTGCCATTGAACACTTTCGTGGTTCAACACAGTTAATTTGTTACGTTCCATAAACTCAAAACTTATTTAACAATTTGTTCAGCTTGCTTTATGTTTTTTTTTATGTCACAAGTTTGAATACAACATATCAAATAGAATATAAAGCAAAAATCCCAACAAGACCCACATAAAAGCCAACATAATGCCCTATCATCCAAAAAAGGTACAATGATTTCCGACAAAAGGGCCAATCAGGAGCCTTCTGAGCCTCCAGGCAATGAACCCTGCTTGAACTCTTCAAGATTGATATTTATTTTTGAAATTCAGCCAATGTCTTTGTAACCACGTGTGCTGAGGATTTAGCAGGTGGTGTGAAATCCTCAAATCCCCTTGTGGTGCATTTTTGAAGGCCACTGTTCTTTTGCTGACTGCTTTGTTTTGCATGTATGATTCTTCGGCCTCGGCACGCTGACTACATTATTGCTTAAGGGAAAGTGGCCTGAAAAAAAGTCCTTCAAGGAGTGGGTAGTAACAATAGAAAAGCGATGATAAATGATCTTGGAGTTCAGCCTTTGAATTATACATCACAGAGTATCTTAATTATCTTCTTTGGAAGGATTACAATGTCTACACAGCACCCGAGTAGCATTATGCAGATATGTAAAGGTATTAAAATTCTACTCTCACAGAAAAGCTATCATGGCAATCAGCGGCCATGTTACAGCGTTTACGATATTACAATAATGCTTCATATATGGGACGTTTATAGCTTAAATATTTCCTTCTATTCTACATGCTATTTCATGTAGCCCTTTATTTGCATTTACCCAAGATAAAACAGACAAATGAGAGAAAAACAAACTGCGCTAGGGTCAATACAGATTCCCCACGGGTCTGCTAAAATCATCCCAGCTGGAGAAAATTACATTGTCAAAGAGAAACCCAGCCAACGGAGCCAGTGTGTGCAGAATGCCATGTGGATGTCAGGGGTTGTAACCTCACTCACCATAGGCGTCTGGCTTGTTTTCTTTCCAGTGTCGGTGGGGTACGAGTACGAGTCCTGCCTGGACGTGGTGCTGTGGGAGAAGAGGACGGCCGTGCTGCAGGGATACGAGCTGGACGCGGCCAACATGGGGGGATGGATGTTGGACAAGCATCACATCCTGGACATTCAGAACGGTACACAGAACACATTCATACAGCAATATTGCCCTCACAGCACAAATTATACTCTTCCAGGTGGATTTGCCTGCTGAAAAAAGTGCTGCACCCATTGAAGTTTACTCAGTGGCCACACGAGTAAATAAAAATAATCTAATTGGCCAAAGCTATAGGATACAAGCCTATATTATTGGATCTTGTTTTCTTTGTTTTTATCGAGTTATTGTTTCCTTTTAACACACATTTTCACATTTGTTTTCAATATGGTGCTGTATTAGATATTTTCAGTCCCTTAGGCGTTGTAAGCAGTTAGTGCATGGCTTTGTTCACTTGGACTCATTCTGAAGCTTTTTATGCGACTTTTTCTCTTGTTAACTTTTCCCCTGATATTGCCAGTGGGACCAGTGTCAACAAGATTTCTTTGAAGTGAGTACGAAATGTATACATTAGACTTTTCAGAGAAGTTGGACTAGCTTTTATTAACAAAATGCACTTGTATATAGGATAGATTACATAGTATACTAGTCAGCAATAATATTACATGCTGCTGTTATGACTACATGACGGGATTTAGACATTGAATATTGGAAGATTTAACTGTTGTGACTGTTGCTCTCGTTTTTATTTTTATTTATTTCTGTCTTTATTTATTTATTTATTTATTTTGCTACATTATTGCTTAAGGGAAATTGCTTTAAAAAAGTCATTTGATTAGTTGGAAGGAGAGATGGCAAAGCTGTACCTTGGAGAGATTCATACAGAAACAAATTAATGCATTAAGGTAGTATTTATTAAAAGTAAAACTTAGTAAACATTTTTACCCCTTTAGGAGAGACATTGTGCAATGTATGTAAGGAAAAGAGAAGCTTCCTCCGGAGGTGATGGGGTGGAGGAGGGTTGTTTCACATCTGAGGTGGTGATGGGTTGGAGGAAGGTTGGTCCACTGATGAGCTGGTGGTGAGGTGAAGGAGGGTTGGTCCACTGATGAGCTGGTGGTGAGGTGGAGGAAGGTTGGTCCACTGATGAGCTGGTGGTGAGGTGGAGGAGGGTTGGTCCACTGATGAGCTGGTGGTGAGGTGGAGGAGGGTTGGTCCACTGCTGAGGTGGTGATGAGGTGGAGGAGGGTTGGTCCACTGATGAGCTGGTGGTGAGGTGGAGGAGGGTTGGTCCACTGATGAGCTGGTGGTGAGGTGGAGGAGGGTTGGTCCACTGCTGAGGTGGTGGTGAGGTGGAGGAAGGTTGGTCCACTGATGAGCTGGTGGTGAGGTGGAGGAGGGTTGGTCCACTGATGAGCTGGTGGTGAGGTGGAGGAGGGTTGGTCCACTGATGAGCTGGTGGTGAGGTGGAGGAGGGTTGGTCCACTGCTGAGGTGGTGATGAGGTGGAGGACAACACTTGGTACTGTCCCCTCTGAATTGAACCCACAAAGCACAGGTTATTTTTGTATAAAACAGGAAAAAGGATTAGCTGACCAGGCTGACATGCATGTAGGAAGGATAGTTGGCCTCTTAGGACCAATCCTGGCAGGTGGTCTTTAGCCTGAATCACAGCCATAAATACTGAAATCAGAATGAAATATGGTTCGTCATCTCATCTTCAGATAATAGAGGAGAGTTTTGAAGGGCCGATCTTTCACGGTAATGGCAGAATAAATCAGAGAGTAAGTCACAAGGGTGCCACGTTTGCAATGATTGCACACCACTCAGCTATTTTAGGACCAAGACAGCCCTCCGCTGTTCCTGAAGCTTTTTGATGAACAGGCGTCATGTTTAATTCTTGCTTTAATTCAATAAACTCAATGAATTTCTTGCTCAGCCATCAATCACCATCACTTAAATTGGTAAGTAGAATAAATGGACGAGAGTTTGTCTTTGTCACAGCGGCAGACGTGTCCTCATATCAGAAATATGAAATGATCAAATATACATAACGTCAGTGGAGGGTTACAGCAAGGGCAGGTCACGCACTTTAACAGTAGAATTCAGTTTTCGGAGGCAGTAATTTGACTGCACATTTAAGGAATAGACCTCGGGCTAGTGTCACTTTGCCGAGCTGCTGTTGTGACATGAAACCCACTCCAGCTCACAATGGTTGTTCCACTTGTCCAAGACAATTTGTGTCCCTTTCATCTCCAAAATGGTCGGGGTTACACTGGTGGCCTTCACTCCCACAGTCTGTCAGGACGAGCTGGTGTGTGCTGCGCTTAACTGCTTTCTGTTTTTATCAGCTTTTTAGGCTTAGTATGCTTTATTTCATTCACCCTGCTATTTATAACAAAAAGTATACAGTTAGGCAGACAGTAAGCTGACAACAAACTAATTAGCGTTTGAGATAAGCATAAGATTTGCTGTCATAATATGAAAAGTATGTTTCAACCCAACATTGCCTGAAAGTGAATAACCTTTATGGATGTTACAGCTGGTATTTGCCTTAGCCTCAGGAATATAATTGTCTGACTGTTGCCCTCATTTTTCTGGATTGTGGCGATGGTGTTCTTTAAAAATAAGACTTTGTAGTTTTAGTTTTATCTGGTGTTGAAATTCCATCGACTTCCATATGTATGTCCATGCAGAGCTGTAGATATTTGTTCTTAGGGATGTAATGATTCTTCGTAATTCGGCTTTAAAAATCAATGCAAAAGAAAAACATTTTGAATCTGTGTGGGAAAAAGTGAATCGCGATGCCCCTTTAATATAGCGTGCAGGCCACTGGTGCATAATCTGGCTCACTTGTTTGGCGCTAGACATCATTACCTGGCCGTTTTACTTGAAAGAAACATGCATTTATATCAAGTTTTAGTTTATAGAACTCGTAAAATCACTAGCCCGACGTGCCGGGAATGTGAAAGGGCTGTACTTTTTACTAATTACTTGGGAGTGTACTTTCTCTCGTCGGTACGTCTCACACAGAGGAGGAGCCCAGTGCGGACAGAGAGACACCTGAATGTATTGTTTAGGCAGCACATACTTGTTTGCTCCATTTACCATCGTTCAGAAAGTAGCCTGTTGTTAGCAGCAAGCTAAAGGAAAGCTAAGTGGCTAACAGCAGCCTAAAGTTTATCTGAAGTTTCAGCGGCCCCTCCCCAGGAGCGTTTCCATGGAGATCAGAGTCTTTACTGAGGATGTCTTTCCTCACTGATATTTTTACAAGACTTGACTTATATTCGGCCCTTTTTATGTTTCTTGAGGTGTGGATTTATGACAAGCTGCTTTCCTATGCATTGTTTGCTAATAAAGTGTATCCGTTTTTGGAGGAGAGTAGAAAAATGTTAATAAAAGTCACTAGCAAATTATGTATATATTTTTGTAATTTTTATTATTGTTTTAATATCTACTTTTTTATTTACAGCTTAGTAATTATGAAATGTACAACAATTTAAAGTTACACTGTGTAACTTTTCTCCTAAATATGTGAGGCATACTGACTTGTTTTTGTGATTTTTTGAGCGATTATAAGGCCTGAGGCGCGATCTGTTGCTCCAAGCGGGGCTTCTGTACTGAGAAACCGCCCTCGCAACTTGGCCGGGAGCGCTCCGCTGTTGAGGAAGAGTCACGTGACAGGGAACGACTTGAGGCGCAGGTATAACCAGGAAGCTACTTTTAGCGTTGTTATTTTCGCCAGTTCGTCAGGGCCGAAGGACACAAGAAGATGAAGACAATGTCGGACGAGGCAAGAAAAAGAAAATGTGAAAGGGACCGCACCAGATCGCAGACAAGAGTCAACATCGGACAGACTTTTGCTCGCTGGCGTCAGATGAGACACAGAGAAGGCTGCAAATCGGATCACGTTTTTGCATCTTTATTGTTGGGCAGGTAAATTAGCCTCTTTATTTTTTCTTTAGAATGTGCTTTTTCATACAGTTATTAGTTGTTTTTGCTGAGACCATTGCGCGATATTTGTTGATAAGCTAACGCTAGCGCTAACTCTATAGAAGATCCAGTCCAAACTTCCAAAGGTAGCAGCAGGTCAACTAAAGTTGAAACAATGATGGAAATAGATGCACGCTCGCACAGTTTCAGAAGGAGGAGGGGCCCTAGTGTTTACGTTTTGCGAGGGTGCAGTGGCACCTGTGGCCTCTAGAGGCGCAAGACCGGGAATCTTACACAGTGTAACTTTAAGTTTGATAAGGAGACACAAATAGGCTATGTAAAAAAAAATATATTTTGGTTAATAATTATACTGCAACCAAGTCGGCTAATAAAAATTTTAAAAAATCGTAATTGTAAACAGAAAATTGTGAATGGAATTGCGACTTCACTGAATCGATACATCCCTATTTGTTCTCAATGACTTAACTAAGTATCTTATGGTGAGAGTGTTTTAAATGTATAATTAAAATAAATAATCAAATAAATAAAATGTTTATGACATTTACATCTTAAACTATTTTAAAATTGTCTTTAAAATGAAGCATAGGCTTCTCCAGCTATGCTTCACTTGTGCACTCTAAGCGCCTGTAGGAACAGTAACTAACTAACAAGCTTTAATTTATTTATAAACAGTCAAATACAAAAAGTGTCATTTTCCTCAGATTATATTAACATATTATTCTGACCAGTAAGTTACTTTTTGTTCAGTACCATACTACAGCCTTATTCTTCGGATCTCAACAGCTCAAAATAAACCTTGTGCACATAAACCCAGTGTAAAAATGAACTATCGACAGTAGTACTAACTGACTAACTTTGGGAGTTAAACCTGAGTTGTTAGCTTGTCTGTTCATAGCTGTATTCATAAGTTATCTGCAGACTTTTCTCTAATGTTCTTTTTGCTGAACTTATTACTGTTGAACTAGCGTTATGCACGGCTATGATCGACTGATCTTGTGCTGAAACTTTATTTCCTTAGAGGAAAGCCGGAAAAGTAAAGCAGTTCAAATGATTCATTGAATGTAGATCTAATACCGTTTGTACCAAGTCAGCTCAGTTCAGCATGTTAACTTCTGTAGAAAACCAAAGTAACTAATTTCCCCTGTTAATCATTGCACAAAAATCCATTGGTAATATTTATTCATGTTTAACTTTACTTCCTTTTTATATTTATATTTTTCTTTTCTGCACTTTTTCTTGAGGCATAAACTAGGTCTAGAACAGGACTAAACCAGGCCTTAACAAGGACTAAACCAGGTATAAACCAAGGTCTAAACCAGAACTAAATCAGGACTTGAACTGCGAAAGACTGCTGAGTACCAAAAGAAGAGGCACATGTCCCATGGTTATAGATACAGGGACAGTGTCTTATGTTCTTGTTTACCACATAATTACAATGTGCTTGTAAGGGAGTAAAAATAAAAATATATGCTGTGTAACAGCAATGGAGTTAGAAAATTCCTATGTTAGAGCGAGCGCTGCTCTGATAAGTATCTCACTATCTCTTGCTTTTAAGGGCTGAAAAAGAACACCCAAAGTCTTCTGCTCTAAAGACAAGTGTACTTAAAAATCTGCTCATTTTACAAACAGAAGGATTTGAGTGAGAAAAGCATACTTCAGTGCACAGTTCATTAAAACACCGGGATAATGCTTCAGTGGGCCCCTCTAGTACCTCGTAAGCTGACATGATATAATTAGCCTGTTCTCATCCCAAAAAAACATGTGTCATTAGCCGGTGTTGTGTACTGAGAGCTGCCTCTGCACTTTCGTACACCTACATGCACTCAAGAGGTTGCTCTGTTCATGTAACAGGTAGGCGTCCCACTCTCCTCTGATGTTTTCCCTCTGTTAGAACTACAAAAAAGTCAGCTCCAGCGGTTACGTGAGGTCTCTGACTTTTATAAGGCAAAAACATGGCCCTTAGCAATCTTCAAATTTGAGTAATATACATGACGCTGTTTGAAAATATGCTTTTGTTAACATTTTTTATGGTGTACTTGGCTTTATCTGTTATTTTTGCAGTTTTGCAGTGTCATTGGATTAGGGTGCCTTTTTCAAAATTAGGAAGAGGTTTCTTACAACTTCTAGCTTTTATTCAGGTTTTTGGAAGTTGAGCATGTCTTTTCACTTTAAGTTTTTACATCAGCCAAGTTTATGTTTTTGCTATCATTGGTGTATTGGCCAGTTAGTGCTAGGAGACAAGTTTTCAAGGGGAAAAATAACCCAAAAATTCAGGACTGCAAGGTAAAAATGTATTAAAATGAGGGAAAACCCAACGGAGAGAAAAACTATCAAGTCCAAATCCAAATGGAAAAAAGGTACAGAACAAAACTCTGAAAGGACAAAAAAAAAAAAAAGAGGAATAACAAAATTTAAAAACCCACAATCAAAATACAGTGCAAATACAAACTTAAAGGAACAGGAATCTGGTACCACGGAAAGCAAACACAGACAATGACTTAGTTTGTCTGTTAGCAAGATAAGTTCAAAAGTAATGGTCTGAAAAGAACAGTAATGGGGCAAGGAAGAAACATTTAGGTGTGGATTTGGAATATTATGCAATACTAAGTAATACTAACTCACAAGAAGTCAGTAAGGGAGCAAAGGTTTCTTTTTTGGTGTGGACAATCAAGCATAACATTATGACCACTTGTACACCTTTTGTGTCAGAACTATCATCACAGGACACATATCACACACATTTGTCCTCTAAGTTGATATCTTAGAAGCAAAAAAATGAGAAAGCATAAGGATTTGAGCGAGTTTGACAAGGACCAAATTGTAATGGCTAGACAACTGAGTGAGAGGTCCAAACCTGCACCTCTTGGGGGTTTTCCAGGTCTGCAGAGGTTAATGTCTATAAAAAGTGATCCAAAAGGAAGGAACAGTGGTGAACAGGCAATAGGTGATACACATGGGAAATGAAGGTTGACGCATGTAGTTTGATGCAACAGACGAACTACTGTATTTTAAATAGCTGAAAAAGTTAATGCAGGTTCTGCGTGGAAGATGTCAGAACACACAGTGCATCATGTATGGGCCTGGGCCTATGGGCCTTAGGCAAGTTGTCGTAACATAACAATATGACCAACAATAACACAGTTTGGTATAATGTTAAGCCTGATCACTGTATAAGGGCTTTGTGGCTCAGTGGATAGAGCATTTACCCATGAGCTAGAAGTTCAAGTTTAAGTCACTAGAGCAGGGCCAATGCCTTAGTAGATGTCTCTTCTCTCCCGGTGTTTCTAGTTGATGCATTTAATGTCGTGTTCCCATTAGCAGTTGTTCATGTGCATTTTTCACTTTGGAAAACCATCAAATGTTTGCAGTTTGAATTTTCTTTTTCAGGTGGGTTGTTTGCATAACTTCATTTTTTCTGCTTTTTAATGTAGCCTTTAATCTCAAATACACACCTACAATTAGCTGGGGCATCAGTCAGTGTCCCACTATTCTCCGAGGAGGTTTGCGCAGCAGTGTCTTCCATGTTTTCTGCACGCATAAACCTCCACTCACATCTCAGAGATTGCAGCGAGTGTCTTTTGTCGGATGCGGTTGAGGAAAACATGTCAGAGACGCAGTTGGAGAAACCGATCCTGCCTTTACTTTGTTCATGCCTCGACGCCGCTTTGTCCTCCCTCTTTGTCGAACATTAAAAGAACCGACATAAGGGCCATTGCCGAACCCAATCTGTCAAGCCATCGAGAAGGCACAAGTTTGTGAAGTGTGCGAAAGAACGCTGAAATCTGCCTCTAGCTTGAATGCTTCTGGTGCATGGTGTTTCATCCCACCTGTCGAAAAAGTAACGTTTCTCCAAAGCCCGGAGTGTGGCGGCATCACAGCGGGAGGTGAAGTTGTTGTGTGACGAGCTTGTGATCAACAGATAGGTGCTGCACGTGTGATGTGCAAATGTCTGCAGCTTCTTTTATTAAACCGGGCTTGTGTTATGCTTTATCACAAAATATGATGTTAGTGTTCAGTGAAATATCCTCATGTGCAGGATTGTACGTGGAAACGGCAGTGACAGAAATAAAACAAGCAGATGGCATTGGGTTTTCTAATGCAGTAAATGCTACACTCTCCCTGAGGCGCCTCACACACTTTTCACTCACTCTGTTAAAAAGTACTATGTCTGACTAAATTTAATACACTTAAGAGTAGTTTGGTTGGTTTTAATTTAGACCTTGATAGGTGTTTTTCATTTACATTTTTAAATTAAATTTTGGTGAAAACTCTGTTGAGAAAAGGTTTAAAGTTTAATTAGATTTGCATTCCAATATATAAAATTAATCTTGGTTAAGGAAAAGCATTTATAGTGAAATAAGTAAAATGAAATAAGTGGGTATAATTAGTCAGGGAGTATTGCAAAATACATTAAAGGAACATAACAACAAAAGTTGCTGCAAACTCACATAAGACTCTTATCTCCTAATAATTGACTTTTTTCAAAAACAATGAATGGAATTCAACGCAATTAAGAAAACCTTGTGCTAACATCAAACTTTTTTTTTTAAGTAATGCTGATATAAATGGGCTGGGTTGGCTAAAAACCATACTGCATTGTGTGCGCTTTTCTAGACACTCAAAGTTATTTTGCAATTAGGCGCATTATTCATTTACTCTTCAGTCACATGATGGTGGGCTGTGGCTATGTCTGTACTACAGCTGCCCTGGAGCAGATTGACGAAAGACATGGCTTCCATTCTATGCTTATGGCCTCTTTGACCACTAGCAAACACAGACACTGGAGGCAAGGTGGGTGAAGTGACTTCCTCAAGGACACCATGGCAGTATGCAGTGCTGGTAGCAGAGATCGATCTGTTAAACTTCCAGTTAGTGGGTGAACGACTCTTCCAATAGAGCTGCCCCATACACAGACAGACAACCAGTCACTCTCACATTCATTCACTAGGGACAATTTAGAGTCACCAGTTCGCCTCCAATTTTTTTTCACTTTCATGTATTTATGTTAATATAGAGTTCTGTATGTTGCAAGTTTACAAAATATTCCATAAGCACAGGTAAATTCACACAAATGAGCAAAGTCATGCATGTACACATACATAAAAGGTTAAAAAAAATAAAAAATAAAAAAATTCTCTTTGACCAAAGGGCTAATTCAACTATATCTTCCTTTGGGCCAAATTGTCAGAAAGTAATTGGTCCATAGGCAGGACATTTCCCTATACTGCTGCACTAGTACTGGCAAAGTGGCGCAAATTGCCATGTGTACAGTTCAGCAGCTATTAAATTAGACTGACGGGCCCCTGGGCCACCTGTTGAATAGCCTTGGTGTAGGTGGAAGCTGAAGCTTATTATGCCTATTCTTCTCTCACCACATGCAGTACGTTAATAATTATTAGTCTAAATCAAAAATGCAGCATTATTAGGTTGCAGTATTTATATTATTATTTATATTATCCTGTAATGTTTTTTTTTTTCAATACTGTTTGTTCAAATATTATTTTTAAACTGGAATTGTGAAGTAACATTTTTTAATTTTTTGGGGCAGCTATTGCACAGCATGTCTTTAGACCCAAGGATCTATCCCATGACCTCCTTGTTGGGAGGGTAGAGCAGTAACCGCTATGCCATTGTGCCCCCCCCCCCCAAAGCCCACAGAACCAGTCATATTTGTGATGTTGTGATTTACAGATGTGATATCCTGCCTTCTTGATTTGTCAAGCAGTTGGTGAATAACATACATAGACATACATAGTAACAGTGTGGGCACTTTACTTTTGAGTGCAGTAAGAGAGAGGGTGACAAGATATTGCAGTTAGCCTTTGCTTTATGGCTGTAAGGATTCACTTCAAATAAAAAAGTAAGCATGATACATCTATTGACACAGTGCTTTTATTGCATTCAGATCCTTTAGCCTTTATTATTTGGTGATTTCTGAAGTTGCATGTGTTTGGGGAAGTTTTACTTAGGGTACTTATGACAGTAGCTTAATCAATTCACCCTTTCCCTGTGATGGATTGTAAGTCCTCTAAAAAACACCGTGCTCTGTATGAGTGTAAAATGTTTTTGCTAGCGACCTTGGCTTGCTCCTGTATAATCCATTCACATCTATGTATCAAAGTCCCATCTGTAATGCTATCTGTCTGCACTCTCACACATTTCATTTTGACTTGTGAGGCAGCACGCTTTTATTCTTTACATTTTCCCAATCCAAACTGAATTATTCAAACTCAAATTTAACCACTTTTTGACATTTGAGATTTATGGGCCCACGTGGGGTTTTTTGGTTCGATATCTTCGGTCAGCATAAAGATGAATCCAAATATCACCGCCTGCCCCGCTCCCGTATTGATTCTTTAATGCCGTAAACCTTGACTAATGTCCTCGCCCGACGTGTTAGCGAGCCGGCGTTTAGTGCCAGCTGCTTTGCTATCGGTCCTTGTTGCAGCTCGGTTTTAGCTGGACCTTTTTTCTGACATCTGAGGACTTTTTCTCTCATGGTCTGTGGCTCTCGGTCTCTCTGCCTCCACTCCAGAGCCTGTCAGACTAGATAAGGCAAATTGCTGGTGTGTGTGCGTTAGTCATGTCCTGGTGCAGCCCCTTCTCTTCATTACGAGTGGATATGCCTTCCTCTTAGTCTGCCACTCCGGTAACACAGCTGACTTTTATTGGGCAAAGGTTTCAGCAACTCTATAGTGGAGTGTTCTTCTAGTAGGAGTACTTGAAGTTTTCTATAGACGCTTCTACAAATGCTCAAGAGATAAAGTTGGACTACTCCACATGCATTTATATAAGTACATAAGTTAAAGACACACAATTAGACAATTTTGAGGTGGCAAAAACTTGTGAATACTCACAGACTTCAGGTCCTTGTCCTCCAAAGTTACTTAAACATAACTGAGCTAGGTCTCTTCCACCCACAACCCAGGTTTGCTGATGTTAAACAGAGCAAGAAATCCCTAATCAGCCAATGTCATCAGCAGGTTGGTAGCCTGACCAGCCAAACCTATTTACGATCTTAAGCCTTTTTCACACATCATCAGTCGATCATCTCTTCGACGCCCCCATGGGACATTCTCTGCTAAAACTTTTCAAATATTAGTGCCCTCTGGACATTATACTAGGATCCTCTCCGAAATCATGTCAGGGTCAGAAAAGTGTGTGTGTGTATGGGGGGTATTGAAAGGGCTTTAGGAAAGTAAGCTGCCTTCTGCCCTAACAATGTTGATTGCATTTCAACTTTCTTCTTTACTTTCCTGGATAATTGTGAATACATTCTTCATAAAAAAAAAAAAAAAGTAACCTTTGTCTGGCTTATTTGTGGGTGTCTTTGCCTCTTTAACTGTCACTGTCTGCAAATGTGAAATTTATTAAGCTTGGAGATAGGTCCTGGATTTCCCGGACCTATCTTGCCCCACTCACTTGTCTGGATGAGGCCACCTGCTGCATCCTATGGACTTCCTCAACCTACCTCACCCACTCTCGTCTGGATGAATCCTTCAGAGCTGATCTATGATCCTATAGATGAACTAAGGGGCTAGCAGTCCTAGACGCATTGCCTGTCCGTCCTGGGAGAGGATCTCTCCTTCAATATGGGCTCCATAAGGTTTCTTCTTTTTTCCTGTAGCTGGGTTTTTTTTAGGAGTTTTTCCTTACCGAGAAGGAGGGTCTAAGGACAGGAGTGTCCTGGGTCTGTTTAGTTTAGTGAGGTTATTGTTTGTGCTGACTGGGTGTTAAGTCTGATTGTGTGTTTATGTTTGATCAACTGTTGTGAAGTCCTTTGAGGCGACTTTTGTTGTGATACTGGGCTATAAAAAATAAACCTGAATTGAATTGAACTGAATTGTTGAAAACACTTTTGCCATTTTACCATTTTGCCTTAGACAAGGGCTTAAAGTTCTCCGTCGCCACAGCGAATTTCCGTCAATTAGAAAAATTTGTGAAAGACTCATTTGGAAAAATGAGGGGATAAATTAATTTGACAATATGCTCTTCACTGGCCGGTAGCTATTCAGTCTCTTCATTTTTATTACACCAACGCTGTGAAGCTGCCAGAGTTGTGGAGTCAGCTAATTAGAAGTGCGAATGGTGTTGGTGAAAGAGGAGGGGGAACGCTAACCTTGCAGGTCAGGGATGTTACCGTGGATGCACTGTTTGTGGGGGAAGCTGCCGAAGTGGAGGACATCGATAGACCATTAAAAAAAAACAAAAAGAAGGAGGCTGCCTTCATTTTGTTTGTTTTAAAACTTGCGAATATTTGAAATTGGGCCGCGATTCACCCATCACCCCTCTGCTGTGGGACAGCGGTGGGACAGGGCAGTGAGCTGTGAGGTCAGCCCGAGGTCAGAATGAGACAGAGTAGAGTAAGAGCAGGTGAAACACACCCTTCTTCCCCACTTTAAGCATATTTGTGATTTAAGGATGAAACAAAGCGAGCTAAGTAAACACTAAAAGCACAGTTGTGAAGTTTATTGTTCGCTTTATACGCGCATATACGCCACTCGAAGAGCAGGTTTTGAACTAAAAAAACGCTATAATCTAACTTCACACTGTGTGCCAGCACAGCGAGATACATGCAGCAGTTTGTTCACTAAAGTTAACAAAGCATCTATAGAAGAGGAGCTGTTTCTCACTGAGCAGTGCTGTCTGAGCAAACCACATTAGTTTAGTTGTTTAGTACCATAACAATGATTCTCATCTGGTGTTTGACAGATAACAGAGATATGATCATAGCCTACATAGAAATCGAAAAAATATCCAATATGTGCATAATTAACACAATGTATTTGCTGTATTATTATCATAAAAGCAATATGAAATGTGAGTTTACATGCTTTGGAGTCTTTTCTGGAGGCTCCATCCCCACACTGTAGTCTACCAGTTCATATTTAAAAAGCTCATATTACAAAATGTCCTCAAGAGTTTTTATAATAAAACAACTAGAGATAAATAAACCCATAATTTGTTCCCATAATTTACTTCAACCTGGTAGCCAGCTGAAAGTATTATGTAATTTAAAATGCATCAGAATTGGTTGTTTTCAGATTTTAGAATGTGATGATGTCACACTCTCAGATGGGGGGGCAGGAGCCAGTTTTCCTGTATAAGTTATACTATAACTATTTTCTTAAGAAATATCCAGAAAGAAAATTCACAAATGTTAAACCTGATCATTTATATTAGTGACAAGGTCATTTATCCTGCTATATGTATCCTACATATAAAAAATCAGCATAATAATAATAGACATTTTGCCTCACCCCCATCTCAGTTAAATACTACAGGCCTATACAATGTTGTGATGTCAACTGAAACCCAGCGATACAGGAAATTACATCTGTTTAACTCAAATTTTCCAGGGAGAGGAAGATTGATTACATGATAAAGCTACACATGGCTGACACATGGCTGAGGATTACATGGAATATCAACTCAGACATTTAGCATTCTAATACTAAAGTTACCTGACAGTATCTAATTGGATGCATTTGCGTAACTTGAGGATGTGTAGATGGCCGTGCAAAACCTTTCACTGAATATGTCGATGTGAATTTGACTGAGAAAATTTTTCAGTCAAATTAAATTTGTTTGCTTTAACCCCTGCGCTAACCGAAAATGGGATAATGCTTCGAGTAACTACCACCTGTTTTTGTGAAGGTCTATTGCTTTGTTTCTGTCAGTCCAGAAGCAGGTTATTGGTTAGTTGGATGTCATTAAGAGGTAGTAAATATCCAACAAAAAAATTAACACAATTAATCAACATGATCAACAAACTGAATTAGAATGGTTGGAAGACTAACACGCCAGACATACGATGTGTAAAACTAAAATAACAAACATAGAGCTAAACTAGCCTTGTACTAATAAAGTGGCCCAAGTGTGGTCCTCTCAACAAATGTTTCTTTTGTATACCCTGATTAGAACTACAGATTTTTTGAGTTACTGGTGCCTTACCAGCATCTTAACAACAATCTAGCTATTCCCCTATGATATTTTCCCCTATGGAACTGCCACTCACCAAAGATTTTCTTTTTTGAGACCATTTTCAGTAAACTCCGGAGATGGTTGTGTTTGAAAATCCTACTAGACCATCCATTTCTCATTTGCTCAGACCAGTCCTTTTGGCACCAACATGCACATCACCTTCAAATGGCTTGTTTAGAACACGCCTGCATGCTTAATGCTTTTAGTTGCTGCCCTGTGATTGGTGAATTAGCTGTTAGCAGTTGAAAGAAGTTAAACTAGTTGACCGGATAAAGTGGCCAGTGAAAGTGTTTACTGTCATTGGTTTTGGCCCTGTTGTCTATTAAAATGTATTGTGGTCTTTTCAACTTTTATCAAGAAACATTGTAAGGCTCTATTGTTCAAAGATTTCAGGAAGTCTGTGGTGAATTGCTCCCTGCGCGCTCTTAGCCTCTATCAGAGTGTATCAGTAAAGGCCTGGGTGGTATCTTAGAGAATGACACAGTGCAAAAGGGAACAAAGGAGGACAGGCTGCAATTAAGACACACTTGTGCTTCTCCCACAGCCATCTCTTTACTCCCATCACCAAGGTGACATTGCTCTGGGCTCTCTGGCTTTTTTTATCAGGTGTGGGAGACTCAGCCTCGTCTTTGTGCCATTAATCATCTCCCAAGCTGTGATGTCTGCATTAAAGCTTTTTCTCCGTCTTACATGAGTCAGATTACCATTTTATCAAACAAAGTATTTCCTCCTGCAATTATGTAAAGATGGGAATCAACTGGACAAAAAGTGGCTAATGAATGGATGGTTGTATAGTTTCAAAGACTTGTAGGTTAAACAGAACAAAGGCAGTCAGTATGGTGTAAATGAAATATAAAGGCCATATTCTGTAATACTCATTTTAATTAACCATATTTTGAAGCGTTTGGGTTTGGATTCAGGTCAAGATCAGTATTACTTTGACAATAAAAGACATAGACTGGTAATGGATTAAAAGAATTTCAGGATCTTAACTCGTTTTCAACCAGTTTCACATTTCACACTTGGCTCTTTATTTTGCAGGATTAGTATTGTCGTTCATGTTTTAAAAAACATAGTTATATTGTCATTGGATAACATAAAATTCTCATACTATGAACTGTCATACTGTAGCATCTGCGGTTAGAAATGTTAAGTGTGTTTCAACACCCTGATGACACCTTTGATTGGTTGAACTCTTAGCTGACTTATCTTAGCCAGAGGAGGTCATTCCTATAATTATTTAGATAGAACAGGCTTCCAAGTCAAATCAAATATTAACAGTGGACGTTAGCATGAGGATGTCTCTTTCACTCGTTAATAGAAGTCAATGCTGCTTAATTTTCTATTCCATCACAAGGGGAGACTTCACATACTTCCACAATCCACAGTTTTGTTGCTAATCACTATAACCTGATCTTTAGAGTCCACAGTCAGCCATGGTCCACAGCGGTATGCTACTATTCTGGTTTGTGTTTTTTGCATCTAGCGACATGCCTCCTTGATCCTGGGCTCTCTAGTTTGTTTCTCAGGGCTAACAGCAGATTTTGGTGTCCACAGAGAACCATGGGGCAGACCATAATGCTACTAATATAATGGTAAACTGTGCCAAAAACACCACAAAGCAACCTTGTTTTGTGTGCATTTTGAAAGTCACTCAAACTTTGGGAATGCATGAAATATGTGTATCGTTCTTTTTTTTTTTTTTTTTTAGATAGTTATGGCTTCGTTAGATAGCAGGCTAGGGAGGTGACAAGAAATCAAGGGAGGGGAGCAGGGAGACCATTTGGCAAATCGTTGGAGTCCGGACCCAAACCCATGACACTGAGGCTAACTGCAATCACTATAAATATACGCTGTATTGTGTTGATACACAATTTCTAGATAATTTATGGAACATCAAATTCCACTTTTAAACTCTCTCTACACATGTTCTATCTTCACTATCAATCTCCAACAAAGGGTAAAAGTGCAAAAATAAAATATTAACATTATACTTTTTTCCAAGACATCTATGATTTGATGTGAATAATCCATTTTCCTGAGCTCAGGTTAATGGAATAATTTTCCTTTTTCTCATAACCAGAAATAGCTGTGTTGACAGAGAATGGTAATAGAACAGCTTCACTATTGGTCTGTCCAGGATTACTAATGTTAGTTTTAATGAAGTGGGACTCGCAAAAACCTCCAGCGAAATGAAGGCTGGCTGCTCTCCAAGTCCTACCAATGGGACAAACTGTGAAATATTAAACTTCTTCACATCACGGTGTGAGTGCTGCCAGCAGTATTGTTATGCAGGTGTGGTTTCACTACAGATCGTCAGTCCTCTTCATGGCTGCCTTTAGTGCCTGGATTTTGTTTATATTTTTTCCCCTTAATTGTTCAAAGATCCATTTAGTCATCATCGTCTTTTGTGGTGGACCAATACAAAATCTTAAAACCACTCAGTCGCTGAACTGAATCAGCACTGAGTAGCTTTTTTGAAGACTTTTGCTGTGTCTGAAACCACTCCCTAGTTACTACAGTGCACTAGATAGTGATGAGGCCATTTTGTGTGTATGTTAAAAATGTTTGGAGTTGAATAATATTTTTAAAGTTGGAACAAAATTGTATATTTGCTTGACTCATTTGTCCCATCAGTTAGAACTGTTCATTTCTTTACTAGCTATACATTATTATAGACTATATTATATGTCCTGTTGCAAAGGGTGCCCAGACAGGACAAACTAAGCACTGCTCATTTATGTTTCTCTTTGAACACACATTTCTGCATGAAGGTTTAGAACATTTTTTAGCTAGATTTTTTTTTTTAAGTACAGACTAATTTGTGACTGTGCTTGTTTATAGATATAAGGCTACCGTAGCTGTTCTCTTAAAAGTACATACTATTAAGTATTACTATTACTTTTTATGCCGGTCCTAATCCCAGATAAACATAAATTAAAAACATATAAACATGCAAATCACGAAGATGACTTCCTTACCAGATCTGACTACCGTGGTGTGTCAGAAGAGGTTGCAGAGGACAGAGTTAGATACAGGCACATTATTCACTATCCCTGAAGGGAAAAGCCGAAAGTAGAAGAAGCAGCAACTTGTGCAAAATATTCCAACAGAAAGCTAGCAAGTTACAGACCAAATTCTAAGAAAATCGTGTATTCTTATTTTAATGTATTTTTTATTGAGCCGTGCACCAATGTTGGATCACTTTGTAATGTTATCCTATGTGAAGTTGAGTAGCATTATCGGCTGTGTGCCTGCTGGAAGGAGCATTGTCTTAGAGTCATGTTGGAACGAGAAAAACAACAGATTCTCAGACTTTTTAAAAAGCCTTTTCTTACTGTGCCAAGTAAAGCTGTGAAGTCTTTACTCCAATTTCTCTCTCAAGTCCAAAACACGCCTCCACACAGTCATCTACAGCTCTAATCAATGAGCAGACATATCCCTAATGCTAGATCCATTCAGCTGCCACACTTAAACTTGCCTTCAAATCTCCTCTGCAAAATCTGTCAAGGGATCGAGAATTTGTTTCTGTCTCAGCGCAAAAAACAATCTATGCCAAATTGTACAACTCACATTTTCTCCGTTAATGACACTGGCAGGATTTTTTGTTGACACATAAAAATAGTGCATGGTGGATGAATATGTTTGGGGAGACCAGTCATTTAAAAAGAAATGCAGTATATTATTTAACTAGTTGACCAGCCCCCCACACCCGTCTTTTATCCACAGTTTAATAGGAAAATGTTAAGCCTATTGTGCAAGCTTTGGCCAATCACAGGCTTAAATAAAGACACTTGTGTGTCAATGCTCATCAAAAATGACTGCCAGTGTTAAGAAAATTCTAGCGCTGGTTATGTGTTTCCACAACAAAGAGAGTAAAAACAACCATGGCAATGTACAATATTTATGCAGTTTAACTAACTTTGGATTAGAGGCCACTTACAACATGTTTTGCAAAGATTCTGTTGCAGATTGGCCTTTTGGTTACACAAAGCGGGCTATGAAACTCTTCAAACATGTGTGACTACAGCGTGGTTTTCATCTACTTGAGGCTTCTGCTCCTCAGCCGCGTAAGGTCTGCATCAAAGCTGGTCTTTACTGAAAACCATGAAGCAATAGCCTCATACCACAAACCTTTCCCATAACTGTGTGAATGAGGATCATTTTTGTTACACTACACCGTGTTCTAGAAGTCGACGAATATGGGTTTTTCTTTGGCCCATGCCATTTTAAAGATTCAGAGCAGCTGATGGCCAATAAACACTGCCGATTTTTATTTATTTATTTATTTATTTATTTTTTTATATTTCGTAGGGCAGAATTTTTTAATTTCAAGAAAGAAATAAATTTTTTATAGCCATTGGTTTTAGTAATGCTTATTAAAAAGCAAACAAATGTGCTAGAATTGGACAGTGAGAACAGTTAAAGGTGAGTTTTTTGGGGGAAAACCAATAAGGTCATCTCAATTAAACTCTGTTAAATAGAGCTTGTGGAGAGCTACAAAATGCATTTATCTACAAGGTTCTATGCCAGAGAAACAATCAAAATATTTTTATTGCAGTTTTGAGCTTTTCAGGCTGAGATAAAGTGATTTTGGATGTTTCCTATGAACTGCAGAATAAGTTGCCCAAACTGCTACAAGATGGTTGGGGAAACTGGGGTCCTTCAGTTACATGTTTGTCACGTGCCTGAACAAAAATTGGCATAAAGGGAAAAAATTGGCCGACTGACCAAAAAAAAAAAAAAAAAAAAAAAAAAAAGAACAAAAATTGCTCTGATATATCGGCCAACCTCTACTGTGTTCTGGTGTTGTACCTCTTAATATAACAATATAATTATTAAGCTCCGAACTTTTTTTATTGACCGCCACATACTAAAAAATTACCATTCCATGAGTACTTTAGCATAGGTTTAACTTAGAACGTCCTTCCACAACCTTACATTTATCTGGGCTTGAGAGCAGCGAATAGTATGGCAAATCTTTTGGTTGTCAATGAGAACTAATTTCTATGTCAGATCTGTCTCACACAAAAGTGCCCATTGTGCATTGATTAATGTCTAATAACAACTTTAAACATTACAGCATTAAAGCTTTTTACAGTGCAATAAAAAGTACTTTCTGTGGCAATTTGGGCCAATTGTGAAAAAAAGGCAGTGGGACAGTAAAAAGTATCAGTGGTCTGGACACTCCTGGTCTATATGGTCATATTTTGTGGTAAAGGAGCTTTAACAACACTGACATGTTTTTGAGAAATATTTGATGATAAACGTGTGTGGAGAAAAATAAAACTTCAAAATCGTGGATAAATATGTTTGAGGACCCAAAAGTCATTTCAGTCCAGACTCCAGGAGCCCCGCGGGTGTGGATTGTCACCAGCTGCTCCCATCAGCTCCTCTTCCCAGCTGAGACCACGCAGGCCTGATCCCCAACAATCATCAGCAGTAATGTGTCATGGCCCAGTGTCCTTGAGGTAGAAAACCTTAATCTGCTCACTCACTCTGCGCTTCACACCAGAGCAGCACCAGTCGTGTGAGCGAAATGAGAAGTGGGTCCGGCGTCATGCCAGGAACAGGCACGTCGCGGGGGGTAGCCATGATTGATTAGTGTGTTTAACTCATTCCATTACACTGGCTAATAGCCTGCGGTACAGGCTTGTCTGTACTGTAAACTAGAATGGAGGTCTAAATAGAGAGAACCACAGCAGCATGCAAGATGACCTCAGCAGTAAATGTTTTTGCAGTCTGAACGCAAGCTGCATGAGAAAAATACCTAAATGCCTCGCACTGCTCTGCCCCAATACTTCCGCTATAAACAGTAACTGGATTTGTTATTGGTGTGGCCGTTGCTCAGTCAGTAGAGACGTTCGCCCACTAACTCGAAAATTGGCGGTTCAATCCCCTAACGCAGTGTATCAGTAGTATCACGCAGCAGTACCGGGACCCTTGGGATATGCAAGCACTTTGCAGGGGGTACTTGGAATTATTTCCTATTGTGTTTCCAAGATATTAGGAAAATATTTGCGATCTTTTCATATTGGACTGTTGAAAAAGTTTTCTTTGACTAATGAGATGAGGTGAACTGCTAGAGAATATTATTTGTTGCTTGTTTTAATAGCTTGTTCAAAGTATGACATTTTTTGTTATATTTTTTTAACAAGTTTAATATTATTGTTTTTAACTTTTATTTAACATGAAATACATTTTCAATATGAAATAAATGGTACAATTAATAATTTATTAAGGCAGGTAGATTTACTACTACTATTATTACTATTATCATGTTTTTTATCTTGAATTTGATACAAATGCAGAGAATTTTGTATTTATAATAACAAACATGTTTTATTCATGTATTATTATTATTAATAATAATAATAGTAGTAATAACAATTTTACAGTCCTAATCTGCTCAAAGCAATTTGAGAATATAACAAAGTCTTGTATCTTTCACATGCTAGAGCTGAATGTCAACAAAATCAGTTGAGTATTTTGAGTACTGAGTTTTTGCACAAACAAATGTCTGTATACAGAAATAGTACTAGAAGTAAATAGGGGTCAGAGGTGGAAAGTGAGTTTGATCCCCTAGCCGACCACAACAATAGAGTCTGCATGTACTCCCTGTGTTACCATGTGTACTCTGTGGCCCCTAGTGAATGAACATGTCAGTGAATGGTTGCTGGTCTGTGCATGTCTCTGTGTCAGCCCTGCGACTGACTGGCCACTGTCCCCGGTGTACACTACTCAGGCCAGTAGCTGCTGGAATAGGCGCCAATAACCCACGACCCCTAACTGGAATAAGCCGAAGAACACGAATAAATGAATGAACAATCCAAGCCTTAGTTTTGCACCAGCGTATGAAGTATTATCTCTCTTTATTACAGTTATTTTGTGTGTCTGCTTTTGATCTGAAACCATGCAGAGGTGTTTCAAATGTGCTGTGTCTGTTGCATGCAAATCCTCTGTTCTCTGTTCTAGGGCTTAAGACTGCTGAATTGTTGCTCAAATTAGGAGATAAAATCAGCTCAAATTGCTATCATTACTAACAGTAAGTCGCAGTATGTCAGTAAATGTCTTTTTATTTGCTCCAATCATACTGTAATGAGAGTTTTTAGATATAAAGTATGACACGTGACATTTAGCACTGTGTATATTTTATTGTATAATAATCATCTGACCATCTTTTGGGGGCTCTCTGTTAGTAAAAACTCCACTATGTACCACTCTCAAGCCCAGATAAATGTGGGGGGTTTGTGTCAGAAAGGGCTTGTGGCGTAAAAACCTGCCAAAGTACTCATGCGGATAATTTGCTGTGTTGACCTTTGAAAGAAAGCTAATAGGACTTTTACTTGTGACCATCTAATGTATGCCCATGATGTATCCAGAATGCCACTGAGCACTACCCTCAGGGTTTGTACAGTCATGGAAAACTTGGAAAAGCCATATAATTTTAAAATGCAATTTCTAGGCCCTGGAATAGTTCTGTTATGTTTAGGTGTAAATATTTTCCAAAAATTTGAGTAACATTTGAGCACTTCTAGTTAAACCTGCACCAGCCTGCATGGATGATTACTTTATTACTTTACTACCAGGATTTTTAATATTTGAACTGGGTACCAACTCTTCTCAGAGCGCCCGGCATGTTCAGGTGTGGTGAGTAAATATTAAACATTTGATAGACTGTGGGAAAACCCAGAGGCACTGGTCATGCCTGGACATGGAGGGCATTCGGTTGTAAATGTACGCAAGTTTGTCCAGCTGTAAATATAGTTTCATCCACTTGTGATATGCTGGAAAAAACTGAAAGTAAAACTTGAGAGAACTTGAAACTTGAAAAGTGTATGAATTTGCTCTTTAAGAAGCTGAAGCCTGAAGAAAGAGTAGTGATCTAATTAATTACTCAAGGAAAGTAAAAAAGTATTTATTGAAAAAAGAAATTCAGCTACTTATAATACTTAATAGTTTGGATGTAATACTAAAACTTAAAATAATTCAAAAAAGTATAAAAAAAAACTTACAAATAATATACATTTTATTTATAAAACCCACACTAACAAATGAATGCACAAGAACCACAAATTTAAATCACAAACTCTTCTGGACTGAGACGTCTCATGTTTTTCCTGGGATCTCCCGTAGCCACTCTTCCAGTTTGGGGGTTACTGCCCTGAGTGCTCCGATGACCATGGGCACCACTGATGCCTTCACTTTCCATGCCTACTCAAGTTCTTTTTTGAGGCCTTGGTATTTCTCTAGTTTCTCATGTTCCTTTTTCCTCATGTTGCAATCACTTGGTCAACCACAACGGCTTTCGTCTGCTGTTTGTCCATCACCACAATGTCCGCTTGGTTCGCCATTACCATTTTTGTCAGTCTGGATCTGGAAGTCCCACAGGATCGTTCTCTATCACCTTTGGAGGTGTTTCCCACCTTGACCTTGGGACTTCCAGACTGTACTCTGCACAGATGTTGCAGGTCGTCATTGAAAATGAGAATTGGTTCTCAAAGGGCTTACCTGGTTAAATAAAGGTTAAATAAATAAAGAGATGAGATGTTTAAGATGTTCCTGTACACTATACCAGCCACTTGGTTATGACGCTCCGTGTGTGCTTTCCCACCAGCATCTTACACCCTACAGTTATGTGCTGGATTGTCTCAGGGGCCTCTTTGCACAGTCTGCACCCGGGGTCTTGCCTTGTATGGTAGATCTGGGCCTCTATTGCTCTGGTGCTCAAGACCTGCTCCTGTGCAGCCATGATCAGTGCCTCTGTGCTGTCATTCAGTCCAGATCTTTCTAGCCATTGGTAGGATTTCTGGATATCAGCTACTTCACTTATCTGTCAGTGGTACATCCCATGTCGGGGCTTTTCCTTCCATGATGGTTCCTCCAGCACCTCCTCCTCTGTTTTCCACTGCCTGAGACATTCACTGAGAACTTCATCTGTTGAGGCCATCTTCCTGGTGTATTCAAGGATCTTGGATGTTTCATCCTGGACAGTGGTTCTGACACTCACCAGTCCTCTGCCTCTTTCCTTGCGCTTAGTGTACAGTCTCAGAGTGCTGGATTTGGGGTGGAACCCTCCATGCATGATCAGGAGCTTCCGTGTTTTCACATCTGTGGTCTGAATCTCTTCCTTTGGCCAGCTTATTATTCCTGCAGGGTATCTAATGACCGGCAGGGCATAGCTGTTGATTGCCCAGATTTTGTTTTTGACATTGAGCTGACTTGCCTTACTTGTTGGAGGTATTTGGCTGTGGCTGCTTTTCTTGTGGTCTGTTTGAGGTTGCCATTTGCTTGTGGAATTCCAAGGTACTTGTAGCTGTCTTCAATGTCTGCTATTTTGCCGTCTGGGAGTGGGACCCCTACTGTATGGACTATGGACTACCTTCCCTCTCTTTGTCACCACACTGCCCATTCTTGGCAAGTCCAAATGACATTCCGATGTCACTGCTGTAGATCCTGGTTGTGTGGATCAGTGAATCAATGTCTCTCACGCTCTTGGCGTACAGCTTGATATCTTCCATGTGGAGGAGGTGACTGATGGTGGACCTGTTCCTGAGTTGGTATCCATAGCCAGTCTTGGTGATTATTTGGCTGAGGGAGTTCAGACCTATGCAGAACAGCAGCAGGGACAGAGCATCTCCTTGGTATATCCCACATTTGTTGGACACTGATGGACACAGGGGTGGGAAAATTATCGCGTTAACGCAGTGTGTTAATTTATTGATTTGATTGCGTTAATTTCAATTGACGCATAGATTAATTTGGTCACAACAAAAATATTACGACGACACTGACAGAGGCAGCAACACGCCATGGGTCTTCCAGCGGGGCAGAAATGCACAGCGCAAGCGTAGAAGACGACACATTTCCGTTTCCATCGATCAGGCGCATTTGAGATGAGCCAGACTTGCGCAGTTTCGATTAGTGTCCGTCTGTGCGCAGTGCACGTCAGTTAGATTTGTGTCCGACTTGTTCCCAACTTGCTCTGATACCACAAGTGCAACGGTCACCGTGAGATCCAAACGACACCAGCGCCTGAGCCGCTGCAGTTTATCAGGAGCAACTGCGGAGGCTGCACGGCTCAGTTCACGATGGGAAAACGCACACCTGTCTGCAGTGAACGGACAGGTGATAGAATCTGAGTTTAGTGCTCATCAGAAACGTAACGCACGACACTTCACTGCCCTCCTCTCCTTCTTCCCCCGCCTCTTTTTAAAAAAATACAGACTAAAGTTACATGGATAAACCAACACACGCGAGAAGTGGATTTCGGGCGTGATGGTGCGTGATCTGAGCCACAAACTGTCCGACTTCAGTACAGGTGTATTTCCCCTCCTCTCATTGCAGCCGTGCACTCTCGTTCACAATCCAGGCGAGGCGCAGTTCATCTGGAACGAGCCTAATGCAACAAGTGAACGAGCTAAAGCAACATGAGTGACCAAAAAGACACATTGCTAAATGGACAATTCTGCTTCAATTCGTCACCAGACAGCAATAGACAAAACAAAAGTTATGTGCAGTCTATGCAAGGATGAGTTCAGTTACCACTGGAGTAACACAGTTCATAGTATTTACACTGTTGTGAACCACAACAATTGTTATTAATTAAAGAATTAAACTTATTTTTGTTAAAGTTCTAAAAGAGATTACACATGCTTTTTTAGGTAAGTTTTGTGTATTTGTTGGTTGTACCTTATTTAGGCAAACTTTGAGTTACAGGTCTCAAAGAGACTATTAATTTATTTTCTTTGCAAGTTTTGTTTGCATTGCACAAGTTTACAGTAAAGTATGTGAAGGTTAATTCAAAATAAATGTTCTAAATTTACAATTTTGTGTTTGTATGTGAATTCATAATACGATTAATCGCGAATAATTGCGATTAATAACTGGTAGTTATTAATTGCGATTAATTGCGATACATTTTTTTCAGATTTGCAATTAATTAGTAATTTTTTTTAAATCGATTCCCGGCCCTAATATATATATATATATATATAATATGGCCAAGGAATAAAATCTTGATTTTTCTTTATTTCTCAGCTAATTTACAATTTGAATAGATTTTTTTTCTCTTGTTGGCATAAAAAGCTAGGCTATTTATTATAAATATCTGTACAAAAAAACAGCAAGGCAGCAGCAAAGTTCCTTACTTTAACAGTGACATAAATGTCTTTTAATTTTAGCCCTCTCTGCTTCAAAAGTCCAGGGGCCTCATTTATAAAAAGTTGCGTAGGATCTTCACTAAGCAAGGGTGAACACATAGTGGCCAAAGATGGTGCACATAAACAAAAATCCTGATTTATGAAACCCTGCGTGCATACACCTGCACGCAATTTTCCCTTTATAGATCCCACCTGGCAAAGAAAGGTGCACACGTAAACACACCTCACGTCACGCCCTCCCCACGCCTCGAATCCACCAAAGAAGCACAATACAAAGTGACTTCTGAATGAGATTTGCCTAAACATGAGCCGCTAATGAGAGGGTTTCCCCGAGAAACACGGAAGAGTGGCAGGCAGGAGACGCTCCACACATTACTACGCGCACACGTGCTGCTGTATTGGAAAGAGAATGCCGTTTTGATTGCAATGACACAATAAACACCCCCTTCCTCTGATTATAGCTTAACAGATAATTGAAAAGAAGTTTAAAATGTAACAAATGTTTTATTTAGATTATTGTATCGCTTTTTAGGATTTCCTCACACTGTGATTAAGACTGACGCTGTGTGTAAAAGGAGGAGGCAGAGCCGTGGTGCAGGTGTATGTCGTGCGTAAAGACAAATATAACATGTCCATGCATTCTCTTTTTGACTATGTGCTTCATTAAAACCACACAGCTCTGATATGAACCATCTGTAGGAGTTGTTTATGCTCATGTCAGATCATTATTTCATAAATCCAGCCACAGATTCATCAGGGATCGCCTTTGCTTTTAGTCAACTCCATGGACCATGACGGAGCCAGCGCTGCGTCCTGTGGAAGTGCATGAGCATACAAGGCTACAAACTGCTTTATTGTCAAGAATATAATTATAAGAAATCAAATGGCCTCCCCTCTATTTTAATCAGTACCTGCTTAAATAATGATGTCTGAATCAAATACTTTTTTTTTCTGAGATATAAAGTGAAAGTAAACTGTATCAAACACACAGCAAACATGAATTTGTCAAAACAATTCAGCAACTTGTCGTGAGGGTCGCCTTTGTGCATGCCAGGGTCAGAGCTGGTATAGCGATACGCAAGGTCTCACGCCCAGTTGGATTTTTATAGATCCCACATTTTAGCGCAGAGAGTGGTGTATGTCAGTTTCAGCCTCATTTTGGGCGTACATAAACTTTATAAATGAAGCCCCTGGCCTATTATAATATACACCATTTTACACATTAGAGGCTTGTGAAAAGGCTAACTCCAGAGCATGTGGCTAATTAGCATACATAAACAAAGACACGTAAGTTAGTGCCGCTGCTGCAAGTCTCACTACAGTGTTCTTTTTGGCCAAACAGCTGCCCCATCCAAATGAGGACATTACAGAGGTAAAATGAGTCCTTTCTTTGTGATTATTAGTGTTTTTAGCGTCTGCAGAGTCTCCTTAGTCACTATTTCAGCTCTGGAGCTAGTAGCAGCATTAGCCATAGGAAACAGTGCGGTGCTTGGATTTGGCTATTTCTGACATCGTCTGAAATTAAAGGTGCAAATTAATCAAAGTAATTTGATTTATCACCCAGCCCTAATAGATGTGGGTAGGAAGTGGGAGTAAATATAACCTTGCGTTGGAGGAAGACTGCATGTATGGGGATGTCATCGTTGTCAAACATTTTTCTCAAGTAAGAGTTTTGTTACTTCACAATAATATTGTCGTAGAAGTAAAAAGTATGTTGCAATAAAACTACTTATAGGTATGAGTTATTCCAAAGGAATGTAACACAGTAACTCAGAACTCATTTCTAACGTCATTTGATCTTCATTTGTTCTTCCAAATAATGTTATATAGCTTCACGTTAGCAGCATCATCAAACATAAAAATTCTCAATCGCTCAATCATGACTAACTTATTATTTGCAGCAGCATACTGGAATGCCACATCCCTCTCTGTGCTCAGCGACTGTTTCATCCACTGCGCGTTTGATCCAATGAGCGGACGCATGGATCACAGTTCAATTAGAGTCCCAAGGTCGTGTGTTTGATGGCGTCATGCACAAAGCTGCCCCCTGGACCTATTTGTCTTTGTTAGAGCCTTGTGTATAATGGTGTATGATACAAAAGCCGGATTGGTCAGATTGTCCCGTTTAGTGTCTCTGTGGAACGTGCCATCATTTGAACGTGCCCTTCAATCAATTAAATCAATGACAGGGGCAGGGAGAGCAACATGGAAGCAAGCCCCATTACACATACACAACATGCCAAGTGGTGATGGCTTATGGGTAAAGGTGGAAAGTGACAGTGTAGATGCTGCTAAAAAAGTATGCTTTTGAAGTGTTCATGTGCATGTGTTTTCTATAGCTTAAGTATGCTCAAGTATTTTTGACCTCTATGGCAAACTAGGTATCATGCTTGCCTTACAACCAAAAGGTCCTAGGTTCGAACCCAGGTTTATGTACAACGTTTTAGTAATAGTAATGGTTCAGTAGTAGCATCAGTAGTAGTAGTAGCACCATTAATAAAAGCAGTCTTGGCATTTACAAAAAACAAGTCAAACAATAATGTGTAAGTAAAACATAATGAAATTCTATTGAGTACTTCAGCGCTTTTATTTCTACTTAAGTACAATTATCTTTTACTTACAGATCATAAAGATTTTGAGAAATTTGGCTGTGAAAAAAAGACACCTTTCAAAACTACCTTTGATTAAAATTCCTACTAACTACTAAAACTTTTTATAATGTTGTTGAGTACTTTCATATCTAGATAAGTAGTATGATTTTGAAGTAACAGTACACAGTAGGCGAGTACTTCCTCTGCTGTGGGACAGTGCTGAGGGACAATCTGTGGCCGTTCTGTGGTGTCACAGACTGACTAATTAGGGCAGAGGCAGTGTGAATTCAGAGCTGCTGGATGTGAATAATGAAGTGCTTCCAGCGTGCACATCTCTCTTTGATGTGCTTCCCTTTGAAGAGAGTAACCCCCTAAAATCCTGCTCTATCTGTGCCTTGTTCAAATTCTTATCTGGAATGACTCAACACATTTGCTGAATGTATGTTATTAGAGGTCTGATGGAATGCACTGGCTCCTCCCTGAGATGTAAACAGACTTCCTTTTAAAAGAAAAGAGCAAGATTATCATGGGATATATTTCACTCTTTAGTAAAGCAGTATATAGTTGCAATGTACAGTATATTCAAGGAATTCAGTTTGCTGCTCATGTCAGGCTTATCTTAGATAATGAGTCACAGGTCTTACAACCATCTGTACATAATGATTTCATTATGTTTGAAATGTGTTGTGTATAATTCTGGATCTTTTATTTGGTACTATTTGCTATTTGTTTTGTACAAGTCAAACCTAATATAGTACGGAACATCCACTGACTTGTAGCCTGTAGCTTTTTGCTGTTTTTCTTTTTTTTTTTATTTGTTTAAAATGGATCCCTATTAGTTGCTACCAAAGCAGCAGCTAGTCTTCTTGGGGTCTATCACATAATAAAATAACAAGCTGGTAGCCTAAATGTTAATAGATATAGATATCAAGCTATTTGCCAATGTTCTTTACCCATTAATAACAATGCACACAATGCATGTAGTCAGTCTGCTAAACTTACATTGCTTTTTAGTGGCTACAGACAAAAAAGGTTTGACTCTTGAAGTTTACATTTTTTTTAATAAAATGGTTTGTATAGTAGTGCATTAAATACACTTGTGAACTCGTATGTGTCATTACTTCTATTGGATTTTATTGGTTACTACATTGTTTTAGAATTTGTCAGACCTGGTGTTGACAAATTGAACCTGTCAGTTGCCTCTTTTTAATGAAACCAGAATGTGTGAAAGATGATTTAGTGATGTTGAATTTTTGAAGACATGTACTCAAGTTTGTGTGTTTGCAGACAAAGAAACTGTTACTGACAGATTTTCACTCACCTTGCTGCTATTGTGGACAGCGATGTGTCAAAGTTATTGCGCTATGCGACAGCATTTTGTTCATGCTACTATATGACAAAAATAACAATCTGAACATAAACACAAAAATAAAAAATATGATAAATGAGCTGAGCTGCTTCATAGTGGCCATGGATTATTCACTGAAATTATCAGTACATTTTGACAGTGTATGTATATAGAGCCATGAAACTGTGCGTTTTCAGCTCTTGAGAAGAGCAGCTCCTCAGCATACAGAATTACTTACACGCATCAATGAAACAAAACACAACCAGATATCCAGATATGCTTTTGAGGAGGAAACAACATTATAACATGGTCAAAAGCTCAAAAAAGTCAATAATAAGTTCTTTATCATTGCGAGATAGGGAGGTGGAGGTCTGCTGTCTCTGTGTGATTCTTGCTTTCTTTTTGCGTTGTTGTATTTTAGCTAAATCTCAGTGCAGTATTTAGTTACAAATTGTTAGTTAGCCGGATAATAAATTTTAATATAACACATTAACTTGAATTGTAATGGAATAATAATCAAAATGACATGACTATTACATACCTGACTGTAAATCACTGTTGCTTTATGTTGCAGGTATTCTGTACAAGGGCAGTGGAGAGAACCAGTTCATCTCCCTGCAGCCTCCGGTCATCTCCACAGTGATGGGGAACGGCCGGCGCAGGAGCATCTCCTGTCCCAGCTGTAACGGCCAGGCTCTGGGCAACAAGCTGCTGGCCCCAGTGGCTCTGGCCTGGGGCATCGACGGGAGCCTCTACGTAGGAGATTTCAACTACATCCGCCGCATCTACCCGTCCGGAAACGTCACCAGCATCATGGAACTGAGGTACATTTCACATTTTAGGGGAGATTATGGCTGTGGAATTAAAAAAATAAAAAGAAGAATTTAGCCCATGTAGTAATTAATAATAGCATTTTGTGAATCATTTGTGAAAAAACAGCATCTAGGTTGTATAATAAAGCTGCTATTTGTTGGCCTAGACCACTTGTCAAGTAGCCATTTCACCGCTACCAATACTGAAACTGCCAAAAAATTCCAACAGGGAAGCAAAGACAAATGCATGATTAAGTATTCACAACTCATTAACAAAACAGCGAGATGGGTAAAATTGTGAGACGACGTCACACTGAACTGAGAGCTTAAAGTTTAAATGGAAAGTATGTAACTTTTGAAGGAAAAAGCTAATACTTTATTATGACAGGAATCCTCTGAAAAGGGAAAGACTATAAGATGTCATATAGGCTTTATTATTAATGAATTTAATGAGCTGGGACACTTCAAGAAGGGATGCTACCATTGACAATTGAATTAATGGATGCGGGGAAACTAACCAAAATTAAATTAGCTAACATCAGTTTACATACAAAAACAACACTTTAAACACTGCTTTAAACACTCTAAATATAAGAATTCAAGTTTGTGTATTGCAGTTGTGAGTTTGTCCAATGGTTTGTTTGCCACTGGGAATAATAAAAAAAATTGTGTACCTTTAACTGATGCTTTCTCAAACAGTCGCTCAGGACTTAAAGATGGGTCACTAAAAATGTTGACTACTCAAACACCTAATATATACTTGCACCTAGCTACCATTCATTTTAAAGAAAAAACTCAACAATACAAGGAACCAGATACAACTAACCCAGAAAGCACAAAATGCTAAAAGTAGCTTAAAAAGTAAGAGTTATAAAATAATTATCAATTATAATATATTCAGTTATTAATCATACTCAAGGTCAAATCTTTAATTAAGCATTCAGGATTCAGGTCAGTTGGCTATTCTTTAAAATGGTAGTATTTTATTTTTTAGAGGTCAAGTTGAAGATTTTCAGAACATAAATTTAATTTATTTTAAACCTATCTTTGCTCAATGTTAGTATAATTTTGTTTTAATTCTGCCTTTTAACCATTTTAAACCACACACAATGCTTGATTATCACAAACAAGCTGGATAATATGTCAAATGATGTAAGTGGAAATGTTTGATAATGCAAAAACAAGAATCTTAATTGACCCACCCTGAGCTTTTAGCATAATTTTTGGGGAACAGAATTTATAAGGTTATCTGTTATTACTCTAAATAAAATTGACTAAGCTCTCAGTGAAAAGGGGAAAGTAAAATGTTAGACTGTTCAGACGTTTAGTGAGATCAGTCTCTCCTCAAGCCATTGAAATGTGAAATCTTTTTCCTATCTATCTCCATAATTAGGACAGACATCCTGTCTTCAGCATGTAATTGGGATGATTTATGCCCTCATGCCAAGTTGGCATCTCTCAGAATGGCTCTGTTTAGGCCATTTGGCTTCTTCCAGAGTGGCAGATGTTGACTGCATGTGCATAGGGTCATAGTCCAATGCAGACGCATAAATAAAACAGGAAGCTAATCTACCTGACTTTTTTCTTTGAGAATAGAAATCTTTAATCTTGTAATTGCATTTTATTTTAGCTCCAAACTTCTATTTAATATCTGATGTATATTACAGTGAAAAATTGGCACAGTTTTATTTTTTTATTTAAATAATGAAGAGTAGTTATGTTGTTGTGGGTGTTGGAAACGCTAGGTCACTTCAAACTTATAAGGTCTCCATACATACCATTTAGCTGACATTTAACTTTTTTAAAAAGAGTAGAAAAAGTAATTTAGAAAACCAAGAATGTTCTGTCAAGTAGCACTACGGGGCTGTTCTACATGAAAATGAGAGTGAGAGTATTAATAAGTGGAGCTGTAAAGAGGCGTGCAGGCTCAGCAGCACTGGCCTCGGTAAATAATGGTTTTAAGAGAGACTTGTCTCCCAGCAGCTCTTTTACTGCAATTACACAGAGAAACAAAACAAAACACTGCTATGAGGATTACTGTCAGGTACGTTAAATTTAGTCTACAAAAGGAACACTGCTGAAATTAATGTAGGTATTTGTACATGCAAACTGATTTAAACTAGCACAAACGGAATAAGTACATCTCACTTTGTTATATATGTGTTTTGCTTACTTTGGTAAAGGGGAGCATATTTATGTCTTTTGCATTAAAATAGGGTAACCATGATTCTCTTTACTGCCTTGTTTTCAAGGTCCGTGTTTAGTAAAAATGGATATCTAGCAAATCCCAATATGTTCAAATTTAGAAATGTTATTTTTAAACCAGTCACAAATACAAAAGCATCTGGCTATGCAATTTGTTTGTAAATGTCAATCAAACCATGGCAATGGTAATTTTAATGACATCAACAATTACTTATTTATATGCCTTGTAAATATGAGGCTGGCCTGTCCAAGTGTTCAGGGCCAAAAGTATTTCAATATTCATTTTCAATTTAATTCACTTTTTTTATTTAGCCTAGCCTTTTATATAGCCTTGTATCACAACAGCAGCAATACACAAAGGGCTAAAGAAACAGTTAAACAAACATAAACACACAATCAGACATAACACATAATCAAACAGAAAAAAATAACTACACTAAACTAAACAGACCCATAACATCCCCTGTCCTTAGACCCTCCTTCCCAGTAAGGGAAAAACTTCTAAAAAAAACAGCTGTGGTGGGAAAACAAAGGAGAAACCTTATGGAGACCACATTGAAGGAGAGATCCTCGGACAGGCAGAAAGGCTATAAATGTGTCTAAGATTGTTAAATAAAGTCCTTTAGCTCATCAATTTAAAGTACCTAAAAAAACATAATCTAAACAAAAATACTAAAACATAACTGTACATCAAGTCTGAAGTCTTATTTTTATAACATTTTCTTTTATTAAAAAAAAAAAAAAAAAAAAAAACATTTTTGCAAATGTGCCGTGAATCTTTGTTTTGGCAGTGGAAAATGTTTATGTAAATAACACCAATAGATTTACATTTAAATATGTGATTAGTCCTAATATCACCAACCTGGTTCACAGCTGCTGTGGTTGTTGTGGTCATCACTGTGGATCAATAAAGCTTAGTTTTGTTTCATCTGCTGTTGTCAAAATTTTCAGTTTGGATGGTATAAAAAAAAATCTCCAGTTAGTAGTATAAACAACTTTTGGCATGTGAACAAAATTTCATTAAGACATAGAAAAATAGTGCATTTATCCAAAATATCAGTATGACAAGTATGTATGTAGACAAGCCCCTAGAGCCTAAACCTTTAGCTCTAACCTTACCTTAACCATTTCACTTTGCTTCCATTTTTATTTTTATGCTCAGCTTTTTATGCTCAGTTCATTCAATACAATATGCATTCCAGTGACATAATAGTTTTCTAAATAAAGTCTGTTTTGGTGTTATTTTTTGAAGTCAAACATAAACAGCCTACATAAAGAAACATAAAGAAATAAGACTGCACTTTGGTTTATATGATTGAGAATCTGCTCATAAATTCCCATACAGCCTCATTCACTGAGAATCACTCACTCACGTACATAGATACAGGCTTTAGTGGCCAGTGTAACAAGTGTCTGAATCAATATTTCAATATGAGTGGTCAAACAGAGAAAAGCAGTGGTAATGCGGGATGAGGCTTTATGGAGATATGAGCACATATTTTCATCTCTGTGGGTTGTCGACGCCGCAGCCCGCCTCTCCACTGTCTGCTCGGCCGATTGTCTTTGCATGTGATTTTCTCTAGTGGCCGCGGCTGATTCTTCAAGGGGATACTTTGACTCTTTTTATATTTTGATGTTTGTTTGTCCCTGGCTGGACACTGTGAGGGAGAAAAGAGATTGCGTTTGAGCTCAAGTCTGAGAGCTTGTTGGCCCGAGCTTTATTTATTCTTCATGCTTTCTGATGGGAATAAGCAGCCTGGCTTATGACAAAATAACAGGATGAGCAAACAAACAATGAATGGAATGAGGAAAGTATCGCTTTATGGTTTGTTGGTTCTAACTCATTTTCTCTTTTCCATTTCTCTCTGCTCCTCTCTAAAGAAATAAAGACTTTAGACACAGGTAGGTGTCAATATTAGCGCATGCTATTACTTTCTTCTTTTGTACACATCCTCTGTTATTTTGGAAAGAACCTCCATTTAACACTACAACAATATTAAAAATAATAATCTCCAACAGTAAAAATAGGGCTGCATAATATAAGAAAAACAAGCAATTACTTGAATATGTAGATAATTATATGCACACACAATTTGAAGCCTTTGAATTTCGAGTAGTAAATATGTTTTGCATAAATTAAAAAATAAAGGGGCTCTGGCTAAGTCATAGGCTCCCTGTTAGTGAAAAGGTTAGTTTTTTTTGTTTTGTTTTTTGTTTTTGTTTTTGGTGCATGAGGTCAGGGGATTGATTCCCAAATGTGGAGCCAAAAACACCAGCTACACATAGTCAGTCCTACTGTTGGGACAATGTTTTTTTCATGAGCTATAAGGCTCCTGATTGGCCAATTATTTGCACATGCAAAGTCTGAATACCTTGCACATTGCAGTCCAAGAAACATTGTGTAGTATCGTGCATGTTGATATTGAAACAGTAAGAGAATGCAATTTATTGTGCACCTCTATTACAGACATTTGTCATTTAGTTTGAGTCTTTACTAATTTGTCTATAAGCTTTGCGTTGTAATCCAGTCCAGTAAAACAGTGCAGTGAATAGGGCCATTGTGAAGCACATAATTACATCTACATTATGGTGCTTGGCAGATGTTGTGTCCCTCAGGTGCTTACTCAGTTGTTTTGTATTCATGAATAAGACACCATTAGATCAAGCAAAGATAAACTGACAATCCAGGGGACACTAAATCAGTGCGGTACAGAGGGTGATGTTTAATGTATAATAATAAGTAACTGATGATTAAATTATCAATTAGGGAGGCATAAATAGCTGTCATAATGGAGATACTGTCATACCTGCATTAATGTGGGTAACAAACTGTGAGCCCAAGCAAGAAAAAGAACAAATGGTGAAAAATAGTGTGGGACAATTTTGTATTGTTTTGTTTTACTGTTATTGTTAAAATGGAAACAAAGGTGTTAGAAATAGACAGTGAAAACAGTTAAAGATGAGTTTTTTGAAAAAACCGATAAGGCACTCTCAATCAAAGTTGCGAGTACAGCTTGGGTAGAGCTACAAAATGCATTTAGAATTTTTGTTCTACAAGGTTCTATGCCAGAGAAACAAGCAAAATCTTTTTATTGCTGTTTTGAGCGTTTCAGGCGGAGATAAAGTGAGTTTCCTATGAACTCCTACAAGATGGTTGGGAAACCTGGTGTCCTTCAGTCACTTGGGTGCCCGGTCATGTGCCTGACCAAAAATTGGCATTAAAGTGCAAGAATTGGCTAAAAAAATAAAAAAGCTAAAGTCTGCCCGATATATTGGCGATGATGATGTATTTAGGCAAAAGCAAAACAATGAACCTTCTCATGAGCCACTTTTAGGACCTGACCACTGACCCTCTAATTGTGAAAATTTTAAATAAGGTAAGGAAATAAAGTCAAAGAGGCCATATTGTGATGGTCTGGATATGTACAGGAGGGAGGAAGGACAGTAAATATATTGGCTGAAGGATGATGAGGTTAGAGCTGTCAGACCTACAGGAAGACCAAGAAGAAATTTATAGATGTAGTAATACAGGACACGTAATTAGTTGGTGTGAAAGAGAGGGATGCAGGGGATAGGGTTACATAGAGGCAACAGCCAAAAGGAGAAGAATAGTATGACTTTTACCTACTTTAAACAGTGCCCTCAGCCCATTTGTTTACTCCTAAACTCTATTTTCAATGACAGACCCAGACACACCTATTGTAAAAACCTTTATGATAATCCCCCCAGATGGTCTGCAGTATAATGGCTGCTGCTGTCTGGATCAGCTGGCAGTAAATGCCTGTGCACTGATGCCAACTGTGATCTCTGTGTAATAGTTTAATGTATAGATGGCAGACACCTGCGCCAACACCTGGTCTGAGGTCACATCAGGGTAGATCTGAATAAAAATAAACTGCATGGGAAAATCCATTGATGTCTCCTCATCAAAGCAGTCACAGTGTAAACTGTCTCAAGCATGTTTATTTAGCTCAAGCAAAATGACAGAAAATGTTTACAATGTTTTATACTGCACTACTGTTACACTGGGCTGAATTACAAGCAGGTGTTGTCCCCAGCCCTGCGGGTTGCTGAATACTTTATAGCGACTTGATGAACTCCTTCTATTTTGGACATTTACTTTGACTCATAATGGCTGTCAAGTTTTATGACTCCATCTTCATCATTTTATAAAGATGTTTCATTGCCACATTTATTTTGCCATCACATTATCCACTTACAAAGCCGACCACTATTGACTGAGGTACCATTAAGCCGGAGTGCAAGCAGAGCAGCCATGTTTATGAGTGCGCTCTAAAGAAAGCTATTTTTCATTTTAACAGCTTCTATTTTGAGCTTTTTATTCATGGTTTATCATACAGTATGAAGACTATGCATTAACATTAAAAGTAATTTAAGAAATTCTCCAGTGTGCTTCACATATACAGAAAAATTTACCAGTGTACATTTTTTGTCACCTTCACTGATTTAAATCTATCAAAACAATACAAATACCAGTTCCAGTGCCATTTCTCATTGCATACACTGGCAGTGCTGGCTCTGGCTGCAGATATTAATTCTTAAGCAGCCATAGCATTTATACAAAAGACAAATGGCTTATAACTCTGAAATTACTCACCAACCAAAACTTAAAAAATAATGTTCTCTTTCTTGGAAACTATGTAATGTTAAGCTTAACCTATGGCTAGCTGTGAATGGTTGCATAGTATAACATGGTTATATTATATAACAGGCTCATTGGCTACTTCTCATTGATGAAATTTACAGACTAGCTTTAGTGTAGGTTTTAGCTCTAGTTAAAAATATATCCCGGACGAGCCCCCATTTTGTTAGTATTTGATGTTTTTTTTACACAATTTACTTTTAAGTCATCTTATCCTCAGTAGTCAGGTGTGGAAGAAGTACTCACAATCTGTATTTAAGTAAAAGTACATTACTTACTTAAAAGTAAATGAATCAAATTACTACAAATAGCCTTAACTTCAAAAAGTCAGTTTGACAATTTATAATAGTTAACTCAATAGTAAATGTTGATTTTGATCAAAAGTTAAATGATAAGTTAAAGCCTGCACTAGAGCAAGCCTATACGTTATTTACAGTATTAGGGGTGTGACAAGATCTAGCCAGACCAAAATGTTTCACGATCCTCGTGAGGGTTGTACTTTTTTACAGGAAAGAAGCTAATCAGTTAAGTTTGTGGCAATTGTGGCAAAAACATTTGGCAGTATATATGTTCTGCTTTGCATACAATTCATATGATAGAAGCAAATACCATTCATTACATGTTGATTTTTAAAATGCAGCTAAATAGTTTAGCATTTTATGATTTTCACGGGAATAAATTACATTTTTAAAATACATGTTTCAATAGTGTCAAAATCTTGTCTGGTTCTTATTAACCCAGTTTTGTGTTTGTCTCGTGGTATTTGTGTCGTGCCACACCCCTATACAGTATTATAACATAATGATTGTGTTAAACATCACATTCATATAACTTAGTCATACCTATCCACAGGAAAAACATTCAAAGTCTCTTTAGTGAGTATAACCTACGAGTGAAATCACGATTAGTTCTCACACAGCACTGCGGTGTGACCTTACATTTCTTGACAGGCATCTTTTTAACCTTGTGTATTGTTTCTTTTCCACACTGTATTCTCAAAGGCTTTTCTTTTCACTGCTATAGAAAAGCTTCACAGTTTCTCACACACGAGTAAAAATAGATTCAAGTTCCATCTGTGTGCTCTGAAATATTACTTCTTGTTTTAAGCCAATAATAAGGTTTATATTGTATATTAAACTGAGCTGTGCTTGGAGAAACAAGAGTGCATTAATAAGTTAGGTTTGTTTTAGAAAATTACATTTTAATGACTGCCAATTAGCCACAAGTACTAAGAAGACAGCTTAATTTATTTACAGATAAGGAAAGAGAGCATGCAGGAATTATTAGTATTTTATGGAAGCACCTGTACTTTTGCACAATATTAGACTTTCTTATTTTCTCCTCAAAATTGCTTCTTAATATTATTAGATGCGTACATAATTTAAGCTGGTGATGTATTAAAAAGCCTTCATGAGATGCATTTATTGTTATGTTGTTTTCATCATAAGAAGTCTATGGGTAATATTTTTGTGGAAAAGCTGACAAGTGCTGTATTAATGACGGCAGTAACCAATTCTGTGTACTGAATGCAGCAACAACCCTGCACACCGATACTACCTGGCCACTGACCCGGTGAGCGGCCAGCTGTACGTGTCAGACACCAACTCCCGGCGGATTTACCGTCCCAAAACCCTCAGTGTGACCAAGGATATACAAACCAACGCGGAGGTGGTGGCAGGGACCGGGGAACACTGCCTGCCCTTCGACGAGAACCACTGCGGGGACGGAGGCAAGGCTCCTGAGGCCCCTCTCACTGGGCCTAAAGGTACGGTTTCGAGAGGCGGAACAGCAATGGGTCGTTCTGACATGTGGCAGACAGAGGAGATGTAGATTTATGAGGACAATAGGCTCTGTACTGACTAATGAATACACTTGATAAATTTTGGCTACGGGTCAAGGAGAAAATAAGTGGGGATGTCTGCTATTCTTTGTAATTAAAGCCAAATAGGCAGCTGCTCAGAAATATGTTTTGCATTCAGACTCGATATGGACAATCTCTTAAAAATGTCCTTTTATGTGTCAAACTTGCTTTTTCAAACCGCTTTTCAGAAAGTGCCCAGGCTTCACACAGAGATACAGGCTTTCTGCAACCTGCCTGCAGGCATATGGCCTTCTGTGGTTGTATTGCTCTCTTGCCCATAAATTCTTGGGGATGAAAAAGGCTAAGATGAATTGTTTTGCACTAGTTGTTGCCCACTCCGAACGCCAAACTGCAATAGCTGAGCTTCAGATGGGTGATAAAGGCTTGAGTGAAGGCAATCTGAGGGAGCGACTCTAATGATGGAGTGGGTGGAAGCTGAGACCAGAGAAGAAACAGCAGATGGCTCCATTTTTTCTCTCCTCGCAGACATTTGGTGAACTCTGTTCAAATGTGACACTTTTCATCTGTCTGAGATTCTCAGACTGTCAAATAGCCAGCTCCCAAGGATTCACCGTGGGCTCCCTCAGCTCGTCAATGTTTTAGCAGAAAGCAATCTTGTGCAGACCTAGCCACAGGTCAAACCAAACCACTCACCTTCTATAGAGGCTTTTAAAGTCTTCATTGAAAAATGAAATCCTACTTGAGAGATAAAAGTGGAGCCAAAGCTGAATCAGACACACTAAACTTAACTAATACTGTACAGCTCTCAGCCTATGTCCATTGGCTGTGTCCTTGGTATTGTTTTAATTTGAAAATGGCACAATATTTCTTGCATTTTCTGTACTATCTAACTAATATTCTAGAATTTAAGAGCTAGTGAGACAAAGAATTATCAGATTGCTGTCTGCATCATCTTAGGATTGCGTTAGTGGTGTTGGTTATTGTCCTTCACAGCCAGTAATTCCAAATTCTTCCAAGAGACCGCAGTCTTAGCCAGATTCCAAAACCACTCCCTAGTCACTAAATAGAGTGATTTTCCAATTTTGTTTCATTGAACTTTACTTCTGCAGCACTCCAGCATTGTATTATGAAGTAGTAAACTGCAAGGGTCCTTAGTTTTCTTGGATTTGTCTTTGAATAACATCATTAACAATTTGGTGGGACAGGTGATTTGGTCTATACAGTATTAAATGCTATACTGGCCTTCTATATCTATTGCTTTCTTTAAGAATAAGGGGAGTAATTAAAATAAGTTGTTTTGTGTCAGATTCCAATAGTTGACTATATAGTGCAACCATATAGTCATTGACTACTTAGGAACTAGGAAGTGGTTTTGGACATGGCCTTAGTCCTGTAACAACATTAATTTCTCATATTTATAACACGCTATTGTAATAATGATTTTAACTTTATTATTCTGTAATTCCTCTTTTAAATTGAATAAAGTCAGTACAAACATAGATTAATCTTTGTACAAACTAATGTGGACAACAATAATAGCACCCTTCTTCCATGAGTCCTGTTTATGTTTCTATAAGTGCACATCTCAGACTGACACAGACTGATGTGGTGACTGCTGTGGCCTCTTAATGTACTTTCTCAGTTTGGGACAAATGGCTGTAGCAACTCCACTGACTGGGTTCCAACTTACATCGCCACACCGACACTCAATCACCGAGACAATTTCGACCCCAGTCATCACCATGGCAACAGCCCGTCTTTCACCCCTTTCATCCAAAATTGGCCAAAGCTGTCATTTCCACTTGACCGCTCATTCGTATCTCAAATTGTGTGCAGATTGTTGGTGATCGTTGTTGTTGATAACCCCCCCCCCCCCCCTAAATCTTAGCACCCATTGACACAAGCACCTCTGAGGTCTGCAAGTGCATATATACCGTATGAATACAGCCTTTCCCACTCCTGCTTGAGAAATTATTTAATACCAGAAAAGCAGCCTTTGAATTATTGATGGATGTGCTTTTTGCAGTGACCTGAATAATGGGGAGGCAAGCTTGACACATGTATCCATCGTGTACTGTCCACTGAGTCATGCAAGCAGAGATGCCGCAGAGCCACCATCGCTTTTATTTTTTTTCCTGTTTTCGTTATTTTCTCCTTATCTCATGGCTCTCACCTGGTGTCAACAGGCATCGCTGTGGACAAGAACGGCCTGATCTATTTTGTTGATGGCACCACGATCCGAAAGGTGGACCAGAACGGGATCATCTCCACTTTCCTGGGCTCCAATGACCTCACATCTGCACGACCTTTGACCTGTGACAACAGTATGGACATCAGTCAGGTGAATTATGTACACTGAGGTGCCAGACCACTGCTATGTGAGCCGCTACACCACCTACAACAGACAAAGAACAGTGCAGCATACCATATTAATCCAAGGACCAGAAACAGTAAGATTTGTATGATTTGTAATGTTAGCTGACCACAGAAAAAATAAGAAAGAAGAAAATGGGAAAAAAAGTGCAAAGAATATTTTTTGTCTTAGAAACTGAACTGAAACAGAATAGGCAACAAAAGACGCTATTTGCTCAACCATGACATAGTTACAATAAAAATTAGTACAAAAAAGAACTTCTAAATCTCTGAGAAATTCAGGTTGAATTAGCTGACAATGCACATTTGAAATATATGTACATAAAAAGAAAACTGTAAAATAAAATCTTAGCATCTGCCGTTAGCCAAGTTATAGGTTAAGTATCAAATTTATCTCAAAGAAAAAAAGTAAATACTGACAAAAAATTACAGAAATAAAACTTGTTGTTAGCAACATTACTAAACTTTGTTGCTAATCATAAAATAGGCCCCAGGCAGCCATGCACAATAAGTGGAAGAAGATAAACAAATTGAATGAATATTGAGGAAAGAAGATGATAAATTATTATCAAACTGTCCAGACTGTAGCATCCTTGGTTAGCAACATTACACTAACAAATATGCTAACCTTGAGTTGCTATGTCTATTTACTCATCATAAAATATTTTCATAAAAATAGTGTAAGAATGGCCTTATGACTCCCTTAGAATTTAGATTAAGTTTGAAACTAGGGGTGTTCATGGTTAATCGCTTAATTGATTATTGGGCATTATGGTCATAATCCATTGAAAGAAGTATAAACAATTAATGGTTATGCTGTACAGCAGAATAAAGGTACAGTACAATTGGAGAGTTAGGGTAAAGCAAACAAAATTAAGCAAGTGTTTCCTAAAATATACAAGCCTATAACTAGTCTATAAAAAAATGTTTTTTTATGGTTCATGACTTTGAATTTAATAAAGAACTGTTTTTTAAAAATGTAATGATAGGGGATGTTAAGCCAATGGTAAACAATTAATCAGTAACTGTTTGGTAAGACTACCAAATCAAAAAAAAAAAAAAAAAAAAAAAATTAACCAAATGTGCGTTGCATCTGTGGTTAGCAAAGTTAGCCATGTATTTTCACCAGATGCACTCTTTATCCTGTCTTTGTCCATCTCAGCCTTCCCCAGAACAGCCCATCAGATAAACACTGATAAACACTCAGCATATGAGATTTGCCAAAACAGCTGTTTGGTGTGTCTTTTGTTGATAGTAGATGCCATGAACTTGTCCATCTTATTGGGAAAAGAAATCTGACATACCTCTCAGTCATGGAGCTGTCCTCTCCTGTTGATTCCTGGTGTGCACAGTGACCCATGTTCCAGACCAGTGGTGGTTCATTTTTTAATGTTGTCGTTAATTGAACTAAAAAATTGCCCTAGAAAAATACTTGTAAAAAGTTTCTAATACTTTTTGTGAACACATTGCTTTAAGTGGATGTTCACGCTGAGGGGTTCAAAGCCATAGTTTGTCCCGATTCTCCTACCCTTCTGAACCATCTTGCCTCTTTTATGCACCCTTCCATCAAGTGTACATGAGACCTGACTTCACTGAAAAACATCACCCACTATTTCCTTTGTTGTGATCATAACAGAAGTTACATAGAGGAGTGATGTGTCCCAGTTCTTCTTTTTTACCTGCTCTACACCCGTGTGGACTTGTAAGTTTGCTTTAAAAAAATCCTCACTAGTAGAAAGACCCTAGGCCAAGTGCAAGGATTGGAACAGGGCCAGGACTTAAGGTCACAAAGGCATTCCAACTTTTAGACACCATGGCAACCAAACACCCACTGAATATGTTAAATGCGCATATATTAGACATGCAGAATATCCATCTTTTAATAAATAATGATAAATTTAGTTTCTGAGCAGGTCAGACAGAAGCACTTGAAAGCCCCCCAAACACATTTTTGCATTCTGCTCCTAGTACCTGGAACCAACTCCAATTAAATTTCAAATTGGAAAAAAGTAGCTTCTTATGAATTTAGATTATGGCTGCAGTAGTGAGTGCTCTTCTGCATGGATCTGCAAGTCTTAGCTACATTAATCTTTTGATTAATACTTCAGTCAGATTTGTTTTAATTAGTCATTCAAAAGCAGGGTATAGGTGGCAGAGCTGGTTAGCACTGCTGTCTCATAGAAAGGTAGTGGGTTTATGCACAAGCACACCACAAGTAAGTATGAGAAAGTATGATTGTCTTGAATAATATTGTTGTTGGCCAATTCAACAACACCTCAACGCCAAAAATAGCCATTCCTTCATTCATTTTCTTCCACTTATTGCCGTTAGGGGTCGCGGGTGACTGGAGCCTATCCCAGTAACTTTGGGCCGTAGGCGGGGTACACCCTGGACAGGGGCCAGCTTGTCGCAGGGCTGACACAGAGATGAACATAGACAGCCAACCATTCACTCTCACATTCATTGACTAGGGTCAATTTAGAGTCACCAGTTCACCTAACACATGCATGTCTTTGGACGATGGGAGGAAGCCGGAGGACCCGGAGAGAACCCACGGTAACACGGGGAGGAGAATAGCCAGATATCCTTAAATAGTATTTTCTTTTTACTTTTGATTTTTGTCCCCCTTTTATGTTTTTCAGCAGTTGCAGCTTTCAGTTTTTTTTTTTTTTTTTTTTTTTTTTTTTTTACTAGCTTTTAATACTGCATTTGATCGAGTTAATTGCAGTTAATTAATTCTGGTTTGGTTGGTGTGGAGTTTAAGTAATAGCATGTCACGCTCAGAGTGGTCCAGAAATGGTTCCTCTTCTCTTATTTTCTATTATAATGAGCCTATGTGAAGCCTTATTGCCCCGGGCCCCACTAAGTGTGTCAGCAGACCTGCCCTCACCTATGGCTTTTTATTTTGCAACACCATTTACTTATTAGAACCAATTTTGTAAATTTCAACAAGTGTTATATTGTGTTTAAAATAGTAACTAATTATAATGGCATGAAACATACATTTGAAAGCTTGGGATAAATAGTCTATAATCATTTTCTCTTTCAGTAAAGACCAGATACTCAGTTAATAACACACTGACCCAGAAAATGATGCGCTTTTATCTGTACCGAAGATATTTAGAAGAAAAATCCACAATATTTTTGAGATTTTCTGTGTTAAATAAAAAGTCTTTTTTTTTTTTTTTTACTAATCTACAGTATCAGGAGGAACTGCACACTAAATAAAATTAGTTAAAATTTCCCAAAACAAATCTAGTTTCTGCTCTAAACATTAGAAGACCAAAGCATTTTCTGTAGAAATATATGCTCTGAGAAGAATATGATTTAGGCAGGAAGTGCAGACATAGAGTGTTTATTGAGAAGATGAGTTTTCAGGTCACAGCAGATGATATGGAGGCAGGAATAATTACTCAGTTTGGGGGGCTTGTTTTGATGTGGCTGGAGCTGAATTAGTGTTCACTGTTCCACTAAAAAATTCTCAGCATCGAGGACACTTACGCCATCCATGATAATGAAGCCGCTCCGAGTAAGAAGTTCACTGCACATAAAACCTTTTCTTCTGCTCAACTCGACAATGGCCGCCTCTGTCAAACGAAATTTACAATACACCTCTAAAAAGTAGTGCCCTGCCTCCAGACAATAGGTTATAGAATTACAATGCGTGACACTTCCGCAGCAGAGGTACAGCTCTTTGCTTAAACATTAATAGCATTCCAAATTTTACTGCTTAAAAGTCACGACCTGAGATGAATAATGGAGAAAATACAGTTGGAAGAATGCTGGGTTTCTGACAACAGGGAATTCTAAAGTGGAACTAAGGAATACCTCATAACTTGGTTTATGAGGCAACTGTTCACTATTTTATGTACTTTATTCTATATTAGGATGATGGTGCAAAATTAAAGTTTTAGAAAGACCACAAAAAAAAGAGACAAAAACATACAAACATGGTTATAACATAATGGCTGATTGTAGTTATTGACAGACTTTAGTTGTTTAGTGGTTTAAGCTATCTCACTTTCTTAAGCATGTGAGCAACTACAATAGTGCTGTGTTGTTGGTACAAAGCTAGTGGAAATAGGTCAGATTTTATTTTCATTCTGTTCATTTTAGCAAGATGTATACGTGGATATCAACTTTGCAGTGTATCAAAATAAAAGTAATATTACAGAGCTCAAAAGGAGTAGAGTGATGTGCAGACATGTGTACTCCTACCCGCTTTTCCAAAAATATAGAGTACTCGGTCTTCCTTCCACAGTTCAAACACATGCATTTGTTAGATGGCTCTAAATTGTCCCTTGTGAATAAATTTGAGAGTGAATGGTTATCTGTCATAAGTGTGTCTGTGTCAGCCCTGCAACTAACTGCTACTGGGATAGGCTCCAATACACGTGTTCCCTAACAGGAATAAGCGGAAGATGAATGAATGAATGAATGAATGAATGAATACAATACTGAGGTTATTGAAGCACTTGGTTTTGATTATGTGCATGCACACAGCCTGCATACTAGACACATGTATGAGTGCAAAAATCAGGAAACATAGATTATGGGTTAAACAATAATTTAATTTAGCTTGAGAATTCTTGTTCAGAAGTGCTCAGTTTGTCCAGTGGAACTTATGGGTCCTCTATTTAGACATGGCCTTTCAGACACATAGAATTAGGTTTTCTGCTTGCAAAACATAAATGTCAATTGGAGAAAGACAATTTGAGATATGTGCAGATGTCATGGCTCTATTTGTGCATGTAAATGGACTGAGTAAAATACGCCTGAGACAGTATTTTGAAAATACAGTATACTATTATATTAACAGTCGCAATATTTGTATCGCAAATAATTACTTGTATTGCAATTAAAACAGTGGAATCTATAATGTCATTTATCCTTACAGAACACCTTTTAAGGAGAAAATCCATTTAAACTGATATCTGTATGAAAGCTGCATTTCATTTTGTTCAACTGTAGTCTACATTTTACCCAATACATCTTTAAGGTTTTACACACATATTTATTCTAAAATGCACAGCTTTTTCTGCATTCTAATTGGAAAATTCCCAACTTTAAGGATTATTAATAGATTAGTGGATGACTAAATGTCAGAATCATACATATTGTATATCTACAGTGCAATTAAATGAAAAATATTTAATTTTTTAACTTAAAAATGTTTAAGTTGCAGCCTTCTGAATGTAAATCCACATGCCCAAGTTCCGCTTTATAGGCTTGGCCACTTTGACTGACAGCTTGGAAAGAAGTGCTGTCAGTCACAGACGCTTAGCCTGACAGCTTTCTGACTGAGATTAGGATATTCAATTTATGTTTGTAGCATAAGGACAATTTTAATCTTGTTACGGCTTTAGATCTGGGCTGTTGGCTTACGTTCCTTGGACAGTTGTGTTTATGGTGCTCCACTAATTTAAACCACAACGTCAAAGAGATCTGTCATTTTTATATTAGATTAACAAACTATTTGCAGTTCCAGGCAGTCACTGTATGTCAGTAACCCCAATCAAAGTACTTGACTAACCTGGACACTGGATAATTAGTCTTCTTCTAAAAAGGATATCATATGGGTATTCTGGTTTTCACGCTACAAATTTTCATATTCCTAAACTCACACCAAAATGAATTATTTGAATTACAGAAGTAGCAGTCTTTCCCAATTCAGTTATAATCAGTAAATGATTTAGATGACAAAAATGACTGGTTGTTGGAGATATTATAGTAATTGAGCTGCACAGTATATCCCAAAATGATTGTTATCGCAATATCAGCAAACGCAATATCTGTATTGCAAGAATTGAAATATATTGCAATAACACTATGGTCTTCCATCTCAGAGATTTACTCTGAAGAATCATTTTCTTAACAGAGGCCTAACATTTTTTTAAAAAGTCCTGTTTTAGTGGTATTTTCCTCAATTTAGTCACAATTTTGCCTTGTTTTGGGCCTGGTTTAGTCTCTGTTTTGATTCTGATGCTGTTTTAACTGAATACAGGGACTACTATTTTAAAATATCGCAAAAATATGATCGCAATATTAATATATATAGCAAATATTGCATGTTTTTCCCATATTGTGCAGATATCTGGTAGTCCGTAGGCTAAAGTTAAGAAAGTAAAATTGATCATGTCAGAAGGATAAACAAGGATATAATATCAACAAATAATTGTGGTCTACTACTGTTTAGCATAACTGGACTGACTTGTAGCATGTGGCCTCTAGCTTATGTAATGCTAATTCATTTTATAAATCTTTTTTTTTTTTTTTTTTTTCTTTCAGTTTTTCCCTTCTGGGGTTGCCACAGCAAATCATCTCCCTCCTAGTGTGCAGTGATTTGCATATTGATTTGGCATAGGTTCTACGCCAGATGCCCTTCCTGACACAGCCCTCTCCATTTATCTGGGCTTGGCACTGACACACAGTACACTGGCTTGTGACCCTCTGTGGCTGGATTTGACCTACTATGGCTTGAATACAAATTCCCCTTAAAAAAATTAAACAGCTAAATATTAGACCAGGATGTTCTCTACCCAGACACTGACATTACACAGGTGTAGTCAGACCGGATGTCATTTTCAAAGCTATGTTATGTCAAATTTTTGCATCAATTTAAAACAAGCAATAGACTTAGACAATAGATTTTAGTTAGATGATTAATTTTTAAGATTTTTGAAAATGCAACTCATCGCATGTAAAAAAAGGCATTGCTAAAGCTTTTTATATTATAGCTTAATATCAGTTTTTATGTATCACTGTAAGATTACTAATAATTATATAGAATTAGCAACTCTAACTTTGTCCTTACAGAAGCATTTTGGTGTCAACAGAACAACAGTCTGTTTTCATGCGTGGGTGGCAAACATGAAGTACATAAAAGAGCACAGGCACAAAGCACTAAGCATGTCAGTTTTTTGCTAATTAACCAAGTCATTCGTCAGGAGCCAGTAAAGACGTGGTTTTGGCGAGACGGTCTGGTCCTGAGGCGTCGAGAGCTGGCTCAGTGCAATTCAACTAGAGTCAGCCTTAAAGGAAGTGTGTTGGATTATTAATCACCCCACGGAAAAGCACTGTTCATGAGCGCTTGACACTTTTAATGACACCATTATATATATGTGAAGGATAGACTAGTCATCAGCAATGCCATAAATAATAGGTTCTATGTATTAACACAGCCGACAAGCAGACTGTCAGAATTAAAAGTTACTACTAAAGTTGCAACGGCTACTAGTTATGTATCAGTTATGTATCAATGATGTAGTTAATAGAGCTGTCAGTTATGTGTGTGTGTGTGTATATATATATATATTTATTTTATTTAATTTTTTTTTCTCCTTTGTAACATGGCCATAAAGCAAGAAATAAAGGAACCCCTAGTATAATTTTTTAAATAAATAAATATGAAGCTTTTTACATTGTAGAGGCTGCATTCTGATCCTTCTCAACTGGTGGGTCAGGACACAAAAGTGGGTTGCAAGAAAGCTCTTAGCAGGCTGTGAAGGAAATTATGGACAATTATGGCATCGGTTGATAATCACTGCTGCAGATGTCTTATGCTGTAAGGACAATGACTCAGTGGTGGCCTCTGTAAATAGCTTTGGTGCCAAAAGTGTAGATAGCAATTTCACATTGCATACTGTTTTTTTTTTTTTTTTTTTTTTTTTTTTTTTGAGCATTTGAACTGCTATGGTAGCCCTGCAGGGACATGCTGTTGATTATGAGCAAAGCCTGAAGAAATAGGCCAGATAATAAGATATTTTTAAAATTGTTGAAGTAAAATGTAGTTCAGCTTTAGTTCAATTATGCCCTACTCCTTCACACAAAACTATATGCTCCTGATGAAAATAAGAGGGTTTGTCCTCCAGCAGTGCCCTGTTTGTCCCTTCTGGGCATTTTTACTAAAATAAGAAATGGGAGTAATAATACCAATGATTCCTTTCCCTGAGGTCTATGGTAAAAGTCACTTTTTGCAAGAAAAAAATATACAGTAACACAGTTTTGAATGGTAAAATGTACCTTTAAACTGGAATAACTTTGTGATAGCTCACAAGTCTAATTACTTTATTTGTAATTTAGGCAAGCCTTTAAAATCAAACAAATGCCAATCATTGGTTATTTCTCAAAGCCAAGGAACATAAATTAACAACCAAGTGTTTGCACGGCAAAAAAATATAAGCCATAATCCTGTGGTCCCTGCTTTAACATATTTTAGTTGGCAAGAATTGGCATTATGTCAAGAATGTTGACAATTTGACAACTGCATTGACTGAGTTGTGAAAACCCAGACAGTTATAAAAACTTAAAACATCATGTACAGATCCTGGAAAAGTTATAGATGCATGTATTTGTTGAAGTGTTATTTTTAAGGCATGGCAATAACATATATTATTCATTATTACTACTCGTACAGAAAAGAAAGTTCAGATTTTTGAAACCATGGTACTTCAGATTTAAATAATGATTAAAAATCTATTTAAAATTCATTCAGAATCATTCAAATCAAGTAAAATTTTAAGTCCAACTCAGCTTATTATCATTAAGCAATTATTAATTTCAATCATGGAACCTGGTTGAAAGGTTATGGAAAAATAATCAAAAAGCAATCAGTTAAATTATCAGTTAATCTTTAACAGAGTTTAGACTGGAAAAATAGGTATTATGATTAACAGTGTTTTTTTTGTTTTTTTTTTGATAGGTTTTAGGACATTTTTAAAAATACAAAATAAAAGGTTGTAATTAGTTTTTGTAGGTAAAATTGTTCCTGTTCTTTTCACTGTTATACATCAATGACTTCCGACCTTCTGTATTGCAGGTGATCTTGGAGTGGCCCACAGACTTGGCAGTGAGCCCCATGGATAACTCTCTTTATGTTCTGGACAACAACATAGTTTTGCGTATCACTGAAAACGGACAAGTGAGCATCGCAGCGGGACGTCCCACACACTGCCCTCTAGCTGCGTTTGAGCGAGGCGTGGCTGGAGGTCAAAGGGCACTGCTCACTCCTTTAGAATCGGCCGTCTCCATTGCCATCTCATTCCATGGCGGCATCTACATCGCTGAGACCGACGAGAGGAAGATGAGCCGGATCCGGATGGTTTCTGTGGACGGGGAGATAACGCACTTGGCCGGGGCGCTCTCTGAATGCGACTGCAAGAACGATGCCAACTGTGACTGCTACCAGACAGGGGACGGCTACGCCAAAGACGCCAGGCTCAATGCTCCATCTTCTTTAGTGGCGGCTCCAGATGGGACTCTGTACGTGGCAGACCTGGGCAACATCCGTATCCGAGCCATCTCCAGGAATGGGCCAACTTTGGCTTCCAGTGGCGGAACGTATGAGGTGATATGACAAACTTTCCCTTCTTAATGATATCAACTTTAGCATCTGATGAGGCACTGCAACAGATTCTTTGTTGCTCTGACGCGAGCAGCAACAATAGCATTATCAGAGCATGCGTTATGTTTCATTTACTTATCTACTTGATGTTGTGAGTGTCCTAAACGTAGCAGTTCATCATCATCTTCATCAGCTCATATTAAGATGATCATAATACCACTCCTAAACCAACTAAATTTAGCAGGTTTGACCCAACAACACGAGTTCTACACAAGTTACATTTTAGAACTTCTTTTCGCAGGGTCGCCACAGCAAATCATCTGCCTCTTAGCGTACAGTGATTTGCATAAATTTTGGCATCAGTTTTTACAGCAAATGGCCTTCCTGACACAGTCCTCTCCATTTATCTGGGCTTGGGACCAGCAAAGGAGTACACTGGCTTGTGATAGCTTGTGGCTGTATTCATTTACACTCTAGATCTAGAAGAACATACAGTATTATTATTAGAGGGTGACCGATATTGTTTTTTCTATGCCGAGTTTTTTTTTAATTTGTTTTTTGAGAAAACCAATAAGGCAATTTCAATCAAACTTGCTGTGCAATTAGAGCTTGGGGAGAGCTACAAAATGCTTTTTAACTTTTTTGTTCTATAAGGTTCTATACCAGAGAAATTAGCAAAATCTTTTTAGTGCTATTTTGAGCTTTCCCTATAAACTGCAGTGTAAGTGAACGGCTACCAAATGGGCGGGGAAGTTGGAGTCCTTCAGTCACATGGATGCTCGGACCAGTGCCTGACCAAAGATCGGCATTAAAGGACAAGAATTGTCCGATTGCTGATTGACTAAAAAAGGCAAAAATCGGCCCAATATAGCTGATATATCGGTTGACCTCTAATTATTATGTGGAGAAATAGATTTTTCAGAAAATCTGTAAAATCAAGGGCCTGCCTTCATGTTCACTAATATATTAATGGGCCCAATTATGCTAAATTTACTTTTTTGAGTGTTTAACCACGTTAACCATATTTGCACCTCAAAAACATACCTAGGGTAGTATTTTGTTCCACTCACATATGTTTGAGTAGTACTGCATGCTGCCCTTCTCAAGAGCTGAATACGCTTGGTCTTACAGCTCTACATAGACATGTGAAACCAGCAAGTGCTCCAGCGTGTTCCTAAAGCCCATACACTGTCACTGTACTTGATAATAGGCGTGCTAAATAGCCATTTTATACTCTGTCTATTCCCCACTGTTGCCAGCATATACATTATTTCAAGTTTTAAAACGTGAAATATGTGAAATCAGTTTCAGAGTGTCCAAAATTATTTCAAACAGTCTGAAAAAATTGTTCCCTTTAAATAAAATGAATGCATATTTTTCTGAGCTTCTATGTTTGGGCCTTTTGTCCACACATCACAAATTTTGCTTTTTAAAAACATCAGACAATGTGCCGCAGACAGCAGAGACATGAAGAAGGACAACACAGGTCTTTTGAAAATAATATAATGCAATTACTATGCATACTAACCCATGGCCCTTAGTGAACATGGACGGATCCATGGTAATGCCACAACAATGACGGCAGCTGTGAGCAGCAGTTTGGCAAAATTAGGACCAATTACATATTTAATTGTGAAATTGCTTTATGAGAAAGAACTTATTTTGAGTACTGGTAGCGGTGCCATGTGGATGTAGATGTTTTTCCAAATGCTTTTCTGTAGACAGAGATTTTATTTAAACGGATGGGGAAAATATTTGTTTAGAGAAAATATGTGTACATGTAGCCAAGCCAAAGACAGTTGCTGCTTGGAGACGCTATAAACTAAACAAGCAATGTATTTTCCACATGGGCATGTATGTGCATTTTTAAAAATACCTTTGTAAATAGGTGGCCTCCCCAGACGCCCAGGAGCTCTACATGTTCGACAGTAACGGCACCCACCAGCACACCGCCAACTTGCTCACCGGAGACTTAAAATTCACCTTCGGTTACAGCACAGAGAATGATGTAACAGCAGTCACGGACAGCAGCGGGAACACTCTGAGGATCCGACGGGACGCCAACAGAATGCCTGTGCGCATCGTGGCCCCGGACAACCAAGTCATTTGGCTTTCCATGGGAACAAACGGAGGACTCAAGACTCTGACAGCGCAGGGGCAGGAGCTGGTGCTGCTTACTTACCACGGCAACAACGGACTACTGGCTACAAAGACTTCAGAGATCGGCTGGACTACTTTCTTTGAGTAAGTTTCATTTGAAATAAAATAATGATTTAGTCTCAAATATGTCCTTAAATCAATCTTGGCTTATTGTTCTCTTCAGAGATCACCGCACCACACATCTGTCTCTCACATCTATCCTCTCCATCCTCTTCTCTTACACCAACTAAATTCATGTTCTCTTTTACTACATCCATAAATCTCTTTTTTTGTCTTCCTTTAGGGCTTAAGCATGGCAGCTCTAACCCCAGCATCCTACTACTACCCAGATATTCACTATCCCTCCCCTGTACTTGTTAGTTTATTGAACTAAAATGAGCCTAAATCTCGACTAACCAAGGTCTAAACCAAGGGATAAAGAAGAATTACCAGAGGAAAAAAATGCATTACTAAATAAAGACAATTAAACCAAACAGACATTAAACCAAGACTAAACAAGGTCTAATCTAGGAACGAGAACTAACCTAGGTCTAAACCAAAATCCAGGATTAAACAGTGGTCTAAGCAAATTTAGTGATTTATTTATGATTTATGATTTATTTATGAAATTTATGAATTTTCCTATGTGGTTATTTTTGTTACAAAGGTCATATGATCATGGAACTTTTAACTATGTATTTAACTTTATGAATTGAAATTGTTTATGTGACTTTTAAATAAAGAATAAGAGAGAAAAGATATTGGCAAAAACAAAAAGAAAGAAAGGAAACGCACTAAAAGGTTGATACTGTGCAGACATGAAGCAAATAGACCCAGAGGTTGAATCAAAAGTATGGCAGGCAAACTACTTGGTGAGTTGAGTAAGCCGAGTAGCAAATGTATGGCTTTTAAAAACAAGTGGCATTTTACAGCCAACACTTGTCAAATATTATTTACTGTACTTGTCTTGTTTCTTTAAACACAGTCAACAATAGTAACATAAAAGAATAAACTGCATAGTTTGAAGAGTAGGATATTTAGAAATGTTTCCATCTTTGTTGACATTACAGTACATATGCCACTTACACCAGAGTTTGCATGCTACTTTAATGTAGTTATCTGCACTGCACTTACAAGTTTAAAGCTCAGATTTGCTTGTATGAAGTTATAAAAGTAGAGAACACTGTTCTTTACAATTTGACATCAATCAGTTGCCATTCTAAACCATGCCATACAAAAACTGTACCATTCTGTTGGGTTTTATGAGGCTTTCATTTTGTAAGAATATGCCACCTGGAACACAGAGAATGGTGCCACTTTGAATTCCAGTAGCATGGCCTCAGCTTCTCTCTCTGTGTGATCAGCTGTCATGTCACATTATCCACAGAATGATACGCTCACTATAACTAAAAGCACTGCATTCACTGGAAATTAGAATGACACATCAATCATACAAATAATTAAATTCATTACAAGCTGGCTTTTATGCAAACCCCAAAAGATGATGGGATGTGTCACTTACCCATATCAAATATTTGGACTTTTTCACTTTGGGCTGGTAATGACGGCCCTTATGCTTTGAAAATTGAACATGAAAAAAAAAAAAAAAAAAAAGCAGAATGATAAAATGACATTTTAATTACAATAATGTTGATGGTCCTACTCAGAACAGATAAAAGAGCTAATAATTGGATGCACTATGGCACAGAGGGCTCTCATACATAACAGTGCTCTGACATCTGACGTTCTTTTTGTTGAACAGCTACGACAGTGAAGGACGGCTAATGAATGTGACGTTCCCCACCGGAATGGTCAATAACTTATACGCGGACATCCACAGCGCCCTGACGGTGGACGTGGAGAGCTCTCTGACAGACGAGGAGATCAGCATCACCACCAACACCTCCACCATCCGAGCCTTCTACACGCTGGCCCAGGGTAAGGCCACATAGAGTTTGTTCACGGTTATTTGTCATTGTTCCGGAGGGTCGCCGGGGCAGTGTTGAGTAAGCTAAAGTCGTGTATCATTACGGCGCGGAGAGGCTGACAGATGACAGTGTAAATGATGACTCCCTCCGTGTGTGGGTTTGAAGTGTCAGCGAGATACTTCCACCTTGGATCTAAATGGCTTTGGCCCTGCGCGGCCAGATGGGACAGTTATTTTACAGCATCATTCATGTTCATTCTTTTGATTTGATATCAAACATGAACAAAATTAGAAGGTAATACCTCCTTCAGAAGACTGTCACACAGATTGTATCCGTTTAAGTCGCTGATTCTCTTTTCACAAAATATAAGGCTTTCCAAGTCCATCTTTAATGGAAAAAAAAATGACAGATCAGGACTCACCCAAGTCTAAACAAAGGCATAGAGATTAACACAGAAGAATGCACTACTAAATAAGGGTAAAACGGGGACTATATCAGGACTATTTCAGGGCTAAACCAGGACTAAACGAGAACTAAACGAGAACTATGACTAAATCAGGTCATGACAAAATCAGAAGTAAGCAAGTATATAAAAAGAAGTAAAACTGTCTCTAAATTAAACAAAATCAGGACCTGACATGTTATTTAAGGCAGCAGCTACTTGTTTGAATCTTTCTATGATTAAAATGTATTTATTTTAATACCTGAAAATGCCTCAGTGACACTCGTGAATTGCAGTACATACAGTACTTTGGCTAATCTCTTTAGTTTTAGTTAAGCAATGCAGTGTTTTCTAACTCAAAACACTAAATAATCAGCTTCATGTTAGCCATAATACATATTTAATTTGAACATAAAATATGCTGTTATTCAATTATGCATTACCAAGTTTATTGCCATTTTTATTTATTAAACTATTTGTGCTTCTGTGCTAAATGCCTCTTTAAAATGGGAATATTAAAAACAAAAAAGGAAGAAAAATAAAGTGTTTTATTTTAGTAAATGCCCTTGTTAACATGCCATGGTGTTGACAAGCCAAGTAAATCTTATACCTGTACTGGCAAAAGCAAACACTTTGCTTTAGCAGATTGCACATACTCATACTTCTTTCTTTTGGCTTTTCCCTTCTTTGGTTGGCACAGCAAATCATCTGTGTCTAATCATGCAGTGACCTTGTATACAGTATTCATTTGGTATAAATTTTACACCAGATGCCCTTCTCATTGATCTGGGCTTGGGACTGTCACAAAAGTACAGTACTAATGCTATAGCTGAGCTGCTATAGCTGCTATAGTCTGACCAGTTCTTAGGTCAATACTTATACTGAACTAGGGAACTAGGGATTTGTAACTGTCAGGACACTCCCATCTTAATGGTCTTATATTGATCTTTTTTTCAGGCTTTTTGAAAGTGTTTTGGACACACAACATGAGCTGACAGCTTCATAGTGACGGCAAAATGAGCTCTGAAATGATTAGAACTAGTCTGGTTAGAAACACGAATGAGCACATCTTGGTTTCATTTGTCTATGCAGAGTGCTGAGACCAAATGTTTTCAGCTCTTGAGAAGGGCAGTGGCTCAGCATACAGGATTACAATACATGCATGAATGAAACAAAATACTACTCCAGGTATGTTTTTGAGGTGGAAGCAACAATATAGGATGGTTGTTAGCTCAAAAAAGTTGATGTAGCATAATTGGGGACCTTTGTGTATTAAAGTTTGGGCTTCATTATTAAAATATCCTGCATGGACAACACATTCAAATAGCCATAGGAACTGATCAATATCTTTAATGGTGTTTGGTTTTACAGCAGAACATAGTTTAGTCTCTGTGGCACCTCTTCTGTCTGCTTCTCCAAACTGGTGGTTTGCTAACGATCTAAAATCTAAAAGTATTTTATCAAACAAAACTAGGTATAGCTAATAATTACCTCAAATATGTAATTAGTCATATCTCAGTTTTAACTTACACTTTATGTTTCTCCACAGACCAATGCAGAAGCAGCTACCAAGTTGGCTTTGACAATTCACTGAGGATTACCTACGCCAACGGGATGGATACCCACTACCAGACAGAGCCCCACATCCTGGCCGGCGCTGCCAACCCAACTGTCGCCAGGCGCAACATGAGTCTGCCAGGGGAGAGCGGGCAGAACTTGGTGGAGTGGCGCTTCCGCAAAGAACAAGCCAGAGGGAAAGTTATTGTGTTTGGACGCAAGCTAAGGGTAGGTTTTTTTTTCCTCTAGTGGCACATGAGTAGTATATTCAAAGTGAAGATTTACTGTTGCCTATGGTTAGTGGCAAGCTGACGAGCACTGCCACTGGGAACACTGAGGTAAGAAAACATATAACGCAGCCAGTTAGCCTGAGCAACCTGATCAGAATAAATATTTTGCCACCTCAAAGTTGTAAAAAATATAAAATGTGTGTATATATTTTTCTATTTTAACACTTTCTGCGTCTATTAGGGTTTAGTTCCTAACAAGCTGACAGTGGCCAGATCCTGGCTAATGCCACTGGGGAGGATTACACAGAGGCACTGACAACCATGCAGCCTCACTTCCATTTACTAGAGTCAGTTTATTTTATTTTTTTCACAAATTCACCTACATGTCTTTGAACAGTGGGAGAAAGTCAGAATACCCAGTGAGAGAACCCACAATAACACAAGGAGGACATGCAGACTCCAGGAGCACTAACCACTCTGCCACTGCACCCCCCACTGCATTGGTGCAGTTTTTCCAAAAAATGTATTCTTCAGTTGTCTATGAGTTTGTCCTATAGGCTTTTTACCCTGTGGGGTCGCCATAACAAATCATCTGCCTCCTGATTTGCATATTACACTGGATATTACACCAGGTGCTCTTCCTGGTAAAACATAGTTATAGCTGCTATCAATACAGTATGCAGGGTTCATATGAGTGCTTGAAATCCTAGAAAATGCTTAAAGTTTGATTTCAAGGTTTGCAAAGTGCTTGAAAATGCTTGAAATAGCTAGTTTTCACGCAGGGGTCGCAAGATTATGAAGGGAGCAGCCAAAACCTTTTCTGAAAAATGTAAGTTTAGGAAATGAATAGCCTAAATGACAGGATTTTTAAATAGGGAACAGTTTTACTAGTTTTGTTTGTCATTTTTGTCCATACGTTCCCAACTAGATGTTTCAAATTAGATTCTGCTCAGATACAGAGTGTGAAAAAAGCTGGTACCTTTTATATAAGGTGAGTGTTCCTCGCAACTCTTTCGCTTGCTCACATATATTTGAGTTGCTGATTGTCTGGTAGATTTGTTTATTTCAAACTAAATATGCTCCAAGCTTATCAACAAGATCGACCTTAAACTTAATTGTGATTCAATATAAAATTGGATTTTTGGTACAGCCCTACGGAGGCCTCTCTGTTTATTTGGGCTTAGGGCATTGCTAAATACCTTGGTAACTCTGAGTTTTTTCCAGTGTTAACTGCTAAGTCAATTTGTGAACAAAAATCATTCTGGCTTATGGTGTTGTAAGTACATGGACACACTAAAATCACAAGAACAAACAGCCAATTCTGTGTGTTGCATGTTAGTAGACAACATGGATGAGCAACACTCAGACTTTCTTTTCCAACTGTAAGGCCTGTGTTCATGTTTGACTGCACTGTACAGCACATTTAACTTACCTTACAGTCTTTTCAGTCTGCTCTAAATTTAAGAAGCTGAGATTTAAGCGCACCTGAACCATCGCCCAGTGTGTCTCTCAGTTTAATGATCCTCGAGAAGGGAGTGTTAATCTCTGTGACAACAGTAGAGAAACTGTGAATCCAGCCTGAAGCAGCCTGCCAGATAAAGAATCTGAATATTATCATCAAAGACAATGTGTTAAATTTGGTGTTTCATTTTTCTCCTTGTTACCAGGTAAATGGGCGCAACATCCTTTCAGTAGATTACGACCGCACCCTGAGGACGGAGAAGATTTACGACGACCACAGGAAGTTCCTCTTAAAGATCATCTATGACACGGCGGGACACCCAGTGCTGTGGGTGCCCAGCAGTAAGCTCCTGCCGGTGAACGTGAGCCGCACCAGTACTGGGCAAATCAGCGCCCTGCAGAGGGGGCCCACCACAGAGAGGCTGGAGTATGACAGCCTGGGCCGCTTGGTGTCCCGGGTGTTTGCTGACGGGAAGATCTGGAGCTACACCTACCTCGAGCAGGTGGGAAAGAATTAATGTCTACTACATGTAATAAGAGGCACTACAGTCCCTTGCTTTTGCAGTGGGTATTCAACAATATCTTGCTATGTCAGGCATCTCTTTAAAAGTGACATAGCAAATAGGCAGAGGCAAGTAGGGCTGCCAAAAATGTAAGAGCATTGTTATTTCAAAATAATATTAAGTAAACAAGTATTTGGTGAAAAACATGACTATGAAATGAAAAAAAAAAAAAAAGTAGTGAGTTTCAATTTTAGTACTGATGTAATCAGACAGACAAATTATGTTTTTTTTCCAAACAATAAACTATAACAATTTGTAAAATAAATAAATAACATCTTTATAAAATAACAAAATAATAAAAATAACTGCTTTTGAAACCAATACATAGGTAATATATAGAGCTGGGTAGAGTAGCCAAAAATTCTACTCCAGTAAGAGTATTACTTCAAAATAATATTACTCAAGTAGAAGTAAAAATATGTCATGATAAAAATACTCTCATATTCTGTAATTTATTTAATCGTTACTCAAGTAAATGTAACAGAGTAAATAAAACTACCCACACACTGCCCTTTTATACAGGTTTTGTAAAATAAGGTGAGTGGTGTAAGGTATTATATTATATAAAATATTAAATAGTTTTTTAGACCTGGTATTATTTATTTATTCTTTTTTTTTTTCTGGCAATGTGAACCTAAAAGGCAACTCAAATTAGTGGTCTAGTGTACAACACATGAATTGTTTATACAATGGATCAAATAAACAAATATACACAAATGTGATAAATAAAGCATACACGGATAATAATAATAAAATAATAATAATAATAATAATAATATTAATAATCACCTCTTCATATACTGCCAATGCCTTATTAAATTTCCAGGCCACCCTTTATGCTCATTTTATCTAGGTCCAACTCACCTCTGAGATGCCCCTGGTACTACTTCTTGTGCCAACATCTTAAAATGAGGTGAGATGTAAGGGAGGGAGGAAAATTTCTTAAAAAGCCAGAATTAAAAGGACTATTACCACAAGGCTATTACTGTTTACTAATTATTAGCCTCATGCGTAGATATCTACTTTTTTTAGAGGTTTGTGGTGGATAGTGGTAATAGGAGAGTACCCAGAGCAAATAAACATTTTATGATCAGGGTTAACAGACTTTGGTTATAAAATTATAAGACTCACTCAATATAAACATCTGTAGTAACTGTCCACAGCTAAAACCCAGTATAAAATTATGAGACAAGCTCTGCGGGAACAGGCCTAATATAAACAAGAGAACTCTGCCAAGTAAAAAAATCGAAGAGGGAAATACAATAGATGTAACTAGATGCATTCAAAGCGCACAGAACTCTGCTAAAGAATTACAGTTTCAGCCTGTAAGCCAGTTTTACATAACGCTGTTATTACCATAGATTGCCATCATCGCAATTTATTTTGATTCTAGAGCACAAAAACCTAGGCTTAACATTTGGAATCACATTGTTATCAAATTCACCCTTACTACAGTATAGAAAAATTATTTCATCCAGATAGATAGTAATGTAGATCCACACCAAAGTTTCTTTTCACATTAGTGGCCTTTCCTAAATGTTTCATAAAAATCCTTCTGTGAGATTTTGACTTGTGTTGTTGCAGAAAAAAATGGCCCAAACTCAAACTGCAGTGTGCAGGCCCTTTCTAGTGGTACTCAGGGTTGTTGGGAATGTTTGAAGATAAAAACAAATGACTAGATAATTACAGGTTGGGTTAGTCCTGGGTTAAATTTTGATTTTGTCCTGTGTTAGTCCTGTTCTAGTTGCTAAGCGCTTAGGCCCAGTTTAGGCCCAGTTTTTCCTGAATTTAGACCTGGATTCAGGCCTTTTTTCACAAAAGTTTAGACCTTGATTGTTTATTCCTGGTTTAGTCCTGCTAACAAGGAAACGTAAAGCAGACAAACAACTTCCTTTTACCAATGACTTTTGATATCTGAGTACCTTTTTAACATACAGCTACATTTAATTGAAAACACAATACTGTAACATTAACGCAATACATGGAGTTCCCACCACTGCATTTGTAGTGTATTGTGTGGCCGTGCTTCAACAGTACTTACCTTTTGGAAGCAGAGACCGCAGTCAGGTGCACAGCTATAACATCATGCAGAGATTTTTTGGCCACTCCCGGCCTGTGCCTTTGATTGCGTGACCTGCAGAGGCCATGTCAACACTCTGACACAAGGAACATGGAGAGCTCAGGGAGCGCAGGGAACCTCAAAGCAGCCACGCATGACTGGCCATGACACTCCAACAGGAAGAGTGGGAAACCTTTGGAAGGCTGACATGAATCCAAACTCCAGACAATGTAAATTAATTAAAGGCGTCTCTGTAGGCACACGGAATTTAGAATAAGGATCCTGTTATATACAAACAGACGGGGCAGCTAAAAATAATATCACTTTGTTTACACAGTGAAAATGTACTAGATTTTAGGCTTGTGGAGAAATGCTGCAATTTACAAAAGGCAAAGCGAGTGCCCTCTAGCATACTGTACAGTCAAAGTTATTATCTGATGTTTTTGTAGCATTGGTTTATGGCTGGTTTGTTTATTGTTTTGTGAGGCTGTTAGCAAGATAACTCGAAACATAATGGTCAGAGGGAATGATCTGACAATGACCTTATTTGAAAATGAGTTTAAAAGTACAAAGACAAGAAATGAAAATTAAAACAATAAAATCAAATTTAAAAAATGATAATTAAGGAAAGATAAGAGTACAGATAAAACACTTTCAGTTGACATATGCACAGCTAAAGGAGACAGTTTTAAGTCTGGACTTGAACATTGTCAGAGTAGAGGCCTGTCTAACATCATCAGGGAGACTGTTCCAGAGTTTAGCTGCAGAAAACTGAAACACTGCTTCACAGAGTTTAGTCCTGACCCTGACCTGCAGCAGAGACCTGTCCCTGAGGTTCTCAGAGTCCCAGATGGTTCATATGGGACCAACAGGTCAGAGATGTACTGTGGTGCTAAGCCATGGAGAGACTTGTACACAAGCAGAGATGTTTTAAAGTCTATTCTCTGAGCAACAGGAAGCCAGTGTAGAGACCTGAGGACAGGACTAATATGGTCGTACTTCCTGGTTTTAGTCAGGACCCGAGCAGCAGCGTTCTGGACGTCCTGCAGCTGTCTCACAGCTGGTTTAGTGAGTCCAGTGAGCAGACCGTTACAGTAGTGTAACCTGCTGGAGATGAACACATGAATAAGTCTCTCTAGGTCTGGTTTAGACAGTATACCTTTGATTCTGGCAATGTTTTTGAGATGGTAAATGCTGATGATGTTATAGATTTAATGTGACTGTTGAAGTTCAGTTACAGAGTTATTAATGATAAACCACATCAAGACATCTGCATTAGCAGCAGATTCTACCATAGAGTTCTTACCTGCCTCCAGCTCAATTTTAAATGATAGGCCGTTTACAATTCTTTGACATCATGTGAACACATGCCTATTTGAGTTCTCGGGAGCAGGCAAAATGGATGTAGAGCTAAAGCAGCTGGATAGACATTTAACCAACTAGAATGACGGGTGGTAAAAACATGCAGAATAATTTGATTCTGGAATGCCATAAAAAATAAAAATAAAAAGCAAAACATAAAGCCTGACCCATTGTAGACATTATTGGTGGGTGAGAAGAAGAAAGAAGAAAAGAAGGGGTCAGTAAAAGAAACAAATGATTAGTTTTTTGTAGATAATTCATCATTGTGACATATAAGGGGTGTGTTGCTCAATGGATAGAGCTTTTATCCAGACCAGATTCCAGGTTTCAGTTCAGCTCTGTGCCTCTTTATTATTGTGGGTTGGGGATAATGCCCAGACGGAGATCTGCTCTTTCTGAGTGCTTCAAGTTAGAAACTATTTTCAACTTGCTGGCCAGACTGCCATAGAGTTTTAATCTCCACATCGAGTTGTTGATATTACATAAAGAGATGCTGTTTTTTCTCTCTTGTAAACCACTAAATTAATTCCAACTTTACGGCTCATCTTCAAATCTACCTAAAACTTTTGCACAGCAGTGTAGTTCTGAATATATTAAATAATAATAATGCTCTTAGCATATTGTCTATCTGTACATTAGCATCTGCTTTGAGACCTTAGGCAAAGCAACTATCTGCCTCACAAGAGTGTTGTAGGAGCTGCATTTTTCATACACCCTGCCTCTCCCTGCTCCAACAGGAAATTCCTATTCACCAAGCCAGGCCTTACACGTATATATTATGTATAAATATTATGCAACCATAACAAACACTTGCCATTTTGCTCTTTCCCTTCTAGTCCATGGTTCTGCTGCTTCACAGTCAGCGCCAGTACATATTTGATTTCGACTCGCTGGACCGACTCTCTGCTGTGACCATGCCAAGTGTGGCTCGCTACACCATGCAGACCATCCGTTCAGTGGGCTACTACCGGAACCTCTACCACCCCCCAGAGAGCAACGCATCGGTGGCCGTGGACTACAGTGAAGATGGCCTCCTTCTTAGAGTGGCTCATTTTGGCACAGGCCGCAGGGTGCTTTACAAGTATCGGCGGCAGAACAAACTGTCAGAGGTCTTATACGACAGCACTAGAGTTAGCTTCACCTATGATGAGACGGCAGGAGTGCTCAAAACTGTAAATCTCCAAAACGAAGGCTTCATCTGCTCCATACGTTACCGCCAAGTAGGGCCTCTGATAGACCGGCAGATATTCCGATTTAGCGAGGATGGCATGGTCAACGCACGCTTCGACTACACCTACGACAGCAACTTGCGCGTGACCAGCGTGCAGGGAGTCATCAATGAAACGCCGTTACCCATTGACCTCTATCAGTTTGATGACATCTCGGGGAAAGTTGAGCAGTTCGGAAAGTTTGGAGTCATTTATTACGACATAAATCAGATCATATCCACTGCGGTCATGACCTACACCAAGCACTTTGACGCACACGGAAGAATCAAAGAGATCCAGTATGAGATTTTCCGCTCTCTTATGTACTGGATCACATTTCAGTATGATGACGTTGGGAGAGTCACTAAAAGAGAGCTAAAGATTGGTCCTTTTGCCAACACGACCAAATACAGTTATGAGTACGATGTGGATGGACAGCTCATGACTGTATACTTGAATGACAAAGTCATGTGGCGATACACTTATGACCTCAATGGAAATTTGCACCTGCTGAACACTGGCACAAGTGCCAGGCTTCTCCCCCTGAGATACGACTTACGAGACCGCATCACCCGACTGGGAGACATTCAGTACAGAATGGACGACGATGGTTATCTGCGACAGAGAGGAGCAGAAATATTTGAGTACAATTCCAAAGGGCTCCTGGTGCGGGTGTACAGTAAGAGCAGTGGATGGACTATTCAGTATCGTTATGACGGACTGGGCCGCAGAGTATCCACCAAAAGCAGCTTAGGCCAACATCTCCAGTACTTCTATGCAGATCTAAGCTACCCTGCCCGGATTACACATGTCTACAACCACTCCAGCTCAGAGATCACCTCCTTCTACTACGACCTCCAGGGCCATCTGTTTGCCATGGAGATCAGCAGCGGGGAGGAGTTCTACATCGCCTGTGATAACACTGGTACGCCGCTGGCCGTGTTCACCAGTAATGGCCTGCTGGTCAAACAGCTCCAGTACACGGCGTACGGAGAGGTCTACTTTGACTCCAATCCAGACTTCCAGCTGGTGCTGGGCTTTCACGGAGGCCTGTATGATCCGCTGACCAAACTGCTGCACTTCGGAGAGAAGGATTATGATATCATGTCTGGCAGGTGGACAGCCCCGGACATCTCCACATGGAAAAGAGTTGGCAAAGAGCCTGCTCCTTTTAACTTGTACATGTTCAGAAATAACAACCCCATCAGCAAAGTCCATGAAGTGAGAGAATATGTTGCAGGTAAGAAATATTGCTTTAGCCATGCGTTCACTGAGTTGTTTGGCACGGTTTGGTGTGGTATGCTCTAACCAGGAGAGACACACAGTTTCCACATAAAAAAATGTAGCAAACCTTTAAAACATTGGTGCACAGATATGAACTAGTATAAGTAGAGGTGATCTTTCTTATATAATGCAATATACGCAGTAAATGCTATTTTAATGGATTAAGGGAGCTGTTGACTAAAACATGCTATTGCTGCTTCTATTACATTACTCATTTTTATTTTTAGAATTTTTTTTGTTCATTTTCACCCACAAACTCAATTGTCAAATTAAGAGACAATATAGTAACCAAAGTGGTACAGTACACTTTCCCTTGACAATGAAATTGCTTCTAAAAGCAAACACACTCACCTGAACCGTTCCAGACAGCTTCAGTGTAAACCAGCATTTGGTCCAAAACAAAATACTTATTATAATATTTTTCCAAATATTTTAAAAGGTATCGTTGTTGAGTATTATTTCATTTTCTTTTTCTTCAGATATCAACAGCTGGCTTGTCACCTTCGGTTTTCATCTTCACAACACTATTCCTGGGTTTCCAGTGCCAAAATTCGATTTAGGCATGCCATCCTATGAACTAATCAAGAGCCAGCTCTGGGACGACCTGCCGGTTTGTATACTTTATTAATAATGCAAACGTTAGACTAGAAAACAAAATGAAGTGTTGTTTGTGGAGAAAAGTTAAAGATAAACTTTCACATTATTTTCTTGTTAGTGTCAGTACTTTAAGGCTGCTGTTTTAATTGGCCTGCTGTGTGTTTGGAAGAATACATAATTGGGCCAGATTTGTATAAGAAGTTGCATAACATTTCTCTGTCTTGTTGTTAAAGTAAACAGTTCAACACCCTCTGCAGATAAAATTGTAATAAGATGTTGCTGCCAATGTTGAAAGTGAACCTTTGAAACTATAAATGTTGAGCCTTTTCAAACTGTGGCATTAACACAAGAAGTGTTGCTAAAGAATGTCAAGAGGGATTTCTGTACTTTTGGCTTGAAAACACCATTATCTTAGGGCAGAGAGAGTCTGTGAAGCAGAGCGGCGGCTGGTTCTAAGTGGCCTGGAGAGTCAGGTTCTGCCATGTTCAGGCGTTAACGTTTCATTGCACTTTTCCTACAGTCTATCTCTGGGGTCCAGCAGGAAGTAACCAGACAAGCACACTCGCTCTTGTCATTCGAGCGGCTGCCAGAGGTCCATCTGAGTCGAGGGCGCAGAGGTGAAAAGTCCTGGCTTTGGTTTTCAGCCGCAATGTCTCCCATTGGAAGAGCTGTGATGTTTGCTATCTACAAAGGCAGTGTTCACACTCACTCGCTCAATGTGGCCAGTGAGGACTGTGTCAAGGTGGCAACTATCCTCAACAACGCTTTTTATTTAGAGGACCTCCACTTCACAATAGAGGGCAGGGACACACACTACTTTGTGAAGCCGGGCCTTCCAGACTCTGATCTGGCAGCGCTGCACCTCACCAGTGGACATAAAACACTGGACAATGGCATCAATGTGACCGTGTCCCAGTCCACCACTGTTATGGACAGTCGAACTCGCCGCTTTGCAGACGTGGAGATCCGAGCAGGCGCTTTAGCTCTTCACATCCGGTACGGGTCGACAGTGGATGAGGAGAAGGCGCGGGTGGTGGAGCTGGCCCGGCAGCGCGCTCTGGCGGGGGCGTGGGCCAGAGAACAGCAGAGGGTACGGGATGGTGAGGAGGGCGTGCGGCCCTGGACAGAGGGAGAGAAGAGGCAGCTCCTGAGCGGAGGAAAGGTGCTGGGGTATGATGGGTATTATGTGCTCTCTATTGAGCAGTATCCAGAACTGGCAGACAGCGCCAATAACATCCACTTTCTTCGCCAAAGTGAAATTGGCAAAAGGTAACAATACGAGGTGCACTTTCTGCCAAAGAGACTCAGTTTGGTAGAAGCATAACAGCAGTCAAAATCAGCAACGGTCAGGTTGCTCCTTGTACCCCAGTGTTGATGTGTTTTTGTAAAAAAATAATGATGGGTCATAGCAATGCTGTGCATTGTGACCTGGGTTCTACAGAGTCTTGTCTATCTACAGCAGGCCTTAACACGGCGATTACAGGTCAGATCCTCTGTAGCACAAGCCTCTGGACTCTGGACTTTACGCAGAGGAATACTACAAGGTAATTTAGGTGTTTTCTGTTTTTGTCCATTCTCTGTTTTCACTGAAAAAAAAAGTTTGGCTCAACATAAAATATAACAAGAGCAAATGTTTACATTCTGCATATCTGCACTTGTGAAGGTCATGGGCTCACACTGGGAGCAGAGGTTTATTTGAATCAGAGACTTTAGCCTGAGCACCTACTGTATGTATCTCAGATTAGCACTGTAAACATACCAATCATTGTCTTATTCTATTTAATGCTTTTCAACAACTCTTTTGATTCTCAGTATTCATTGTGTGAACGGACAGTGAGGTATTCTGAACTCTGTTGGGGACACATATGTGTCTTGAAGCACAGGGACACCATGTTTTGTAAATTATGCAAGAGTTTAAAGGTGTTTTTAATTTAGTTTGATTTTTATTGGACTAAATTTGTCTGTATTAGTCATTCTGTATCAACAGTAATTTATGTTGTGTTTCTACAACAATAAAGTGTGGATGATTTAGATTTTTTTCAGACATTTGTTTAAGTTCAGTACCTGCTAAATGGTCCACAATGCTCTGTCAAAGTGAGAATTACAGATCTGTGCATGTAGTGACAAGTATTTACACGTGGTGATGTATCTATAACATGCAGTCAACTATTATTTCCACTAAATTTACTGTTTATTGGGCATAATGCCTTTTGACATGGCTTCCTGTCCAATGAATCTTTCATCGACACAAATATTTCATGAACCCATCTCACACAAACAAGCTTACAGTGGGTCTAAATATAGATCACTTCCATGTTCTTGGTAGGTATCATTTCTTTTGAATGTTCAATGCACTCATGGATTAAAACTATATTGGGGTTCTTTTTGGTGTGTGGTTTCTTTACAAATCCATAAAGCAAGATTAGATTTTTTGAATTATTATTTGAAGGTGTAGTTTGTAACTTTTTTGGTCCACCAAATATTTTCTTTGGGATACTGAATATTTTCTCAGTTATGGTCGTCCCGATGAATCATAAAAAGACACTATGATGGTGTGTGATGCAAAAGACTAAAATTCCTCTGATTTTAGAGTACTGTGATAAAATGCTACATTTCACAGAATACCTCTTACTAGGGCAGTAGTAGTAACAACAGTAACAATCCATACTATTTTAACTATTTTTTTTTAACGGAGACGAGTTGTTTATGTTTTACATGTTTCGAGTACCTCCTGTAGTCTTCGTCAGAAGCGCCACGTGAGTTACTGTGAGTCTGTGACATGTCTTGTAGGCTGCAAGAAATTATCAATAGTATAATATCAAGAAAAGAGTGAACTTTTACAAAAAAAAAAGAGTAACAATCAAGTCATAATAAGTCATTTTCATATTTCAGCTATATCTTCATCATCTAAGTGCTAGCATCACGTAATGGACAACAACAGAAAAATTGTTAATCCATTAAACGTACAGAGTTTGTGAGGAGGCCTGTGGAGCATTTTTTAATTTTTTTATACGATAATCAAATAACACATTGCATTTGTCCTTTGAAAAAACACAAGTTCAATCCATAGAACCTAGTAAAACTAATCACAAGTTGAGTCAATTAGTGTTTTTTTTAGCTGTCCAGAGAAGACAAACCGAGCCCTGTCAAAGGAGCGCTTTAATATGATCACATAGGACATTTTTGAACTTCAGATATTTTGTTTTCAGGCCTATTTTCACCCGGATCCGCCATTAGCATGCTCTAACCTTCAACCTGCACTTTCAAGACTAGATATCACCAAAAAAAGGCCAATACTTCACACTCCACCTTCACAAACCATTTTAGGCGGAAAATTAGACTAATCTCAATATAATCAAGACCTTTTACAATCAACTCTACATTAAAGTCTTCAAAATACAAGCATAAGAAGTGACATTAATTATTGAAACTCATCTCGTCTGCTACAAAGCCCAAGCAGAAACAAACGCTTTGCTGCTTTGATGTAAGTGCCTCAAAGCTCTCTGAAATCCTATTTGAAGTCATTTACACTCGTCACTCACCTGAAATGCAACCCAAAAAAAGAGAAATAAATCGCAATTCATTCCGCCGTTAGCATGCTAATCAGAGCGTTCCTAGAGTTGACATTTACTGGTGTGTTTTCAAAAACTACATTTGGGTTTGTGATCTTTTGCACATCCATGATAACGGCTCCTCATCAAAGTGCTCCAATAGTTCTGATGATGGCATGCATAATTCTGAAAACAAGCCCTTCGTTTCAAAGTGCCTTCTGTTTCAAGCTAAACTTCAAACGGCATTTCAAAAGCCCGAACGGGAGGAGACTTCTCTTTGCTCAAAGCTTGTTTTATGCTGTTGTTTTGACCTCGTCTCATGTCCCAGCATCCCACTGATTCCTCATATGATTTCTTAACATTTAAAAAAATCTTTTGTGGCGCGTGGAGAACAACAGAAGCTACGTGTCTTTGAGAGCCGGAGTCTTCAAAGTGCTTGGCGCGCTCCCCCAAGGCTACAGCCGCACTTTCACCATCGACCTATAATGAAATCCTGCCTTATCATTCCCCCCACATTCAAATTGCACTGAACTTCCGCAACCTTCCTTTTGTTTTGATATGTCCTTACAAAGAGTTTCTCACACAAGTCTAACCCCACCCCCCAGTTTTCAAGTATATCAACCCAAAATGTGAGCCAGGCTCCTAAAAGCCCTCTGATGCTCCCTAGTGGTGCAAAGTGTGCATATCACAAAGTTAGTTGACTTTGACTGATCAAAGGAAGTTTTTTGTAAATGTTGTTCTATTACAGATACTTCTCAACAGCTAATTTATCCCCTGCAGTGGCACACTCCCAAAAAGTAGACATGCCCTATGGGGTCGCATAAAAACATAAATAGAAATTCCATCATCTTTCTCATTTTAACTTGTAAGTATTCATTAATTCATTCACTTCAGCACATTTTGTAGCTATGAAAAATGTTTTAAACCACACTCCTCGCATTCCACAAAGAACATTTTCATAGTCTACTTTGGAGCCACTCTAGCCCATGTTACACCCACGACTTTAAAAGGACAGAAGATATTTCCGCAAATATGCTTCTGAGTAACTGAGCATATCTTGGTTAGTTTGAAGGAAGGCCAGAGTGGCGTAGTTCTGTGACAGACAATACAAATCATTCCCATATAAAAGCATGTAAAAGTCCTCTCCTTTAGGCAGGCAAGAGTTCTCACAGTCTTTACATCAGGCAGTAATCTCTGAAACATTACTCCAAGTTGGTCAGATTTGGTAAATGTGTGATGTATGCCATAATACTGCTACTTTGAAGAGGCCTATTATATTTAGTTAAATATCTTTTAGGTTCAATAGCTTGAGGAGTTATTCAAATTATTGTTATTATTAATGAATGTGTCTTATAGTAAATTTATTATGACGTTAATATTATGATTATTCATTTTCCCCATTTTGAAATATATAGTAAAATATGTTGACTTAGTAGAATTTTATATTATCACTTTTTATATTGTTATTTTAAAGGCATTTTTTTATATCTTGAACTGGATTTTTAAAACAATAAGTGTTGAAGAATTAGCATTTACCATTAAGTCAGCATTGTATAGACAGACGTTTTCTAAGACTTTTGGGTATGACAAAAAGCCCAGGAGGTACGCAAGGAAACCACTGCTCGAAGGCCTATACAGCCATTATACTACTTGTAATAGCATAAATAATGTAGTAAAGAAAAACTGCCAAATGGGACTTAAGGAGTCAAAAAGTGTCACCTCTAATGAGTGTCCCTTTCCCACATACAGGTAATTAAAAGAATATGATTATAAAAGGGAAGTCTGGATGAATACCTGGTGTATGAGCAGATGAACTACCTGCCAGTGACTGTCTAGCACAATGGAGAAACTGCACTGCCTTCATTAGTTAAAAATAATTGATAAATGGACACAATTATAAAGCACTTGTCTACCTCCATGGAAACTAAAAGTACTTTACATCAAGGAACCATTAACTCACACATTCATACACCAGAGGTCAAAGCTAGGGCTGAAGGATAAACAAGGAAGACTGGCTGCTGCACTGCAATGATCACAGTAAATGTGTTTAGAAATGGTTGGAAATAGATTCAAAATACTTGATGTTTTTGTTATGCAGTGAAATTTACCCAATAAATTACTTCACTTTTCCTAATTATTAGGGTCAGGGAGACAACGGCTGTGGGCTGCAGTATATCAACTGATAGCACAGGGGTCACTTGGAAAAAAGGTTTAGGAACCACTGAGTTAGTGGACGACCTGCTCTACCTCCTGAGCTACTCCCACCTTTAGTACAAGATGGATTTAAGTCAACTTCTAATTCTCAAGTTTTCTGCTGCACAAGGAAAGTTTTGCTGTCATTTCTTCTGTTTTTCTACTGTTTTCTTTTTCACTGTTTCTATAAGCAGCATATTAACTACAAACTTTTGTAACTTATTTTTGCATTAATTGACTAAGTCCCAACCCAGTATTTTTAGTGTTTTCACTGAGTCCATCTGCAATGATACCAACACATATCTTGTGTCACTGCTCCTGTCTGCTCCTCCAAACTGAGAGTATCCCAACAATTACCAACAGCCGCAAACAAGTTACCTTTCATAGCCCTTATATCTCTTTAAATCCAGTACATTTACAGTGGCCCCATTACTGACCATTAACAAACCTCTATGGCAACATCAAACCCCCCGTCTCCATTCCAACGACTGATGAGCCACACACACAAAAAAAAAAAATCCACTCTGCAGCGCTGTGTTAATTTAAAGCGACATCAAATAGAATGTCTAAGGCTAGAACATTAAAACGACATGTTGGAGCAGCTCCGAATCACGCTGTGACCACCGAATGCACCGGCACAATGTGGAGCAACATGCAGCACTTCAAAGCCTGGTATAAAAGAGATGGCACGACTTCGCAAGAACATCAAAGCACCAAAAGCATCATGCAATAAGCACATCAGAGCCGGGGAAAAAAGAAAAACCTGCTTCATAATTCAGAGGAGACTTATTGTATGTGCCGTACACAAAGATAGTCAGAGAAAAAGTTAAGAATGCCAGGGTTATAAAGTCATGACAAGGTGCAATAAATAATAATGCCTGCCTCTATATTTCTGCATCGAGATCTGGTGCTTGTAAGAGTTTAGAAAGAAGGCTGGCTTAAAAGTAACTTAAAACTTTTTTTTACTTTTTGGTTTTGTTATGAGGTTGGACTATGAACCAAGATGTTCTGCCAAAAGTGAGTGCTTGTAGACTGCGATGAGAGGACATGCAGAGTAGAATATAAAAATATTCTACTCTCCAAAATATCTGAATTTGTACAATTGAAATTCAACAAATCTGCCTGAAATCTCCGGCAGTAGTTCTCAAACTTTTCACACTTCATACTTTTCCACAAAAATTATTTCGCTTTCCAAGCAACATCATATCAGGAATAAATCAGGACTAAACCAGGAATAAACCAGGACTAAACCAGGAATAAACCAGGAATAAACCAGGAATAAACCAGGAATAAACCAGGACTAAACCAGGAATAAACCAGGACTAAACCAGGAATAAACCAGGAATAAACCAGGAATAAACCAGGAATAAATCAGGACTAAACCAGGAATAAACCAGGACTAAACCAGGAATAAACCAGGACTAAGCCAGGAATAAACCAGGACTAAACCAGGAATAAACCAGGAATAAATCAGGACTAAACCAGGAATAAACCAGGACTAAACCAGGAATAAATCAGAACTAAACCAGGAATAAATCAGAACTAAACCAGGACTAAACCAGGACTAAACCAGGACTAAATCAGAACTAAACCAGGAATAAACCAGGACTAAACCAAGACTAAATCAGGAATAAACCAGGACTAAACCAGGACTAAACCAGGAATAAATCAGAACTAAACCAGGAATAAACCAGGACTAAACCAGGACTAAATCAGAACTAAACCAGGAATAAACCAGGACTAAACCAAGACTAAATCAGAACTAAACCAGGAATAAACCAGGACTAAACCAAGACTAAATCAGGAATAAACCAGGACTAAACCAGGAATAAATCAGAACTAAACCAGGAATAAACCAGGACTAAACCAGGACTAAACCAGGACTAAATCAGGAATAAACCAGGACTAAACCAGGAATAAACCAGGACTAAACCAGGAATAAACCAGGACTAAGCCAGGAATAAACCAGGACTAAACCAGGAATAAACCAGGACTAAACCAGGAATAAACCAGGAATAAACCAGGAATAAATCAGGACTAAACCAGGAATAAACCAGGACTAAACCAGGAATAAATCAGAACTAAACCAGGAATAAATCAGAACTAAACCAGGACTAAACCAGGACTAAACCAGGACTAAATCATAACTAAACCAGGAATAAACCAGGACTAAACCAAGACTAAATCAGGAATAAACCAGGACTAAACCAGGACTAAACCAGGAATAAATCAGAACTAAACCAGGAATAAACCAGGACTAAACCAGGACTAAACCAGGACTAAATCAGGAATAAACCAGGACTAAACCAGGAATAAACCAGGACTAAACCAGGAATAAATCAAAACTAAACCAGGAATAAATCAGAACTAAACCAGGAATAAACCAGGACTAAACCAGGACTAAATCAGGAATAAACCAGGACTAAACCAGGAATAAATCAGAACTAAACCAGGAATAAACCAGGACTAAACCAGGACTAAATCAGGAATAAACCAGGACTAAACCAGGAATAAATCAGAACTAAACCAGGAATAAACCAGGACTAAACCAGGAATAAACCAGGACTAAACCAGGAATAAACCAGGAATAAACCAGGACTAAACCAGGACTAAATCAGAACTAAACCAGGAATAAACCAGGACTAAACCAGGACTAAATCAGGAATAAACCAGGACTAAACCAGGAATAAACCAGGACTAAACCAGGACTAAATCAGGAATAAACCAGGACTAAACCAAGAATAAACCAGGACTAAACCAGGAATAAACCAGGAATAAACCAGGACTAAACCAGGACTAAATCAGAACTAAACCAGGACTAAACCAGGACTAAACCAGGACTAAACCAGGACTAAACCAGGAATAAACCAGGACTAAACCAGGACTAAATCAGAACTAAACCAGGACTAAACCAGGACTAAATCAGAACTAAACCAGGAATAAACCAGGACTAAACCAGGAATAAATCAGGAATAAACCAGGAATAAACCAGGACTAAACCAGGAATAAACCAGGACTAAATCAGGAATAAACCAGGACTAAACCAGGAATAAATCAGAACTAAACCAGGAATAAATCAGAACTAAACCAGGACTAAACCAGGACTAAACCAGGACTAAATCAGAACTAAACCAGGAATAAACCAGGACTAAACCAGGACTAAATCAGGAATAAACCAGGACTAAACCAGGAATAAACCAGGACTAAACCAGGAATAAATCAGAACTAAACCAGGAATAAACCAGGACTAAACCAGGACTAAATCAGGAATAAACCAGGACTAAACCAGGAATAAATCAAAACTAAACCAGGAATAAATCAGAACTAAACCAGGAATAAACCAGGACTAAACCAGGACTAAATCAGAACTAAACCAGGAATAAACCAGGACTAAACGAGGACTAAACCAGGACTAAATCAGGAATAAACCAGGACTAAACCAGGAATAAACCAGGACTAAACCAGGAATAAATCAGAACTAAACCAGGAATAAACCAGGACTAAACCAGGAATAAATCAGAACTAAACCAGGAATAAACCAGGACTAAACCAGGAATAAACCAGGACTAAACCAGGAATAAACCAGGACTAAATCAGGAATAAACCAGGAATAAACCAGGACTAAACCAGGACTAAATCAGAACTAAACCAGGACTAAACCAGGACTAAACCAGGAATAAACCAGGACTAAACCAGGACTAAATCAGAACTAAACCAGGAATAAACCAGGACTAAACCAGGACTAAATCAGAACTAAACCAGGAATAAACCAGGACTAAACCAGGACTAAATCAGGAATAAACCAGGACTAAACCAGGAATAAACCAGGAATAAACCAGGACTAAACCAGGACTAAATCAGAACTAAACCAGGAATAAACCAGGACTAAACCAGGACTAAATCAGGAATAAACCAGGACTAAACCAGGAATAAACCAGGACTAAACCAGGACTAAACCAGGAATAAACCAGGACTAAATCAGGAATAAACCAGGACTAAACCAGGAATAAATCAGAACTAAACCAGGAATAAATCAGAACTAAACCAGGACTAAACCAGGACTAAACCAGGAATAAATCAGAACTAAACCAGGACTAAACCAGGAATAAACCAGGACTAAACCAGGAATAAACCAGGAATAAACCAGGACTAAACCAGGACTAAATCAGAACTAAACCAGGAATAAACCAGGACTAAACCAGGACTAAATCAGGAATAAACCAGGACTAAACCAGGAATAAACCAGGACTAAACCAGGACTAAATCAGGAATAAACCAGGACTAAACCAAGAATAAACCAGGACTAAACCAGGAATAAACCAGGAATAAACCAGGACTAAACCAGGACTAAATCAGAACTAAACCAGGACTAAACCAGGACTAAACCAGGACTAAACCAGGAATAAACCAGGACTAAACCAGGACTAAATCAGAACTAAACCAGGACTAAACCAGGACTAAATCAGAACTAAACCAGGAATAAACCAGGACTAAACCAGGACTAAATCAGGAATAAACCAGGAATAAACCAGGACTAAACCAGGAATAAACCAGGACTAAATCAGGAATAAACCAGGACTAAACCAGGAATAAATCAGAACTAAACCAGGAATAAATCAGAACTAAACCAGGACTAAACCAGGACTAAACCAGGACTAAATCAGAACTAAACCAGGAATAAACCAGGACTAAACCAGGACTAAATCAGGAATAAACCAGGACTAAACCAGGAATAAACCAGGACTAAACCAGGAATAAATCAGAACTAAACCAGGAATAAACCAGGACTAAACCAGGACTAAATCAGGAATAAACCAGGACTAAACCAGGAATAAATCAAAACTAAACCAGGAATAAATCAGAACTAAACCAGGAATAAACCAGGACTAAACCAGGACTAAATCAGAACTAAACCAGGAATAAACCAGGACTAAACGAGGACTAAACCAGGACTAAATCAGGAATAAACCAGGACTAAACCAGGAATAAACCAGGACTAAACCAGGAATAAATCAGAACTAAACCAGGAATAAACCAGGACTAAACCAGGAATAAATCAGAACTAAACCAGGAATAAACCAGGACTAAACCAGGAATAAACCAGGACTAAACCAGGAATAAACCAGGACTAAATCAGGAATAAACCAGGAATAAACCAGGACTAAACCAGGAATAAACCAGGACTAAACCAGGAATAAACCAGGAATAAACCAGGACTAAACCAGGAATAAACCAGGAATAAACCAGGAATAAATCAGGACTAAACCAGGAATAAACCAGGACTAAACCAGGAATAAATCAGAACTAAACCAGGACTAAACCAGGACTAAACCAGGACTAAATCAGAACTAAACCAGGAATAAACCAGGACTAAACCAAGACTAAATCAGGAATAAACCAGGACTAAACCAGGACTAAACCAGGAATAAATCAGAACTAAACCAGGAATAAACCAGGACTAAACCAGGACTAAATCAGAACTAAACCAGGAATAAACCAGGACTAAACCAAGACTAAATCAGAACTAAACCAGGAATAAACCAGGACTAAACCAAGACTAAATCAGGAATAAACCAGGACTAAACCAGGAATAAATCAGAACTAAACCAGGAATAAACCAGGACTAAACCAGGACTAAACCAGGACTAAATCAGGAATAAACCAGGACTAAACCAGGAATAAACCAGGACTAAACCAGGAATAAATCAAAACTAAACCAGGAATAAATCAGAACTAAACCAGGAATAAACCAGGACTAAACCAGGACTAAATCAGGAATAAACCAGGACTAAACCAGGAATAAATCAGAACTAAACCAGGAATAAACCAGGACTAAACCAGGACTAAATCAGGAATAAACCAGGACTAAACCAGGAATAAATCAGAACTAAACCAGGAATAAACCAGGACTAAACCAGGAATAAACCAGGACTAAACCAGGAATAAACCAGGAATAAACCAGGACTAAACCAGGACTAAATCAGAACTAAACCAGGAATAAACCAGGACTAAACCAGGACTAAATCAGGAATAAACCAGGACTAAACCAGGAATAAACCAGGACTAAACCAGGACTAAATCAGGAATAAACCAGGACTAAACCAAGAATAAACCAGGACTAAACCAGGAATAAACCAGGAATAAACCAGGACTAAACCAGGACTAAATCAGAACTAAACCAGGACTAAACCAGGACTAAACCAGGACTAAACCAGGACTAAACCAGGAATAAACCAGGACTAAACCAGGACTAAATCAGAACTAAACCAGGACTAAACCAGGACTAAATCAGAACTAAACCAGGAATAAACCAGGACTAAACCAGGACTAAATCAGGAATAAACCAGGAATAAACCAGGACTAAACCAGGAATAAACCAGGACTAAATCAGGAATAAACCAGGACTAAACCAGGAATAAATCAGAACTAAACCAGGAATAAATCAGAACTAAACCAGGACTAAACCAGGACTAAACCAGGACTAAATCAGAACTAAACCAGGAATAAACCAGGACTAAACCAGGACTAAATCAGGAATAAACCAGGACTAAACCAGGAATAAACCAGGACTAAACCAGGAATAAATCAGAACTAAACCAGGAATAAACCAGGACTAAACCAGGACTAAATCAGGAATAAACCAGGACTAAACCAGGAATAAATCAAAACTAAACCAGGAATAAATCAGAACTAAACCAGGAATAAACCAGGACTAAACCAGGACTAAATCAGAACTAAACCAGGAATAAACCAGGACTAAACGAGGACTAAACCAGGACTAAATCAGGAATAAACCAGGACTAAACCAGGAATAAACCAGGACTAAACCAGGAATAAATCAGAACTAAACCAGGAATAAACCAGGACTAAACCAGGAATAAATCAGAACTAAACCAGGAATAAACCAGGACTAAACCAGGAATAAACCAGGACTAAACCAGGAATAAACCAGGACTAAATCAGGAATAAACCAGGAATAAACCAGGACTAAACCAGGACTAAATCAGAACTAAACCAGGACTAAACCAGGACTAAACCAGGACTAAACCAGGACTAAATCAGAACTAAACCAGGAATAAACCAGGACTAAACCAGGACTAAATCAGAACTAAACCAGGAATAAACCAGGACTAAACCAGGACTAAATCAGGAATAAACCAGGACTAAACCAGGAATAAACCAGGAATAAACCAGGACTAAACCAGGACTAAATCAGAACTAAACCAGGAATAAACCAGGACTAAACCAGGACTAAATCAGGAATAAACCAGGACTAAACCAGGAATAAACCAGGACTAAACCAGGACTAAACCAGGAATAAACCAGGACTAAATCAGGAATAAACCAGGACTAAACCAGGAATAAATCAGAACTAAACCAGGAATAAATCAGAACTAAACCAGGACTAAACCAGGACTAAACCAGGAATAAATCAGAACTAAACCAGGACTAAACCAGGAATAAACCAGGACTAACCCAGGAATAAACCAGGAATAAACCAGGACTAAACCAGGACTAAATCAGAACTAAACCAGGAATAAACCAGGACTAAACCAGGACTAAATCAGGAATAAACCAGGACTAAACCAGGAATAAACCAGGACTAAACCAGGACTAAATCAGGAATAAACCAGGACTAAACCAAGAATAAACCAGGACTAAACCAGGAATAAACCAGGAATAAACCAGGACTAAATCAGAACTAAACCAGGACTAAACCAGGACTAAACCAGGACTAAACCAGGAATAAACCAGGACTAAACCAGGACTAAATCAGAACTAAACCAGGACTAAACCAGGACTAAATCAGAACTAAACCAGGAATAAACCAGGACTAAACCAGGACTAAATCAGGAATAAACCAGGAATAAACCAGGACTAAACCAGGAATAAACCAGGACTAAATCAGGAATAAACCAGGACTAAACCAGGAATAAATCAGAACTAAACCAGGAATAAATCAGAACTAAACCAGGACTAAACCAGGACTAAACCAGGACTAAATCAGAACTAAACCAGGAATAAACCAGGACTAAACCAGGACTAAATCAGGAATAAACCAGGACTAAACCAGGAATAAACCAGGACTAAACCAGGAATAAATCAGAACTAAACCAGGAATAAACCAGGACTAAACCAGGACTAAATCAGGAATAAACCAGGACTAAACCAGGAATAAATCAAAACTAAACCAGGAATAAATCAGAACTAAACCAGGAATAAACCAGGACTAAACCAGGACTAAATCAGAACTAAACCAGGAATAAACCAGGACTAAACGAGGACTAAACCAGGACTAAATCAGGAATAAACCAGGACTAAACCAGGAATAAACCAGGACTAAACCAGGAATAAATCAGAACTAAACCAGGAATAAACCAGGACTAAACCAGGAATAAATCAGAACTAAACCAGGAATAAACCAGGACTAAACCAGGAATAAACCAGGACTAAACCAGGAATAAACCAGGACTAAATCAGGAATAAACCAGGAATAAACCAGGACTAAACCAGGACTAAATCAGAACTAAACCAGGACTAAACCAGGACTAAACCAGGAATAAACCAGGACTAAACCAGGACTAAATCAGAACTAAACCAGGAATAAACCAGGACTAAACCAGGACTAAATCAGAACTAAACCAGGAATAAACCAGGACTAAACCAGGACTAAATCAGGAATAAACCAGGACTAAACCAGGAATAAACCAGGAATAAACCAGGACTAAACCAGGACTAAATCAGAACTAAACCAGGAATAAACCAGGACTAAACCAGGACTAAATCAGGAATAAACCAGGACTAAACCAGGAATAAACCAGGACTAAACCAGGACTAAACCAGGAATAAACCAGGACTAAATCAGGAATAAACCAGGACTAAACCAGGAATAAATCAGAACTAAACCAGGAATAAATCAGAACTAAACCAGGACTAAACCAGGACTAAATCAGAACTAAACCAGGAATAAACCAGGACTAAACCAGGACTAAATCAGGAATAAACCAGGAATAAACCAGGACTAAACCAGGACTAAATCAGGAATAAACCAGGAATAAACCAGGACTAAACCAGGAATAAACCAGGACTAAATCAGGAATAAACCAGGACTAAACCAGGAATAAATCAGAACTAAACCAGGAATAAATCAGAACTAAACCAGGACTAAACCAGGACTAAATCAGAACTAAACCAGGAATAAACCAGGACTAAACCAGGACTAAATCAGGAATAAACCAGGACTAAACCAGGAATAAATCAGAACTAAACCAGGAATAAACCAGGACTAAACCAGGACTAAACCAGGACTAAATCAGGAATAAACCAGGACTAAACCAGGAATAAACCAGGACTAAATCAGGAATAAACCAGGACTAAACCAGGAATAAATCAAAACTAAACCAGGACTAAACCAGGACTAAACCAGGACTAAACCAGGAATAAACCAGGAATAAACCAGGAATAAACCAGGAATAAACCAGGAATAAACCAGGTTAGCAATGGCCTAAACCTTACATTAAACCCAAACCAGAGCAGGTTCTAAGTGAAACTAATTCTGGACTTGTACCCGTCCTACAGTTTGTGAAACACTTATCTATGGAATCTACAGAACTCCAAAAAATAATAATAACAAAAGCTGTAAAAACAGCATGTAAACAAGAGTGGTATAAACCAGGGGTTCCCAAAGATTGGGGTGAGACCCAATAGGTGGTCTCCAAAGATTTAATTTAGGTCGCAAACATGTTTACGACATAGAACACAGCCATTTATTAACAGGACACTAAAAGGAAAAAGGAAAGGAACTGTCAAAACAGTAATTTAAATGAATGGATTAGGCTGGATAGATATAGTTATGTATATGAAAGCCCAGTTTACGCCAATGAAAAAAAACAAAAAAAAAGATAGATTTCTCATAATTATGTCTTAGTATTATATAACTACTGTATGAGATATATCTCTGAGAAAGCAATGCTCAACTAAAAGGAGGAAAATAAAGTAGTTTCATTGTAAATGGTGGATGGACTTCCATATACGTAGTTAAAACATGGAAGAAACACAAAATCTAGTACAAGAAATGAAGTCAAATTTCTGTTCTTTTAGCATTTAGAAATATCGGTCCCATGAAAGGAAAAAACAATCAGAAAACCACTGCTTTAAAATACAGATAACAACTATTTCATATTCCTAACAATAACAGTTTGATTTGTGCGGAGGCAGAGAAGATAATTATGTATCTTTTTATGGACCCAGATTAATTATTTCATCCTTGGCTCATTACTGTCTCTTTCTCTGAATTCCATCCAGCCATTACATTTGGAGTTATCATGCTAACAGGATCAATTAAAATAACCTTGGCCGAGGCAATTAAAGTGACATAACTGTGGATTTATATTTTAACATCAGATTTATTTACTACAAAATTGTATTAGGGCAAGTCCTCTCACCACAATCTACAAGCTCCTACTTTTTCCAACATATTTTCACAGAACATAAAGTTACATAGCTATGGAATAATAAAAAAAAAACATTAGGAAATCTCAATCTTACAAAATGATGGTCTTAAATTTTCCAAGATTCAAGATTTTTTTGCATGCTCTGATCTTGTAAGAATTTAGGAAACGAGCGAAGTTCTACATTTTTAATAAAAACGAGTCTTTCCTGTTCTAATGGGGATTAGTGAAGTGGAATATGAATTTACAGTAGTAATCACTAATGCCATAGCAGAAAATGGGAGATCAGAAGCACTGAGCAGGCTGATTAGATAATTATGAACATGAAATAAGCAACAGATTGAGCTCTCTAATGAGGCGCTGGTAAATAAAAGAACTGTATGGTTGATTGCTTCTCTGAGAGCGGCTGGTATTTTTCATATGAAATTTAAACAACTTTTCTCTGCAGTTTTTAGTGGAGTGAAGTGTAGGCTGGTACAGAGCGTGTTTGTAAAAGCCCTGGCCTGAGGTCTTTGAATGGCATTTTTCTGTTCAAATGTTTTATACAAGGTTACGTTGTTCATTATTGGATTTACTCACCTTCACAGGATGGGTGCAAGGTTTTCTCTTCAACGCAAAACAAGGAGCTGTAAGAAAAAAAATTCAAAGGCATGAATGTGAGCATGGTTTTACAAAGCTTCCATGGTTTTAAGAAATGATAGATTATAAATACAACATTATAGCTGGGCACGGCTTAAAGAAAATGATGTACTCAGGTAAAAAATATTACAAAAAAATCTACAGACATGATACTGATAAAATGAAAGAACCAGTGCAGTTAAAGATAACTGATCTCCCATCTTCAGTATTTTAATGTTTCTAAAGTTTGTGGCATGCTTTGTGTTGTGCATATTTACAACAGCACAAAAAACATTCCACATCAGTAATGTGTAACACAAACTGGTTTCTAGATTTAGTGGAGTAAAAAGGACAGCAGTAAAGTAAAAGTTAAAAAAAAGAATTGTAAAATCAAAATAAAATACAAATATGTGAAAATTGTACTTAAATACAGTAAGAAAACATCTGTGTAGGTTCTCGGTCACCCAGGGGAAATCAGTAAAAGAAGAAATGTGCACAAGGTTTGTTTACAGAGCACGTTTCACCATTTCATCTTCTGTAAATAAACCTTGTCCAGATGACCTTCTCTTCTGAACCTTTTTTCCTACAGTAACAAAGTTCTTATTCTGTCTTCATTACATCCCACCACTGGCAGGCACACTTTACCCCAGAACACTAACACCATGTGACTGTGTTCACATGATGTTCATTGTGTTGCTGTTGTCTGAGTTACACAGGTCCTTGGGTAACTCCAGGTCTCACTGACGTCACTGAAGGTAGCCATGTTTCCCTGCTCCCATCCCTGGTGTTTTCTCCAGGTATGTGTTCGGTGTTGGTGATAAAGGGTCATTGTATTTTGGGTAAACTTATCCCATTGTTAGTAACGGTGTTTTTGTACTGTACCAAGACTAACAACTGTCAGCCCCACCAGACGAGGCGCACTTGTTCCAGGAATGGCTGAACCAAAGAACAAGGTACCAGCTCATACTTTTTTTTAACTTTTTGGTTAACGCTTCACTTTTTTTTTTTTTTTTGCAAAATTTAGAGCATTTGGTTAAGGTCCTACTATAGTACAAAATAAAAGAAGAGTACTTCTATTTGCCATATATTGTTGTACTTGATATAGAATATGTCAAGTATTTTTCAAGGGTTAGGGTTAAGAGAACACTCCTATTGGTTATAACTAAATTAATGGGAGAGAAAATGTCCATTCAAGCACTGCTTTTACAGCAAAACAAATCACAAAAATAGAAACAAAGTGGCATGGTCCACTAAACTCAGAGCTAGAAGTGTAAGGTCCACTCAGAACCTGATGTACTGTATTTCTGTGGAGATTTTACTTTTTTTAATAAAAGTAAAGCACCAGGACAATAAAAATGAATAAATACAATTAGATGGTGGCACTCAATAAACATTGTATATTTTATAAAATTAATCTGAGAGAAATATTGTACAAATTTGCCATCAAATAGGAAACTCTAATATTAGATTTTTTTTCTTGGATATAAGCATCAGAAAAGTCAAGTAGCCTACACACATTTACATATATTACTGAAATCAATTACTTTTTCTTCCCCTATACAAACATCCTTTCCAAATATTAATAAGCAGTATATAACTTTGTTTGCTTTTTGTCTTCCATGCTCAATTAGTTCAAAAGTCTTAGAATAATGGTTTATAGAGATGTTAAATAAACATGATAAAAGAGGGAAGAATGCGGTTTTTCTCTGATATGACTTTATCACACCTCGAGCTGAAGACTCCCCCGCTGAGTTCAAGAACACTGTTTAACTTTTATTGGTCTCTTTCACAGTCAAACATTGTACAGAAAAACACTGCACTTTTAATGAGTGGCTGTAACCTTGGCTGTAGTAATAGTCAGGTCTGTTAAATCAAATTCTTCTTCCTTAGGATTACACTGAGTTAAACGGGAACAAGTACAAAGCGTCTTAGCAGTGCGTCTAATGTTGGGCCTTACACAGTGCGGCTCGTCCCGGTTCAGAAATAGCTGCTTGTTATTATTCCTCTGATCTTCTGAGGACAGTAGCTCCGGCTGTGGGGACTTCACTCCAGAGGCCTACAAAGAGAGGGGATACAAAAACAAGGGAGTTAATGATGCTACTGAGAGATTTGGAGAAAAAGTGGCAGGGATTTAGTTTAAGAGTGAGAAACTAGGTTATGTGTCCATTAGAAAGTTGATGGATTTTTGACATTTAACAGCTAAATTTGTTGGGCTATATCTTTATCAATACCCACTCCTTATTCAAGGTTTATGTGGTTTTCAGAAACTCAACAAATTAAAGTTACAACTGCTGTGTTCTAGTTGTACTCAGATGTCAGAAATCAGTGTCCACGGGGGTGTTCCAGCTCACATTTCTAACTCATAAAAAAGAAAAGTGAAAGGCACCGTCATTGCCCAACTTTACAACTTGCTGTCAACTTCCTCAGACACAACAGAAAAGTACTTGTTTAATTAATTTACATTTTGTGCATAAAACCTACACATTTTATATGATTTAATTTTATTCTGTATGCATTTTATAATATTGCTTAATAAAAAAATGTAAGGTGCTTAAAAACTTTCCCATTCTTTCCTGCCTGGATTGGTAGAATTGGTTGAAAGTAAGGCCCAAGTAATGCAATAAATTATATTGATTTCTTTTTTGTTACTAAAATGCATTAATCTGGACTTGCCTTGAGGGAGACACTTGTATTTTGAACACAATAACTCATCAATAGTCAGAACATTACAACTCTAATAAATAAAATATTAACCATCTGTAAATATTTGAGTCCATTGACCCTGAATGTACCATGCTTGAATGTGAAGTCATGTGATGCCGCTGAATTGACGACATAAATAATCTTTAAAACACACTTGCATTATTCCATTAAAATTGATCATTAGCTGACAAGATATGACAACACTAGTTATATAAGATTTTAATTTGCAATGTTTACTTTATGTACAAGAGCATTATGTAAACATTGCAAATTAAAATCTTATATAACTAGTGTTGTCATATCTTGTCAGCTAATGATCAATTACAGATGTGTATACAGTGATATAGAGGTCATACTCTTTATTGGCAATAACTGTACTTTTTATTCTAAGATTCAAAAGTTACTTCAAGGTTAACAAAAAACAACCAATTTAGTGATTGTAATGACATTTGTGTTATTATTTTCTGTCAAACAACTAGAAACTACCTATTGCACAGATGTGTACATGCGACATGCTTCTGCTATGCGAGCTAACAATACTAGGTAACATTTCCAACTTTTCATTTAAAGACATTATAATGTTGTAGTAGAGACATCAGTTGTTATGTGTTCAAGTCCAAGTGCAAGTCAAATGAAGTCAGGTCCAAGTCTGAGTGGAGTTTCCAAAATTGGTAAACTGATGAGAAACAACACTGAATGAATAAACCCATCTCATAACAGAGCAGTAAATGATGTTTGTTTTTGCTCAGCAAATGCAGCACAGTCTCACAAGGTGAGCAAACCAAAGTGTCTGAGAGTCTGAGTCAAGCTCCGAGTTCTTTTTCACCAGTCCTGTCATGTGCCAGTCATGGGTTCACAAGTCCGTGTCATCAGTTCATGTCCAGTCAATGTCAGGGCCCTCAAAACCAAAACATAAACAGAGCCAGGTTAGCTTAAAGGTACTGTAAGCAGCATTTGCGCTCATACTGGTTTAAAAACGGTACTGCAGTCTAAATCAAAACAATGGTCTTGCCAGTCACAGTGAGCTCTTTAGGTTTACTGCCAACTGGTTTTGTAGCTCTGCTGTTAGCTAACTGCTGCTCGTACACACCTGGCAACCTGAGCACAGAGCCATTTCCACTTTTCTGATTGGACGATCTGTAACATGCATGGGTTGTAGAACCAAAACAAAAACTGTAAACATAAACAACTTGGCCATTATCTAAAATACTTTTTAAATTGTAAATAAATCATCTGTACCATTGTTATCAGTAAAACAAATATTTGAGTTTACGTCATATCTTTGGGACATGTTTATGAAGTAGAAAAAATAATACTGCTCATATCACCTTTAATATTGAATGGATGCATATACTAAGTTAGAATATGATTTTTTAAAATTCTCTCTTTATCACTCTAACATCCTCATTTTGAGGATACTGATATCAGTATTTGTATATTCAGTGTATTTTGATGCTAAAAAGTAGCACATATTTTACCCAAAATTATTAAGATTGATTTTTTTTTTCCAGAAACAAAATACAAATTTACATCATTCCAAAACTATCTGGGTTTTTCATGGCGGATTGAACCTTAGTCATAAATATTTTTTTCTTTTTTGAACAGTGCTCCATTTGTTCAGACAGTTATATAACCTTCACTGTCAACAATCGTGACCCTCGTGACCATTCAGAACTCAACATGAAAATAGCCCAAATAATAATTCTGTTTATTATTTTTTTTATTATGATATTGTCAAGCCGTTGTTACACACTGAAGAATCATTACAAATATATTTAACCAACATTATGCCAATTTTAATGTGCTGTTAAATCTCTTTGAAAAAGCTTTTGAGACCATTCCGCAGCAGGTCGGACAAAGTCTAAGGTGGTTCTAGGTAAACAATGGCAGCACAGGGCAAACAGAGGTGGGCCGGATGGACACCGCTTCCCTTTGACTGATTGGATAAGGGACCACTTTAAAAATGAGGATCAAGACTCTTTTAGTAAATATTATCCCGGGAACGTAGTCAAATCTTTTCACTGCTGCTGACCTCGACATGAGTGGATGTCCCTACTTTGAGAAGAGGCATTTGTACGTTCAAGTCTGGATTTTAAAAGCAATTTGGATGTGCTATTGTTGACTATATTTGAAGTTTATTACCTTTATTAAGTTTATCACCTCTTTAAAACTTCAGGTTATTCAAAAACAAGCCTCCCAAGACAGAAGATGATGATGACGCGGCTCAGGCCGGGGTGAACAAGGCCAGCAAAGGAGGCATCGTCTACGGAGATTATCTGCAGGTACACTTATTAAAAAGCAGTTTAGACAAGGCCAAGGTAGTCATAATAATATTTTTTTACAATTAAATGATTTTTTTTTTTTCGTCCTTCAGCTTGATAAAGTACTGGGAGCGCAGGTCCTCCAGAGTGAGCTGAAGGCAGATAAGATTCATGATGAGCATCTCTTCATTGTTACACATCAAGGTAATTTTTTTCATTGTATCTATTCATTACTGGTTTTATTTAACTTATTTGTCTAATCATTTTATATCACCTTGAGGAGAAAAAAATGGAGAGGCCTTAAAACATGAAGCAATATAAAAGAATGAATGATGTTAGCTTAATTGAGCTAGATGTGTTTTTGGCAATGTAACTCTTGGTAAGCCATGAAACAGAGAGGTAATTTCATCTATATTAAATAACCTGCTGAATGTGCATGTGTTTTTTATGTTTTAATCAACCACTTTTCATTTCTATATATATATAAAATCATTATAAAGACACAGATTCACATGGGGAGCTCTACGTTGTTGTTTTTTTTGTTTGTTTTTTTACGTGAAAGCATTTTGTATATTCAATTTGTGACCACTATGATACAGAAAATTTGGGAAATTTGGCCACAGCCTGAAACGTGTCATTATTTTAAAGCCCATGACCAATAGTGTAACTCTGCCACATGTCATTAGTTGATAGACACGCCCAGTAGGAGGAGAACATTGCAATGCTCTCCACTGACATTGTAAACTAGCCTTAGCTTTAGCATGAGCACATGCAAGCACCAAGATGTATATTTCTTTCTCTTTAGTTAAATTAAAAGTATGCATTTATTTTCTTGGATCCTAGAAAAAGTAAATATAGGAATCATCTAGTTTTTTTTTTTTTAAATCAAAGTCCTATATCGGCAGTTGGTCTAAACCACTTTGCAACACTAAAATGGTTGCCAATAAACAACGAGATATAAGCTATTTCAGTGCTGGTTATGTCTTAACATAAAAAGAAACTGATAGAGAAAAGGGAAAATATAAACAAACATTAGCAACGCATTTATGATTAAGGTAAAGGTAATAATATTGTGATTATGAACGTTTAGGACATGTACTAATACTTTTAGGATGCCTATTAACACCTGGCATGGGGATTGCTGACGAAAATTTGCCTTTTTGACTGATTTACATTTGTTTGAATTTTCATTAATGTACATTGTCCCACTTATAGCACATTACAATGGACTTATACAGCTCTGCTCCCACAGTGAACACTACAGGACTTCATTTGTACAACAACTCACCTTTCTGTCGCAGATAACTCTGTATCACGCTTGTTAAATCTTGTAAATTTGTATCTATTCTGTTGTATTTTATTGCTTATAACTATTCTATACCTATTTTACCTTTTACTAGTGTTTTTAGAGTGCAACTGAACTACTGTGACCAAGTAATTTCTCTTGTGGATTAATAAAATCTAAGTCTAAGTCTAAGTCATGGTGCACTACAGTCAAAGCTAGAAGTTAGGGTAAGATATAAACTTTGATTTGATGTCATATTATTTTGCAGTGCAGATGTTAAAGATGTTGAACTTTCTGTAACATTTTGGAGGAGAAAAAAGAACATTCAAGTGCATCTGGAAAACTAGCTTGTTATCCCAGACCGTCTCTATACGACTCAACAAGATAACGTCAAAAGTACAAAAGATAGGATGATTATAAAGTGTTTCTGGGTAAAATGAAAATCAAACTTCCATCTTATAATTAGCAGATAGCGGCTCAGTGATCTCAGCTTTAATTGCTGCAGATGCTTGATCTGTTCTCTTTTGTCTTTCAGCCTATGAGCTGTGGTTCAAACAGATCCTGTTCGAGCTGGATTCAGTGCGGGAGATTTTCATCAGTGGACATGTAAGTTGTCAACTTGTGGCCCTTTTTCTTTGATCTAGTTACTAGTTTGACATGAAATGTACAGCTTTTTATCATTCTGTATGTTAACATGTAGGTCGAAATGATTTGGTTTACTCCTTTTATACTTTTACAATGTATGTACTGTACATGTCTTATTCCAGGCATTAGCAGTAACAAAAGTAAACAAAAAACATGTAGAGCCATGTAAAGAGCAGTGATTTACAACTTGTGGATGCGGGCCTATGTTCCCATGTACCTGTGTTCCTCTGTTCCCCAGTTATAATGGGCCGGGGAACATAGATACCTGCGCATTCAAGAAAGTACCTACAGTATGTTCCCCAGTCCATAGAAACTGGGGAACATAGGCACAAGGGAACAGAGGAACGTTAGTAGAATGGAGAATATAGATAACTGCATTTTGGCTCCTAGCAAGGCTCAAAAATAGTTTTGATGTTAAGCTCAAAGCCTTAATATTGTTATAATTACATGAAATGGTGAAAATTCATGTGCCATAAAGTTTGTAGTAAAATTCATTTGGGTTAGTCTGCTGCTGATAACTTGTTTATTGGTTGTTTTGGGCTCTCACAACATAAAAATTCTAAAAAAAGAGCTAGACTATGTGGCCCGTTTCATAACTTGTATGTTGTGTTTTTTAATTTTGTTAAGTTGCTGACAAGCAAAACAACCTGCCCAATTTTATAAGAGCAATCATCTGGGGAAAAAAAACAAGAGCTTAAGATGATATAAAGGCTTTCTTATTAATGTTTTTAATATAAAATAAACAGTAGCAGATCAGAAAAGCAAAGTGAAAGTAAGAAAAAGTGTTTGCTTTAGCCCGTGACACAGAGAAACGGCACAAAAAAGATTCAAATACATGTCACATATAAGTATTTTATGGCAAACTGGTTCAGTTTTAGAATCTTATTGAAATAAATGCAGGAAGGGTAGCTATGTTGTTGTCACTTTTGGAAACACTAGGTCACAGATTTTGGTATAATACAAGGCAAGACGGCAAAAATAAAATGAGTAATGCTGCTGCTTTATTCCAGCTATGTGCATTGTCCCACTCAGCTCTGCATGTAACCATACTGACTATATTAATATTACATTATTGTGTCTGTCCAGGTCCGTGATGAGCGCAACATGCTGAAGGTGAACACACGTATCAACCGCATCGTCATGATCTTCAGGCTGCTGGTGGACCAGTTTGCCGTGCTGGAAACAATGACCGCCTTGGACTTCTTTGACTTCAGGTGAGGTTCATAAATAACTCATGGTCATCTGTACAACTGTTAGAAGACGTAGCGCTTCAGTGGCTGGGTTCTCGTCTGTGTGCGTGCTGGCTCACTGCTCTCTGTTGTTCGGTACAGGGAATACTTGTCTCCTGCCTCGGGCTTCCAGAGTCTTCAGTTTCGTCTGCTGGAGAATAAAATCGGAGTTCCGGATAACCTGAGGGTGCCGTACAACAGACGCCATTACAGAGACAACTTTAAAGGCCATGACAGTGAGCTGTTACTGGCAACAGAACAGGAGCCTACCCTGCTCAAGCTTGTGGAGGTAAAGCTGAACGACCACCCCACTCAAATCTATGGGGGCAAATCTCTGGCACTAGATTTTGAATTTTAACTTATTTTTTAGACTAAAGTTTTGTTTTTTTAATATCTTGGTGCCAAAGTAGAGAGAGAAGAGTAGTACCTCAACTTGCAATCTTTCTAACATTTTTGTCATGGCAGAACAGCCAAAAGGCAGAGGAAACCACTGTACAGATATGAGGAGAAGAAAACAAGAGTCAAGTTGAGCGGGGGGGTCATACAGGGTTCAACCTGACTCATGAGTTTTTACAATTTTTTTAGGGAGAGCTCCATAAAGAATGGTTCCCCTTTAAGATCATTAATAATAATGTTGATATAAAGTATGAGTTTTTTTTTTTTTTTTTTACAGATGATTCCTATTATGACATACTCTTAGACTATTAAACGGTTTTCTTCCAATCCAAGAAAAAAGGCCCACATTTTCAGTTTAAGAACACATTAAAAAAAAAAGTTAAATAGACAAAAATACAGAAACATGAAAAATGATGAAAATATTGCTCACGTTTATGATTCAAAAAGATTTGCCTCCATAAAATCCCATATTATGTGATGTCTTATTTGTTCTTTTTACCTGTGCATAAGTCCATCTTTTTTGCTAAAACCTTGGGCTCTTCTTGTTAGGAGTGGCTGGAGAGAACGCCCGGCTTGGAGGTGGACGGATTCAATTTCTGGGAAAGGCTGGAAATCAATATTTTCGCAGGTTTGGAAGAGGAGAAGGAAAAGATTGAGGTGAGGAATGATTGGAGTTTTCACAGCAAACCTTCTCCCTGGAGTGCCGATGTGATTGACAGAAATGGCTTTTTGCGTGTTGTGTTTTGAGCAGAAAATGGCAGACGGCGGGGAGAAGGAGGAGCTGATGGCTGAACTGGTCCAACGGAAAGAGCTCTTCACTTCACTGTTCGACGTGAAGCGCCACGACCACCTCCTCAGCAAAGGTAATGGCTCTGTGCTTACTACAGCTATTCAGGTCTAATGCCACCAGCCAGCATTAACCCTTTTTACAGAAAAAAATCTCAATTTTAATTATGTTACTTACTCTGGCTTCTTCTGGAGTCGGACAGGTTGGGTCAGTGCTAGACAATGTCAAATATTGCATGTAGCTTCCCAAAAAAATGTTGTGTACCATATTCATTGGACAATACATTGACATTTGGTTCTGTGAATTTGGTTCTATACCCAAAAAGTAGAGCTAAAGACAGCAGTCTGTTGGTTTCTTTTACAAGGGAAAATAATGCTAGTATTTATTAGCAATAGATACTACATACATAGTAACTTGTGGGGCACTGGTATGGCATTAATTAATTAATGTAAAATAATGAACAGTCACAGTATTTATAAATTAGCTAAAAAAAATGTTCAAACTACAAGTGACGGCTAATGCTGGTTTTAGTGACTAGAGCAGCTTAAATAAAGGCCATAATGACTATTTAGATGATTAAATCCTATTATAATCACCAGAGAAAATAGGCTCAAATTACTTCTATAATGCCTTGGTTTGGCAAAATGGCAAAAAATTGTATGAATTCTAAAGCATAATGTAAGTATGATGCAAGTGTGCTTAGCATTAGCCATGCCATCTTTTAACTAGACTTAGCACCTAAATAATACTAGACAAAGGAAAGTAAAATAGGTTATCCAATTTAATCTAATTTTCATTCTAATGCCATTGTTGATATTATAGTGTTGTTCTGAGCATAAAAAGAAAATACATTCAGTATGTAAAATTAGTGCTAAACACGTCATTATTTTTCTAAGCAAATACATTTCTGACATGGCTGGTTTATGGTGGAAGGATGTTCTTTTACCCATCATAAAATATTTTCTTTGCTGAAATATATCTTTTCAGACAAGAGGCAGAATTGCTTTCTGATCACTGATAGAGTTCAGACAGTGTCTCTGTTTTTCATTCCTTTTTACACCTCCCTTTCTTCATATGTTCAACTTGTGTATTGAACATATGAGACATTGCCCTTGCGTGCATTCTTCCATTTCATAACACATAACTTAATTTCTAAATGTATTTGTTTTGGTTCCTTTGTATGCATGAATTACCTGGTTTGTTACCAACATCTGGTAAACACTTCCTGCTAGTAGCCATGTCAGAAATACAGTATATCTGTTGAGAAAAGCAGCTACGTGTTAATTTCTTTTTCATATCACCCTGCTCTACACTCAACCAGTACACTCAGTGAAAACAAGTCTTTTGTGACTTAATTAAAGCTTCCAAAATAGAAACTCACATATTCTGTATTGCTTTCCTAACAAGGTGAGAGGCGGCTTTCCTACAAGGCTCTACAAGGCGCTCTGATGATCTACTTCTACAGGTACAGCTCTTGCACTTTCTTTCACCTTTAATTGTCTCCGCTCAGAAAATTGCAGGGGAATTATGTTTCATTAAGATCATTACACATATTTGCACCTCCAGTTCCACCTGTCAGGCTCGAACAGACTGTAAAAAGTAAGTGCATAATTTTATGAGAGAGAGCAATTTTTACGAGAGCATGGTTTAAAGGCCTGTGAGGAAAGAAGTGACATGGGGCTCATTGAGGTTATCAGTGCAGAAAAGTCACGTGGCAGTCAGAGGAAGGTGATAATTAATTTGAGACAGCCACCGTTAACATGCGAGGTGCAGCTACAGACTTCTGAAAGTGTTTGAATTGTGTGCTTTTGTTCGTACCTGTAGGGAAGAGCCCAGGTTCCAAGTCCCATTCCAGCTGCTCACCTCCCTCATGGACATCGACACCCTCATGACAAAGTGGAGATGTAAGTATGAAACTATTACAGAATACTTTAATGGAGAAAGAACTAAGTTAAAGATCAAATTTCAGTTTTAGCATTCAGCTGGAACTCTCTAGTTTAAAATACAAATTGGTTGAGAAATGTTTAACAGTTTCTCACATGCACAGCAGCAATTTTATCAACAAACTAAATTAATACCCACTTTTATTACCGGTCCTAAAAAAAATACTGTATTAATATTAGCTTCTGGTAGCTACAACATAGTAAAGAGCATGTTAACCGTGACAATTGAAGGCAAACAATAAAATGTAATGCATCTACCCCCGGATGTATCTTTGCATAAAAAAACTGCCTTGAAAGAATGGGAGCATCAACCCGGTCTACCGGAAGTATTGGGTGTTGCGAGAAAGCAACATTAGCCATAACAACAACAACAACAAACCAGCTTTGGGCTTATTACTTACATTTTCTTCATAGTAGGGCAGCCAAAAGGCAGAAGAAACGTTTGTACAAATATGAGCAGGAGAAAGCAAAAGCAAAAGTCACGCCAAGGGAGGGGTCATGCAGGAGTTAACCAGACTATAAGTCACTCCGTAGTATAAATTCAGTCAAAAAAAATGCATCATGAAGAGGAAAAAAACATATATGAGTCGCACTTGACTATGAGTAGCATTTATTTAGATATTTATTTCACAAAATTTTAGACCAAAAACAGACATTTAATCTGGAAAGGCACGTTATTCAACTACGCAATAGCACACAGAACAACAGGCTGAATAGGTGTCCTGTATGTTAACGTAACACAATGACATTAACAGTTTATCTACACAATAACATAAAGAACATACCTGGGAGGCTGAATAGGCTAAATTAACATAACAAGCAAGTTACCAGTAAGCAAGTTCACCAAGCTCCTGATCTCATTCCACATCACTGAATACTAGTGACAGTAGTTGTCACAAGCCTAGAGCGCCCTCTCATGGCTGTAGATAGTACTGTTTATTCCTTGGCTCATGTAAGTCAGTATAAATTAACATTTAAAAACATGTTAAATTATATATATTTTGATATATAAGTTGCACCAGACTATAAGTCGCAGGACCAGCCAAATTATGAAAAAAAGTGTGACTTATTGCATGGAAAATACGGTATACAACTACGTAAAGAAAAATGCGACCAAAACAGTGAAGAAATGAGTAAAGTAACATGGTCCCCTTTAATGTTGTGCGTAACTGACCTCAAATTAGTTAAGTAACTCAAATCAGACCATGACAGGCCCTATACTAGAGCAGGAGTGAAATTAATGCAAAAAAGGTAAGCTAGTTACTACTACTAATACTACTACTGTTTACTGAATTGGTCTTTCTTAACATGAGTTCTGTTGATTGGATTAAAAGGGAGAGGGATATCTATGCTCCTGAATGAGCAACCTAACAACATATTTTATTCCAGATTTTGCCATTTTTATTCTGACCATACTGCCAATTTTATTTAGAAGTCAATCTGTATCATCAGCTGTGTCATCAGTGATACTATATGCTTTGTTTTTATTTCATTTCAGACAACCATGTGTGCATGGTCCATCGTATGATTGGCAGTAAAGCGGGAACAGGCGGTTCTTCAGGTTACCACTACCTCAGATCCACTGTCAGGTACAGTGTGCTAAAAACATTAAGATGACCTATGCATTTTGTTTTTGTCACTGTCAATAGATTGGCAGAGTTTTTGTCACAAATTACTGTATAATTGCAATAAATTAGAATTTTGTATCTGGGAAACAATGGGAGGTAGAAAACCAAAGTCTATTTCTGGAGTCTCTGGAGTGGGTTCTCTCTGGATACTCTGACTTCCTCCCAAAGACATGCATGTGTGAGAAGGAATGGTGTCTCTAAATTGCCCCTAGTAAATGAAGAGGACAGTGAATAGTTGCCTGTCAGTGTCTGTCTTTAGGTGTCAGCCATGAAAGTCAAACTTTTTATTCTCGGCCTGCAGTGACCGCTACAAAGTGTTTGTGGATCTGTTCAACCTGGCCACGTTCCTGGTCCCTCGTCACTGGGTGCCCAAGCTGAACCCCAACATCCACACGTTCCTCTACACGGCTGAGTGCTGCGACAGCTCCTACTGCAGCAGCGAAGATTCCGACTAGACCTAATCGTAGTCCAAAAGCACAAAAATCCTTTGTGTCCCTGAAAAGTTTGTGTACATGTCACACAAAGTCATTTATTTTTACAATTTATAACATTTTAGCCATGACAAAATATCCATTACATTTCCACCATGGTGCCATTTTGATTATGGGATTTCGGCACTGACTGTTTTTTTTAAGCATTGTTAGTGTGACATATAAACACCAAAATGACATTTGGAGTTTTAGCAAGCAAGAGCAAAATATATTTTTCATTTCAAAGTGACACTAAAAGCATGACACATATCCTATAATTATTTCGGCATGGAAGAGAATAGGAAATGACTGGTTAATCGGGATTTGTGGTTCAAAGCCGAGATCAGACAAAGCACAGGCAAACAATATCTCACCCTGATTAAAAAAAATTACAAATGTGACTTTTTTAAATGTCATTTATAACACGACTGGTCATAGAGTAGAACAGATGGGGCCTTGATAACTGTTCTTTAGATGTTTTCACTACAATAAGTTAATTTGTGTCGGATCTGTGTTATGGCCATCAAAACAAAGTCAGATAAAAGCTGTAACTTTTGTACATAGTGTTAATAGTGGAGTTGGTATATATATATATATATATATTTTGTATACTATTCTATTAAGGGTTTAAATAAGTGTCGATATGTATTTATGTGATGTAATAATTATGTAATCTGTGTAAAGAAAGCCATTTACCAACTACAGTATTTGTATTTACACTATACATGCATAGTATACATTTATAGAGTACATATAACACATACAATTAATTCTAGCTTAAAAATTTTTAACATTTACCTGCCTATAAAGTTGTGCTATGTTTTGAATTATGTTACTTTTCAATAAAGTTGTATTTAAGGGCATAGAATTTCTCTGTTACTGGGCTTTACAGTCCAAAGTGTAATGACATGATGTTGTGCAAGAGCATACATTTCCACTAAATGTATTGAGCTACAAATCACAAAAACCTGAAACAAGTCAAACAGTTAGAATTATATTTAACACATGCTTAAATTTTACATACTAAAAAGGCACTTCTAGCTCTGAGTTTTTTTGGGTTTTTTTTGCACAAACTATCCTTTTGTGTTCACATTCTAGAATTTGATAGTGTCAGAATAGCAGATGGAGGATAGGGGCCAGTAAAAATAAATAAGTGAGGCACAATTTTTAAAGCAAATATCCAAACAGAAAATCCATAAATATTAAACTGGATATTTTTTTGCTAGCAACCACACCATAATAATCTTAATGCAGAGTCTGACAGGAATCATGCTTGTGTGTTTGAACAATATTACCACTTCTTGAGGTCATTTGTACTGACAGCTAAGACTTTGAACTTTGTGCCAGTTTTTGTTTCATGTGGATAGACCCAGCAGATTATATATATATAGAAGTCTGAACTGCCTCCAGCTCAGTTTTAAATTATAGGCCCTTTAGAATTCATTGAGATCACTTGATTCACATGCTGTCACAAGATTCTACAGACAGTATGAGATTGCAATGGAGGGCAGGTAAATATTCTATGGAAGAATCTGCTGCTATAGTCAGAAAGTGTCCATTTTCAGATGTTTTGTGTGCTTTGCAGTCAATATCTCTGATCTCACCTGTGTTTGTATGACTTGGTTCAATATTTGTAGATTTTCTGATTGGATATATCTTTTAAAAACACTGGCTTCTGTCCTTCATCTGAGGTTTTGTTATCATCAAATTCTAGAATGTGAAAACAATCTATTCAGTGTTGACAGGGTGATCTGTCAGGTTTAATATAAATCTGTACAGAATACAGATAGAAGGGACCAATTGTATCCCTTGTTCTAATGTAAACGCAGACCTAAAAATGATGATGTAATTGCCCAGAGTTAAAGAAGTAAAGATGTGACGTTTTCCTTGCTAACTTGGATGTGAGAGTTTGTTGCTACATTCACAGTAGTTCCACAAAGCTGGAAACAAGGTGTGGATAGAGATTGATTGATTGTACCTGAGTAATAATATTTTTCAGTAGCAGTACTTTCACTTGAGTATAGATGGAGTACTTCTTCCACCTGTACTTGGTTGTAGTTAAAGGAAAACAGCGGCCACAGAATCAGCAATACCTAGAGACATAGAGAGAAACAACTTGAGACAAACTGGACACAAAAATAACACACAGCATTTACCACACAATACCAAACAGATACTACAAGGTTAACTCACCACATATGTTTCCTCCAATCTTTATATAAACATATCCGGCGTTGCCCCAAGAGCTTCCCCAAGAGTTCTGCACGATCCAGTACGGAATCTCCCCTAGGACACAAGACATGCAACTCAAGACTGAATTATTCACAAAAGAGACAAAGGTGCATGTGTGTGTGCATGTGTGCTGGGGCTGCAACTACTCTACACTGTTACATAACCACCCATATTCTTCTGCAATATGCACACAAGTTTGGGAGAAATTATTGATGTTTATAAATATGAAATACTGCTTTGTGTTGTGCAAGACTAGGAAAATAACATGGCATAGGTTAATAAAGACAATAAAATGGTGTGCAGAATTACAATTTAGATAAAATGATGATATGAATGAGGGAGTGAGAAGGAGCACACAGAGATGATGTTAGACTATCACTTGCACTAGAAAGTCCTATTGGCAAATATAACCATGCAAAACACACAATACATTATCAGGGTATGCAGTGGACTCTGAGCAAATAACAGGCAGTGATCTATTCTGCAAAATAGACTTTTTTGAGCATTCTATCATGCTATAATGTTGTTCCCTAATCAAAAACATAACTGGGGTTGCGTTTTGCTTTATTCATGCATGTCTGAGTAATCCTGTATTCTCTGAGTTTTTGAGGCCTCAGAATACTCGGCTCTACAAACCCCAGCCTCTCTCATGAGCACTGACCAGTCAACAAGCCCTCTACATTCAGTCTGCTCTCATTTATTTATCCAAAGAAAAAAAAAAATGCTGTAGAGCTCTGTTTCCACTGATTCCTCACAGCCATTTTTCATTTTGTAGTTAAATGGCATCATACAAAAAGTTTAAGGAAATAAAAGGCTCTTTTTCTGTTTGTAACAGCTCTGCATTCTGCTGGTCTCTTCACCTGTTTCGTTATGGCAGTAGTACAGTAATTATGGGAATTGCTTTCTTTCAGTCTTATGTTTTTAAAGGTTGTAAAATGTGCAATGCTGTTCTGAAGGTGACCAAGATTGGTTTAAAAATATGAATAAAAGCATAATATACCCCCTTTTTAAATGAAAAATGTAAAATATTGGAATGATATACTCTGATAAAAAAGATTTTTTGCCAAATGTAGCTTTTTAGTAGTGTGTAATCATATCAAAATAACAGTCTTTGCATTTGCTTGGAAATACATATTTTTTGAAAACCTTGTTAAAAGAGCCACTCATACAAACTGCCCAGATGGGACCAACTACACACAGCTGGAAACACATCCTTGAACGAAAATCTAGAGCGGAACTGCTCTATGGTAGGTCTTAAAGGATTAATTAATGATCTACGAAAAATGTATTTCAATTGTAAGAAAAAATCACTATCACGCATATTTCCACTGGGTCAAGGGGTCTGCAATCTTTGGGATCTAAAGAGCCAACTGTTCCCAAAAATGCAAAATTTGAATCTGTAAAGAGCTGCAACCAATTTTAATATACAAACGTAGCCTTTAACTGAAATATAGCATATGGATGGTCATTAATAATCGCAATCTAACAAAGAACTGTGTTAAATACTACACTGATTATCTCACTGAGAACTAGAGTTACATCCTGTAACTACTTCTTGCTGCTTATGTGTGGCATTTCTAATCGGTCATCTACCTATTCCTTTATTGCATAATCAGCTGTCATATGCCCAAGGAGCCACAAGACCAGGGCTAAAGAGCCACATGTGACTCTAAAACCATAGACTGCAGACCCTTGCACTGGGTTGTTACAGAGATGTCCCTGCAGAGCCACCATACAGTAGCTGTTAATATTGCCAAAGACATGCATGTGTTAGGTGGTGATTGTAAAATGCCCGTAGTGAATGTGAGAGTGAATGATTCTCTGTCTGTGTATGTCAGCCTGTGACTAAACGGCCACTGTTCAGGGTGTGCCCCACCTAATGCCCATAGTTGCTGGGACAGACTTCAGTACCTACGACCCATAACCGGAATAAGCATGATGAATGGATGTTATTATTGCAATTTATACTTTTACTTTCATCACCATGAAACCAACCAGCAAACCTTTAGTAACAGAATGGCAAAAGTCCAATCCAGCCACTAAGGGTTACATGCCAGTGTATTCTTTGTGTTGTTCCCAAGCCTGGATAAATTAACTGATTTGGCATAGTTTTTTTTGCACATATCGAGCTGCATATTATTGCATGCTAGGAGACACATTTGCTGTGTTGCTGTGGAAAGTATAATAAAAGGAAAGAAGATGACTTTCTAGGATATGTGGGGACCTTGCTAGCATCCTTCCTATTTTTAATGAATACATATGATTGTTCCTCTACTGCTTATATAAGGCCAATATTTCTCATTTCTAGAGTAAATGATATCAGTACAAGATTGGGCGATGTGTCAGCGCTGTATTATGGTGGGATGTAGTGACAGCATGTACCCGTGGTGTCATATCCAACCACCAGAACGGCGTGGTTAGAACTCTGGCTGGAACAATGGTGCTGGATGATCCCTCCCAGATAATCCTGCCAGCTGACAGCGTCTACCACCACTGCCAACGGACCCAGAGACACCAACTGAGCCATCATGGCCACCTCCTGACCACTGTGGATTAGAGCATACCATCAGAATGACAAGAACCAAGACTATGTCACTACTACAGTATGTATTTAGTGATGCCTGCACATTTTAATATTACTGCTTCTGTTAAGTTTGAGATATTTGTACTGACTGTGACCTTTGGGCCGCATTGCTTTCCAAAAACCTCTGCACTAGTGATAATCAGAGCATGTGTTGACAGAGTAAACATTACAATCACTGCTCTCTGTTCAAACCGTGTGCTTCACATTTCCCCTATCCATGTACCTCGTGTCTTTACCTGAAGCTGTACACAGTGAAGTCCCTTAGAGCCACCCCGCCATGTGACTGGGGGAAGAAGTGGCAGATTCCGGTCTGGGCCTTGTAGGAATACTCCGACTGAGGGACCAGCTTCACCTGGGTCTGGAACAAGGGTCATGTAAATAGCTGATAAAATATCTATATCTGTGTATATTTCATTGAAGGCACAAGGTTATCTTTAGTTTACATAGTACTTGAAGTTTCAACATCAAAGCATTCAAATTATACTGGGACTTCCTACCAGGATTGTTACTGTAAAAGTACATTTTTTTACAGAAAATATGAAAAATAAAATGTTGTTATGTTGTGTAAGTTAACAAACATGTATTAAGACTTGTGCAGGCCTCTGGCGCAAAATGTTACTCAAAATGGACCTTGAGTGTTTTCAATTTCCAAGTTAATTTTCAGCTAGTGTTAGAAATATGGGTAAAGCATTAAGAGCTATGTCATTAAAAATATTTGAATTAATAAACAGTTTATAGATACTGTATTCACACTGATGTTTATAATTTGACCCTAATTTACATGTGCTTAGTTAAAGTTAAACATGAATAACAATGTTTATAACTCAATGGTGCTTATGAATGTTGAAGTAATGCTTTGTAAATAAGCAGTTAACTGGTTACTAATCCTTAACTAATACTTAATGCTTAATAGTGTCAGTTAATTTTAAAGTGTTACCCAAAAAGTTACAAAACAGAACTTCCATATTTTCAAAACACACTATTTTTCAGCAAGTTTTAGGAATATAAACTGAAGAGAGGAAAAAGGCGTAAATATCTTGCACACTGTATTTGAGAAACAAGAATGATCGATTGTGTAGGTCAGGACCACTGTGACCCCCGCACTTACCACAAGCTTTACACACTGATAATAATGAAGCTGAGCAGATTTTTATGACCACCACATTTCTGATGATATTGCCTAAATTTGATTTAGGGAACTATGTATTATCAGCTTGTTTAGGTGACCCTTGACAATAGGTTACATTCACATGATGTCACAGAATTGTAAAGGGCCTATCATTTACAATTGGGCAGGTGGACAGGTAAAAATTTTATGGTGCTGATGATTTAAAATACAGATGTCTTGATGTGGTTTATGGTTAATATCTCTGCGATTACTGGGCTTATCCACATGAAACAAAAACTGACACAAAGTTCAAAGTCTTGTTTGTCAGTACAAATGATCTAAAGTGAAGGTATTTCTTCACTATAGCATTAAAAAGTGTAATATTATTCAAACACACAGGTGTGGTTGCTGTCAGTAGACTAGGCATTATAAGCCACAGGATTATTATGATGAGGTTGTGGGCCCAGCTGTAACAAATATGATCAGGTTCAATATTTGTGGATTTTCTGTTTGGATATTTCTTTTAAAAATAGTACTTCACCTACACAATTATACAGGACCCTGCCCTCCAGCTGAGGCTCTGACATCATTAAATTCTAGAATGTGAACGCGACCTATTCCCTTTTTGAAAAAGCCCTGGCTGTGCTTTGCTGGTACAGAACACAGGAGACTGTTAGGTCACAGTCACTGTCTTCTTTCTGTGCATATGTTACTTTCAGAATGTATCACAGCTCCAGCTCTGATTGGTTTTAGGCAATGATTACTAAATGGGCTGTATCTACAGTACCTGTAGAGTGTTTACTTATACAGTAGTATTTTTGTTTGTTATGCTAACATTAATTCAGAAAGATGCAAAGATGATTACCAAGATGTGTGTTTTACTCATAATACATTACTGTCTAGATTTAATGGGAAGTGTTTGATATGGTGTGAAGTGATGATATGCTACCAGCTCCACACAGAAAGCCCACTTGAATGTTCAATTTCTCCTTCTTTTAAGCTGAGAGTGGTAATTATCACCTTTCTATGCATAATTATATAACATATAATGTTGTGATTTTTCAGTGTAAACCTGTAGCAGAGAATGTTCCAGTGTACCTGTTTGAGCCAGCGCAGGGCCTGGGCTGGTGATCCTCCGCTACAGCCTTCATTCTGATAGGAACAGTCCAGTACCTGCTGCACACTGAGCTGCTGCAGAGGAGCTCCTCTGATGGTGTTCACTGACTGCATGGCACCCACCACACTGAACGCCCAGCAGCTCCCACACTGTACAGACAAATGCATAATACACATTCATTATTTATTCATTACAAAATAAAGTGCAATATTTCTCAAAGCTTTTGCATGCATTAATTTTCCTGCAAGTGGATTTATGGTATGGACCTATCCACTGGCTTTTATTACTATTTAAAAAGTATAAAAAATATGATACTGCACAATTTGTAAATATTGTATTGTAATAAAAGAACAAACCAGACGGTCATTTGTGTATCTGCAAAGGAGGGATATGACACCAGTCTTACTAATTGTTTTCTGCTGCCATCTACTGTCCAGAAAACCAAGAGTGGTTTGCGTCTGTTACTGAGTGACTGTATTTATTCAAGTGGGCTCCACATAAAAAGATGTTTCTTTCTTATAGCAGCAATTTAAGCCATTGTACATAATGACCACAACAACACATGTTCTACAATAAGAATTATTTTACACATGTAAAATGGTTTCAGTAATATGACTGCACTGAACTAAAAAAACAAAGAGTGACAGCCCAGCGTAGTTCCTTTGGTATTGTGACAAAGGACTATGTTACAATTCATTACGGGCACAAAAAATAGATGCTTATTATGAAAGTCAGATGTTGAAAAACTGGTTACAAACAGATTAGATTACTGCAGTACATTTTTCTCAGGGATTTCTGACCCCTGGTGGTTTTTAAACATTTTATGTATGTTTGTTTATGTATTTATGGTAATCTTTTATTGTTAATGTATTGTTATGCACTGCTTCTTTTGTAAAGCACATTGTGTTACTTTTTGTATGAAAAGTCCGATATAAATAAATTCTAATTGAAATAATCAAATATAATAAATCATTTCAATAACTGTCAACTAATTTAATAATCAATAACCATGGTATTAACTTTTATTAACAGGAACAATATATTCCTGAACACCGAGTCATTTCGGACAAACTTGTAATTTTCTGTAGTATTAAAAAAACAGTTTTGAACAAAAAATATTAAACATCTCAACTTTTTAATCAATTGTCTTATTGCACCACATTATTCCACATTATTGCAATTCACTATCTGATTATTAAATGATTAATAATTATCCCAATCATTTGCTGAAGCCCTACACTAAAACAAAGTCTTTCAATATGATGACATATTAACAACCATGTCATTTGTATCACCTTTGCAACTTTGTCAATTGAGGATTAGAATTGTGCTACTGGTGAATATATATTCTTGCTTCCAATGGCCTGGCTCACACTACAGCAATTTTAAATTTTTAAAAACAGGTGGCATCCTACCCATTCATATACAGTAATATTAAATATGATATTCTTCATTGCTCACAGTGATTTGACAACTGTTACATCCCACAGACAACAGTGTTTAAATAAGACTATTGTGGTTGACACACTGACTTTGTCACATTTTTATTAAGCAGCAGCAATGTACTGGCTGTTGTAAACAGTACCATTTTATTATATTTATTTATTCTATTTGTTCTATTCCCTCTTATATAAAATGTTTTCACCCCCCTTTTTGTCACCTGTCAATTCTGTCGGGGTTTACTTATTTGTTTTGGCCCTGTCTTGTTATTACCCTTATATGTATACCCTCAACTGTGCAGTCACTAACTTTTTTTCATCTAAAAAAGAGTACTATTTTAATGTTTATTTTCTACATTTATAAACTATTTCACTCCCCATTTGTTTCCTTTTAATAATCATTTAACATATAATTAAAGATCAAATGATTGTATCCGTATGATGTGAGTTTGGGTAAATGGAATGTTGTAAAAGTGGAGAGAGAAAAGTGTCAATATCCATTTTATTTCTAATTCTTCTTCCCTTTACACAGTACATCCCAGACAGAGCCAGAGAAACAGACAATAAAAAGCCAGGCAGAATAAATGCAGCAAACCCCAGCAGCAGGTAAATGTAGTCTGTCCACTGTCCCCCCGGAGCAGTACTACATTCACTATATTTCACTGAGAGCGTAATAGTAGCTGCGCTGTGGTGATGTCTTTTCCTGAGGACAGAGGCTTTATAGTAAGAATACTATAACCCCAGTTGCAAACCACTGGCTACAGACAGACACAGGCAGAGAGTAAAAAGAGAGAAAATTTGAAACAAGGACAGAGCCAACTCCTGTTTCACAAGTCACACTTAAAAGTTTCAACAAATGTGTCCTTTTGTTTGACTGTTAAAAGGTTAATATGTGATTTAAATACACTTTGACCAAGAGAGTAAATACATTTAAAGCTTAGTCAAACGCTAACTGGACCTCTGTCTTTGTCAGAATTTAGAGAGAATTGAAGAAATGGTTAACAGCATTTTGCAAGACTATTTATAAATCATATAAATGCCTCAAACTCAACAATGCATCTGTCCCACAGTACAGCGCTTTTTTTGTAGTCACTCAAATTGGCTTTACAATTAGGTACATTATAAATTCAGTTGTCAGTCACACTGGTGGTGGTGAGCTACTTATCCAGACTGGAGATGTGGCAGCCATTCTACAGCCTCTCCGATTACCACCAAACACACAATCACACTAACACATTCATACAGGCAAGGTGGGTGAAGTGTCCAGTTATATTTTTTTTATAAATTCTGGCAGTACTTTCATTTTGCGGTTATTTTATTATTTAGAAAAGGGCAACTTGTTTATAAAATACAGTGGCATTATTCACTATTTGTTATTAAATAAAAAGTATTTCATAAAATGTGCATGTACAATTTGCATGTAGCGGTATAGAAGTATACAGTTTGTTAAAAATTGCCTTATAGTATCATGTAGTATTGATATATCATATCTTGATGCTTATATTGTGGTATGTATTGTATCAGCAGATTTTTAACCAATAAACAGCCTTAGTTACAAAGCAATCATTTGAATTTTTCTAGTAACATCTAACCACACTGAGTGGCTCTGAGCCTATTGTCGGTGCTGTCTATCTGTCCAGAGAATTGTGTGAATTGAAATTCTAGCCACATCGTTCATTCTGAGCAAAGCCTTACTGCTTCTTGGTTTTGGACAGGTGCCACCGCTGCTCTGTCCCTCCAGTCGAATCTGTCAGGCAGCCCCTCTGTCTTCAGTCCAGGGAACAGAGCCGCCTTCTCAGGCTTTGTCCGCAAGTACAGATCTGCACATTACACACAATGCAAGTATTTAGAGGCAAGGATGCATGGTTAATAATCACTATGTAAATGTAAGAGTCATTCTGGAGGATGATTCAGTGATACCAAGGTAATCTACTCTTCCATTAGTACATTTGTAATGGAATCTTTAGCACAAATTACACTGGCTGCTTTAGTGGCAATACTCCACCTACCTCTGAATTCCTCTGGGGACAGATCAGAGAACTGGTTAATGCCGTACTTGGCAGACTGAGGTGCTGCAGAGAAGGAATTCAGGTAGGCATGTCGCTCAGTTGCATTCTGAAATGACAAAGATGGCACATATAAACTAGACAGTACATGACGTATATTTTTATATTTGTTTAAACCTTTTACATTTTTAATATTTCAGTTTTTTGCATTATTATTGTAGACATTTTCTTTTTATTCCATCCATCCCTACAGAATATTCAACATGTATAGAATTTTGTATTGAATAGCTAATTTTCTTTCTCACAGTAGAAAGTAGTCAGCATATTCAGGGTTTGGAGAAGCAGATAGAAATAACACCACAGAGACTAAACTGTACTGCTGTAAAAGAAGACAGTGAAATAAAAATTAAAGCTGTCATGAAGCTGTCTGTGTTTATTGATTTAAGATACCAGAACAGAAGGGGATTGCTGTTTTTTTTTTTTAATATATGTTATTATACTATCATTATTTTTGCCCCACTGTAATTTTATTTCTTGTTCTTGTATTGTTTTTATGTATTATTTTCTTTGACTATCATTTGTTGCTATTTTGTTATTGGCCCATTGCAGGGATGGGGTGAGGTAAAATTGTATAAAATGTTGTTGATGTGTGCATCATATGCTAGACCATCATTAGCATTACAGTTACATTACATATCACAGTTATAAATAACTGTATAGCAAACTGCATAATTCAATAAATATTTTATCACAAAAAAAAAACTATAAAAAAGCTGTCCTAATATAAAAAAATTGTAATATTTATTTTCAATGGCAGTATTTGTAGTTGTAACCAATGCATTCAAACAAAAGTTGTAATAATAATAAAAAAAATAATAAAAAAAATACATAAACCATTTAAAGGCAGTGGGCGTGGTCTCAGAGTTGCGCGGCAGGGGTTTATTTACAGTCCCATGAGGAAGACCCCATACTCTGCCTGCTGTGCTGTGCTGTGCTGTGAGGGTTTACCTGGAAATAAACATGACGCCGCTTGAATTCCTCACCGTTGACTTCATACGTGCGCTCGAGCCGCTCTACGAACGCGGTAAAATTAACCGTGGAGCTGCTAAACTCGCACCCAGCCTCAACCAAACTCACATTTCGACAGCAGAGTAGCACGAAAAGTAAGTAAAGTAAGGCTAACGCCCGTGGAGGTCCACCTGTGCTCAACATTTGACGAAGGACACTCGACTAACTTCATGAAGTGATTAATAAAACTGTAAAGGAAGTGCATGTGATCAGAAGTTCACGGAAAAGGTGAAGCGTAAAGATTCGCGCATGCGCAGTATTTCAAACAAGAAACGCACCAGCAGCGCGAGCCATGGCACGAGCGTACAGTACAGCTAGCTACAAACCAAGGGAAAACGTTAAACATTTTCTAATTTAAGCTGTAGTTATGTGAATAATTTAAATCATTTATCCGTATTTTAAAATTTGTGACTGCCAAGGTATTATATATAATGCAGACATTCACAAATTATGTCCCCGCAGTTTTCAGTGGCAACATAAAATGCAATTTAATTATTATTAGTAAATTATTTAACTATTACTTGTTATATTGCTCTGCCATATATTAGTTAGTATTATTGCATATTGTTGAACTGTTTTTATAGCTAATTACCCCCAACTATCGCTTCAGCATTTTTGATTGAAAACATTTTTAGTTTTAGTTAGAGTTTTTAAGAAAAAAATGATTAAATACCAAGTGAAATACCATTAACATTACCATTTTATATATATAGGTATTATATGTATTATCTTAACACACACACATATATATATATATATATATATATATATATATATATATATTTATATTTATTATTATTATTATTATTATTATTATTATAACTATGATTTCTTAGTCTATTCAGTTTTTTCCCCCCACAGTATTTGAGTCCCCTCTGGGATGCTTCCTAGGACATAAGGCAATAAGGCAATAAGTTATACAGTTATTAGCCACTGATTAAAGGTGCTATGAGCAGTATATATTTTTTTATATTTTATAAAAAATGCCCACATGTCCCATGATATGAGATAAACATGTTTAAATCAAAAGTTAAGGAGCTTTTCCACTAGGACGGAACAGGGCGGGACAGGGCTCTACCTTTGGCACCTGATGGGGTTCAGTGCCTTTAGTTTTACTGATAAGAATTGTACAGCTAATTTATACACAATTTTAAAAAACTATTGAAGGTAATACCCATGTTGTTTATGTTTACGTTTTTTTGTTTTGGTTCTAAAACCCTGCATTGCTGATTGTCCAATTAGAAAAGCAGATTTAGCCTGCAGTAACATTTTCAAACCAGTATGAGTGTTTGCTGCTTCCAGCACCTTTAAATGTCCATTCTCATTGACATTCCTTGTCATTTTTCACCACATATTATATTTGGTTAATTACCCATCTTTGTTATTATTAGTTATAATGCTGTATTGAACCCCATATATTTTAGCATAGTGATTAGATTATCTGTACTATGTATAAGTGCTAATATTGTGACTCAAACTGACTAGTTCTTGTACTTTTACCATTTTCCCATTTGTGTTAAATTCTAGCAATTTTTGCCATTTAACCTATCCACGTTTCCATAAGTTTATTCCATTATCGAACTTAATAAAAATGAAAATATAACACAATTTGTACACAACCCCCCACCCACCCACCTATCACACACCCTCCTTATACAATAACATTGGTGTTGTTGCTCTTAGGCACAGTAGCAGCTGCAGTGCATTTTTTCCAGGCTTTACTTTGTCCGAAGAGCAGCCAGTCAGCCCAGTACACTTGACAGAAAGTATCCTACTCTTGTGCGTTTTGGAGTGGAGTGGCATCTGATCCCTGCCTTCATCATAAGCCTAGAGAACCCTCCTGTGTGTAACGTGCCAAAGGAAATGTCAGAGCCTCCGGAGGAACTCACCAGCAAGCCCTTTGCGGCCCAATTGAGCAATGTTTACCTCAGCATCTTGGCTCTGTTCTGCTTCAAGCTCTTTGTTAAGATATCCCTCAACCTGCTGACATACTTCTACATTGTCCGGGGGAACCGCAAGGAGGCTGCCAGGATATCTGCCGAGTTTTACGATTACGGACAACGGCAAGGTGAGTACTCTGGGGAAAAAGCACGAAAAGCCTTTCTTTGTTAAAACCAACAACATCACTGTATACTTTGCGCGGTATGAAAGTAATTGTATCTAATAGCACCATATTTATGATAGATGAACAAACATGTAATCGTAGTACTTGTGAATACTTTACTATTTTCATTTTTATAATATACATCTAGACTACCTTTACTTCAGAATAAGGTTTAACCATGAGCCTTAAGTGTGTATAAAGCCTATATATTGCAAATGTATTCATGCTAATACATATTGCACATATGAATAATAGCCTACTTTGCTTAGATTTCCCTAATAGCTACTTAGAAAGACTACATTCAATATTCAATGAAGAGACTCGATGCTAGCAGCTCCTTTTCTCTAATGTATATTAATAGAACATAGTCACAGTACTCATCCCCCCACCCACCCCCATCCTGCCCTACTTTCCATTCTCAGCTATGCAGTGCACCCGTTCACTCTCTCCGACAGGCACCAAAACAACACCCCACTTTTTCCACCGACAGCACATCTAAACGAGATTTTTCTTACAGGGGAATTGGAGATGAGCTGACAACATAATCTGTAGCCGTCATTTGAGGGGATATTTAATTTAAAGTGGACCATCTCCATAGAATAGTAATTAGACTTAACTTGTGGAGTATTAGTCACGGTCCTTATTCCAAGAAGGCTGCAGCAGCTTGGATCTTTTGTACCAGTGTTGCAAATTAACATCACTCAAAGGAAACACGCTGCATGAATAAAACAGTGTGAATTCTATACAATTATATCTGTAATGATTGAAACTGAAGAAGATAATGATGCAAATGTGTGGAATGCGTCGGCCGTAATTCTTGATATTGATTCAGGTGTGTCTGAAATTAGTTATTGCGGAATTAATTTATGTTTTGTAAAGTAAAAAAAGCATTGTATTCTATTCCTCGTTGCAGGATCGTGGGCAGACCGCTCACCGCTCCATGATGCAGCAGCTCAAGGTCGTCTGCTGGCTCTTAGGACCTTGATTGTACAGGTTAAGTATGTCCCAAGTTAGGTGGTTAGCTCCCCTGCCTTTGGTGCAGGAGGTCAGGGGTTCAGCAACAACACCAATTTTAATGTATACAATCCTAAACACCTTGCAAATTATTTGCTGTGCCAATCCCTGGAGGAGAAAGAGCACACTCGAAAAGCACTTAACACTATTATAAATTGTTATATTTTACAGCAAGGTATATATATATATAAATATTTATATATATATATATATATATATATATATAAATATTTATATATATATACCTTGGGCAGGACTACATTTCTAAGCACTTCGTTTGCCAAATACTGTCACCCAAATAAGAATATTTCTAAGAACTTAATAAATAAATGTTGGACTGACTGATGGAAATATGACTTAATTTCTTATATAAGTAAGACTATAAATCAACTTTAAGGAAAAAATATTGCATCAATTATTAATATTGAAACGGACTATTTGTATTGCAATATATCAAAATCGCACCAAAGTATCTAGTATTGTATCTTTTTATTTATTTATGACAGCGTGTATTAATGAACAGCAGCTAGTGCCGTAAATACACCAGATTATAGCTCAGAGCTAATTTCCATCCATAGTCATAGTCATAGTCAAGGCGGTATGGCCTTGTGGATGCCTGATCTTGAAATGTGTGTCTCTTTCAGTAGTGGAGGAAGCACTACATTTCTTTACTTAAGTAAAGTACAGATAAAAGAGCAAAAATGTACTCAAGTAAAAGTATCTAATTATATTTCTACCTAAGTAAAAATATTTAATCACTCACTTGCAAATGTACTTGTGAGTAATAAAAAGTAATTTATTAGTATAAGTATAGGTATTTTGCACTGATTCAACAATGTAGTAAGTGTGAGGGATCATGATGAAGAATTGTGCTAATTACTAAAGAAAATAACACAGTGCAGTAGAAGATGACTGAATCTGACTGACTGTATTGTCTTTATCATGTTGATGTTTTTAATGAGTACTACTTTACAGCATCTGTTATATTTAGGCGTTTTGTGTCTACAATAAGGGCAGGCAAAAGCTAATTATTTTAAACCAAAACTCAAAATACTTACAAAATACTACCAAAAAAATAAATAAATAAAAAAATTGCATCAATACTTAAACAGTAATCAGATGTTATTTCCAAACAGTAACTTTACTTTTGTTTGAGCTTTTATTTTAATGACTACTTTTTACTTTTACTTCTTCTCTTGGCAACACTGACCTCAGATTCCTCTGCTAGTGCCTATTAATGGACTATTGTGTACACTACAGCCCACACTGTCAACTGACTGGGCTTAATTTGTAATGTCAAAACTAAACATAGCCCTTTACACATCTGGAAATTTGTTTGATTCTTTTTCCAGGGCCACAACGTGAATGTCCTCACAATCGACCATGTGACTCCACTTCACGAAGCGTGTCTCGGGGATCACGTCGCTTGTGCCAGAGCTCTCATTGATGCAGGAGCAAATGTAAGTCATGTACTAACCTAAAAAAAAAAAAAACTGTTGACTGTTGTCCACCACTCAGGTCAGATGAGGGGAAAAGGTAACAAATGGCCTAGGCACTGTTTTTTCCTCTATAGAGAAGTTGTTATTCTCCTTCAACCGTACCCCCAGGCTTTTGTGGTTTGTCAACATGCATGGTTAAACAGGACCTAAAAATAACACTAAAATGCTTTCACAGGTCAATGCGTCCACAATTGATGGTGTCACACCCCTGTTCAACGCCTGTTCAGTGGGTAGTGTGACATGCACAGAACTCCTTTTAGAAAATGGAGCAAAACCCCAGACCCTTGTGTTCCAGCCTTCGCCTATACATGAAGCCACAAGCAAAGGTATATTTGAACAGAGCATTTGAGGTTAAGTAAACCACAATAGATTTTTAATATATAGAAAAACATATTGCCTCGCACATGAGCAATTGGAAACTGACTGACTGTGTGGTGTCAGTGAGGGAGTACAGAATAACTGCCCTATAAAGGAAGAACACAGTATCTATGGTACATTAATGGTATGTCCTAATGTAATACCTTGTCTTAAATATTTTTTTAGCAGTCACAACCATCACCACTGATTTGACCTTTGACCTCCAAAATGTGTATTCAAAGTATTTTATATGGGGTGTCCTAAAAACATATTTTTTCAGCACTTTGATGTCAAAATAACGACGTTGAGTCACAATCATAAAGTATATTAGCATGTGTATTGCCAAAGGAAGTGTCAAGGTTTCTCGGCTGAGTTGTGTCCTATTTCAGAGTTGAACAAAAATTGTTTCATCATCTTGCAGTAACCACACAGATCTTTCAGTGATACGAAGGCAGAGTGCAGTAAGTGTGGTTGAATTTGTCAGTTACAACATTCTGAGCTGCAGTTACTGCTTTACCTTTGAAATCTGTAGTTACTGAAAATTTAGCAACAGGATTTCTCTAAAATGAGACACAATTCAGCCATAAAACCATGTCCCCAAGTAAAACAGATGTTATGAAGCCTATTTTCAGTCTTAACTCAATTTTAACTCAAAATAACTTAACTCAAAAATATGCAGATGCTCCATTTTACCTTTGTATGGCAGATAAGTGATTGACTGAAATTTAACTATATAGACTCTATAGGATGCATGTGAATTCTGGTACCATTTACTTTACTAAATGGCCAAATTACATTTTCAATTAACAAATTAGCATTAGCCACCAAAAATCGCAAACTGTACAAACTAGCCAGCAAGGCATGTATAATTTCAGTGCTTGGGTAGAGAACCTAAGCAGCTAGTGATGTAAAAATGCACCAAATAAAATTGATTTTGAAAGAGTTCAATCAGCTAAGAAAATAAGAAATAAATCATGATGCGATGTTAAAATTATTATTAATGGTACAGAATATGGCTCACTTGATTGGCACAAAACATCATATGTTGACTTTCCTTAAGAAAAATGAGTTCCAGTCAAGAATTCCAATCAAGTTTTAGTTTTTTGCTATTTTGATGTGAGATTTATTTCAGTATCCAATATTATGTATAATTATTATTTAATTTCTAAGACAATAAGACAATAAAGATGCCATCAGTTTAATAAGAGGACACAAATGGTGGTTACTTTTAGCATGTAGCTTTTAGCTCATGTTGTGCAAATTGCTCCAATATCAATAAAACAGGTAAATTATAGGCCACTTGCTAATGTTTTCTATCCAGGCACTGGCTTAAGCACATTTAGTCAGTTGATTTCCAATTACCAAAATCATTACAAAAAAAACAACAACAAAAAATCATTACCAAATCTTTTTTGTGCATAATTGTTTTGGCATTCTCCCTCCATCCACTAATAATAAATCCAAGAGTAGAATATGATGATTTTAAACTTGACTATATTATTTTTTTGTATTTATTCTGCCACTAATTTGTAGAAAATACCTTTGTTGTCCTTTTTATTATATACTGTTTACACTCTATTGCATTATATAATATTTTAATATCATTACACACTTCAATTAGCTTTATCTACTATACTGTATATTGGTTTACTAATTATGTGACACTTGACTTTGAGCCGTAAACCCCTCTCCCAGTCCCAGTGAAAGTGGATTTAATCATAAATCCTGCCTGACCTAAAGACGACAGCTCAGAGAATTATCTTGTGCGGCTCAGAGAATTATCTCGCGCTGTCACTTACTGATGACCGTCTTCACGCTTCATTACGCTCAGGTCATTACGGCTGTGTGGAGGCCCTGGTGACTTGGGGGGCAGATGTGGACATGGATATCCCTCACCTGGGCACAGCGCTCTACACTGCCTGCATCTGCCAAGAGCTGGAGTGTGCCAGAAAACTCCTGAGGGAAGGTCAGATCACTGTGCAGTACACACATGAGCACACATACTGTATACTGTAGCCAGATATACAAAGTTAATGTGGTCCTGCAGCCTGCATATTGATGGAAAAATAACATGAGCATTATGTGTGTGAATGTTGGTTACCTCCTTTTTATGCAGGACATTGCTGTATTGCAAGCAGTGGTAATCAAAATGCACATATTGATATTTCTATATAGTTTTTGTATTGATTCCCATACATCATCTTCTGTAAATAGAAATGTGCAGATACTATATACATATTTATTTGATGTATTTCTAAACCTATGTCTGATTGTGATTAACTAGGGAGTGTTTCTAGACTTCCAAAACAATATCCACCACTATCAGTCCTAATGGTCCTGTCAATGCAAGCATAGACTGCAGTTAGTCAGATAATTCATATCTTTTTTTAAATTAATAAACGATTAATTTATTAGTTTATAAATATTAGTTATTAATTTATTTATTAACCCTCTCTAGCCAATTTAAGTTTTACTCAAGTACAAGTATAAATAAAATCATCCAAAATTTACTTAAGTAAAAGTAAAAGTATGCTCTACAAAATGAACTCAGAAAGTACTTTTTCTTCAAAAAATTTACTTAAGTAAACTACTTGAGTAAAAGTATCTAGTCACTGTCCACCAATGGTAATACTTGTGTACTTACATTTTCTAGATACAAATGTGATAAAACACACTTGTTACACTACTCTACAAAAGTGCATTTGTGCAAGCAGTATGTGTTTTTTAACTTTTAGAAATCTATGGGGAAAATTGTAACATAGACTTTTGAATATAGTGTAGATTCATTGTTGGAGGTCCACATGGAATCGTCTGAGTTTTTAAGGGGGGCGCAGTGCTCCTGACTTTAGGAAAGGCTCTCTCAGTCATTATTTTAGTGCCTGTACAACTAGAGTGCTGTGCAGATGTATTTGTATATTGTATTTTCTTATGTACTAAAGGACATTCATGACTAGAAATAGCATCTAATGCATAAACAAGCTCAATTATTATTGTATAAGTTAATATATACAGCCTATTTATACATGTAGGTTGCACAAGCTAAAGGCTTTAAGTTACAAGGATGGTTAGCAACATGTTAACCATTTTACCTTGTTATGGGAAAGCTCTGTTGTTGGAGATGCATCTATCGAGATAACTCTTTGGCTGTGATTGTTCCTTAGTCATGAAAATTGATAGTGTGTTTTGCAATAAATTTTGTAAATGAGTTTCAGGAAAATTTGATGTATTTTGAATGTGTGAGGTGTTTTTGTTATGTTTGTGTTGTTAGTGGAAATTTCATTACAGTTTAAAGTTCTAAATACAATGTTAAAATTGTTAATAACTCAACTGTACCATTGTTATCAGTAAAACTAATATTTGATTTAAATATGTTTACATCATATCTTGGGACACATTTGAGTAATTTTTATGAAATATAGACTAATATATAGAAAATTTTGTGTCGTGTTCTTCACAGGTGCTAATGTACAGAAAGGCAGGTCCTTGGACTCGCCCTTACATGCAGCCGCAGAGAAAGACTGCACAGCCGTGGTCAAACTTCTCCTGGACTTTGGTGCAGACATTAACGCCAGGAACACAGAGTACCAACGGCCAGTGGACGTAGCTCCGCCCAGCAGCTTAACAGAAGGCTTTCTGCTGCTCTATGAAGGTAAAAGATGAATATTTAAAGGTCAAGAATTAATGTGAGAATAGATGAAGAATGGTTGTCTGTTAGTATATGTCTCTAAATGTTAGCCCTGTTAACAGTTACAGTAGAAGACTAATAAATGAATTAACTTTCCTAGAATAATTTTGTCACACATTACACATATTAATAATGAATTTATCACAATAGTCCACAACCATTTTTAAGATAATAAAACATTATAAAAAATACTCAAAGCAAGCTACCTTTCTCGATTTTCTTTGTGAAACCTGGCAAATTCGCCATGGAATTACACCAAGTTATATTTGGGTGGCTCAGGTAGTAGAGCAGGTCTTCCACTAACCAGAAGGTTGGTAGTTTGATCCCTGCTGACCCAGTTCATACTGCCGTTGTTGCCACATTACCTCCAGTATCTGTAGCACTGGTGTATGAATGTGTGATTAGTGCGATTGTGGGGGAGGCTGTTGTCGCAATATGGCTGCCACCTGTCCATCAGCTATTGTTTTATTATGTTTTTAATGTAGATTTTTGCTTTGTTTCTCTTTCTTGTCTCTGTTTTTTATTTTTTTCTGCTGCCTTGTGGTGTGAGCAGTTGGAGCCAGCACTAGAAATTGCATCTTTCCGTAAAAGTGTCCCTGATCTGAATGTTCTCAGCGTGTGATTGGTTATATTAGTCAGTCCTTGCTCTAGTCTCCCCTCTGTGAAAAATGCTTTTTAATAAAGCCCAGATTAGGTCTCAGAAACTCTTTTTTTTTCAGAGATGACTTCTGTTATTCTGCTACTGACTGAATAATATATTTTCCTAAAATACAAAGGGGAAAAAATCGGTTAGTGCATCTTTAGAGTCTATTTCTATTATCCGATTATGCTATTTGAGGCTTTCTTCAACTGAAAAACAGACTGGGTACATTTGGTTTTCATATATACAAGCGAATATCTCTTCTTGTCAGACTTTGGCATAATGGTGTCAACATACATAACCATATTTTTTTCACCTCATAGCTACGCCACGCCTGCTGAGCCAGATGTGTCGTCAATGCATCCGGAGCTGCGTCGGTCGTGACAGGCTTCACCTCCTGGCTCACCTCCCTCTGCCGAGCAGGCTGCAGCGCTACCTGCAGTACCAGTGACAGAGAAACCAGCTAACTTTTCAGACAAGCCTTTGACACGTACACCGTCTCATGAACTCATCTTATCTCTCCTATGAGCTGCCGGTCACTGCAAAAAGCTATTAATTTGAATTAGTCACAGAAAATCTACCAAGTGGCTGGCAGTTCACAGAGAATGTCACTGAAGTAAGCCGACTGTTTCTAAAACTGTCAGGATATTTTAAATACATGTAAAAAGATATAGTATTTTAACAGAGTATAGCACTTAGACATATGCCTGTAATTATTTGCACTTTGACACAAATGATTCTAGTTTGTACCTGTTACAATCAACACATCTGTACTACTAGACTGTTATTTTTGCTTTAAAACACTTTTATGAATGTATTAAACAGACATGCTGTATGTAATAAATGACTGTTCTGATCTTAATGTCATAAGCATTTAGATTGAAATAAGAGTAAAAAATTATGGGAAGAAGAATTTGTCAAACCTATATTTATTTTAACTGCTTTGTAAATCATGTGTAATTTCTGAAATTATTAAGAGGCAGCAGTAGCTCAGTGGGTAAAGCTCTTTGCTCACTCACTGGAAGGTTGGCAGATCAAATCCCACTACCAGCAATGCATACTGCCGACTCTTCACCCACCTTGACTGTATGAATGTGTTACTGTGACTTTGAGTGTTCAGAAAATTAGTAGTAGTAGTAGTATCACCATAGAAAAAAATAAACATTCATTCAAAGATTTTGTTTATTGTTTGCAAATAAATGCATATAGGTAATCAAGAAATAATAAAATGAAATAGCCCCATATTAATTCGCTAATTGATTTACAGTGTTTTGATAAACTACATCCACGTATCACGCTGCATTTCCATGAGAGCCTTCATCCTCTAGAGGGCGTCAAACCACCGTGACGGATAAAAGGCTGAGCTGAGAGCTGCTGGAGCCAGGAAATGACCGTTGCCATAGAAACGATAAACATTTCTTTTTAGCCCACAAAAATCCGCGCCATATTATCAAAATGTAAACTGTTGTCAGGATAAAATTATACCTGTACGCTCCAGGTATAACAAATAATTAGACAATACTTCAGAAGGAATATTGGTATGTTATAAGTAGGAAGGACGTGGCTAAAGTTTGATGGCATTATGCCGTCCACACAGTGTCCTCTGAGGACAGGACTGCCCAGAGAGGTGGTCCAGTGGCTGCAGAACCTCGACCTGGCGCTTTGTCCCAAGAATATGCGAAGGTAACGTAATACTTATTTTGCTAGTTAAAAATATAGCTGGTTTAACACTACACAAGCATATTGGTGGCTAAGGCTAAATTGCTAAGTTAGCTTGTTAACTACTTTCTCATTACTCCAACAATAACCAGAGGCCTCTCTAAAGAACCCGAGGGACTATACAGAAGTTAAATATTCACACTTAGTCAACTGTAGGCCTAAGTTACATTTAAGCCCAGATTTCTCCCAACATAAAACATACAAATAGGATTTATAATATTAATATTAATTAGGCCTAGCATTTTGAAACAAAGGATAATGTCAAAGTTGTTTAGTAGTTTTTATTATTTACATATGGACCAAGCAAAAAAAAAAAAAAAAAAAAAGTACATAAATATTTGTTTGTGGCAGAAGTATTTTCCCCAAAATAATACTTTAGAAATTACACTTAAATAACATTCAGCAACAATTTTTAACTGTCAGTTGGGATATGAGCAATCACTACAGAACTATACTTGGATGACAGGGTTTTCCATGTGGCCAATATCACACTGTATCTAAAAAGTGTTCAGTTAGATTGTATCCACTTGTAGGGCTGAACAATTCATGAAAAATATATGATTTGGATTTTTCTGACACATATTGCGGTTGCAATGAGATTTCGAATATATGTTGTAAAATCAATGTTCAGTTGAAAGTTTACATTTTAAGCATTTAAGTCTTTGATCACTTAGTCAATTAATCGGTCAGTGAGGTCTTAGTCGACTAAAATTTCATTGTTCAATTAGTTGCATCCACTCTTTGCACTGAAAAAGCAATTCTAATTTACTACTTTATAATTTTTATTTTTCATTTTATTTAATATAGCATAGATGATTTTTAGATAATAATGTATTTTACATACATCTTTTGTAAATATTGTATCACTTAATTAAGGTAAAGTCACTTTTTTGTATAAGACTGGTAAGTCCCTCCACATTTTCTTTAGGTTGATTTTGGTCGATTAATTGCTGTACTGGGCATAACGTCAGTCGACTAACAATTTCTTTGATCGACTACAGCTCTGGAATCTTGAGGGAACAGTGACATTTTCACTGCTAATCTAATACATGGGATCATGTGCCTTCCATATCATGTCTGTGGAGCTCTAAACTACAGCTGTTGCACAATTTATACATATGGACCCTGTGGAGATGGGATAATTTGTTCTCTGTAAAGAACATTATATCACCTAAATAATTGCAACCTTTGCGATTTGCTAATTGTGACAGTGTAAATTGAGATTTTGATTTGATTTTGATTAATTGTGCAGACCTATCCACTTGTAACTTAGAGTGGAGTTTAACTATGTGGACATTTATATATTGCACTGCTTAACTGATAAATGTAAAGATACATGCACAGTTACAATACTTAAAGTTGTCAGTTCTATCTAAATTGCATTTTTTACTTCCAGAGATTTTTCCAATGGCTACCTTGTGGCAGACATCTTCTCTCGGTATTACCCTAAAGTCTTTCTGCTGTATTCATATGAAAACGGAACATCACTGGCTATCAAACAGGAGAACTGGAGACGCATACAAAAGGTGGGTATACAACACCTGTAGTCATTATTTTAAAATACATTTAGGCCTGTATAAAATGGAAAGATTTATGTGAGAAATAAATCTGCTACTTTCTTAGTTCTTACAGAAGCTCAATGTGAACTTGTCCAAGGACTTCATAAATGGAACTATCCACTTAGAAATGGGAGCAGCTGAGAAATTGTTGTTAGAAATATATACTATTTTGACAAAACAAAGGTAAGTGTGAACAGAGTGCTATGAGACCTTTTGCAACTGCTGAAACTAGAGCATGCCTCGACAATGCTCATAGCTTGATTAAGCCCTCACAGCTGGAATAATCACTTTGTCAGTCAGGGTGTACATGCTTTAGAGCAGGGGTCTCCAATCAGCAGCTCATGAGCTACCAGTAGCTCTCAACCTCTTGCCAAGTAGTTCGCCATCCCTACATAAGCTTGATACGTAAGTCATATTTGATTTTTTACTTGGCAAACCAACTTGTGTGTGGGGCTAATCAAATTCATTGACATACAGAAAGACAAAACGCACATGCAGCTGAACTAACTACTATTTTTGGTTTAATGTAAAATCTGATTTGTGGACACCAACATTTTGTAAATGTTCAGGTAAATGTTAAAGGACAACAAAATCCATTGTCTTTTGTGATTGGTTTTAGGTGTCAGCTCTGGAACAAATTGGGCACAGTCCAATGTATATGCCCATAGTTACAGGACTAGGTTCCAGTACTCATGACCCCTAGTGGGAATATGCAGAAGTCGATGAATTAATGATTTAATGTTACAAAATACGAGTAGTGCTCTGCCATTTTAATTTTGTAAAAGTAGCTCTCAGCGGAAAAAAGGTTAGAGACCTCAGCTGCAGAGAGAACAGAACTACTACAACTACAACTAAATCTCCCCAGTACAAGTACAAAAGTACAACCTTTGAAAGGCTGCAAGATATTGAATTTTGTTGAACTTGTGAATACACAGAGATTAGAGTCTGAAAAAACTAAAGGTTTGGAGGTCACCACTGAAAATGTTCGCACATTTGTTAGTTTATTCATTTTTTCTGGTTTTGCAGAACAGATTTTTGGAGCAGAGAGTCAGATTTTAATGGCTCACAACATCAGAAGCTTGTGAACCCAGTGTCTCAATCCACCTCCTCTGGGGACTTGAGGATCAGCATGAACATGGCCCAATGTGACCTCAGCACTGACAAGAAGAAACACAAAGAACTTCTCCACAGAGACCAGGAGCACAGGCAGAGGACACATAACTCTGGTGAGGCACACATAAACTGCAGTCATTGTGTCACATAAACCAAAAATATATTTAAAACAAAATGTTGCACTCCAGTGCACAATTTCCAAGTGTATTTTTTTTGTTTGTTCCTAATCTTTGCAGTTTGGCTTTAATAAGCTTACCTCACATTCACAAAATGTCACAAAAAAACCTATATATAATTTTTTATTTAATAATTTTTTGGCCTAATTGTTTTTAACAATTGTTTAAGACCCCAAAGAGAAAAGAGGCCCTCGAGATGGCTGATTATACGTGTGCAAATTTTCATACATTTTAATGTGCATTTAGAATGGATGCAGACATTTAAAAAAATGTTAATTCAGAAGATTACGGCAGCCCACCATAGTCTCATTTTGTTACCCATAGTCTAAAACTTGACTCTAAAATATATAATTTGTTGTTTACTGGAACATTTTGGACAACAACATTATAATCAAACAAAATAATGAATATGAATAAAATGCATTAAAGTGGTTAAAGATACACATGGCATATATATATATATATATACACACACACACACACACACACACACACACACACACACACACACACACACACACACACACACACACACACACACACACACACACACACACACACACACACACGCGCGCGCTTAAAAATGTACCTCCGTGCTATGGTATAGCTCAGTTGGTAGAGCTATGCCACATATACAAGCCACTACAGCCTACCTCGGCATCATGGGTTCTAGTCCAAACTCCAAATGTTTCTTCCCACTCGGTGCCCGGCCATAAAATACCCTTTATCAAGACATTGACCCACCTTGCCTATGTATGAATGAATGAATGTTTGTTTGGGGTTGGTCAGAAAAGCCCTAGGCGCAAAATGGCAGCCATGTCAGTGTGTCCCAGAGCAGCTGTGGCTACAGAGTTAGTTTAACACCACCAGTGTGCCTAAACAGTAAATGAATAATGCAATGTAAAACAACTTTGAGTGTCCACAAAAGCACCAATTAAGATGAATGCATATTTTATTATTAGTAGTGGTTTTTATATTGCAATTATCATGACATTTTGAAACCATGGTATACCTTGATACCTTGATTATCCCATACATAGTTATTATTAGTGCTATTGTGCAGCTTAACAATGTATATATTTTATGACCAAGATTAAATACATTGACTTATTTGATGTAAGATGCATGTAACTTATTTGTTTTGTTTCCACAGAGCTATGTTCATCATCAAATAGCCAAGCCTCTATTCCCTTCAAGGAGATCAAAGTGCACCAACCAATCAGACGCTTCATACAGCAGTAAACTACTGAGAATGTGATGTTGGCTTTGTTATTATGTAATGAAAATAAAATTTAATTTATGACTTAGGGTTAGGGTTATAGATAAATAGATAAGAAATAGATAAGATAAAGCAATCACGCGTTGTTATGCATCATACAGCCACTAGATGGAGGCACTGATCATGGTTAGAATTATGTTCACTGACTGCAGTAAAGCACAAAGAGAAAACAAGTCAATATGAATAGCCAATACTGACTGGCTTTTTTTTGTTTGTGTTATCATCTGATTAACAGCCTGATCCAGCTCTCTGGGCTGAGTACCATTGGACTTGCTTTCATTAAAGGGCCTATATTATGACTTTATTTGTATTTTAAACCAATCTTTGTCAACACTGCTTGTTTTATAACCTTTAACCCAACATATGAGTAAAAATTATGATTTTACTATTGCCATAAAGAAAAAAAAAACAGATGAAGAGATCGGTAGAATGCAGCTCTGTTATGCTATTTTGAACAGAACCATAGAAAAATACCTTTCACTTCCTTAAACTTTTTATATGATGCCATTTTACCTCAAAAAAAAAAAAAAAAAAAAAATAAAGCTGTGAGGGATTAGTGGAAACTGAGTTGTACAGGATAAATGAATGAAAGCAGACAGCATGCAGAGGGCTTGCTGATTGGTCAATGGTTCCTGGAGGAGACAGGGGTCTGTGGAACTGGGCATTCTGAGGCATTAGAAAGGCCATGCCAGAGAATACAGGATTCCTTAAACATGTGTGAATGAAGCAAAACATGACTCCAGGTATGTTTTTGATGAGGGAACAATATTATAACATGGTAGAAAATGCAAAAAAGTCAATTTTGCATAATATAGACCCTTTAAGGAAACTAACCATTTATCAATTTTAATAAAAAAAAATCTGCTATTGAATACATTTGATACTTTGTTCATTTTTCTTTATCACACTTAGTAATTATGGGGATCACTGTTGTGTGAATCGGTGTCAAACTGGAGTTGTTGTATCATTCGCATTGATCCGTTGTATTGATGACATAATGTAAAGAATTGATCAGACTGCTTAATGCACAGCAAAGGGTCTGATATTTTCTGCTTCTGCCAAATGTGTGTTTACCCAAGTGTCGTCACATTTACTGTATAAAGCATGAGAGCCTGGTACTCCAGCAGAGAATGAGTAGATTTTTTTTATACAAAACAAAACAGCACAAACAGATTCAAAGTCCATAGGGATGGATGACACATGGTGGGTAGAAAAAAAACACTCAATGAAAATAAATAACAATGAGAGACCATAGTCTTTTAAATGAGTCACCCTAGTGAGAGGATCAAGTAGACCTATGTTCTTACTGCCTCAGAGCGTTAAAAGAGAGTTAGTTTACATAATTGAATACTAAACTGTCCCAACTATGTTGTAGAGATAAGCATCCCACTTCAAATGGAAACCATCCATTCTATCCAACAATCTGTAAGAAAGGTGTTCCAATGCCCACTTCTTTCCGTCAGCTTCCACTCCATTGTAAAAATCATAGTGCTGCTGCATTCAGACTGCAAGGCTAAGGCCTTGCTCTGACTAAGGGGCCGTTTAGACAACAATGCATTTTGGCCTTTCATTTACAAAGGACGGAGTTTTTATTTTCTGAATCCACAATCTTTTAAAAAGGTTGGAAGAGATGTTTTAGTCTCAGAGTTGGGAGCCGCTCTGTACTTGTGTAAACTGGAAGAAGTTCTCACTGAAAACAATGACATGACATGGCTGTCTGCCGACCGCATGTCAGCTGACGCACAATGACAAAATGACAAACTACCAGGCTTTTATGGCTTGTACTGTACGTTCATATTTAGTCCAGTAACTATCAGTAATATATGTACAAGTACTTACTTTTACTGAAGGTCTAATCAGCATAGTTCCTGAAAACCACAAGATCTTAAAGTAGTTGGGAAGTTGCAGACCGGAGTTATGGTTTCGTCTGCTGTTTACTCACTGTGTGGTGTAGAGTATTAGCGGGGCCCACAGTGGTACTGCTGTTTATTCAAACTAATTCTTGAACCTCAATGTTTTCACATAAATGTGAATTGGCGGCAGCATGACTGTTGCATTTTCCTAGCCAGCTTTGCTGTGTAAACGGGTCCCAAAGCCCTCTACAGACACTACTGCTTACCACTACTGTAGCTAGCAGTAGCAGTAGTGGTTGTAGTGTAGCGATTCCTTTAGCAAAGGAGGGGCTTCATGTGTTTATGAAGAGCTGCGAAACTAAGAGTTTTCAGCTTTTGAAAAGGGCATCTGAGGAGGAAACAACATTATATCACAATTAAAAGGTCAAAAAATTGATTTAGAAGAAAAAGGGCTCTTTAAAAATATGTCTTCTTGACATAGAGTTGAAGATGTGAAATCTTCAACATTATAAACATCCAGATGAATTTTTAATCTTTTTTGATACACAGAATTGACTCATGTGTTCCATTTTATTTGTTGTACAATGTTTTACACAGTGCACCTTTAAGATGAAATGCATAAGTGATTGTAACAACATTCGTATATTAAGTGTCTTTATTGTGTTGTGCCATTGACAACATATCCTGATAGCAGAGTGATAGAGATCACTCTCTAACAGGCAAGATTCTCTGTGGACTGTAGAACTGAGCTGTGAAGTTGGTGAAATGGATGACTTGATGAGAAGTGGTTCTGGCAGACTGCCTGTGCTTCTGTGGTGGATCCAGGGCAGAGGTAGGACAGTGATGTGATAATACCATTCCCACTACTCTAACACTCTATTGGACACACATCACAGTCCATTAAACTATGGAGCTAGTATTATACGTATGTCAGCCTTGAATAAGATAAAAAGTACATTTATCTGTGTGACAAAAAAATCAGATTACAAAAGATGAGTGATAAACAATACAGAAATAAACTGTTCAGCCACACAAGCATCTGTGGTTGGGAATGTTAGCCAAATCACACCGACAGGAATGTACAGAACATACCTATATCTCTATATGTACCTACTAGTGCAACAATCCAAGGTGTTAGCATCTAGAGTTAGACAAAGAGGGACAAACATCTGCATCGATTAGAAAAATTCATTCATCCTCTTCTGCTCATACCTGTTAGGTCGCGGGTGCTGGAGCCTATCCTAGCAGCTATGGGCCTTAGGCGGGGTACACCCTGGACAGTGGCCAGTTAGTTTCAGGGCTGACACAGAGATGTAAACAGGCAGAAAAACATTCACTCTCACATTCATTCACTAGGGGCAATTTAGTCACCAATTCACCTAACACATGCATGTCTTTGGATAATCAGAGGAAGCCAGAGTACTGGGACAGAACCTACAGTGACACAGGGAAGACATGCAGACTCTACCCAGACAGTTTGCCTGTAATGGAATAGGACGAGAATTGATTTTAAGACCTTCTTGCTGGTAGGCAAGGGCACTAACCACTCTGCCACTGCCAAATTTTGACTTTTTAGTATAAAAAAATTTTATTACACAAACTGTGGTCTAAAACCGTCTGACTGGTCTGCCCTCTCTACATTAAACGGTGGCTACTGCAGTTGAATTTTCCTATTGGTTCAAAAGTTGGCACATAGTTGGTACACTTCTACATCACATTGGCCTTCAGCTCACCACGTCTCTCATAAAAGAATCATATCAGACTCTCTTTTAAAATAAAAATAATACAAATAATAATAAAGATTATAAAATAATTATAAATAAATAGTAATCTTTAAATCATAATAAATTTAACACAAATAAAAAATGATTGGAATAACTCCCCTTTGAAACAGGCAATTGAACCTAAAATATAAAATTCCAATAATATTCTTCATCAGTGAGTAAAATGCTTGAAAGCGGCGTAGAGGGTTAAGCATTCACCCAGCAACTGGAGGGTAGCCAGTTAGAATCTCGTTACTGTCTTTGTGTTCCTGGGTAAGACATTTGACCCACATTGCCTACTCCAGTAAGTATGTGGCTGGTTGCAAGAAGGGCATCTGGCATAAAAAAAACAAACCCTGCTGTGCGACTAGTTCTCTGTGGCAACCCCGAATAAAAAGAAAGAAAAAGAAAACAAACACAAAAAACAGTAAACTTGAGCACTTGAGCTTGTCTGTGTAAGTTTAAACAGTTTTATATGAAATTATCACAAATATTTTTCAAATCATCTTTGAAATAAATTATGAACTAATTCCACGTACCTCCTGCATTGTGCTCACGTACCCGTAGGGGCCCCCGTACCCCTTGTTGAGAAACACTGATCTACAGCGTTTGTCAGGTTAGCGGTATATTAGCACGTAGTTATTTCTTTAGATTATTTTGTTATATGTCATAGCTGTTCATTATAGTTATTAACCCTAACCCAATGAGGAGATTTTTTTCTTCAGCTATTTGAGTCAGTCAGTATAATTAGTGACTATGGTTCTGCAGCCCTTCTTGTTGCCATGACAGTCAATGTAAAGCCTCTTTCGCTGACCTCCTTAATCATCAGTCTTTTCACTGGGCTTGTCTGGGCGTGGACACAGCTTCCCTCTGAGTGCTCTGTCGCCTGTTGATTCCTGCTAACTGATGAACACAGCACTCTGAGTGAGCATGTGGAGCCTGTGCTGTATTGATTGATGCCACATAATGCAGCCACATGCACAGTCACCAGCAGGAGAATACCATAAATGCATAATTAAAAGAAGGAAAAGAACCAATTCACTGTAAATGCTGTTTACAAAAGGCACTGTAAACAGTATTGATAAAGTAATCTGGGGGAAACAGCTACTCAGGGTTACATGTGTTTCTATTTATTCTCTATCTACATGACTGAACAATATCTAGGACCCAGTTTCCGTGGCAACAACAAGCCCATCCTGGAGAGCCACCAAGAGACATTAATAAGCTTACTGTGAGCCTCTTTGGCTCCTTCTGTTGAGCGCACACAGGCTAGAGGCTTTCCACAACATACTGTACAAATTAGAAAGCAAATGTGTTTTACAAAAAGAATATGGGCAAAAAATGAATGTGTAAAATTAGCATTAGGAGTGGTGATGTGGCATTATTATCATTATTCATTCATCTTCTGCTTATTCCTGGTACTGCAGCCTATCCCAGTAACTCTGAGCTTTAGGCGGGGTAAACCATGGACAGGGGCCAGTTAGTCACAGAGCTGACACAGCGGCAGACAACCGTTCACTCTCACATTCATCACTAGGGGCAATTTAGAGTCACCCATCCATCTTACACATGCATGTCTTTGGACAGTGGGAGGAAGCTAGGGTACCCAGAGAGAATTATTATTGAATTTATGTATACCTTAGTGTACATTTTTTTTAAATTAATAATTACTATTATATTATTAAAAATGTTTTAACTTCTTTTTGGCTATACCTCATAATTACTGAAAATATCATTCGAACTTGAACTGTACCAAAAACTGAATCTTTTTTTATATATATATTTCTAATTATATTCAATGTAGGTCATGATCATAAAGAACATTCATATTATTTACCTCATTACTTTACATTACAATTGTTGCAGATTAGCTAATCTTTTTGTTGTATTCTGTTTTTTCTATTAATGTTTGATTTTTATATTATTCTTAGTATTATTATTATATTGTCAAATATTGTCTTGTAGCCTTATGAATTAATATAGATTTTTTGTTTTGTGTTATAATTTGCTAAAAGTCATCTAAGAAAGGTACTGGAGATGTCACAATTTGATTGCAAACCCGCAATTCCCAAAGAAAGTGTTCCACCATCTGTTGAATTTTCCTTTCCACTCTATGGCACCCTCTGTCCTTGATATGATGGAGGTCTAGGGATGAGGACAGGGGCACTTTAAAGGGGGGCTGGGGGTGGGGCCTTGTGAGAAGCATGGACAGAAGATGACCAGTGGGGGGAATTAACAGACTAAGCCAATGCTTCCTCAACCACACAGTAAATCTCCTTCCTGATAACAAAGCCAGGGTAAGCTGTTGTGTGGCCATGTTGGACAGGGCAAGCAGGGCAGTCTGTGGGCTTGTATTGTATGTCAAAAGTCATACAAATGTCAGCTATCTATGGTAGCCCTGCAGGGTCATTGTGATGTCTATGATCAACCTCAGAGGCAACAGGTAACATGATGAGCTTACGAGAGATCAGTTCAAATATCTTAAGCTTTCTTGCAAGAATGTGTTAAAAAAAAAGATTCCTGAATATGCTTCTTCCCCGTTAGGGCTCAGTTTGTCCACTCTGGGCACTTGTGTTCTGCATTTTAAATGTCTACTGACTATTTGCTTTAGAATTTTAAAAAAATTACATTTCATACTATCCAGCACGTAAAAATATTTATCTATTCTGGGTGTGCATTACTACTTTTAAGGTCCCCTATGTTATACATCCCAAAACATAGCTGGAGTAGTATGTTGTTTCATTCAACTATGTTTAAGTAATCCTGTATGCTGAGGCGCTGCCCTTCTCAAGAGCTGAAAATGCTTGGTCTCATGGCTCTACATAGACACGAGAAACCAGGAAGTTCTCCCACTCGTTTACTAAAGCCCATACATCATCTCTGGACTCATTCTGATCATTTACATCACTATGAACAAAGCAGTCAGTTCATTTATCTATCTGTTAGCACCATGTTGCGAATAGCTGTGCTAAATAGCCATTTTATGCTCTGTCTATTCCCCATCGTTGCCAGCAGGGGGCAACAGACACCTAATCCAACTGTTATCTGCAAATTGAAAGTAACAGCTCCCCAAAAGAAGATGTTTTCCACACACATACATTATTTTACTTGTAAATGATAAAACTTGAAATATTAATGGAAAGGTGTCCTAAAACTATTTCGAAAAAAAAAAAAACACACAATATGGGACGTTTAAGTACAGTTGAAAATATTGTTAGAGGGATTATGTACAGTGATCCATCAAGAAAAAAGGGTGTTAACAAAAAAGGATAACATAATAAAAATGTTGTTTCTTATAAAATGAGGCAAAATAAGTTTATTTAAGTAATATTTATAAGAGAAACAAATCCGTGGGGATTTACAAAATGTCATGAATAAAGCAAAGGGCGGCATGGATGATGAACTTATAACAGTGTTTGGACAGACAGGGATATGCAGATGCTAAACTGAATTATTAATCAAGATTGTTACATTATCATTAATAAAGAATTGCATTAAAAACCATATTAATTTGTCTTTGCATAATTACTCTGACACACTGCAATAAGCATTAGAATGATTGTGAATGTACTCTGAACAGAGGTGGAAAAGGTACTCCAAATCTGAACTCAAGTAATAGTACTGTTACTTTAAAATAATAGTACTTAGGTTTAAGTAAAAAAAAACAACACAAAAATATTTCTTGAGAATAAAAGTAACTGAATGCAATGTTTACTCAAGCAGAGAGTACTTTAACAATACTATTGCTACTGTTTCTTCTACAATTAATACAGCTTTTGTTACTAATGCTTCTACTGGTACAGCTACTACAGCCTACTATCTATTTCTTCCAATAGCAATTAGCAATAGCTATCAAATATCACAGATTATGAATTATCAAGACAGCTTGGCAGCTTTCAACCACGTGATCAAGATCATGTGATCAAGTGTGTAATGTCAGAGCCTGGTTAGAAATAATTACTGTGTGTATCCACTTGTATCCAAGTTTTATTCATTATAGCAAATAACATATATATTAGGATGCAAGCTATTTCTGAACCTCTGTTCTGCTGGACAGCAGTTACAGAAATGTGGTGAACCACAATAGTCACTGACCCCAATTTATGCCGAGGTTTTTTCTATCAATCCATTACCACAAATCCTACTTTAATAAGTTAAAAATGAACTGGCCAAACACTGTTGTCAGGATACTGCAGGCACAGTCAGTCATGTGAGTACTTACTTGAGTAATAATGTACTTTTTTCATTTAAAAAAGTAACGGTTTCTACACATATGATTAAAAGAAATTTTATCCATAAAAACGCAAGCCTCACCATTAACTTGCATTGGTATACATAATTAGAGGCCATATCGGCTCAGGCGGCTGTTGGCGGTGATTTTGCCAACTCGTGGCAACTGACCAAAGTGACGCGTTTATGTCTATGACTACTATATCATGACTTGTACTACTACCCCTACTGTTAGAACAACTAAATCTGGTTCTGGTTGTGAGTGGTGGAAGTGCTGTATGCTACCCACCTTACCACCAAGGACAAAAATGCTTTTACTGATTGAAATTAACTATTATTTTCTTCAAAAAGTTGCTCAGTCTTGTACTCAAAAACAACAAAACCCTAAAGCATAGTTGTATTACATAGTTGTAAGTATTTACTTTCTACCTCTTGTTCAAAAAAGTCTAAAATACATACAATGCCACACACTGATTGTCCAATATGCAGTTTATTAGGCATTATTTCAAATAAACATTTTTTATAGAGGTAGACGTTCTTGCTCCCGTCTAGCAGTCTTTCACTGGAGAGCCATCATGGATGTCCATTTCCCCAGAGGTATCATTAAAGTTTAATACAGTCCACCTGTCTGATCCACTCACCCATCTGCTCACACTGGTCCTGTCAGACAATACATGCCCCACTATCATTCTTATTTAAAACATAAAACATACATAAATACAAACAACTTCCTGGACTAATATTGCAGTTCTATGCTTCCGTTTAGAAATGACTGCAGTAATGTGTCAGCATTTTTTCAGGTTTTTCAAAATTTCATATTAGTTTTTATAATGCAATATTGATTTTGTATTTTAAAGCTTCAAATAACTGATTGTGTGTCATTATCAGTATCATTAACAGCACATGCTCAGACATTACTATTAAGTGCTGCTGGATGATATGACCTCAAATCAATATCACAATTAAGTGAACTATAAATGCAATCTTAAATTATTGATCTCAATCCAGAAATGCATTAACACGATAGTAAGTTGAATTTCTCCTGACATTAGGTTCCAGAGATGAGATTAAAGCAGTCATCTATGAGGCTAAAATGCTTTTACATTATTGTGAAGCTTAGAAGAATTTGTCTTTTGTACCAAGCTTGTTTCTCCACTGGTCTGGGGATAAGGTTCATTATTCCACTGGGGGAGCTAAAAGAAGTGTCTGGGGAGGGAGAGGTCTGGTTATCTCTCATTAGACTTCATGACCTGGGTAAGGAAATGGAGGAAGATGCAGCTGCCTATTTTAATTAGTTAGAATTAGAGGTCGACGGATATGGGTTTTTCTATGGCCGATGCTGATACCGTTTTTTAAAGTATAAGTAGAGCCGATTTTCTTAATTTTATGAAAGAAATGAATATAATATAGCCATTTGTTTAAGTAATGCTTATTAAAACAGAAACAAATATGTTAGAATGGGACAGTCAGAACAGTTAAAGATGAGTTTTTTTGAGAAAACCAATAAGGCTAACCCTAACCCTAACCCTAACCCTTGATGCTGAAGAAGGGTTTTTGAGCAATAGCTCTGGTAGCCCTGCAGGGACATGCTGTTGTCTGTTTCCATTCACAACTTCATACAGTAAAGAATGCTCAAAACGTCTATTCCAGCAGTGCTTGGTTTGTCCTCTAACCTGTAGAAACAAGAATTTGAGTAACTACTCCTGGGCTGGATATATTGACACATATTTTCTATCTCAAAGCACCACTCATTTGAGGCTCTGATTGAATAATAATAATAAATTGTAACATTATGACCAGTTATATTGCACTACATTTGTGATATTTACTATAGTGTGCACAAAACAGAAGGACAACTGTTTATAACATTGGCTTTGCAGCTTTATACAACTGTGAACTCCCACTTGAAACAATCGTTTTGTTTCAACCATAAAATAGTAAGAATTTTGGCAACATCTCCTGTGCTATATACATCCATATCTCCATTATGCATTCCCATGATAAGTATTCAATAACACCTTACGGCTGATCGCATAATTGAATCTGTATGACTAATGAGATTAGGAGAATCCCATTTTAAAATCAGATGTTCACCCTGGTTTTTTTTTAAGGTTGACTTAATGCAGTGGAGACGCTGCTGCGAGGAGGGGGCCGTGGGATTCAACCATTTTGAATGAATTAGGGGGGCTTAGGGTGGGCCTGATTAATAATTATCACTCCCAGTCTTAGACAGTCCATTTTAAAAATTCTCTGTCAGCATTCCTGCAGTAGCCACCTTCAACTGCGATGCTCCGTAGAGTTTTTGCATATACATTTCTTACACATGCCTGGCTTTCCTTGACGTATCCAACCCTTTTGTTCAATAAATGCACTTCCCCATCCTCCACAGAGACCACCCCCGGCTGCGCATACCCCCCCCCCACCCTCTGCCAATACTCCCCCCTCCCTCCTGCCTTCTCCGTTGGGTTCTTTCAGCACTCGCACTTGCGGCTTACAATGGACAGCACCACAAAGGCTTAAAGAGATCCCATCCCGTCTATTGGCTTGACAGAAACGCTAGCTAACAGTCAATCAAGCTACGTCCTAGGGATACACCCAGAAAGTATAGAGGGACTTCCTGGACTGAAAATTGAATAAAAAAAATTAGGTTTTAAATCGTCAGTACAGTCCAGTGCATTTGACTAGACGCTGCGATGGAAGAAGACCTGGATGAGGGGCAGACCCAGAAGGGTAAGCTGTTTTTCGTTCATACTTTGTCAATGAAATATTTTAGCAATACGCTGAATTTTAGACATGCACAGTAAAAAAACACATTGTGCAACTTGTAATAATTTAAATACATGTAATATTGCAATATGACTTGTGATACCAATATAAACTTGCAATGGTCAAAACTAGGGCTTAATACATAGTAAAGGTGTTTATTTGAATACTATACTGAAACAGCAATAAATCAGCTAATGAGGGCAAAAGTATTCATTTTAATGTGGATGCACCATAGTTTGATTCATGCCTTTTACTGGTTAGTAATAACAACTATTGACTTTGCAACTGGTGATATCACAATACATTTTGCAACATTTTACAGCCCTTACTAAAACTGCATGTTTGTTAGTAAGAGCAGAGCAGCTGTTCAGTGTGATCCCTTTGTCTATTGAGTGTCCACATGAGGGTCTGTCTGCATATGTTTGGGTTGGAAAAGGGGTGTGAACCTCCCGAGCGACGGCGAGACGGTCTTTGTTTGGCTGATGGGGTTTTCATGCTTGTCGTGACAGCTGAGAGAAACGAGAGTGAAGGAACGAATAGAGACCTTACACAGATTTTAAAAGATCGGGAGTGGCCTGGGAACATTTAGCGGGATGCAGAATTGACGTGTTGTATGCAAACAAAAGATGGTGTTTACAATGAAGGGCACTGTTTCTGTCTGAAGGCTGAAGTTGTGTCAAATGGTGGTCTTGCTGCATAAGAAATCCATCACTTGCCAATATTTACCTCTTGAGACAGGCTTGGTTTCCTATGTTTGTGTTTGCAGTGCTCACGCCAGCCCCTGCCTCTAACATGCAGCCCACATGAGCTCAGACAGTTGCCATGGCACTAGTGGAGTGTAGTCATTATGTTTTCGGTCTCCAGCCCACTCCTGCTGATGACATTTTAGTAACTCAGGAATAGAATGGTGTGCCTAAGGGCAGGGGCGTTGTAATGGGCTAAGCAAATTGTGCACTTAGGCACCCTGTAGTTAAAGGAAGTTGATTAGATTTGAATTATTATTACGAGTACTATTTACTAATAAGAGTGCAATTGAAAATTCTGTTTTTTTGGATCTGACTTTTTTCAGCATCCAGTTTTTGAGATGCATGTAAACATCATGTTCTGATTTCAGAAACCAGGATGAGCTCATATCCAGGTATTGAGAAACAGGGTTATGTGCCTCCCAGAGGAATACAGAATACTGTGGCATGTATAAGCAATAGCCTAGTTTCTGACAAGTGACTGTAAACTGTGTGTGAACTTGGTTAAGGACACAACACAAACATGGCAACAAAATTGTGACTTCAAAAAGTCTTAACCAGAAGCAATATTCAACAAAATTGTGCAGGTTGGCTCATAATCAGAATACTCACGTGAATGTGAACGCACTATGAAAAATGTCCTCAAACTCATTTGCAGTTGGCGAAATTTTGTTTTCTCTAACACATACTGACTACTCTGAGGTTTTGGATTAACGTGAATGCAGAGCAGTAAAAACAAGTGCTAAATAGCTGTTGAATCATTCATCCAGCTAGTGCTAGCTTCAGGCTACTGTTGATGCTAACACAGGTTAAAGTTGATGTCAGCTTTTTAACGTAGAAAATACAAAATCCGACACATTTAGCATTATGTGTTTGTACTAAATGTAAGCATTGGTGTGTCATTTTAATAAACAATAAGCAGTCTTACGTAAGTTAGCCAGACGACAACAGAGATTAGGAACATAATGTCACATCGGTGGTCACACAAAATATTTTCAATAGCAAAACAATGGAGCAATTCAGGATGTAAATTACTCAAGTTAGCGTTAGCCCAAAAGTATTCTGATTCTTTAGTGTGTGATAAATATTCACCAAGAGTGACAGTTAAAAGAATTGTTTCAAGGCTCGTTTGTTTACTTTTTTATTCCGCTATGACCAATACTACTCTATGGTATTTTGCTGTCTGTGACCACTCACGAGGCAGATCCATCAGTTAATGGTCATTTCATGACGTAGGTTCCTGATCTCTATACATTTTGAACGCACAAAATTAGCATAAGTCAACAGGGTTTAATGTTAGTGCTTACATAGGGAACATTAGCAACTAGCTTGATATTTAGCCATTTTATTTATAGAAGCATTTAGTGCTTTACAAGCAAATGGTTACTCACTAAAAGTCACTGAATGTTTATGTTACAGACAACAATAGTTTGTGAATGTGTGTTGTTGTTTTTGTTTTTTTTATGTTTAAAGACCAAATACTGCTTCAATAACTAACTTTACTTACTATATAACTGTGTTGTGTTGTGTGCTGGTTTTTGAAAGTCAATTTGTACAGCCGTATCATGGATGCCTAATAACAACTGGATAATGAATTATGTTGCCGTTTTTTTCGTTGGCACTTGCTTATTGGTGCAAAGTGACAAAAAATGTTTCCTGAGTTTTCTACAGCCCTCGAGCATGAGCATATATGTTTTGTAAAATTGTTGACAAGGTAGAGGGAGCAGTGCATGATCCAGGTCTTATACATACATGAGCCATATCTACAGCAACCATTTATTTATCTAATCATGTTATTTGTTGATTAGTCACAGCTTTCTTGTCAAAATAAAAAGGAAAGAATACTGCTTTTGCAATAAAAATGCATTCACGTCACTTGGAATGGTCCATTTTATGGTCTGCTTACAGTTGCTTCATAGCATTTCTCTGCTTGGATATCAAATAAAATGCAGAACCACTGTGTGTTCTCCTTAGGCAATGTACATATTGTCTCTTGAAACACCTATGCCTATAAGCAAAATGACAGTGAATACTGCACAATATATAGGCTGCACAATCATTTTCACAAGTAAATTTCCTCCCATAAAGCTACCACCATAAAACTCTATAACTTGATATATGCACAAATTCAATTTTCCTTTCCGTCGCCATTTCTTAGGTGTGTGCTGCTTTGCTCTCCCTGTATATAAAGGAGAGTCTGTCAGGCTTGGCCACTAACACACATGCTCATCCAACTGAGAGAGGCAGCCATGCAAGCTGTGCTACATTTCTCCGTGCCGCTCCATTCATTTGAATGGAGCCTTGTAAAGACACTATAATAAGTCAAAGCGCCTTCAGATAGTGCAGTCTTTTGTACCGGCAATGCTTTTCTGTGGCAAAAATGAGGCACTGTAAAACATGCAAACAAAGAAGTGAAGGGCTAATGGTTGAGTTATCTCTTCTATGTATATTTATAGAGGAGTATTTTTAGAGATGATGTCATTGTTTTGCATGTCATGTGACTTGTTAAATTTTGATGTAGAATGGAGGGAGGACATGAACTGGCAGTGCATGACAATGTAAAATGGCTGGATGGGATAGCATTGTGATTTATAACAGTGTGGCATGATTAAGGTTTGTGTTTCTAATTCCACAAGTTGGTAACATGTCAATTTGCATGTTTAGAAGTAAAATAGAAATAAAACATGGAAAATGATAATAAAAAGTAAGAGAAGAGGAAGACAAGAGTTTAAAGTAAGCTCCAAACTTAAGTTCTGTCAACTAGGGCAAACTGATCTAATTTACATTTTTTTTGATAAAACCAGAATAAGTAGCTATGCTGTATGTGTGCTGTAGAGGAGAGGAGTGATTTTGACCATGACAGAAAAAAAGAAAAAACCCTAGAGCTTTAAAGCCTCCTTCATCCTGTGCGAATTTTTACAATTGCAGTAAATTACCACATGTCACATTGTATGACTCTGTCTCTATCCAGCAGCCTGATGCATGTCACACTGCGATCAGAGAAACAGCAAAGGCTACAATTCATCTGCAGAACACAATCATAGGAAATGGAGTGGCTTTTATGAGATGACAAATGAAAGAAAACTAAAGAGAAATTGTGTCTCATCAACTGTGCAGCAAAATGAGCAGAGGGTAAGATGCTAGCATAGGCTTGTTTACATTTATAAATATTTAATCATGTTGTATTGCTACAGGTATTTAACATAGGTTGAAGAAATTAACATTAGTAGACAGTACTGACAATAAGAAAAATCACACCATATGAGGATCTTGAGTGTTTCAGATGTTAATAAAGCTAAAGTAGGTGTTGTAGGTGTTAAAAATATTTTATTCTGCCTTTCATCCAAAGACAAAACCTACAAGCCAAAAACATTGCTCTAAGTTTTTCTTCTAATATTATGTTTAAGAAGTCTTAGTTAAATGTACCTCAAATGCATGAACTATTCACACCTTTATTTTTAATTCAAAGCTAAATGATAGTACTATAGCTTTAAATAACATATCTGACTGTTATGGTTGGCATGCTAGCAGCAATCAATATCTTTTTTAACTTATCCAATACAATAATGGTACTCTAATACAGAACACACAGATTCTTCAGTTCTGTTATGTCAGTCACACGCTGAGTTGTAATCCACTGGCTCCACTGAGATCATGACACGATATTTCATCAGATTTATGGTTTAATGAAGCATGTAGCCGCGCGGTCTGCACACTTTAGTGGGGTCACCGCTCACATAGTTCATCACATGAGAATCTGACAGCTTCTACTTTGGTTCATTGAGACAATATATGAGAAGAATGACTGCAATATATTTAACAATAATCGTTTTATGTCACAAAGAATGCCATCATACGCAGTGGAAAGTAGTTGGACAGCCATTTCCTACATAGTGTAGCCTATGTATTTAATATTGTACACTCATTATTATTTTGAGATTACTGATAAGATGGGTGAGTAATTTCCCTGTTTGCCACAATTCACTGTACAGTCACTGAATGGCACGCAATAGGTTGCGTTCATGTTCTAGAATTTGATTATGTCAAAAGAGGGCAGGGGGCCTGTATTACTCTATGGGTTAGACATTATTTTTAAAAGAAATAAATGAGCAGATAATCCACAAAGGTTGAACATGATAATTTTTTGAAAGGGTTTTGGTCCACAAACCCACTGTATTATTCTTGTGGCTTAATGCCCTGTCTACTGACAACAGTCATGTCTGTATGATTGAATAATTTGATCACTTTCTGACACTAAAGTGAAAAAAAATCTTACACCTTATATAATTTGTGCTGACAGGGTAGATGTTAAACTTAATGCCATTTTTTGTTTCATATGGATAGGACCAGAAATTGCAGAGATATTAACCGTAAACCAGGCCAAAACATCTGAATACTGACACTGACACTGACACAGCATATTATTTTTACCTGCCTCCATCTCAGTCTTACAACATACACCCATTAGAATGTCATGACATCATGTGAACACAGCCTACTGAGCAAAATAGTATGGAGACAGAGCTACAATGTCCATTTTCGCAATTTTGTTGGTTTGCAATTGGAAAAATCACACTGATGCACTGTAGTTAATCAATAAACTTAATTTGAACTTGGAACTTTAGTATCAAATTACAAAAGAAAATTCAAATTGCAGGAAAGGTCATCATTTACTCCGTTGTGATACTCCTATTTCTGATTCCACAGACAGATATGTCTTCATCTGAAAGCATATTAGAAGTAATAGCTGTCGTCAGATTTTGCTTCATGACAAATAATGAAAATGCAGGATTCGTACAAGTTTTTAAAGATCAAATTCAAGTTATTCTTTAAATTCTTCTTTTCCAGCACCTCACAAGTGGATGAAACTATATATTTACAGCCCAATAGACCTACTTTTCCTCAGCCTCTGGTTCTCTCCCACAATCTGTGAAAAAACACTTTTCAAACCTTGAAAACACAACAATTAATTTCAAGCATTTTCAAGAATTTCAAGCACCTGTACAAACCCTGAAAATGCCAACCTGATGGATCACATAAAAAATATTTGCAAAGGCTTGGTACTTTAGATATAAACCTGTTCAGTTATTGGATATGAGTGAACACCCGTTTCATTAAATCAAAGGGAGGCCATAATGTTTATATAATGTTAACATGGTTGCTTGTTCATCAAACATAATACACATTTTGTCTGTCTGTTCTGCCACACCGTTGGTCTAAACCACTACCAGTTGGATATAAACACACTGGCCTGAGCAGCACAAGATGCATTTTAGTGAGTTGTTAACTTGAGTGTGAGATTTGGAAATGTAACTGTACTTAACATGGTTGAAATATCTTGATTTACATGGGCTGTGATAGACATAGTATATTAACAGTGTGAGAAAGCTATTTAGCAAAAGCAAAGCAGTGCCACAACCAAACAGTGAGACACTAGCCTCACAGAGTCGTGTTCACTCGTACATTGACGGGGCGTTCACACCCTTCTGTGGTTCTGTGTGAGCCTGTAACTCTCTGTGGATGACTCAGACAAACAGGTGGGCAGCGCTCTCTTCAGCTGCGACCAAATATGAAGTGTACTCCACAGACCAGAGAGCCACAGACACAAGGAGATAACCACGGTTCAACAAGCAGACACACAGGGTTCAGTGTGTTTGGGGCAGTCCACAAAATATAGTTATGTAAGGATCCCAGAACAAAGTAGTGACACTGTGCAGACACAGCAGATCTGTTAACTGCTGGTCAATCAAAGATCAACTTTGATGGCAAAATGGTTTGTGTTTCTGCCACAAGTGAGTCTTCTTCCTGTGTTACTGCAGGTTCTTTCTGGTTTCCTCCCATCGTCCAAAATGTGTTTACTGAATTGGTGAATGGTTGCAATTAGTAAATCAATGTGAAAGTCAATGGTTGTCCATCAGTGTATGTCTCTGTGTCAGTCTTACAACAAACTGGCCATTGTCCAGGGTGTAAGTATCAAGTAGTGATAATGTTGTGACATGTTGGAGAATACAAATTTTGTTGTGGTACAAACTGATGGCCTGGCTGGCCAGACAAACTCTAGTCTCTACACAGAAGTTAGTCTGGTATCTCTTTGCTTAAATTTGGTTTCTGAGGCGGAACAATTACAGACAGAGTAACCAATCAGAAAAACAAAGGGTGGAACATAAGCAGTGCACTGCTGGCCCACACAAGCATGGCGATTTGCCGTTTTTGCCATAAAACCAGAATAAGGCACGTCATGAGCAGCTTTGTATTTATTTCTGAACAGAGACAGCAGCAGAAGCCAGTTGTACAAATACTTGTGGAAAAAGTGGGTTTGTATGAATGTAGTCGTTACGTTAGAAGTCAACAGGACTGTTGTTAAAATGGCAACAAAACAAAGAAAAAAAAAACTCAGAGAACTGAGTAACAACGTGTATAAAATTAGCTCAGGAGCTAGCGCTACCTTAATTAGCTTCCACTTGCGTAAGACACGCTGCAGATAAACGGCTGTGATAGGCCAGTTCAAAATCAATAGATATATAGATTATTTCTTCTAGGGCCTACAAACTTTTCCTGACAATTTTAACAAAATCCAACCATTTCTCAGCTTGCTAATAGACTAACAAACCAACAAGAAACAAATAAACTTCATGACCTCATAAGCAGAGGTACTAACAAAACATTAAAAAACGGTCACAGGTAGCATGGCTCTAACAGCCAATCAGGACAGTACATGAGAAAGGACTGACCATTCAAATCATTTGTGGATTTTACTGGTTAATCGAGCCATAGGAGGTTCAAAATCCAGTGATTTTTTTGTGCAAGGCCCAAGCCTGAATAAATAGAAAGGGTTGCATCAGGAAGGGCATCTGCTGTAAAACCTATGCCAAAGCAATATTTGAATCACTGTACACTCAGAGGCAGATGATTTGCTGTGGTGACCCCAGACCTGAAAAGCTGAAATCAGAGAAAAAGGAATATACCCTACAGTCCAAAGCTTTTCAAAGCTGATAATGATGAATGGTGAATCAGTGTGAACACAAAGGTAATTAAGTTGGAAATATTTTTAAGGATTTTAGATGAACAGTCACCATACCTGTCACACAGCTGAACTTGAGTACCCTCTGTCTTTCCATTCTGACACAATCAAAATCTGAAAATATCACATCTCACTATAACCATGACCACTCTCTCGCTGCCATTGTTCCCAATCCTGCTTATTCCAGCCCAGGAGAAGACCACGGACTTCCTCCAATTGTTCTCATAAAAGTTGTTGGTGCTTTTACTGGGGAACTTCAGAGGCCTGGCCCTTTGTTCTCTCATAATCCTGGAGAGATAAGAGCTGAAGGTGCTGAAAATATATTTCACCACACTGAGCCATTTCTGTGATCTTTCATCATATTTGTAGCCAGGGTTTTTACTGTCAGTTAAAGGTGTAGAAGGTAACATCTAGCTGAGTTTTTAAGCAACTGTCAAGAAATTTATGTAGCAGTATAGTTTTATGCCACAATAGTAAATCTTAAGCCCCTGTCTTTGTGCATGATCTTAATGCTGCCTATTGTTGTCTGTTGTGTAAACTCTGGTCTTTGCCAATTTCATGTGACGTGTAGTAAAATAACAGTGTAGCAGTTGGACCATTAGAATTCTGACTGAAGTAGAGGCACTTTTAACTGCAGTTTTCTATCAAATATCTTGATTATTATGTCTTTTATATGGTAGAAAAGCTATATGTATTCTTAGCCTTTACACATATGTGTTCTTAGACATCTCTGAAAACAGAAACCACAAAAGGGATAGAAATTTAATACAGTGCTTACAGTTTATTTGAAAAATTACTGTATTTGTAAAGGACCACTAGGAAATAGCAAATGGTTGACTTATTTCCAACATTAGATCAATGTCAACACACTCACACAAACAGACAGGAGCAATTTAACTTTTATAACGAGACTATTGAAAGATAAGGCTCATTTATACTCCTATTTCTCTTTTTTTGTAAATAGATCAGTCCGTTTCATGCCAACGTGTATGTTAAAATCTTTGACGATCGGCGACTGTCAAAGATTTTACCCAGACGGTAAAAAAAGAGCAACAACCAAAACAAACATGGCGGTGCTGACGGAGGTTTTCACACCACATTTATTGAAAAAGAGCCAAGAAAATGAGGCGAAACTAGTGGTGGCCTGTTCAATTTGTGAATACAGTGACTAACTTGCTCTAGTCACTCCTTAAAATGTTCAGCTGTTTCTTCTGCTGTGACTGTTGAGCTGAGTTAAGTAGCACCTCCTCAACGCATGTAATGCTCCGTTCACCTCTGTAAGCGCTGGGTAAACAAATCAACGTATGTACAGAATGAATGCAGAAAAGAGACAGAACGCTCCATTTGTAGCCGAATGCATAGAGTATAAATCAGCCTTTAGTTAGAAGGGGTTTGTAAGCTTTTTGTGACATTTCTTTCTTCTTTCTTTTTGGCTTCTGGGATCACCACAGCAAATCACCTGCCTCAGTGTGTGGTGGCTAGCATATTGATTTGGTTTAACGCCGTATGCCGTCCTGATGCAACCCTCTTCTTTTATCCAGGCTTGGGGCTGGCACAAAGAGTACTCTGGCTTGTGACCTTCTGTGGCTGGATTCTGTCTATTATTTATACCACAGCAGAACCTACCACTTCTTATCTTATGTTACTTTTCTCAGCAGCTTGTATTATGGAAATAATCTATGGGGCATGCATTTATAGAAGTATTTCACTGTTTAAAATGTTTTTTCAATCATTTTCATTGGCCTTTATTTCCAGCTTCTGTGGTTGATTTCGTCTTCTCCTAACTGATCATCAATTGTAGAAAGTAAATTAGCTGCAAAGTATCCCAGGAAAACACATTTAGAAAATGGTGACCAATCAATTTTCTACAAAGACATTCTATTATCACAAAACTGAGACACTAATAGAAAAAAAAAGCAGACAAATTGTTTTGATTTTTTTCCTCTTATTGTCTGTTGAGTGTAATTTCCCAAACACAGTCACCTCCTCTCTCTCTTCTTCAGTCACGTAGATTTCTCAAATCCAGAGGAAGTCCTGGTCCGCTCTCTTCTGCCCGCGGGGTGATCTGAGTAACTATTGTCCCAGTGAATTTGTTGACATACAGTAAGTGGGTCAGGGCTCTCGTACCCGGTCTCATTGCAGATTTTTGCGCTGCAGTTGTCATAGTAACAGCACTGGTTGATTAAACATGTGCTGAGGAGATGGGGGCTTGGCACAGAGGCTTCAGGGGAAGGCACTGCACATTAAATACAGGAGCGCACAGACATGTTCCTCTCATAGTGGCACCCCCACACTCACACACACACACACACAGCTCTGAGTGCACTCTATCCTATCTGAGAACTACCCCTCCCCCATCCAAAGACTGCTGAAACAAGGAGCTGAGAACTACTGCGACTGCTGTGCACTAAGTTGAACCGGAGCTGGTCTAGGGCTTCAACTTCTTACCTCCACTAAAGAGATGTTTTTGTTTGTTAGCAAATTTGCTCAAAAAGTTATGTCAAATTTGAAGAGATTTTTAGGAAAAATTATGGGTAATGGGTCATGGATAAAATAGTCTTTAGTCGGGATCTAGATTTTGTAGAGGTAGTTCTCAGAAAGGGCCAATTTTGTCTGTTAGCAACCAATTATTAGATCTGTACCGTTAGTGACCAGGAGAATTTAATCAGTGTTTGTTGTTGTTATGTATAATGTATTGAAAGACCTATTTTTTTCTATTAAAAATTTAGGAATTTTGCGTTAGATTAAATGCGCGCATGTCATTTTCAGTCTACAAGTCCTATTATGTTACCAGGGGTTTTCTTAGGCTACTCCAGCTTCCTCTCACTGGCCAAAGAGATACTGTTCAGTGAATTGGTTAAAGGTTAAATTGCTCCTTGTGAATGAATGTGAGGGTGTCAGTTTATGTCACAGTTCTGTGACTTACTGGTCATTGTCCAGGGTGTATCCCATTTAAGGCCCGTGTAGTTGCTGGGATAGGATCTAGCCTCCCTCAACCCCTAAAAGAAAAAGCAGAAGAAGAATTATTTTTCAAGACATGCAGCATCTAATGGAAATTCAGAACTTGGATCAAACTATGCACTACCAAACAAGCCAAATTCAACCAGTTCAAATGTGCCCTAAATTTTGGACACAGACTTTTACAACTTACTAAACCTAAAAAGTCAAATTGAAAGACAACTTAATTATCATTCAATTTGTATTATGTTTTTGCTTGGCATTCCTTATACCAACTGGTGTAAAGAATGTGTCAAATTATAACATAAATGTGTTGCAGAAGATTTGGCAAACAAGTTGAATACAAATTGCAAATGATGGATGAATGTTAGAGTGAATGTGACCCAGTGATGTGGCAATGTCAATCACTAAATAAGATTAGACAGATAAGACCAATAGGTCCAAATGAAAGCTTAGAGGCTTGAACTGGATGACCCCTGTCAGCAGCTTGGACAAGGGCTCGCAACGTAATGTCAGCAACCGGAAGTAAGAGAGAACATTTTTATGACTTTTTTGACTTAACGCCAATTTATTTTTAAGATGATAAGAAATTACTTGCCATCATTTCATAGTGAACTATAGAAACTCTGGAAAGACAAGCTTAAGTGTCTCACTCAACATTACAATACCATACAATTCATTTTGTTACATTATTTTTAGGTTCAGTAGGTTCAAAGACACATTATTCAAATTATTTTACTTTTCTTTGTAATCCATTTATTATGAGATTTTTTGAGATTTTTTGAATTTATTTTGAACATAAAATATAGTAAAATAAGTAAATGTAATATGATGTTTTATTTTATATTTTTAACTTAAATACACATGGATGATTATTTATTTCTTATTCATATTTTGAGATAAATGAGTTTAAAAGATAAAAAGTAGAAGAATTTGTATTTACAATAAATTATAAAATGTCTTTGTACTAATTTTTATAGGGCTACTTTTTGAAAAACCTATTCAAAACCTCTCATATTTTTACAATAGCATATTTCAAGGCACTAGAATGAACTTCAGACATCTCTAACAACATTAAACCAAGTGTGTATGTGTATATGTGAGTGTTCCCTTTGCCTGTGGGACGTGACACTGACAGATGGAGCAGAAGTGGGAGGTGGGCGGGGCCAAATGAGGGGGCACTCTTTGTATCGCCTTCTGTTGATTACACTGCAGTGCCCTTTTCTTTAATCAGTTGCTATTTTCTTGTGGCGGATATTAAAGACACAAGACTCAATAAAAGACTGAGCGTTTACACTGGAGTAAGACTAATCTGAATGTGACCACATGCTCAAGCTCAGAGAGAAACACACATTCATCATTATACATAAAAACAAGCAAAAATGATTGTCAGTCATCATCAAATTTTGTGGTTGCCATGACAGAAGCTTGCTGAATTCACACAAAAAAATCACATTTTCTATCTTGTCCTGGTTCCTGTCTATTTCATTGACTCAATTTAGCATTCACTTGAAGATAAGGTCCATTTATTGTCCATTTTAGACATATTTTAGTTTTTATAATGCAGCTGTTGACTAAATTAATGTAGCATTTCTTCCGCTGCCTTGCCTGAAGTATCGTCAGTCAGACTGAATATCCTGTCCTAACTCCTTAAGGAATCTCCTTTCTGTTGACCGCATAACCTTTATCTCCCAAAGGTTAAGGGATACTGCTAAGAAAAAGTGCTAGGAGCTATGTTTTTCAGATTCAACCACTGACCTTTATCTATCTTTGGGAAATAACAATAGCTCTGTGACCGCTTTTTTGATCCCTGGGAAAAAAGTGTGCCAAAGGTGCATCTCCCTGTTCATAAAGTCTATGTAAAAGCTGCTTAGCCAAAGTCACTTAGTCCAAAGTCCCGCCAGTAAAGTGTGGTACAGTAGCTTCATGGGCTGGTCTTGAACAAGTGGTCCACCTGCCAGACCTGTCGGCTCTCGTCTAAAACAGATCTGTTATTTTGCTGACAGGTTCATATTGGGCTGAGAACAAGTCATGAATAATAAATGTGTTGGCGTGTGTTCGGCTGCAATGTGCTGCTCCTGAATTATGAATCCAGCTTCCAGTTGCTCAGAGTCTGCTGCAAAGCTTTTCACTCCACCTACAGTTGTAAAAATGAGAGAAGGGGGGCTGGAGGGTCAACTGTCAACAAGCTTTCAACAATTCAGCAAGTCAACAGATTTTAACCATTCTCTTCACCTGAAATGGGTCTAAAAGTCTCTTTCTGACAGCTCGCTATGCTTTAGTGGACATAGAAAATCGTTTGATTCGCCTCGGTATTTTAGCACTGGTTTCATTGCCAGATACCCTTTTTAACACAATTCTCTCCATGTATTGGAGCTTGAGAATGGCACAAGGGTGAGCTTCTGGTTGGAAAGATGTTCTTGATAAATGCCCCAAATACTTTTTTCACCACTTTTTGTCCAATAATTTCAGATCACAATTTAAATCCTCCCATTTTTGGACTTTTGTGCTGTTATAATGGGTTGCTAAGGAATTACACAGAAAAAGCTCACTTCAGTTTTGTCATTGACAAGGTCTGCATTTCAGGTTTTTTCACTTTCAATTTTTTACACAAATTCTATATTTTGAAATCTAGTGAAATGTGTCTTATATCAGTCAATGCTCTGCAATTTAAAGCTTTTCAGTTATGAGCTTTTGACTCTACAGCAATCATAAAATGCTGTCCTATTTGTAACACTGTGAAAATGCAGCAAAGTAGTAATTAGGGATGCACCAATACCACTTTTTTTCAAACCGATACGAGTACGAGTACTTCCATTTGAGTACTCGTCGATACCGAGTACCGATACGAGTACTTATATAGGGGTTACTTTATAGTTTATACAGTCACACTACTATATCTCATTCATCCCATACCGTGTCGTCTTTTTGCCGTCTATCCCCGCTCTGCGATGCTAAGTTATTTTTACGATCAGAGTGGTTTGAACACAGCTAACCATGGCTACAATTTGCTCAACATGGACATGTTATACCTCATTTTAAAGCTTAGATTCTCCTCTATTCAGTCGCTAAAATCATTTAAAGACAGAATGAGCATCTGCGCGTAACCAGCGGAGATTCGCTAAGACATACAGCAGCTAACACAGCAGCTAACACAGCAGCTAACACAATTAGCAACGGTACTTCTTATGTTTTATCAGACAACAACTGCTTCATACTCCGCGCTTATATCATTTTCGGGACAACTAGGACAACAAAAGGACAACTGCTGAAGTTTCAGGACTCACATATGATTTGGGATGTCTGGTTGAGCAGAATGTAGAGTCAGCTTTGCTTTTATCTCCATACAGTTCACTTTGAAATCCTTCCACTCGGTTATCACTGCTCAGCTGAGAGGGGAATGTCACGTGACAGCGCTGTAAAGTGGTATCGGTTGTTGGCATCGGCCCACTTTTATGAATACGAGTACGAGTATAGTCGAACCTCGGATTCAGGAGGAACAATGCGCTTTTCGTCCTGGCCGTGGAACAGTGGACCAGCTCTACACCCTCTATCGGGTGCTCGAGGGTTTGTGGGAGTTTGCCCAACCAGTCCACATGTGTTTTGTGGATTTGGAGAAAGCGTTCGATGTCCCTCGTAGTGTCCTGTGGGGGGTACTCTGGGAGTATGGGGTCCGGGGCCCTTTGCTAAGGGCTGTCCGGTCCCTGTATGACCGGAGCAGGAGCTTGGTCCGCATTGCCGGTTGTAAGTCGGACCTGTTCCCAGTGCATGTTGGACTCCGGCAAGGCTGCCCTTTGTCACCGGTTCTGTTCATAATTTTTATGGACAGAATTTCTAGGCGCAGCCAGGGGCCGGAGGGAGTCTGGTTTGGGAACCACAGGATTTCATCTCTGCTTTTTGCGGATGATGTTGTTCTGTTGGCTTCCTCAGGCCAGGACCTTCAGTGTGCACTGGGGCGGTTTGCAGCCGAGTGTGAAGCGGCTGGGATGAGAATCAGCACCTCCAAGTCCGAGGCCATGGTTCTCGACCGGAAAAGGGTGGTTTGCCCTCTCCAGGTTGGGGGGGAGTTTCTGCCTCAAGTGGAGGAGTTCAAGTATCTTGGGGTCTTGTTCATGAGTGAGGGAAGGATGGAGCGTGAGATCGACAGACGGATCGGTGCAGCGGCTGCAGTAATGCGGTCGTTGTATCGGTCTGTATCGGTCAACTACCGGTCGATCTACGTTCCTACTCTCACCTATGGTCATGAGCTTTGGGTCATGACCGAAAGGACAAGATCCCGAATACAAGCGGCCGAAATGAGTTTCCTCCGCAGGGTGGCTGGGCGCACCCTTAGAGATAGGGTGAGGAGCTCTGTCACCCGGGAGGAGCTCGGAGTAGAGCCGCTGCTCCTCCACATCGAGAGGAGTCAGTTGAGGTGGCTCGGGCATCTGTTCCGGATGCCTCCTGGACGCCTCCCTGGGGAGGTGTTCCGGGCATGTCCCACCGGGAGGAGGCCCCGGGGAAGACCTAGGACACGCTGGAGGGACTATGTCTCTCGGCTGGCCTGGGAACGCCTTGGGGTCCCCCCGGTAGAGCTGGAGGAAGTGTCTGGGGAGAGGGAAGTCTGGGCATCTTTGCTTAGACTGCTGCCTCCGCGACCCGGCCCCGGATAAAGCGGAAGAAGATTGATGGATGGAGTACGAGTCCTTGGACATGGTATCGGTACCGATACCCGATACTGGTATCGGTATCGGTGCATCCCTAGTAGTAATACTCTCTAAAGAAGCAATCAACAAAAAACAAAGTTATACATTTTTAAAATTAATGGTATGAGGACAGACATCGACTCTTCATTATTTCCATATATATCAGACTCTTACTATCGAGCAGTTGCAGCAGAGGGACATTTCAAAGGTCATTTTATTTAGCCTTTAGTCCACAATATCACACACAACCGATCAATAAAACATCACTCATGTTGCATGTATTTACTGCAGCCCCTCTGAAACTGCATATTCTGTTTACATGAAAAAAATCATTATAAAACTATATACAAAGATTGGAATGTGCTACATATAAAGAAAACAGCCGTTGCTTGTTGGCACATACTTTTATTTAAATCCAGGCCAACATAATCTGGCCTATTTTTTGGGCAGACGTGCAAATAATGAAGTGGTAATAAACTGATTAAGTTTGTAAACTAAATTATATACAGCACCAAAGTTAGTTAGAAAGTCTCTGAGGTGTGGAGCTAAAGAATTACAAATTTTACCCCAACTGCTAGCATGTATAATATGATAAGCAATTGTCCATATGTTTTTGTGAGGCAGTCCATAAGTCTGCTTTCATAACCTAAACTGTAGGGAACTATGTTTTAATCTCAAATGTGCACTTTGTAATTTTAGAGGGCCACATGTTCAAGCTCAAAAGAGTGACACACATTAATCTTTATACATTAAAACAAGCAAAAATGATTCAGTCAGTCATATCATATTTTGTAGTAGCCATGACAGGAGCTACCTTTTCTTCTGCTGCCTTGCCTCTGAAGTTTTGTCATTGCAGTCAGACTGAAAATCCTCTCCTAACTCCTTACAGAATCTCCTTTCTGTTGACCTCATAACCTTTAGCTCCCAAAAGTTAAAGTGCATATGAAAGGTTGGACTACCCATTTCACCAAAACAGAGCAAAAATCTTCATATTTATGATTTTGGAGAAAAATTCATATTCAATAGCCTCTAGTTTGGAGTTAGGACACGATTTGATAAAAAATTTTTACTTCCACGTTCAGGACGGCTGCGGGGCCCCTGACTGTGCTGTTTGTGAGCATCACGAGCAGCTCATGATGTTATGGTAAAATCTAAATATTAAACAAGCAAGCTTTTATTTTTGTGTTAACCTGTCCGTCCGAGCCAGTTGAGCTAATGTAGGAATGTCGCTGAGGTCCCGCTCGGTCTCTCTAAAGCCTGAACCCATTTAGATCCACAGGTGGACTGCAAGGCTTGTTGTGTGCATTTATCGAGCCCCATTCAACTCCTGGGAAAGCAAAGACCACCGGGTATTAACAAAGCAAAATAATCAAAATGAAAACTTGTCATATGCACTTTAAGGGATAGTGCTTATTTTTCAGATTTAGTCAACCTGCACCAGGCCACTAGGACTGAAATCAGGACGAATGACTAATGCTTCAGTGAGAGAGGTTTCAGACACTTAATCAGACAGACAGTTTATAAAGTGAGATAGTTTTGATGACACAACTGATCAACTTTTCTGTTTTGCAAATGTGTAAATGGCCCCTGGGTAGGTTTAAGGAAATATTTATTGTCATTTCTCATGCAAAGAAATGGATATATGAAATGTGTTACTCAGGTTCAATGTCTGGTGGTGAGCAGCAGAGCAGTTCCCATACCACAGTGATGGAGGAGGACAGTATATGTCAAGCACACACTGAAAAAAGCATATTAGAAAGCTCTAAGTGGTAACTGAAAACCCACTGGTGTGGATCTAACCTTATTGTTGTCATGGAACTTAGCCTGGAGAGTTGCCATTAGCAACAGAGCAACAGTCGGCAAAATCTTGCCTGCAGGTGGCTCTGAGAAAGCCAGAGATCATAACGTAACTCCTCTATTTAATGGTCTGTAGCAGTGATATCTCACCCAAATGAAAAGAAACAAAAATCTATGGAGATGCCTCTTGCCCCTCATGGTGCTTATGGACTCTGACATAAAGTGATAAAGCAATATTTGTATTTGTCTGCAGACTCAGCATACAAACAGACAGACTGTACAGGCAGATATTCTCAGCCATGCCAGTCTAGCGCTGCATTACATCATTGTGAATGCGGATAATCTGGACTGGAGGGGGGCTGGGGCTGCACTGAGCGTGTGCAGGACCGGAGCTGTTTGGTATTCCAGTCAGGAGTGCATCAGAGGCACCCACTAACAGAGGATCAGCCGTATCAGTCTCATCAGGATTCTGTGTTATAGAAATGAAGAGGGTCCGATAAAAATAAAGGAAATGAGGTTGACACATACTCAATAAATCACCCATAAATATCTCATCTTTCTTCTTCACACAATAAAACTGACAGCACTGCCACAGACCTCCTTTGTCGAATGTCTTCTTTCAGGTGAGCTTTACAGTGGATACAATGTCATAATCAAGTGGAGATCATAAAAAAGTCAGTTGATTATAATTTTAGTATTGAAGACATTTCATCCATCATCTTGAACTTGATTATTATGACATGGATGACAGAGAATGTCCATGTTTAATCACAAATAATATAGCAATGTGCTTATAAACCTGGTCCACTGCATGCAGCCCAGGTGCACCCAGACATTCTGTGAATGAGTCAGAAGATTTATGCTGAATAAATGTTGAAATGGGAAAAGATGGAATGTTGGGTGGCAGACCTAACAGTTATCAGTGTTTTTATGCTCTTTTTGGATAGATTACCTCATGGTAGTTGGTTACACTCAGGTTGTCGCCTAGGTAAATTAATTAATTTGAAAGTTAGACTTTATTGTACCTATAGAGAAACTTGTTTTTCTATAGTGGATGGGGTAAGCCAAAGCAACTTTAAACTGGTTTGCCATAAAAAGTGCAGCCTTTTGCAAACGCTTTTGGTTAAAGTTCTCCTGATGGTTCTCTGTTTAACAGACAATCTGATGAACAATGTTACAAGAAGCATCTTATATATGTCCCTTTTAGCTCAGCTGCTTCCAATTCAGGGGTTGCCATAGTGATGATACCACATGGGGTACTTAGGCAGGTTTTTATGCCTGATGATTTTCCTGACAGAATCCTAGGATGGGTGTGGCTGGAATTTGGGGGTAAATGAACCTCTTACCAGTTCAATAACTAGTTTTGTGGTTACTGTTATGTTGGAGCTGTGACTTTTTAAATGCCCTAGTCATGAGAAGTTCATATACCATCAAAATGGTACTATGAGAAAGGGAGCATTCAACAGTGTGACAATGTTTTTAACAATATGTATGACTATGCTTTTGTTAACATTTTTTTATATCAAGAAAATGTTGCAAGTCTTAATGATTGTAGGATGTTAATCTTTCAAAGGTGCAATATGATAGAAGGCTCAAATACACATTGATACAGACAGAACTTGATGTGTGCATCTTAATCTACGGCTAGGTGAAGCAAAGTCTTGAAAATATTTATCATGAAAATATGACACAGCAAAAAGAAATATGCTGTTTATTTGTTTAGCAAACTCAAGTTTGAGGTTAGGGACAGTGTGGATAGTGTGGATGTGGGCCAGTTTGCAATAGGACTAACAAACAACAGTATAACAAATAATACTTAAGCATCAAAGAGAATCAAGGTCTCAGTAAACATATGGTGTGTAATGCTGTAGGAGTGAGTCATGAGTCTTGCAAAGTCAGATTCACAATAGTTGAATCTGGTGCATAATAGCAAAAATGCATAATTTTGTTTGGCTGAATGAATGAAACCACATTCTAAAGAAATGTTACCACCTCATACTCTACCTAAACACTGGCCTAATGGAAGGAGAAATGAAAGAGCCATTAATCTCAGCTGCTGAAAGAATAAACACAGCTTTGGCAGAGCAGAAGACTGAGGTTGTGATTAGTCACCTTATGGACCCTCAGGGACAGGAAACACACTAATGCAGAATGGGGTTAGAGGTCAAGACTGCTATGTGAGGCTTCAACTGTGCTTTCAAGCTCTATGTGGGAGATGCTGATGTAAAAACTACAATGAACAACAAATAAGGATATGCTAAATGGTATTAGATTTAATTTAAAATATATTTAACTGGTGTTCCCATCAGACAAATCAGTTATTCGTGTTATTGGTCTTGGTTTGCTTGAGGCTATCCCAGCTGCTTTGGGCATGAGGTAGGGTACAATCTGGACAATGGCCAGTTAATATTGCATCATAGATAGCCGTGTCAGCACCCTGGGAGCAAAAGAGCACTATTATCTGAAAGCAAGAGGATCCTGAGATCAATGCCAAACAGGGCAGGAGCTTTCTGTGTGGAGTTTGTATGTTCCTCCTGTGTCTGTGTGGGTTTTCTCTGGGTACTGTGGCTTAGTAGAAGCAAATTTGCCAGCTAGATACAGACTTCAAGATCCTCAGGCACTGGTCACTCTTATCCCAACCAGGCTGCCCCAGTAGTTTTGACGGAAGGGTTACAATTTTTGTTATCATGACAATAAAGTGAAACTCAAACTTGAAAGTTACAACCTATGTCTTTAGTGGCTGTAGCGCCTGGGTAGTCACTTAGTGTAGTTTGTCAGTTCCTGGGCCATATATATTATTAAGCCTGATGGAAATCTGATTGGAGTTGGTAATGGGTCAGTGTGTTCAAGCATCATCGTGGCATAAGTAGGACTTGCAGACTCCTCACAATTTTGTTTCCAGCTAGCCTTGGAATCCAATCCGTGACTCCTTTGCTCTTTGTGTTTCAGGTTGCCTGGAGTGCTGTCTGAAATGCCTGGGCGGTATCCCTTATCCATCTCTGATAGCCACTATCCTGCTGTACGCTGGAGTGGCTCTGTTCTGTGGCTGTGGACATGAGGCTCTAACAGGCACTGTCACCATCCTCCAGAACTACTTTGAGGTGGTGCGGAGCCCTGTGGAGGCACTCGACGTCTTCACCATGTAGGTCAAACATCCTTCAATCAACCATAGTAAAACAGCATGTACTATGGGATATATAAGCAACTTGTCTTCTTTTGATTCCACAGGATAGATATCATCAAGTATGTGATCTATGGCATCGCTTCAGCTTTCTTCGTCTATGGCATCCTGCTGATGGTGGAGGGATTCTTCACCAGCGGAGCCATCAAAGACCTGTACGGAGACTTCAAGATCACCACCTGCGGACGCTGTGTCAGTGCCTGGGTAGGTTTAAGTCAGTTTCTCTTACTTAAAAACAAAAAATAAGAATATTTAAACTGGCCCTTATAAGAAACACAGATCCAATACCTGCCTTACAGCTAAGTATTGAACCCAGTGAACCCCCTGTTGAGAATCACTAAATACATAGTTGCAGTAAACTTGGAAGCTACTGGAAGCTTTCACAATATTTTTAAATGCTTCAAGCCTCAAATCAATTGTGTTCTTCCAGTTCATCATGCTGACATACATCTTCATGCTGGCCTGGCTCGGAGTGACAGCGTTTACCTCTCTCCCAGTCTTCATTTATTTCAACATCTGGAATATTTGCCAAAATGCTACCACTCTGGAGGGAGCCAGTCTGTGCCTGGACCCACGGCAGTACGGTAAGTCTGTAGACTGTTTTAGTTTATGCCAGTCACATCATTGTTGATCAGTAGGTTTGGTGCAAAATGGATCTCCATAATTCTAATGTAAATGTGTGGATGTGACCATACTATATACCAGTGTTTCCCAACAAGGGGTAAGAGGAACACACTGCAGGGGGTACATGGAATTATTTCATAATTTACTTCCAGAAAACAATTTCTGTTTTAAAGTAATTCCTATTATTTTTATTTTCTTTTATGGTAAAAAATATAACAGAAGTTTATTTTATGCTTTATGTTAAAGGCAGACAGATTATATTATATATTGTACTGAAAACAAAAATACAAATAATTATTATTTACAATAAAATAGGTCTAAAATGTTTTTGTACTAATAAAAGAAAGTTTGTTGTTATTACATACATATTATATGACCGTTCATTAACACGTACTATAAACTTGAGGGGGCACTTATAATATGACAAAATGCTCAGGATGTACACACACTCACACACAAAGGTTGGGAACCACAGCTATATATGATATATCTACTATATAGTTCTTCATTAGATGCTATCTGTTGTGAGCTAATGTTTTGGTTAGTACTCCTGCCTTAGGTCATAGGTTTGATTACTCTGGACATTACATTCTAATTTGAGTATGAAAATGAAATGAATGAACTGCTGAATTTATTATTGGTCATAAGGACAAGAGGATGGTTGTCTAAGTATTAACCACAGCATCTGAGATAGAGTCCAGAAGAAAATGAAACAACCATATGAGTTGTATTTTTCCATTTCCATTTTCAATATCCCATCTGATACACAAACAGTAAAAAGGAGAAAAGCCTATAACTCAGTAAAAAGATAAAAACACAGTTTATAAATAGTATTGTTTAGTGCTAATTTGTCAATTCACCACAGATCACAGCAACACTGAATAGTAATGAATATTCTGAGACACAGTAGCTGTGTGTTCATTAGTCACTGGCTGTCACTCAGACTGACACAATTTTCAAATGCTAATACTGACATTTGTTCTGTCAGATGACATTACATCACCATTAGCCTTCCTCTCAACTATATTACTGTCATGGTTTATTTGTTACCTCCAGTTGTTTAAACAATCAACTCATCTTTCAGGTATTGTGCCAATTGCTGAGGCAAAAACTGTGTGTGCTGGGTCAGAGAAGTTTTACAGGATGTGTGAGTCCAATGAGGTAAGAGCCACTGTGAAAATACACATAACTTACATACACTGAAGCTTTCATTTTATGGGAGAAGAGGAATAGGTATCTCTTTGGTAACTGCAATCTGTTGAATGGAGGACAGAGATAAAAAAGTCATATTCCAAGAAGGAAGAGTGCTTTAAATGGGTTACTCCTGGGCTCATAGGCTGGCCGACTCAAAATCTCTGCTTATCCTCAAACTGGGTACTCTCTGGGCACTCCACTATTTATAAGGAAAGGGAGCCTAATGTCACATCAGTGGTCACACAAGATATTTTCAATAGCAAAACAATCGAGCAATTTAGGATGTAAATTACTTGAGTTAGCGTCACACAAAAGTATTCTCTACAATGACATAGAAGTCTTTTAGTTTCAGCCCTCTCTGCTTCTAAAGACCAGGTCTATTATAATATAAACCATTATACACCATTGAGGCCTGTGAAAAGGCTAACTCCTAACAGAGCATGTGGCTAATTAGCATACATAAACAAAGACATGTAAAGTTAGCTCAGCTGCTGCCACTGCACGTTTCACTACGGTATTCGTTTTGGCCAAACAGCTGCCCCATCCAAATGAGGACATTACAGAGGTAAAATGACTCCTTTCTTTGTGATTATTAGTGTTTTTAGCGTCTGCAGAGTCTCCTCAGTCACTATTTCAGCTGCTCTGGAGCTAGCAGCAGCATTAGCCATAAGACAGGAAATAGTGCGGTGCTTGGAAGACGCAAATTTACGCTAAGTTCGATTTTACAATTTGGTTATTTTTGACAACGTCCAAAATTAAAGGTGCAAAAAATTAATGGAATTAATTTGATTTATCGCCCACCCCTAATTGAATGGTTATCTGTCACTGTGTGTCTGCAAGTGTCATTACACTATTGTCCAGGGTGTATTCTTTTTCAGACCTAAAGTAGCAGGGATAGGCTCCTGCCATCCTGATTACTAACAGAAATAGAGGGTGAATATGGGCTTAATGTTCTACTGATACAAACTGCATTAAACACAAGATGAAATTGTGGCATTACAAGAGTCACTAAAATGTGGTGGTGACTGGTAAGTAACTTCTCTACGTACTACTATAAAAAAAATATACATATATATTTGTGATATATTATGTTGCAAAAATATTGCTGTATTGATAGGCCTACTTTTGCCCAAAATCAATGCCTTCAAAACTTTTGTGACATCATGCATAATAATGGTGCTACAGTGATCCCTTACTTTCATCGCCAAATGTGGACCAAAAGTGGTAAAGAATTCTGCCAGGACTGTGGCACTCCACTTCTAAGCACTTGGTTTGCAAAATACTGTTACACAAATAAAGGTTTTTCTAAACATAAATAATTGTTAGACTGACTTTTGACTGACTTGGTTTCTTATTTAATTAAGGGTATAAGTGAACTTAATTTTAAATTTAAGTTGAAAATATTGCAGTAATTGATAATATTGAATTGCAAAAGATGTATCTCAATACATCTAAATTGCAATAATATTGTATCGGCAGGAGGCATAGTATTTTATCAAGATAAAAGTGTATTGTCTCAGACCTACAAAAATGTTGTAATGTTATAGATGTAGCCAAAAAGAGCTCTTTGAAGACCTAATGCACAATATGTTGCCTTCCACAGCTGGACATGACATTCCACCTGTTCATCTGTGCCCTGGCTGGAGCAGGAGCAGCAGTTATTGCTATGGTAAGACCAGCATTTATTGTAAATATCTCTTCATTAAATGTGTGCTATCTTTTCTCCTGTATGTGAAAGTGTTTCGGCAGTTCTCCGTTGACAGAGGAGCTGCCATTTGTCTGAGACACAATCTGAGAGCAGGCTTTTGGTGCAGTGAAAAGACAGGGTTTATCTCCCTCCCTTTTTTTGGAGGGAGAGGGCCTTTCACGGTGTCGCCATGGAAACAGGGAGAAGAAAGGCTCAGAGTGTTGCAAACATCACTCAGTAATTTGTGAGGAGCCATTTTCTAAGACACAGACAGCATTTGTTCTTTAGAGATGATGCATACTCAACACTGTCTTTCATTACTGCTGCAGCCTGTGGCGAAAGGCATTAACAAAAGAGATCTGAGATATTTTATACATAAACAAGAAAACTGAGACCATATACAAATATAATCAGTCATCTAACAAATAAGAAAAAGCCTTTTCAGTGTTTCAGTTTAAAGCACCATGCATTAAGAACTTGCTGCCATAGCAACTCAGTTCCATGGAAAAACAGCATGATGCTGCCACCTGCTGGACACCTTGAGGGTGTTAACTTTTGCATGGTCAGGAGGTTAGACACTCTACTACTTAAAGCAACACAACCCTGTTTAAGGCCTTTCCTCCACCCACACACAAAAAAAATTCAAATAAAAAAAAAATAAAAAAAAATGGAAAAGTGGGTACAGACCAGTCAGAGACGAGAAGCGGAAAAATTGAGGGTGGAGCAGGGCCTGGACATGTGATTGACAGCTGTTAGAGCACCGCAATGGACCACAGCAGGGTTGCCAAGTCTCAGAAAGAAAGGGAAAAAATTCAGTCTCATTGACTAACTCGACGCTTAGCTTTTTATTTGGATTAAACACTACACACAAGAAAACAAAAAAAAAAAAAAAAAAAAAACCCACAAATGACAAATGCCTGTGCTGCCATGTTTTTCTCGCTCTTTCTTTTCAGTGTTTCAGATAATATACCATAAAGCAAAATAAGGAAACAGAGATTTTTTTGCCCAAAATGCGGATGCAATGTTAAAAATAAATATGGTTTCTTATGGGTAAACTCACACCAAAGGTTGATCAAAGGTCAGCTTAGTTCAGCTCTCCTCACTCACGTTGTGCCACCAGTCCATATTCAAGAGGCTGATGGTGCTGGAGGTTCCAACTTGCAACAGTTTTGCCCGGACCTATTCTTTCAGTACACCTAGCAAATCTGTGCATTAGCTTCAACTCTGCTGCTCCTCATTTGAACAGGGTTAAGATTTTGAAAGTTGGTCCTGCTCTAACATGAGTGGGTACAAACTCTGAAGCTGAACCACAGCCAGAACCAATTGGTTGGTGTGAATGTGGCGTTTTATAGGGCTCTCCCCACTGTAGTTCTTCAGCTTAAGACATTTGATCCTTTTTTGCAGATCCACTATCTGATGGTGCTCTCGGCAAACTGGGCCTATGTGAAAGACGCGTGCCGGATGCAGAAGTACGAGGACATTAAGTCCAAAGAGGAGCAGGAGCTTCACGACATTCATTCCACTCGCTCCAAAGAACGCCTCAACGCCTACACATAAAGCTGAGGCCCCGCCCCCTGTCCCCTCTCTTTCTCTCTCTGTTTCTCTCTGAAGCCCCGCCCTCCTGAGGGGGCCGCCGGCGCCCTGGGCCCTTGCCACTGCTGATGTCACTGGTGCGTCACATGACCACGTGTTCCCGGGGGACGTTACATAACCCTCCGAGTCACAACAGCATTTCAGATGAACAGCCCCTTTACCTCTCTCATGGATGGTCTTATTAATATGGCAGTTTCTGTTCTTGAAGTTGTTTAGTGGTAGTAAATTCTAGTGTAGTGTAAAGACTCAAAGGTAGCAGTAATATAGTCTTTTTCACTTTGCATATGATTATTAATTTCTATTTGATGCTAAGTATTATTTTTGGCCAAATGTATAATTTATTTTTGCTCATTTATTTCTGAGGGGGTCAACAGGGGCTTCAAAAGGTTTTCAAGCACATTTTTACATAACATGTGGAGATATCTATGTACTGTAAGTGGACGAGTGGTTATGAAGTTATGAATACTGTATTTACATGTTCACAACACTCTTAATAAGCATCATGAGCCTTTCACTCACACCATAATTCCCAGGGACTCCAAATATTTTTACACGGAAAAATATACTCTTTATTTACGTTTTTACAATATCAGGACAAGCTAAATCTTAAACATAGATGTGCCAAGCCTGTTAGATAAGATGATGACTTTAAAGCAGGGGTGTCCAAACTGTTTTTAGAGAAAGACAGATTTGAAAGTATGAAAATGTCCAAGGGCCGAATCATTTTATTGTGACCCACTTTTTACAGAACCAAAATTATTTTTCTAAAATATTTTTTATGTCTTTTCAAATCTATTTAAAACAATATTAAGGCTTCAAATAAGCTTAATATACAATATTCAACCTCGCCACAACCCACTTTTGGGTCCTGAGCCACTATTTCGAAACCACTGGTCTAAAATAATACAGCCTCTGGGATAATTCAGACTGGATGTTATTTCAGATAGCCACCAAATAGGTAACTTACAGACACTAATTGGAAGGTAGGTCTGGCTTGAGATAAGATGTGTAAATGTACAAACAAAGCTACTGAAATCCTTTTTTGACAGTGCTGGAGGATTATAAGCAATACATTTTATCATATAAGCCAAGGGCCATAAGAAATCTTGTTGGGTGCTATGGCTGGGCCCTGGGCTGCACTTTGGACAAGTCTGCTTTAAAGGGAGAAGGCAGTTACTTATTCTTTAATATACATTAACATGGGTAACTTCAGGATGAAGCATCTATCATTTTTAAATCCCATGTCACTAAAGCACATGCAAATATGCTTCCGGAAATACCTTTTTAATCCTCAATATTTAATCTTTATAAATTCCTGTACTGTATATAAGCCAATAGCTCTGTCCAGATTTACCTTTAGATGAAGCACTTCATAAAAGATTCTCTACACTCTACATCTGTCTCAACAGAAAAACTCTTTCAGTGACATGTTTGTAATGGCACTCCTCAGTGGAAGTAAAGTGTGTACACGGTATGTTTGTTTATGAAGTGACTGTATTACTGACCTGAAGTGATGTGTAAGGATTTTTTAAACTACTGTTGTATGTTGTAACTGTGCATACAGAGTATACAACTGGTGGTGACATGGAATAGTGTCGGGGAAAATACATTCATTTAGCATTAACCCGACTAGTGTTATACCAAAATCTGTGACCAAGCGTAGGTAGTTCTAGTTTGATAGAGATGACTTCTTTCACCCCTCCCTCAACCCACTTGGCCTCATTGTGATTCAAACATCACTGTCCTCATAGAAGTGACCTTTCAGATGGTATACTCTAAATTTGCTACTTTCTGATTGGCCCTCATATGTTGAGACAACTTCCTATGATGGGGTTGTTAACTTTCCTTAATGTGATCCTCTCTGCACTAAACAGCATTGATCCACACTGCTCAGTTTGTGGCTGGCAATTTTTTATTGATCAAATCCTCAACCACAAACAGAGCAATTGGAATCCAGTCAAAAGCACACCAACCTTCCTCTGTGGTATAAACCATACAGAGAACTTTAATATTAACATATGGGCAAACAATACAGAAGCATATATTTAAATAACTGTTCAGAAAAGATGTTATTTTGTTTTAAAGCACCTTTTCCTGAGGCTGCTCACTGCTGTACATTGGTCTGACCCTTACTACTTCTCCAGAATACTCTCACTACAAGTGCCACATAGAACACTACTTCAAAACTCCTTATATACCACTTTCAAATGGCCTGTCAGTTCATCCCTTCTGCCATTTTCTCCAAAAGCTACTCTCATGCACTTGACCATTTGTGTGCTCTCTTTAGATGTAAGAGCATTGGTGTTCAACTCCGAGTGGGATAACTGTACTGTTAGTAAAGACTGTGAACGTAGATGTTATTCTGTGGCATGGACATGCATTACTATAGTCGACTTGACTCAAACTCTTTTATTTTGTCACTTTTGACTGTCTTGCTGGATCAACCCGTTGTCTGTGCAGTTCTGATGCTCCCACTGATGCTAACCGCGATATGCTACTACTGCTTCTAGAAACTGTAGTCTTTGAGTTGTGTCTGTTTAGTTTGTGATGGGCTCTCAGCTATGTCTTAAAACTGTACCAAGATTGCTGACTCTGTTATGATTTGAAAAAAAAAAATGCTTTCAGCTTTCTCCTCGTATTAGTCTTTTGTACTTTCACTTTGAACGCTAGTAGCAGGCTTTAAATTTTATCTGTTTTGTACATTCATGTGCCAACAGCTTCAAGTGGCTTATTTGACCTGTATGATCAAATTTGCTTGCTAAATAAAATTCACTTGTGTACTTGTTAATAAATACTTCATGCATCCTGTGTGTTTATGTTTGTCAAGTAAGAGAAGAGATAAATACCAGTATTTTTTCCACACTGCCTCATGTCCTAAGGATCTGTGATAGGCTTTAGCCCTCCTCAACCTATAGGGAAGGAAAAGAAAAGGAAAAAAATCACATGAATGTAAAAATGGGGGTAAAGCAGTTAGTGCTCCTGTCTCCTGACAAGGTTGTGAGTTTAATCCTGTGTGCATATGTCCTCCCTGTGTTAGTGAATTGGTGACTCTAAATTGCCTGTCTGTGTTTGTCTATGTGTAAGCACTGCAAGGCAACTGACCACTGTCTGGGATATACCCCGTCTAAGGCCCATAGTTGCTGGGATAGGCTTCAGCACCATGCGACCCCAAACAAGAATAGGTGGAGAAGATGAAAGTAGGAAATGAATGAAGAAGTCAAACAGGCCATAGAAACCAAAGGAAGGAGTTCTGTTCTTCCTCAAAGAAATGGGATGTGTGGAACTGCAATGAACATGCTTTTCACTAGATGTCACCAAAAAGCTAGAAAGAAACATACCCCATCTTCAAAAATGAGTAATGGTGCAAGCCTTTAGCTCTAAAAGGATTACAAACAAACACATAGCTGGATCATATGAAGGGAACCTCTCCTGAAGTGATTAGCGCTGTCTATGTAACTACTCTGCCCTGCTGCCTAGTTTGTAAGGCCTCAAATCCTGTGCTAATCCACCCACCCCCTCACAGACTGTCAATCTACAGGTCACCTGGGCTGTAATTAGACTCTGCACCCATGAGACTTAAGAAGCGCTTATTTATTTTGCTCTATTTGTTTTGGTGAATTTTAGTAAACCAAATTCAGATATGGATGTACATATTTCGATTCTACGCTGATTCTCGATGTGAGCTTGTTGGGGACACCGGTTGAAAACATGCTTTATTTTGTCTATGTCCATGTCCTGCTCAGCTGCCTTGGAATGGCTCACGGCTTCTGTCCGTCCCAGTGCACCTGTGTCTTCCATGGACGCACCGATGGAACAGGAACCAGGTACATTTCAGCAGTTAATCTCATCATTTGAACTTCAATCTCAGAATGCTTACATAAATATATAAAAACTACCAGAGCAACCCAATTTTTGCTCTGGCAGATTTGGTCCTATGTCATTTCTTCCTGTCTCTCAGTCTACTAAACGCAAATGCCTAAAATTAATACCAAATAAAAAAACAAAACAAAACTATACTCTAACTTTAATTTAAAACTATAATGTAGAAATTCTGACTTTAATTTTCTGTCTCTAATCCCAGAGTCCAATATAATTCCTAAAAGTTTTTTGTAGTGACCGTAATCATCTTATTAAAAAAAATTATTGTTTAATATTGTCTCGTATGGCCAAAACATCTCTTTATGTCCTGTACATTCAAACTGCAACAATAAAATGCTCTAAAGATAATGCTATGCAGACCTGCAGTCCTAAATGTACATTGTCTGGGATCCTACCAATCCATTTATATCTGAAAATGATCTGATAGTTTCAGACATAAACAACTTTCAGTACAAAATTGTGATAATCTTGAATAGAACATTAACATATTACAAAACAGAATGGATAAACAAATTCATGCGCTTTTTAAAATCTCGAAATTCAAGATTGTAATCAATGATTGTGCACATTATTAAGAAAATGTGACTTCACAGCTCTCAAAGTGAAACACCAGTCACATGATCACTTACTATTTGTGTTCAGTGTGATTAACCTTTGCTAATTGCTGAGTGCCCTGTAAAACAAGTGCACCACAGAAAGCAGCACCACAACCATGGGTGGCTAAACTAAGATGTGGTCTAAATTCAAACAGAAAGACTAGTATCCATTTTCCTTTAATCAGTTCCTTATTCCTAGACAATCACATTCCTATATGTTTTCCTCTCACACCCTAGAAATCTTGCTGAAAAGCTCCTCAGGATGTGCTTCACTAAAATCACCACCATAAGCAGGCCTGACCAAAGGTTTCAATACAGCCTGCTTACCAAATGTTTGCACTTTCATATAGATGTTAAGTTCTGGTTATCTTTCCCACTAGAGCTTGTTTAAAAATGTATAGAGACAACTAATGTAGTGCAGCAGGCTGTATAGATTCTAAATGGGGTTTTGGCAAATCATTCACTGTAGGTGCACCACCTTTAGTCTTAATAGTACCCTTAAATGTCTTGTGACAGAACCAGACCTGGAGAAGAAGATCCAAGTCCAGGTGTGCTCAATAAAACTACAATTTATATGTATCTGCCCAACTCATTTCATGTCTCTACTGACTGTCATGTTAATTAACTCTAAGTTCAAATAAATATAAAGTATGAATTAAAAGAAAATAAAAAAATCCCCCTCTACTTTGATTCTATTGTGCACTGAAAAGACACCTTAAGATAAAATGTCATTGTAAGTCCTAAGATTGTAAGTTTCCACAGCTTAGATTAGCACCCAGCCATAAAAAGCCTACTTGCCCTCACTCATGGTGCTCACATTAACTTCAAAAATTATGCCAAAAAAGTCTTAGAAAATTTGTAGTTCACTCTGATACAACAGGTGATTTGATTCTCAACTGATGGCAGAGTGAAAGGTTACATACAGTTGAAAGAAAAAGTATTGTCATCCTTTGGAAATACTAGCATTTCTACATGATTTGGTCATAAAATATGATCTGATCTTCATCTAAGTCACAACAATAGACAAACAGTCTGCTTAAACTAATGCTGCAAAAAAAGAAGACATTTTTTCATGTTTTTATTGAGCATTTATGTAAACAATCACAGTACAGGATAGAAAAAGTATTTGAACCCCCAGGCTAGAGACCTCTTCAAGTGTTAATTGGAGTCAGGTGTCAGCCAACCTGGGGTCCAATCAGTGTGAGAAAATTGGAGGAGTGGCTTAAAGTGGCCCTGACCAATAAAAAATGCCACACAGTTTGCCATTCTGAAGAAGCATTACTTGATGTGAACCATGCCTCGCACAAAAGCGCTCTCAGAAGACCTACGAGTAAGAATTGTTGACTTGCATAAAGCTGGAAAGGGTTACAAAAGTATCTCTAAGAGCATTGATGTTCATCAGTCCACGGTATGAGCGACTGTCTATAAATGGAGAAGGTTCAATACTGTGACCACACTGCCTAGGAGTGGTTGTCCTGTAAAGATGACTGCAAGAGCACAGCGTAGAATGCTCAGTGAGATGAAGAAGAATCCTAGAGTGTCAGCTAAAGACTTACAGAAATCTCTGGCACAAGCTAACATCTTTGTTCACAAATCTACAATGGGTAAAACATTGAGCAAGAATGGACTTCATGGGAGGACATTACAGAGGAAGCCACTGCTGTCCCAAAAAAATATTGCAGCACATTTAAAGTTTGCAAAGGAGTTCCTAGATGTTCCACAGCACTACTGGCAAAAGTATTCTGTGGACAGATAAAACCAAAGTTGAGTTGTTTGGAAGGAGCACACAACGCTATGTGTGGAGAAAAAAAGGCACAGCACACCAACATCAAAACCTCATCCTCACTGTGGTGAGGTCAAGTCTGGTGGAGGGGCTGCTTTGTTGCCTCTGGGCCTAGACAACTTGCTATCATCAACAGAAAAATGAACTCCCAAGTTTATCCAAACATTTTGCAGGAAAACTTAAGACCATCTGTCCACCAACTGAAGCTCAACAGAGGATGGGTGATGCAACAGGACACTGACCCAAAACATAGAAGCAAATCAACAACAGAATGGCTTCAGCAGAAGAAAATACTCCTTCTGGAGTGGCCCAGTCAGAGTCCTGACCTCAATCCAATTGAGATGCTGTGGCATGACCTCAAAAGAGCAATTCACACCAGACATCCCAAGAATATTGCTGAACTTAAACAGTTTTGTAAAGAGGAATGGTCCAAAATTCCTCCTGAGTGCTGTGCAGGTTTGATCTTCACTACAGAAAATGTTTGGTTGAGGTTATTGCTGCCAAAGGAGGACTCAACCAGTTATTAAATCCAAAGGTTCACATACTTTTTCTACCCTGTACTGTTAATGTTTACATAAATGCTCAATAAAAACATGAAAAAATGTCAATTTTTTTTGCAGCATTAGTTTAAGCAGACTGTGTTTGTCTACTGTTGTGACTTAGATGAAGGTCAGATCACATTTTATGACCAAATCATACAAAAATCCTAGTATTTCCAAAGGGTGCCAATACTTTTTCTTTCAACTGTACATTCTCAATAAATCCTCATAAAATCTCATTACATGCAATACATAACACAATTAATAACAAGATGGAGATAATTACTTTGTTACTTTGTACTTGTTTATGTTTACATTTTTTTTGTTTTGGTTCTACTGATAATCCAATCAGAAACGCAGAAACACTGGCAACTCACAGACCATTGTTTTGATTTAGACTGCAGTACCATTTTCAAACCTTAAGTGCATATGCTGTTTACAGTACCTTTAATAATAATAAAAAAATGCAGAAAAGGCAGATATAACTATGATGGGGAAAAAAAGCAGTGGAATACAAATTAAAGTATTAAAGATTAAAGTATTGCTATTCCTTTTTCAGATCTGTGCTGTGCAATGACCCAGACATGTCTGATATTCCTGTAAACGTTCCAGTGGACACCATCAAACTCCGAGTGGAGAAAACGGCAGTGCGGAGAATTCCAACAGAGGCATTTTATTACCTGGTGGAGCTGCGATATCTGTGGATTACTTATAATTCTATAACCTCAGTGGATTCTGGGAGTTTCTACAATCTCAAAGTGCTCCATGAGCTGAGGCTGGATGGAAACATGATTTCAGTGTTTCCCTGGGAGTCTCTTAAAGAAATGCCCAGGCTGAGGACGCTGGACCTGCACAACAACAGGCTGACCACAGTTCCACCTGAGGCAGTACCGTACCTCGTCAACATCACCTACTTAGATCTGTCCAGCAACAAAATCACCACTGTGCCCTCAGATCTCATGGATATATGGCCTCCTTTTAGCAAGGCACCAGTGTCCAACAGCTCTCAGAAGATTGTGTTAGGTAAGGAGTACTTCATCACACATCAGGATAAACACAGGGGTCATTTATAATTTCACTGCAATGATGGCCTCAGTCATTTTGATGGATTAATTTCTGCTTTTGTAATGAGACACAGTTCAGAAACTAGCTTTAAACTACCTTATATCCACATGGTTCCAGTTGGAAGTAATTAGGTGACCACAATAATGTCAACTGATTTCTTTTCAGTTTAAACCTGGGGCCACCACTACAAATTAGCTGCCACTTAATGAGCAGCAATTTGATTTGATTTGGCATAAGTTTACAGCAATTGCTTGGGACCAGTACAAAAATTACACTACTGTGACTGTTTGAAACTGGATGACATACTACTCTTTGCAAAATTACAAGCACAATCGACAAGCAATTACATTAATTAAGGCTGCCAGTAATGAAGTGCAAACCAAACACAAAAAACATACTTGTTAACTGTTAACTTGTCAGACAGACTACCATTCAATTTTTACAGAAGTGGATAGTATGATGGCAATGAAGTTATGGTTTCTGAAGCTTAAGTTAAGTTATTCATTTCAACAGAAAATATATGGCTAAAGGCTAAATTACATATAGTCGTAATAATAAATTGGAATTATAGAGCATTGTTCTAGGCACAGAAAACGCTTTCCAATAATCCATTAACAACTTTGCTTGAACTTGCTTTACCTCACATCATTTTAGAAAACAATAACTCAACCAAAACAATCTCAAAACTTCCAAAACAATAATAAAAATGTACCATATGTTCTCTACATGTGTACAGAAAGAACAGTTTTTTTCTAGGCAGTATTTGGGATTAATGTTATTAATGGGATTAAGGCGCAAAATAAAAATTAGCACTGATTATAATATTAAATAATTCATTCTTGAGGAAAGAGCTCTAACCTAATAAAATTTAAAGCTGTATTTTCTAATATTTGTACAGATGCATTTTGGACTTCAGTTGGACACCTCTCATCTTTTTATTAGCACATTCTGCTGGTCATGTGTTTGGCTTGCTTGCGTGGAAAGTGCTAATAAGCCCCACAGGGACAAACTAGCTTGGCTGTGTTGGAAGAGTTGGCAGAGTTTACTGCTGCAGCTGAGGGAGCAACAGGATTACACTGCATCACAAAAACACCTGCTTATGTATTTTTAGCTAGAACAATATCGACCAAATTAATTATGAATTGTAATCTTTCAATATTACTATTCAGCAACAAGGTAAAATCAAAGATCCAATAAAAAAATATTTTTGCATAATTCTTTAAGGTTTGCACTGATTCACTGAGAAATGTCTGAAAATTGTCGTTGTGAATTAAATGTGAATTAAATGTGTTGCCTCAAACTGAAGATAGGCCAATGGCAGCTTACGTACTTTGCTCTGTAAGACAATCTAATCCATTTAAAAGAGCTTAAACATGCGTGACGTGCCTAGCTATTACCAGGTGTACAGCTAGAGAACTGTAAGGGCATATAAAAGTAAATAAAATTATTATCTACAAACATTTCTTGTCCTGTGGGGTAATAAATTCTATACAAAATGTATAAATTGTCCTTATTTTTCACAGGTCTCCAAGACAACCCGTGGTTCTGTGACTGTAAAATCTCTAAACTGATTGAGATTTCCAAGATGGCCAACACCCCAGTGGTTTTGATGGATCTATTTCTGACATGCACTGCTCCAGAGAATCTAGCTGGTGTGTTGTTTCAGAGAGCAGAACTGGAGAACTGTGTAAAGCCCACAGTCATGACTTCTGCCACAAAGATTACCTCTCCTCTGGGAAGTAATGTCCTTCTGCGATGTGACTCCACTGGGTTACCCACGCCAACACTGTCCTGGGTCAAGGTGGAGGGCTCCCCTGTCAACAACACAGGTATAAGAGGTGTCTCAATTTTAGGTTTTTACAGTATTTTTTATTTTATTTATTTTTTATTTATTTTTTTTTATTTTGTTCACATCATCTTATTATTTTTCTACCTTTTCACATAGCAAATGAGAATTTGAGAATATGATTGTCGCATTACTCTTGCTGCCTTCTGGTTGTAATACTGATGGTTTCAACACTAACCCTAGGACTGGGTGATACATTTTTTGAATGAATTAAAAACAAATGGCCATATCATGATAAAAAAAATACTAAAACAAATACATTGCCAGCCAAAAAAAGTCACCACCTGGATTTAAATAAGCATTTTGATCTGGGACTGCTGCAGTTGGTCAGGTCTAAGTTCAGCAACGTTATGTGACCAAAGAAATAGGTCAGCTGACTACCTGAATATACTTAATAACCAGGTTATTTCATCAGTGGATTTTTTTTTCCATGAGCATGGGACATCCTTTTCACACATGGACTGGCCACCACAGAATCCAGATCTTAACCCCATTGAGAATCTCTGAGATGTGCTGGAGAAGGCTTTGTGCAGTCGTCTGACTCTCACATCATCAATACAAGATCTTGGAGAAAAATAAATAAATACATGTTATGACATTGCAGAAGCTTATCAAAACTATGCCAGGCAGTGTAATAAAAATGTACTTTTTTTCTCTGATCACTGTGCACTAAATTGCATAAAGACTAATTCTGGTACTAGAACCGAAAGCAGTTAAAAATAGATCTGTGCATACTGTTGATGAAGCAAAATTAGTAAAAAAAAAAAAAAAAAAAGAAAAAGAAAAAAAAAGAAAATAGAAGTAAAAATACAAATGACTAAAAGTCAAGCTGAGAAATGCTGAAATGATGCTTTAGTCAAGTCCACAAAAATGAGGCCCAAGACCTGATCAAGACCAGAGATTTTTAGAGGCTGAGACCGAGTCAAGACTAAGACCAGGCCTTACCCTGTGAACTAACACTTAATAAGTCCAAAAAAGAAACAGTAAATCAGTGGCTTTAAGGCACTAATGATCATTTTTAAACAAATGATGCCAAAAGTCAGCTCCATCAAACAGCGACAGATAATGCTCAAATACTCTTGTACAGTCGCTTATTTGCTCCCCTTAACTTTTTTCTGTCTGCATGTATAACATAAGCCAATTATAAATAAATACAAGTTGCACAATATGACTTAATCCACTAAAATGTTCTGAGCAGAGATTTGAACCAAACAGAAGTCTTGTGTTTTGTAGACACAAGGTGCAACCTACTGTAACTGCAACTTGGCTGCTTGTTATTGTTATCTAGGGGGCAGAGCCAGTGATTAAAGAAATACAACAACAACAAAAAAAAAAAAAAAAACAATAAAAAAAAAAAAAAAAAAAAAATTACTTCAAAATGACATATTATTTTTTATAACAACTGGTAAAGAAATCTCTGAGACTGCCATATTCAAGACTAGGACCAGACTGAGTAAAAATGCATCAGAGAATGAGAGAAGGCCATGATCATAATAAAATAGTCAGGTCTTAAACCCAAGACCAGTCCCAGGTGCTACAACACTAGAAAAAGTGAAACACTTGTATAACTTTGGGAAGCTGTGACAATAGTTAATTTCATTTAGAAATATGATATCATCAATCTGGTTTAAATGGAGACTTGCGCCACAAGAGCCACTGAAAATCAGACTTTCTATTCTTACACACAATAAATCAGAACTCTATCATTATTACTGTCAAGTAATGAAAATCTTTATTGTAATAATAAAGTACTAGTAATGCAATCTGTAATATCATATTTTAATACCACTATTCTATATTTTATTCTCAATAATTTTATTACACACGTATACATGCATGTACATTTTTATTATTTATGACTTTTCAATTTGTTTAAAAAGGAATAAGAATACATTCGATCCATTGTGACTTTCCTCTTTCACTTTTTAGTTCAAGAGTCTCCTGGAGAGGGCGTCCGATGGTCTATCATGAGCTTAACTGGAATACTTCACAAAGACGCGGGGAACTACAGCTGTAAGGCGAAAAATGTTGCTGGTGATGCAGAAGCCACTATTTCTGTCTCTGTTGCTGGGGCCATCAGCACCACCCTCCCTCCACCGAAGCCTGTCTCTGGAACAGGACCCACCAGCCTGGGCACTACCTTTACTCCTGCTGTGGATGTTTCAATCTCCCCATCAGTCACCCCTACAGGGTTCCCACCAACACAGACTGAGAAACCAAATCCAACCACTACTAACAGTCCTCCAAAAGGCTCGCTCAGACCAGCTAAGATTCAACAGGGAGGTAATGGGAAAAGGCTTGCAGCAGACGAAAAGAGCAGCAGAAAAGATCCTTCAAAGACCGTCAAAGATCTACAGATTGTAGAGGAGACAGTGGATAGTGCGGTGCTGCTGTGGACTGTGGATGGTTTGCCAAGTGACACTCCTCTTACAGTGGTGTACTACCCTTATGGCGATGACGACACCAAACAAACTCTGGAGACGACAGCGGGGAGTGGGAAGGAGCTGCTGGAGGGACTGTCAGCGGGGATGAGGTACTCCGTCTGCCTGGTGGCTAAAGGCAGCATCGATGGGAAAGATCCCTGTGTTGACTTTTACACGTTGGACAATGTAGATGACAGTGGACAGAACAGATTCTTCATGATAATAAGTGGCATCGCTTGTGCATTGATTTTGCCACTTATTGCACTGTTGATTTACAAGATTTTAGCATTGTATTGCAAGGGAAGCAGCACACCTGTTGATCAAGAGGAGCTCGAAAAGGAGAGTTATGTCAAGTTTGAGACAATATCAATGAAACACAGGACTTTAAACTCTCATCCAGCGGAGCTCTGGGCGAGAAGGCCCACGCATGAGTCTGAGAGGATGCTGTTGTGTTCCAGGTCCAGTATAGACTCTCAGATGACATACAAGAGTGACAGTTCACGATCAGAGTACCTCTGCTGACACACAGCCAACAGCCAAAAGCCAATAGGTTACAAATGCCATTTTCATATTAAATGATTGCCTTTTTGCCCCCACTTGACAGTTTTGACAGTTTTAACTAAGGCAAGGACTGTTTGAAAAAAAATTCTAAATTTATTCTTTATAATTTGCCTTGGCCAAATTGAGTTTATCTATTCTTTCATTAGGATTATTACGCTCTGTGCAAAATTTCAGTAAAACTCAAAAAGCTAATTTATGTATTGTCACTATGGGGGCTTTTTATTTATTTTATGGTTCGTAAGCCTTACTGCATTGAAAATGTTTGAGTGGTTGTGGCAGATCATCCTCTTTGAACATACAATAGCAGGATGCTAGTGGTGTTAAATGATGTCTGCAGAATGTTAAATGTCAGAATTTATGTAGTAGCTCCATCTTGTACTTCAAATCCACATTCACACATTCATGTTCCATCAGCCTGATTGTTGCCTTATTGCAAGAAGGTGTTATTTTTATAGTGTGTGTGAGCTGTTGACTGAAGAAGTTTCTACAACTTAATGGGTGTATTTGTCTCTAAATACAGTTGTATGTTTGTTTTAATAAAAACCTATATCAAACACTGTTGTTAATTACTTTTGTCATGTTATTTAATATGTGTACGGAGTGGATACCCCTCCTGCCTCATAGCCAAGCACATCTCTGAAGGTAAGGGTAAGGATGTAAAGGGTAGAGGAAATGGTGGATCTACATTGCTCATAGTTAATGCATCAGAGTGAACGTAATCTCTGTGTGTGTATGTCTCTATGTGCTGGCCCTGTGACTGACTGGCAATTATCCACTGCCTATAGTTGGTTTGTACTCCAGCTACCAGCTCCAGCTATCCACAACCCCTAGTAGGATAAACAGAAGAAAATGTATGAATATTATTTAATATTTTCAACCCCAGGCTGGGCTCTAGTTTATATTACTGAAATATTGTGCCAATTAGAGGCTCACTATACTCCTGACCACTGCTGCCCAACCAGAGTCACTGAAGCACTATACAGTCAAAGATATATTGCCATATATCATGTCAAATGTCACAAGGGAGGGGTCAGGAAACCTACTTGGTACTCAGCTTGATAGATAAAATAAAGCCAATAATATGGATTTCAATCACATGTTATTGATCATAAAAACAGAAGAAGCTAGTTGTATTCACCTCTTTATTTAGTCATTGTAGACAGCATAGTTTAAGTGGAGAAGCTCAAAATCACTTTAACCCTTGTGCCCTAATTAGGAAAGTGTCCTTTTCAAATGTTATTTTTTTGATAACTTTGCAGTGGTTCTAATTTTTCTATGAAATTTGGCTCAGGTGTTTATTTTATCACTAATTTTGATATTCTAAACACAAATCTAACATTACTTCATTTTTACGCTCTTGTTCTTGTGTCGCAATTTGTTACGTTGGTCCTGTTAAGTGACAAAAGTGTTCTTGTCAACAAAACATCATAAAAAATGTATACTTTCATATTTTTCTACTCTTTTTGCATAAATCTTTTAATCAACTTCTGCCTTGATCATAAATACCAAATATTTCATTATTTTCAAAGTTTTAACCCTTTTTATGCCAGCCTATGTAATGGCATCTCAATTTTGGTAAAAAAAACAACAACAACAACAAAAACAAACAAACAAACAAAAAATAATAATAAAATATTTTCAATATTCTCAAAGCAAACTGGATTTTTCTAGGGGGATTATTACAGCCTTGGGTATGTCAAAGATTACCAACAACATTGATTTAGATGGATTTGGGATTTTTTTGTAGTAACAAAGTTACAACCAATTTTAATGGGAATTGGTTTGGAGTCTACATAGCACAAACACAAGCACAAGACTATTGGGAATGAACACGGCCATACATCTATAACTGTGACCTGTCTGTAGAAGACGTGTGGGAAGCTTTACAGTTGCATCACAAATCTCCTGGCAACCGCAGCTGAAGACATGATGTCTCTGCAGTCGCCACAGGCTAAAAAAGCACCAGATTCTGAAATATGTGTTTAAAGTACACAACCATTTTGGGTATTCAAAGAAAAAATTGAGCATACTGTATCTGAAATTATGTGTGAATAAATTAGAGCTTAAGATGTTATATAGACTTCCATTTTTAAGGATTTTAACAAAAATGAAAGTTCTGCCTGTACCAATCACGCAATTGGACATTGTCTCATTGGCTCATGGTCTAGCCCGTTTGTAAACATTAATTAATTGCTGCCAAAATAAATCCTACTGGAAAAATTTTATTAATTAATTAGTTAATTAATTATTAAATATATTTCAGTGCAGACAACATCTTCTTTCAAAGAGAAACAAAACAAAAAAGTATTAAATATATCGCCCATAAATATTGGCAAAAAAGGTTCTTTAAATTATGTAAATTCACAAAGTCAACGAGAGATGCCACGATGTTAGAATTTTCATTCTATCGGGGTCAGGGTTGAAATGATGGGAAAAGGTCAGCGCCCTCCTAGCACTGGTCTGGAGACACAACAGTTTTCTCAGCCATGTAAATCACTGCTTCTCTACGAGGTTAATGTGACACGGACACTGACAATATCCCAGTCATCCCGGCCATGAATGGAGGTTTGGTTCCTCCTGTCTGTTAGTTGTTCTCCTGGGTGAAAAGAGGACAAACAAATCTCAGGAATAAATTACCCATCCCCCATTCCCAGTATATTAGTCATTCCAGGAGCCAGATGAAGTTCAGCAGCAGACAGCCTGGATTCACATTCATGCACAGGAGCTTATTGTATATCCGGAATGTCTTAATTATTCTTGTACTGTAAGCACAATTATCAATTTTTATGTGTTTAGTCCCCTAGGCTACAACCTCCAAACTAAACATAGACCAAGGGGTGGGGTAAGGTTAAAGACTTGTTAGTGGCTTTCTGAATCTAGTTGCACATTCCAGAGCAGTTTAAAGTTCCAAGTCTGTTGTGCAAAATTTACCACGGGGGTGTCAGGAATTTCAATCTTTGCTTCCAAAACAGCATGCCAGCCTAGGGTCCACTGCAGCAAGGATTTTTTTGTGTGCAGCATTGGTACTGCCCTCTAGTCTGGGACCTCCAGATCTTGATTTAATTTTCACCAGTCTCTAGCATGACATCTACTGGTGTGAGCCACTCTGCAGTCATTCTGGATTGAAGCCTCAGAACAAGATGACAGCAGTCTGTGGACACGTATGGCTCATTTTGGGGAATTCTTGTGTCCCAACAATGTCAGTTGGAAAGCTTGAGGAAAAGTGACAAATACCGTCTCCCAGACCAAGAGCACAGGATTATGTTGGCGGCAACGATTACTACACTGATCTATTTTATACTGCAAAATGCTCTGGCCCATGGAACACCATGCTGGGATGAAAGCATATCACCTAAAGGAAGGAACGGTAGTTGCGTGGGTGAGTTCAGCACCTCTTCTCCCAAGAACAAGAACATTACTCTTTACACCACTCTATACTATGTTATCATTTATGTCAAGGTTGAGACAATACCTTTAATAGTCGTCATCAACATTTATTTTCAACAAATGATCAAGTCAAATAGAAGACCTATTATGGCTTTTTTCTTGCTACCTGATATTTAAGAACAATGTGCAAAACACTATTTACTGAGAAATAATTTTTAAGCAAGAATGCAGTATAATTAATTTAATTTACTCATTCATCTCTTTCCACTTATTCTTGTTAAGGGTACTGGAGCCTATCCCAGTTAACTATGGGTTTTAGGCGGGGTACACCCTAAACAGTGAACAGCCTAGTCACAGGGCTCATGCAGAGACAGACACTGACAGACAACCATTCACTCTCACATTCATATGAGCAATTTAGTATTGTCACCAAACCCATGTCTTTGGATGGTGAGAAGAACCCTCGGTATGGGGAGGACATGCAGCATGACTCTGACCTGCATGCTGGGAGGCAAGAGCACTACCCACTCTGCCACCATGCCACACTACATATATGCTTTTTATTTATTTATAATTGAATATTTTCTATTTATAATTGACATCCAATCTATTAAAAACATTCTCAAAATTTCAAGCAAATACCTAGACCGTGTACAGTAGTGTGCCAAATTTTAGCCAGGTCCAATTGCATACAACTTGTGAAGATACTTGACAGATTTGTTGACATTTGGAGAACAAACCACAGATCCTCTGTGGATGTACGCTCAAATCTAGCTGCCTTTTGATGCTAATCTAAACAGAACCAGGCCAAACTGGACCAAACAGGGTCATATTCTTCTAAGAAGTTAAGAAAAAGGCTCCATAAGGCCAGAACATCAATTCAGGGCTTCTTTCTCCCTAACATACTTCCTAATGTGGAGATAACTGCAATATATCAACAATTTTCAGCCACTGCAGGATCACCAATCGCAATATCTGTTATGATGTAATGTTCTGGTAGAGTCTTAAATTGAGTTTAAATCCAGGTTAATTCTATGAAGAATATGTAGTACATTAAATATATAAAAGCAAGCACCTCTATTTCCCCAGAATATTCTAATGAACAAACCTAGACTAGACAATTGATGTTGACCATTGCTTGAACTTGTGATTCACTGAGTGCATCCTAGCAACTAAGCATCACCGGATAGCTAGTGGGACGTCAGAGCGGACATTTAATCATTTTGTTTTGTCTGGTGATCATTGCATCTCCATTCCACAGTGATAGCAGCTGTCTCTATGGCTCTGCACAGTTATCGACGACCACCCTTTACATTCTCTCCACAGTAAAAGTTGTTTGGGTTATTAAATCATTATGAAATAGATTTTGAAAACATATTTTAAAAATCCTATTTGTTTAGCTCCACAGCCCTTTCTGATTTTTGGCCATGGCAGAGCGATTCACAGGATGGACTTGGATGGCAAGAGACAAAGGCGGCTGATAGCTGGTGTTGGGAGTTCTATCATAATAGATTTTGATTACAGAGAGGAGAGTGTCTACTGGGCAGACAGACATACTGGGGTCATTTACAAGGCAATGAGAGGAGCACAAAAACAGGTGATTATGTAAGCACTAGGACAAACTTGTGATTCCAATAGTGGAATTTCAACTCAGACAAACACCATGAATATATCTGCTGCCAAGAGAAATGAACATAATGATTTGTTTTGCAGAAAGTGTTCTCCTCAGACAGACATATTTCAGGCCTTGCAGTTGATTGGGTTTGGAAAAGCATCTACTGGACGAGTGGAGAGAAGGGGAGGATCAAGAGAATTGATACAAATGGAAAAAATGAAAAGACAGTGTTAAGACACTTAACACAGCCATCTTCAATAGCAGTCGACCCCACAAAGAGGTAATTGTAAATTTCTAAAAAGATGTTAAAATGTCAGTAAAAAGCAGAACTTTTCAATAATTTAAAACATTCTGAATTTATGGTAAAAAATTTAACTACTCGAAGATTAAAGGACTAATAATAAAAACTCAAACTGTTATATGATCACACTTTTTAAAGTGTAACCTAGATAAAAAAAAAGTCAATAACTAGCCAGATTTTCACTGTAAAAATACACACAGCTCACATCCAAGGTAAGGGTAGGTTATCTTAGATCAACAGGTCAATCATGAGCTTTGCCTTAGGGCTCAGCTCCATCTTCAACACAGACGAGTACATCTCAGTCTATCCTCCCCTCCCTCATGAACAAGACGCCTACAAACTTTAACTGCTCCACTTGAGGTAAGAACTCTCCATCTTCTCTATGGAGATGGACCAGTTAGTGACAGTCGACCAGTCCTGCCCAAACCAACCAAGACAACACCATACCATACAGGTTTATTACTGATGTGTATAAATAGGAATAAAAAGAGGAATGATCTATAACTAAAATGATTCCAACTTAATGGACAACAATGTACATATTTTTTGTTAAAGGATAATTTACAAATGACTATTGTTTTGTTATGTGCTGGTTAATTCATCAATCATCTTTTACTTATTCTGGTTAGCGGACAGGAGTGTGTTGGTTATGTGCAAATTTAAACTCTAATACCTAATCATTTGCAGGTTTCTTTTTTGGCTAAGTGGTGGGATGAGCTCCAGTATTCAGCGGTGTAATCTCACAGGCCACATGAAAAAAACTATCATTAAGATAAACGGACAACTGAAGGCACTGTCTATTGATTACAAGGACAAAAGGCTTTTCTGGGTTCAGTTTGGTCAACAAGAGGAAAGTGCTATTGGCTCATGTGATTACAGTGGGAATGTATTACACATCATCAACCACCCCCTTCGGTACTGACACACGTTATTTTTCAAACTTTAAATATAGCCCAATATTTTGTAACTGAAGTTTTACTAAACAAGAAGTAAACTAACTAGTAGAAAACTTGCAGAAAACTAACATGCCAATTTTTTCCAGTTCTTTTTTTCTAGGGATTTCAATTTTCATGAACAACTTATATTACAATGATTTTGAATCACAAGGTATCAAACGAATCAATAAATATGGCGGAGAATCTCATAATGTGAACAAAAAAACACTGGCCAAATCTCCAGTTGACATCAAAGTGGTCCATCTCCTAAACCAACCCATGACAGACTCCTCACTTTCATTGTCAAGTAAGAGTGTAAAATTTTTAGACATTAGGAAATTATTAAGAAACTGCTTCTCTTGTGTTTATTATTGTTTCCCATGTTGGAACAGATTGTGATAAACACAGTGGGAACTGTGTGGATGTATGTTCCAGTCCAGCAGAGGAGGGCGTATGCCAGTGCAGTGAGGGATTTGTCCTCAATACACATGGCACTTATTGTGAAGGTTTGACTGCTTTTATGCTCTAAAATGCAAATCTATTTTATTTATTTTCAAGATTCAGGGGGTGGAGGGGTTCAGACACCATAAGATATTCGTCTGTTCTTATATGTTCAATAGAATTTGTATTTTTTGCTACATTATTTTACCTGCTGTGTTTGCCATTAGTAAATGGAGCAACAAGGTGAATCTTGTTGCCTTCAGCCATGTAGCCAGCTAAATATCCAGTCGCTTGCTAATGTTCTCTATACATGCAGAGACAGCTCTTAGTTAATTGCTAAAACCATTATGTTCATATAGAATTAGAGATTTTGGTGAATAATTCTTTTTTGTCCATTAAATAAGGTGGTCCATTTGACTTGCTTAACAATTTAAATATACAAATATCTATATATCAGTGTCAGTATTAACAACGGCTTTGTCTGAATTTCAGATGTTAATGAGTGTGCCCACTGGAATCATGGTTGCTCTCTTGGTTGTGAGAATGTCCCAGGCTCATATTTCTGTACATGCCCAAAAGGATACACCCTCCTGTCAGACAAGAAGACATGCCAAGGTAAATACACTTATTCTACTTGTCGGCACACAGCAGAAGCTTGGTCATGTCATATAAATGTAAATTCAAAGTCGGCATAAGCCTACATTTGATAACTTATGTGTATTTTTATGGAAGAATGCAGAGTCCAGGTTTACAAAAGTGCATAAGCTGCATGGTTTAGGCGCAGCTCTTAACTCAGCTCCTTTGTTTTTGGATGTGTATGAATTTGCCCCTAGACACTAGATTGACCCCAGTAAGCTCATAAAAGCCCAGGTCACAGATGCCCAGACAGACTGGACCAAAAAGCTCCCAATTGTATGTTAAGGTCACAACATCAATAGTTTATCACAGTATGACAGGCCTAATAGAGGTTAAGCTGGGGGCTTCTAAGGTCTGTGCAGACCAGAATGTTCCGTCTATTTGTTTTCTGTCTAAATAACTCAAGTTGAGGGTTCTATTTTCAGCAACTATGTTAATTTTTAGATGTTCTCAACTAAGCCAAGTGTCATTTCCAGACACAATGCAGAGCTGTTGTCTAGAGGCATAACAAAAGAGTCCTTTTCAGAGAAATTTTTGAGACAATCTAATATTAATACTTCGTTACATATTTAACAAGAACATTTTGTTTTATTGAACTTTCTCTTGTTAACTGCTCCAGAGGTGGAAAAAAAACTGAATTGGATATGTTTATTGTTCTAGATTAGAATATAGAGAAAATTTAGGAGGACAAAGAGTTACTTAATACATATTTAAATCTCTAAGCTATATTTTTACCTCAATGGCAAAGTGCTTAAACAGTCACCTTGCACTCAGGAAGTACTGGGTTTGAGGCCAGGTTGGGGAATAGGGCTGGGAATAACAGGGTACCTCACGATACAGTACACGATACATTATACAGATAATATCATGACATGCCAATAATTAATAAATTGCACAAGATAAGCTACAATGAATGTATATCGCTGTATTTTTAAAGAAAAATACCCATTGTTTTTTCTTGTCTGTATTAATTGAGTTTTTGTAAATTGTAAAGAACTATATACATGCATGTTACATAATATGGTTAATCTATGCCTCTGGAGCACTTTCATATTGGTATCAGTACAATAATGAAATGGATCGGTTTGGAAGTAAAGGTATCTTTGGTATCGATACACACATCACTAGCTTTTAGACTTCAGTAAACAAGAAACCCCAAGTCCTGTTTCCAAAAGTAATAAATCAACAATCAGTCACTGATGTTTATTCATTAAGTATTTAGAAAATATTTTAATTTATGTCACAATATCTGGCAAACTAAGTGCTCAAAAGGGCAGTGCTGCCCTCTATAGTTTTGGCAGAATTTTTGACTACTTTTGGCCCACATTTGACTCTAAAAGGTCTGCAGCACTGTAGCATGATTATTATGCATGACGTCACAAAGACTGACACACTGATCAATATCCGTATTAAAGTATTGATATTTGTATTGCATCACAGAATATCACAAAATCCATACTATCCCAGCCCTATTTGGGAATATACAGTAGTGAGTAGTAGTTGAAAGAAGTAGTAGCATAGTAAAAATTGTAATAGTAGAGGTTTTTGAACATTTTAGTAAAATTTTGCCCTTAGTACTTTACTTACTTTTACTTTTAGTTCACGTACATTACCTACTCCAGGCACAGTATGTGAAAATCACCAAATGCCAAATCATGGTGTGACTACTGGTTCACTGTGGGAACCCCGAATTAAGGGAGCAGCCAAAAAAACAAAATAAGAAAAAAACTCAAGATATAATTTTGCTGTCTATTTTACTCCTACTTGAGTAGTATTTTAAAGTAAGTGTACTTTTACTTCAGTACAGAGTTTTAGTACTTCTTTTACCTCTGAACTGCACTATTTATGGCCTGATTAATGTTATATAAAACATTTTGGACACATTTCTAACCTCTCCTTTTGTGATCTGGCTGCGAGCAGACACCAGAATAGGAACCAGACACAATGAGATTAAATGATGAGGTGACATTTGCGATAGGGAACATATCTGGTCAGCAGCTTTACCTGCATAAGCTGTTTAGAGCACCGCCTTTGCCAAGCGGAAAACAAACAACCAACCAGCTCCCAGAAGATAAATACTGTATGGCTTTACTTAAAGGGATAGGCCAGTGTTTTGTATTGGGAAGGGGGTCTTAGGGAAATCAATCTTATTGCCTATAGTAGATTAATAGAATAAGTGGCAGCCCACTCCCAATTTTGGGTACTTGACATATGGAGGTGTAATCACTTTCTTTTTGTCTTGTGATGTGACATATCTTTGAAGTGTATACCCAAAATATCCAATAATAATATCAAATATAAACCAATTCTAGATGTCTTAACATTGTTTGGACATTCACAACAATTTGGCCATTTTGAATTCTTGTCATAAATTACTCAACATGTCTGCTGTGCTAGACTAAATAAATCCATATTCACCCCAAAAAAAATTTAATCAACATTTTTTATATTAAAAAGTGAATAAATGTTTGTATTAAAAAATGAAACATTTGCAGTTTAAAATATATATAAAAAAAAACTTTTTCTAAAACTACGTTTATAAAAACAACACATTTTCCAGAGCAATATTTTTGCTTTATTTTTAACCCCGTAGCACCCTCTGTTGCAAATATGCAGCATATAATTCAAAGGTCATGGCAAAAAAGTAGGTGTCTTTTTTTTAATGCATTAACTAATGCTGCTTACCAAAAATATTGACAAATTTTTGTTCTTACCCATCCCCGTTGACTAAAATTTAGCACTGATAATTTTTTCCAATAAATATTTCTATGTCTGGGTTTTACGTGGTTAAAAGCAAAAACTTAATGCAAAATAAATTGTCAAACAGATACAGTACTGTGGTTAAACTATTTCACATGAGATTATGATCCATACTGTCTGCTCCATATCCACGTGTACAGGACTACCATGTCTCTGTGAGCTAACATTACATCACCCAGTTTATTCAGGCCAAAGACTACCTTCTCAAAAAACTCCCCAGTCTACTGGGGCCAACACTATCACAAAAAAATTCAGAAGTATATTTTGACATATATAAAGTAAAGCAACATGCTTACTCGCAACAAATTCATTAACTGTATCTTTCTCTCCCTCTAGAGATTATAGACTGTGGCAGCAATGCAAAGTGTGGAAATGGTTGCCTGGAGCTGGAGGGCACTGTGGTCTGTGTGTGTCCAGAGGGGTCAGTGTTACAGGGAGACGGACAAGCCTGTACTGGTATGAACTAAGTTTAATAACATGTTTATTGCAGGCTCCGGATTAGTGAAAGGTTTAATTCCCCTGCTTTTGGCGTGGGAGGTCAGGGGTGTGATTCTCCTATGTGGAGCCAAAGGGGTCGCATCAGGAAGGTGTAAAAAAGCACCCACTACACGTGATTTGGTGTGGCAAGACAGAAAGCTGGTTAATAGTGGCAAAAGTTTGAGAATCTTATATTTTTATGTTGTAAACTACTATACTACTAACTAGGGCAAACTGCATTTTTATACGTATATCATAGAACCCTAGTGCTTGTAATGAGGAGTACTTGCAGTTATTTAAATAAAGAAAAGAAAACAATATAATGCTTGTATAGTATAGAAAGTGATCAGAAGTATCTCCTAAGCCAGTGCTCATGCATTAGGCCAATACTATAATGTTTTAAATGAAAACTGTTTTCTTCTTTGACAGGCTGCTCGTCTGAAGACAGAGGGGGCTGCAGTCAGCTCTGCACTCCTCTAAACTCTAGCGTAAGCTCTGGACAGTGGCAGTGTGGCTGTCTACCTGGATACCAGCTCCACCAGGATGGAAAACAGTGCACTGCAACTGGTGAGACACATAATGGACCTGGGAAAACATTGCTGTCTGATAGGAGTGTATGTACTGTATGTCTATAGTCTAATCTAGGTGTGGCATTTTTTTTCTGCAGGTCCACCTCCTTTTCTACTTGTTACCACTTTGGTGGATATACGAAAAATAAACCCTGATGGTACAGGAGATGAAATCCTAGTGTCTGAGCCAACAGGGAGATTCACAGCACTAGACTTTGACCCTGTCCAGAATGATGTAAGAATAAATGCTTTGCTTTATTAGGTCTTCCTAAGAAAAGAGTTTATATACCCGAGGTGAGGTTCCAAAGAGTAAAATGTTACACAGCAGACTAAGCTAATGTCTTTACTGACAAGACAAATATTTTCTTGAACAAGTTAATATTTTGAGCGGGAAGGATCCGTAAAATTGAGTGATGTTTGTTATTTTCCCAAAATAAACACACTAAACACACTCACGTTTTTGTGGACACTCCTTTAACTGAGCTAATCAAACATTTGTGATGGTGGTTAGACAAAGCAATCAAAGAATCAAATGAATGGAGATGAGTTATCTAAAGTTTAGAAGGACCACACACCTCAAACCAGCCTCTTCCTGTCTCACGTCTATAAATAACATCCAGTCTGATATAATTCTTCTCATTTTCGTGCCCACCCTACCCTTCACTCTTGTTAATTGCAAGGGGGTAAATAATGTTCGATGCATAGGAGTAGGTCTTATATCAAGTTACGGGTTGTGGTCTGATTGTGAAACTCAATTTTATTATTCCACCAAGCATCTTGTAACCATAAAAACATATATATATTATATATGATAGACCCTGTTATTTTTTGACTCTTATCGGTCATTTAAAGTTATTCTACCTTCTACTTGATTGTGTTTTTATGCTCAGTAATAATTATAATTCACAAATCATAGTTACGTGTTTGAGCAAAATCTGCTGGGACTTAAAGGCGTCTGTGGTTTAAGACTTTTGGTGCACAGTTTAGATGCAGGGTTTGTGTTTTTGTACTGATCTATAATGACACCTGGTGGATATAAATTGTAATTACACTCTAGCTCACACTATTTCTGTGTTCTCCAAAACAATTTTACATTGTTTGAGTGTCATATGTATGTATTTTTAGGTGTACTATTCCAGCACAAGCCGGATGACTATAGAGCGAGTCAGTTTGGAAGATGGCTCCAGACACACTATGATCTCTGAAGGTGTGGAGTCAACACAGGGACTGGCTTTTGACTGGGTCCACCGCAGGATGTACTGGACCGACCAAAGGTAACACTCTAATTTGCCACTACCAACATAAACACTAGAGGAGTTTGTGGTTAATCGGTTAATCAATTATTCAGCATTATTAAAATAAATTTCTATCTATAACATTTTCAGTTAATCATTACGCTGTACACTAGCGTAAAGGTACAGTACCATTTTAGAGTTAAACATAAAATTAAGCAACTGTTTCCTAAAATATACAAGCCTATAACTTGTTTTTAGTTTAATTTTTTTATTATGGTTCATGACCACCATGATCATGACTTTGAATTGAATAAAGAGCTGTTTTAAAAAAAAAAAAAAGTAATAAAAGTAAGCCAGTGGTTAACGGTTAATTGATAATCGTTTGTCAAGAAAGAAAGAAAATTTAAGCAAATGTGCATCCCTAATAAACACTAAACAAGCCTTTTATTATAATTTGAGTTTCTAGCTTGTTTATTAACAATAATTAAACATGAAAATTGCAATAAGAAACCTGAATAACTGGAGTTTTTTTTAAAGTTTACCAAAATGAATGCAGTGAATTATCTTAAGTCATTTATTTATATATGCAAAATACAAGTGCCATAACAGTATTATACCTCAAATTGTTCTTTGCATTATAGATATTGTGATTGTTAGTGACGCAGTAACAGTGAATATGATGCTTTAGTTCATTACATATTATTTTAATTTGTAAAATTGAAATAATTTCTTCTGTTTTCCTTTATCAGCAAATCAACAGTTGACTGCAATTCGCTGATTGGATTTAACAGAGAAACTATCGTGAGTGATGGGCTGCAAAAACCAAGAGCAATTGCAGTTCATCCTTTAGTGAAGTAAGTACTACTCACTTGCAAGTTTTATTGGCATGCTGATAACAAGTAAAAATCTCATACAATTTGTGTTGTCACTTTAAAGGAAGTTATTCTGGACAGATGTAGGATCCCACCCTGTGGTGGAGAGTGCCTCTTTAGAAGGGAAAGACCGAATGGTCATAGCCAGCACTAACCTGGTATTCCCGAATGGCCTGTCCATAGACTTCACAGAGGAGCGTGTTTTCTGGTGCGATCAGGTCACAGGGCTGGTGGAGAGCGCTCTCCTGGATGGCTCAGATCGACACACCTTGTCAGAGAAGCAAGTAGGTGAGGCTTCTGTCAGACATTTATTGTACTAAAATGTACTAAAATGTGAGTGATGGAATAGTGGATGGATGAAGAAAGTATTGTGGTACAATATCATAGTTACCACTTTAAATGCTGGCAAATCTGGACTAGGCAAATCTGTGAGTTGTTACAAACAGGCCACAGTTCTTAAATTACATAAATGTAATCCCTTAAAGCAGGACATTTACAAGGTAATTGGAGGTGATTGTTTTCAATAGACCTTTACACACAGCATCATCTGACCAATTCAGGAGTGCCTCTGGATCATATCCCGACCTGTGCATTCACACATGTGAATGAAGTTGGATGTCAGTAGGATTTGAGTTTACACATGAGAGGAGCATGTGCGAGAGCAGCACAAAGCGGAGTATGATGCTTAATTAGCATGGCTGTTAGCAACACAAAGCTAACAGATAAATGAGTCTTTCACAGTGACAGTGGTTTTAGTGCTGAAATGTACATTATTTTCAAACAGCCAGGCACTTCCTTAAGATTTCAGGTTCAAGGTGCATGTGAGTAAAGGACTTGTCTTTTGCCCAAGAAGGTTTCAACAGGAAAAAATATAGATAGATATGAAGAGTGTTTTGTGATTTCTGGTCATCAGCTCAAATTACAAGAATGATATCTCACAGCAATATGTTTTTTATAAGGCTTTTATATCTTGATTATCATGACATACATTAATGGTTATGTTTTATGTTAGATAATAATTTTGTTTTATAATTTTTTTTACGTCTGGGACTTTAACGTGTTAGTCACGATTAATTAATTAAAAATAAATTAATGTGTTTAAAAAATTAACACAATTAATCACACTTGTCTGTGACAACATGGAACTTTTCTCAGTGACCTAGTTTCTGGCACACAGTAACCAAGGCTGGACATCCACACGACCAAAACACTAAATGGGAGTGGATTTCAGCTGTGAACAGTTGGATATGTGTCTATATGAGTGCACTACAGGTAACTGTGAGGTTGGCCCGCCTCCACGCAACCAGCGCACAACATCACTCCTTTTCTTTCACTTTCAAACGCCCTGATTCAAGGCGCAGCTCATTGCATCTCAGATCGTTCTCACAGCTGACGGATGACACAGGAGACGGCAGTCCATTGGGTTCAGATGCGAAGGAGAGAGGGGACAGGTCCAAGAGGAGGTCACAGGCAGAGCACAGAGGAAGAGAGACAGGAAAGAGGCGGGTCGCGTGTTACTAAGTGCACGGGAGGCAGAAGTCAATGCACAAATACTGAATCCTGCCGTTTGACAGCGGTGTTAGTTTGAAATCAAGTTAAAATATGCAAGAACATACAAATGAGCGCCTATATTTTATTTCTGACATACAAATATTGCTATTTACTAAAAATGTGATTAATCACGTTTAATTAATTACAAAGCCTGTAATTAATTAGATAAAAAATTTTTATCGAGTACCACCACTAGTTTTTTTATTATTACACTATACAAATGTATAAAGTTTTACAAGTTTAATATTTTACTGTAATAACACATTTTTGTGGTTTCTTGGTTAAAAAAAGCTTTTCTTGACAACGTATTGACAAAACTATATCCAAATGCAATTTTATTATTCTTTTGGATTATTGGATTGGATTAGGAGCTGAATGACTCACACACAAATCTACTTTAGGATGAAAAAAAAAAAACACAATGAAATACAGCAATGGCTATAACAGGTGGACCGCGTACTACACTGATGGTTTTATATAAACAGGTCCCCAAATTTGCAGCTGCTCTGGATGGGTCTGGATCCTTCTCTTGTGAAATTATTTGGATTTTAGTCAAAAAACTTTTGATATGTAATTACGTCAAGCATTATCCTGTCAAAACTAAAAATTGAAAAGTCCAAATGTGGCAACAATATGTTTCTGTAAATTAATTGCTCTCACCTTGTCTTCATTCCTCATTGTTAAAGGGCGACCTTTTGGCCTGGCTGTATTTGAGGACAGGCTGTGGATATCTGACCAGGAGCATCATCAGCTGAGGAGTTTACACAAACGCACGGGAAAAGAACTGCAGCGTATCCACAGCAACATGGTTCAACCAGCGGCCATTGTGGTGGTTCATCCTGTCGCAAAACCAGGTGGGAAAAATAAATTACACTCAGATTGAATGGAAAAGATTGCATCAGGAAGGTAATTTTCATAAAAGCCCATGCCAAATAAATGTGCAATTCATCAGTGTGACCTCCAAACCAGATTGGTGGAAATTAATGTAGATAAATGCTCTGCTATGAAAAGTCGAAAGGAAAGAAGAAGTCAAATTATGCATTTCTTTTTGTGTTCAGGAGCAGATGTGTGCCTTCACAAGAATGGAGGTTGTGCCCAGGTGTGTAAGAGTAAACTGGGGTTGGCCTACTGCTCCTGTCTGCCACACTACACTTTGTCACATAATGGAACAAACTGTGACCCAGTGGAGACATCTACCACTACAACAGGTCAATAATTTTAGGTTTTAATTATAAAAGCTTTCACATCTGTTGAAAATAGTGTCAATGTGCATGGATTGTGGTTAACATGCCCTGGATACCCTTTGTGTCTGAAGCATAAGCAATATTGCAATATGTCTTTACTTTAAGAAAACAATACAGACGATGACGAGACCACAACACTGACAAATGAGCTATCATCTGCCACAGTGAGCAATGACTTAGATGCCAACACAGGCACCAAGTCCACTCTCTCGGACAAGATGGTAGCAGGTAACAGCAAAACAAAAACAATTTAGTTCAGTTAAGTATAGGCAAATATACTTTGGTATTGATTTATTTGTGCCTATCACTGTCAGATGAGCATGAATGTTCCTTGCTCCACTGTGATGTAAATGCTCAGTGTGTACCGGGCGCAGTGAGCTCAGCCTGTGTTTGCCAAGAGGGTTTCACAGGAGATGGACAATTATGTTTGGGTGAGTATTTAATAAATTAATTAAAATTGGGTCAGTACTGGGAATATGCTAAAAGAGGCCTTTTTTGTGGTCTGACTTCAGATATTGATGAGTGTGAAGTGGAAACACACAGCTGTGACAGAAACGCACACTGTCTGAACACTGTGGGGAGTCTGATCTGTCGATGTCAGGATGGATTTGTGGGTGATGGTCACACATGTAAAGGTGCCTCTCTATTGTTTTAATATAATTGAATTTATTCTGTTCAGTAAACTCTGGTCAGCAACAAGAAGCATAGGGAAACTAGAAACATTAAAAAACTAAGGTTTTGAAAAAAGAAAGAAGAAAAATCTGATTTCAAAGTTGCAAAAATAGAGTGACCGCAGTGTTAGTTTGAAATCAAGTTGGTTGTACTACACAGCTACTTAGGTATTTGTCCCCCGTTCCACTTATGAATACATTGTCCCACATTATTAATGGTGCTCGTTGGATCTTAAAAAAAGAAAGTGCGATTCAAGTTAAGAACACCAAGGTAAGCTCGGTATTCCTTGTGTAAAATGTAGAATAAATATTTGTGAGCATCCTATCTTGCTGTGTTGGAATATACGGTTGGTGTGTTGGTGTTCCTGTGTTACAGTAAAGGACTGGTGTTGGTGTTGTTGAGCATTCACTTTTTTATTGCAATGAATAAAGTCTCAGTAAAGACATTAGTTTGCAAAATGTGATCAAAACAGCACATCAAATGTTTTATAGGCCCAAAACTGTTTAGTCTCAGAAAGTTGGTATATTAGACCTAGTCAATATCAAAGCCTTTATTTCTCAAGTCCATCCCATCTTATCCTGCCAAATCACACAACACTTTTTGTACTTTTTGTGGTGGTCACCAAATTGTAAATGCATATGCGGTAGCCCGCCAGTATGACTAGTATAGTAATCTTGTGTTAAAAATAATTTCAGTGTTATTTGTTTTATGCCAAAAAATGTATTGTGTTTGTTTACACTAGAATCAAAAATTAAACAAGTTAAAAGTTATGTTAAACAATATCATTTTAATTTTATTTTCTGAATTGATTTATTTTAGTGGTGGAGACAGTTCCCCCTCCGGTTAAGAACGTAACTCAACACTACAACAGCAATTCAGTGGAGAACTGTCCATCCAGCCATGACTCCTACTGTCTGTACCAGGGCATCTGCTTCTACTACCCAGAGATGAAGTCCTATGCATGCAAGTAAATAAGTTTGCCTTGTTTGCCACTTCTCATTAGTACATATTATGTCAACATTTATAACCAACTGATCATACCAAAACACATAGGGAGGGAAATTACAGCATACCAGGTGAATATATAGCTGCCAACCAGCAGGTGTCACAATTGGTCCATGGACTCCACTGTTTAATACTCCGTTTGCTACAAGTAATGTAACTAACCTTTAATCACGCAATTTTCTTGTGTCTAAGTTGTGTGTCGGGCTACATGGGTGAGCGCTGTCAATTCAGTGATCTGGAGTGGTGGGAGCTTCAGCAGGCCGAAGAGCAGAAGAAGAGGAAAGTCACTATAGCTGCCTGTATGGTGACACTACTCTCCCTGCTCTCCATTGCTGCCTGTGTCACCTACTGCTATGGGTAAGAAAAAAAAAAAAGTTAGATATAATGTCAATAACACTCTGATTTGCATTACTAGTAACTAGTTTAATAACAATTTTAATGAATACATATATATCTGATTTAAGGCCCGTTTCAGTAAGTTACGTTAAATTGATGAAATGCAATTCTTCAAAAATACCAAAAATAACAACAGTTGCTACCAGAAATATTCAAACCAGAAAGATTTGAGAAAGATTTATCAATAAAAGATTTTTCTAGAAGACAACAAAAATCCTGGAAAGTCCTGGAGTGGCCTTCTCAGGGCATTTTCACACTGGCACTGTTTAGGTCCGTGCAAAAGAGCTTTCAACCCGAGTGCGGTGCGCTTTGGTCAGTGTGGACACAACAGCCGCACTCAGGTGCGCATTAAACGGCCGCCCCGAGACTGCTCTAAACAGGTGGTCTCGGAGCAGCATGCCAGAAGCTCTTTTGCCGCACCCTGGAGGTAAAAGCTGCCGACCTCGCACCAACCCACCAGTAGTTTCACTGGAAATAATTTGTAGTAGGCTGTCCCCTAAGTGGGGTGTGCTTCATGAAGAACCTTTCCACGTCCTGCACTGAGCTCCACGTGTAACACCGTGGATACCACAGGATATAGCCGCTGTATGTATCTCCATACAATATTATGGCAGATCACAGAGAGGGGAAGCCACACATTAAGTGCATGATGGTGCACTCAGGCGCACTTTGTAACACTTTGAAATGTAGCGCTCGAGGCCCGTTGTCATGAAAACAAGATTGTCGGTCAGCTGACAGTTATCGTGTGGCTTATAGTGTGCCGTTTGAGGCTAATAGTAAACAATACTTTAGAGCACGAACGACCCTAACAGAAAAGTAAATACATCTGCATCTAGTGTGCCCTGAGACCACACCATGGAGCGCATCAGCATGTGTGAAAACAACCTTAGTCACCAGATTTGACCTGTTTTGTATCATTTGCAAATGCGCTCTCAAGAAAAGAGGAATTTAGCTTTAGCTGTGTGTTAACCGTGGAGGTTTGTGCAGGACATGGAAACATTCTTTAACTATGCACCATGACGCACTCACTGCTCAGGGGATACTACTTCATGCATAGTGTATTTGGCTGCTACTTCTTTTTATGGACGCTGAGAAGAATCGCTTACTGGACAGCCTATTAATCCCTGTGGGTCCCGCAAAATGACAGTCAGTAATTATTTCTAGTGAAACTACTGGAGGGGCGGCGTGAGGTCAGCAGCTTTCACACTGACCCAAGTGTACCGCACTCGGTTGAAAGCTCTTTTGGGAGGACTTTAACAGTGCCAAATCTTTGGTAAGCATTTAAAAAAGCAGTTGCAGCTTGAAGGCCATCAAACATCACTTAGCTAAAGGCATTTGCAGGTGAAGAATTGGCAAAGGTTTCAGACTAGAGGTGTAAGATGCTTGTTAATTCCAAAAAACGTAAAAAGTGCTCAAAGTTAGGATGCCCCACAAAGTAAAAGCTAAGGCTAAATAATCCTGCCCATGGGCCTGTATTAAAGAGTAACATTTTTCATTTGAACTTCAAGGTAAGTCCACTTCTGTTGGCAAAATAACTCAACAATAATAAGTTTTAGTTGTTTAATGAGTTTTTTGATGTTTTGTTAGGTTTTTTTTTCTTTAATATTATTTATAGTATATTTACATAGTAAAAAATGCTACAAAAACTGTAAGGATACCGCTCACACCAAGAGCAGCTTAAAAAGTGTCAATGAGGACAGGAAAGACTATACAAAACTACTACTTTAAAAACATCTTCTCTTACTTAGAGTTTGTTTTTTTCAAGATTTAAATTTTTAGCCATATTGATCTGCCGTAATTGTGTTGCATCTGTATACCATGGTTGTGTGTTATAATTAAATAGTACAACTACAGCAGTTAGAGCAAGCTTTGACTCTTGTGCATAAATCTCCTGGACAGCAGAGGCACGAGGTAGCACTGAAGGCCAGTCAGGAGCTTCTTCAGCAGAAAGAATGATCTGACAGCATCTGGAGATGTCTATCAAACTCAGAGTACCATGAGGCGTGTAATGCAGGTGTTTTAGCTTGACAGAGACCAGGGAGCAGATCATATGTGGAACGAATGGCAGCATGCTAGCCTGGTTAGCCCAGTGAGGAGCATACGTAAACGACATACTTCAGCCCCTCCTGTCAGTTTCCACCTGAGCTGGCTCTAAGTAGCTGATTTGTTTTATGGTTGTTTCGCTGGCTTACAGACAAGGCTGTTGGCTTTCTTCACTCTTTTGACTCCCAAAGCGCTACCCCCTCCTCCACCTGCTGCACCCAAACGTTTGTGGCCTCTGTTCCCCTTGCGGATGTGGCACGCTTTCAATTACATGCTTGGTTTAGCTTGTTCTACAGCAATTACACGTAAAAATAGGTCATTTCTCAGAAACAAAATGGAGCTGCTGAGGTATGACCCCAGTGGAAACGCTACATGGTCGCCAATGGCTTTGCACCAAATTGCCTTTCGCACTCCACCGCAAGTGCACTTGTGCTGGTTTTTGAGTTTACCGGTTTAGTTTCAGCAAAATATAAAGCCGAACAACACCACAAAAACAAATAATGCATCACACTGGAAAATCTACTTCAATAGAAACATACTCTCTTTTTACTGTACAAGAAACAGATGAATATTGCCATTGTGACAGTATTGAGCAGTCTACTTATGTTTCCATTGTGTGGGTTTTTATTACCTATGATGCAGGTGTATGATAGGGTTATCCACAAATAGACATGAACAAGTACAGACAGAACCGGTCTGTCTTTGGCACAGCTGTGCAGGGGACAGACAGGATGTTTATAGGTCCTAAATTAGGGGTTTAAGTTATACAGTATATGAATAAAGGTAGATCAGAAATTCCCTAACATGGACCATTGCTTACTCTGTACACCGAGAATTAGCTGTTAGCCAACCACAGCAGAGAATTAAGGACAAAAAAAGACAGGGGCAATGTGCATTGATCAGGTCATGTTTAAAAGCATGAGTTGGTGGTGCACCAACAATGGCTCTTGCTATCATGACAAAGATGGCTAGCCTGAAATGTTAGCATATGTTACCATGGGGCCTACAGCCCTTTTATAAAATTGTGAAACCTCTCCCTTATAAGATAACAAGTTTGTGGCACTAACCACTGATCAATTGTGCAAATAACATGGAAACATCATGTAATACTCCAATGAAAAAACATTCAACTAAAAATAAATGCAGGCCATTGTCCTTTATTCTCTTCCAGTGGTTCCATCAAGCATTAATGTTTTTCAGTGTAAATAACCTTACATTTTATTATATTTGATCATATCTAATTGGCATGTTGCTTTTGGAACAAAGTTATCATTGCTAACTGAAATGTGGAACATTTACTAGACTTGATTATCATATAGTTGATATAGGAGTCCTTAAATGTTTTTAATTTTTACTTGTCATTCTCTTGTCCTTTAACTCATTAAACTCATTAAATGTATAAAGCATTTTCAGGGTATAAGCAGGACTCCTGACGTTAAATTCAATACCTTTATAAGACCTATTAGACCTATAAGAATATTTTAAGACCTCATTGCCACCTCAAGCAAACAGTAAAGAGTGGTACTTTGTAATCAAGTCACAAAACTTTTGCGTAGAGATGGGGGTGATATGATTTTTTTCCAGCTGATATCGATATTTGGTATCTATCTTACTCTTGTGGCTGATAGCTGATATTGGCCAAGGTCATTATCACCATTTCCAAAATACATAGCAGTGTTTCTCACACAATTTTTTATGATAAAAATCAAAATGCTTTAGATTTTTTTTTATAATTCTTATGTGACCATGTATTACAGTGCCATAAAAAGTAATGTAGTGATGCAAAAGTAAAATATTGCATCACTTTAAACAAAGTTAGTTATTGCTCTTTAGTTTGCAGTTTGCATTGTACCCCTCATTAGCCTGATTATTAAAAAGACAAATCTCATCCATAGAGGATAGGCTGGACAAGGATACATCTTAAAATGAGAACGTAACCTGTCTCCACACTGACAGTGACAGAGACTGGTGCAGCTCAGACTGGCCTGGGTTCATGTCTTTCTGGTTACAGTGGGATTCTGGACTGAAACATTCTGTACAATGCTTATGATTTCTGTTAAAAAAAAAAACATTTGTCATTTCCAATCAGCAGCTGATTCTGGACTTAGGTCAGACTCAGACTCACATTCACGTCTCATTCACACCTTGGTCACACCTTGTTTTTCTAAAGTGGGACCAGTAAACATGAGTTCTGCCATTATAGTCCACTTTGTATGTTTGAAGAGATGTGTTGGATTTGTAGCCTGTCCGTAACTAACTTTAGCTGTTAGTTAAAGTAAAAGCTAGAGAAGTAGCGTCAGGAGACACATTTTTTACACAACTCACTACAGACGTCTTTGTGTCCCTCAGAAATCAATTCATTTTAATTCTAAAATAAAACGAATAGTCCATCCTGCCCAGTCCAGCAGCCCAGTGCGAGAGGCTTTAAAGTGATGACCTTTGCCTCATAAGCTGCACAGTGACAGTAATTCAGATAAAAATGCAGTGCCTCTCTGTGCTCTTGTGGCATAATTCTATGCTGAAGTTTGCTTTTATTTTGGGAGTTTGTAGCTTAGTTAAGCACATTTGAGTCAACCGCTGTCCCAGTCACCGTGCGCCTGTGTGAAATAGAGTGCCTCCCCTGCTGCATTTAGGTGCACTATGGGTTCGCACACAAACAAAAGAATATAATATTAGTTCTACGCATCACTTTTATAGTCATGGGAAGGAAACTTAATGCATACTTTTTGCAGTCAAACACGCTTTGGACAAAACTTTAATACCAATAAAATTTAAGACCTTTTAAAATCGGATTTAACTCTTTAAAATACTTTTTAAGGGTCTTAATTTACCCCAAATTGATTTATAAACTTTTAAGACTTTTTAAGACCCCGCGGACACCCTGATTTTGTGTTTACACAGAACAAAGAGACTGTTTCATAAAAAGCCCCCAGATGACAGCATGAGTGAGACCAGTGTGACCGTGGAGAGCATGTCAGAGACCACCACTTCCAGTGTGCTACCGGTAAATAAAAATATTAATGTTAGATATTCAAATTCACACAGACATTAACAACTGCTTACATTTTCAGTTTTCCATGACAACGGAGAGATGTGTTCATCCAGTGATGGGCTGTCCCAGGAGAGCCATCTGCCCCTCCTGCTCCTCAGAGCCAGGTATACAGTACTGTTTTTACAATTACTGGCAGTCATTTTGACACTAAATGTAATTTTCTGGTTGAGGGTCAGGTGACAACCCAGAAGATTCAGAAATATTGGCAAAACACAACAGAGGGTACGAGTGCTCCATGGTGTCTGCTGTTGCCATGGAAACCGACCAGCTCCCCATCCATCAATCAAGTCCAATGTCAACCTTCACGACTTTCAAGCCTCAACAGCAATCTCCTAGCCCAGAGCCTCCTGTTTCTTAATTCCTAGCTACAGCATACTATTTTAAATACAGCTATTACTTAAAAAAGAAACACTGTAAAATTAACACTGGTTATCTGGATATGGCTAACGGGTTAAAAAAAGAGTAAATGTACTGTATGATAAATTGACATGTCACAGCCTATTAGATACTAACAATACAATTACATTAATAGAATTTACAATGCAATTTCCCATGATCACCAACATTTGCAGCAGCTAAAACCACTATTTGCTCTGTAAAATATACAGTATAGCCTATATTTAAAAATAGTGGGGAGGTTAAATATAAAGTCAACATTAGATTATTTGAAGCCTAAATTAAACAATTAAACAATTTAGAAAATCGACTCAATACAATCATCAGGGATGAAAGGGGGTCCCAAAATTAGACCAGATGAGAACCACTGTTTCATTGCAGCATTTTTATTTAAGTCAAATGACAAACAGAAATTTTCCAGCTGCTGTAATTAACAACTGTGTGTTAAAAAAAAAGGCACTCCAATGCTTCGTGTCTTCAGAGAATTCCAGATTGGTGAATTTAGATGACTGGTGGTTAAAATGCAGAAAGGGAAGGTGTCTTACTAATTCAGTTTTGTATTTGTACGTTTTACAGCTAGAAAACACAATATATTAAATGATGGACAAGTGTCTTCTTTACAGCTCTGTAAAATAATGTTTTAATTCTCAGCTAGAAAATATTGTTTTATTTCTTGTTAATAAAACCACAGATCAAAATCAAGTGCCAACTCTAACTACGTAATTGTTTTTTCCTTTCTGGCAAACTCTAGTGGCAAAAGTACTCCCTTTATAGAGCATGTGAATAGCTATGCGTATGCCTTCTTCTGTCTTCAGTTTAAGGAATGTTTAGCCCTGTTAGCCACTTACCGTTGTCTCATTTACCTGTTGGTGCAGCACTGTTAAATTCTGAGCTCCTCCACTACTTTAGCCCTCTAAAAACTGCTTATGGGTAACTGCCACTCAATGAAGTTTACACACCTTAATTACTATGAAGTCAAAAATAAAACAATAAATATATCTTTTCCGTAAGTGATGGAATCATAAATGCTGCACACCCAGTTTGGTGGCAAGACTAGACAGAGTTTTTTATATGTATAAGTTTTATTATTTACCCTTAGGATTATGTAGTGTTAGTTGCTACATTAAATAAAATAGCTAAAAACAATACACTTGCTAATGTTGTCTAATCAGGTTTTGACACGTATTGCGTGTATTTGATTTGTTGTCAGTTGCCAAAACCATCTCTTGATTACTCATAATTTCCAATATTTAGTGGCTAATGCTAATTCCTCCATAGAAAATGTACAGTATTACTTTGCTGTTCATGTCTGTTTCATTCAACATTGCACAGTGCACATGCACTTCAAAAATCTTTTTGACATGGACAAAGGGAACAAGCTATTGCGGTCTGCTTAGGTTATGCCACTGTCTATGCAGCCATATTGTCTACAAAACTACTATAATATTTATGGAGCTTGTGTTATTTTCCCATAACTCGTTTACTACTGTCCAACCTCTATCTTTGAAGAAACTACTGTGAGGCATTTGAGCATTTGCTTGTTACAAAATGTGCTAAATGTGTGTGTAATGCTCAGTCGTTGCGAATGCTGCTAACTTATACATGTACACATTTTTTTTATGTTTTTCCTCAGATGATTCTTACACGTTTACAGCTATTTTTGTCTTGTTTTTCACATTAAGACACTTAAACAAAGAGTATCGCCCAATTTTGTTTGTGAGGACCATCGCGTACAACGTTTGTATTCAGGCTACATCGCTCAAAATGGTCACCATTTCCAGAATGCAATACTCGGCGGTGACATCACTCCAAGGTCTGACCTCTGAGAACAAACAAAATGCACAGACTATTAAAAAGACTAAAAAAAGAACTTTTGAGGTTTGCCCCAATTCTTTACTTTCTTCATGTATTCTTTTCAAACTAATGTCATTATTTTCTCATAATTGAAAGATTATGGTTTTATTGGCGCCCTCACACTCCTGCTCCAGCCTGTGGTTGCGTGAACGGTGCTTCTCTATCTAACGCTCTACTGAAGTTGGAACCATCGCCCATCTGTCTATTTTCTATTTCTATCTTTGCTGGGACTCCTTCTCAAGGTTGACTGGGAATTGTTAATAAAAGAACCATACCACAACCTCTTTGTTTCGAAGCGATGGCAGAAAACAAAGCACTTTAACTCAAAAACCATCAGGGGCCACATCGATATTGATTTTCCTGGCGAGGCACACTTAGCTATATATTGTCCTCCATTAGGGCGAACAGATAGGTTAGGGCACCACTCTAAACAGCAGTGGATCAACCTTCAAGTAAAGATGAAATTGGGCCCGTTGTCAATTTATTTTGTATTACTCCTCAATGGGGGCAACAGGGGGCAATAGAGTCGCTGACATTGTAAATAACAGGGGTCTCCAGGGGCATCACTTTATTTTGGTGGCACTCTTGTCCTAATTGTTATATTGATAATAAGCTTATATCAAGGGGTAGTTCAATATTTTGTACATGTGACTGACAAGCAAACAGGAGCAACACCACAAAGACTTAATGTATTGATGTAAATGAGGCCAGTGTCATTTTATACACCAAAACAGTATGGAATAATGGCTGTCAATGATAAAAAAAAACTTGTGGATGTTTTCTTATACAGAAAAACAAATAGATAAAGGATATGTAAAGTAGGGCAAAAATAACTGCTGGACAGAATAGGCTTGCCATCAGCTGATCAACTTCTACTATTCTTTTCCTAATAAAAATCGCAGAACTGTAGCCATGTTGTTTAGGAGTGAGGGTGGGATTGGCACTCTGACGAATAAACAAATTGAGAATTATTGTTCCACAATATGAGCTGAATGGCTGAGTAAGAAAATGGCTCATGGTTAGGGTTCCGTACAATGTTTTGGAAGCATATTTGTTTTTTTCGTATGACGTCATAATATTCTATTGCTGGGTTTCAGATGACGTCACAACATTCTCTAGGCTTGTAGTGTTTCTTACTGGTTTGAAAATGGTACTGCAGTCTAAATCAAAACAATGGTCTCTTTCCTGATTGGACGATCGCCAATTGGTGACGCAGGATTATAACCAAAACAAAAAATGTAAACAAAAACAACTTGGGCATTAGGTAAAACATATTTTTAATTGTAAATAACCTAACTGTACCATTGTTATCAGTAAAACTAATATTTGATTTAAACATGTTTACATTCTTTCTGGAGACACTTGTGGGTAATTTTTATGAAATATAAAAAAATATATACCGCTCATAGCACCTTTAATATGCAGAATTTTTGGTGTGGTAGGATAAATATACCGGGATTGTGGACCTTGTCAGTAATAATACTGATCAGGTACAACATTTGCGGTTTTTCCTTTTAGTTATTTGTTATAGGAAATAGCCTCTATCCCAGGGGTCTCCAACCTTTTTGGGTTTGAGGGCTACCCAAAAGATGAGAATTTGTACTGAGGGCTACTCATGTAAAATAATCCTCTATATTAAAGTCTTGCCTTTCAAATGACATTAGGATTGTATGATTGTTTGCTTTGCATTAATGATAATGTTTATAAAAATAATTTTGTAATTAAACATAAAAACAAGTAAAAAAAATAAAATAAATTATGACTAAAACACTGCAGTAGTCACTGTTTATAAATATCCCTCGCGGGCACCTCACAAGCTCCAGAAGGGCTACCTGGTGCTCGCGGTCACCTCGTTGGTGACCCCTGCTCTATCCTATTGGTTGTTTTCAGATTCTAGAACGTGATGATGTCACAATCTCAGCTGAGGGGCAGGAGCCATCGCAAAATAATAAATTAGTAATATTATATAAAATTCATGTAAAGACCAGAGTTCCCAGAGTCTTCAGACATTGGACCCCGAAGCATGTACACCCTACTCTCAGGCACTTTTAAGGTCTGTAAGCATAGCACACATCATACAAAATCTCTTACAGTGAAGTAATTCACACCAAATTAAACTATTTTTGACTAAAATTACCAGCATTTTCACTGAGGATTTCCAGTTCACTTTTAAAAAGAAAAAAAAAACAAAAACATTTAGCCTAAAGAATTACCAAATTACCAAACATTAATTAGATGACCACTAGAGGGTATGTGAAAAGGCACCAATATATTTTTTCCAGTTTCAAAATGTAATCAGGCTGTTTGCAAATAATGTTTTTAAAATGTGTTCAAATACCCCCAATGTCTGTGTACCTCTGGGGGAACCTGTACTACAGTTTGGGAACCACTGTCCTAAGTAATGCACACTTGCAATAATGGTAGCTGATATCTTGTTCCTTATTTTAAAATCACCCATACATAAAATAAAAAACTGCCCCTGACTGGTTCTCTGAACTAGAGATGCTGACAGTATTCCACAGGCCCACATTTACAAAACACTATACTGTAATCCGTGTAGATGCTAGAAATACACATAGTTTTGCTTTATTAGACAACCAAATAAAATAAAGTAATCTATATTCTACAAATTGACTCTAGTTCTGCTGAATATGTTGTTGCTGTGTTGTTTACCATAAGCAGATAGAGCATGTTTACAGCGGTTTTGATAAAATTCCTAAAAATAGGGGCATATCTGAACATATCAAAAGCAGATATTTACTTACTTGGAATAGTCCACTCAAATTACAGGACTATAATATTAGTGTTAAATTAACAAAATCATTCTCCTGTCTTACTTTTCTTGTGTGTTAGCTAATTTAGTCTTTGGCGTGCCAGATGGGACTAGTTCAGATTTATAGCTCACCTCTCCATCGCACCCCGGAGCACAGCTGATGAGGGCTGAAGAGGAGAATTAGCGACCCACTCAAAGGCTTTGTGCTGATCCTCCAGGTCAGAATGTGGTCCCTGCAGCTCTTCAGCACGACAGAGGAACACTAGTTTGTGATGATTGGAGTAGATTTAAAAATCAGAAGAGGGGGTATAATGCATCTTTTGGACAAAGACACATGAGACAGAATCCATGGTGCACTATGGGAAAAGAGTGTAGTGACATAGGTATTGAATTTTTCTTAAAAGTAGCAATGAAAGCTGGACAAAAGATTTTAAATTATAATTATTTTGTAAAAATTGTATTTTTCAGGGATATTTAAAATTTGGATTAATCTGACCCCAGTGACAGTTTTCTATTTGGCATCAAAGTTTGATATGTTGTATATATTATCTTTTATCTATGTGAATAAAATACGGGTCTGTGAGATTTGAAATTAAATGCATTCTGTTCTAGTGTTTTTATTTACATTTTACACAGCGTCCCAATTTTATTTTTTTTTAAATTGGGGTTGTAATACTTACCTTCTATCAGTAGATGGCGGGAAAAGCCAAGAAACCAAACAGGAAAACCCTGGAAACATAATAACCAATATATTTTAGTCAAAAAGATACTGTAGCAAATTTATTTAGCACTGTGTAGCAAAACGAGTAGATTTTATATTAATATAAAGAAAGAAATACCAGACGTTAGCAAAAATATAATGTACTTAAGAAAATAATTGATAATTACAAAAACAGATACAATACATCAATCAGTATTTGTGCTTACCTGTGTGAACATAAAAAAAAAAAAAAAAAAACTCTTCGGTGGTGTGTAGTGGCGCCATTTTTTCTTAATTAGCCAGACAGACCGCAAATAATGGCGCCACTACTCCAAGCTGAAAACTAGCTTGGCAAAAGTTAATATTCCAGGAGCTTTTTAAATTACCAAATGTATTTTACTAAATGCTTTTCTTAGTTACTTACTTTTACCTAAATACATAATAATTTACGGTGATGGGCGCAGGCAGAACAATACTCCTATGGAGGACCCGCCACGCGAAAAGGAATAATGCTTTTATTAAGAGTTTTTAAAAGTGCCTTTAATAAATGGATTAGTAAATGCTTTTATTAAAATTGTTTTTAAAAGAGCCTTTAATAAACAGATTACTAAATGGTTTTATTAAATGAGTTTTTAAAAGAGGATTTAATAAATAAACAAATTTCTAAATGTATTTACAAAATCTTTTCGGAAAAGCATTTGCAAAACGTATTAGCTTCTCCGATTAGCTTCTCCTTTTAGCTTTTCTGTGGGTTCCTGGTGCTCCTGGCTAAAGTTAACTAAAATAAAAAGCAAAGCGATGTAACGAGCTCTGTGAACAAAACCTACCATTGTTAGGATGACATTTCCAGAGTCACTGAGTAGGTTTCTTTCAGCAAAAAATAGTTATTAAAGTAGACACTTGACCAGAAAAAATGGTAGTATTGGCGGCATTAATGGTTCATGCTTGATTGAACAAGGCCAGAGGGACTGTGCTCAACTGTGATTGGTTGTTTTATTGAAAGAGGAGGGCTTTAATGTCCATCTTGCAGTGATTGCATTGGAATCAAACAGCTGACATTACTGCATGAAAAATCTATCATTTCTAATGTTAATTTATTGGTTGTTCAAAGAGCTAAATTAAGTATTCCAACAGTTTGTCTAATTACAGAGACTGTATAATTTGTTAATAACAAATGACAATGAATGTGTATTATTTTATAAGAAATTTATTTAATTTAACAACATTTTATTGCACATTTGCTCTTCTAGGTGGAGGCCAGGTAAATAATTTAGCACATCTGGCAAATGCACACATATTGATTATTGTACTTGTGGAAATATTTGTGTAAATTGTGATTGAATCTAGCCTAGAAGCCCTTCCTTCGTTTCTTCACTGTGGAAATGTGCACACACAGGTTCATGCAAGGACACTTTCTGAAGGTGTTCATCATGTCCTCCAAATGACTTTCTGGCCTTTCTAAATATTGCTGCAAGCAAATCTGTGAGCACCAACAAAACATGTGTAAGCAATGTCAAGATCCAAGACAAAATGAAAACCACAATGTCACAATTTTACACTTTGTTCATACATTTAGGTTTTTCAGCAACATGTTTTTTTACAGTAATACAGTGCAAATGCACAATAGCACAACAGATAAATAAGGATACAGTATTTTCAATACAGCTACTTCTGACAATAGTATTGTCTGTTTTTTTACTATCTTGCCATACTTTTGTCCTTCATTTCAACCTTGAGCATCTACAAACAAGTCTCTTAACCAATGGGGACCTCATTAAGCATTTGAAGTCAGTGAGTGCATATACATACATGTGCTTGAGATTCACGGTTATTACCCATATCCTGGTTATGACATTATACAGAATGTGACCTTTATTTGCACTCAGACTAAATCTGTTATGCATATCCCGGTCTATTTGACAAATTATAGTATTCAGTATTTATAAAGGAGTAGAGGAGGGGGGCTTATCCTGGATGAGGCAAAATTAGTGAAAAAAATAAATAAATAAAAATAGAGGGAAGATTGCGATTACAGAGTGCCACAGTGGCTGTAGTGTAGCAATGAGGATATGATGGTTCCATGCACAATAACAGAGTTAATTTTATCACAACCGGAATACTCAAGTGCATCTACACGCACTCACTATGGTTGGCAACAATCTGTAAAATCACGACAAGTAGAACATATTGAGCATCGGTTTCCCATCAGGCCCACAAGCAAAGCGACATGGTTAAGTTCATCTTTCATACACGTTGTCACTATACAACCTCATCAGGATGAATTAGCCACAATGTAAACTAACGTAGATGTTAAACATACCTACATTTTCTTGATATGCATATTATATTAAGAACCTAAAGACCTGAGAAAACATTGCTTTTAGCAATGTAAGACACAAAACGTAGTGCCAGTTCACCTATATGCACTCATGTTAACTGGTTAGACAGTAGTCTCACACTCAGTGTCTTCAACTTTTCATTAACAGATTATTAAAAAAAACACTAAGACAAACAGACAAGACAGATGACGCTACTGAACGCTGAATCTTACCATCTTTACATATACAAGTTATTTCTTTTTTTTCTCCAAGTGAAGACATGGTGGTGGTGGCAGATGAAGTATTCTATTCAAACAATTCTTTTTATTTATATCATCTTTTAAAATTTAAAACCTATTAAACATTAATTTATATAGGGCTTTTAATAGATAGTTCTGTTCTTTTGTAAATGTGGTTGTATTAGATGCCTTAGAATAGCTAGTTTATTCCCTACAGCAGATAGTCAGCACACTTCCAGTTTGAAGAAATAGACAGGAGAAATACCACAGAGCCTAAACTCTGCACTGTAAATAGGGTTAAAGCATATGGAAAATTATATTTTTACAATGCATGTTGCTGAGACCTATAGAACAATTTTTGTTTTTGTAATAGTTTCTCTATTATGTGTCTTGGTATCTAACAGCATTTAGCCTTTGTTAAAAAGAAAAAAATCTAATATTTAGCCTGACTGTACTGTAAAGTTAAATGAAAGAAAATTGCATTTCTAACCAGACAATGGTCCCTTCTGATAAGAGATCTAGGTAAGACGTATACAGTACATGCAACAAGACAGCAAGAGTCTGGCAATAAATTCCACTGACTATGAAGACATGGAGACAAAATGCCTCTCAGTCTTTGTTAGGACCAAAGTTTAAAAGGTCCAGGTTTTATATAGTTCTAGTTTCATCCTGGATTCAGTCCTTGTTTTGTACTGGTGTTCCACTGGTTTAGTCCTGGCTTGAATTCAATTATTTTTATATTATTTTTGTCAAAAAGCATATACATTTATCACTGGGCATACCATTATCCCAATATTAACAGTTATCACATATTGGTTATTTTTGTAAGCAATATGCTTTTAGCAACCATACTAAACATAGAGGTGGTGTAATTGCTATGCCTCCAAATTGGGAGTGTGCTTACATTTAGTTACTGTAAAGACTAAGTTACTACTCTGAAAAGTAGCTCATACACCTTCAGTTACAAAATACCAGACTACCCCCTTTAAAAAAATCTTATAAACAGGTCACAATGGCTTATTATCACCCTGCTTAGAGACTTCAACCTCTGTAGGCATTTTAGATCTCATTAATAGCTCAAGCATTCCTCTTCCCAACATTCCCTTCAGATTATATCCTTACTAAAAACCTTTCCTACATAAGAATTCAAGTCACTGGTCCCTGATCTTCATCCCCAAGTCCCTTTTCTTTGTCATTTTAAATTATGGCATCTTTTAGTCTTCCTTCTTGGTGACTGCTGACATTTTTTTAGACTTTGTGATGTAGGCCTCATAGAAGAACTGGACAAAGAGCACAAAGTAGCTGAGATACATGAGCGAGGACCACACAATGTTCTGCATGTGGGAGGGACACTCTTGGCCTTGCTGCATCCACGAGTACACCAGGTAGTTCACCACGCAGCCCATCAGCATCTGGGTGATCTGGGTCAGGGTGATAAACATGGCGAAATTGCGGGACAACTTAAAACCAGCTGCTCTCAGGGCATAGTAAGAGTACATGACGGCATGGACCAGGTAGTTCATGGTCATAAACCAGCCTCCTCCAGCCACCATGTCCTTGTAGGAGTACCAGGAGTAGAGGAGGACAGTGATGTGGTGGTACCAGTGAAGGAAGATGAGCTTTTGCTTTCGGAGGACAATGAAGAGTGTGTCGCCTGTTGAAAGATTAACAAGTTTATAAAAACAAATATACAATATTTCCAAAAGTATTCGCTCACCCACCCAAATAACTGAATTGGGATTATGGTGTAGGGTTAATTTTAGGACCTAGGCTTGGCCGCTTAGTTCCAGTGAAAGGAACTCTGAATGCTTTAGCATAACAAGAGATTTTGGACAATTCTATGCTCCCAACTTTGTGGGAACAGTCTTGGGATGGCCACTTCCTGTTCTACCATGACTGCGCACAAATCACGGTCCACAAAGACATAGATGAGCAAGTTTGGTTTGGAAGAAGTTGACTGGCCTGCACAGAGTCCTGACCTCAGCCCGATAGAACACCTTTGGTATGAATTAGAGCGAAGACCGCAAGCCACGCCTTCTCATCCAAAATCAGTGTCTGACGTTGGACGATAACATCAGACACAAAGGGTGGGCTGACGTCATATTAAACCCTATGGATTAAGAATGGGATTTCACTTAAGTTCATATGTATGTAAAGGAAGGTGAGCTAATACTTCTGGACTAAATATAGTATATATAGTATAATGTAAAATGGCAAAATGCATTTAATACAAATCAGCCTGTAGACTCGCAGAATAGTAAAGAAACTGGTCATTTTAATGCAGGTTGTTCTTAGAAACTAGTTAGCTAATGCCAACCCACTGCTACAGTATAAACGTGAACGTGAAACAAAATTGCATCTGCTGGACAAAACTACACGCGTGTCTTTGCCCATAATTTGTCCAAAACAGGTCACAGGCTGCAGGGTCTATCTCTGAGTTGCTCGATTCTTCGTCATGTTGTGCACACACTCTCACAGACACACTGACTAACTTTAGCACACTAATTCAGATCAGCTGATTCCTCAATCAGCTGTGCATTCAAACAAACCCATCCATTAATGTTCAGCTTTTCAGTAGCTAGTGAAAACTCCAACATTAAAATCTGACTAGTTAGCTGTGTTAATTAGTAACACTACTGACCAATAACACTGTTGGTTTGCATGCAGCGCCATCTAATTATATCCTGACTTTCTGATATGAAAGCACATGAGCATAACCCAGATGGAAAAACAAGTTCTGATTTCAGAAAGATGAGCATCTGAGGACCACATGAAAAACCTCCAAACCTCTTTCTGGGGACAGAAAACTTAGAGTTTCCTCAAAGTTAACCTGAACTTACCCTGAATTAAAACTAAACCTGCTTCTAGCATTAGGCCTCTGAGGTCTGCGTGCAACGCTGCTCCACGTATGAGTGATTAGCAAAACACAAGCTAAAGTTAGCCTACTTTCTTCTCAGTGCCTACAACTTTGATCTGATACAGCGCCAGTTCAAGGACACTAGAATAGGGAACAGCTGTTTCATGAGCTGCTCTATTGTCTCAAAATGTATTATGTCTATTATAGCCTATATGTAATTACTAAAAACACACTGAATTACACGGCATCTCTTCAAACTAAAAGTCCAATACAACTCAAACTGTTCCTAAACAACAAACCTAAACCAACCAAACTAAATTAAATACCACTGGTTTGGACTTACCTAGCTCTGGTGCTTTACTAAGTACAAAGGCATAAGCCCAGAACTTGCTGACTGGCCCATTGTAGAAGCTCTGGTCACAAACTGACTGTTTTAGCCCTTTAGTCATCAGGATGAAGGTCATGTAACTCCCCGTACGGATGGCACCAAATATACTGCACAAACAGGAGAGACAAAAATGTGCTTTAGCTACATGTTTACCAAATACTCATGCCAGCAAGTTTCTTACCTGAATACAGCGAGTGTGAGAGACCATAGCACCAGTGGTTTCCTCAACTCAAACTTCTCCCTTTGTTTCATGACATGGCGGCCACCCAAGATAAAGGCAGCGTACAGTGCAGAGAAAAGAAAGGACTTCTTCCTGTACACACAAAGAAAGCATCACATTCATTCAATTTGCACATGTAGTCCACTTGTCAAATATTGTATTAAAACATTACAGTCACAACAAAATTTGATAATTTCTTCTAATTTTTCTGGCACCAACAACAATCTGATGCTTGGTTTGAACCTCAGCAGGTTCCCGCCTGTCCCACAAACCCCTGCCCACTTCAGGAATCACTGACCAATCAACAAACCCTCCACAACCAGTCTGCTCTAATCAGGGGTGAAAGTAGATTTTTGCTTATGCCAGTACTATAACAAATTGTGCCTACATAGATATATATTAATAGCAGAAAAAGCATATATACGAGGTTAAGAATGAATCTTGACTATAAATGAAAAAAATAGACATGGCTTATACAGGGTTTAACAACAAATCAAACACACCCTATAAAGACCAACACACACCGGACGCACGTCAAAAAATATGCCCCTATTGTTTTCTATGAGGCGCACACATGGCCCCCGTACTTGTGCAGTAAAAAAAACAAAGCAAACAGGTGACATACATCAGGCTCTGACACCTTCCTCACCTGTCTCCTCCCTGATACCGCTGCCTCTCCTCGTGTGTGCGTGTGCGTGTGCGTGTCCGTGTCCCATGGCAGTGTTCAGAGCGGCCGCGGAGCGCGAGCCGCCCGCAACCTCCGCCACAGAACTGAAGTGAAAGCGGCCAGAACTCTGATTGTTATCAAGTTGCTTGTATTCTGTTTAGTTCGTAGCTCGTGCCGTTTCCTCGCGCTTCCGCGGTGTCTCGTGTTTTAGAAAGAATCTCAGACTGATCCATCTACGGGGCGTTCAAATGCCATAGGCAAATGACTTTATTTGGAAAGACATGGCTCCGCGATCTACCCGCACTGCTTTTACGATCGACGGTAGATCGCGATCGCCGGGTTGAGGACCACTGATTAAAACCTTCTCAAGTGTTTGGTGTAATTTTAGGCGGCACTCCAGGTGTGCTTTGGGCTTAAGACGCGCACGCTCAATGCGTTTGTTTAAGGAAGGGAGACAATCAGTGAATGATGAGAGGGGAGAGGGACATTCTGTGCATTAAATCACATCACGGAGCGATCATAAGCCACTAAAAACCACACAGACACAGATATGATGAGATAAAGCACTGTCTGGTTCACATGCTTTAGCGTCAGATTTATTTTTCCTCATAAAAGCGTCCGCGGTCCGCGGCTGCTTTCTAATGTGTGTAAAAGCTGCAAAGACCTGTCAGACAGCTGATCTCTTTCTACCCGGTACTGCGTACCCCCTCTAAATCTTATGCCGGTACGTAGTACCGGACCGTACCGGCTTACTTTCAGCCCTGGCTCTAATTCATCTATCCAAAAAACTAACCCTAACCCTGTGTATAGTTCAGTTTCCCCTTATTTTGTAGTAAAATGGCATCATACAAAAACTTCAAGAAGTTCTATATTTCTGTTCAAAAGGCCAGAACAGAGCATCAGTCTGCCGCTCTCTGCTGGTCTCTTCACCCATTTCTTTATGGCAGTAGTAAAGTTATTAATGCAAATGCTTTCTTTTAGTCAAATAATATTTTCAAAGGTTGTAAAACTTGCAATTCTGTTAAAAAATTTCAAAAGATAAATAAAGGCTTAATATAGCCCCTTTAAACAAGAAACCACAAGTCATGTTTTCAAAAGTAATAAATCGACCATCGGTCATTGTGACATTCATACAGCATGTATTTGTGTCACAGATTGTGCCTTCTAAAGTTCTGGAAGAATTCTTTACCACTTCTGGCCCACATTTGACTGAAAGCAGTGCAGCTCTATTTTTATGCATGATGTAAAAGTAACAAAGGTATCAATACAAATATTGCACTACAAAAGGTATCATGATATTTCAGTTTTTTCCTACACTATTATGTTATGGTCTAAACCCACAGCAGGTAGTGAATGCTTAGTTTTCTGTTTACCTCCACCCCTAGAGTAGTGTGCAGTGTAGCTTTAATTGCGCTGTCAGAGATCACTGCTGGACCACATAAAGTGCAGGACTTGTGCTGAAACACCAGCTGGCACAACAGAATCTGAAGAAAACATTTTCCCAGTGCTGAGTCTAATTAAAAAGTGCAGGTGGCCTGACTTGACAGATTGGATGCTGAATAAGACCAACAGAACATTTGAGGATACTGCTTTGAACCAAAACAGCAAAAATTGTTTATGGATACAGAGCCAAGTAATTGTTAGAGACAAACAGCCACAGAGCTGGTTTAGGAGACAGAATGTCTCTGATGTAATGTGCATCAATGGAGAAAAATACAACCAGTTTATTTATATACTATAGTTATTCGTAAATAACTCAGCAATTTATTATTGTAAATCAACAGAAGGCCACCCATGTGCTCATGTAATTGCTTTAATGTCTGCCCAAAAAAAACAACAACACAAAAACAAAACCTTATTAACAATTATTGCACATTTTCTTATTTTGGGAGCTTTTGTTATGAAATCACTGTACCCCTAGAGGGTGGTATTGTGCCAGCTCCATTCACAACATAAGACACGAATGAGTGAGGAAGACAAAACCATTTGACGTATGCACTAGGGTGTAACGATGCATTTTTGCAATGATATATGTATTGCTTGGCATTGCTTTGATATGATTCAAAAAGGATATTGGCTGATTTACAACAATAAAATTCAATATGATTTCTTACCTTCATATCATTACAGTAACCTTTTGCCAAAAATCATAAAAGTTTACACTCAAATCTAGCACTGTGGCTGGGGGTTGATTATCTCTATGTCTATTGCTGCTTGTTGCTTTGCGTGCCAGGCCCAAACCCGGAGAACGTTTGGGATGCAAAAGGAAGGGCATCCAGTATACAACCTATGCCATTGCCCGTGAGAATTATTCGGTGCGACAACCCCTAAAAGAAAGGGAGCAGCCCAAAGGCACTTTTTTTGAATTTGACTACAAAAATTAAAATATAAGAGGTCTTTAAATTTATTAGTTCAATTCAAAAAGTGAAAGGCACACATTTACAATCAGAAATATTCAACTGCACAAAGCAGTTGCAGCACAGAGGCCATCAAACATCACTGAGGAGGCTTTTGTATGCAAAAATTAAACGCTATAAGACAAGGCCTGAATAATAAAATACTAAACTTATGAAATACTAAATGGTATTTTTACAGCAAGTTTTTAATTTAGTGATGGCTATTTTTATAAGTGTGACTTTAGCAAAAGCATGCACATAGAGCATAAATATATGAATTATGAAAGCTTCACTGACAATGATCTTCTGATGTGTCAGTATAAGATGAAAACTGCCAGCTCTGTGTCTGAAGAAGCCACAGATGATTTAGGCCACCTCCACCAAACAGAGGACAAAGGAGTCAAGTCAGAGTTAGGAGAAGCAGCTTTCACAGAATGACATCACTGTTTTTCTCCACATGAAGGAGGCAGAACAGAACATACTGTGACCTACATACAAACAGGATGGCTGCAGGGACATTTCAGCACCCACTCGTCTAGAAAGGTCAAAAGGTCACAGATTTATGATTTGTGATATGAGACAGCTTTCATATGCAAGCAAATCAGTCATGTTAAGGTATGATGCAACGTACACAACTGTGTTAATGCTGTTAACATTTACAGTACTGTACACCCCAATGCACAGCTAATCTATGTCCAACATAGTCATGTTTTTTTTTTAAATAATGTAACCTTTTACATCAAAATATAAAACCTAAAAAACAATATTACCCCAAGTAGAAAATCAATGTCAGAAAGCTTTTCTGTCATGGGCTGCCACAGTGAATCACAAACAGAAGTCTGCCAGGGGCATGCTAACATTTAATTATTTATTACCAGAACCAATCATGTCAATTACCATTTTTATTACAACTATTTATTTATTTTTATTTGGAGGTTGCCATCCTTTAGGATTACAGTACAATTTGCCATTTGTAGCAGATAGGGTGTAAGAAAATATCAAAATATCAGTATATCATGATTTTATTTGGCAAGACTGTATCAACGTCAAAAAAGCTGTATCAATGTTTTTCCATTTTATTTTATTAAAAATACATCTTGCTGTCAACAGTGTTTGATCCTGTTTTTTTTTTTTTTATATTTTATTACATTCTGGCAACGCATTCATTTTGTCATTTACTTGGAGAAAGGCAACTTGTTTGTGAAATACAGTGGCAGTACTCACTCTTCTGATTATTACTTCTATTTCATAAAACTTGTGCATGTAGGTGTGTACTAGTAAGAAGTGAAATTTTTCTAAATCAAACCTACAGTCATTGATGAAATTAACTTTTTTTTTTTTTTTTTAACACCATGCTTCATCAGCTTTTAGAGTTTGAAATAAAAGCCACAGTAGCTTGACCTGCAAAATAAGTACAAAGCATTTCTATGTTCTAGAATACATAGCATACTGAGCGCAGCTTTCAGTTTGTGGAATTTAAAAAACTTCAATTACATAACATTGTGACCTCTCTTTCCACTTTATTATTAGGCCATGAGATAAGATCCACACAGCCCCCAGCAGTGCTTTAAAAGATGGATTATACTGCTGTCAGAAAAAAAAAAAAAAAAAAAAGGTTACAGAAACCCAAGGGCATGGTCAAAGCTGACAGGGCTGTTGAGGTAGTGGTGGAGAAGGAAGGGAGGGGGCCCAGCTGGAGCCAACAGTCCAGGAATCTATTTGAGACATAGGTGTGAATTCACAGCATCCCCTCATACTTCACTACAGCTCTGTCTTCTGACCTATTTTAGTCTACTCAGAGATAATAAAGCTGATACACGTACATGTTTGTGATAAAGCCCAGCATGGAGTGGTAATGACCTTGCAACAGTTGGAAATGGATAGATTAGTCCTGCTGTGATCTGCTCCAAATAACAGTTTTGTGGCACTAGTATTATTTATAGCCAATGTCACAATATTTTAGTTACAAGTCTCCAACAAGCACAAACAATATAAATCATATTACTTATGCACATTATATTGCAAATGATTTTGGAAGATAATAATCTAAGATTTACAAAAGAAGCTTAAGTTATAAGCAGTTTCTGTTCGAACTACATGGTCATTTTAGTCCTTGGCCAACAATTTATTTCAGCGGATCCCTTCATGGGTCGGCACTGCAGATCATCTAATTGGGCCAACTAGTATATCATTTTCCCCAATGCAAATGTAATGGACATAAGTCTTGCAATACAGTGCGAGCTTCTAGCTGCTGTTATAGTTTGTGCTAGCCAAAATATTTCACATTTAACAAGAAATGCAACTCTTCATAGGCTACTGGCCATGTCCTCCCTTAACAGTACCCTGCTAAAAGGACTTTGAATGTCTTTATTATTCTGATGCTGTACACACATAAAATAATGTGCCTCTAACAGGAAGCCAATATCCACTGAGGCAAAGGGTCAACTAAAAACATAACAGAATCAGTGTGAAATGAAATTACTAGAAGTGGGTGGTGGCTTCCATACTCTGCTGCCATATCTAGTTCAGTTTGTAAAGTATTTGCTTTCATATCACAGAGTAAAAAATATTCTGTCAAAAGGTCAACAAGCTCCACTCCTAATGTCAACAGGTAATGTTTGCCAATGCTGCTGCAATCCTTGTCGCCAGTATTGCAAAAATGTACCATGATGTTGGTCTTTGAGCTGCTCCCCTCCCCCACTGATAGTGTGGTCTCAGGCTGTGCAGCAAGGATTTGTATTAGCTGCTCCTCTAGATCTCACCTGTTACGCAATCCTGAGTCTAAGGATGAGTCGGCAAAGCTGTGCAAGGTGGTGTCTAAATGCCTCACCTAAGCGTGTACACGCATCTTTTGCTGCAAGCAAAACAGACAGTCACAACATATGTATCCATGTGTGGAATGAAACCATTACGACAAGCCCTACCGTTACACAATGACCAACCATTCAGGAAGCATCTAGTTCTAATCCTATTAACACCTACATGCAAGCTCTACAGGGGAAATTATGTCAGTGACAAGATTGAAAATCTAGTGCTAATCTAAAGTCAAATGAGCATTTCATCCATTCATCTATAGAGGAAGCTAATTTTGTTGATTGGTGATTATTTCAGTCACTTAAGTGGTGAAGCACATCCTGACTCATGCTTATTTTAAGCAGGAAGACAAATTACCTGTATAGAGCTTGCAGTGATTTAAGCACATTGAAGTGGCGTCTTTTTGACCCTTTGGTCATTCTGTTTACACTTTCATATTTGTCAGACATTTTTGCTCAGTTGTCCTTTTTTTTTTACCTGTAATCTCTCAATCCTAATAAACATGTAATGGAATAGGTGTTATGCCCAACTCCGATCATAAGCTTGACTACTATGGATGGACCTTTTTGTTGGACAATATAAATGTCTAACCTGTTAAACCTTTTTTCTCCTGCAATCCCAACTAAAAAGGATTTCTACTATAGATATCATTTGTTGATTACAATATTTTGCAACAGCCTGCATTACTCTCAATAAAAATGCCCCTCAGTTTAGCCCTATTTTAGACAAAATCTTGTATAAATTTACACACCATATACATGGCTAATTACCAACACTATGCCGTTTGTGTTTATGTCTTTTGCTCCCACTTCCTTCATGGTATTTTAACTCCTTTCTCTGGAGATCATTAGCCTTTAGTGTTAGTGCCAGTTCTCTACAGCCAGTATTTATGCTGCTCTGGTTCTAGCAGCAGCATTAACCAATGAACAGTGCAACAGTTAAAAGGATGCCATTTTTATTTAATTTTGTTTGACTATTTTTGACATTGTTCCAAATTAGAGACTCAAATTAATGAAGTTAGCTGCAGTCTGATTAATGCTTTGTTAACATTTCACAGTTTTAAGGCAGGCAAAGGTCACCAACAAGATTCCTTGTGAGAGATGCAACAAGGCACTGATGGACAAAGAGCAGTCAACACTTGTGAACATGGTGGTCAAACAGTCTAACCGTCTAGAGATACAGCCCCTGATTCTACTGGACAATAGGATAGGGGTAGAAAACAACATCCAATAAAAGAGTCAAAATTTCTGTGCATCGACTGTGTAACACAATCTCAGAGATTAATTTAATGTTTTTAAGTTGCATGCAATTTTATCTATGGAAGTTGTGCTAACCATTACATACCATGTAATAGTAAAAGAGGATCAAAATGCAAACAACAGAAAACTGAAGAACTGTGTATGCTGTCAGTGAGTGGGTAGATGACATTAGCATTAGTGGCTCAATATCTAGCTGCTCAATACAAGTGTATAGGCTACACCAGCATAACGCTACTAGCTAAAAAGTTACTGAATTTATATTTCTACAATGGCAGTTTTCCAGTTAATGACATAATTTGTAAAGCTCTATTGGGGAAGTTATTGGAGTGACTGCATTAGCACAAGATTTTCCATCTGGAGTCAAATGAGCATTTCATCCATTTATCTATTGAGGAACCTACTTTTTTTAAGCGGTGATTATTTCAGTCACTTAAGTGGTGAAGAACATCCTGACTCATGCTTATTTTAAGCAGGAAGACAAATTACTTGTATAGAGCTTGCAGTGGTTTAAGCACAATTTATATTTCTACAATGGCAGTTTTCCATTTAATGACAAAATTTAAAGAGTCCACACACCAAATATTTGAAACACTCCAATAAGCTAAAGAAAGTGGTACAGTTACATTTTTGAAGCCAGTAATGATAAAATCAGCCAATCTAACTGACAATGTGCTTGTTCCATTTTGCAGCCACAAAACACACCATATATGACCTGTTTTACTATAATTTCCATTGTCTACAGAAAGCAAACCAACCAGCATTGTCATCTTAAATAACATGCATATGAAATACAATCGTTGCAAGTCCAGCACACTATACGCTATAAAACCCACATGAAATGCTCTAATTTCTATGGAGCTGGCCCACATCCCGCTTTGTAGCATCACCACTCTTGACAAGAAGAGCGTCCCGGCAAACATTAGGCCTGGGGTGGGTTAGCGTGGTCAAGAACAATCAGCATCACCGTGAGAGACGGCCCAGATAAAATGTCTGAAGTATGCAAACTCAGTCATCTTTAAACGTAGACACACCACCATTAGAAGAAGAAACAACTTTAATGATCTAATGCAAGCATGTCCAAAGTGTGGCCTGGGGGGCTGTCATGGCATGGATATATCATACAGCCATAAGCAACTATCATAAATGGTTTGGTATGGTTTATGGCCTACTAGTACCATCAAACAGCATTTCAGTTGTTTTGTCTGTACATTTGTGCTCTTATGCGAGCTCTTTAACTTTTTACTTGTTAGGAAGAAAAATTACTGATGTCTGACTTTATGAACAAACATATAGATTGTCCTAAATATATATTGTCATTATTATAAAGAACAAATACTAATATGAGTAGCATGTCCTCCTTGTGTTACTGCGAGTTCTCTCCGGGAACGTCGGCTTCCTCCCACCATCCAAAGACGTGCATGTGTCAGGTAAATTTTTAACAATAAACTGCCCCTAGTGATGGTTGATGGTCTGTGTCAGCCCTGCAACTAACTGGCCACAGTCCAGGGTGTAAGGATGTCACAATGTCAAATTTTAGCGTTGCGATTAGATGAAATATTGCAATTTTACGATTATTTACACCACTAACGGAAACACTGAGAATTTATTGCTTCGTTCACGCTTTCAACTAAGCAAATTTAATGAGCCATTTACTTTTTCAGCAACTGACAATCTGCCTGTCCTAGTCTTTGGCATGTTTTATTCCTTTTTAAAGTAATTAATTAACCTGTTCTAAGGACTGGAATAAAACTTACTTTTCTCAATTTCTTGATTATCCTGCTGTGTCATTTATAAACTCAAATAGTAAAATCAGTTAATCCTGATATCAATGACACATCAAATGTAGGCATGTTAACCTAAAAACATTAAAGATATTAGGGAGGATCTTCATAAATTCATTTTTTGCAATATTTATTAAAAAACTACCTTCTTGCCTTGTATAAGGCGTATAAATTGGTGTATTAGAAAATATAATAATAATAATAATAAACTGTGGATTCTGTGGGACTTAAACCTCAACCAATCGTTGTCGTCATGAGTACGGTAACCATTGTTCCACAGACTCGTTAATCATTCTGACTTCCTGGTTTCGGCAATACGTGCACGTTCTTGTGCCTGCGCATGAGTACGCAGTATGTTTATGTAGTCCGGCGTTAGCCAAGCCTCATCGTAGCGCGGACAGCCTGACTTCGAAGAGCACAATGGCTCAGGAAAACCGTGAAACTGGGTGGTGGCAAAAGGAAAACTGTTTTTGAAGTGTACCAGAGGAGGAGAATAACTGTAGAAGAGCAGAATAAAACCCGTGTGGTTCTTGGCGATTCTTTCAAACGATGGCGTGCACTGGAGGAACAGAAAGGGCTTCAGACCGATGCACTGTCGTCAAGTTTCTGCTGGACAGGTACGTTTATCTTAACTTGAAAAAAATGCCTTTTTTCTTTAGCTGTTGAACCATTTCAACTGTACAGCAACTGTCAGTTTGCTAATGCTACCAATAGCAGGAGGACAGATATTTCTGCTGTGCGTGTGATTGGGTCTGTGTGGGGAACTAGGTCAAAGGTTGCGCAGACAAACAATGCTGGTCTAGGTTTAGGCGAATCTCTGCTGATGCCAGCTGTAAACAAACACTCCTTGGAAAGGAACAGTGAAGGGCGGGGGAGGGCCTGACGCATGCGCGTTATTCAAAAAAGGACAAACAGTTGCTGGTTTCTCAGCAGTCGAAAAAAATCCTCCCTAATATCTTTAACAATCATGTCTAAATTTTCGTAGTAAGTTGTGTGTGTGTTGCTTTAGCCATTTGACGCAAAAGTCTTAATAAATGTGGATTCACATGTGGATTAAATAAATATAAATGATATAATAAAACATCAGGAGGCAGAGTTTCACATTCTATAATCTAGCCCTCGTCTAATAGGTGTACAATGCTGGCATGTCTCAAATAGATGTCAGAACCATAGTTAGAAATCACAATATCCATATCAAAGTCGTCACAGCTAAATTAATTTTTAATTGTGTAGTGCCAGGATGCAAGGCTGAACACAAATGAAGTAACATGAAACATGGCAGAGACTAATCTTACATTTGATCAAATCAAGTAGTAGAACCTGATCTTCCAGACTACACAATGAGCTATGATACCTTTGAATAAATACCATTACAAACGTGACACTACAAAACAATTGGATACTTGCCCAAGAATGTATGGATGACTTTGTAAGAAATAGAGCTGCTGATTTTTTAACGGACAACAAAAAGAGCAGTGAATGAAATCCCCAAGGCTCTCTGTGTTGGCTGAATCACTAATGATTTGGCTGTCCACTTTTTGACATAAAGCATTCTGCTCCAGGACACACAGATGATAGTCACCAGAGGCTTCTCAGCTTTTACAACATGAATGCTGATTCCAGGCAACCTGCATGGCAATGAGCTGGAATGACGTCTTTGAGCCTTACACAGTGAGTCAGCAGCTTCAGATGTGGGGATCAGAGGAGAATCGGTGACAGTGATGATGTGCAAATCATGTAAATTTGTAAAAATGTACCATGTTATGGTATAGAGTAGAACCTTCTGTCTGTGCTTGTGACCCTTGATGCAATTGTGAGATTTTGTCTCCACATAGAGGAATCTATACTCTATAATTAGGGCAGCGTATTGGCAAGAATCTGGTGATACAATACGCATCAGAAAATGCATTATGATACAATATACAGAGATATCACAATATTGTGCTGATTTTTTTAACAATGTGAATTTGAAAATCCTCACCTGTTCAGTTCACTAGTCCTGGAGATCGACCAATATATTGGGCCAATTTTTGCATTTTTTAAACCAACAGCCAACAGAACGATTCTTGCACTTTTATGCCAATTTTTTATGCCAATGGCTTCTCCAACTATCTTTAAGCTAACACTGCAGTTCATAGCTTTTAAGGCCGATGTGTACCTAATTTTAGATGCTTTGGGAAGTCCTGGGAAGCTAGCTCAGAGCATCCCCCACCATTGTTTAGCAGTTTGGGCATCTTGCACTACAGTTCATAAAACCAAAATCACTTGATCTCAGCCTGAACAACACAAAACAGCAATAAAAAGATTTTGCCAATTTCTCTTGCATAGAATCCAAATGTATTTTGTAGCTTTTCCCAAGTTCTAATTGCACAGCAAGTTTGATTGAGATTGCCTTATTGGTTTTCTCAAAAAGCTCATCTTTAACTGTTCTCACTGTGAACTTCTAAAACTTTTTTTCAGTTTTAGAAAATATTACTAAAGCAAATGGCTATATTAGTTTCATTTCTTTCATAAATTTAAAGAAAAAAAAGCAGCAGTGTCAGCCATCTGCTACTTTTAAATATCGATAACTGCATCGCCATAGAAAAACCTATATTGGTCGACCTCTAATAAGTACACAACTATTGGTGCATTTCACACCATTTTGCCTTTCTCCAAAATAACAAAACAGAAAAAAGTGCATCCATAATTTATGTTTAATAAAACATATTGACAACACTTAGGTGTCTGATCCTGTTGGAAAAAAAAAAAAAAATTTTCAATAAAGAAAAAACAAAATATTAATACAGTATCGCCAGATAAAATATTTTAATGTCAATGTTTTTTTTTCTTCCACCTCCATATACTACAGACAATTTTGAAATAAAAAAATACATTCGTCCAACTGATCAAATTAGGGCTGGGCAATAAATCGACTTAATGCGATTAATTTGTGTTTCTAATTTTGGACGTTGTCTCAAACAGCCAAATCGTTAAATTTTATTTACCGGAAACTGGCGTCCCCCAAGCACCGCACTGTTTACTTTGTTATGGCTAATGTTGCTGCTAGCTCCAGAGCAACTTAAATAGTTACTGAGGGGACTCTGCGGATGGTAAAAACACTAATACCACTAATAATCACAGAGAAGAGAATCTTTTTACCTCTGAAATGTCCTCGTTTAGATGTGGCAAAAGTTTGGCGAAAACAAACCAGTAGTGCGACATGCAGCAGCAGCTAACTTTATGTGTCTTTAAGAACGTATGCTAATTAGCTACATGCTTTGGAGCTGACGCGTTTCGCAGGCCTCAATGGTGTATAATGGTATATATTATAACAGACCGGGTCTTTAGAAGCAGAGGGGGCTAAAGCTAAAAGACTTATGTCAATGTTATGTAATGTAATGCACTTGCTTTTTCTTGGTACAGACATTTAGAATATATAGTTAAAAACACTATGCAATAATCTAATTTAAAAATAATAAACCTATATTTAAATAGCTTTTAATGCCAACAAGAGAAAAAAAATCTATTAAAATTGTAAATCGGCTGAGAAAGTACATACATGCATGCAGAAAGACAGCAAAGAAAAATTAAAAATTTTATTTTATTAAAAATACAAAAATACATTTTCTAGGAAGTGTGTATTAATATACATGAAATATCGATGGATAATATCAGAAATATCGATAAGAAATTTGCATGTTAAAATAAAACCAGATACAGCTTTTTGAATGTAATTTTTGTATTTTTAATTAAATAAAATTTTCAAAATTTCTTTGCTGTCTTTCTGCTGAAAATGATCGCCCCTATCCGCGGTGCTATATTTGAGAGTAAACTTTTATGATTTTTGGCAAAAAGTTGCCGTATCAATTATTGATTTGAAGGTGTTAAACGGTTCCAAATTAGCCAATATCATTCTTGAATCATATCAAAACAATTCTAAATCGATACATATTGTATCATTGCAAAGACGTATCGTTATACCCCTGCTTTGAATAAAAACCATTACCAATGTGACACTACAAAACAATACTAGATACTTGACACTATCTACTGGGATATTTAACACAACACAGCCTAAAGCTTTCTGCTCTTCTCCTGAACGCTGTGTGGGTGTAGCGTGTGTCAATACAAGCCGATATGTCAGAGCCCATACACAAATGTCTCAGAACCCATGTGAATTCTTCGGATGGGCAGACCATGGTAGACTTCGGGACCAGGATGGAAGCAGTCAGAGAGGCTTCGGTTGGCAGGATTGAAAAGTCAGTCCCATGCAGGTCACTATCGCACACCACCAAGGTTACCACATTGGAAACTAAAATGCATACTTACGCCAAAAATATGTCAGAGCCATGGTAGAGCTCTACATCCCAGCCACTAGTGATGACTGAATAAAAGCTCTCCATTTGAAGTGCACTACCAGCAACTTGCAAACAAATAAACCAGCATTTCCTTATCCTGTTCTAAAATAAGAAAATACAAGTGCTTTAACACAGAGCAATTAATCAAGTTTATCAAGGGAACAGGAAGCAGCATATTGTCTCTCGCTGCAGAATTTACTACTGTTCCAAAAGTAGAGCTCACGGAATACATTACATCAAATTTGCTGATAGAAAAGGATTTGCTTGTTTGAATCCTTCTCACATCTAGACCATATATAGGAAACCTTGAGCCAGCCAGGCTGTCGGGTCAACAGCATGTCCCTGTAAACCAGTTCTACTTCCTAGACTTACTACTTCTGGTCTGTTCCTTAATTGTCTGGGCTGATTTACAATGAGCTGTTTGCTGTGTGCTGCTATTGTCATGGGAATACATTAGATCGATGTACCAGTCTCCATTCAAGCCTGCAAAACAATGCCATATACAGGGTACAGAGCTTTAGTCTCAAGACGTTAACCTGTTGGAAATGCATTTGCTTAATGAGGCCTAGAAATATGTAGGAACATGCATTGTAGAAATGAATGCCTATAGTCTGCCTACTGTTTGCTGGCACAAACACTGCAAGAACTTTAAGAAAATATGAATCCTTGACACCATGTAAATGCCAAGAACATTGATACACAACCAGATATAATGTTCTTAATAAATAATACAATACAAACAAGTGTTGAAAAATATTAATTCTGAATCAATTCAGGATTCTTATTCTCAAATTGCAAAGATTCAAAAGGCACAAATTAAAAATAAAAAAGGTAAATTATATTAATTCAGCCTTTCTTCACTTCACAATTTAATTTATACAAACTTTTAGTTGTTGTAACATGGATATCAAAACTAAAGACTTAAACAAATGACAATGTAAACAAAAGGTTACCTTTATTCCAAACATTTGAGATAATTTTAAGCCCACTAACTTAGCAAAATGCGCAACACCACCTTCCACCTATATCAATCAAATACTGATTCTGAATCAAAATCATGACCACAAGAATCGGAATCCAATCGACAGATGACAGCCACTGAAAGATTCACATCCCTAATTAAAACTGACAAAAATCCTCAAAATTTAAAACTATATTTTTTTACTTATTAAAAAAAGAATGTGCATAAAGTGAAATGAAAATCTGTGACTAATAAATGCGGGCATAGTGCAAGACAAATCAGTTGTCAGCAGTTTCCAATTTTGAGAGACTAGGTAATAACCAACAGGTATGTGTAGGAAGACACAGGGACAATATCCTGTCTCCATCTCTCTAATAACAGGGCCCAAAAAAAGCCTAAAAATAAACCTTTAAAAAACACTGACAGCTAATGATGTTGCTAGCACCCAGAACAATAATGACTTTGTAGATGAGAGTCAGCTAATAATCATCAGACAAAGTTATACTGTATATTACCTATGTATTGCCTTGACTTAGTGAAATGGTAGGGAAAGTAAACATACATTAATGCAAACATTGTAGCAGTGACACACCCTGTTCTGGTCGATTTAAGATTTATTTAATTTTTCTGTATCAATTTGAGTCCCACACTAAGCATCAATAGACATGCATCCTTTTGCGTTATACCTAAAAACGTTTTATTTAATACTCCCTGTCCATTACCAGTCCTCTCAAAGCTCTTCCTCTGCTCCGCCCCCATACCTGCCATGTGCTCTGCTCCACTCTGTCCAACCCCACTACTAGCAGAGGGGAGAGAAGTCAGCACAGACCAGCTGCGACCTGATTGGTCGGTGCTCTGTCAGCAGACATCAGAAGATGAATATCATTGGCCGCTGGTCAGTACCAGGGAATGGACAGCTCCTACACACACTGCTCTAATGTTTTCTCCCTCCAACACATATCCAAGCACTCGGATTTCAACTCGGAATGAAAATAAAACTGGTCTGGCTCATTTGAAATGCAAAATAATTCCCTCATCAGACCTAAAACTACAAATAGCTATACCTAAAGCTGCGGTCCTGGGGCTAGTGAATGCCTAACAAAGCTAACTTTACGCATGACTCACTGTTTTGCCTGGAACTATTTCTCGTACAACCTGGCAGAGACCTGGACTATGGTGACCTTCAGAGAGCGTATGCAAAGAGGATGCTGCCCAGCTCTGCAAGTGACCTACATAACGAACACAGTGGCACACAGCGTTAGTGTAGCAATGGTTACTTCATACCAGAATGAGAGAAAAGGTTGACCTGAACTAATCTTACCACTTGTACAATGCCCTGAGGAAACCTGCCTTTAGTAAACACTGGGTCATATGCCAATTTTCTGTCTTTTTTTTTTTTCCTTCTCAGTTCGATTCAGTCAGACTTCAACGGTCAACTAATGGCATGAAAGGAATAAGTTCAGATGGCATTATTTAGTGTTGTGTACTTTAAAAATCTATGTTTTGTAGGTGCCACTGACCCTGAGATCTATCCACATTAATGGACATCAAGTGAGTCAGTTAATTTAAAGTCACACTGAAAAAAAAACAAAATACAAAAAAAAACAACAATGCATTTTTGCAAAAATAAATAAACATAAATAAAACAATAAGTAACCTTAATTTACCATTTTATATTTTTTCCACCAATGGCTTTATCACATTTGGGTGTCTTCAGAATAAATTTGAATTCAGTAATGATCTATACTTTAATACAAGGTGAAGTGTGATTTATATATTTGTATTATTATTAAGTTTACCCTTTTCTAAAAATGTCAACGTGCATCCCCACACCTCACACCACTCATTTCTGGGAAACAAATATGGTAGCCCAGAAGGGACATGCTCTTAAATAGATGGTGGCTTCACTTTAAAAGAATTGATAGAAAATTTCTTCAGGTTAAGTGGTCTAACAAAAACATGCTTCTAATCCATCAGCACTGGGTTTGACCACTCTAGGCACCTGTAGGAACGGTAAGTATTCAATCGTCCACTAATGAAAAAGCTAGCCTTTGACAGTTCCAGAATAAATTAAAATGACACAATTTCTAATAAATTCTCAATTTCTCTAAAATAGCAAGTAAATGAGAGTGACTCCTGTTCAGTCAGATTAGTGATGACTCGTCTAGTGGAAAGCATGATACAGCACTATGGAATGTGATACTGGGTGTTCATTTAACGACTTAAAGATTGTTGTAGTTTGTCATCGTATGCTGCTGAGGACAAGGCATGGCAGGTGACTTCATTATAAAACATTTCAAGGGCAAATCTTCCGTCTCAGTGATAAATGAATTGGAGTGCAGTGTAGTAGGCTTTTCACACAGGCATAATAGTGGCAGAGGGAGGCTAAAAGGCCTACGTAATTTGTTCATTTCTGTGTCACAGGAAGACATTTACCGATGATGATGCCACACCGAGGATGATATAATGGGATAGCTTTAATCCCAATGGCTGCTACATGTGCCAGCCGAGTCACCGCGAGGTCGCACCGCACACAAGTCTCTCTCTAATGCTTTCACTCTCAACGCCGTACTTTAACCGTAAACTGAAGCCATAATGATGGTACTCGGCATGTTATGTGACTTACCAGTTCTCTTGCATCCATCGGATAGCCTCGTCCTCGTTGAACTGCCGCTCGAACTCGTACTCGTGGAGGGCGAGCACCGACATGGCTACCGTCAGGCTGCTGCTGCTGCTGCTGCTGCTCCTGTGGCCGGGGGAAGAGTGAGTGATAGTGGGGAGAAAAAGGGAAGAAAGGGGACTGCCCGGCTAAATGGCACACGAACACACGGGGGGAGGGACTGTAGTGTTGGCGGTTCAAGCCGTGTCCACGCAGCCTCCTACTCGCATCACTCACGCGCTGCCTCTTCTGCTGCTGCTCTCGTGCTATCAGCCAGGGGCTCGCGGGGTTGTGTGCGCGCGGAGCAGAACAAGCGCGGGAGCTTCCTCTTTTACCGGCGCGCGAGACTACGCCCTCCCCCCCGCGTCTCTGGGTCCTAGCGCCGCCATTTTTTTTTTTTTTTTTTTTTTTTTTTTTTTTTTTTTTAATGCTGGCACAGAAAAATATTAACTGATTCACTTCAAGGCTGTTCATTTTACTGTTAATCTTGCTGCTGATTTTATCTTTGGAGAAATTTTAAGATAAAGGTAAAAAATGAATGTAAAAGTGTCCTGAATGACCCATAAAACGAAATTACCTTTTTACCCTATTAAACACTAATACTAATAGTAATTCTAATTACAGTGCATTTACTCAACAAGTGACAAAAAAAAAAAAAAAAAAGGAAAAAAAAAAACAACTTATGAAATCCATCAAATTTTCTGTCATGTATTTAAAGTACATGGCATTAGGGCCTAAGTTTAGAATTTTAATGGAAACTTAATAATAAAAATAATGACAATATAAATAATTTTAGATACAAAAATCTTTGGACAAATGGGTTTTTACAGATATTTGTTGGGACATCGGACAAGGAGCTTAAAACTGGGACTGTCCCCGTTAAATAGGGACGTCTGGTAACCTGGTCATAGCTAACCATCTCCCTCAATCTAATCCATCCTCTTGCCATTAATTAAAAAAAAAAGAGTAAAAAGTTGGTGGAGGGATAGGCATTTTAGGGCCACACTATTTAGTGTCACATCCTGTTATAAAGAAAGTTAGTGCCTTTTGGCTGTGTGTTTTCCTTCTAGGGTTTCCAATGGTAATAATTTGCATTTGTACTTTGGTAGGTTTTGGTTCCACATCAGGGAATTGAACCCCTGATCTTTCACATCGAAGGTGGGAGAAATAACCACTTCACAAACAGGGGTCAATGAGGCTATACAGTTCTACAGACACCCAGAGTGTGGCTGGACACACACACACACACACACACACACACACACACACACACACACACACACACACTCACACACACACACACACACACACATACATCACAGATGAGATTAGAATTAGAGACCGTAAACAGCTGCTGCTAAGTAATTATTTTCTGTCATCCAATCAGCAGACTGTTATCCAGTGAAATAACCAAATATAACCAAAGAAAGTAGTAAGCTTTTCAGGGGGTGCTTCAAAGCCCTTTTGATAATAAATACTTACCCAAACTGACAGAGTCCATGCCTCTTGTTAATCAAATGAGCCTCAAATGGTACAATATGATAGGGAAGCTTTGTACACCTTTTGATGAAACACCTCTCCAAATGTGTATTACAGCATAATGAGTCAGTGTAATAATTACAGTAGCCAACCTGACCCCAGCTATATGAGGCCAAATTCCTGCCAAAACCTTGCTAACAAGATAAGATGTTGTAAAACATGTGTCATTCGAAAAAGTCACAATAAAATACATTGTGGGTAATATACTTCAGCATCCACACTTGCTGGAAGTGCACAGTGTGTGGTTCTATGTCGTATGTGCTACACTCTCTATGGGCTTCGCCAGGGCTGTATAAGTCCCATCCATGCAGTGATCGTCTCCTTTTTTCACTCAGTACTTGAGAGAGCTACATTCTTTCCAGAACAAAACTTCAAGAGAGACTTCAAGACCTTCGCTGCTGACTCACCGCTCGAGATGTCTTCACCCTCCGGCGTTGAGCTTAGTAGCTGTGTTCTTCTGCCCTTCGTTCCGGAGACCACCACCAGCTCTGCTTCCTCTGCTTGGGCTGGTGGCACACATCCAAAGATGCCTACTGTGCAGCTTGCATCTTGCTCCCCAGGGAGAGCGGGAGCGATTGTGTGGGATTATGGGTTCAGATTCCCCCAAGTGCCCCGATCGCCCCGACCGTGAGGAAGGACTAGGCGGATTATGATGAAGAGGACGACCGGCACAATTGAGAAGAAGATGCTGCATCCATCTTCTCCGAACCAGAGCAGCAGCCTGACTGCTACCCTCTGGACTTTCTGCCCGGGCTAGTGTCCCAGCAGGGGATTTTACAGAAGGATTGGCGTCTCGTTCCCCTCCCAGGCCTCGGTCTGTGGTGATCTGCCCCCAGATGGAGCCCATCATGCACTTTGCCAAGAGGAAATGGGCTTATCCTCTTTCGGTCAAGCACCCTGCACTAGGATACGGGCCACATTGCGCAGGGCTGGAGCTAGGAGTCAGGTGTCCCAGTTATTAAGGACGGGGTCAGGATGTGCCTGCTCCTGTCCTCTTCTTTGTGGTCAGGTGGGAAGTCAGTGCTCCCCTCTGAGTGGGATAGAGTGACGGCTTCCGTGCTGGACTGATGATGCACTCACAAATAAAATGGCTTTCCTCGCAGGCTCTCTGGACAGTCTGGTGCATAGGTGCACTCAACTGTCCCCAGCAGAGCTAGAAGAGGTGCAAACTACTACGGCAACCTTTAATAATAATAATAATAATAATAATAATAATAATAATACATTTTATTTATAATGCATTTTACATTTGACTCCAAATCTCAAAGTGCTACAGAGTAAAAACAGCAACAACAACAGCAATACATTACAATTTAAAATTTTAAAAGAAAATAGACATTAAAACAGACTAACTGTAGGCTTTTATAAAAAGGAAGGTTTTAAGTCCTTTCTTAAAAGCATCCACCGTCTGTGGAGCCCTGAGATGGTCTGATAGGGCATTCCACAGACGGGGAGCAGCTGCCTCAAAGGCCCTGTCTTCCATAGTCTTGAGCCGTGTCCTGGGCAGGGACCAGACGATGGTGTTGGCCTGACCGGGTCCTGGCTGAGGTGTGTGGTGTGAGCAGTTCTGTGAGGTAAGTGGGGGCCTCACCGTGCAGACAGTGATGGGTGTGTAGGAGGATCTTGTACTCAATACGGAGGTGAACAGGAAGCCAGTGCAGGGTCTGAAGGATGGGGGTGATGTGCTTGTGTTTCCGCACTCCCATCAGGACCCTGGCAGCGCTGTTCTGTACATACTGGAGCTTTTGAATGCTCCTGCCAGGGATCCCGATGAGAAGTGCGTTACAGTAGTCCAGCCTGGCAGAGACAAAGGCATTGACGAGCTTCTCTGCAGCGAAAGGGAAAGAGAGGAACGGAGTTTGGAAATATTACGGAGGTGAAAGAAGGAGGTTTTGCAGATGTGGGAGACATGATTGTCAAAGGTGAGGTGGGGGTCAAACTTGACCCCAAGGTTGGTGACAGAGGGAGAGAGGGGAATGTTGTGGCCAAAAAGTGAAATGGAGGTGATGGGGAAGGAGAGAAGAACCTTTCTCCACATGTCCCAGGCTCTGGCCTTTGATGATGGCCACTCTATGTGTGGAGCCCAGCTTGGATACATACATCTGTGGCTGGGTCTTTCCTCTTTAAAAAACCAGGAGAAGCCTCAGCTCCTCAACCTGCCACTCTCCACTGCCTCTCTGTTTGGACCAGACATCCAGGGTTTGATTGACTGCCTGGAGTCTGCCTCTAGAGCCTCGGCACAGCTGGGTCCTTATCTGGGCCCCAGCAGGGTCCATGGCCCTCTCAGCGGAGCTGTTCCTCTGCCTCTCCATGCAGACGAGGTCCCACAGCGCCGCTGTGTTCAGAGCATGGCCTGCAGAGATGATGCAGTGGAAAGAGAGTCACTCCAAGCCGGTCCGCTGCCCTGCTTCTGTCATTCGGCCCTTCTGTCCCTCATGCGCACACTTCGCATTCGACCCCACAGAGACATATTGCCAAGTCATCATGGGGATTCCTCCCCGCTGTCGTATGTGCCAGTGGCAGCCTCCTGGTCTTCCTTTTTGTTGTTCATGCAGTCATATGTTGGATGTGTCCGTTGTGTCTGTCACCCATTTGGTGTTGGGCGGCAGCTGTGAGTAGGCAGTTGCGGACAGTCCTTTGCAGGTGTTGTTGGGAGAGGTGGCCTGCTTGTGACTGTTTGCATTGTTTCTCTTCTTAGGGTGCTGTGCGCTCTTGGGATAGGCAGCCCTATGCACCTCTGGTCAGCTGGGATGTGTGGGTGCTCTTGGGAGAGGTGGCCTGTGTGCACTCCCAGCCTTTGGTCGGGCGTGTTGCAGTGTCTGGGCGCTCTTGGGAGAGGCGGCCTTTCGGCACTGTTGTCCTGTTTCGGGTCCTCTTGGGACAAGCTAGTCGGGTTGTTGGCTGGTGTTGCCCTGGGTTGCTCCAATCATGGTGGAGGCCAGGCCTGCTGGAAGTACATTGATCCCCATGGCCTTTGTGAAGGTGTTAACCATTAACAAAGCCCATAGAGGGAGTAGCACATACAACATAGAAATAACGGTTACTGTATTTAACTACAGTTCTATGAGTATGTGCGTAGCCCTCTAACTGCATGGCTTCTCTTGTGGCTGAGTTCAAAAGGAGACGATTACTGCATGGACAGGGCTAATATAGCCCTGGCATTGCCGTTACCCTGCCATGATTGGAGTGGTAGATTGTTTGATCTCTCAGATATGAGGTGATGCCTTGGGGTGGATAACCATTAGCAAAGCCCATAGAGGGCATAACGCATACTCATAGAACTGTAGTTACATACAATAACTGTTATTAACGTGTGGTCAAGAATGGTACCAGACAATTGGGACACACCCTCACAATTGATGAATGTGCATTTGAGGGCCATTAGTGTGGAGGTGGAGAACACATTTTTTTGCTTTACAACAGGATTACAGGATGCAAACAACAATAGTCAGTAGTGCACCCTGTTGGCATTGAGTTTTGTATCAGTTTGCAAAACCGAAGTGCTACTGTATATATTTGTGAAGCAAATCACTGAGCCGAAACTGCCATAAGTTCCATGACAAGCCAGTCAGCTCTCATAGCAGTGAGGCACCCCCACTGTTGTAGAAGCTGAATTACTCAGAACATTTGCAAATGTAAAGACACTGCCAAAATTATTTGCAAATCTGGTTACATTTGTTTGACATACCTTTTTGCAAATTACATTTATTTGCCAAACATACACAATGTTTCCAAATCAAGTTACATTTGTATGCAAGTTGCTACACAGATCTAGTTTGGCAGGAATTTGGCCCCATAAGGAGAACTATTCTGTTGAATAGAAACTTTTCACATGTCACTGAAGTGAAAGAAACTTTAGCTTTATTATCCAATCTGTGATCTTGGAATTTGAAATACTTACTGCAAATCTTCATCTCAATCTTCAAAGTAAGGTTGACCTGAACAACAAATACTTCACATGCAGCACGTGGCCTACTTCTCAGCGACATCCTGCAATTTTCAAGAGATTTCTCACCTTTAGTTATTAAGGTTATTCTTAGAGAGATAAGATACTCAGCAGCCTTTATTCCACATCATCTTTCTTTACACACAAACTGATTCTGTGCAAAATTATGAAATACAAATATGTTATGTAATAATATGGCATATGGCATGGTAATGTAAAATAAATCAATAGACATTCATGCACTGCTGATATTGTAGGTAAAGGTTCAGTGACTGCTCACAAGACTATCTGGGTAATAGTTCAATGAGTTCATAGTTATAGTTTATGTCTTTTGCATTACACATAAATGTCAATGTGCTCATTTCAGATCAAATTTTTTAACAGTCTTTGATGAGGAAGCACTGGTGCTAAAACTATGCAGGTAACTCTTGCTACTTCATGTCATGTTATTTAGTGTGTAGTAGTCTGTGTAGGTCCAGCCTCATACTAGTAGCTTGTAGCCTTTAGCTGGTGTAGCCATAATTATAAATAGAGCTGCTGAAGATTTTGCAACTTGCCAATGTTCTCTACCTCTTCATTGATGGCACACATGCTACTGATATGTACATAAATCTAAGTATAGGCAGTGCTTTGGAAGTTCCTATGAACACACTTAACACAAGCTCCATGCTTTTTCTCCCTTGTCGACTCATTATGTCTTCTAAGATATCTTCTTTGTTTCCAGGGTCTCTCGAGGGACTTCTCTGACAAAAGACTGAACAGTGCAACCTCCCACCTGCCTGCCTCACCAGACCACTGGAGCACATATGGTACACTGGGGCAGAAGCTAGGGTTTCAGCTCTACCTTAAACAAACCTCACATTTGGCTTTGTGCACATTTCCTATTAGGCACTGGAAATACATATGCACCTGTGCAGCTTGTTTGGTCTGGCCTAGGGGGAGAAGGGGTGTTGTTTTTGAACCACCATTACAAGTACAGATTGTACTTAGATGCAGATGCAGATTTGCCAGAAAGGACATAGCTTGGAGTCAAAACATTAAGCCTCTGTCAGGCAGTGTCACCAGTATAAGATAATCTCTGTTACAAAGGAATAATTGTGTGTTTAGGCTGACAGATAAATTTGACTTGTGCAAATAATGACCTTGGAGGAACTTAATAAGATTTAGATTTCAATTAGGATAAGATTTTTTATTGCTGCCCACACAATAAGAGCTTAATCGAGTGAACACTGTTGTTCGTTAACAAGTCACTATGTATTCTTAAAATCCCCTTCCTGCACCGTTAATCAAGGTCAAGACTTTTAAGGGACATGTAGAATGAGAGTGTCTCGACCAGTGGTAGGTTGGGAAGGATATCGTTTTAATGTTCAGTTTATTTAAATCAGCTTGCATTAACATTTTGAGTGCGTATCTATGTTCCGCGGTGAGTACAGTATGTTCCCCTGTTTCTGTGAACTGGGGAACATACATTGCCTGACCAAAAAAAGCCCCCCCCCCCCCAAAAAAAAAGGTCACACACTCTAATATTTTGTTGGACCACCTTAAGCTTTGATTACAGCACACATTCTCTGTGGCATTGTTTTAATAAACTTCTGCAATGTCAAAAAATATATTTCCATCCAGTGTTGCATTAATTTTTCACCAAGATCTGGTATTGATGATGGGAGAGTGTGACCCCTGCGCAAAGCCTTCTGCAGCACATCTCTAAGATTCTCCCTGGAGTTAAGATCTGGACTCTGTGGTGGCCAGTCCATGTGTGAAAATGATGTCTCATGCTCCCTGAACCACTCTTTGTCATTTTGAGCTTAACGAATCCTGGAATTGTCATCTTGGAATATGCCTGTGGCATCAGGGAAGAAAAAATCCATTGATGGAGTAACCTGGTCATTCAGTATATTCAGTATATTCAGGTAGTCAGCTGACCTCATTCTTTGGCCTCATAACATTGCTGAACCTAGACCTGACGAACTGCAGGGAGGCTCTTTAAATCCCAGGTGGCAACTTTTTTTTGGTCAGGCAGTGTAGGTACTAGAAGACATAGTTACTGGTGAACATAGGTACCTGCACATTTAGGAGAGTACTGTACCTATGTTCCCCGGTGCCTATGTTCCCAAGTCCATAGTACCCCCCCACCCCCCACCCCCAGCTAAATAATAGGGCAAACCAAGCCATTTAGCTTTCTAACATAAAAGTGCAAACATACAATGAAAATTCCTCCCGCACCTTCTCGCACCTTATCATCATAGATTATGATGATAACACATCATAATCTACAGAAAATTCTTTTCCTTTTGACCTCCTTTTGAAGAGATAAAAACAACTTACAAACAAGTTTAGCCAGCACCAGTGAGGCATGAGCAACGTGAATACTACTACTAACAATCTAAAAATATGTAAATGTTCTTTCCTTTCTTATTGTTTACCTGCCATATGCTCTGCGAATGTCTCTCTACTTTTTCTCAGCTCTGTGTGCTGGAACTTAACTGGAACGTAGAGAGCTAAGACCAACCAATGCCCAGCATTGTTTTGTACATAAGGCAGTGGTCCAACTATTAGGCCATTTTTACACATTTCAACATGAAATTAGTGGACAATTAGCCAACTCTTTCACAACACAGTAGTCATTCTTTTATGTGCACAGCATAAATGGGTCAAATGTTTTCAGCACTCCTCCACAAGAGATCTTGAGAAGATTCTCTTAAAATTGTTTTACTATTGTTTCAATGCCTCACATTACAGGAGGGTCCACTCAGGATCAAATCCAGACTTTATAAGGCAATAGGGAATCATGTCTGGACGTTGCACCAGGGTCCCCGCAGGATCTTTTTCGGACAATACATAACTTGGGATTATACAAACCCCTGGACATAGGGTCCCCTAAGAATCATGTGCGGACATTATACCAGGGTCTTTACAGGTGTAAGACATTATCACTCAAACAAATTATTCTTGGCCCTCGTAAGTTTTTGCTTACAGAGGAGGAGGGTCTAAGGACAGGAGTGTCCTGGGTCTGTTTAGTGTAGGTATTGTTTGTGTTGATTGTGTGTTAAGTCTGATTGTGTGTTTATGTTTGATTAACTTTTTGTGAAGCCCTTTGAGGCGACTTTTGTTGCGATACTGGGCTATACAAATAAACCTGAACTGAATTAACTAAATGTTGTAAAATCTGCAGTTTATTTATTCTATATGAGTAAATACAATGTATGTTCTCTAAATGTATAATCTACTTGAACCAAAATATAACCTTTAACTGAATAGATCACATAAAGCGTCCCTGTGTATTATACTCCATGAAGCTAAGGGCCAACAAGGATCTCTTACAGTCGATGACAGCCACCACCCCTGGACTTTGGCTTGGGTGAACCCTTGCATTTTCAGCACATGGCACTGCATTTTTAAACTATAGTTTAAAAGATACCAGTCTTGGTCTTAAAATGCTATTACTTCATTATTACTTCAATGGTTAAAAGTGTAATGCATTAGATACAAAGCTAAAATTGTTCACTATATATATATATACATACACAAAGTATATATATAGTATATGGCGCTCTCATCCATCCAAGCTCGGGTCCTCCTGGGAGCTTGAGAGTTCTGCGCAGTATCTTTGCTGTTCCTAGGACTGCACTCTTCTGGATTGAGATGTCTCATGTTTTTCCTGGGATCTCCCGTAGCCACTGTTCCAGTTTGGGGGTTACTGCCCCGAGTGCTCCGATGACAATGGGCACCACTGTTGCCTTCAATTTCCAGGCCTTCTCAAGTTATTCTTTGAGGCCTTGGTATTTCTGTAGCTTCTCATGTTCCTTTTTTCCTGATGTTGCAATCACTTGGTATTGCGATGTCCACCACAACGGCTTTCCTCTGTGGGACTTCCAGACTGTACTCTGCACAGATGTTCCTGTACACTATACCAGCCACTTGGTTATGACGCTCCATGTATGCTTTCCCACCAGCATCTTACACCCTGCAGTTATGTGCTGGATTGTCTCAGGGGCCTCTTTGCACAGTCTGCACCTGGGGTCTTGCCTTGTATGGTAGATCTGGGCCTCTATTGCTCTGGTGCTCAAGGCCTGCTCCTGTGCAGCCATGATCAGTGCCTCTGTGCTGTCATTCAGTCCAGATCTTTCTAGCCATTGGTAGGATTTCTGGATATCAGCTACTTCACTTATCTGTCAGTGGTACATCCCATGTAGGGGCTTTTCCTCCCATGATGGTTCCTCCAGCACCTCGTCGTCTGTTTTCCACTGCCTGAGACATTCACTGAGGACTTCGTCCGTTGAGGCCATCTTCCTGATGTATTCAAGGATCTTGGATGTTTCATCCTGGACAGTGGTTCTGACACCAGTCCTCTGCTTCCTTCCTTGTGCTTAGTGTACAGTCTCAGGGTGCTGGATTTGGGGTGGAACCCTCCATGCATGATCAGGAGCTTCCATGTTTTCACATCTGTGGTCTGAATCTCTTCCTTTGGCCAGCTTATTATTCCCACACGGTATCTGATGACTGGCAGGGCATAGCTGTTGATTGCCAGGACTTTGTTCTTGCCATTGAGCTAACTCCTTAGGACTTGCCTTACTCGGAGATATTTGGCTGTGGCTGCTTTTCTTGTGGTCTGTTTGAGGTTGCCATTTTCTTTTTGGATTCCAAGGTACTTGTAGCTGTCCTCAATGTCTGCTATTCTGCCGTGTGTGAGTTTGACCCCTACTGTATGAACTATCTTTCCTCTCTTTGTCACCATGCGCCCGCACTTCTCAAGTCCGAATGACATTCCGATGTCATTGCTGTAGATCCTGGTTGTGTGGATCAGTGAGTCAGTGTCTCTCTCGCTCTTGACGTACAGCTTGATATCTTCCAGGTAGAGGAGGTGACTGATGGTGGCCCTGTTCCTGAGTCGGTACCCATAGCCAGTCTTGGTGATTATCTGGCTGAGGGGGTTCAGACCTATGCAGAACAGCAGCGGGGACAGAGCATCTCCTTGGTATATCCCACATTTGATGGACACTTGTGCAATTGGCTTGCGGTTGGCCTCAAGGGTGATCTTCCACTGCCTCATCGAGTTTGCAATGAAGGCTCTTAGAGTCCTGTTGATGTTATACATCTCCAGGCATTCCATGATCCATGTGTGTGGCATTGAGTCATAGGCTTTCTTGTAATCAATCAAGGAGGTGCACTGATTAGTATGTCTGGCTTTGCAGTCCTGAGCGACTGTTCTATCTACCAGCAGCTAGTGTTTACCTCCTCTGGTGTTTTTGCCAATACCCTTCTGTGCTCTGCTCATGTATTGATCCATGTGCCCACTTAGCCGCTATGATGCCTGACATGAGCTTCCATGTGGTGGGGAGACAGGTAGGTAGACAGGCCGATAGTTGGATGGGACTGTTCCCTTCAGGGGATCCTTCTGGATCACAATTGTCCATTCTACAGTTAGCCATTCATGGTGGGTCCCATCCTTTGACAGCCTTGTTCATTTGTGCTGCCAGGCGCTCATGGAGAGACTCTTTCTTGGATGTCTTGTCTGGCACTGTGATGGTTACTGGTTCTTGTTCAGGGAGGTTGCTGTGGTCTGCTCTTAGATCCACCAGCCACTGTGCTGATATATATATATATATATATATATATATATATATATATATATATATATATATATATATATATATATATATATATATATATATATATATATATATTCTTACTGTCATTAGCAGCAGACCGCCACAGTCCTGAAGTGGGTGAGTACGTCTTAATGATGATCATAAAATTATGTATGATGCATAATTGCACACTGCACATACAAAAACTAATTGTACTGTACAAATCAAGGTGTTGTGTATGACTTATTTGTTATTGGTAAATGTTCATAATGTATAATGCACCCACTGTCCCCTTTATTATCATTTTTATGTTTGGATAAAATGTCTAATAGCATGTTTTCTCTTTTCTTCTCCAGGTAGACAGTTCTGAAGGCGTCTGGAAATATAAGGTGTGTAAAACATCAGTACCTCACTGCTGTAAAACAGCTTAGTTTGTTAAATCTACTCATTTGTAAGAAGAATGTGACAGCTATAATACTCTAAAGCATACTTTGTCTGAATCAACTTTATCAACAGATTCACTAACAAACGTGTCACTTAATATTCAAATTTTATATATACACACACACACACTTACACCACTGTATAAACAATGAAAATGTTTAAAAAGGCCATGCTTGTTTGTTTTTAAGCAAAGTTCCTGGCAGAGGTCAATATTTGCAAAGAAGCTAAAGTCTTAAAAGAGAAAGGGGGCCTTGTTGGAAAGAAAATTTCCCATGGCTCCAATTCAAGTAGTAATTACTTCACACAAGTAATCTAAAATGTTCAGTTTAATTTTAGTGTTAATTTTAAATATTTTTTAGGTTTAGTGCTTGCTTTTGAACACTTTTTTCTGCCAGTTGCAGATAAATCATCATCAACTACAGTCCTGACAGGGCCTCTTGAATTAGGTGAGTATTTCATGTTGTTTAATCAGTGAAGTTGTGTATTATGTATAATTGTTCCTTGTCATGTGTCAGCATTTGAAATTACATTTATTCAGGATCCCACACCTTTAGTCAGATGACAAAAAAATAAGTTGTTTTCAAAATAATACACACAAAGGGTTTTTGTTGTAATAAATTATTAGAGCCTGGGGTAGGCCAACAATTAACAGCAAGATAGATTTTTTATGCATTTTTAGTTTTTGTGTCAAATACTCGTGTTCATACCGCTGTGCGCGTAAAATGCACTTTCCATTTTGTAGCTATAAAAAATATTATACATTACTATATTCTGTTTTGATTGAGCTCATTAGGATCAGCTACAGCTGTGCTAACTATTGGAACAAAATATTTATATATTTGTAAAACTTGTATCCCAGGTTTCTGAGATAATGTCACCAGGTCTGCAGATGACAAAAACATGATGAAATATGATCTGATAATATGATGAGATGTTGTTTTTCTGATCTGAAGACATTGGCATTGTCTCAAAAACCTGGGATTTAAGGGGCTAAAATCTTAAAAGATATATGAATATTTGGTATTGATATTTAGCACAGATGTAGCTGATTTTAATTATCTTAATCAAAGTAAAAATTATAATTTTTAATATTTATCTATAGCTACAAATTGAAAAGCATGTAAAAGGAGTATTTGACACTACACAGAAACTAATAATGCATACAAATCAATGCTGCTATTAATTGTTGACCTACCCCAGGCTCCAATAATTTCTCAAAAAAAAATCCATTTCTATTATTTTGAAATGAACTCTTTGTTTCTAGGTGAAAGTTTGCCTGGCATTTAAGGGGTTAAAATTATAAAAAAAATTATGAATATTTGCATTTAATAATTCAGTCAGATGTAGATGATGAAAAACAGATCAATAAAAGTACAATGTGTTATATGTGTAATATTTTTTATAGCGACAATATGAAGCGCATTATGTGCTTAACAGTATGAACATGATTATTTTAAAAGGGTCCCTGAGAGTTAATATTAGTCACTGTCCCATCAGGAGAGGACTGTTGTCTGACATTGATCATTTAAACTGAGCATTTTCTTGTTTGCAGAGTAAAAACATGAAAATTGAGAGGGACAGCGTCGTCAGGAGCCTGTGAGTTTAATGAGGACACTTTTACTCTCATCAAAGTGAACATGGTAAGTTATGACTTTCTGTATTTATCTTTCAGAATTTAAAATAGTTTAAATTATTATGTCCCTGTGGTTTAAAGAGGTATTTTGTCCACCTTTAGGGCACCTGTACCAGTGAGGATGTGCCACTGAAGACAGTAATGGGCTGTGGTTTGACACAACTGTTAAAATTGCAAACTGCTCTTGAATGTTCACTAATAAAGCCTCAGTAAGTGTGGGCTTTTCTGTTTGTGCTGTCAAATCTTGACTTAATAAAGAAATTAAAATACAGTTTCTTGGCCTGTTTTATTAGTATTAGGATATACACTCACCAGCCACTTTATTAGGTACACCTTGCTAGTACTGGGTTGGACCCCTTTTTGCCTTCAGAACTGCCTTAATCCTTCGTGGCATAGATTCAACAAGGTACTGGAAACATTCCTCAGAGAGTTTTGTCCATATTGACATGATAGCATCATGCAGTTGCTGCAGATTTGTCGGCTGCACATCCATGATGTGAATCTCCCGTTCCACCACATCCCAAAGGTCCTCTATTGGATTGAGATCTGGTGACTGTGGAGGCCATTTGAGTACAGTGAACTCATTGTCATGTTCAAGAAACCAGTCTGAGATGATTCGAGCTTTATGACATGGCGTGTTATCCTGCTGGAAGTAGCCATCAGAAGATGGGTACACTGTGATCATAAAGGGATGGACATGGTCAGCAACAATACTCAGGTCGGCTGTGGCATTGCAACAATGCTCAATTGGTACTAACGATCCCAAAGTATGCCAAGAAAATATCCCCCACACCATTACACCACCGCCACCACCAGCCTGAACCGTTGACACAAGGCAGGATGGTTCCATGCTTTCATGTTGTTGACGCCAAATTCTGACCCTACCATCCGAATGTTGCAGCAGAAATCGAGACTCATCAGACCAGGCAACTTTTTTCATTTACTTTTTTCCAATCTTCTATCGTCCAGTTTTGGTGAGCCTGTGTGAATTGTAGCCTCAGTTTCCTGTTGTTAGCTGACAGGAGTGGCACCCGGTGTGGTCTTCTGCTGCTGTAGCCCGTCTTCCTCAAGGTTGGACGTGTTGTGCGTTCAGAGATGCTCTTCTGCAGACCTCAATTGTAACAAGTGGTTATTTGAGTTACTGTTGCCTTTCTATCAGCTCGAACCAGTCTGGCCATTCTCCTCTGACCTCTGGCATCAACAAGGCATTTTCGCCCACAGAACTGCCGCTCACTGGATATTTTCTCTTTTTTGGACCATTCTCTGTAAACCCTAGAGATGGTTGTGCGTGAAAATCCCAGTAGATCAGCAGTTTCTGAAACACTCAGACCAGCCCGTCTAGCACCAACAACCATGCCACGTTCAGTCACTTAAATCACCTTTCTTCCCCATTCTGATGCTCAGTTTGAACTGCAGCAGATCGTCTTGACCATGTCTACAGCCTAAATGCATTGAGTTGCTGCCATGTGATTGGCTGATTAGAAATTTGCGTTAACGAGCAGTTGGACAGGTGTGCCTAATAAAGTGGCTGGTGAGTGTATATCTAAGGTGAACAAATACATACAAGTTAATCAAAGGTTTTCATAAACTTTATTTAAAGCCAGGCCCCCCACACACTGGATGCGTAACTGCTGTGTGGCAACAGCGTCAGAGAGCAGTTTTCACTTCAGCGCTCAGCTCAGCAGATCAGAGCAGCCACACTGCCCGCGTGAGACGCGACACTTGACGGAACCGTGAAACGGGGCTGTGATGTGACTCTCCTGGAAAATCAAACCCTCGCCGAATTTTGACGCTGGGTCGCGTTTTTCACCCAAAATACACACAAAATTAGCATATATTGTTATATTTTGGCAACTACTATGAGCACTACCCATACCTGATGCATTTTTTGAATGTTTGAGGGATTTCTGGCTCTGATGGACCGTGAACTAGGACTTTCACTTTTACTGTAAAGTCTTGCGTTTGGAAAGTCAAGTCTACAGAGATAGTAAACATACGCCTTTTTAGTCAAATATAGTCACCATAGGTCTCTTATGTGGCTGTACTTTCATGTTGACTTTTGAATGGCTTTTCTGTAGAGAAGGAGCTTTTTTTTTTTTTTACCAGTGTACAACCTCACGTTGCCACGACACAGCTTTGACGCCAGTACACTCGCTGCAGCAGTCGACGCAGCAAGTGTGTGGTGGGCCTAAAGTTTAACAGAAAATTTGCCTCAATAGTATATTGAGGCATAGCCATGCTTCCTGAACCACTCTTTGACAGTTTGAGCTCAATGAATCCTGGCATTGTCATCTTGTAATAAGCCAGTGCCATCAGGGAACAGTAAATCCACTGATGGAGTAATCTGGTCATTCAGGAAGTCAGCTGACCTCATTCTTTGGGCTGAATGTAGACCTGATCATCTGCAGGGAGGCTCTTACCTATTTACTTAGTTAAATCCAGGTGGTGACTTTTTTTTTTTTTTTTTTTTTTTGCCAGGCAGTGTACAAGAATCACCTCAGAATCATGACCAGACGTTTTACTAGGGCCCCCTTGGTACCATATCCAAGCATTATATTAGGGTCCCCTTAGAATTATGACTAGATGTTACACTAAGGTGGCCTTAGGATCATGTCCAGATTATACAGCATTTGAATCATGTCCGGACATTAGGGCCCCGTCAGAAGTAGATTTTAGTAATGCATCGACATAAATTATTATAGGATTCCAAGGTTCAAGGTTGGTTGCTTTATCAAACCTCTCATTGAACTTTTACCTACATAATTTTAATACCTTTCACCTATTTACCATTCAGTAGAACTATGTAATCATATGACAGATAGGAGAGTTTTATCTGTTTACCAAGGTCGGGTGATGTGTGCAAATAAAGCCATTCAGACAAGACACTACGCCAGAAATCAACACCGGGTGTGTTTTAGTTTAGCAGTGTTAGAAATTACGTAAATGAATTCCTACTTCAATAGTCTTCCTCAACTGACAAAGATGGCAGTCTGGGGAGATGCAGGAGATGATTAATATTCATAATACGGGCTACTGATAAGCAGTAACAACTGACTTTGTGCTTGTTATGAACCACACAGTATTTTCATTTAGGTTTAGCAATCTGAAGCATCAATAGTGGTGCCACAGTAAAGTCAAGAGTCCTTCCACACAGACAGGTCACAGAGTGGAGTGGAGATATGAGATACTATCATAACCTCCAGATAATTGACCAGAAGGTGACCTCTGCGACCCTCTCTTATATGAGGAGAAAGTGAAATAGAGAAATGGTTTAGTTCATGGCTAAAAACTGTAACCTGACCTGTTACACAGAACCACTTGGAAGGCCTTCCTAAGCTTTGCAAAGGAGTGGCTTTAAATGTATTAATTGTATTCACTGGATGACCACCTGGCTATAACGAAATACAAGATGATTTCCAAATATCCAGTTTAGAGCACTATGGTGTATATGTTACAACAATAAAATGTTCCTTTGTTAAACACACGCATAACTGTCATTACTGCCAAATCATTGGTCCAAACCTCTGTGGGTGGGCTGGCATAGCCCTGAGCAGGATACATTTCCAGTAAATTTAAAATCTCATCAAATCTTCTTTGCAAAGCAACAAAAAAAATGTCATAGAGTGATTCCCAAATGCAAGGATTTTTCCCTGGTTGGTCTTTTTTTGCCCGAGGTGTGTTCAAGTTTTGCTCTTCCTGATTCTTTGCTGTTTTGCCTCATTTTCCTCTATGGAGCTCCCCCTACATTTCACAGTAACGCACTGTTGTAAATACTTACAAGTCCAATTGACCCCTATATGACTCCTTGGCCGGCTTTACTTAGTTTTTTCTGCCACTTGGCAGCTCTGTCATGATGAAAATCAAGAAAAAAAAAGCCATCAATAGCGTGTTGTTTGGCTAAGCACAATGTGCCATTTTCTTGCAAGACTTCTGTGACACCTGGTTGGTGACAGTCATTCTTGCAAGTGTTGTTTTTAGCACATAGACACCAGAGGGAAATGCAGGGCACTTTATTCACCTCACAAGAACTCATTTAACCATCACACAGACTGAGTTCCTTTAATTTCACTTTAAAATTAGAACCAAATTACTTTCATCATATTTTTTGTGTACCTTTTATACACCTTTAATGGTATGCATTACTTAAAACATATTGTCTTATGTAATAATTGCAGTCACTTCCCCATATTAGCATCACCCTTCATCGGTTTCAGTATGACACTGCTGGTGTTAAACAAATCTATTGTTTTACACTGAAGTTTAATATAATAATATCATGCATCATTCTGACACTGTCCATGGTCATACAGAACCTTATATTCAGCACTTTAGCTGCTTCTCCTCTGTAGCCTGCTCTGCTGTAGTGAGCTGTGTCCTTGAGAAACACATCTGTCTGGACATTAGCAGGTTGCTGCTGGGAGCTGCTATTCTCTGTGATGGATGTGTCTGTGTAATGAGCAAGGGCAAGTCCCTTTTCTGCTGCTCATGTTCAGGACTCTTTTAGCTAATTCAGTTATGTATTTGTAGCGTAAGGGTCACTAACAGGTTACTTCAATGGTCTAAAATATATTAAACATTTATTTTATAATTTTAAATATTTAATCTATAATCTTCTGTCCATCCATCAGTCTGTCTAATCCTGTAATGGGCTGAGGTGAGCTGGAGCCAATCCCAACTACTTTGGGCATGAGGTGCCCTGGACAATGGCTATATTACATTGACACAGACAACCACTCACCTTCAGATTCCTTCATTCTGTATATTCCCTTTAAGGATGGTGTGGTGGATGGCTGGAACCTATCACAACAAGGCTCCAGTAAAGTTTTCTGCTTCAAGTACATCCCAAAGTACTTGTTTTTGTGTACAATTTTGCACTAGTTGTTAAGCAGACCTAAGTACTTTTTAATAGACTAAAATAAAAAAATGTGCATGAACATGATGTTGCCAGCAAATGCCAACTGAACAACAAAATGTGTGTGTAATGTTAGTACCTGGGTAGAGAATATTAAAAGTTTTATTTATTGGATCAATTAGCGCTAAAGCAAAACGCTACATGATCAAAATCCCTGAATTCTTATGAGCCATTTACAAACATGCCCCGTCACCTGAACCCTGTCCTGAAACCTTCAGGTGTATCTGGTTGTTTGTACTTGATGCCACCCACTTTTCACACCCAGCTATGATCCTTGGATGGCCCTATAGTGCTATGTCTGGAGTGATCAGATGTTTCAATGTGTGACAAGATGGTCCGGAGGCCAGCTGATGATGCAAGTGGGTGCACGTCCTGTAAATCTCTATGCTCTCCACAATTTGTTTGTGCTTTACTTTTTGTCCTAAGATGCACGTTAGATCGAGATGTAGTGATAATAGGCTATTAGTGCTTAGTTAAACTGCCGTCACTGCAAAGGACTCGGCTCATTTATCTGTTACCTTTGTGTTGCTAGCTGCCGCACTAATTAAGCGTAATTTTTTTGGGGGACAATTGCTGTGTTGCATCTTACATTTTACCTTTTCTACCTTTGTAGAAAGTGTCATTAATTTGTTTATATGAAAGATTAGCGGTCATTGTGACATGGGGATTCCACAGGGGGCAATCTTAGGACCTGCTATTGTTTAATAATCCCAAATGAAAAAAAAAAAAAAAAAAAAGCAGCAATTGTACAAAATTCTCAAAATAATCCCTAGTCTGCCAGATGAACTGCAGATGCGGGACCCCTGCACTGAGTCTCAACTCACCCAGCCATCATCTCCTGCAGGCCATCTTTTTGCTATCCCTCCCCCTGCATCCGTCTCCCTGCGTTCAGCATCCTGCATTTAGTATCTCATATTCAGCAACCTGTATTCAGCATTCAGCATCCTACATCCTTCTTGAGAAAGGTCTCTTGAGAAAGAAAATTATTTAAGTGTTTTTAGGTGCAAACCTTTTTGTTCTAAATAAGCAACAGCATGATGTATTATTTAGCGAAGTGGAGAGCATATGTATGTTATGTGGTGCAGGTGGAGTGTGTGCAGAGCATGTTTGTGTTGTGAGCACTAAAGTTGTCAGTCTCTAACCCAATGACCTTGCTCACTGCACATGAAACATCACCTCTGAAAGATATGCGAAAGATTGCCTGCACATGGGAAATCCACGGAAAGCAATCGCGAGACCACTGCTGTTTAATAATCCTAAAGCAGAAATTGTGCAAAATACTCAAAATAATGCTGTAAAGTAGAATATACATTATACATAAGAAGGAATCATTTGTTTAAGAGGATTTAAGAGGCTACAAGTTTTACAAATACATAAACATTTTGTTCCAATAGTTAGCACAGCTGTAGCTGATTTTAATGAGCTCAATCAAAACAGAATATAATATTAATATTAATAAAAAAAATTTTATAGCTACAAAATGGAAAGTGCATTTTACGCGCACAGCGGTATAAACACGAAGTATTTGACACAAAAACTAAAAATGCATAAAAATCTATCTTGCTGTTAATTGTTGGCCTACCCCAGGCTCTAATAATTTATTGCAACAAAAAACCCTTTGTGTGTATTATTTTGAAGACAACTTATTTTTTTGTCATCTGACTAAAGGTGTGGGACCCTGAATGAATGTAATTTCAAATGCTGACACATGACAAGGAACAATTATACATTCAAATTAAACTGATAATTTTACATTACTTACAAATGTTATGAGACTACAGTAAAATGTGTGATGTAAATCAAGAAAAAGAGAATAGGACCTGGGACAACATTTGAATTTTAGCCATGGGGAATTTTCTTTCCAACAATGTCTCCTTTCATTTGAAGACTTTAGCTTCTTTGCAAATATTGACCTCTGCCCGGAACTTTGCTTAAAAACATGGCCTTTTTAGACATTTTCATTGTTTATACAGTGGTGTAGAGAAAATACATTGTGTTTACTCAACAGTTAGTTAAATGTTACTTTATTGTATAGTTTATATTTTACTAGGGCCAAGATTCATTAGACAGTGGTTATAGAATCAAGGCAGTTAAAATAATTAGTCAGTGTTAGTGTCAGTCTAGTTTAAGTTTATCCATCAAAGAACATGACAATGACTTTAATGAGTTATCTTTGGCTAATGGGACTAAAAGCTGATCTGTGGGCTGTCAGTGAGTGGATAGAAAATATGAACAAGTGGTCCAGTACAGTCATCTGATACTGACAGGCATTGAATAAAAAAGCCAAGCTAACAAATGCTAAAGTATTCAAAGTCTTTTTTGGCTATTGCCCTGTTGCATCTTACACAAATCGGATCAATCTTATCCAGAACAACCAGCTATTTCTGTTTCTGAAACATCATTACTGGTCACAATCACACATCACTGAACTTTGGCCCACATCTGGTTCTACAGATCAGGTTTTTAATATTGTCTTCATATGTAACAAAGTGGCACAGTAACAGGTCAGACAAGTTCACATAAATGTGAAAACAAGCACACCTCAATCCACCATTACAGTAAACTAAATAGTTATTCTATCACATGCAAATATGGGTCTAGCTACCGATCCACTTTTTGTGCACTGTGAACAGCTGTATACGAATAAGAACACAAGTGTCATTAATTTGTTCATATGATTAGCAGTCATTGTGACAGGGTGACGTGTTACCGCAGTCTCTCCGCAGCTCACGACCAGGCTCTACCACTGCTACTACATTGGGGGGGTCACTCTGAGGATGGGGCACACTAAAGTGGACCCAATGACCTTGCTCACTGCACATGAATCATCACATAAGTGTTTTTTGGCTATTTCCTTTTTGTTGCCTAAAAACATTATTATTGGTCACAGTCAAGCATCACTGACCTTTGGCCCACACCTGGTTCTACAGATCAGGTTTTTAATGTTGTCTTCATATCTAACTATAAGTGGCACAGTAACAGGTCAGACAAGTCTCAAAAATATGAAACTAAGCACACCTAAGTCTACCATGGTAAACAAAATTGTTATATTGCACTCTGACGTCAATCAAAGGACAAAGACGTGCATGATCAGTTGTCTCTTTCTTATACACTGCCTGACCAAAAAAATAAAATAAAAATAAAAAATCACTCAATTGATGGAGTAACCTGGTCATTCAGTATATTCAGGTAGACAGCTGACCTCATTCTTTGGCCTCCTATTGCCAAATTGCTAAACCCAGACCTGACCAAATACAGGGAGGCGCTTACCTATTTGCTTAGTTAAATCCAGGTGATGACTTTTTTTTTTTTTTTTTTTGGTCAGGCAGTGTATTTAAAAAGCTTATGTAAAGATGGCAAATTAGGGCCTTGCCATCAATCCACTTTTTGTCTACTCTGAACTGCTGTTTATGAATAAGAAAACGTGGAAAAGTGTTCTTTAATCTGTCCAAATGAAAGTTTTCCTGTTATTGTGACATGGGGATTCCACAGGGAGCAATTGCAGGACCACTGCTGTTTAATAATCCCAAATGAAAATACAAAGTAGGAATTGTGCAAAATACTCAAATTAACGCTGTAGTAAGTAAAATATACATTACACACAAGAACGGATCATTTGTCGGTCACAAAACCAAAGTGAGCAGTCAAAAAGAGTATCTTTCTCTAAAATCTAAAGCTAAAAATTTGTTTTTCTTAAAACACTTTGGGCAAATCTACTCTCAGTAGTTAACGCAGTGTTCTTAAGAGTTGCTCACATCTGCTCGTTTAGTGACCTGTGAGCAAGACTAAGTACAATTTTGACAAGTACTGTACACTTCTCTACAAACCTGAATACCAAAAAAATAAATAAATAAATAAATAAAAAAATAAAAATAAAAATCAAATAACATAAGTAATTTACCAAGGTTTTATTATTGCAGCATCACCAGCTGTTTATTCATTTTTTGTTATACATTTTCTTAATGAAGTACACTTTCATTCCATGCTGCTTTGACAAGTATTTACGCCGAATGCTCTGCCTGTTAGAACCAACCATATGTTCTGACTGGAGTAGACAATGTGGGTAAAGTGTCTTGCCCAAGGACACAACAAAAGTACATTATGTCCTGGATCAGAGCGGGAATCAACCCTCCAGTTAGCAGACTCACTTAACCTCCTGTACCACTGTCACCTCTTAATGTAGTGTTATTCTTCTGTAATACTATATTTATTTACATATCTTTTACATTTTTATCACTGGCTCAAATTATGAACCAGATGAACTTTTTTTGCGCTATGATAAAGTTACTCACACAACTAGTTTTTTGAGCATATATGCCAAATATTGTGTGTATGCCCCTGCCCTTAGTGTATGAAGGTTAGATTCCCCTGATGTCAAGTCAAAATCTCCACCCACAATATGTGTGTGGTCCCAAGCCTGGATAAATGCAAAGGATTTGCTATGGCAACCCTTAAAACAAAAAAAAGGAGCAGCTAGAGTGTCCTTTGTTTTACACTAAATATTTTAGAGAGAATGCCTATTTTTGTAAAGCACTTTCCTTAATATAAAAGTGCCTTGCAATTGCTCAGCCAGGTCTGCACCTCTACTGTCTTTCAATCATCACACTGCCCTCTGGTGACGACTCTGTGACCTGCACCCTGCACCTCTTTGTACCCAGAACTGTTGATATTACCCCAAATAAATCGGATTCATAATGCATGGCTTACATTACATGCAGTTTATCTCATAAGGTGCACAGCCGGGCCTCTGGAGGTAAATCTATTCTGTGATACCTTCTGGCTGTGACATTGGCAATAACAGGAGGAGAATTGGAGTTGTGATGTGTGAATGTATTGTTTCAGGTATGAGGCAGCAGCTGCGGTCAGAGTGCTGGTGTGTGGAGTGTGTTGGTTTACGGAGGATAAAAACACATCTCCCTGACCTTTCCGCTTCATTACCTCCGACTTTACTTATAAAAGGGAGGAGAGGAGAGTGAAAGTGTCAAGTCAAGCAAAAAGAGGCATTTTCTCTGGCTGTTTTTGTTGTCTCCAGACTTGCAATACTATGTCTATGGAGCTTTAGGACTATGGTTAAAGGGCTACTATCCATTTTTATATGGAATCCCATTAATGGTCTATTGTAACAGAGATTATCTATGAGAAAACATGACAAAGATGTAATTTAAGGTTTAAGGATTCTAATAGATGAGAATGTATAGTGCACAATTAGCTTTTGCCAATCAAATGTTCAGAGGTGGCACATCTCACAGCAAGAAGGTTCTATGTGGAGTTTGCATGTTCTCCCTGTGTCTGGGTGAGTTTCCCCAATCAGCTCCTGACAGGTTGCCCCAGCGGCATTGAAGGATGGATCAAATGCAGAGGACGCATTTCCCAACTGGGACAATAAACTATACTTTACTTACCAGATACAGAAAGGTTTAGAGTTAAGAATGCTCCCATTGGCTGTCTAATATGTCTGCAGAAAACCATAAATAGAGTGAAAGAAAGCAAAGAAATGTAATCATAAGCATTCTTGTGATACTTAACAAGGCAGAGATACTTTTGGGAGCACAAAACTGAACTCAGAGTTAGAATTTGATGTAATATTTATTTATTTATTTTGCTGTGGTAAATTTTATTTTTTTTAAATAAATGTTTATTTTGTTAATTTGTTTAAAATGTGTGCCCATTAGTTGCTACCAAGCATGAAACAACAACAGCATACGAAATCCAACAATACATACAAAGAATATGTAAAACCAAATGTGTTACATATGAAAAACACTAATATCTACAAAACACTATAGTATAATCATACATGAGAACAAAAAACAAAACAGCTAATATGACTAAAAAGCTTATTAAAATAGGAAAGGCTGCTCTGTTGCTTGGGGGTAAACAAAGAAATTCCTGGGTAGTGTAGGTTGTTTTTCTTGCTGCAAACTGACAGAATATACAATAATAGTAGTATTGAGTTGAATTATTTATTCATAACCAGATAGTTGAAAAAATGTTGTGTAAGGTCATGCAAGGTATCATACAAATCGTTGAATATTATACCTAATAAAACTAATATGAGGAAAGAAAAAGCCTGGTTAATTATATCTTTAATTAATCTGTGGCTCCCTCTGCTGGTACACTTAAGAAGCACGCTCAATTTAGCTGACCACAATTATTGAAAGAAATCATTAAAACGTATTTATGGTCTAAATGTTGTTGTTTTTTTTTAAATCTTGATAAAAATAGACAACATGTAGTTATTATTATTAGCGTTTCATAATCATCTAGATAATCTCTGACAGCTGTAAAAAGTATAGGTCTATATATGTACTGTTGTCATGTTTACTTGTGTGTAGTTGTCTGCAGTATTTCAGTAATGGCAGTGCTCTGATGCCTCCTCCAGCTGGGACTATTTCTCTGTCCCCCCGCCATGCGCAGTAATGAAGGGAGAGCATGGCTACTCTGCACTCTATACCATCCACCCCAAATCTGGACGTCCTGCATCACATGTTACACCTGTTGGAGAGAAGCAAAGGGGAGAGAGATTTATTTTTTTATTTCACTCATTATATTATATTCTCATACAATTTCATGCAATTGCAATGGAGAGGGTTGCATCAGAAAGGGCATCAGGTGTAAAATGCCAAATCACCACACTTTAGGAGGCAGATGATTAGCTGTGGTGATCTTGGAAGGTAAAAGCCAAAAGGAAAGAAGAATGAGCCTATTGCTTATTAGGGTCATGGGGTTGCTCTGGTTTCAAAATTGATTTCAGAGTTCATAAGAAAATATGTGTGATCTTTATATTCTTTTTTTAAAGAATATAATTTCAGTATTATATTTTGTTTCATACTGTATTCTTAGGTTTAATAACTTGTTGAAGTTATGCAAATAATTGTACATTTTCTTTTATGTAAATTTATTTTGAGTTTACAATTACTAATATTTAAATTTTAAGTTTAGTTTTAACATAAAATAATTGAATGCAATAGATGTTTATATTATAATACTTTTTATATTTTAAAGGCAGGTACATTACTTTTTATCCTTAATTTCTTATTTTTCTATCCTGAAATTTTTATTTTATTTTATTTTTTTAATTAACTTTTTGAAGAATTATTAATATATGTGAGTGAGGGGATACCCATGGGACAAACAAAAGGCCCAGGGGTACTGAAAATAAAAAAGGGCTAGAAACCACTGACATATAAACATAGTACATAGGCACTCTCACATTCATTTGCTATGGCAAATTTAGATAAACCAGTTCATCTATATTCTACAGATATATCTTTGGACAATGGAAGAGGACAGAAGCAACACTGACATGAGAGGACATGCACACTCCCCTCAGAGAGAGCTAACCACTCTGCCATTAAGAAGCCCAAATTTATTTCAGTAATTGTGACTAATTATAATCCACCCAAAATGACAGTCCTGGTGTGTCCAGTGTTATCTGGATTGACAGCAGTAAATTTTTCAAACTGCATCAATATTTCAGTCTCTGCATATGTTTATATTTGCAGTGGTGGAATTTAACAAAGTAAAAGTACTTAGTTACTTTACTTAAATACAATTTTCATGTATTTGCACTTTACTTGAGCAAATTTTAAGAGGGGTACTTTTACTTTTATCTCACTATATTTTAGAGCAAGTATCTGCACTTTGTACTCCACTGCTTTTTTGAATTGGTTTGAAGTAAAAAAGTATTTTGAGTTTGCTTTAAAATCATTAGATTTTGCCGTGTTGTCATTGTAGACATAGTACATATGTAGTAGTAGTGAGTATGAAAGATGCAGTACAGTAGTACTCTTCAGAAAAACCTCCCCTACAGAGCAAAATACCTCACATTTGCCAGATTCATTAGTTCTTGAATCTGTGTGAAATACTTACAAGTACATTTAAAAGTAAGTACTTTTAATCTTTTACTTAAGTAGGAATGTTCATGTTATACTTTTACTTTTACTTCAGTAAATTTGAGACCACTGTATATTTGTGCAAAAATAGTTTGCTCACATCTTATTGTGTAAAAGCACACACTAATACACTGATTTTCAAGACAGAGAAAATAAAATAAGTTGCTTAAGTCACTAAATGCTCTTGTGACTGGATTAATGATTAGCATCAGCAACAAGAAATTGAAAATTTGTGTATAAAAGGTTTTTGGCTAAATGGTTACTGTAGTGGCTCTCTAAACAGTTTAAACAGCCACAGTGAACCCTGGGTGAGTTCTCTTACGCTGAATGAAGAGATAAAATCAATTTAGTCCATTTAATGAAGCAAGGTTAATAATTTTAGCATAAATTAAATCTTTTTAATACTTTTTAACATTAGCTTTTTTTCTGAAAACTATTCAAATGAAATGATTATATTCAGGGCTTGATATTAACACCAGTCAAATGAACATTGGTAGGCAGATTTCCATTTTGGCTGCACATTGACTTCTACTAGACACTCTGGCTGGTTGGAATTTAACTATGTTTTTATAACAAATTTAGGCTTGAATTTCTGCAGTAAGGGTTAGGTTTTTCCATAATTGAGTAAATAGTAATTCATCATGATTAGGAAAAAAGCATCCTTAAATGACCTAAAGAATGAATTAAGATACATGCAAAAAGATAACATTTTATCTATGTATTGAAGTTAACTAGTTGATTGTAAAAGATTGTAAAATTAAAATGTACATTTTTTTGCTTATAATGAAGCCTATTATATGATAAACACATAGACATTTCTACCAATTAAACTGTGGCTAGTAAAAACCTTAATTGGCTAGTAACTTTTGAAAAAGACTAGTCACAGGGGCCAGTGGGCAAAAAAGTTAATGTGAAGGCCTGATAATATTAACATTTTTATAATTAAAATATTTAGCGTTTCAGTTGTATGGCTCTCACACTAACCAACTAACTCTTTAGTTTGTCAGTGCCTAGGTAGAGAACATTAGCAACAGACGTGCTATTTAGCAGTAGTACAGTACATATTGCTATCTTGTGTCCAGAGGTGGAAAGAGTACCCCACATTTTTTTTTTTACACAGCCAAAAAAGTAGTGTTAAAAATACTCAGGTTAAAGTAAAGATTATGCAAATAAAATAAAAAAACGACTCATGAGTATAAATTATTTTTTAGCCAACCTTAAAACATGTAGCATTTTGAAATTAGATGTAGGTAAAAGTACAGTGTTTTAAGGAGACAGATGTACCTTTCTGCATGGGAGTGTTGGTGTATTAGAGCAGAGTCCTGGGGTAGATGCAGCCTCTGTCCCCTGCAGGCCTGAGCTCAGATCCTGCCACACACAGCACATCTCACACAGATCAATAGCCCTTAGTGGATTTCCTATATCAACCACAGAGCAATCCCACCATCTGTGACATATAGGTGGAGCATATAAGTCACTGCTGGGAGGGATCCAATCCAATAAGACCCCCCCCCTCCTCCACCGTCTGTCCTCTGCAGGGCTGGAGAGGCTTCAGGCTGACAGAGGGGCCAGCAGGTACACGCCAGGTGGAGCTAACTTACTATACCTCATGTTATTTTGACTTTTTATTTATTTATTTTTTTTAACATAAGGACAACTACCTTTTTCAAGAGGTGCTCTTCTAGTCTTGGAAATGTTAAATGAATGAACAGCGAGGGTAAATTCAAATGTTTTGTTTATAGGCCATTCTTGGGTAGATTTTTCTCTCAAAACATACAAAAAGATAGAAGAGATTTTTTTTTCTCTGTATTAAAAATAAACCTACCACTGTGCACTCTGCTGCCCTCTGCTGGTCTCTGTATCTTTTTGGCAGGAGTAAAGTCAATATTAAAACTTTTTTTTTTAGTCATATGTTTTTAACCCTCAGGCCCTCCTTTAAATAAATCACATTCTTCCTCTTAAAGGACTTTTAGGTCACTGGGTCACATTTAAAAATATAAAACACGAAGACAAAAGTTTTTTTGTTTTTGATCATTAACGCCGTTAACATCGTAACATCATACATAACAAAAGAGAATTCATTTTTATATTTTTAACCCTCTAAATGCCAGTTTGTTCACTTAATTCCAACATATTTGTAAATAAAACATGAATTATTTAATAACTAAAGATGCAAAGCACTTTTTTGTTTGTGCAGGAATTACCGGCCCTGAATAGGTCACTGATTAGTCCCAAAACCGATTTTGATACATTTTTTTTACTTTATGTGCTATTACAAAAAAAAAAAAAAAAAAAAAAGAAAAAAAAAAAAAGAAGAAGAGGGCAGAAAATCGCACAAAAAGGGCTAAAAATCACATTCTTCCACTTAAAGCCTTAAAAGGGCAGGGCTACATTCACTGTTATCTAATGGTAATTATTTACCGTAATGAGAAAATGGTGGATCTGGTGGTGATTTTTTTGTTTGTGTTTTTTTTAGCCTCTAACTGAGTTACTGAGGAATTACATGGTTCCACATTTCTGTATTGCAATGGCAGTAGACTGAAAATAAGTGATTTTAATGTAACCAAAAAGGGCTTTAAGAGGAAGAGTGCGAGTTTTTTGCCCAGACAGTTAAAAATGTTTTTAGTTGTGATGCTGAAATTCTAAGATTTATTTACTAAAGAACATCTTTATCAAATCATCACCCTAGTATAAGAAATTCTAAAATGAGAGCAAAAAATTTGTTTGAAAAGCCCTAAAAGGGAGCCTGAGAGTTTAAGGTTGTTAAAATGTGCAGTGCTGTTCTGCAGGTGGCCGAGATTGGGTTTAAGTCCCCAACACTGGAGCATGCTGCATTCGTGTGGTTTACTTTAGATATTTAATATTAATAAGTCTTTGTTAAAAAGAAAAATGTGAAGAATTTGAAGATTTGTTTATGGGGTAAAAGCTCGGAGACACAAGCCACAAGACCTAGTGCTGGTCCTGAGCCTAGATAAATGGAGGGTTGCATCAGTAAAGCCAGCCAGTCAATGTAACCATGCAAATGATTTGCTGTGGTGACCTATAATAGAAATGGAGCTGACTTTGGCTCTTATGAAGAATTGTTGCTGGTTTTACCATAAAATACCAGAATACACTTTTATATTGGCAACTCTACTTATTTCTAAACAGGAACAGCAGCAGAAGTCAGCTGTACAAAGACTTAAAAAGTCAGTTTGTTTAAATCTGGTTGTTATGTCAGACGTCAACGGGACTTTACTGTTGTTAAAATGGAAACGAGACAAAGAAAATAATCATACAAAGGACTGAACAACAACACAGACTTCACCAGAAGGAGGTCACTCTGCATTAGCCCTGTACTGTCCTTGTTACTTTTGATAGGAGATTATCTTCTGCTTCTGAGGCGCTGGCTGGCCAGGCAGCTATGGGGCAAACTGTCTTGCAGTCAGGAACTTAAAATGAGCAGCTCCTGATAAATTTATGCAAATATGGAATCCACTGTTCCACTTAGTTGCACAAATTGACTTTCTCCTCTGTCCCAGACTAGTTTTTCAGGTTCACTCTTCTGGAGGTCCTCTCTTTCTTTCCTTCTCTATTCCTTCTTTTATTTTATCATTTATTTTATTTATTTATTAAGTGGCTTAATTATATATGTTTACGTTTGTACAGAAGTTTGCTTGTTTTTTTTTTTTTTTACAGTGAAAGTATACTTTACACTTTTCTGGGCACATGATTGGATCCTTTGGATCTTGGATCCAAGATTTTATTTTTTGTAATACATTGTTGTGACATTGCGCAATTTCTGTATTAAAAAAAAAAAAACTAAACAAAATGAGCAGCACGCATTTGTGGCATGCACTCTTGGGTGAGCCAATGAGAGCCAAAAATATGTAACTTTGTTTATCCAAAAGTCACCTTAAACAGTCTTTATGGATTTCTCATTTGTTTACATGTGCACTCTGCTCCACTGTCCAGCTATGGTGCATTCTGACCTTATTTCCATTACACAATACAGCAATAGCGCAACATGAAGCACATATTATCCAGGTGTGTCTAAGTCAAATTCACATTACTTCCATTTCTGTTTGACTACATTTGAAAAACCTGTGTTAGTGCATGCCAAATCCAGCTACGACAGGTCACAAGCCAGCATACCGTTTGTGCCATTCCCAAGCCCGGATAAATGAGAAGGTTGTGTCAGTAAGGGCATTCCATGTAAAACCTATGCCAAATGAATATGCCAATTACTGCATGCTACTTTATGCTCAATATCACATAAACTAGACTGACAGTTGCTTACCAGTATTTTTCACTTAATAGTACTAGTTCGAATGTTAAAAAGGACAAATTTAACAATAGCACTGTTGGAATGAGGGCATTAATCACAGTCTGATTGTGTAATAAACATCAGTAGTCCATTAGTTTAGCTGAGTTTACACTGGCCTGTCCATATACATATGCCTCTCGTGACAACAGACGCAGACAAGAATGCACAAATAACACATCTGCAGTTGGACTTAAGAAATATGAAACACGGTGCATCTGTCTGTAATAAAAATCAGTGCCAAGAAATATAATGATGTTTTTTACACTCACCAACACGAACGTGAGGCTGAGACAGTGAGCTCCAGAGAGCTGCACTCAGAGCTGTCAGTCTATAAACAGCAATGTGCCCCGAAGAACTAGGAACTGTGGCTGTTTTGATCTCACCCCATCTGCATCAGAAAAGAGGAGGCAGAGAATACATTCATTTAGAGGCAAAGAAAACAGTGATTCTATGAAAGAGGTTTGGACTGTTCACTCCAGACATCAGAACACTGCTGACTCCTCTGTTTTCTTTTCCTTTGTAGTCATAAGTGATGTTATTATTGCTGTGTTTCAAAATAGCCTAAGTAAATTCTTTCGATTCAAGCTGCAACAGAAAAGACATTGTTTGCTCGATGACTTACTCATGAACCAGGTAATCTTTTTTCAATGCCAGTATTATACTTACCGCAAACTGTGAGTAAACACCTGTTTTATTCAATCTGAACAACTCCATATTGCTTATACAGTGATGTTAAAACACATAATTTGTCTCTAACTATCAGTACTGCCATGCAATTGCTTGAACTTCTTTGGTTCAGATGCAAAATCATTGCCCTGACCAGGACAACATGGGTTTTCGGGCCTGTTTAAGCAACAGCGCTAGCTAGGAAAATGCAACAGAAATGCTTGAGGTGTGAAAAAAACTGTAGACAGTGTGAAGATCTTGTAGTACCCCTGTGAGGCCAGCAAATGACGCTGTTCACCCTGCTGTCACCACTGCAGAAGAAGCTACAGCTTAACACTTTCACTTCAACTTTTACATTCTGTAGTCTTCCTGGGTCAAGATGATAAACTACCTAGGATTTATACATGTATTGCTAACAGTAATTTATTAACATATGAATGTATAAAGTGCAAATGGCTGTATTTTGTGACCGTTCACAGATGGAGCTATTACAGCATTGTTTCCTCTGAGGATGGTGTTTTCCCAGTACACACAGGTCCAGTGTGCCCTGAACAGCTCCCCACTGTGAGACAAAAACACCTCTTTCAGCAATAAAATGCGTATTCGGAAAACAGAAACCCCAGTCTTGTGTAGACGAAAAGCCAATCTGCAATCAAATTATCGTCTAAAGGGACTCTTGAGTTTGAAAAGTCACAAATGGCATGAGACCAACTGTTGTGCAAGGTAAGATAATTTCTTTAGCGTTAGAAATGGCTTGCTTGAGTTGCACTAGATTTTTTATAACTGGCCTGTGCTCAGTCCACTTTTCTAATAAGAACATTGTTTGGGCTGGATCAGGGCCAAAATGGTCTCCTTTTTAAGAAGCAAGTATTAAGCAAACTGCCACTGTGTACCCTACAAGTTACTCCAGAGCAATGTTTTTCTATTAAAAATGAATTGAACTTTTACTATGTCAAGAGGGGTATCCATATTCCACTGGTCATGTGGTCATTGCAATACACAAAATCAACCTTTTTGAACTTGTTACCATGTTATAATATTGTTCCCTCATCAAAAGCATACTGTACTTGGGGTTGTGTTTTGTTTCATTCATGCCTGTTTAAGTGATTCTCTATTTTCTGGCAATGCTGTTCAGAGCCCTCAAAACACTTTGTTGCACGAGCCTCCGCCTCTCCCACAAACCCCCGCTCACCCCAGGAAGCACTGACCAATCAACAAGCCCTCTACGTCCAGTCTACTCTCATTCATTTCTCCAAAAAAATGCTGTACAGCTCTGGTTCCACTGATTTCTCACAGACATTTTTTTATTTTGTAGTAAAATAGCATCATACAAAGGGTTTAAGGAAGTGAAGTGCTATTTTTCTTTAAATTATGTTCAAAAGATGGCACTATGCACTCTGGTGCCCTCTGCTGGTCTCTTCACCTGTTTTTTTATGGCACCAGTAGAGCACTTATTAAAAACGTTCTCTCTCTTTATAAAGTTTTTAAAGGTTGTACATTGCACTGTTGTTCTAGAGGTGACCAAGATTGGTTTAAAAATATAAATAAAAGCATAATGAATCAATAAAAGCAATAAAGTAATGTATTTGTACTCAAAGTTTCAGCTTTTTCCAGAAGCCAGTCCAGATGCTGCATGTGTCAAACCAAAACAGCCTGTTATCTGATTTCTGGTTCTAAAGTCAAGTAGGGACAGTCTCATAAAGCTGTGAGCGCGTGCTGCAGCAGACACCATTCCCCCGACAGTCCATTTGTGAACACAGCGGAAAGCAGGACGACAAAAAAATGACAAAACGCACTCAGACAAACACAGGCCTCAGGAGGTGTACTTCAGCGTCAAGAAGGAGCCTGGGAAATTCTAGCGTCAGTAGACTGGAGCTGACAGCAGCCAACAGAGGTAAACTTCAATTAGGACGTTACAGTAGTGACAGGCCTAAAGGAAAAACAGACTGAGAAATGCCATACGGGACGCTCTGTGTAAACTGAAGGTGTCTGAACATGATGAGGCTCAGTGTTGGACTTGGACCTGTCAGGGGAACATGAAGAGGCATGAGCACGACTTAAGGTGGGGCATTACAACTACAGGACACCTACTGTGGAAAAGAGTATTTTCTTCCAACACTTGCCCTAATTAACTAGTAATAAACAGCTAATAGCCAAAAATTGTATTTAAGAGTATTGTTACTTCAAAATAATATTACTCAAGTAGAAGTAAAAACTATTTTGTGATAAAACTACTGTTAGAATTAAATTTTTTTCAAAAAGTTACTCAAGAAAATCACAGAGAAAATGTAACTAATTACTACCCACCTCTGGTAATTAAGCATTAATACTAGGGGTACGATGATGCACAAATCCCACGAGATGAGACAAGACACATGATTTTTACACTACTGAATATGTATTTTATACAAATGAAAATCATAAACTGCTTAATTATTTAGTTGCATTTTTAACTTGTAATGAATGGTATTTACTTCTATCACATGAATTATATGCAAAGCAGGATTCTACCAAATGTTTTGCAACAAACTCAGTAACTGACTAATTTCTCCTTTGTAAAAAGTGCAAACAGAGGCTGATCCTGAAATCATGAGACCAATTTTTACCTTTTGATTGTGATCTTGCGAGATCTTGTCACACCCCTAATGAATACATATGTAATAAACAATTTTTTAATTAATAAACAGTTTATAGATACTGTATTCACCCTGATGTTTATAATTTTGCATTTGTTTACAGTAACTTATTACTCAAAGGCTAAACATTAGTAGCAATGCCTGTACCTGAGTGGTGTTTATTAATGTCAATTAATGAACTCATGCTTTGTTAATAATCAATGTAGTGCTTACTAACCCTTACCTAATAGTTAACTAATGCTTTATAGTGTGAGTTATTCAAAAGTGTTACCATATGTTCTTCTAACACTTTCAGCTCACTCCAAAGAGAAAGGGCTGATATATCTTGTTACATAGTGCAAAAGAGAAAAATACAAACATGAAAGCAGAGTTAAATGCAGCAGATATTGCCAAAACAAACATGACTTTTAACAAGGTAGAGATAATTGCTGGTTTGCTTTGGTCTGAAGCAAAACTCGTTTAAAGGCTTTATTAGATAGCACAGTACTGGAAGAGACATATGATAAATTGTTGAAGTCTCAAACTCAAACCCACAATTCTGAGGCGAGATGTGGGCTTTTTGTATAAAGTATGTGCCACATGCTCTACCAACTGAGCTATTCTGCAGCAAAAATGTTCACATTATTTAATTAATCGTGTTATGCTTTTTTGAAACAGATTTGAACACCTTTTTATCAGTAGTAGTAGAAGAGAATGTCCAAGCATACACAAAATGCATGAGTGAAACAAAATATAACTTCAGGTATGTTTCTGAAGTGGAAACATTATAACATGGTTAAAAGCTAAAAATAAATAAATAAAATAAAGTAAATTTAGCATAATATGTCTCTTTAAAATAAAATCTGGAATGTAGTTATATTGTTGAGTCAGGTAGGGTTAATAATAATAATGCATTAGTCTTATATGGTACTTTTAGACAATTTGGTGCATTATTCATTCACACTCTGCGACAGAAGGGTGGCTGCCATTTTGCACATATGGCCCCTTCAGCCACCACTCACAAAGGCAAGGTGGGTGAAGTGTCTTGCCCAAGAATACAACAACAAAAATATGCAATGCTGGCAGCGGGGATCGCACCACCAATCTTTGGGTTAGAGGGTGAGCGTCTCTACTGACTGAGCTACTGCTGCTACTGGGTTGGCAATATAGGTTACAGACTTCAGTGTAGCACGAGATGGGACGGCACCAGTTACATGACTTCCAAAACTTTTGAATACATTTACAAGACCTGAGAAAATGACTTACCTGTGTTTAAAAAGTATTTTAAATGTCCAATTTGGTACATTAGAAACATACTTTTGCTGCAATTTCAGTTGTTAAATTTGTAAATTAGTCAGTTGAAGACAAAAAAAACTGAAATATATTATTTTACTTTCTTATAGTCTATACACCAGTGATTAAAAGATAATTATGCTATATTAGATAAAAACTAATCATCTCTGCTGTTTTAAAGCATTACCAAAACCAAAAGAGCCAAACTAAAATTATTTAGTTCAAATATTCGGACAAAAAATAGATATTGGTCACTTTTTCCTACAGTGAGAACAAGAAGAGGCCAGGAAGACTGCGTCTCTACTGAACACTTACATTTACTTACTATATTCTAGCTTGCGCAGGTTTAAAAGTGGCCGAATGTTATTAGGCTGTTTAAATTTACACAATTTTTCCAAAACTTTACACCAAACTATAACATTCCAAAACTTTTCCAGGGCCTGGAAGTTGCAGTTTACAATTCCATGACTTTTCCAGGTTTTCCGTGACTGTACAAACCCTGCAGTAAAACCGAGTAATTGCACTGTGTGAAGAAGACTGTTGTAGAAATAATTATGTTGAGTAAGAACAATAGCAGCCTGCATCCACCTCCTTTTGTCTAGTTTTTACAAATTGAATACTTAATAAAAGGTTAAAACAGGGCCATCTCCCATTACAACGTCAATAGAAAGCACAATGTAGTCTCTGCAGCCCTACACTCTGGCTACAGCAGGGCTTAGTTTTATAGAAATACTCTTGGATGAACTGGATTTAAGTGTCTGTTATCATAACCTTTTTCCTGGCCTAGTTGGAAAGCACATGCAGTTTGTGGGTTATTATGCTACCTCTCACTCTAGGCAGTCTGTCTTCGATATAACTTTTATACTCCATCCCTAAACCAGCAGACCTGAGGTTATTGTCTCACAGAACTCAAAATTGTGCCTCTTTTATATTACAAACTCACCAGCCTTTTCTGTTGAATCCTTCTCCTCACTATCTGAAGGTGCGTGCGATCCTCTCAGCATGTGTAGAAATTGCTTTGGAGAAAAAACACGTGAGAAGAGCTTTGTTTTGTTTTTTCGTCCATCTTTAATAGAACTTCAGAGAGCAGGAAGTGCGTGTGTCATAGAGCTGGCCCTGGTTATCTGCTTTCACACGCTCCGGACAGCAGCCTGGCCTCGGACGGCACCAAGCACCGCTGCATACGGAGACATAAACACAGGAGGGGTCAGAGACAGTATACATGCATCTATCAATATGAATATAATGTACCAGCAGCATTTCAAGTCGTTTTTGGCACAGCTAATCAATTAAAAGGCAACTACTAAACAGACACTCTTGGTAGTTGGTATGGGTCATCCTGTATATTTTGGAGTTAGTATATTTAGCCAGCTACCAACTGAGCTATACTTGTCACTAACTACACTAGAGGTATGTTGCTAAGAGACAACATTTCTGTACTAATCTAATTTGTTTACATGTGTTTCTCTGTGCTGCTCCATTGCTATAGCATAAATGAGACTGCCTATGGTAAAGGAGGTTGATGATGTCCTGGGTGTATAGCAGCGGTACACGCACAAAAAAGAAAAGTGAGATGCCATATTTGTGTTTGTTTATGCATATTAGTCGTATCTTTTTTGGTCTTGATCTAGCATGGTTTAATACTTTTTAATACTTTGTTATATGATAGGTACATCATTTGCAGTGGTGAGATGTAATAGTAGTTTTTTATAGTACTTAAGTACAGTTTTTTTTTTACATTTTTTATGTATCTGTAGTTTACTTAAGACAATTTTTACAAGAGGCACTTTTTACTTTACTAAGTTTAAAGGTCCCTTATTTTGCTAAATTTACTTTTTTGAGCTTTGAACCATGTTATAATGTTTCCACCTCAAAAACAGACCTGTCATTCATGTTGGACTAATTTTATTTGCTGAGCCTGTCCATTACTCAAAACTAACAACGCTCGGGCTCACAGCTCCACATGTGTCATGTGAAACCAGGAAGTGCTCCTGCGTGTTTCTAAAGCCCATACACTGTCAGCACACTCATTCTGATCATTTCAGTTCTTAAATTACCATCACTACGAAGAAGTCAGCTCATTTATCTATCTGTTAGAGTCATGTTGCTAATAGCCAAATAGCCATTTAATGCGCTGTCCAGTCCCCACTGTTGCCTGCAGGGGACGACAGAGACCTAATCCAAGCTTGCTCTGCAAATAACAGCTCCCCAAAAGAAGACATTTTCCATACATATACATTATTTTAAATTATAAAATGTGAAATACTAATGCAAAGGTGTCCAAAATTTCAAAATCTCAAAATAGTTTGTATTAAAAAGTAATCTGGGTTTTGGTTTAAAAATTTGTTTTGGGTTGCCCTCACTGTAAGTACCAAATACCTAAACATGAAGCTTACTCCTTCATGTTTGACATAATGAAGATGGGAGGTACCTGACAGGTTCAGGTACCTTCTGTTGCTCTATTCCTATTCATATTAACACATTAATTATTTGATTGTGTTTTTTTATTTTTTACTTTAAATATATTTGAAAGTCAGTACTGTAATACTATTACTTAAGGAGAAATTTGAATGTGATACTTTTACTTAAGTAGATTTTTGCTCTTTATCTGCACTTTTTAGGTAAAGAAATTGAGTTCTTCCTCCACCACTGATAATCAGACTTGAAACAGTTTTACATGATACAAGGACACAGCACAGACATCTGCAGCCCATGGAGCCACATGTGGACTTTTTAGCCTCGCTCTTGCACCTCCCTCCCATCTGACATTGGGTTATGTAAGGTCAATTGATAACTAAGTAGCTGAGCGCACGACTTTTAAACAACCTGCATCTGCAGCACCCTGTCAAAATGAAACTTTCTCCATTTTCCAGAGTTGGCTAGGGACTTATGTTCATAATAAACCACAGTTTTTAGCCTTGATTGACCACATTGCTGCATGCACAGGCTGATTAGAAGAGCAAAACCCATGAGGTAAATAAACAGCACTAGGAAACAGTTACTGAATGTAACTACAGTTCTCTGAACATAATAAAATAATCAGTGAAGTGAGTATTTTGTAGTCTATTAGTTTGCAATAATAAATGACCATCCATAGGTCATAGGACTATTATATTTCAAGTATAAGCAACTTTTGTACATTCAAATTGTTAGCGACTCTTTACAGATACAAGTTTAGTATTTTTGGCAATAGTTTGCTCTTTGGATCTAAAAGGTTGCAGACCCCTGACATAACATGAAAGAGGACAATGTTGAGCATTAGCAGCAGTGCAGCAGTGACAGGGCTCCCCCTCACTCTGTCTTATCTACAATGAATCTAAGTTGGTGCACTCTCTGGCTGTTGCACACTTGTTAAGTGACCATCACATTTGCCCACCAAATGGACAGTTGGCAGTTTGATCCCTGCTACCAGCAATGAACACTGCTGTTGTGTCCTTCACCCACCTTGCTTTCAGAGTCACTGGTGTATGAACGTGTTAGTGTGATTGTGTGTTTGGTGGTGTTCTGAGAGGTTGTAGGCACAGTATGGCTGCCATGTCACTGTCAGTTTGTTCCAGGGCGGATGTAGAACGGGAGTGAATGAATAATGGACTCATGTAAAGCACTTAGGGAGGCTTGGGATTGGAAAGTGCAATATAAAACACATCTATTATTATTATCATTACTGAGCCTAGTATTTTAAAAGATAAATACCTGCATTTTAGAGGGTCACAGCACAGCATAGAAACTTTACCTAGTTAAATACAATATACATGGCAGTATAAAGAAATTCAGCACTTAACTTCATATCAAAAATAAATGAGGTGAGATGAAAATTAATCTAAACAATATGAAGTGTGTGCTAAGGCAGTTTACTCAAACTCCATGCATCTTGTTGTGGACTTGGGTCTGAGGTGAGGGTGAGAATGTGTGAGGTCGCACCATGTGACCTTTAGCTGGAGCTGCCGGCCCGCTATTGGTCCAAAGCCAAACCCCCCATACCCTTCCCCAAACCCTGAGCCCCCCCTCAGACCCTCCAGGAGAAGGCTGGCTGACCGCTCCAGGCCAGAGAGCTGCCTGGGACTAAGGCAAGTGTCTGTTTGCACTACTCCTCAGATAGAGATGTAATTATGCACCAGATACACATGTTTTAAATTTCTTTACTACAAATTGCATGGCCTCAAACTATCCAGTATACTTGAATTGTAACTGTTTTACTACATACTTTGGGTGGCTTTGGAAGAACAAATTTTTCACCACAACAATAAGCTTTCCACACATATAAATATCAAATACTGTACATTGGCTACAAAGACTTAACTGACCCCTGTTCCTGCAGTGTACTTGAACATTTTGAAGAAAAACAGGCCATGTTGCTTTAATATTTTCATTTTAAGAGAAAATCTGGTAACAGTTATTTTACTCTACACTTGCTACAGTGTAACAACAAAGTAACATGCTGTAACAAACTGTAATAACATGTAACTATGTTGTACTTATGCAAGGACATTTTGTCTGCTTACATTTTCTAGGTGTAAATATGATTTTAAAATACTCATAAAATATTATACTTCTTTAACAAAGTGCATTTTGCTTCTGGAAAAACAGTACAATGACTACTTTACTAGGTGGTAATATTTTACTACATTAGTACTTAAATTGTAAGTACCTAAGATTCCATTATGTAAGTATGTAAGTACATATAATAATGTTACACTATGTTACATTGTAGTGTAAAATAAAATGCTACAGAAAACCTTTCAGTTTTAACAAGATAATCCTAGTAATGCTATGTAATTTGAGTGCGTAAAAGTACATTTTTGCGTCGCCTGGGACATTTAAAACGCCTCAACTTTACGCTCATACACACACGCTCTTTAGTAAATGCTCGCAAATATTAAAAGCACAAACTAACTGAACAACTGTTTTTTTTTTATCAATTACAAGCTATTTATTTAGATTAAAATTAAACAAATATATATAGCTAATTAATATTCCTTTGCATTGTCAGGACACAAAGCAACCAGGGAGCATAAAACTGACCACGTAAAAAAACAAGGCAATAAAAACTGATGTTTGCAAAATTATGCCACATCAGAAAATTGTGATTTTTTTTTATGTAGTCCTCATTAACGTAGCCTATAATTATTCGCCTTGTTTTGTGCTTCACGGGCCCTCGCTTCTAGTCTCCCAGCCGCCTGAGAACGCAGAAGCCTCTCTCGTTCCCCTCTTGTCGCCTCTGCCGCCGCTGCATGAATATTGAGGAGCTGTTAATTATTTAGTCTGCTGCCTGTTAGATACATGTTTGGATATTTGCTCTTCTGCTGCGCTTTCTATTTGAATTCCCTGCGGAGTGGAGCTGGTGATGGCAGCGTCTCCGTGCGTATCTACCCACCTCACGTTTTATTTAAAAAAAAAAAAAGTGGAACGAATCTGACATTAACATGGAGGCCAGGATGCGTACGTGTGCGTTAGCTGTCCGAAAACTCAATCACATCTTTAAAACATGGAGAACATTCTTAAAATATCTTGCTGGCTTAATTCGACAAGTACGCGTGTAGTTTAAAATAGGAGTGTTTTGATTTTTGCATTCATCCTAGTTAGCATCAGTTCAAGCTTACCTTCTGTGTGCCGTGGAGGAGACACGCTCGTACGCCTCGTTACGTCCAAATGAAGGCTCCCTCGTATCTTCTCCACTCTCATCCTACGCGTACAGACACATGTGGATTGGATGTGTATTGAGGTGCAGACTTGCGTATTGGCCCCTTACAGCAGCAGCCGAGGCTTATCCCTGTCAGCTGATTATTACTGCTGTGCACAAGAGACCACATCATCTCCAGACTCCTTTTTAGACAATTGGGAATCCTTCAAAGAGCCGTGGGATAAAAACAGAGGGCCGCTTTCCTGGCGCTATATATTTAGCCAAGTAGGTGAAAACAACATTTAGGTGCGGCGTGATTTATTTCTTTTTATAATAATACTCTCTTGAGAGGTGACCTGTTCAAACATAACATCCTAAATCAGCTCCATTACCGTGTCGCGGGGTTTATTTATCTTTTTAACCCAATATTCCAAAGGTAACAAGACTTCCATAGGCTATAATTCCACTAGACCAAATAACTAACTATAATCTGGCTCATTGTACGGGATTGTCATGCGTTTACGCCCCAGTGAGGGCGCACTGCTGCCGGTGTACCTCAGGAGCATTACCCCAGCCATGACTCACTCTTCTAAGGAGTAGTAGAGCAAGTATGCTTCCACATACCTCTCCGGCTTGTTTGCTCAAGCTCGTGAATCACAGTTTCCTCTTTACAGACCTTGGTGATGTTTTGTTTTGACGCGGCACAATTACGCACAGCATTAAGAAGACATGGCGTTGAAGTATAGTAAATGTAAACAAATAGAAAACCAGACAGTATTGAAACTAGATTGCTTAAGGCCAGTTTTTTTTTGTCAGTGTTGAAATGTGTAGCTTATTTGTTGTATACAGTGCATTAATTTAACCGTGTAATTTGGATATTCTCTCAGGAAGACATCACTAAACAGACTGCGTAAATATGCGCATTGGCGACACATTTAGACATATAGCCTAAACATGAGCTGACCTTAAAATGTACCCTATGGAGACACATATTCATCACACAAGGGCTTCGAAACTGGTTAAAATCTATACCAGCTTGGACAATGCAAGCATGTATGTCAAATCTTTATTATAACGTGCATTTTTAACTGCACTGGCTTCCATATATCCAGATATGCAAAATATGTAAGCATTAATCATACCTGAAATGCCCTCTAACTTCAAACAGCACCAAACTAAGCTCATGGTTCACTTTATGTAAAACGTTTATATGTTTTGTTTTGCATTAGCGACATAATTACGCACGGCGTAAACATGAGATGGCGATAAAGTTTACCATCCCCACAAAGAGGCCATCTAAGGTTTTGTCTTGATTGAAATAACAGTCATTGCAGAAATGGATGGTTAATTTGCAGGAAATCGTGCGTAAAGTTAACTGTACTGTTTGGGTAAAACCAATAAAGCATAACTAAACAAACGATGTGTGCGTAATTCCTACCTGAAACGCATTCTGACTTCAAACGCCTCTAAAGCCGAGCCCTAATGGAGCGTCTCCATTGTTGTGTGGTCCAAGAGCTGTTTGTTGATTCCCATGTTATTTCAAGCCCCAGTGAGCAGGCCCAGTGTTTTGGCAGAGCCGTGTATTCAGCAGTTAATCTGACGGAGCATCTCGCCGCTATGTGTATTGGAGAGCAGCCTCTTTTGTTTTTTCTCTATAGATTAGACGCACACACTCTCAAAGCCTATAGACACACTGTCACCCGTTTTACAAAGATTCAATAACGCAGACTGTTTTGGAACAATATATTTACTTCCATTAAATAAAACACAATAGTTTTTTGGGGATGTTGGAAAAAAACAGTTCTGTACCAAATAGTATACACAGAAAAAAACAAATGTCGCAGGAACATTTTTGTTTCTTTTTTTTAAATCCAGAATTGCTAGTCTAAACTCACACAGACATTAATAATAAATTTATAATATGTTAGAAACACACGGGTGGTGCGTTTTAGTATGTACATTCCCTTTGTTTGCAAGCAAAAATTCCTTTTTTTTATCCACATGCGTTGATAAATCTGGAGAAAGAGAGGGTAGACAGACTGGAGGCATTCAAACAGGAGATGAGAATTCAAATATATATACAACCTTTTCGGAGTCAATAATAGTCCACAATCCACCGGAGAGACCCTTGTTGTGACAGTAATGAAAACACAGCCTGTTGCTCGGACCGGGTCACACAGTGTCCAACAGGCCATTCATGTTCTCAAAAAGAGGGAGAAAAAACCCAGAAACTCCTGCTTTTGTTCGACTCCATCGAGGAGGCAGTGGTTCAGTCTGCTAGTGCCCTTATTCTTTGCAAAATGAAAAAAAAAAAAGAAAAAAAAGTAGTTGTAGTAGTCTCTTGTTCTTGTGGCCGCCTGTTTGTGATTAAGCGCACACTGCAAAAAATGACCAGCCAATGCCATATTGACTCCAGAATTCATCTTAGCTCAGCGTTTTTGAAGTAGGGCTGCACATAGTGGTTGTAATGTCATTGAATAAGCAATAATAGATAACTGTGAGTGCCTCTCTATGAAGTGCTAGCTTGGTGTGTGTGTAGTAGCTACTGTCAGGCAAAGTAACACAAAGTATTACCTGAATGAATCAATAACTACTTGAACTAAATCCTTTTACCACTGGTGGATTGATATGCATAAATAGTCTCAGTTATTCACTATATATTAATTTATATACTGATGCCTCAATGCAAATTCATGTGATAAGCTCTTTGAAGCATACAGACATTAATTCAACTTGAGAGTTTAAAATGCATTCTTGCCTTGATACAAGTTGGTTCACTGTCTCCCAACTACTAGTGCTTATTACACAAGATGTACATCTAACATTAAAACAATATTCTTTAGCTAGCCACAACTAAAATGCACAGCCTTGCTCCAAAAACTGCAAAACTTTAACAGATAAATAAAACATGATGCGATGCTACGTTTCACCTTGCTACCTTGAATTCACTGTATATTGTCTGCAGTAGAGAAATATATTTTACTGCCTTGAAAGAGGTGAAACTGCTTACAGACCTTTACTATGATTTGGTGGATTTTGAAGGGATAGCACAGTATTTTGCTACAGTGGGTCTATGGGATACTTAAGAGATAGAGAACTTATTGCTTGAAGTTGATAACTGTCAGCACACTTACAATTTGGAGATAGGAGCAATAACTTAAGCTTTGTTATGTATTGCTGCTAATGGGACCAGTGGAAACACACTAACATGGCTTCTAGGACTTCAAAAATACCATTAGTAATACATAAAATGGTACATGCAATTATTTCCATCATGTACAACCCAGGTATTTGGCACTCCCTGTACTAGCAATTGAATATGTTTGTTTAAACATAAATAAGGGCATTTATTATTTTGTCTGCAAATAAATAGACCGCAAAGTAATTCAGGGTTTTAAGATTTTTTTTTTTTTTTTTACTGGACTCATTTATAGCACTAGGCTTCTGTCTCATTATCTAAAATGTGCTGACAATTATCCACTTAAGGGAATAAGTTAGCCATCCAAAAGTGTCTAATAGAAACCACATTTACAAAAATAAGCCACTACTTACAATCTATCCCCTTTTTATTGTCACTTGGAAGCCTTTAATACCTCGGCAAAAACAAACCAAAAAAAAAAAAAAAAAAAAAAAGGCGGTGATTTTTTGCAGTGCAGCTCGCTATTAGACCGGCCTGTCCACGGCGTACTGGCAGGCGCTCAGGTTGGTGGCGGGGTTCTGCACGCTGGCGTATCCGAAGCTCGAGTGCTGCTTGGCTTTGAGTCTGAGGCTGGCCAGGCTGGAGTTACAAGTGTCCCTGTACACGTAGGGCGGCGTGGGAGGCGCGTACGGACACGCCGGCGTGGGTACCCCGGAGTTGAGCGAAGGGTTGCTGAGGTTGTTCAAGTTGTTGAGGCTGTTGAGACTCGAGCCGGGCACCCCCGTCACCGCCGAGGGCACCATGCTGGACGTCATGGAGGAGATGGAGTTGGGAGGGGAGAACATGGTCTGGGAGGAGAGCGGGTTGACGTTCATGGAGTTGAAGAAGGGGAAGCTTTTGGTGGAGAGCGAGGCCGACGTGAGGCCCTTGGCGGCCCAGTTGTTGTACGTGTAGCTGGGGTACATGTCGTCGTACGGCTGCATGAGTCCATTGAACTGCGGGCCGAAGCCGTTCTTGCACAGCTCGGCCTGCTGGTTCCTCTCCCGTTTCCTCCACTTGGCTCGCCTGTTCTTGAACCACACCTGGAAGACAAAAACACATTTTTTTTGTAAGTCTTTGCATTATTTTTGGCGTCTCAATTTGCTGCCAAACGTCGAGTGTAGGTAAGCTAATTAGGCTACTCACGCTCTGCTTTTTATGCTAGCTGAATACTTAGCCCAAAATGTAGTTTATTAGAAACGGCGCCATAATTACACAATAATTCTTATAAAAGACAAATATTAGGTTATTTTTACGACCTCAACATGTATATTATGACAGCAAGATAAATAAGAAATAATTTAAAACGCTAATAAGAAGGAAAAAAAAAAAAAAAAAGCTGTCGCCAAATTAGGCTAGTGTTTTTAGAAACCGGAGAAGCTTACATAGTTATAGAATTAGCTTGCATTTTCTACTTAAATATAAATTTGCTAAGCGGTTATAGATTAAATAAGGACTTAAAGTGTATAAAGACAAATTCAAAATTTGTGAATACTACAAAATGCCACCTCTATCTGTTTCAATTCATTAGCGCTAACAAACATAATGCTAATCTCCCTCCGTTAATGAGCCCCATTCGCTGTGATTAGCCTTATTATCTACCCCCCCAGAATACACGTCGTCCCGTCACGGCGTGTTCTTCTCCTGACATGGGCTGTGCTGCTGTGGGGATGTGTATTGGGCTCTCTACAAACACCGCCTGACCTTAAAATCACACACACACACAACACAACACAACGCCAGGGCGACAATCGCAAAATACAAGCTTTACACCTCTTTCACACGAACAGGAGAACGCGGCTGGTATCTGTCACCGACACATGTCAATAGTCTGTAATGTTAACGAGCTCATTAATGCGCAATTACGCCCTCAGTGCACGCAAAAGACGAACAGCGGTAAAAAAATACAGTTTATAGAATCTGGCTGATTTATTTACGCTGCGTTTTTGTAATTATAATGAACCTGTTATGCACACATAATTAAATATGCCTTCTAGTGGATGTATATTTACGCAGCATTGGGATTATTTGTGTAATAGATAAATGAGTTGTCCTACATTATTTTAAACCGTATTTGTATCTTTTGACGTCAGTGCGTAAAAATCCAAAGGAGCTGGGACTAATACGGATTGTTTTTGTTTGCTCCCAGGGGATCCTCATGTCCTTACCCTGACGCGGGCCTCTGTGAGGTTGGTCCACACAGCGATCTCCTCCCTGGTGCTCATGTCCGGGTAGCGGTTACGCTGGAAGGTGGCCTCCAGCTCCTGCAGCTGTTGGCTGGTGAAATGAGTCCTCTGCCGCCGCTGACGCTTCTTCTTGGACGGGTCATCCGAGGAGTCGTCGGCTTTGTTCAGGACCTTCTCCTTTTCTGTTAAAGCAGACATAGTTTAGTAAAAAAAAAAAAAAAAGTCTAGAAGGATTATTGTAATTATATGAGAGGGACGCTTAGGAATGTTGAGAATTTGTGTTATTTATGTATGCATTTATAGCACTTTAATTGCTTGAAACTATTTTCAATCCTATTATAATTTCTTTATTTTAAATAAATGAGAATAATTACAAATGTACTTCTGTTGCAGTATATTCAAATAAAACTCACGAAACCTTTATTACATTTATTTGTTTTACAATTTGACCCGTACTTAAATGGATTAGAATTTAGGCGCATAAGGTAAACTGTTCAACAAGTGCATCAATTCTAGTTACTTAACACACAGATATGAATACAAACTTTAAAGATTTAAATTGTTGGTGTCCTTTATTAAAACTGTCCATAAACGTGTTTCAACAAACCAGAGACATTTGAATAGCCGTCAATTTGCATGCGCTTACATGCCCTCTCATGTTTCAAAATGTATGACCATTGTTTTGATTGTGCGTATTTTTGCTTAAAACTGGGCTACATCCGAGTTCGCATTTCATCATAAATGTAAAAGGCAATGGTTGTATAGTGCAAAAACGCATTGCATTCTCGTGTATTTTGCCAGATGCCGTCCAGATGGGAGCGCGCACACGCAGCAGCTCTTACCCACGGACTCCGGGCTGGACGTGTCCGAGACGGTGTGCACCTCGAGCCGGTGTTTGACATCCACGGCGCGCTGCAGCGGCTGCAGGCTCGAGGCCATTGCCAGAGCCGCGTGGTGCGAGGAGGACCCCAGTTTATTCCCTGCTACGTGCTGCTGCTGCTCTAGGCTTATCGGTTCCCTCATAGAGTTCATGAGGAAAGGATCGCGCACGAGTAGCGGCTGCCAAAACAGAAACAGCGTAAGTAAGTTCCCTTCAGAGGCGGAAAGAATAGGAAGTCCGTGAGTGGAATGCGAGCAGGAGATGGAAGTCCTTTGTGCGTAAACGGGAGAGCTGCTTAGAGCGGGCCATTGAGCGCTGCCATGCCGCTTCAGAGAGTGACAAGGACAGGTAGGTGATATTAGATCCAGAGGCGTCCACACACTGCTGTTGCCCGTGCACCGCCGCGCCTCTCCACACAGCAGCTCCACGTCACGTCCCTGCGCCCGCCCCTCTCATCTCTGACAGCCTCGTACGTGTGGAGATGACGCCGCGTCCAGCCAACCGCAGCGCACTAAACGTGTCCACCAATGCCTTTCCAGCGCTCAGTCTCCAAATAAAAGCATGTAAGGAGAGATGGGACAGCGGCGGCAGCAGTGGCAGCAGCAGCCCAAGACCAAATAAAAATGAAAATAACACAGTTTGGCCTCGTTTTATGAGCTGGGTCCAGTGGCCCAGTAAAAGCATGCAGTTCTATTGATACCGACGCATGTGCTGTCACCGCAGTTTACCCAGGGACTCCGCACGGATAAAGGCTTTTATTGAAAGACTCTGAATATCAAACACTGCAGCACAATGCTTCTATGAAAATAAATAAGGCGGAAAAAAAAAAAAAAAAAAACGACTGTTATCCAAACGCGTGAAGGCGGTGTGTGCACTTGTCAAATACAGGCCAGACATGACCAAAAAGACCACAGAGATATTAATGTTTGTATGAATTCACAAGCACTGACGTAGCAAGATTTATATATACCTAGATGCCAGAATGTGAGCAGTCTAAATGCTATATTTAAAGGCGGGGTACGCAAAAGCAGTTGCAATGGTTACACATACAAACATTGATCAGTGATCTAATATCAGTTTGAGATGTTGCAGTCTTTACATACTGTGTATAAAATGTATATACATACTGTATATGCCTATCTCTAAATGCTATTTTAAAGATGGAGATGGCAGAATTTGAAACAGCTCTGTATGCATGTCTCAATAAAATGCCCCAAAATTAATTTTAATAATATATTTGTTCATACAGTCGATGGAATTGGACCTTATTATAAGTGCTTTATTTAAAGGTGAGGTAGGCAAAAATTTAAACAGGGTTAGGGTTAACCTAGGGTAAACCACTTAAACAGGTTAAACTCAATTGTTGGAACTACAACAATCTTGTTAATGACACACGCTGTCCTTTTTGTTAATTAAGATAATGATTATTTTCAAGCCACAGCTTTAGTAGTAATATAAGTATAGTAGGCTAGTCCATTTGACCTGGATGTTTCAATTCATAGTTAAAGGTAGGGTATGCAAATTTTGAAATAGTTCCATATCAAAACTATTTCCAAAATGCTAAATCTAATTGAGATAATACACAACTTTATCTATGTTATCAAAACTTTAATATAAGCAAGACATAACTAACTCTATTGCTATATCTAAAGGTGGGTAGGCAATTTGAAAACAATCACCAATACATTGTGAATTATATCACCATATCAGACTGAGTTGTTATGCCATCTGATTTGATTTCTTAATAAAAATGTCTGCTGCAGTGCTACTTGCTTAACTAAACCTGTAAGCTAGTTATGCAATGCTAATAAAAAGGTCTGTTTAGATGCTGCCATTTTGAATTTTGTGTGATATGATGAACAGCTAATGTACTTTTCATTGCTGAGAATTGCCTGAAGAATCCTTAAGGCTTGTGGGATAAAGTCTACCTAAGGCCTAATGAATGTTAACTTAAAATCAAAAAGTTACCAATATTGCCTATACCATATTACCATAATAACCTTTTAGTGCAGACGTTTATTTCCCTGCTCCTATTATAACCCATGTCCCGAGGAAAGCCCCTCTTCAGTCCTGCCGCTTGTCAAATGTCCCACTCCCCATGACCTCTGCGGACACGCTTCGAGTGTCCGTTAGAACGAGCCCCACCGGAGCCACGGTTAAACGCGTACACTTGGTTTGTTGACGACGGATTAGTTTATCAGGGCGCTTAGCTGCTGGACGTCCTCTGCGCGCAGCCCTCTTCGCCAGCACTCATCTGGCGTTATTTTTAATCTGATAAGTCTCTCATTTGCCTAAGAATTTTTTTCTGACGGAGGACTTTTAATGAGAATTTGAGCTGATTTTCTACGTCTTTTCCGTTTAATTCCCCGTTGATATCCAAAGTAAACGCAAACAGGTTGGATTTCTAAGGTTGAGACGGGACTAAGGGGACTTTAGAAGCGAAAAAAACTTGAAATAAAATATGTTTTGATCATATCCACCGCGGTGCACGTGCAGGGCAGACGGCCATGCATTGAGCCAGGAGCGCATTTGGACTTGGCGCTGTTTAGAAGTGACTGGGCTTATCCCCGTCAAAGCCCCTCATTTATAAATACCAGCGCAACCAGGACATTATGCAGCGTGCACACACATACACCTACACACATAATACACAGAGAGTCAAGACACTAGAGGCCAATTCAGTCTGTTTCTAAGCAGTGAAATGGAGCTGGAATACTGGTGCGTAATCGGTGCGTAAAATTGTCAAATTACGCACGAGTCAAAACTAAAACTACACACTGTATTAGACTTTAAAATGCTAGTATACAGTAATAAGTAGACAAAAGGATGTTGTTTGTGCCCCTACAATTAACAGTGATTGTGGGAAGGTTATTAATCTCGGATAACATGACAAACAAGCAATGGGAAGTGACTAAAGACGCTACTAGTCATAACATTATGACCAAAACACAACGCCATAATGCGGTCACTTTCAATTTGGAACGCAAAAATTGACATCAATATGCTTATTATGACGAGGAAGATTGTTTACAATTCTTAAGCGATTTTAATTTTCTTGTTTTAACTTCTTGTAACTTAAAACGACTAATTTGAAATCATAATGGACAAAATACATCCAAAATAATAACCACTTTTTTCGATGTACTGAATAACATTCCAGTAGCATAATTATTATACACCTGCGTAAACACTGCGTAAACAATATAGGCCTACATTAATTTTATATATGCACTCACTAATTAATATTGCATATCTATCAATACACTATTAATGCACACCTCAGCCTCATAATGACAATACACCTTAATCATTTTAGCCACAAATCCATATGCATATACCTACAACCCGACTATATCTCACCCCAACCTCGTGTTGCTCCTTTCTCTGTATTAAACCAAACTTGAAGTGGATTATCGCTTTCCTCTTCATTTCTGAATGCTTTATCTCTCTTGTGCGGATTACTGCGCGCAATAGGCCTCCGCCATAGAGGGCCATTAATTAGCAATTCAGTCAATACAGCGGCGACGACACAAGGCTTTTTTACATAGGATTAAAGCCAGCTCGCATTCCTCCATTAGGATATTCCTCCTCACGAAGGGGCCTTCATTATACATTTAAGTTTTCCCCCTGAGTCAATCCGCCCGGCGCAGCAAGAGATTACAACCAAAAACAGCGCGTAACGTTCCGTGTCATTTTAGTTTTCGTTTATTTTTAATCGATGGTTGTTCACTGTGCAGCGATGGAGCAAGGTAAGGCAATGTATTCCGTCAATGGCGACTTAATGGAAGCAAATGATGCGGATTGGATATTCGTTCAGAGGCTAATAAAAGGAGATGGGGTTTCCACCGTGCGCTGGAGAATAATAATTATTGTATTCTGGTGTTGTCTCATAAAGATTTCTACTTTGCATTATTTACTTTGGATATGTTTAATCTCAAGGCTCTATGTTGAAATTTAATATTGTAATTTAATTAGGGAATACAGAAACCGTGCGTAAAATGTTTGTGACAAAAGCCAAAAATAAACAAATAAACATAAATAGTCTAGTTTAATTTATATAAGGTAAAGTTGGAACTGATTACGCATTAGACTTGATAAGATGATGCTTGATTTGTAAAGGTGCACTGGCTATTTTGGCCAGCAGGGGTCTCTCTGACATAGAGAACTCACAAGAACACTGGCGTCAATATCTGAGAGCCTCATTATTTAGGCCTGTTCGAGGGATTTGACCATATACATCGTTCTTTATGCGTGTAGCCTAATGAAATAAATCTGTAATAAATTGACTGAGTTTATAAAAATTACCACACATTAGCAGTGTATTAAATATATTGAAATTAAATTGTTAAAAAATGTGAATTGTAAGAAAATATACAAATGTAATTTCCTATACAGATAGATTTTTGTGCGTAACTTAAGCGCAGGAGAGAAGAGGGGAAAGAGATCCAGACCCAGTTAATTTCCATGTTGTGGATAATCACAATGGATCAAAATCACAAAATATAACCTAAAATAATTTATGAGGCACAAAACTTAAATTGTAAAAGCAATTTAATATATTTTTATTGTTCTATTTTCTATACCACTGTATCCAAGTGTATTGTTATGTAGGCAGTACTATAAGCAACTAATTAAACTTTCCATCCCCAGAAATGTGTCTCTCCAAGAGCCACCCACTTTTTTTATAATATTCTTACTGCCCATAAAGGTAGCAAAATACAGGAATGTACTCAGAGTATACCACACATTAAAATGAGGCCAGCTGCATTATTATAAGCAATGTTGTTCTTTTTATCAATATTATTTAATATTATCTAAGGTAATTACTATTACTCAACCCATCAATTAGAGACTACTTACTGTATATTTTCAAGTGCTCAATTTAAGTGGATTAAACAAGGACTAAACAAGGTCCAGGGTTTACCAGGACTAGGAGGTAATGATCCAAACACAAAACAGTTGATTATCTAATTAAATTTGAAAAAATAAAATAAAATAAAATAAAAATCTATCACACAAGAAAGCAAGTGAAAAAAAAACACACTTGACAGTTTGGGAATCATCTTTACCCCATTAAAACACATTAAATGCTACTATGAGTCATATTTATTTATTTCCACTGTGGCAGATTCCCAGGCGACTTGTGCGCATCATTTACTCACCTATCTGTGCGCACGTTGACGCCAGTTTGCGGCAGTGGGACTCCATCAGTGCTGTTTATCGAAACCTGTAAAAAATCAAATAGAAACACGATTGAATTCATACTGATCAACAATTGTCTATTTGGCAGACACTTTTGATACATATTAAGTCGCTAAAATAAAATAAGTAATCATGGACGCTATGGAAGATCATTATTTTTTTTTACAATCATTCACACCCGGTTAGTAATTAGTAAAAACATAAATGAGATTGTGTGGTAAAAGACACTAGGCCATAGGTCATTGTGATGAACTGCAAGTGCGTAACGTGTGCGTAATTAAAAATAGGCATCGCTGTTGCGTAAAAGTAGTGCCTAATTGTTATTATACAAAGTCAGCCATTTGGAATACTTCGAGACAGGGCATCTTATTCAGCATTGGACATATATTTAGTGCATAATGTAATATTGCCATTCATTTAATAATACATGCCTATAGTCAGAAATGACCTTAAATAAAATACGTAAAGGCATAGTATTGTAAGAAAGAAGTATTTATTGAGTCCTCCCTAAATAGGCCTAGTAATAATAAGAGCCAGCGGTGCGTAAAAATAGCACTCTTGTCACTGTGATGCTGGGTTTTGTTTTTACCAGTACATTTCTAACCTACATCATCTCATTATTCGCTGTCATCTTGTTTAGAGCAGACTATGCTGTGTTCTTTGGAGGGAGGGGGGAAAAAAGCGTGTGTTCCTCGCGCTCTGATCCGGACTCCGGTGCTGTGCTTCGGGGGGCTGTATGCGGCGGAGGAAGTGGAGAGAGGCAACTCGCTGATTCCGGAGTAAAATCACGGGGATTAGAGTCTGATTGAGATGTCTGTCGGTGGGATATTACAAAATTCATTATCGCAGCCCTCATACGAGCCTCGATATGAAGTTACACAGATGGGGGTTTTATTAGCCCAGGCTCACACTGTTTGCTTATGATAATTCGAGTCGGAGGGAATTTGCATGCAGTCGCGCTGTTAACCAGTTTTCTCCCCTTTCCCTTCACCTGCTCTACATCACTTTTTCTTCCCCTGTATGAAGAAGAAGAAGAAAGAGGAGGAGGAGAAGGAGGCTGCTATTGGAAGGTTAAGTTTTACACGGGCTGTACCTGGATGAAATAGTGCGGGTCAGGCTCAAGGCGGAAGGTTATTGCGTGTTATCTAATCACTGCGCTTTAATGAGGGCTGCCTCCAATAACTCACATGGAATGGACTGGATGCTCCGAGGCCTTACGCCGAGGTTATTTACGCCTTTTACTGCGTTCAAGGCACATTCCTGCGATATTATTTGAACCCAGTTAAACAATAGTTGACAGGAGAGGTGTTTGGATGTAAAAATGTGGGAAAAAATAGTGGTACTTGCTGTCCAGTTTGGGGTCAGATTTGAGGACTTGAAATATAACTATTTTTTCATTCTATTTTGACGCACAAATATAAAAAAAAAATGCTTTTTTTGGAGATGTGTTATTTTTGAATGTGCTTTGTACGATGATCACGATGCAAATATATTTTAAATTTCAATGTAAAATACGCCTTTAAAGCATTAATTAAACCCATACGTAAAACGTGCAAAAATGTGCAAAATAGTAAATAAAATAGGCCGAAACAGAGGTTAGTATAAATAATCTAAGCATAATTTAAAAAATGTATACAAATTTAAGAAATAATTTTATGGAAAATCTAATTCATGTAGACAAGGGAGCTTGACTTATTTTCTGTGCAATTTTTGTGAAAACACATTTTGTCGAAAATAATTAATCATATAATGGGAATACATTACAACGCTGCAAAGTTGCAATTACAGTGTTTGCAGTGAATACATAAACATATCAGAACGTGATATAATTAGGCCTAGTAATAGGCTACAGCAGGCCCTGTCATATTCACACATGCAATCGGCAATAATCGCCAATAACACGGAATTTCCAGCACTCTGTAATCTAACCTGGTGTAAAACGTCTATCCTCTCTCCTTTTGTTGTCGAACTAAAGTCGTTCAAAACCCAAAAGCCCAAAGTCTGAGAGGCTCCTCGCTTCTCTTAATCCCGCTTGTCCATGCGCCCTCACTTGTGGCGGCAGCAGCAGCAGCAGCAGCAGCAGTGCAGGCGGTTTGATACGAGTCAGTGAGTCATATGGCAGCGGGCCCAGTGCAGACAGAAAGCTGGCACGGGCCACACTTTTGGAAATTAACACAGTGGAGCCTGAGAGATGAAGCACTAACCTCCGCCATATGCTCCGTATTCATTACGCCGTGGACTTTCATAGAGCGTGGAACTCACTTTGACACTTGCGTAAGTTTTTTTAGAGTCAGAAAGTGAAAAATGTATTGCGTGACGTGACTTTAAATCGTATTTGGTGAGGGTTGACTCTGAAGTTAGACATCTGACTTCAAAGCAACAGACAGTACAGCTTTCTGCATAGTCAAAAAATGTAAAAATGTACTGTTTTACGTGACTTAAATCATGTTTGCGTGACTGAACGTAAAATATAAAGATCAAAACAACATAGCCTATGGTATAAGGCCACACAAATGCGTAATGTGCGTATATTGACTTAAGATAACTTTATTGCCTTTTTAAAACCTCAGAGTAGTGGGGATAAAAGTTAAAGTAATCAACCTTTATAAAAACAATGCACTTGATAGTAAAATACAAAATATTTGCGCAAACGGCTATATTTAACGCACCATTAAGCCCGAATCTTTCAACATGACGCGTCATTTTACGTACAAAATCCTTCCCTTTAATTCAGAAGACTACGGACCAAAACACGCTCCAGAGCCCACTGGTTCCCACAGCAGACTCTCGGCTCTTTCACTACACCCTTCCTATACTCCATCACCGCTAACGATACATCATTATCATGGGCCGAACCCTGCCCTCACATCTCTCCACGCTCCTTTTACGCTACAGCCGCCGCTTTGAAAGTCACGGGGAGGGAAAAAAAGCGAGACCCGAGTGGAACCAATTCCTCCACTCGCATTAAGTCACATCTCACTTTGTTAAAGCGGCCGAACTTACCAGTCTCTCCAAAGCTGCTCCGTTTTCTCCCCGATCTCTGCTGTTTTAAGCTCAAGCGTAAAAAAGATAAATCCCAAACAACACTTTTAGGACACTGTCAAAACGCTTCAAAGTCCAGACGCGAGTAAAAACGGGACTCCTCGCAGCGTTATCCAAAAGAAAAAAAAAGCAACGCTCCCTCTCTTACACTATTGGACGTGTTTTCTTTGCGTCTTTGCTCTCTGGTGCCTGTCTTTAACTTTTCCCTTCTTGAAAGACGCTCCTAGAGTGGCGCATTTTTTCCTCGCTGTCTTTTAGAGCGAAGAGCTAAGAGAGAGGGACCCCGGGTGCGCGCGTCCCGCTTCTAAAAGGGGTGTGTTTGTTGTCTATGCGCGCTATGCCCGTGTGGATGTGTGTGTGTTTGTGTGTGTGTGGTGGAGCTCTGAGGGGCTCAACTTTCAGCAGCAATCAAACAAACAGAGTGACATCTAAAAAAAAAAAAAAAAAAAAAACGCATATAGGAGAGAGATATGTCCAAGGTCCAGCCCTGCCTATTTTAACTACACACACATATGGAAGCATAGAAAATATGTGAAATTTTAGCTTTTTACATTAATTTAAACATTCCACAACAGACAATATTAGGAATTTAAAACACAAGAAATACATAACCTTATTTAACATATATTATTTTTAATAATGTTTTTTTTTGTTATGACGTCAATTAAAAGCGGTGTAGGTAATTTTGAGCATGTTTACTGCTAAGGCACAAATAACCTGTGATGATGTGAAGGCATGGCTCATACAAATGCATAGGTATAGAATGAAAATGTATAGACAGGACAATTGAAGCTAGCTAAAATTGAGGCTAAAAGTAAAAGCTAAAGAGCACCAATCTTAAAACCATCAGCCTGCCATGGGATTACAAAAGGAACTAAGTATATCTTTCTAATCTGTGTCATATATTATTCATAACTAACTGATGTGCATGTTGAATGAGGTACTGTCATGTAATTATTATGATAAAATAACGACGTTTAATTTTTTTTTTTTTCAAATAATAAATCTTTGTCTTTGCCTTTTGATGCATGATAGCCTTTTACCAGCCTGTCAAACTGATAAATGGTTATTATTGATTTTAACCATTAATCATACTAACAAAAATCACTTAATCCAGCCACAGGGGGGTCACAAGTAAGTGTACTCTTTGTGCCGCTCCCAGGCCTGGATAAATGCAGAATAATGTATAAGGAAAGGGATCCAGAGTAAGACCTATTTTCCAAATCAATATGCCAATCAATGCACACTAGGAAGACTACACCAGCTTTAAGGGCCTGGGCATGTCTTACATTAACAAGATTGTAAGGTTTATAGTTACCAGTCTGGCCAAAAACATTTAAAATGGAGCATTGAGCTACTGGTATTAAGCAGCACACTGAAACACTATAGACCTCCCCACCTCACCGCCAGGCTGACACAAAATTGCTTATACTAGCTTTAAGATTATTGGCACTGATCACATTGCAAAAGTCTTGTGGAATAAAATAGTTTGACATGTCCTTTTTTTTTTTTTTTTTTTTTTTTAAATCAGAACTTTCTGTAAGGTTTTATGTTATTAGGTGTTGATACAAAATAGCTTATGCTAGCTTTAATGGCTCAAGGTTTATTTTTGTTTGATAATGTGTAAAATTAACAGGAATAAGAATAGTCTTCTGCTATAAGCGACAATTGCCAACATGGACTGAAAAATTGCCTACAACATTTATAAAGGGGAAATAATTCAGCCTTTTAATAGTAAAAAAATATAGCAGGATTAGTAGAGGTTTTCTGGCTATATTTTCAATATCCCAGTCAGTCTGCCACACACCTGATAGTAACTTAAATTTGCCTACTCCAGCTTTATTGGCTTAACAAGCAGCCGTAATAAGGCCAAAAGTCTGGTGGACTAGAGTGCATAATGCGTAATATTTTTTGCTGTGGAAAAAATGCGTACCCCAGCTTTAATTTCCCTCACCATACTGCTTAGTTGGATCAGTCGTGTGATCATTAACATATCCACGAATTATAAATGTAAGAATATAATGTATAATGTCCATGTTGGGTGTGAAGTGAACAGCTGGCTCGGATGCAAATGCTCTTCATGGATCCGGATTCAGATCGTAGTAGACCCGTCCACGCTGTGCACAAACTGCACAGACCCAGGCCCGCCTTTCTCCCTCCTTAATCCTTCTTTTACATTTTTAGTCATACTCCCATTAAAGCGCTAATTAATGCGCGCGTCCACATGGGAATTTCCTCCGGGAGAAGGAGAGAAAGGAGAGCGGAGGGGAGGGGGCGCAGCGAGGCACGACGACGCCCACCATCACAAACACACGCACCGAAGTGATGCGTAAAAGGGAACGGCTTTGGACGCGTTCTTTGATGTGGGAGAAATGCCTATTATAATTTCCAAGCACTGACAGATTCCTTCAGAAAGGTCCAGCGTAAAGGCCATATATTATTGTGTTGTACTACATTCCACGTGCATAGGTAATACGGTTTTAATGCATGGAGCATGGACTTGGAAAATATGATTTGTATTATTGCATTTATTATAATATTGATTATCGATTAAAAACCTTAACGTGAATGTTAATATTAAATATCTTTGTCAGTGCAGCCTTTAGTCAAATAAAATTCTGACCATGAGAAGTAGGACAGGTGGAAATCCCAGAATAACCCACATGAAAACGTACTCCCATTTTAATCATAAACATATTTTAAGATTAACTGCAATTAGACATCACAAAAACATAAATGTGCGGTATTTAATTCCATACGAGTATTTTCCAATTTAAATATATGCCACTCTTTCAAATTTGACAAACTTTGATGTTGACGTTGGGCGTTAATTAAGAATTACGCACCCAATTACGCATTCATCGATAATTACGCGCACCGTTACGCACGCGTTACGTCTCCATCCCGCCCCTCACTGACACACGAAAAGGCAAGAAGGCAGCTATATATTCTCCTCTTCTTTCTTACCTTCTTTATATACAAAAGAGAAAAAAAAAGTGGAGTGTGGAGTCTCGCTTTTCTCACGCGGGAAAGGTACGGAGGAACGGCTGAAGTTCAGAGAAAGAAGGAGAGAGAGGCTGGCGGCTGTGAAATCTCTCGCCTCGGGGGCCAAACCGACGGCTTCGTTTCATTTCAAGCGCTTATCGATTCTCCGTTGTCATCTTCGGCGACGCAGAAGGACACTTGAAAGAATTTGTGATGGGGCTGTGATGTGAGAAACGAGGGGTGACCTGCTCCGCTTCTTAACGAGCACATCAGGCAGACAGCAGCCGCCGTACAGTTGGACATTTCAACTTTATTCCCCCCCCCCCCCCCCCCCCCCCACACTCCCCCTTCCCCTCCCTCCCTTTGCTACTGCTGCATTCAAGACAGGACTTTTAAAAACACTGCTCTGCTTTCAGCCATGCTCTACTGGCTAGCATAATATCACTACATGTAAAGTTTAGAGTCCCTCATGGTGCGTTTAAGGACGCTGCATATTTTCATATCTGAATCTCATTCTCATAATATAGTCTTAGGGGTGATTTCCCAATAGGATGCTGATATAATATGATGCATGCAACACAGCCCATTCCCTTTGGATATAGCATCATAAGGCCTAATGTCGGCATATGACAACCCAGCAATATAATATGCAGATATATGGAGACAAGAGGATTCTGGGAATATGCACAAAGGCTGTTTCTGTAGAATCATTTTGAGAATAATATTGAAAATAATCTTGCTATATTAAAAATATAGATGTAGAAGGGAAGTTATCAGTGACAGTAAAAGCCAATCATTTGTTCGGATAAAACCTCCATCAGTGTTTATGAAATATGATGACAATGAAATCTGAGGTATGACTTGACTCGACTTATCTGTATTAAATATGACCAGTGGAGCTCATTGAACTCGTGTAAGGTCATCACAAAGCCGTGTAGGTGACTCTATGCCACAAGCAACTACTCTGCATGGTATGAAGGTGTTCTACTGCAGTGGTTCTCAAACTGTGGTGCTGGTACCACTTTGTTTGGTGGTACTCAGCACTCTTTTGCAATTCAAGTGCTGATAATCTGTAATGTTCTTAAGTTTTGGCAGGTTTAATTCTGCTTTAGACTTATATGGTAGGCAATAGGATGTGTGTTCTGCATTGCAATGTAACGATGCAATGCTGTATGATGAAATCAGGAGCTGATTTATGAACGTGTATTGTTTTATGATAATAATGAGTGTCTTTAGATAAATGTGATAGTGAATGGGTTTAGTGTGGGGTGTGTGGACTGTCTACCGTAATGTCCTTTAGTATATAATGCACTTTACATCTGCAGTTTTCATATTAACTGGTTCCTTGTGTACCCAGGGACTACGTATGATTATTCTGGTGCAGAGCATAACGTCTCTGTACACTGTCCCTACCAAATCAAATTTAAACTGAACTTGGTAGTCATGGTTTAGACCTGGTATTGTTTTGGATTTGTCCTAGTTTATTCCTGATTTAGACCCAGTTTTGACCTGAAGTTATACTGGTTTAGTCCCAAATTCATCCTGGTTTATTCCTGGTTTAGTCCTGGATTAGTCTTGATTTGGTTCTGCTTTTGTCTGGGATTTGTCCTTGATTTGTCCCGTTTTGGTCCTAGTTGCTTTATTTTGAACTTACACCCTAACCCTAACCCTTACAGGAATAGTTGCATGGGCATACAAATACAAGGGCCAACATAATGCCTGATTGTGCAAATACAGAAAAACTAAAGGCCTCATGGCAGTCTATTGTTATTAAATACCAGCCCATATACAGTATTTAGTTGTATCCCAAAACAATAATGTGATAACACAGTTATGTTATTTTGCATTCATATTTATATTTATATATATACATGCAATATTATTGCCTTATTGTTACATTTGTAGATCCAAACTGAGACTCAGAGTATCCCTTTCTTGTTTGGTTCTGAAAAGCTAAGTCACCTGAGTAAAACACACTGGCTTGCATTTGTGTTTTGTCACTGTTTATATGAAAAATTGCACTTTAGTGTCATCTTAAGACTTCAACAAGTGCTTAAATACTTCTCTGAGTGGTTAACACTCCTGCCCCACACCAGAAGGTGACATAATTGATGCCCACACTGACCTTTCTGTTGGTGGTCTGCATAGCTTCTCTCTGGGCACTCTGTAGCTTCCTCCCACTGTCCAGAGACATGCTTGTATGCCAGCATTTACCAACACACTGAAGGTTCAAGGTTGTATTCATAATTATAATATGATAAATTGATCCCCTCTTCTGTCATTCTGTCAACTGTCATGAGAGGCCTTGATTCTCTGGTGCTGTTTGATTATGAAAGCAGCTCCAACCACACGTGATTATCGCCTGTAGTGCTCTGTCCAACACTGCGCCCACGTAATAAAACTTGGAGCGAAATGTTGTGTTTCCACTGCCACAAATCTTTAAACAGATCAGTTTATGTGCTGCTAATATGCTAGAAGCCATGTAATGAGCCTGGTCTGATTTTATTGAAATTGAAAGCAAGGGAACATTTGGAAAAAGATGTAACAAAGCAACACATAACATAAGATCCCGCTAAGACAGAATTATCCTGTGTGTGTTTCCTTTTGTCAAGTGTCACTCCAGCAGCGTTATTAGTGCGAAAGCTGGCTGTAAATTAAGCAAATTAAAAGGGTGGCTCTTAGATAGCTCTTGAGCTTGTTGAGCGGCTTTGTGCTTGATCCTCCGTATTCCGGCTCTGTCACAGTACCAGAGGGAGCGCGAGCAGCTAGTAAAGCACTCCCGACTCAGCCACACGCCTTGTGGTTAGCAGTGCACCGGGCCAGGCCAGTGGATGACTTACATGACAGGGTACCCTCACGTCTGCTGCCCAGACCTACACGGTGTATATTTAAAAAGCACTCAGCCCTCCGTCTTTGTCTTTCTTTCTGTAATTATCCCCGTCGCCGGCTTCCAAAGAAAACGCTCAGCTGATGTCATTGTGGTTTTGGCCACCCCTGCTATTAATCCCATGCATGAAGCGCCGCCAAATGAATAAGGATTACATTGAATTAAAACTAAAGGGTCGTGTTTTTATGTGAAGACGTTAAGTGCTGTCAGTTCCTGGTCAGTCAGTTGTCTGCGTTCCTCTGGCAGAAAAAAGTTAATCATAATATAAGTTCAGAAAAAAAGAGACAGCAAATAAGGGGCAACAACTCCAACATATAATACTTAGCTTATTGAAAACACTGGTTTACACAGATATGCTTAGCTGATGAAAACAATGCAGTATCTCTGCCAGGTCAGTAGAGGCACTGTAAACCTTGTTGACTATAATACTACACTGGTTAGACACAAACAGCAAAATAGCAAAGGTCCAAAACAGCTACCCTTTTAAACTAGTTTTTTCCAGAGCACTGCACAGTATGAAGAGTAGCCTATGCATCTAACACTAGTAAAACGTAACTTTGCTTGTTTCTTTCCTGTTTTGGTCACATTTTTCTCTACAGACGCCCTCCTATGTTTCAGAGTAAAGCACTATTGTAAATAATCATGAGTCTGGTTGACTCCTGTGTGATCCCTTTCTTGGCTTAACCCTCGTTTTCTCTTCCTTGTATTTGTACAAAGGTTTGTCGTTGTGTTGTGTTGTTATGGCTAACCGGAACGTGACGCTTTCTTGCAAGACTCGGGACTTCACCGCACACTGGACACACGATTCAACGCATGAACCCTCGCACAGTGCAAACAAGTGGTAGTTTACGATTTTACAAATTCCACATTGTGCTGTGTGACCTCAATAAATCTTGTAAGACTAAAAAAAAAATTGCACAGTGTACCCCTGGCTTAACAAGCCCTCTACACACATAGATGTTCATCTAGTACCCTCTCCTGAAATCTAAAAAGTACTGTTCTTGAACTTTTCTGATTTGACAACTGCAAGGTGTAGAACCAAAACAAAAAATGTAAACAAAAACAACTTGGCCCTTATCTTTTTTTATTTTTTTATTGTGAATAAATCAGCTGTGCCATTGTTGTCAGTAAAACTAATATTTGATTTTAACATGTTTACCGCTTATCTTGGGACATGTGGGTGTTTGTTATGAAATATGAACAATATATACTGCTCAGAGCACCTCAGGAGCACCTGGTTGAGGCGTACAAGGCGTAGAAGTAAACAAATTAGAAAATCCGGACATAATTATTCTAGTCTAGATGCCTTCTTTCAAATAATATTAGATGACCTGGATGAGTGAGAACATCCAAAGATGAAAATTAGCAGAGTGGATTCTTATTAACAGTCAGTATTTTGTCAACTGGGTTTTTTAATGTCACTTGCAGCACATTTTCTTATTGCAGGTGTGCTTATTGTTTACATTTTGGCTGGTGCTATCATTTTTTTTAAGTGTGTTTATCTGCAGATGCTGTTTTATTTGTTTTTAAGCTAAATATACCTTCTTGATTGGCAGGTGTCCTTACCTTTGACTTTGGACATGACAGGGCGCTGGTCAAGCATGATTAAAAGTGTCCCCAAGACTAAGCCATTCAAGGCATTCATTACTCTGACAGCCACAGACAGGGCCTTACACCAGCGCGCCTGATCTCTGGCACAGTAATAGTTGGTGCATGCATAAACACATGCGACCTCAGCCTTAATCACAGGTGCGAGCAGGCCAATAAATTGCCCAAGCAGGTCTCTGATCAATTACATGAAAAAATCAATTGGAAGCTGCCACTAACCTGCCTAAGGGGAAATCGGCCAAGAATGAAATTGGTGTGATAAAATGACTATGATGCCTCCCACCCCGTCAATAACATGTAAAACAGTTGGCTAACATGCTAACTCTCCTGTCAGCAGACCCGAGGTGCACCCAGAGGTCACCACTGGAAACAGCTCAGTCCTAATTGGTCTGCTGTGGCACAAGGAGGGCAGGCCAGAGGCAAGGGGTGACGGGTGCTAGGCAAAATTAGGCTTTTTAAGATACAGGAGAAACTCAATAAGGTAAAAGCTGCAGTCTAAAATGACTACACTTAAAATAAAAATCTGTAAAATACTGGCAGCTGTGGTTAAACATATAGTTCAACAGTAAATTACATTAAAATTACTGTAAAAAGTACAGTTTTTTTCAATGTTAATCAGAGTTCTGAGTCACATAGGCATGGCGGAAAAAGAAATGCTATTTTTCATTCAATGTATAAGTTTTACACTATAACCAGATATTTTTACGGTAAAATTCTGATAACCCCAGCAGCCAGTATTTTACTGTAAATTTTACTGACTGCACAGATTGAACCGGCAACCTTTTAGTTAGTAGATGACCTGCACTACCTCCTGAGCTACTGCCATCCAAACATTTTAACACCGATAAAGTCATGCATGTAACTTGGTAAACTGCCAATAGTGAATGAAAGCTGGTTGTCTGTCAGAGTCTGTCCTTTAGCGTTAGCTTTGTGATTAACTGGCCATGGTCTACTTGTGTACCCTGCTTCAAGACCAAAGCAGCTGAGAACAGCTCCAGCTTTCACGGTCCAAAACAGGATAAGTGGTAGAAAATGAAAGAATGAATATCCCGTAGACTTTTAGCATCACAGTAGTGCAAATCAATGATGGTAATGATAAATCTGATTATTACAGTGTTATGTAAACAGCCAAACATAATGTTATTTTTTCATTTGGTGTGGGAGTTGTTTTGTAAATTTGAATTAGTTGAATTAGTTAGAACACAGCATTGCAAACATCTAAAAATGATAATATACCAAGGCAACATAAATACTACACAAGGATATGATATGAGAGAGAGAGAGAGAGAGAGAGAGAGGGAAGGGGTGCTGGTGGTGAAGGGAGGGGGTGGATGCGACTAATCTGAAATCAGGATGCTAGTCCTGTGTCATGGTTTGTGATTAGTTCCAGCGTTTTAAACTAGTTTCTGCTTTTCACTGAGCTTTGTCGACTGGATGCACCAGTACCACAGTACTTGACCACAACAATGAAACACAGTGACAAGAAGTGGCATGTTCTGAAAAGGGCTGTGACACATTCCTCATAAGGTGGAATTGACTGGCACTGTGCCTGATTTTAAGAAACAGCAACATTATATTATATAAGGACATTAGTGACCCATTGGCCTTTTCATCTTACAACACATCACAAGAAAGGTACAGTATATAAAGGTGCATATGCTAGATAAAAGAGAGTCAACCATGTGGTTTTGGGCCTATCTGAACAATAACTTATATTTTTCCACATGCATAAATACCAGTTTTGTCTTTTGATCTGGAAATGCACTGTTGGAAAATTGGAGCAGTTGATGGATGATAAACCTAAATATCCAGAAAAATATTTCAATAATTCAATAATTCAAACATTTCCATGAGTGCTCTGATTGGCCAATATGTTTTTAATGGAAATAATGTCACTTGTGCTTAAGTAAAATTTTGTCAAAATGACTCAAAGTCAAGAGATGTTAACAGATGTTTAAATTGGTTAAAACATGAAAATTGTGAAAAGAGGCATCGCTAAAATAACGTCTGTGACTATCTTCCCCAAACTATATCAGTCATGTACAATATTTCCTAAGTTGTCTACATATACTGTATGTAGTCTTTGGTTGAAATTTGAATTTTTACTCGATATCTTTGGTAAAGTAGGCAGCAGAGGGACATGATGTCAGGGAGCCAGTGTAGAGATACATAGTTGTAGTATTTGTACATTTGTTTAAAAGATTAGTAACTAAATACTAGATGAGCAATTTCAATGAACACTGCTCTTAAAAATATTTTATGCTATAATTTTCCTTATGCCTAACTTATTTTTTTGATTTTTTACATATCCATGCTCCTGTAAAGGATACATAGCCACATTTGATTTGAAGACAGGCTTGTAGAATGGGAGAGAAGTGTTGTGTGAATGAGTAGCGGGTGCTGGGCTGGTGGTGGTGGTGGAGGATGAGAGGGGAGTGTGTGTGTGGGGGGGTCTAATCCAGTCCCAGTGTGAAACTGTTGACATTTGTGCTTTTTTTCCCTTCATTATGTGACTGGGGCTGTTTTGCGCTGGATTAGCTACAAATCTCCCATGCAGCACATTCAGCATGCCACTAGTAGTTTAACTTCATTAATAATGGATGAAGAGATTGTAATCCAGGAGCACGAGAGCAGGCTAGAGGACCGTACGCATCCACACACAGCCCTCTGGCATTCTCCTTTCACTCCACACTGCCATAACGCCAGCCCTATTGTGCATTCCACCTGTAATATGGCATTAGTCCCATTGTCTCAGGTTTTGATCCAATCGGTGGTGAATAAACGGGGAGGAGAGTTGGGGAAGTCTCGGCGGTGCATACGCTAGTGTCTTCCATTGATTGTGTTTACTCAAGCTTCTCATTGCAGACTATTATAGAAGAGCGGGGGACACACCCTGGCCTAACAGCAGGATAAGAGGGATTAAAGGTATACATATTCACCATTTCGTGCTGCCATTCTTTGATTTCCCACAACACAATGAAGATACAGCCCGTGGCATGAAGGTGGGCAGATTTAAGCTCGCAAGCTCATTTGTATTCAGATTGGCAGCACCGTGAAGCCTCGTGTGAAATTATAGACATATGGACGTGCATTGACAGACTGATAATGACATTACATACAATAGTAATGAGTGAGCTATAACTTTAGGTAGTTGTGTTAATACTTCTGTCTTTTCATCTTATTTGCAACACATTTTGTCCTTGCAGGTGTGGTACTGTTTTTATACATTGATGTTTTTGCAGGTGCAGTGATTTTGTGTGAAGTGTGTTTTTACAGGTGCTGTGACCTTTTGAAGATTTTGTGTTTTTAAACTTAAGATGTTTTCTTTGTGTGCAGGTGTCCATTTAAGTGGAGTTGCAAATGATTTTTTATTGTGCAACAAAGATACAACCTATGGCATGAGGGTAGGTTGATGAAAGTCTAGAGGCAGATTGGTGCAGAAGCATTGTGCAAAATTATGGACAAGGACATGCACTGACACATGATAATGATGATATTACATGAATCAGTGATGAGATATAGCTTGACATAGCTGCATGTGTGATTGTAAGACTGTGCATGTGTGATTAAATATAGAAATGTAGTTAAGTTATGTTAAGACATGTTTCTACAATAACATGGGATGCCGTTATTGTCTTCTTCCCCTTCTGTAAATGGGCGGTTGACATTTTTTGGTCCTGCAGTGTGAAGTTGAACACAAATAATATGAAATAATAATTCTGAATAATAATTTGAAATCTGTTTAATTTTAAGCACAACTCTGTTATTTCTATATTATTTGACATTGCCCAGTGGTATGACCTTTTCTTTCATACCGCAGGGCATTCATTACATTTTGGCCATTTGAATTCTTGTCAAAAAATATTTAACATATCTGTTGTGGTAAATTATAAATATGTCACTTTCCTATCATAAAATTTATTTTTAACATTCAGAATTAGATTTTGTGGAAAATACAGCTGTCACACCACAGGACACTAAACAGAAACATGTTAGTAGTTTTTCAGAAAATTAGGATTTTACTAAAATTAATAATAAAATAACACTTCTGATTGACCTTTAGCCCACAGCCTTAACTCCAGAGGTATGTCTGATCTATAAATGACAGATGAGGTCCTGTAGGTTTTGCTGCAGCTGCCTGTTTAAAGAACTGATTTTCACGTCACACTGCCACGACACCATTTTGATTACAAGAATAAACTTATTTTAATTATTATTGTAGGGTTTGGGTGCAGTTAAAAGTATTGTTTTAGTAAAGTTCAAATATTTGACATTATCCCAAAAACTTTATGACCTCTCCCAAACTGTAGTGACCTATTTTGGGAATGTTTGTATTTTGAAAATGTTATGGTCACACTGCAGGACATTTTAGAGTTTAACAAATACAAAAAATAAATGACACATAACTCTAAAGGTTTTATTGTAGGCCCTATATGTTCCACTGCTGACAGAATTTTGGCAACATTATTTAGCAAAACTTTTCGAATGATTATAGAAAAAGTGGGCATCACTTCAACCACCAAAATACATTTCCATTTTAGCATTTTGACCAATAACACTGTCTAACTATTCTTCACACACAATAAAGTTATGAAATCTTTTATCTTTTGTTCGCTGATTTTCAGAAAGAATCCACATTAACACAGAATCTACTGATAGAGATCATGAGCAACTGGCCAGGGGATTTAACCCACAATCTCCTTACTGAGAGGAAGTACAGCTAACCACTCTGCCACTGGCTTTATAAAGAGAAAAGAGGCATGAGAGGGGAAGGCAGGAAAGCCATTCAGTGTCAGCCCTAAAGTTATTGATTTGAAACAGACATTAACTGTTAGCAATTAAAGACGAGTTGAGACATGATGAAGACAGCTACAATAAAGTATCAACGCTAAAGCTTTTAACCTTCAAACTTGATTTATTGTGCTTATAAAATTATTTCACAGTGGAAGTTTTCTTATTGAGTTTAAGTGCCCTATCTTTACTTCACATTCAGTTTCATACATTTATGTTGGTCATGTGGGTACTTGCCTATACGTCATCACAATAGATCTTTATCTAATTCTTACACAGCATTATAGATGTGCAACTTGGAAAAGCTGATGTCAAATATTATGTAATGTTACAAGTCTAAATTTAGTCCGGTGTCTTTGTTCTTGTGCTATGAAAAGGCATGGTGAATGATACAGTGATATATAAGCTCAGTGAAAGCACACTTATTTTTGGCACATGATTCAAAACAATAAAAGTTTCCCATAGGCACCTGTTGGTGAACTTCCTGAACCATCTGAACCATCCTGTTTGTTCTTGTCAGTCAGTCTTAAATACATGAAACAGCAAGTATTTGCTAAGTATTTACCAATTGAGTACAATCTTTTCAGGGATTTCAATACCTGAAAACTAATCAAAGGTGCTGCCTCTTTCTATTGGGAAATAAAAGTGGTTCTGTTTTAGAAATAGACTTCTCTGAATTGATCCCCGAGGGTAAATTTAGCGCTGGTGAAAGTGTGAGGCTGAAGTACTCAGAATCTGTACTTGTGTACAATAACTGAAATTGCACTACAAAGGCTACTGCTATTAACACTACTGCAAGTACTAGTACTACTACTACTACTACTACTACTATACTGGTACTTATAGTAAAGCTACTGCTGCTACTACTGTTACTAGTTGCTAGTGGCCTACTACTGCCACGACTGCTTCTACTGCAACCACTGTTGCTGCTACTACTTCTATTAATGCTACTACTACTATAACTGCTAATATTACTGCTGCTTGTAACTACTACAACAACTACTATAATAGGTAAAATTGATCCCAGGACATTCTGGTTTGTTGTGTGTGTTACTTATCTTGCCACCAAGGTAAAAGAACAATTACAACAGCTTTTTGTGCAATAAAACTGTATTAATTTAAATAAAAGTATGTCTTAGAACAAAAACACAGTAAAAGTAACATATTACTTTTTACCTCTGCTGACACAAATAATTGTGCTATATTTTTGCCGGTAGTCAGTAGCTATAATTATGGGACTTGGCTCCACACACACGCGGGTGTTATGTGGTTACAAAACAGTTTCACAGGTCTTAAAGTAAGCTGATACAGATCTGATACTACTCTCCAAAGAACGGCATGTGGACTGCCTTTGACCCTTCATATACTGTACTCCCGGATCATTTGAAAAGTGCTAGACACTGAGTTAATCTGTTAGCTTCCGCGGCTAACATGTCATAAAAACGCTATGCCTTGTGATGCTCAAATAACCAGTAGCTGTATTATGTCAATTATGCAGAACCAAAAAGATTGTTGGATTCTAGGTACACACAAATAAAAGGTGCCAAATGTTTCATTTAATATTAGCCTGGCCTGCCACCTACCTGTCCAGTTTGAGATTCAGCGTTCAGAACAAACCGATTTAATGCAACCAGACAGACATCTAACATCAGAACATAAGGCAGTAGAAACATATGCAGAACAGATACTACAATAGCTCAATAGAAATGCAACCTATTGGAGAAACAAAACATAAAGCCTAGTTAATTTCAGTTATACAGTACGTAACTGGTCGGTAGGCCTGAGGCAGAGGATTTAACCCACAGTCTCCTTCCTGAGAGGCCCGTTAGCTAACCACTCTGCCACTGGCTTTTAAAGAGAAAAGAGGCATGCACAGTATGAAGCATGAGGGGGGAGGCAGAAAAGTCTAATTTAGTGTTAACTCTAACTTGAAGCACGCTCACGTACTAAAGTTCAAATACAATCTTTTTGTCTATATCAGTGGATTATGGTGGTACATTGGCTTTTTCTAGTGGTACTCAGAAGTACTTTGTGGTTTAGTTCTGGTTTAGCCCTAGTTTATTCATGCTTTTGTTCTGGTTCAGACCCAATCTGAGACTAGTTTGACTTGGTATGTCTATATGTCTAACAAGTTACAACATGTGTAGTTTAACACGTTACAGTAATAGGCAGGGCCGGATCCTGAAATAAACGCTCAGACTGGGGTTGGTGATGGGGTGGGGGGAAGAACATGATCAGAAAGGTCTGAACAGCGGTCAGGGGCGACATAGGCAACATGGTAAGGGCGCTGAATGACTGAGGGGCACTGTTACAGCACCATGATACTGCTGGAATAATGTGGAAGTGTGTTATTTAGTGTTTACATTTGTAGTAATTAGGGGGCCACAAGCAAAATCTTGCTTAGGGCCACTGAAATTCTAGAGCCAGCCCTGGTAATGGGACAGGAACAGTCCTATAATGGAACAACAATTTGCAGCCTTTTCTACCAGTGTGGTCCACTTTGTAGATAACAATCCTAGATTTGTTACTTACTTAGTTCTTACAGAGTTAATGTGCTGGTTAAATCATAACAGCATATGCAAATAGGATTTATTTCTTTCACACAAACATATATTATACAAATTCAGTGTTTGTAAACAGAATGACAGTTAGAACTTTAACCGACCACAAAACCTTTCCAGCTGAGGATTTAGCATTAGCCACCAAGAATCACAATTATGAATAATCAAGATATTTTTGGCAACTGACAACCAATCAACAACACATGTGCACTCAGGCTTTACTGCAATTAGCACCGCCTATAACCTATAGGACATTTAATGTATATTTCTTAATTTTAACACTGGACAAGTAGTTTCAAAATGTGTCAGACAACAAATACAAATCCTACTTTAATAAGTTAACTTTATATTGCACCTTTTGTTTTTGATGCATGCTCACTTTATTTTCTTGCTTTCTGCACTTTATTCTGTATGAAGAACAGCTTAACAAGTGAATTTCTCCACTGTGAGATTAATAAAATTCAGTCTAATCTATGCTAACAACAACCATTCGATCGTACTGTCTAAAAACCTGTCTAAATTAATGTTTTTAATTTGCTGCTTTGTAAAAATGAATGGGACAGAACGCGACTTGTCTCCAAACTGTATGCCTAAGTTATTTAAATACATCACTTGAGAAAGGGTCTATAGATTACATTTGGGAAAGAGTGTTTTGATGTGCGGTAAAAGACAATATTTATAGTCTTAAGTATGTGACTAACCCCTCTCGTCTGTTACTGGCAGCCCATTCATTTTAGAGCTCCGTACTGTAGGCTCGACAACAGTGGCCCAGTTGTTGCCCATGACCAGTACAACTGCACCAGTTGTAGGTTTAGCACTTTGCTCAAGGGCACAGCAGCTGTTGTTATTGGTAGCACCGGGCACGTTTACTGTCTCCGTAGCGACACAACCTTCCTTGTGTAACCGCCGCGACTTCTCCCAATCGCACAATTAGCTGAAGGCTGTTGGGAGGCACGGGGGAAGAGTGCATGGACAGCTTTGATGTGTGAGGTGCCACATTGCTTCAAATAAATGCTTAATGACCTAAGCTTAGGTGATGTCATAGTTCATTGTTATGGCACTTGCCAGTCTCATAAATAATGCTTAAGATTGTTTCCAAGTACCTCTTTTGAGTGACACGGCAGTTTGGTGCGGCGCGGCGCTGGTGACCCCTGGCATGCTGTGAATGTCACACAACAGTTTCCATTGTAATGTAACAAACGGAGCGCACACACAATGGGAGAGATGAGACGGATTGCTAAATTCAGTCCCCAATGTTAAAACTACAAAGAACTTGGAAAAGACACAAATGTTACATGCGAGGAGCTAAAATTAGAACATGTTCAAGATGACTGTTTGACAAGGGCAATTTATTATGAATGTGACACACTGTACATTCACATGGCTATCTATTCTTATATCTAGCTAATATCTGCTCTGACACGAGGAGATTTAGTGGGAATATATTCTCGAATCCTGCATGTGTCATAGGGGTTCATCATCAAATACAAGTTGCCTTCATAAAGTATTCACAGACCGGTACCGTTCCTTATTTGTTCCCTCTGTCTGAACTTCATTCTTTGGCCCCAATCTCCATATAAACAAGTCAATAAATCATAAGAACATCTGAAATTAGATGCGTCAGGTTTGCTGCCTGATACCTTCAGTATATCAGCTCTCCAAAATAATAAATAATATACAGCCAAGCAATAATCGCTTCATAAAAGGAACATTTCTGTGAGAGCTTCCTTTACATGACCCTTGTGCTAATGCTGCTGAGGTGTAGAGTTACAAAAAAAGATGGTAAAAGTAGTTTTTAAGTTAACTAAATATACAACCATCACAATTTTTAAGTCTTATTTTTCAGAGATCACTCAGGCTGTGTCAGAATCTCCTCCCTAGTCCCTAACTTCTTCTGTATAGTAGACCATTAGAGGAGTCAGTTCACTGGCTGTTAGCCACATGACACTGGCGTATGTGTAAAAAAAAAAGAAAAAAGATTGCTGAACTCAGCTGATCATGGGCCTTTGGTCTGACCAGACTTGAGTGATATTTAAGGGGCTGTTTAGGTGATGTTTTGCTGAATCCGCAAAGGCTGATTGTGGTATGGTGTTTCATTTACACAAAGACAGGATTTCTGATTTCCGAATGCGCAATCTTTTGAAAACTCTGGAGGAGGTGTTTTGGTCTCACAGTGGGTGCCGCTTGTAGCTCCACTCCGCACTCATGTGAACTGTGGAAACAGCGACTCACTGAAAACAATGATGTACCAGCCCCAATTTGAACAGTGATTGGCTGACTGCCGGGCGCACGTCAGCTGACCCACAAGAGACTTTTGTCTCACGTTCATTTTTAGTCCAGTAACTGTCAGTAATATCTGTGTAAGTACTTACTTTTAGGAGAGACTTAACGAGATTGGCTCCAGAAAACCACAAGATCTAAAAGTACTTATGAAATTAGAGACTGGAACTAAATTTCCTCTGCTGTTTACTCACTGTGTTGTGTTTAGCTTTTGCGGGGCCCACAGTGCTGTTTGCTAGACACATACAGGTACTACAGATTACTGTAGTTTTCTTCACAGTATTTTTGTGTAAATGTAAAACACAGGTGGGATGACTGTTGTGTTTTCCTGGTCAGTGTTGTTGTGTAAACAGGCCCTTAGTATTTACAGTGATATAATAATCACATGTTTCATATTTAACATGTTATCTCATTAATGAATAAAAGGGACTGGATTATGCCTTGAGAGGAAATCATTTATTCACCTTTCCAAGCTAAGGTAAGGTAATGTTAGCGATTATACAGAGTAAAGGGTTAAGAGCAACTTATTCATGATTACAATGTGACAAAAAGTAAAATAAACTAACTGGTAAAAATAACTGGTATCATCCAAACGTTTACAGTTTGAAGACCTGTTGAGATCTTGCTGTTCTTCTCTGAAAGTCGCAAAACTCTCTATATGGCTGTCCATTAGTTTTCAACATGCATTGTGGGAAAGTTTGAATCCACTAATTTTCCTTCACTAGACATTCTGACACCACTACAAAAAGGCATGACCACTCTGTAGTGCACTATGTAGTGATTGCAGATGATGTTTGGACACAGCCTCAGCACTCAATGCATGTACCTGCGATGAAAATCTTATGTGAAGCTAACATATTTAGCTAACAGGCTAAAACTGTGTTCAGAAAAGTTGAGTGATGGTACTCCAAAGTTGCCAATCCAATATAAAGTGCATAGACTATTTCAGTAGAATTTAGGAAATAGAAAAGTAGTCAGAGCTCATAGGAAACCCAGCAACACTGACACAAATACACATTTTACTGCAAGCTAAGCTATCTTCTCTGGACACACTAGGGTCAAAGGTCAAGCTTCTCTCAATGATCCTAGGAGAGGAACAGAAGTGAAGCACACCCATGGATGTATAATAAGACCTGGATGGGGAACCACCGCCTCTCCCCAGACTGACTAGTGGCCACTCTGTGGAACTGCAGCAGAAAAATCCCATGCAAGCCAAAAAGGATTTTTCCCATAGAGCACAATGTAAAAAGAAATGTCTGGTGCTAGGCTGACAGATTTTATAGTGTTTATTATCTGTTTTCACATTATGAACATTTCTTCGTTAAAATCCTTAATTTGGCTAAGAAATAACTTTTTATTGTTTTGTGACATCACCGCTCTAGTCCGCCATTGCACCCATTGGTCAGAGCTGATCATGTGGCATGCAAAGTAAGAGTGTCATGCTTGAGGGCCACAGTGCGCCTGCTCTATGGGCTGCACAACACAGAAATAACGTGAAAGCACTAATTGGACTCGCACTAATGAGCAGGGCTATTGACAACAACAGTGGTCATGATGTCATTCACTATAATACATCCATGAGCACATCCAATTGTTAGTTATAGATTTACTCTTGATTGTAGCCTCCTAAATGAACCCCAACGTAGTGGAAATTTCTGAAGTCAATCAATACAATATATCAAAAGTAAAATTAATTAATGGCAGTACTTTATTAATGCATACAAATGTTTTAAAAATCACAATATTTTCCTCAGTCAAGAGAACACATATGTTAAGGCTGCATGCCTTTAGCACAGTCAGACTGGAGCTGGACTAAGTGCACACTCCACAACTTCCAATAAAGAGCCGGCAAAATTTTTAAATTCAAGTACAAAAGAAGAAGACATGAAACCAAAACATATGAGCTTAGAGAAAGACAAACATGTATTTAGACTATTGTGCCTGTGCAAACTTGCAGCTCGAAGTACAAAGCAGTGAAGACTCAATAGCATGATTTACTCCCTGGCAGGTGAACTTAAAATTGGCAGTGCACTTTAAATAGTTAAACAGAACTCTGCACATAACTTGACTAAGCTGTACATGTAATGTGGTGAATGATTTAGTTTTATTGCCTGGTACATATTGTAATAAAAAATGCCTCCTGAATGGTAATGATTGTGTGAGGACTGATGTAGACAAATGCTGGTGCGACCTTAACTGGGACTGTTATCTCTGCGACTGAATTCTTATCTTCTGGCTTTTCACTCATGGGTTCACCACAGCCAATCATAAGCCTGTTAGCATGCAGAGTTCATGCCTTGATTTGGCACAGGCTTTTAGGCCAGATGCCCTCCCTAATGCAACCCTCTCCATTTATCTAGGTTTGGGACTAGTCCAAAGTAAGGGTTCCCGTGGTGCATTAAAAATCATTAAAAGTCATTAAATTGATTTTGCAAAAATGAAAGCCTTAAATGACATTAAAAAACATTTAATTTGATTCCAACAGGCATTAAAATGTTAAATAGTTTTGAAGTAAAATTGCTGACATTATTAATTTTATTTGTGAATATAATTATGTGTATATAAAAATAAATTTACCATTTTTGTAGCCTACACCAGTGTGATAGACGGGTGGAACAAATTTGCTTCCAGTGGGACCAAATTACCCAAAACACCGGACTTCCAACATTATTGGTGCTTATAAACTGTATTTTACAATAGTTACAAAGAAATTTTGACAATTTAAGCTTCCTTGATTGATTATATGTTTGTGGCATAAAAATTGATATTAAAAGCATTAAATTAGACTCCCTGATACCTGCAGGAACCCTAAAAGTGTTCACGGGCTTGTGACCCCTGGATTACAGTCATGCATACATATGTTATATAATCATAATCAATAAACGTCATTACTTTTCAGGTTCCATTATTGTTTTGTGTTTTTACTTTGTAAATTTTGTGATGCAGAGTCCTACTCATATATCTTCTTAGATATTTTTATAATGTATCAAGTGAAGGAAACGTGGCACTGATATGTATTGACACAATGCACCACTCCTTATGTAAATGTATAACTTGGTAGAATGTGCTAAAGAGATTTAAAAGAAAAAGAGCAGTAATTCATTTTAATGTTGATATCTGATGCTGTAACATACTTCCAGTGGATTAGGAGAAATGTTAGCTTCATATAAATAAACCAACAAATCTTGCATACACCCGAAATGAGATGCCTCCGTTTCGACTCTGATACCTCTCCTAGATCTAGCTTCCTAAACCCAGCGCAATAACCTGATCATGAAAGGAGCATTTCCGTGTCGGCCTTCCTTACATCATCCGAGTGCTAATGCTGAGTAGCGGCTTCCATCTGTGCCTCCTGAGCGCGCCGGGGCTAGCTGCTGCCGTCACCCGGGCTAGGCTCATGCTTCCCATGTCTTTGGGGGCCCGCGGTGCATGCGACGCCATCAGCCAAGGCCACATGAGCCCCAGAGCATTCCCGCTCTCTCTAATGTTTCAATTAATTGCAGGGCTGTCATGAACGGTGTTCAGCTAACAGGAAACACATTGGCTTTGACGTGAAAGCCCCGGCTGTTGATAGAAGTAATTAGGAGTGTTAAATCAGGCTCCAGATCGTTACATACCTCTCCCACATTGCCTGCCGCTAAACGTATGCCCAAAAGGTTTGATTTCAATGACACATCCTTATTCTATTTACTTATTACTTACTAATCCTAAATTTTTCTCCCACACATTCAAATATCTAAATGACGTGCAAAGGAATAATCTGTCACTCATTTAACCCTCCTACACCCCTAAGACATTTTTGATGTTTTTGTGGATAACGTTTTGTGTGTTGATTCAATTGGACATAGATTTTGCCTCAGGTGTGTATTTTGAGATAAATTTTCAGATTTCAGGATTTTTTTTTTAATCCTCTTAAAAAGGTGTCTAAAAAAATAGTTAGACTTTTACCCTAAGACATTTTTTTGTGCCATTGACTCTCATTCAAACAACATTTTTATAACACTGTCATTGCAATATAATTTCACATTTTTATCAAGTATTTCATGGATTCATGATAGTGAGGGATGGGAATTTTAGTTTTTATAGTTTTTTTATTAGGTGGCGCCATTTCCCCAAATATGGCAGATAGAAGTATAAATAGGGGTATGGCCTTAGTAGTTTGTTTGTTTGTATAAATTATCAAGCCTGCAAGCAAATGATAAAAGAAAAATCTGAACTAAAATAATTTGGGTGTATTTTAGGGTTGTCATAAATTATGAAAAGTATTTGTTGAGAAATTAGTTTATTTGTATGTGCACACATCCAGAACGTAGTCTTTACTGAGATCTGCATCAGTGCAGTGTGGAAAATGTGCCCAGACTGAGCAGATACATCTGTGTATGTTGAATGTGTATGCACCACAAAAACTCAAATTTGGAGTTAGATTTCATAAACAGAATTAAGTTTTGTTATGTGTGGTGAGGACTGAATCATAATCATAGTAACAAAAAACAAAAAAAAAAAACTATTAGATAATTCTTCTATGGCAGTCTTTATTGGTGCATTTTTTGTGTCCCAAGGTGAAAGTTGTGACTAATAAAGTTAGGGGGGTTCAATTTGGAAAGGTTTGTGGTGTGATGTGAGTATTAAAGAATTTATAGGTCAATATTTTCCTCACAAATTAATGCAAAAATAATTAAATAAATTAATAGTGGGCATTAATATGTGATACTGTTATATCACTCGAATTCCAGAAATGCTGGGACATTTTTAAAATTTGAAAAAAATAAATAAATAAAAAAAAATAGAAAACTAAAAACATGTTCAAATCACATGAGACAATATTTTATTCACAATAGAACATAGCTAACATAACATATTTTACTTTACACTGAGAAATGACACTTTTATACATGAAACGCCCTCCCTCTTCTAAATAACGCATTTGCTAAAATTTGTGTTAAATTGGTGCAAGGCTTTGATAAATCTGTCCTGAAAGATTGTAGATATCAAAACTCTATAATTACGATAAATGCTGTATTTCAGTACATTTTACAACAATGTGTGTTCAAGTTGTTATTCCATTTTATGAGATTAGGGGCCAGATTTACTAAGCAGTGCAATTTGATTATTTATAATGCTAGTTTTCTAAAACAGCTCACGGATTTGCCAGCCATCTTATTGAAATAACTTCAGCCACACTTTGCGCTGGCCCCAAGCCCAGATAAATGAAAAACCTGCTATAGTACTCATGCTGAGGCAACGCCCGAAGGAAAAAGCCAAAACATTTTTACTAACTAATCTTAGCCAGCTTATTTCAATAACTTACACACAAAGCAGCTCTGTTGATCTGAGCACATACACATGTAACTGAAGGAAAGAAGCATTCAGATCAAGCTAGTCATTTAGCACGTTGTCACTATCACAAACTTGCTCTGTGAATAAACTTGAAGTAGGAAGAATGAATGCACATGTTCACTCCTTAGGCTATAGTTACAAAATCACATGTCCACACCTTTGCTTTTAGTAAATCTAGAAAGAACTTTTTTTTTGCCTTGGCACAAATGTCAAAAACATATTTATTAATACTGTACATGCTTTTTACTTATTGTATCACTAACTTACATTACTAACTTGATATTTAAATTTGGAAACTGATTACTTACCTGATGGTACTTGAATGGAGATCATAATACTCTTTTACTGTTCTCCACACAGATTTTGAATGAAAGGCTAACGTCTTCTCTAACCTTCAGGCTATTCTCTTGGTGCAATACTTGTATAATGAAAAAGAGATGAGACAGTTTATTATTTGGAAAAAGAAATTCTGTGGAGTATGAGCAAAAGAGAAGCTTGGCAGTGCTACTAAAGCTTTTATTATACAAGTAATAATGTCCTGATGTGACAGAGCACGCAGATACTGTACATATAATCAACAGAAAAAATTCATCAGACATTCAGATATCTGTAGTACAAAACATAAATGATCACGTTTTACTTTTTAACTGGGCATACTTGAATTTACCATTAGGAACACTTTTAAAGTGCTTTTTTGGCACAACACATTATCATTTTAGGTAAAACGTAATATATTTAAATAAGGTTCTTTGGTTATTTTTAATGTTCGGAGACAGATTAATTGTAGGTGAAGTGTTTTCTCTGGCAGAGCCTAGGGCGATGAAACAAGACTTTGTTTGATTCAGTGGAGTCATTCCAATACATAACTGAGGCAATGTTATATTTTACATTTAACAGTTGGAAAAAATATTTTAGTATCTGATTAAAATCTGACATGATTTATTTGTAACATAACATAATTTTCTTCACAGACCTCATTTGAATACATTATCAACCAGGTTGAAACCTGGTTGATAATTTAGTCTATTCCTAATTGCTTGAGTTCAGTACAGTCTTTATTAGTTTGTACTAAATTAACTAAAATCAGATATTAAATACTTAGTACTAAGTACTAGTACTAAGTACTCAGTGTTCCCAGAACTACTCTAAAATGAACTCTTCCCAAATCAGTAAGCTCTGAAAACAACGCAGCATGAAGCTGAAAAAACAAACAAACGCTAAAATAAGTTACTGTTCAGAGAACTTGATAGTTCACATTATTGATTGACCAATGTCAGTCTCAGTAGAGCCACCAAGATATTGCTGAAGATTTTTTAATTGAACTGAGAATCTGAACATTGCTATATTATAATTTCATCATGATCAAGGCCCATGTATTGAAGTTAAAGTTTGTTATGAACTGCTGTGGAACTCCAATCCCTAACTATTTACAGATAATTGTACAGTTAACTGTATGGCTAATTTAGACTCACCTCCTGATGGGTTTGGTCTATGTAACCACTGGCCTTTCTCCCATAATCTACAGCAGTGGCTCCCGAAGTGGGGGCACCCTGGGGGCCCACGAAGGTACTGCAGGGGCCCCCAGAGGCCGTCTATATTAAGTACATAAAAGAAATTGAGTTTGAAATGAACTACAGCTTGTTTTAAAATATAACTTTTAGCCAACAGTCAGTGTTTTTTGTAACATTTTTATATAAATCTATGGAGAAAAACATGACAGTCTTTATAATAGAGTGAAGTCTTCTTGTTGGGGGATATAAGGGGGCTGCGACACTCTCGCACACTCGCGCCCGAGAATTGAACCCACAACCTCCCTGCTCCCAAATGTATGCCTGCCAATATGGGCTAAATATTGTTTTTTTTTTAAATTAAAATCCTTGATAGTAAAAGCTACTGTATATGATGTCTTAAAGTTATTTTTTTCAGAAATCATTCCCATTACAATATGTTCCTAAAATGCAAGAAAAACATTGGTGCAGATCAAGTCCCTTTAAGAACTGACTGTGCTTTCTGAGATGAAAAATGTTTACAGGCTGGATTTGCTGTCATTGGACGGTGGGCTTTGGGTAATGATTGATTGATATTTCCAATCATCCAGCAAGCGACGTGAATTTAACAGAGGTTGACAGAGTGATCCGTGCGGAGGGAGCAGCAGATCCTGCAGTATGTTGAAGGCTTGGCCCTGACGGAGCAGCACAGTCTTAACCCCTTCTTTGGTGCTCACGGTTTTAACACGGAGAGCGTTCTGATCATAGGACCCAAGGGCAGTTCAAATACCGCCAGGTCATCAGGGGCCCATATTAACAGAACCGCGGCTTTGTCACCAATCCCACTCAACTTCAAGGATCTTTAGGGGAAACAAATCGATAAACTCCTGACTCCATAAAAGGTGAATGAGAGAATTTCAGTGTTGAGGCAATGCATCTTGTATATTCTGGTCTGAAAAGAAGAAAATGCTGACTCTTTATTCTCTTTCTCTGTAAATACCAAAAATACACAACAACCTAAATTACTTGCAAAAATGTTTAAATTTAAGTGATTATAATTTTTTAAATGCAATTTTATGCATGTATTTCATCTCAGTATTTAAAAGTAAGTCAAAAAGTATCAGTTTTGTCTGGTTACAATATAACTTTAGTTCTCTGTGTGAAGGCTGCATACTATGTAATGGAGTGAAGAGAACAGCCAGTATTTGAGTTTATATGATATTATAAACCATACATACAAAAGACAGATTTGATACAATGCCAGTGATTGGTTGGTATATTAACAAGTAAATTCTGGATATTAATTAGAGACCTATTTGCTTTTCATCTCATTACATGCAAAAGATTATTGTGTTTGGCTTTCGGGCCATTAATACATTTCTGTTTTGGCTCTCAGAGGGAAAAAGTTTGGGCACCCCTGATCAAAAGTGATGCAGAAAAATGACTGAAATAGGTGCATTCTCATTTACTTTCATACAGAGGTTAGTTCCCTCACCTAATGCTGGTCCCAAGCCCGGATAAATGGAGAAGTTTGCATCAGGTAGGACATCTGGAATACAAATCTATTCCAAATTAACCATACAAATGTTCCACTGTGGTGACCCCTGAATGGGAGCAGCCAAAAAAATGGGCTTTCTTTCTTCATAATGTTGGCCCAAATCCGAATGTGTTTCAAATGGAGGGAAATTTTCAGTTCCAATTTCACAAAAGTAATAAAATACAGTATTAGTGGCTTTAGCAAAATGTCAGGTCTGTTCAAAAATACTTCTGTCACCAATCCTGCAAAAGGTGATACTGACATATAAATTTCATATGTCTGCATTGACCCGGTGCTTTTAGGACATGTCCAGTTTACAAATCTGCAATTTAACTTATTTTTCTGCCAATTTTTTTTTTTTTTATCAAACTAAAAGAAAAAAATGTTTTGCGTTATTAAATATTATATAGAACTCTCTGGCCTCGTGAAACAATTCCAACCTTGAGGAGCATTTCACTTCTTCACGTCCTTCTTCCTGCGCACTAATGCAATATGTGACCGCGGCAGTAACTAAAGGGCAGATATGTATTGGTGTCTCAGAAGGTCACGGAGGAGGCTTTTATGTCTCTCCATACGCTGTCGGCATGCTGCGCAGACCCCAGCTCTTCTGATATGTGGCCTCCCCACTGGGACACAAAGCCACCCTGCCCCCCCCACCCCCCCGCCCCCCCACCCCACAGCGGGAACAGTGGAACAGAGGGAGCCACCTGTTCACCTCAACAAACATTCAAAACAAGCCGCTTGAAAGGAGAGAAGAGCGTCTCTCTGCAGCACATACACAAACTGTCTGGGTAGAACAGAATGAACCAGTGAAGTCATATTTGCTATAAAAAAAGCACTGTTGCAAAAAGATGTTATTTACTTCTGATGAGGGTTTTTTTGTATCTACTGATGATTTCACAAAAAGGCTGTTAGTGGTATGGTACAGTAGGCCATACAACTTACTACAAACAGTACAGTAGGACTCACTTCAGAGATCTCTTCTCAAGTAAAAGTAGCGTACTGTTACTTGAAAATGATGTTCCTCAAATAAAAGTAAAAGTAATCAATAAAAGTACATATTAAATTATTGACTGTAATGTTTGCTATTTGAAGTTTTTTTTTTTTTTTGTAAATCATCGGCAAAATCTATATCTTCTACTCGTATTGACACGATTACCTCTACTACTACGATCTGTAATCTAATCCAGGACCATTATGGCTGTGAGGGAAAAACAAAAACGATCAAATTAAACTGAAGAAAGTTGGTTTCCAGTTCAAGTCAGACTTTGAGGGGTTCCCAGTGTCCGGATCTGAACCAGAAGTGGCATGGAGACTGGTCAGTGTGAAAGGGTGTGAAGGTTTTGCCCTTTAGAGTGAGAGAGCATTTGTCTGTGTGACTGTATGGCACTGGTGAGAGTCTGCTGTCATCACTTGACCACACACCCTGCACCCTTTTACTCAATATAAAAATATCTTTTGGTAGCCTTTTGTCAAAAATGTTGGACTGGAGGATGACAACTGCATGGTAAAGATAGTATGTTACACTCTGGAAAAAAATGAATTGTTTAGTCCTCAAACAAAGCTTGTTTTGTTTTTATGAAAAGAGGCTACATGGCTATATAATTCCAGGTGTTATCCACTTTGCCATATTATCAGTTTAATATTTGTGCAGGCCTTACTGTTTTGTTGATAGACATTTATGTGGATAATGCTACTACTGCTAGACAGCACACATTATCCATGTGTGTGTGTTGGTAAAAGAACAATAAATGTGCTATAAATCACTGACAGCAGTGTACCAAAATAGCTAGTTTGGAAAACATTTGCTCCACCTGATGTTTTTGATTTTCTGATTTTTCTTTTTCTAAAGCTTAAAAATTCCCTTTGAGCTGCTGCCTGTTTTTTAGGAGTCACCATGTCACCATGTCAGGAATAGGGTTTTTATATTAAATGCCTTTCCTGATGCAACCCTCTCCATTTATCTGGGCTTGGAACAGGCACAATGTACAACCTGATCTGGAGTTTTTTTTTTTTTTTTTTTTTTGAATAAAATGAAAACTAAAAGACTTTCAAATCACATGAGCCAATATTTTATTCAGAATAGAAGATAGATAACATAACAAATAATTACACTGATAAACTTCACACTTTTATGCACAAAATGAGCTCATCTCAAATTTAATAGTATTTTAAAATGCATAAATAGCAAATAACGTGTTAAAACTAGAAATGATGTAGTGTCGAAATGTCTTCTAAAAACAAACTTTGTCCAGATGATCTTCTTGTTTTAATTATTTTACGGAATTGTCCTGGATGACTGAGAACCTACACAGACACGTTAAAAAGTTTGAATGACTGATCAACGTTCAAACTAGCTTATAGAAATGCAAAGAAAAAAACAACAGGATTAATATGAAACACTTGTAACCCTATCTACCCAAACAAACACAAGTGAATGAGCAGCCGGCCCATTCTGCCACTTAACTACATTTCACACTTAGCATCCTAGTCCTCGAGCTCCATGCACTCATTCATCCCAAAGCTGCTCTTAAAGCACTTTTACAAGGTGAGAAGTGCCAGATTCAACAACAATTGAAAACAGAGCCCGTTTATCAGCTGTAGCCATCAATCATGCTCCGATCAATCACTGTCACCTGGCCCCGCGCCAACCTCTCTTACCAGTGCCTCCACCGCGCCCCTGGGCATGCTGCCGCCAGGAATGCCAGGATAATGAGGGACGGTGAGGGGGCATCGAGGGCTCCGGTTACAGGCCATGTTGGGAAGAGTGGAGATGTTTGATGTAGGGGGGGTGCGCGAGTTTGTTTACATTGACGCGGGGCACTATGGAGCTGCTGCTTTCATCCGGGCCCAACCGCGGGATGAGCCGAGCGCATAGCAGACATTACAAGGAACGGGCGAGGAGAGGAAGGGTAAAAGTCACAACAAGGAGGTTCTGCATGTGAGAAGTTTATGACAGGCTAAAGCCAGGGATTACAGGGGACATGACGGCGTTAAGCAGTCAGTCAGTGTATGCTTAACTGAGCTGGTTATATGGGAATAAATGATAATGATGCTTTTAATATGGTCAAGGTTATGATTTAAAGTTGACCTTTGAGGACAGCTGTTTAATTCCAAAGCTCCCAATTCACAAACAAGGCAAAAGATTTATGGTTAGGTAAGTTTATGCTTTGAAACAGCGCTTTAAAACAAACACAATGGGGTAGGCAAACCAGCCAAAAGCCTATTTTTTATTTTATTTTATTTGACCTTTATTAAACCAGGAAAGTCCTGCTGAGATTAACAATCTCTTTGGCAGGAGAGTCCTGGCCCCACTGGGGACCTACTGTAGGCTTCATGTTTTTGGTGGTAGGGGAAACTGGAGCACCTGGAGGAAACCTACACAGACACAGGGAGAACATGCAAATTCCACACAGAAAGCCTCCACACGGTCTGTGAATCGAACCTGGGACCTTGCTGTGAGGCAGGAGCACTAACCACTATGCCTATAAGCCTCCAAACAAAAAGAAGTCTCCTTCATTATTTGTAATAGAATGCATACATACTGTACCTTATATGCATTTCTTTGCCAAATGGAATAACCAAAATTTTGGTGTATTTATTCAAAAGAGATCAATAACATTAACCAACCACTATTAATAACTTATTCCACATTTATCTATTTAGCTACTCATCTATCTTCTACACACTCCTGACTGCGTGCCAGAGGCAGCAGTCTAACATCAACTTCACACTGAATGCATTGCGTGCGCAGTACGTCTTTGTTACGGTATTCTGACGGACTCCAATTCACACCGAGTGCGTTGTGTGTGCGTCACCAACCAGAGCCAGCTGGGGAGACTTCGAGTTCACAGGAGAGTAATGAATTTATGCTGGAAGTTATGAGTTAACATGATAACAATAATGTATAAAGCGAGCTATATGTAAACAAAAGCCATGTTTGCCTCAAACCACGATCTCCTGTTTACTTGGAGATCATTTCTGTGACTTTTGTGCTTCTACTGCGTAAGGACGGTACGTATATAAATACTTTCTTTTTACTCACGTTTAATGGTGTCTGCTCTCGTCTGTGACCCCGTGTCCCCAGTTAAGAGATAATGTTCACCGAGATGTGAGAGGCTACACATGGCTTTTTATTTTGAAATTTACCAAATCCTCTTCACTGGTCCCAGGCCTGACTTCCTGTCTGGCTCGATCTGCTCTGTTCAACTTTATGCATGACGACTCCGGCATCCGGTAAAAATAGCCACCTGTCTAAGCCACCTGAGCTAGCCCCTCTCGTTGTGGAGGAGCAGTGGCTCCACTCTGAGCTCCTCATGGGTGACCAAGCTTCTCTGAGGAAGCACCAAAAAGAAACATGTTTTTGCTGCTTGTATCTGGGAGTTTTTTTGTTCCTTTCTAGCTCATGACCATAGGTGAGAGTAGCAAATGTAAGAAGTTAATTACAGTTCTAAAGTTTAACTCTGAAACATGAAACTGGTGAACTAGCAAATAAGCTAACTGGGTAAGCTATTACAGACTAGCCAATGCAACAGCAAAACTAGCTCACTAACTACTATTCGAAAGCAAGCAGAAAAAAAATCTTTGATAGACTTGCTCGGAATTAGGACTTCTAAATATATTATAATATTCCAAAACTGTGCCTGCTGTTTGTTTGCATATTTGAAGATTTGATGGCTTACATTTTTTTTCCAGTAAAGCACTTGAATTTCAGCTAAAATATCTACGAATATTAACAGACTGATAAATGTTTTTAAATGGTGGTAAATACCATATGATGGCACAGAAGAAATGGAGATCTCACTATTTCACCATTAATCTTGCTACAAACAGCATCTCTTGGAGGGGCATGGCCAGGTATTAAGCATAAATCCTCTTTCCTGAAATTTGTGCACAGTGTAAATGGAAATTCCATCAGAAAATTCCGGCTCATTTATTATTCATCGTCACCCCTTCACTGTAGCTCTGGTAGGTGATGAAAAATGGCAGTGGTTACGTAAGTATATCATACAGAACTCTAATATATTGCAACCAAAAGCAGTGAACTGGAAAAGACGGGATTTAATATGGTATCTTCTCCTAAGTCCTTACTAATTCAATAACATTATGCCACAGATTTATTAGGCATCCCATCTCCCACAAACACATCTGTGCACCCACTTTGATACAAGGTGTCTGGAATACATTACAGAGCTGATTACGCAGGGATAGAGAAAACCAACTGCATCTAAATACACTTTAAAGAAGTTTCAGCCTCAACTTAACAATAAATATCAATCACCTGTGGCTTCTTGGAAACTTCTAAAGAAATGCCTATGTAAAAAAGGTTTTCTTTGGTTATGAAATGAAAGCCACTTGCTTAAATGATCACTAAGCTTTTAAGGCTCTTGATCTTGTCTGATTTATAGTTAGTCAATGATTCCTCCATTTTGATGATGAGTGCAGAGTGATTCGTCAACTGGAAGACCTTCAGTTCTGTGGTAGACAGATGTTACCTGGGTACTTTTTAGACCTTGTTTCCTCTGAAGTGGTGTGGTACAGTTCAGGTAAGTACAAGTCCCTTTTTTATTGTCAGAAATAGTACAAACAAAAAGAGTATTGTACTTTGGTTTCAGCTTTTGGTTTCATTAGAGTAGTGAGTAGGTATTTATATACTGTATCCAAAGCATACCACACTACTTTGATGACACATGATTACAGTACTTTTGCTAACAGGAAGCAAAAGGTTTCTTAATCTTCTTCTTATTCTCAATGTTTCATCATTAAACTGTGGTTTGTTAGCCGGGCCAGCCAGACTACTTCTTTTTCTATTCTATACCAGTGTTTCCCAACCAGGGGTACACAAGCACTTTACAGGGGGTACTTGGAATATTTTTATAATTTATTTCCAAGATGATAAGAAATCTTAATCTTTTCATATTAAAACTTCTAAAAAACAAACTCAAAAATAATTGAACATTATTTTTTGTTACATATTTTTAGATAAATTTTTTTTTTATAAATACAATTGTGGTTAAAATGGCAACAAGATGAAGAATAAAATGACTGAACAACGCCGGCTTTAACAGGTGAGAAAGGAAAGTGCTAAACGCTATCAAATAGAGGTGAGAGAAGTTAAAATAAATTTTGCTTTGTTTTAGCCATCGCCATCTTTCGCTTTTGTATAATAGGTCGGTTCAAAATCAAACGATGGAAAGGACGCAGAGGAATCAGACCCTCATGCTTCAGAAAAGAAAGTAGGTTAGTCTGGCTGGCCATGCTAGCTGTTTGTATGTTTTAGGTAAGACATCTCATAACCAGCAATACTACTATTAATAATGGACCGACCACAATCAAACTCGCACATTTCAAGCGTCTTGTCCAAGGAAACAACAGCAGTATGTAATAGGGTGAGTGGGATTAGAATCACCAACCTTCCAGTTAATGGGCAAGCGGCTCTACCTCCTGAGCTACTACTGGCCCCAAGTTGTAAATTGTTACATCCCATTGTCTTGTTACATAAGTCTTGTCACTGTTCCTTTATCATCTTCAGTGAGTTGTAGTAGTCTATGAACAGTGCCATATTGCCAACTGTAACAAGTGAGTGCGTAAGCCAAAGGGTTACCAAACTTCTACTTCTACTTCAACGTTTTTGGCTCCTTTTGTTGATTATTTTGTAATGGAAAGTTGGAAGTTCCCATTACCTACCTGTATTTGCAGGTTTTTTTGGTAATTTTTTGCAGGGCCATTATTTACAAAAGCATCTACTTACCTTGATCTTGTTCCTTTGTCTATAATACTATGTTACTCATCCAGGAAGGCTACCTTTTAGATAATGGTGGGTTGTAAAAATATACCGTGACGACATGGCACTATAAAAAGAGGTTAGTGAGTGGTGCGAGTTCTGTTTATGTATGAGTTTATATTTGTCTGTGAAGCAAAGTGCCAGTTCCCCTCCGCACCATAGGTAAAGGACTGCGTGGAGCCAGAATGGTGGTGTTGATAGAGGAGCTGACAGACATTTTCTCTGGCTCCGGGCCCAGCTGGTGTCTCTGCCGCACCGCTGTGGTGTCAGATCTTTATTCCAGCCCTGGAGACAGCTGGAGGTGTCAACGCCGCGCCAGCCTCACTTCTGCCGCCCCACAAAACTCATGTTTGTGCACACAGAGGCCTCACTGTCACAACAAGAACATATCATGTTGACATAGGGTCTCCCTTATCTCATGACCTACCCAATAGCAGGGATTCTGTTGTTTGTGTGTGGAAGTTAAAAGTTAAAAGTGTAGGTTAGAAAAGTAGGCTGGGAGTTAAATCAAACCCAACAGAAATGCATTTAGATTAAATGAATTTTACTAAATTGAGGTAAAAAAAAAAAAAACTATACAAAATAACTATATGTCCCACATCAGCAGCGTAAGGCCCCAGTGCAAACTTTTATGCTGGGCCCTAAAATGAATATGACTCTGTGAACATGCACGTACATGCACGCCCAAACAAGTGCCTTTATGGCATATATAGCCTATAAACGTTTTAACAACTTCATTGTTTCCCTTTTTCTTGTTAATCTAGTATAAACTTGTTTTTTCCTCATTGTTATTTTCTCAAATATCTGCCACAGTAAAGACAGATTGGGTCACATGATCACATACACAATTTTTTATTGGCTAAAGGATAAAACCGTGACAGAGAACAGTATGCTTACAAACAGGGGTTCACATATGGTAATAGATAACTTGTGTCATAGTGATAACGAGTGTTTGATCGTGGTCAAAGAGGACCATGTGAAGAGAACTTGAATCACCAGGCTCCTCAAAGTCCTGGGCCCCATTTCAACTGCACTAGATGCACTGCCTAATATTACGCCATTGTCCCACATGTAACATTCTCACCTGGGCCACATCTGCTGTTACATTGTGCAGCAAACTGGATTATAATGAGATTTGTGAGTTCACAAAATCATGAAAATCTTGCCAGGCCAGTGGTTTGGTAGTACTGCCATGACTGAGCAGATTTTAGGTTAAGCAACAACAAGCACTTTTTAGCAATATGGCCACACCCAAAACATAAACATTTACAAAAAAAATAAATAAAAATAAAAACTTTTTATTTCAAAGTTTTACTATTGTAGCGGTTGGGCTACATCATAGTTATTCTAATGACTGGCTAAAACAAAGGTATATTTCCAAATATTATTCTAAAAGTTCCTCTCTTTTTACAAATGTAAGACATCTGGATTGATTTAACATTAGGAGGCAGAGCTGGAAGTAACGTTACTCTGTGGCAGCGTGCTACACCAATCAATCTGCCCTTTCTGAGGTTACATTTGCAGAACCTCAGTCTGAAATGTAAACTTTCTGAGTGTATCAAAAGAGTCTACACTGATCGAGACAATGATAAGATAATTAAAAAGTGGGTTATTCAACTATAGTTTCCTATAGGCCAAATTGTTGGAAGGTTATCGGCCTGTGGGCTGGTCATTTCCCTGTATAGCTGGCTTTAGGGCCACAAAGTGTCGGAAATTGCTATATGTACAGTTTAGTGGCTATTAAATGATTGCTTTATTATTTGTGATCAAATATGCTGAGGGCTGGTCCAACTTGACTGATGGCCGGTTCTGGCCCCCAGGCCGCCTGTTGAATAGCCCTGGTATATCCCATTGACGACTGACTGTTAATGTCACTAGTGGTCTCTGATCTGTTAAATTAAATAAATAAAAATATTTGTTTTTGCACTTTAGGTGCAATTTACAACTCAAAATTCTGACACAAGTTGTGATTTCTGCATGTGCCAACTTAACCATTCGTAAAACTTTCATCATCAAAACGGAATTAAAACTACTTCTATAATCCGGAGTCACTTATGGAATTTATAATAGTCCATGACAAGACCCCAAAGAAAAGTTATAGAGGGGCTTTCATGGCCCATTTACATTGAAACAATCACTCAGGAGCTGGGTTTCAAATTCACTGAGCCACAGACAGACTGTTAAGGGGGTAACCTTCGAACTACAAATCAAACTGCTTGGAAGGCATTTTGGATATTTCCTAATGGCTTCCAGAAGAGAGGATGAGTCTGGACTAACATGTGCATCTGAAGCACCCGTGTTGCCTTTAAAATTTTATGGCCTGTGTAAAGAGAGGGCACAGTTCAGACGAAAGACGTATAAAGGAATCGGTTCTGTTTCAAGTCAGTCCTCTGACAAGAAGAAGGTAGGATGTCGGACGAGTGAAATACAACATAGATAGCACGAAGCTGCCGTGGGTATGCACATTCCTCTGTAATGAGCTTAGTTCTGGTCTCAATGGTGAAGAAGATGCTGCAAGAGAGTTTGCAGCAACCTGCTACTATCAAAACTAATATCTAAGAAAATTAAAGAATTTTTTGGCATAATTACTAAGTTTATAAAAAGGCATTTCCTAGAGGCTGTAAGGACCCACATTCTCTAAAATTAAACCATTGAAATAAGATGAAATTTGTCTCTTCCTACATGTACTGTACACAAAAAGGATGAGAAATGTATTTGTGGTTTTAGCCAATCACGAGGTTGCATACAAGGAGAACATTCCTTTTGAATAAAATAAAAAATAAAATATGCTCCAGCAGCTTGTTAACATTTAAAGCAGATAGAGACAGAGATAGCGCTATAGAGAAAAATAAGGCAAAACAGCAAAGAAACGAGCAGAGTTATGGAATTTAGTCAGCCATAGATTAAATGTTTTGACAGTAGCAGGTTGCTACAACGTGGCAGAAAACTATTCAGTATAAAGTTTCTTTTCCTAGTCTGGCCAGTCATGCCTACTCTCTTTTTGAAAGCAATCAAATTGCTTGATACCAGTCTATCACAGCTGCTTATCTGCAGCGTGTCTTACAAAAGAAGAGGGTATCTCCTATCAAAATTAACCAAGCTATTGTCAGCTTTTACACAGCAACATTTATAACTCCTCTCATCTGATTAACAACCTTTAGTGCTTTCCTTCGTCACCTGTTGGTTTTGCTGAAGCTTGCATTGTTATTCAGTCCTCTGTAATTTTACTCTTTGTACTGTTGCCATTTTAACAACAGTAAAGCCCCCAATAAACTGTTTTTTCCCACAATTTTGTGCAACTGGCTTTTGCTGCTGCCTCCTCCATTTATAAATAAGTACAAAGCTGTACATACATCTTATTCTGGTGTTTTATGGCAAAACTGGCCACAGTTCTTTATAAATTCCACCATTGTTGATATGGGTGAGTGGCGCACTGCTTCCTTCATTTCTTTGATTGGTTACTCTGCCTGTGATTGTTCCACCCTTGGAAATTAAACTCAAACCAAGAGGTATCGGACTTACTTCTAATATCAAGCTACATGTTCTCACTGATGGAATACACATGCAGTCACATGGTTGCTTTTTGCCAAAATGAACATAATTTTAATGAGTCTGATTGTAAGTGCATAACCTTTTTCAAAGACATTTTCCCTTTATTTGATATAGTCAGCAGTAAGACAGGAAATCAGGGAAAGAGATGGGGAATGACATTGGGAAAATTGCTAACCTTGCCAACATGTTTCTTATAAGGATGTAAAAGTCATCCAAAGCATCACTTCAGACTCACAAATAACCAAATATTAATCACTGTATACATAACGTCTTGGATGACTTTAAAAGAACATCTTCTGCCGGACCTCTTCAAAAACCATCGGTACTAGCCTCAGAGTTTGTCATCAGTGACAGTTCCCAAGTACTTTTTCGTGCTGCACTACTATTACTACCTTCACAAGCATCTCTCTTCCGCCTCAGTCCCTCCCTACTTCCCTCGCATCCTCCTCCCATCTGCAAATCCTTTCCCGTGACACAAGGCTGATTTTCTGCCAACTTTTCTTCCCTCTTTAAACCCAGTGGCACAGTAGCTCTTGACTTTTGTGATGACTTCATAGCTCTTCTCTCGGCTCGCTTGGCGGTCAACTCAAGCGGAGAATGAGGACTCTTGAGAGGGCTGGAGTCTGTCTGCGAGGAGTAGTACACCAGCGTGACATTATCAGCCACTTGCAATTCAATATACTCTATACTGTTTTATTATGGCATTTCTCGTTTTTTCTAAGCATAAAGATTATTTTTGGCCTTGACACAGGCAGATGGACATTTGTGTGGTATATTGAATGACAGGAACAAAAAGTAAACAAAAGATGGGTTTGGGAATAAGGGTTATAATTGAGTTGTAATCATCAATGTATTATCTCAGTCTTTGTATCTGGCCAAAGGAACAGCAGCCAACCATGTGTAAGCTACTAGCAAGGAAGAGGAAGGAAAATGTGCCTTGGGTTTTATGTAACAGATAATATTACCACTTTAAAAATGCAAATGAAATACAGCAGCAAATAGCCATCCAGCCCAGAGATGTTCAAGGTTTAAAGAAGGGTGTACAAGAGAGTGGTGAGAGCAATGTTTTATGGTTTAGACTGTTCATGTTAGAGAGGCCAGATTGAGATGGTTTGGGCATGTACTGAGGAGAGATGCTGAGGTCAGAGCTGCCAAAAAGGAGGCCTAGATGAAGACCAAAAATTAGCTTTGGATGTAGTGAAAGACTGGTACATATTGTAGAGTTTTTGGCTCGGGATGTGAACTCCTGACCACCTGCAAAGATGTGAGAAAGAACCACTTTTCAAAAAAAAGAGAGAAAAAAAGATAAAACTCAAGCCTGTTGCTGGCACCACAGTTTATAACAGAGGTGCTGCAGAGTAGTATTGCAGGGCTGAGGCCTTCTTCTGACTAAAGCACATCTTGGCACAAATCCTGGTACAAATGGAGCTAAAGTGTATGTTCAGCCTGGAAAACTCCTCCATGGTCTATTTAGCCACTGCTCACCTACACCTCCTCCTCCTGCTCCTCATCTCCCACCAATGCCGCTCCTACTCAGCCCAGCCTATCATTGCTCAGCCAGCAAATTTAAACAGACATCGCTGCTCCACAATCTGCTATTCCAACCGCATCCTCCTCATCCCTCCTCCACCCCATCACCACCTCTGCAGAGAATATATTCATCTCTGCACTTGAAGATCCTCCTCATCTCCACCACCACCAGTATCTCTGCTCTGGGAGGAAGACTTTTATCTTCTATCCTGCTCTACACCTTCAATGGATCACATAATGTCTTTAATGCCAGAGTCTAAGCGCCAAAGTTAAATTTAATAAATTCAATTCTGTTGCATACATTTGTCTCTGTTTGAGACTCTCCAGGTTGAACTGCCTTTTGATCAACTCCTAAGAGTTGAAGTTGGAAGGATTTGTATTCAGACATGAGCGGAGAGTGCTTGAACTGAACAATGAAGGACAGATAGCGCTAATTAGCACAGCTATTAGCAACATCAATGCTCCGGGTATGTTGTCTAGGAGGAAACATTATAACATGGTTAAAAGCTCAGAAAAGTCAAAACCGTATGTTCCTCATGGATTCAGACAGTGTTCCAGATCTACACCAAACACTAAATGTCATAAAAATCAGACCATAGCTTTTTTGGTTATGTTGTGTATGAGCAAACAAATAATCTTTTAACAGATAATATGGCAATGATGTTGAGCTTGTGGTTGAGGTGTTATTGACAATATAAGTTGCCCCCAACTCCTGAGGACAAGCTTATTTAAGATCACTTTGTATAAAACAAAGCTAAAGCATACAGTTGGGTGGGGTTTTGGGGCATGGAGGTCTTTGAGATCTATGAAACATACTGTGTTCCAAAAGCCTCTTGTAGTAACTCACATTCAGACATACTCTGTCAAACCACACACACTATTGCGTTGTATAAAATGGAGTCCTGCCCATAAAATAAAATCATTATGAATATTTCAGAAATTGCACAAGTTGCACTTTGAAGGCAGCACAAGATGACTGCACCATTATTTACACTTAATATGTCAATCACTCCGCGTTGAGAAGTGCTGTGGTATAAGTTGGGGAACCACAAGATATCAGTGTGTGCCAGTGCATATTTATGTTCCAGCTTAGACTCTGACTCACTGGGTTCTGCTCAACTGATGCTGGGAAGATATTTACACAGAAAAAGGGTTTATGGAGCTCAGAGTTGAGTTTTAAATTATAACAGATTTATTAATGAGAAAATTCAAATGACAAAAATATACCTTCATTGTTTAGCATTGCAGGTTGTTGATCTGGGGATGCTCAGCTCTTGTACCATTAAAACACTGACAATGACTTTCACTAAAAATTGTTCATTGATGCATATGCTAAAAAGAATTCTGGCTCCTGGATTTAATTCTGTGTTATGGGTTCACGTCACATACTTGCATGTATTAATTATGACAGTTATTTTGTAATGTGTCACAGGATGTGCAGTGTTGCTGTCATCCATATTCAAAAGCATGGTGACAAAGTGATGAGCACTGTTGCTTCATTGAATGAAGGTCCCAGGTTTGATTCCCAGGGTGTTTTTACAGTCTGCACATTACTTTTATTTTTCAACTTAATTATTATCCTTTAAGAAATTTGGCTTGCAGCAGATGTCAAAACACATACACAGACAATACACACAAGAGTTCACTAAGACACAGCTCAAACCATCCAGCACCAGTGATGCAGAGGTGCATTCCCTTTAAAACAACTTGACCTGTGCTTTGGTGAGTTTTCTCCAGCTGCTCTGGTTTCTCCACTCAACCTAAAACATGCACAATGAGCTATTCCTTCTGTTAGATTCTCCTAACCAAGATCCAGGCTTAGATCTGGAGAAGTTTCCCCAGGCACTGCTCACTTCATCCTCTGCTCCTGACAGGTTGTCCCAGTGACATTGTATGGATGAGTTAAATGCAGAGAACACAATATCTACAGACAATACTAGACAATAAAGAAGTTCTATAATAATAATAATGGATTGGATTTATATTGCGCTTTACAAGCTTGACAAGTTTCTCAAAGCGCCTTACAGTTTGGTCCATTATTCATTCACTCCTCAGTCACACTCGGTGGTGGTGAGCTACTTCTGTAGCCACAGCTGCCCTGAGGCAGACTGACGGAAGCATGGCTGTCATTCTGCACCAACGGCCCCTCCGACCACCACCAAACACAGCCACACTGACACATTCATACAGGCAAGGTGGGTGAAGTGTCTTGCCCAAGGACACAACGACAGTATGCGCTTCGGATGGGATTCGAACCCACTCTTAACCCACTGCGCCACCATCGCCCCAAGTTCTATTCTAATGTATAGACCCTTCCAGGAGTGATGTGTTTAAAAAAGTTGCTCATGCAGCCTGGCACTAAGAATAACATTCTATCTCATTAATTTCTACGAGCGAGCTAAATAAAAATATGAATTTAGACGTTTTGACATCTAGAGGCCTCAGATGTAGAAAAAAAAAGTTTACCAAAAAGTGGAGAAGCATACAACTTTGTCACGTTAGTTTGCATACAAACCGAAGCAAAACTGGACTACAAGTAGATTCAACTTCCAATAACTTTAAAGTGACACATTTGTTTTGTTGAAATGCTTTGTGTGCACATTCTTACCAGTCTATGAACCAGCTGATTTACTGTATATTGATTTCTGTACAATAAGGCATTGCATAGTGTGCCTTCTAGTGTTTTCTCTATGAAAAGCTAAACAGTCTAAAAAGTAAGAGGTACATGCTGATATTTTATCTTTGGTTCTCATTCTTTCAGGCAGTACAGATTTGATGAAAACATAATTGACTGCTACAACAGCCGGCTTGTGTGGTGCATGTCCCGTATTCGACTGGAAGCCTATTGGATTTGATGGAGGCTCTGAAAAGGGTGCGGAAAGGAAAAGGAATGCCTTCGGATTTCATTTGGAACAAAAGCGCTGATGTGGTGCTAAACGTAGGCAGTCTACAAGCTCGAGGAGGAGTGAAATAATGATCATAGCCTTGACATGGTTGGCAGACAGATTTTTGTGGTCGCCAGGCAGCGTTACAGAGGCAATTCCCAGGATCGGTTCCTTTCGCCGAATGCTTTCCTATTGCACTTGCATTTTATAGTGCTGTTATTCTCATAGTGGTGTTTAATGTTTTAAATAGGTTGAGCCGGAGTCTTCAGCAGTGCTTTTTATGGTTATTTGCAGGTTTACAATATAAGCTTTTTTAGCCCTGGTTACACATACATCGATATTGTTAAAACCGTACAATTTTATTTTTAAACCCCACATTTTTTATAGACCAATTTGATTTTTGATGATTTTTAAAAACACAGACAAAACACCATCAAAAGTGGCGAGTTTTAACAATTTTGGATGCAACAGACATCTGTAATCTAATCTCTTTCCTGGGATCACAGTTCTCAATGTGTGCATGGTAACCGCGACAAGTACGTTGACTTTTGGCTTTGTATAAAAATGAGTAGTGGGAGGCAGTAAAAAAAAAAAAATGAAATGAATTACAGGCATTGTTACTGATTACTTGCAACTAACCACATTTTTATAAAATAGCAAATTTTACATGTCAGAAATGCAAGATAGAAGGTTATGTACAGGAGCAGCACAGGAGCACGCCTGATCCCCGCATTCATCTCTCTCCTCTCTCTATGTGCTTTGTGCCTGAACCCAACTCCCCTGAGTGTGTGTGAGTGGCTATGAAAATTAGCTACGGAGCTACGCAGTAAGCAGTGCCTTGAAGAAACCTGTTTATCTATCGTCAAAGTGAAAGAAACAGAAGTAGAAGTTGTGTGCTGCTGTGGCCTCAGAGGAAACCTGAAGTCCACTCATATTTGGCATTTTGGCCAGGGTTAATGTCCAGCCCTGGTCACCATGTGCCTGAAACTGGGTAACTAAGAAGGGTTCTGTGACGCAATAAAAAGTGCTATTACTTTAAAGACTTTTCATGTGTTTGCTTGCTGGAATCACACTGACTGCCAGGTTGTGTCCAGAGAACTTGTTGATAGTGATACCATGTGGACAAGCTCCAACTTCAGATGAGAGGTGGGTAGTCCCCCTGCTTTGGGTACAGGAGGTCAGGGGTTCAATTGCCTGACATGGAGACAAAACAAGCAGCAACATTTTATGCTGGTCCCAGATACACGGAGAAGGTTGCTCAGGAAGAGCGTTCCGAGTAAAATTCTTTGCCAAAGTACCCACAGATGCCTGAAGGAAAGGACTTTGTTTCTATAGCTCCCTGTTAGTAAAGTGGTTAGTTACCTCACTTTTTGTGTGGAAGGTCAGTGGTTTCGAGTGCCTGATGTGGAGCCAAAACTTCAGCTACAGTGTGTGCCAGTCCAAAGCATGAGTATACGGAGAAGGTTGTGTCAGGCAGGACATCCAGCATAAAAATCCATGCCAAAGTTTGAACGGACAAATTTTGCCATTGCCACTGAATACACAGAGATATTTTGTTAAATGGAGGGTATTCAATTATTAAAAATATAAATGTTGGATATCCAATTATAAAACAATGTGCGTACGTGTAGTCAGGGCCTTAGCTACTCAACACATGGTAAGAACAGGAGACCTCAGCTTAGGAAATTAGCCCTCTGAGAGTAGTAAAAGTCCAGGCCTAAATACTGGTCTATAGTCATAAAGTCAGTACCTCATTGGCTATGCAAATCATTTTAGAACCTTTTGACCTGCTTGGCTTTTGTACAAATGAGAAGGATGATTCTTTGCTTTAAGCCTTTTAATGACAGAAGAACTGGGCCCAGAGCCAGCAGTTATGACTGATGGAGAAGCTTGTCTCCTCAGCTGCCCCTGTACCCAGGGAGAGAACAAGCTAAAGATGTCCACGCCAAATATAGTAGGCTATTTCTCACCCCGACTTGATGGATTACCCCCAAGCCAAACTATGTACAGTGTCTAAAGAAGTAACAATGTAACATATTCCTACAGTGACTGCACCTTGTTTCATCTTTCGTCTGAATCATGGCTAGCCGCTTTCCAGTAATGTTCTGGGGTTCCCACTATTTGTTTTGTTTTTTTCTTTCCAAGACCATTTTTGTATGCAGACAAAATTGCTACAGCTTAATCAAAGGCATAGTAAAATGCATTTTACATATTTAGTAAAAGTGGGTTCATAAGATACTTAAGAATAATTGACTGCACATTCACAGTTTGGAACAGACACGAGTAATGACAAAGGATGGCCGGCACATTTCTGAACTTCTTCTGGGTGCCTGAACTCTTTGCTCTTTCTCTATCTGAGGGCCTATCCTCTCAGAGCAGTACATCCACCACATTGCTGCAGACATTGCATCAGTCTCTCCCTCCATCCTGCCCCCATTCATGAACAGGACATCATTATACTTGAAAGTCTCCACATGATGTAAGAACTCTGCTCCACACTCTGCAAGCCACCCTTATCAGGCTAAGAATCATGGCTTTGGACTTGGAGATGCTGATTCTCATCCCAGTCTCTTTACACTTGGCTCCAAACAGCCCCAGTACATCATAAGTGATATTGTCACAGTGCTGCCACCTGATAAATATTTGTATTTTTTGTTTCAAGATTCTGCTTTCCATGACTGTAAAAAAACTCAAATATATTATATTCAAGGTTTTCTATACGTATAAACCAATGGAACACTGCACATGGAGACCTCTGAAGTGCTCTGGAAGTGAGTAAAAGCTCAGTGAAGAGTGTGAGGAGCCAGCAGAGCTGGTGGCGTTTGTTCCGAAGGCCGTCTGCTGCACTTATACACTCTTTTAGCCCGGTTTGTGTTCTTTGGAGCTGACTCCAACCAGATGTTTCTATTTGAGCCACTGAAAGTGATAGCTCATGACGCAGTGTCATTTTTCACCGCTGTATCACCCCGCTCTACTCGACACCCACATAATGCCTCATTCTGCCAGCGGAATCAATACGTATTTTAAAGTAATATTCTCTGAGAATGGTTTTCTCTGAGGCTGGCATGTTTAAAGTGTCTGAAAATGATCTTTTGCAAGAAAAGCCTTTGTGGGAGGATTTGACTGTGAGTTGGGAAAATGCAAATGAAAAGAGGCAGAGATCAATATGATTTTGAATCAAACAACATAAGGGTAATTCCGGCTGTCTGTTTGCTGCAGGCTGAATGACTGGTGTGAGGGAGGTCTGCTTTTCCCTCTCTTCCCATGTTCCTTCTCCTTTATATCGGCACTTTACAGCACAACCTGGATGCAAGGCTGCTCAGAGCCTGCCTAGAGATTGATTGTTAATGATAATTAACCTTGTTAATTAAATGAGAAACTATTCATTTCTACTAGTTCATGGCATCTAATAAAGATTGCATAGAAACTTTTACAGCAGACCATTAGAAATCGATCAATGCCTAGCCCTGAGGCAGATCAAAAATGCTTGAAGAATAGTTTTTCTGGGTTTTCTCTCCGTGACTTCCCACTCCCACTGTTCAGTGGCCCCTGTGGTATGTTTGTATCTTTTCAACACTATAGATTTATAGATGTCTCTGCATTGTAAATCATCTTGAAATCAAGCATCTGCATGCTCTGAATCTATTGCGAGGGCCAAAAATACTTTTTCCAGGAGACTCCATTCTCTTGTGTTAAATCAAGAAGCTTGTCTGCTCAGAGTGAAGTTCAAAGCCATGTTCACCACAACAATACCCAGTTCAAAATCCCGACAGATGGAGCACCACTTGGGCCAAAAAAAGACAGCGGTGACCCTTATCTGTACCTTATGAGGAGCATTTTGAATAGTTGGTATGACCTTCTATAAATACACGACATGGATAGCCTTTAAACAATGCTGCACAAGTGGCTTGTATTGGCGTGTTGATCAGACGAGCTTTCATTCTCCCATCAATACCTGTCATCTTCTGTTTCTCTTTCTGCTGTTGTTTGAACAACAGTGGATTTACCTTTCACTGTGAAACCTGAAGCAAATAGTTGGATGAAGTTCAGTGATTTAGAATGTAGGCTCACCTACATTCATCAGGCTCCTCTACTGCAGCATCTTAGTTTGAGATGGTCAGACACATTTAAGTGATGATGGCAGTTCTTGCAGCCAAAAGCAAACAAAAATATAGTATATTTTCAGTGTGGATCTCGATCAGTGTTTGGAACCATGGAACTGTAATGGCTTGGCGTAGGTCTGCATGATATGTTTTAAATAAATGATTAAAATTAGTTAGTAGAACTGATTGATGACAAAGTTTAAGATCCAAGTCACTTAGCATTTTATATAAAAAAATCACGTTCAACAATCACGTTTTTGTACAACATATAAGCCTTGCCTCTTTGTTTTCCCCTTGTCAACACTAAAATTAGAAACTACTGTAGTCTGTGATTCATCATTTAGCAGTAATATACTGTATCTGATAACTGATTGGAAAACATGCTGCTGCTGATATTTAGTCCTGTGTGGTCATAGGTTGATCACATCAGGTAATAGTGGTGGAAAAATATCTGAATCATGTGAATTGGCATGGGTCTTTGTTACTATCATGTTACTATCATCTAAGGTTTTAAATAGCGGACAGTTAGCCCGAGTATGCTAATTACGGTATTATTCTTAATGCAAAGTGGGCACTGCTGTTATTCAGAACAACATTTAGGATTAACATGGAGCAAATGGCTATAATAATTCATTTGTACGGTGAGTAAGCATGGTTCACCACATCTCGTCTTTCTTTTTAATTGTAAATAAGTGCACTCTTCCATCTCCACCATTTTATATTTGTCTCTGTAGGCTTGGTTCAGCCAAGTGTCAATGTCTTAGATAGAGCACAAAGCAGCAAGTGCCATTGGAAATGACATTTATAGGTTTATGTTGTTGTGACTGGGACTATTAGGCCCAGTTGCACCAATAAGGTTTACAATCACATAGTATGTGCACAGATTTTAGCCAAGAGACCATTGCAGCAAGAAAGGTATCTCTCAAAAAATCTTTACCAAAATGAATATGCAAATGAGCTAATTTGCTGTGGAAATAACCAGCTAAAATGATATAAGTAATTATAGGTTATACTTTATTGTCTCTGGATCTTGAGTCAGATCTTGGTCAGGAATACCTAGCTGGAGAATCAGCCTATAGTGCATGTTTTTGTTGATGGATGGAAACTGAAGCTCCAAGAAAGAAATCCACCAGACACAGGCAGAACATACAGACTCCATACACAGACCCTGCCTGGATGAGGAATCAAACCTGTAGCCTTTAATCTGTGAGGCAACAGTGCTAACCACTTTACCACTGTGCTGCCACAAGGGACTTTTCAAAGTTCAAAGTTTCACAGTTAAAATGTAAATGTTGTTGGTCCAACTTCATCTAATGTATCATGCTATAGACAGGCTTTGGGGCAGTTTGCCTGTATGGTACATTGTGTGAATGGACCGGTAATTCATCTTCTTCCACTTATTCCCATCGCGGGTACCAAGGCCTATCTCTATGGGCCTTATGCGGGGTACACCCTGGATAGTGGCCAGCTAGTCACAAAGCTAACACAGAAGCATACACAGACAGACAATCATTCACTCTCAGTCACCAATTCTCCTAACAAATGGATGTCTTTGGACGGTGGGAGGAAGTACGGTAACTCCTTGGATGTATAATAAGACCTGGATTGGGCACCTCTCCCTTTCCCCTGATGCCAATTTGATTAGTGGCCACTCTGTGGTGGGACTAACTAAAAACCAGGCATTTCACCCAGGGACGGGGCTTAATGTCTTACGTCACACACTTGGTTGATGATCATTAAAGTAAACTTTTCTTGGATAGACAAGTAATAAACAATAAAACCCAAACCTTAAACATAACCCTTTCCCCAACCCTAACCATAACCACTTAGCTCAATTAGCATAAATTAGCAATTAGCATAAATGCTACATAAGTTGCAGACGTTCACCAGGGTTTCCATGGCAACGTCCCACTAAACCATGCCCACCCAGGCGAATTGCCTGGTTTCTAGTGTCTTCCACTCTGTGGAATTGCAATGAAAAAATCCCAAGCTGCCCAGAAAGGATTTTTCCCATAGAGCGCAATGTAAAAAAAAAAAAAAAAAAAATCTTGTGTTTTTCTGACAGGGCACTAACAGCTGAGAAAATGGTTGACTCTTGTAGTGTTTATTGTCTATTTTCACACCATGGACTTTTGCTCCATTTAAAATCCTTAATTTGGCTAGAAAACTACTTTTTATGGTTTGTGACATCACCACTTTAGCCTGCCATCCTGCCCACTGATCAGAATCAATCATGCAGTATGTGAAGCAAGACCACGCCTGCTCTATGGGCTGCACAACGCAGAAATAACGTGGAAGTAAAAACTTTTTTGGCATCATGTGCCAATGAGCACAGCCATAGAAAACAGTGGTGGTCATTATGTCATTCACTAACCAGTTCTATAATACTTCCATGGGTAACACACATGCAGACTCCACAGACCCATGTCGGCTGGCCCAAAGACCTTCTTGCTTGGAAGCAAGAGAACTAACTGCTCTGCCACTGTGCATGTACTGGTAATATCTAGTAAGTTTCTTCATCTTAGCAGACATAGCTAGTGGTAGAATAGACATGAGGTGTTGCCATTAATTAATTGATGACAAGCCAACAACAGCCAATGGCAGGGCAGCCCTTTTCTTTTCAGTTACCATTTTATATGATGGACTTAAATGATCTTTAGGGTCTCAATTCAATTCATAGATCATATCTAATAAAATATTCTTGTTAAGTACAGCTCTGCACATTTAAGTCTTGTTGCTCTCTAGGACGTGTTGCAAACCAACTGCAATCCTCTAATATGTTTTTGTGAAATAGAAATCAAATATTTGTCAGCTACATTGGGGTTTTTAATTAAAAGCAGTTGCCATAAATTTTGCCCCATGTGACCCCACCCTGTAGCCCAGTCTCTCTGTCTCTTTACACTGTAAATGACTGACTTTAAGAGAAAAGAAAAACTAGCTCTCTGATAACCTTTGTGTCGTCGTTCGATGGGTGCTCCTGCATTCTTTCTGCACTTTAAATTTAGCCCCGCGTCCTAATCCCCGGCATTGTTTTGTCATTTGGCAGCAATGCGAGACATGCCTTTGGGACGCATAGCACTGTAAGTTTAACGTGGTGGGCTCGAGTTTGCCGGCGCGCACACACACTGAGGGATGAGTCAACGCACAACTGGAATCAAAGGGTGTCGGGTGTCTCTAGCGCTTAAGAATAACCAATCAAAGTCAAGAAAACAAACCCAAAAGACAAATTAACCCAACTGGTTCAGGGATGCATGTCGAGTTGTGTTTCCCGGCTTACAAGAGCTCAGGCAAATATTTTTTGGAGGCTCTTGAGACCTATTAACATAACAGTACACATTTGTTTGCCTTACTTCAAATTGAAAGGGACAATGTGAATTTTTTTTCTTGCATTTAAAGAAAATTGTTGAATCCCTTAATAGCATGTAGTAATAGTAACCATGTGTGATAAAACAAGACATTGAAATGAGATCTATGTTTTTGTATGAAGATTTTATATTGATTAGACAGTTCAGCAAATACTGTACGCTCGCATCGAGGAGGCTCTCAAGTTACGAACACTCCCGTTGGCCGGTTGGAGTTCTGTGCTTGTCAATGTTGAATCAATGACTGCAAAATTGCAAAAAAAAAAATTGGACTTGCTTTTAAACCTGGCTTAGGGCACTTTTCCACTTGCACGTCGACACCAATTTTCACATCAACAACTCATGAACAACTTATTCTGTTGTATTAATTTGGTCTTCTAAGTCTTGTTTTCAAACTTCACTTCTAAGAGACATTCCTTTATGATTTCTTTACTGTTTTTAATGATAATAGGGCTGTGTCTCCTGTACATAGTGATTAGTAAATACCTTTAATAATCAGATTAGTGCAGATTCAGTAGAAATTTGTAGCTTTGTGTTTGGTGGTGCATCTAGTCAAATTATCTCTACCACATGTTTCACTTTGTTTTTATTTTTTGAAGGGAAAAAACAGAGTAATGGAATTTCCATTTTTCAAGCATGATTTTTGGGCTGCCATTGAATGTTTATAAATTGAGTAGCTCTATGGTCTACGGGCTGAATGTATGCAAACGTGATTGGACAAAGCCCGCCGGTAGGGCTGGACAATATGAGAAAAACATGCGGTATGTAGGAAGTATGTTGAATATTACAAAAAGAATATGATTGGTGATATTTTATATACACCTTTGACAAATTAAATTAAAGCAAACATATCCCTATATTTACTAAACAAACTGTTTATTAAAGATAGCAAACTGATTTCTCAAAATCAAAACTTTACTAAAACTAACCCAGGACTAACACATGGCTAAATAAAGTCTAAATTAAGGAAATCACCATTAAATCCTGACTTTTAAATACTTTTCTTTAGTCACAAAACAGTTTTATTTAAGGTAAATGACTCTGACTGTAAATTTCTGTTGAATGGAATACTATAACTTTTTTTGCGATACCTTTAGTCTCATGTGATATGAATAGTGGAATAACAATATTCTGCATAATAATAAATTTGTAATATATAGTCCAGCCATACTTGCTGGTATGGGCTGAACATACATATCTATGAAAATCCAAACTACTATAACATATATGAACTCTTGTAATGTAATAATGCTGAGCTATGGTGTCTTTTAAACTTTTTATTTTTACATGTGTATTTAAAAACAGTGCTACAGTATCTGTGTATGGAAATATCTTTTACCAGCGGCCCTGTCCTCATCACCCTGCTAAAACAATAACGTGTTAAATTACATTTGTTTTCACACATGTTAATCTGTGCTTGTAAAACTAACACGGGCAGCCCATAAGGAGGTGTGCCGGTGCTGGAATTCCTCCGTGTTTGTCAGTGCCTGAGCTGGACTGAGCCAAATTAATGAAGTCTGTAATGCGTTATCAAAGAGGGACACCCGATATCTGTGGCGGGGGACCCCACCTGTTTATGGCCAGTTCACACACACATCACACGCCGCCTGGACCCCGAACAAACGCAGGTGCCCCCTTCCATTTCCCCCCATTTCCCCTCGATGCCAGGACAACAGGTGGATAGATATTTTTTATGATGTCTGCTCCGGCAACATGAGACAGAACGGCGTGGTTGGAAAAGAAAGACAGACACAAAGCTTTATGTTGTATATAAAACTCTAAACCTTTTGCAGAGTGAATTCTCAAGTCTCCTATAGTTTAATTAAAGTTCTATAAATCCATCAGAGCGCGGCTGGTTTCTACAGACACGACATCAGAATGAGTCAGCCATGTTATAGGATGTCACTTTTTGTTTACTTCGGTGATTCTAGACTAAGTGATTTTCAAAATGGCATTGTTAAACTGCTGAGAGATTTGCTGGGGCCAGGGGCAAGAAGGCTTCACAAGGGCCTTTTATAATAGCAAATGTAAGAAGAGAGACTATTTCTGGGCCCCACTGACCAAGAGGCCGGGGACAACAGATCCCGATCAATGAAACTTTAGTCGACTAAGACCTCACTGACCAATTAATCGACTAAAGCTGGGGACACACTACACGATTTTATCAGTTGTTACAGATTCTGAAAAGACTAGGAGCACACACTAAACAACTGGTTTCAGCAGATTTAATTCTGATGACTGAAAGACTGGGGCTCACACATTTAACGACTGCATCTCACACACTACAAGATCTGTAACTGCAACTGACGCCAACCAAACGCAGCAAACTCTCACGGGGAACTTGCGAGAACTAAATGGTAAACAAACATGGCCGCTACCTGGGTCACTGTTGCCGTTGTGTGCGCAGCTATCTGTTTGGAAAAAATAAAAAAGAACGACTCACTTGGGTAGTGCTCAACTTTCTTTGGTGTTTGCCAAGGTTGTTTGTTTTCTTCTTCAAATTTTCGTTTATATTTTCCCGCCGCTTCCTGTTGCTTCGTCTGCGTCCTGACGCTATTTCCTGTGTTCAATCAACTGTTTTTCATTGGCCGCTGGACACCATGAATTCCCAGTTGGATCTGTAAACAGCCCACACTACAGGAGTGTGTCCAGAGTCGGCTTTAAAATTCAAACATGTTTGATTGCTTGTGACTGACATCAGGCCGGGTTTTTGCGGCGCACACACTTGCCGATTCGAGTCTTTGAACATCGCACTCTAACGGATTTCAGGGCCGACTGCTGATTATGATTCCATGCAACTAGTGTTGACTGGTAAAGACTCGGCGCAACTGTGAATCGTTATAAAATCGGGCAAAAAAATCATGTAGTGTGTCCCCAGCTTAAGCGACCAAAGGATGTCAGCCCTACAACATACCTGTGTAATTTTATTTCATTAATGAAAGTAAAGCTCAACTCTAACCACCTGGCCCAAAATAAATACAATTTTTTTTTATCATAATCATAATTACACAGTCTCACAATAAAGAATAGAGATTTTCAAGATTGCTACACAGCAACATATTTGACCATACCTGAATTGTTGTCTACCGTGGACTTCTCCTCCTAGTCTCCTCTCTATTCACACTGGTTACCAGGTATCACTCAAGGTAACACTCCTCAAAAACATTTGGAGCATGATTATATGATAAGTACATATCACACTGTGTATCATATAACCATATACTTCATACTCTAGTAATGCTACCGTCATTGTCAATTACACAATTTAAGGTACTCGCAATTGCAACATCTTCCTTCAGTCTGAGCAAATTCACTCAAATGTGACACAGTTTTGATGTATATTTTTTACCACAGCTCCCACTACCATTGTCTAACCTCTGAATAAACCCAATATTTTTTATGTTGGTTTGGTGCCAATCCAAGTCCACCAAAAGTCAAAAGATGTGGAACACTTTGCTGTGCTGCCAGACTAAAGGTAACACTCCTCTAAAACATTTGGATGAAAACACACCAGTTTCCACTTTGTATGCAATGGAAAAATCCCAATTTGGCCCAACGCACTGCTTATGCACACTTACTTAGCTAATAACTCTAAACTGACTGCTAATCTGCAGAATATCAAAGACTTATTTGCGCTGCTTGTAACGTCAGCCACTTTTTAGTCTCAGGAAACACTTCTATGTTACTCGATGCGTGGAGCTTAGAAAGTGAATTTGCTCCTTCTACTGTAACATCCTCAGAGCAGTGACGACCCATTAAGAAGAACTCAATGTTGTAAATCAGATCTATGCAAGATCATTTTTGTAAAGCTAAAAACAATATGAGGTTGATGTTAAATCCTTGACTGTATTTTGTTTCCAACTGGCTCAGGTTAGCAGCAAAAAGGGGAGTCAAACACAAAGAAGACAGTTCTTATGATAGCCAGTTCTTATATTTAATAGTTTCTTGTGTAGGCCATCGGTAGTAAACAGAGTTTATGTTTATTTATGTTTGAATGTGTGAAGAGTGCAAAAAGGAGAACTAGTGTAAATGCACAAAACAAAGAAGAGTGGCTAACCTGAGACAAAGTGGCTTGGAAAAAAGAAGGCCTAGATTTTAAGTAACCATCTTATTGGTTAAGATAGCGATCATGCAATATGCAAGCCTGCACCACTAATGTATAGTGAGAAATGCATAAAGCACCCTCCTCTATGCCCTGATGCCAGTTCTTCAAGTGGCCAATCGAGGTATTGCAGCCAAAGTATGTAGCCCTAAAAGGATTTCCCCCATAGACCACAATGTAAAAAGAAAGAATAATTATGTAGTATTTATGAACTATTTTTATATCATATATTTAAAAACTCAAATCAGCTGAAAAAATGCTTATGTTTTATGACAGCACAGCACTATCATGCTTTTGTGCCATTGGTTAGAACCAGTCAATAAAATAAGTAAGTAATAAGTAGGCAGGTTTCAAAGATGTTGTCTGGGTTCAGTGTTGGGTAGCCGCAGCTCAAAGTGTGCGACTCTTTTTTGCATCAAGCAGGGGGGACCAGTGGGCCAGGTGTTTTAAAATACATTAGTGGCTTTGGGTAACACAGGGTCTGCAAAGTTCTATAGAAACTAATTAATAGGGTTGCACAATATATCACAAAATTATTGTTTTCCCAATATCAGCAAATGCAAAATCCGTATCTCAGGAATCTAAATCTATCGCAATAACGCTATGGTCTTCCATCTGACAGAGATTTACAGTGAAAAAGACCAGAGCCTTAAATGAAAAAGTGTTGTGGCTGAATAAAAATGTATAAAAAGTCCAGTTTTAGCAGTAATTTTCTTCATTTAGTCACAATTTAGCCTTGGTTTATTTAGTTAAGTTATGATTTGAGGCTGTTTTGACTTGTGAATACAGGGACTTTTTTGTTTTAAGTGAATTTAACTTACTATGTCAGAATAGTAGGCCCTATTTTAAAATATTGCAAAAATATTGTGCAATATTTAACAGTTATCAAATACTGCATGTTTTTCCCATATCCTGCAGCCCTATTATTTAATAACTATTTTACACCATGTAGTGGTGTATTTGTTGTGAATTGGCCTAGTTTAGTAACCTGATGAACAATTTCCTAACAATTTTTTATTTTATTTTTTTTGTAAAATGTTAAAACATGCAGTTAAGCTTCAAAGGCATTCTGCTGTTTGAATAGATAGACAGAAGGACAGATGATAATCCAACTTGAAGTTATTATTATTTATCTTGGGGCACCTGTTGCTCTTAGACACTAATGTCCTATCCTTTTCAAAGCCATTCATCATGCTAATGGGCATAAATATGTCTAAGATTTCTGCTACATTGATATCTCTGCCATCTGAATGAGAATCTGAAAACTCAATCTGATGGTATCTTGGACAGGAGCCAAAAATAAAAGTGTTAATGTGAAATAGATGGACAAGAAGGTAAATGCTGAGAGATAATATTGCAGCTGTACAGACCGTATAGACACAGCCAAAGAAAACTTCAACAACAAATCCCAAAGGAACATAAAGCAACATCTTCTCACCAGGCTCTAACCTCACAGTGCTGTAGCTGTACAGGCCATTAAAAACGGAACAATTACGGAAACCATATATCAGCTGTAATAGTCCATCTGATACTCGAGGACTTAAGCTCCCATATTTCATTGTTACAACCAGAGAGAAAGCCTGCGATTTACTGGAACACAAATATGCTTTTGTATTTTTGTCTTTATAAATCAAGGCAGAGCTAGTAGATTTTTTTTACTGTGACAGAATGTATGGACGTGTTTGCCATGATTGTTTAAGACTGTGTAAGAATAATGTTCAAGACCAAAAATGTTCATGCACAGACTCCTTTATTCCACACATCAACATCTCTCAGATTAAGAACGTAAAAAATACAGTCGGTCAGATTGGTAAAGATGTTTAAGTGCTCAGTGTAGGCCATCTTATGTGTCCTGTCAATTCATGGCTATATGCTTTTTGGCTGGCACTTGTTTTTGTGTGCTGCTGACTATTAGCATGAGCTAAATGTTAGCATAAGCTGACCATTAAAATGTGCAGAGTATTAGCACATGCTGACCAATAACATAGAAGCAGTAATAGTAGTAATGGTAGTTACATGCACAATGATTTGGCATAATTTCAACAATAGTCATTTACTAACCAGTGCCGGTTCTATATACTTGGGGGCTCTAAGCTAGATAGATATGGGGGCCAAGGCTCTCAATCATTTTGTATACTAAGTAAAGATTAACACAGTATCCATTTATTTTTATTTATGAATGCTTTAATTTTTTGTTACTACTTTTGCTACTTTACTAATTACTAACACAACAAGAGGGGCCCCAGGTAAATAGTAAAACACCTTATTGGCTTTGGTCCCCAGTTTCCGGTTAACTCTATAAAAAATTACAGGAAGTAGCAAGCTAAAAAATTACAGAAATCAAACATAGTTGTAGAATCAGTCATATATATCAACAATGCTAAAGTATGGGGGCCGTCTAGTGCCCGTGGGGCTCTATGCAGTTGCTTTTTTTCCCCCGGCCCTGGTGCTAACCCTATGAATTACTTGCAGAGGGTCACATTTATCCAGTGGTTCCAAACTGTGGTACGAGTCGTAATCTTGGACTCATAGGACCTAAATCTGACTCAGTTGCAAGGTTAGCAGTGTAGCATTTATGCTAGGGCATAGACCTTTGTACTACAAGAAAACTGGTAATTTGAAAGGTAATTATTTTCCGCAGTGTTACTTGGCATGAAAAGTTTCAGAAACCCTCCAGGATGTTCTACACTACAGCAGCTCTGACAATAGACACTTTCTCTTAGATTTGATAGATTTGAATAGAATTGAACTTCCTAACCAAATATCTGGACTATAATTTGCTGATGATTTTCTTCATCAGCAGAATTGTCCTCCTTGTACTTAATCCCAACTGCCTCGACAAAGCTGACAAGAGAACTGCCAAGGTCATCAGTCAGTTGTGTCTGTTGTAACTATGTTTTCCAGCTAAGCTTTCCAAACACCCCCAACTGTTCCGTATTTTCCATCCCTCTGAACTGCGGAGCATGCACTAATACTCCGGGCTCATCATATCATGTCCTTTTACTTCGTCTATATCCAGTGCAGACCCAAATCGCCATACACAAGTGCTAATCATTTTCTGTCCACTTGGGCCGAAGTAGAGGAAGATCAAAGTTAAGCTTGATCATAGCAGGAATGTGTTGCCCTCTGGGCTATTTTAAGGCTCTCCTTGCTAACTATCTGTCTTTTGGACTTGATTGGAGATTAGCGCTGTTTTCATTCTGGTGATGGGTAAACATCCTTGCATCTATTTAGGAGTGCTCAATCCTGCCATCGGGGCTAAGTAGATGGGCCACCTGCTATTTTTGGGACTCTGTGGCGCGGGGTGGTCTAAAGGGAGACCGGCTTGTTTTATACCATGATCACGGTCTAAAAATAAGCCATGTGTGCTTTTGAGAACACATGCGAGGCTGAGAAAGTGAGATGGTTGCACAAGTGAGTGTTGAGATATGACAACGTATATGGTTTCCTCATGTGCAGCGTCAGTTTGACAGGAGAATAAGTTACAGATAATTAATTTTCCACTTAATTATCTTACTTTGCTATGTGGGCTACTAATGTTTATAGTACAGTTAAAGATAGGCTCTTACTCAGCACAGAAGCCTGGCCTTGTTTATACATTGCAATGTATAGGGCAATTTCACACACATGATTTACGCAAAGGCCAAATACATATTGCTATATTAAGGGGTTTCTTGAAGGTGTCACTTTGGACCTATACAGTTCAAACAATCACCACCAGGGGGAGTATACTTAGCATATCCAGGATAACAATAGCAAATGGGATATGAAGCATCCGAAAAAGAATATTGAACAATATTACCCCTTAATATTTTGGTTCCAGCACAACCAAAAAATATAAGTTTTCTCAGCTAAAGCTTGTTGTGGTTGTCTGCCATATTCCAATGTTAAATAGCACTTTTTAAGTTTTTGCTATTCAGCAATGGGGGTATACTATATATGTTATTTTATTCCACGTTTAAATAAACACTAACCCTAATGTTTCATGTGGCATGCTGTCTGCACACGTTTTTTACTTTCACCCCCTAAAAGCCAAAAAATTTCAACATGGAAAGCAGTACTGCAGTGGATGATTGCTGCTAGACAGAATACTAATTCTAAAGCAGTTTATTCTCATGTAGGTTATTATTTACCATCAAAACCCAAAGCTATGGCTATTGAGTCCCATGCCTTCTCTTTTTTGCAGTGTCCTTAAAGGTCCCCTATTGTGCTAATTCAACTTGTTTGAGCTTTTAACCATGTTAGTGGTTAGGCACTGCCCTTCTCAGGAGTTGAAAACGCTTGGTCTCACTACTCTATGTAGACACATAAAACCAGGAAGTGCTCCTGTGTGTTGCTAAATCCTATACATCGTTACCGGATTTGTTCTTATAATTACAGCACTTAAATTACCATCACTGCAAAGCAGTCTACTCTTTTATTGATCTGTTAGCATCATGTTGCTAATAGCTGTGCTAAATAGCTTTTCATGCCCTGTCCCCTCCCACCGTTGCCAGCAGGGGGCATCACCTAATCTAAGCGTTCTCTGCAAACCTGAAAGTACCTACTCCCAAAGAGATGTTTTCCATATGTATACATTGTTTTAAGTTAAAAAATAGGAAATACTAATGCAAACATGTCAAAAACTATTTAAAAAAGCCTGAAAAAAGCATAATATGAGACCTATAAATGGGTGTTTCTGTTAAACTGTTATTTTATGAACTCATACAACTCTAGTTCCAAATACATAACATAGCAGCTGCTCAGGGTAAGGACTGTGAAGGTTATGATCACACTGAGTGATTTCTATCTCAACAATCAGCTTCTTGCTGTGGCCCTGGGACCCCCTGAGTCCAGACCCCAGACAGCTGGACCCTGGCTCTCATTTCACAGCCTGCTTCGTCATTGCTTCCACTCACACTGTCACATAACTGCCACTTGTCTGTTGTCCACGCACTACATGTTTCTCAAAGTATATTCCATTTTCACAACACAAAACAACCAGAAAAAAATACCCAGTCTGTAAGCTGATATATTTAAAAATGTCCAAAAAAACGCCAAGCCATTTTTCTCCCTCCCCCCATCCACTTTTCCGACCCCCTCTTCTCCACTTCTTTTCCGTGGGCCTTTTGCGCCAGCTGTGGTCTGCACAAAAACTGATTTTCAGAGTGTTAACCACCATGTTCTTCCTGGCGACGGCAGGATTTCATTTGCAGAGCACAGGGGGCCAATATCTAGGGTAATTCCCGGGGTTTAGTGCCACTGATCTCTTCCCGGTTCACCTTGGGGAGAAAAATTAAAGCGCGATAAGGCCTCACCCTGCCCAGCGCCGTGTTCACCCCGCGCTGGCCGCTTCCTCTGAGCTGCAGCTACTGGACACACATCATTCCTTAGACTCTCCTGCACACATACCCCAGGTCAACAAAGCAAACATAAAATCTCAACTTCTCATATGAAGAGCTTGGAAAACAAAAAAATATGAATAGTAATGTGCAGCATATGTTTATAATAATAAAATAAAAGTTACGTATGTTGCTAAATGTACATTTTACAATGCATGGATTTTAAAATGTAAAAAAATATGTCCAGTTAAGCTTATTTAAATTTTTAAAAAATTTGATATCCTTGCTATCTATACCCATTAAGTTTGCAACATGGAATGGTTTTAGAATCCCTTCCCTTCATAGCCATTTCCACTTAATAGAAATACTGTTGTCTACAGAGGGCGTTTCACTGGCAGTAGCTTGAAAACCAAAACAAATCCACTGCAAGTATTATTTTATATAGAATGGGATTAGAATTATCTGATTAGGCCAATGCAATATGTAAATAAGTGTTGAATATTAATCTCAGTCAGACAGTACAGGGTACAATCTATAGCAGACCTATTCAACAGACGGCCCATCAGTCAAGTTGGACCGACTCTCAGCCCATTTACCCAGAAATAATAAATCAATCATTTAATAGCCACTAAACTGTACATAATATGGCAATTTCCAACACTGCAGCCCTAAAGCCAGCAGTACACGGAAATAACCTTCCAGCAATTTGGTCCATAGGAAAATATGGTTGAATAACTCTGGTCTGCAGTATCTGTGACTTATATTTACTTATACTTATATTTAAACTATGCAAGGATAGGCCATTATTTACACTCTGAGAGTCAGGTTGCCTGGTATGGCTCAAGCTGGTCCTCCACATGGAGCCAGGGCTAGGGGGTGGAGCCTACATGTGAGCATGTGGCCAAGGCTCCAGCAGAGTCTGTTATGGTGAGTTGCAAGGAAAACATACTCAATTTACTGGTCAATCTAAATTCATTCTTTCATTTATAATCAGGAGCTGTCATGACCGAAATTACAAGAATTACAACATTTTTTCTGCAGGGTGCTTCCTGAGAGACAGGGTTAAGAGCAATGTCACCCAGCAGAACTTGGAGTAGAGGTGCTGGTCCTCCACATTGATGAGCCAGTTGATGTGGCTTTCGGACAAGGCCCTAAAAGGGTTAAAGAAGTGTCTTTTTATGGTTCTTTTTGTTTCTAATACATATTTCAATTGCACCTCCTTAACCTCTCACCTGTCTGGAACCTTTCCCCACCTGCTGCATCCTTACAGACTTAAACTCCATTAGCAAATGGACTATAACCATCAGCCCTAGACACATCCAAAGTCTTTCCATCCTTCATGTGGTTCTACCTGAGTTTGTCTTTTTTTGTTTCTTTATGTTTCCTTACCAAGATGAAAAGTTTAGGGGGGATCTCCTGAGACAGTCTTTTTTGCCAGTTTGCTTGTTTATGTCTATTTCTGTAAAGCCCACTGAGGTGACTGTTGTGACACTGGGCTATTTAAATAAACATATTAATTTTTTTTAACACACAATGTAAACCTAATGAAAAAAAAACAAACTTGTTAAAAGATATTTTTTCTCATATTCTGTGTTTCCATCCATCTAGTTTTATCTGAAAGACAAAAACCAAGAGAAGGGATATCCAGTAAGTTTACTTTAATTTTACAAATTTATTTTTACTCTGTTTTCTCTGTCAATGGAATAAAACCTTGCCTATTACCATTTTTAGGACACCGAGAAATGTCATTTTCTGTGAATGTAACATCTTCCAAATCCTCATTTTAATATAAAACAAGTTAATCCTGCTAGAGTTCAATTACAAGAGCACATTATCAAAGCTCATGGGACAATTTCATTTTTTAAACTTACCACATTGAAACAGACTCTGACTTCTCTGTGTGTTAATGGAATGTAAATTTGGTCTGTGAGGAAATGTAATGGAACGTTTCCGACTGGTTTGGGGCGGTACATTCAAGGACACTGCTCTTGTAGTGTGACTCATTTGTAAGGCAGCAATTAATTAAGCCTTGTTAACTGTGTGCTCAGGGTTAGCATATCCGCTATGCCAGGAAATAAAGAAAACCACAAAACAGACTTGGTTTACTAATGGCCTCCTTAGCTCTAAAACAGGAATTTGGATAATTTTAGATTAAATTTCACATTGGGCTTAAATGCAAACACACACAGCAAAAAAATGCAATGATGTGCTGGAAGGGGCTTCACAATCTTATATTTTACATGTAAAAAAAATAGGCTTAGTTATATTGTAATCTATAAAAGTACTTTGACACAATTTATGTCACAATTCACATAAATCACTTGTCTAGTTTATACAACGGTAGCATAGCAAACATAAATACATAGCTATACCACCGCCTATGAAACTGTGATCAAGGTTAGAGGGTGTAGATGGCATTGCACTACAGTTAATAGAACAAGTTAGCGTCTTATTTGGATGTGTAAAAATCTTCTAAAAGTGGTCATTGTGCACACTTCTATGAGTGAAAATGCACTTTTTTAAATGCACATGCACTTAAGATATTAAGATGTACATCCCTTTTTGGCTTGTCTGCCAACTTTGCTTTAGCTAAGTTTGGTGGGTCTGGAAACTCTTCTAATCAAAGTCTTCTGCCCAGACCTTGGCTCTACCAACCAATAATAACAACCTGCACTCTTAGCAGAGGTGTACATGTAGTTCACTCACCATTTTCTATAATAAAGTATAAAACGTAGTAGGACTAGACACTTGCCATAAATGCCTTGCATGACTTCCAAAGAACATTGGCAAATGTCTTTCAAACCCCAGATGACTTAATAAAACTTTAGCCAGTTATGTGGCTCTGAAATAAGTTGATATTTATTGGTTGGTATTTATTAACTCCTGTTATTTTATAACTTCAAGCGTCATTGTTACAAAAACACCACAGAGATTCTATAGAAAGCCATTATAAAGGATAGTTGAAGACCTGGGCATGATTAAATGATTTGACTACAATTATCTCGGTAACACTTTCTATGAACTTGCTGTTCATAAGACGCTATAAACACATTCATAAAGCATTATAAAGCATTCATAAGGCTTTATAATTATTGACATAAGTTGACATAAATATGTAAAGATACTCATAACTACACTTATATGGCATTATAATCTTTCGTTATAGGCGTTTACAACTGAAGGTGACACAGTGTATTATAAAGTGTCTTTGTCAGTCAGCATGAGACCAGCAGTGTTGAGGTCAGTATTATAAGGCTTCATAACAGAATCCATGAATAGACCCAAAGCAGCTCATGTGCACTTGTGTCAGAATTCCATGTCTTATTCATATATTTTTTGTTAATGGTTATTTTACTGCTCATAAGCACTAATTAAGAGATACAAGCACCCATTGCATAGGCTAGGTAAAGTGTCTCTTAATTAGTGCTTATGTATGAGGGGAAACCCCACTTTACTTACTGTTTGTAATGGTGCCCTATGAATTTTTGTGAGTAATTATAAGTTAATTTCACTTTACCTAGCCTATGCAATGGGTGCTTGTATCTCTTAATTAGTGCTTATGAGCAGTAAAATAACCATTGACAAAAAATATATGAATAAGACATGGAATTCTGACACAGGTGCACATGAGCTGCTTTGGGTCTATTCATGGATTCTGTTATGAAGCCTTATAATACTGACCTCAACACTGCTGGTCTCATGCTGACTGACAAAGACACTTTATAATACACTGTGTCACCTTCAGTTGTAAACGCCTATAACGAAAGGTTATAATGCCATATAAGTGCAGTTATGAGTATCTATACATATTTATGTCAACTTATGTCAATAATTATAAAGCCTTATGAATGCTTTATAATGCTTTATGAATGTGTTTATAGCATCTTATGACCAGCGAGTTCATAGAAAGTGTTACCATTATCTCTCTCTAACTATCTAACTTCTATTGTACTCAATCAGAGAAAGGCCATTTGTCATTGGCAACAGCAAAATGGTCATCAAACCTAATAGATGTCCATAACTCCTAGTTAGTCCCAACTGCCACACTACTAGTTCAATCATTGCCCTGAGCAGGACAAGATGACTTTTAGTGATATCTTGTGCTGTGTTTTTTCTTCTTCTTTCAGCTGCACCCTTTTTTGTTAGGGGTCACCACAGCGACGTATGAGAGAGTGATTTAACATATTTTTACACTGGATGCCCTTTCTGTCTCAGCCAGCCACATACAGTGACTGGAAATGTGGGTGAAGTGTCTTGCGCAGGGACATAACTATCTAACTAACTAGTATCGAACTGTCGATGCTCTGGTTGATGGGTGAATGAATAAGTGCATAAGCCACTGTGCCACTGTCACCCCAGCTCATGAAAGCCCATTAACAATGACTTTACAGCTCAATGTGTTTAAGAGGTTAAAGACTAAAAAGTGGTTTTGGACCCATTCATTGTTGCCTTAAGTAAAATCATTTGCGCTGACGCCCGCCTGTTTAAAAGTTTCTCATGTTAGCGCGTCACATATTGCCTCCTCTCTCTTTTACAAACATGACATAACTGCTGCTTTGACATCGTCCCGCTGCGATGCAATGTGTTTCCAATCTGCATGAGATGTGAATCCCACAACGGGACATGCTCGCTGGTCTTTGAAATGATGCACCAGGAGGAAAACATAAACAAATGTTTGCCACCAAGCACGTTCAGACCCCCCCATTCCCTTCAGCGCCCCCGCTCTGGAGAAACCCACAGCCTCACATGTGACACATTACCAGGCCACGCACTCCAACATGTTTTTGGAATTAAACTATTACCAGCCCTGCAGACAAGATAAATTTCCTAATTGGCTCCTTTCACAACATTTACATATTGTGTTTTGGAGCCGGGGAGGTGCTGGTGTGAGGCAGAGGTGTCCCGTGGAGGTATGGGGTTTAGGAGAAGCAGCCTACAAAGCAAAACAAACAGCGTGACTTCTAAGCCTTGGCAGACGGGTCCCTCGGTTTCTCAGCTTTCCTCCCAGATGCATTTTAAAGCCCTTTTTTGCCTTTTACTGGGACGTTTGTTGTTTTTTTTTCTCTTTGCACTCTTTGGGTCCATGTGTGTGTCCTGCTAATCCCCAAAGGGACACACTCAGACAAAGTGAAAGGACGAAGAGGAGAGAATTGATGTGCTAGACTTTCATGGAAAATGTGCATATAAAATGAAAGGTAGTGCTAGATTATCCAACCCAGGCAGCCGTGAGAACTTTTGGTTGATTTTATGCCTGTGCCCAATGACAATCCTATGTAGAATGTCTTAATCATTCATTTTCAATAAATGTAACACATGCATTATTTGCTATATAAATTCTACAAAATACACTTTGTCAAAGCTAATTTGTTAGCATTTTAGTGAACAACATAAGAGCTTTTGCCGAATAGATACAAGGCAGGTTGGCATGCTGGACCAGAGAACTGGGATCTTCCCACCAGAGACACTAGTTTTTACATCAAAAGTTTACTTTGGTTTATTGTGGTTAGAAGAATGTAAAAGGAACAGCAGTGTAACATGCTTACAAAACCTTAAAATAAAATACAATTTAAAAAATCTCAAGTCTTAAAATTGCTGAGTTACTACTATTTTTACACAGTTTGATATTAGATACATGTGCATTAACATTACAGTGTTTGAATTATTAAAATACAATTAAATGGACCGTATATTTATTGGTTTAAATTTTGGGTGAATCCTGTGCATTTAGTCAAGATTTTGTTTTGGGACTTTCTAAGCTAACTTAATCTTCAACAGGTAGTTTCAATTCCTCTAGTTTCAGTTTCAATTTCCATTTCACCAAGCCACTTTTTTGTAGCTAAAAAAAACTGCACGAGAAAAGAAAGTTGGAAAACATGTGTTTGTATCATTTTTCAGCATCACTGTTTTCAGATTCACATTGCTATAATAAGTACATTGCACCATGGTATTACCTCTTGTGTATAGGACTATAAACTTTAATCTGGAATGTAAATATGATCCACAATTTTTTTTCTAAGGGACATTTATATCTTACATCCATTTGATTTGATCTAAACACACCACTTGTCTCTGCTGTGAAATGATACTGTCAAAATGGCCCACTCCCGCTGAACCCACAATAACTTCACACCGCACTTTAACAACTCCTCACTTTTGCTGTCAACTTGAGCAAACACAGACGTCACGAGTATCAGAGGAGCCAACTCCCTCCTCCGACGCTGCCCACTTCTGAGATCTCTGCCGCCGGGAAACTCAATCTATTGTTTGATGTGAGCGGACAGATTGTCTTCCAAAGATGGCCAAATACTTTGTGTAAACAAGCCCTATTTTAACCTTCCCCAAAGTGTGACTTAATAAAGATGAAAACTGGAGGTGTCCGTTTCCCTGGCCGGGGAGCCCCAATGGAAACCACATGCATAAATAGAGCCTGGTGCGCTGTATTAAGTGTGCACATGAGAGAGGCAACAGTAATCAGATTGGTTTCCTGTGACAAACAATAACATTTGCTTTAAACTTTCTCAGCCCAGGCAGTAGCTCCGGGAGTAATCAGAGACAGACTTATCTTGGTTTCATGAGGTGAGAAGAGCTACCTGGCTGCATTTTTAACAGTGGGGTAAGTGGGGGTCAGACATGCAGTAATGTAACTTCACTTGGTCACATATACTGTAGGTACATAGGTGCATACTGCAATCATGAATCTTCTTAGCAAGAACTACAAGGCAGAGGCGGGAAGTACCTAAATCCTTTAACAAACAATTTAGGAAAGTACATTTGCATAAGAAAATGTTATTCCTGAATACAAATGCTAGATCCTACTGTTGCATTTGCTTGAGTAGTTTCTGGAGGAGGAATGTTACTTTTACCCATGTACATTCTAGAAATCTCTAAATGAGTTAAAGTATTTTAACTTTGGTGGAAAAGTGGGTAAAATGCTACCTTTGCAATCAGAGAATACTGAGAATACTTCAAGGTAGTGTTAATCCTGTTAAGAATTTTTACTTACATAAATATTATTTTCAAATAACAGTACAGATTTTGAGTACTTCTTCTTGTGCTACCAAGACTACTTGTTTTACCTGTACATGTGTTGTCGCACTCATAATTATGTATCAGCTACCACTGGGAGTGTTGGTCTGATACAGTGGCCACAACAGAGACAATGTCTAGAGCTACTGTACTCATTATATTTTAAAGTCATTATATTTAAAAGTTTTTTAGCAGCACACTTGACATCTTACATGTATAAAGTGAGAGTGGAAGTATTTCATGCTTTTAATGATAGTGTTAAAGCCATGTTCCCCATCTACAAGAAACCAAAAATTGGTACAGTGTTGCTTTTCTCCACATGAGCAAAAAGACATGCATGAAGCCTCATTTAATATAAGTCTTATAGAAGAGTAGCTGCATTTACAGTGATCTAGAATTTAGCCTCGCCAGGTGCATGGGAACATACATTCATTACAATGCATGCAGGTACTAGCACATATATAAAGCTGGAGTATGTGTGTAAACAGACTTTTAAATGATTTCAATTAATTCATTTTTATTTTTATTTTTTATTTTTTTTGGAGTAGAACATGTTTAAGTTTGTTTCAGATGTAAAATATACAATTGAAATAAATTATTGTTGATGAATTATGGCTGACATGAACCAGAACGGTGTCTGATGCAAATCGATGCATCACTTTGAAATCAAATAGAACTGTGAGATGTCCTAAGATTCACACCCTAGTATTAATGTAGCACTGTATTGTGTACAGCCCATTAAGTGCCTGGAACAGTATTTGCACAGAAAAATTTGCTTTTGGCAGACTAACAATCTCCACATTTCAGTACTTACACAACTTTATTTCAAATTGTTGTAATTATTTTAAAGCCCTGTAGACTTTCTCAAACTAAAACAACCTCCCAACAATTTCTTACAGTTCTTATTTACTTAAGATATTGAGATCAAAATCTTTTAGAAATGTTCTTAAAACAAAACAAGATAATGAGGACCAGGTCATAAACATTTGTTCTCTCAAGATCACAATCCATTGAATTTAAATAGAAACATTGTTACAGTGAGCTGTTTTTGTATTCCAAACAATCCAGCTGCCGGGCTTTAAAGTGACAATTAAAAGCTCTTCAGGAAATCAGTGGGATTGAAGAGTATATCACTGGTCTAATATTTGACCTCTTCATATCCACTCCCGGTGAGGATCTCCTTTAATTACTTAATGTGCAAGCTTATCTCACTTTCCCTCTATTTTCATAATGAGTGATGGCTTCCCTGCCCCATGTAGCTCAGCTTAACTGTGATCAAGTGGAGGCCTGTGGGAGCTCCCAGCATGCTTATGGTCTCCGGACACACCAATGTGCCGCACCGTGATGGATCGCACGCTTTTCATCACAAACTCATAGCACTGTCTGCTCAACTCAACTTAAGGGCTTGTGACCTAAGAGCTCCCCCCTGTCGGGCTGCTTTTAGTTGGACAAATTTCCTCTCCTTCGGGGTCTGCAGGCTGCAAGAGGAGCCGCCGCAACACTCATCTGCCTTTTATTACCCTCCCAAACTCAGCACGTTCACACTGGATGTGCTAATGGATGAAAATGCTTGGCTCGGCTTGTAAGGAGTAGATTCTGCAGAGAAAGTTGACACTCACTTATCTTGAACATTTATTCCACTTGAAAGAGTTGAAAACCTATTTTGGGGTCAAGTTTACTTGCTTCAAGTCTATAACCCTGAAAAGGCATAAAATTAATTCATGTTTGCTGAGCCCTCAAACTTTGGCATTACTGTATTTTTCACTTTGCTGTATAGATGCTTCAATACTGAGTCACTTAAAATGCCTACATATTCTGGCACTGAGCAAAAAAAAAAAAAAAAAAGCAAAAAAAAAAAAAAAAAGCCATCAACCATGGTAATTGTTAAAAGTACAAACCAAATTAAAAAAGGGTAAAGCTTGCTGTCAGAGCTCAATGGCACCAGTGGCCACTTGTGGTACTGCAATATATATATATATATATATATATATATATATATATATATATATATATATATATATACTCAAAGCAAAAATGGAAGTCCCTGTATTCACAAGTCAAAACAGCGTCAAAATCATAACAGACTAAACCAGGAAAAAAACAAGACTGAATAAATTAAGGAAATTCCCAATAAAACTGGGCTTTTTAAACATTTTTGTTTAGTCACTACACCTGTAAAAAACAAAACAAAAACAACAACAACAACAACAACAAACAAACCCAAAAACCAGCCTTGCAAGAATGAGTTCAACCGACCTGATGTCCTTAAAGTTTCGAGTTTTGTGAGAAAGCATCATGATTAGGGAAACCACAATTTATTTCTCGATTTTCATTAATCCAGAGCAGCCAAAGACAGAAAATACTTTGTACAACTACTCAAAGGGAAAAAATAAAGTAAAGCAAGGGAGTGCACAGGAGTCAACCAGACCCATGGGTTTTTACGATCGTTCTTTGCTCCGAAATATAGGGGGAGCTCTGCAGAGAAAAATGAGCCAAAGACAGTGAAGAAACAAGCAGGTACATTGTTTTGCTATAAAGGTTTAATTAAAAAAACATCCTCACTGCTTACTAGTAGTGGTTCTTAATTCATAATTAAGTAACCACATCATACTCATCCAGTCTGAAAATTTTTTGTAGGTATTTGCTTATTCTGCAACTTTCAGAACTACATACTTGGCAGAGACAAGCAGAAATGGTTGCACTCATTAACATCTGTAATGTACTTAATTTTAATCCAAAATGTGTTTTTCTACATAAACTTAGACCTCAAGCATTTTCACATCAATTCTGGCCTCTTCAACAAAGTTTTGGCTCCACTGATTTTAGGTAATTAAGATATGTTTGCATATGTCTCCTGATGTTTCCCAATTGCTGCATCCAAGGGCCTCAAGTAGGCTGTTAAAAGTTAATCAAACAAGTTTTCTGCTGTCAGACAATGGAGCGAAAGACTGAAGAAAGAGAGAGAGGATTAAAAACAGCTTGGAGTGCAAATTAAATTAGCCCTGCAGCGATGACTCCGGGCAAGAAATAAAATGTCATCCTCGCCTGGGGAGAAATGCAAAACATGTGAATGTAAAGAGCATCTCTTTTTATGTGCTGACTCTTTATAGTGTGCTATGATGTGGCATAAATCATCATCACGGCGTGGATGAGAACCAGACGCCTGCAGATACCGAGGGACGCACAGAGCCACCATGTTTGGTGACTTGTAGAGCTGTCTGAAAATCGTGTCACGGCTTTAACCCCGCTTGGACTAATTACCTCCTGTGGTAATCCAGCTCCCATCAGCGTCAAGACACTTCGTAAGGCTGATTCACCATTTAGAAAAAAAAAATAACGTAGACCACACTTTTCAGCAGCGTGAAAAAATACAGTGTATATGAACTGAGCAATAGACCATTTTACTGTGTGGTATAACAACGTGGGCTGTGTGCACATTGACAAAACAATGATCACAAATTGTACCAAAACAAGATGACTTTGACAAATAGTAGTTTAATGATTACATGTGTGAGCTGTCAGTTCATGAGTAGAGCACTTTAGCTAGAGGCACAATATTTTGCTTCTGTGTTTATAAGACCATTTAGCCTACACTGGATAAATGCTACCACTACAGTGAGGTAACTCATGACCATAAAGTATTCATTTCACTATAAATGCTTCTCTAAAACTTGATAAAAGCCAAAATAACAAAGTTTTGCCGAATTTTCAAGTTTCAATTTCTGACATAAATTAATTGTGTTATAACTGATTAGCTTAAGTCAATGGGGAAAATGAATGGGAAATTTACTTCCGGAACTGGAGGTGAGTGGTCACTGTGGAGCTCCACTGGAAGCTTAACCCTGAAATTATTACTAGAATAGTATTAGGCATAGCTCCTTACTCGGTTGTAATGTGAGCTGAATATTATAAGCTAACAATTAAGATGTGTTTAGCAGCCAGTATGTACATGAAATTGTTTAATTTGTTTAAGTCCTAGAAAAAAATAGTTTTAGTAAAACTGGAACAGCACATTTAAGTTAACTTGAATATAATTTATTTAATAATATTTTGGACAGTTGTTCCAAAACACTGACACTTGAAGTCTTAAATAGCACCTGGGGATATTTCTAACACCAAAAGCTTACAGTAGGTTAAAATGATAAATTAACAGAAAAACTAAATCCTTATTTTCATCACAATGGATTCAGTTTTATACTATACATTTTTGCTTTTACATTTCATATAGAAAGTTTCAGAAACGTAAAATAATCATGTGCCCATGACTGTGCTCAGATTGATATTGCGGCTAAGTGGACGCCAGTTACTGTCTGTCTGTGTGAGAGTAAGCTCTGTGTGGGTGGGGGTATTAGACCGCGGATATAAGGCACATGCTGTACAGTGATGATGGGTCCGAAACTAGGTTATCCATCACCGGCCGTCCTCAGTCCGCGGGCCCCTGGCCAATACCACATTCATTACAGGGATGCAAGGATACAACAGAGAAAATGAAAGGGCTTTTCTCAACAGGAGGATACATTGAAAACGTATGGAGAAATGTGCGAGTCTGGAAAATGACTAGTCTGAACACTCTTCACCCCGAGAGAACACAGTCTAGTTTCTACACAGCGCAAATAATACACAGCAATCTTACAGTTACATTTGACATTTATATTTTTACATTAAAATGTACTTTCATTATATAGAAAATTAGGAAGTTTACTGCAGAGTCATATTTTTCCAGTAACGTTCTCAGTCAATCCTAATTTAGATGTTGGTTTGGTATGAGCCAGTAGTAGTTGTGATAAAAAAACAAAACAAAAAAACTTAAATTTCTTGTCTTCTCAATAAGTAATTTATGCTACTAATTATTACACAAAAGTTGCATACTTTTAATGTAATTGTTAAAAATGTATACATTTAAATTAAATTTTTTGTAAAAAAAAAAAAAAGTGTTGCAAATATGTCTATCAACATCCACACTTAATGTTTTAAAGTCTAAGCATCATTTTTAACAGTGTGATCTGTAACTTTGCAATAGCTCACAATATTCTTATAAAAATATATGCTTAAAGCAAATGTGCCTGAGCCTCACAAAAAGACCCTGTGGCTTTGGTCCCAGGGCTGGCCACTTTCTGGGTACCCCAGCAACAGGTGGCACTATTTTAACCAACTAGCCATGTTAAAATAAAGGCTTGTTAATAATTCTCACCTTTTTGAGAGCCTAAGTTTCCTGTTTTTGTATCATGTAAGTGAATTGGTAAAGTGCCACAAACTTAGTGTATGAGTGAGGAGTTGTCTGTACGTGCTGACTATGTGACTAATAGTCAACATATTGGTGTTGTGCACAATGTGTCCAGCCTCAGACCCAGATTTGCTGGCATAGGGTTCAACAGAGATGGCTTACTTTATATTTTTATTACATGGAAAAATAAAAATTTTTCTTGTGGCCTTCATGATTTCAGATCTAAGTATTGCAGTTTCTTTTTTAATCTGACTGTTGAATGGGCACATTTAAAAACTGGGTGCCTACAGTAAGTAATAAAATAAGTAATAAAAACTACCAATTACAATATTTCTGGCATATCAATATACAGTACATTCCCACATTACGTAATGTCTAATGTTACAATAGTGAAAATCCTTCAGGTGAAAATCTTCTTTTCCCAGTAGCTAGGCTGAGCTAAGTAAAGAAAAAGTACCCCAAGTTTTTATATTGTAAATGAAAAGAGAGAAGACTGGCTTTCAAAGCAAACCGTTATGAGAGTTAAAGTCCAACCACTTAAAAGGCCAGCTGTGGGAGTGACGTGAATAATAGTGTTTAATTTGTCTAATCTTAGGCCGAGCGCTAAATGGTGGGAGTGGGGGGGTGCACTGGTTCCCTGCTGGCACTGGAAGAGAGCCGCTACCACCACAACGTGGAGCAAATTCCCTAAGTGATCATTTGGCCATGTCGCTGCCGCTTTTCATGATGTAACTCTTTTATTTGTGCCCTCTGCTGTTGTTTGGTTGGAGTAATGATGGTTCAAGCTCTTAGAATACTTGTAAATGGGCTGAACTTACTGTCATTTACTGGAGCTAATACACAGACTATACAACTTCTGCAATAAGTGTCAGAGTCACATATAGGGCTGACAGCTGTGCTGGTTGGTTGACTAACCATTTTTCTGGTCGACTACAGCCCTACATATTACATATAATCGTATTTCATCAAATTTCTATAGTGCACAGTGTGTCTTTTAGGGAGTGAAACAATGGGAACAGTGTTGCTAACTACTTTCAGTGGGAAGTAGCTAGATCCTGCTCAAAAAGTCGCTAAATGTCGCCAAATTACATAATTTGCATATTAATAATGTCACCACACCAAATTTGCACAATAACCCAGATTATTAGTATAAATTTAACTCACATAAGCAGCAATGGAGAAAATAAAAAAATAAGACTAGGCTATCAAAAGTAATTAGTCAGTTTTATATGGCCTATAATAGCTATTTACACAATTTTAAGAACTGAATTGGAACATACCAAAATATACTATAAGATGATGTCTGACCTGAGCCTGTTTTTATGTGAATAAAACCCTGCTTAATTTTTTTAGTACAAGTACGTTTGCTGCTCAAACAGAGCAGACGGTGCGTTCTGCTTACTGCTGTGTCCCGCTGAGTGACAGCCCTTAGAACGGGAAAGAGGCAGGGTTATGGCCACTATCTGCTGCTGCCCTCTGTCTCACTACGGGGCAGAAACAGAGTGGGATGTGTGCAAGGAAAGCAGGGAAACTAAGCCTGTCCCAGAACTAAATGTTATCTCTTACTTCATAATGCTTGTAAGGCTGACACTGAAGTACTAACGTTACGTGGTGGGTTCATCTCATGGGCTGAACAGACAATAACCTACAATACATGAGCTAATACACAAGATATACAACTCTACACTAACTAATAATAATAATAAAATATATATATTTAAAGCTAGCCATGACCAAGATGAAATTTTGTGAGATAAGTTATGTGAGAAACTTATAGAGACTGTTTTATTTGTTTGTTTGTATTACATGAAAATGGGAATTTTCAACATATTATTATAGTTATTTATTATTTAGTATTTATGACGTCATCTGTCTGAATGTTAGCAGCTCACGTTACAAGCTACTGTTGAAAATATGCGTTTTAGTCCATATGTAATGTAATGAGGTGTAATGTTACATACTGTTGTTTATGTAACTCTTTAATTTGTGCTTTTTGTTGTTGTAGTGTGGTATTAAGTCATATGTTGCACCTACTGTGGAAAAGTTAGTCTTGAATTGCACAAAGGCATGGATTTGCTACTTCTCCTTCTTTCAAGAGTGCCATAATATGCTTTGGCTCTATAAAGTCCATATAGAAATAATGTAATAACTTTATAGCTGTAGTTCGGAAAGTATTTACAAGGACAAGTTTCTCTGAGACTTTTTTTCAGGAGCTGAGACGCACACGCCACATAACTACACTACACGCAGTAAGTTGTATTTTAAACACCAATAAAATTGTCTCAGGCGCGTGGTCAAATGTGGCTGCTCTCAGTGTGAGCGGTTTCAAAACAAAATAATGCACATATCAACACTTTTGTGAATATTCCGCATCCAAGCCTTGTGGTTTACGCCGAGCTATATTTCTTTATTTAATTTTCCTAACTGAATTTAGTGGTGCTGCGTGTGAAATTTGCACCAGCCAGCAGTATTTCGGCAAAAGGAAAATTTACTGCTGACTTTTTCGCGCTGCTCTTTTTCAATTTGACACAGTTTTGAGTAGAAGACAGAGCCGGAGCTGAGACATCTCCCTACGGTTAGTTCTCCAGTGAGCGTCTGCCCCGCGTTGGTTTGCCTTGGAACAGGAGATGTTGTTCTACGCTACAGGCACCCAGATACTCTTATACCATTTATTATTTTAATCCCTGGGCACACATTATAATTATGTGACAGAGCTAATACTTAGTGCATTCAATGTACACAGTGGTGACATCAAACACACATATACAATTTCAGAGGGCTTCAAGTGAAAGGAAGAAATGTCTTTGGGGAGTTTAATATTAAACCGTAGTGTCTTTGGCGGCCGTAAGGAAAACAGATGATGGTCATGAACACCCAGAAGTTGGAGAAGAAGTAGCCCCAATCTCAGCGTAGTAAAATAAAAACATTGGAAGCTTGTGCAAGGTTCTATGAGGTAAAAAGTTGTCAACATTCTTACAAGCAAGTTACATGCAGTGAACGTAATGTTAAAGAAAAAATAAAAGAAAAAGATGCAAGTGCAGTGGCTATATGAACCCCAACTCACAAGACAAGAGAAGGCTGACTTTGAAGTGCTAACATTACAAGCTAACGTTAGCTATGGTGGGTTCATCTCATGGGCTAAACAGACAAAAACCTACAGTACATGAGCTACTACACAAGATATACAAGTCTATAAAAAAGCTTAATTTAAACCTAGCCGTAACCAAGAACAAATTTTGTGTGGTAAGTTAAGTGAGAAACATTTAGGGAGGATGTTTTATTTTTTACGTTTTTGTGTTTGACTACATACAAATGGGAAATATCACCATTTTAATATCATTATTTAATATTTAGTATGTATGACTTAATCTGGTTGATTGCTAATGAAATAGAAACAATGGAAGCTTACGCAAGTTTTCCCTGTTCTACAAGGTAAAGAGAGGTCAACTTTCTTATAAGTAAGTTACGTGTAGTGAACGTACATTTAAAGAAAATAAAAAAAGATGCTATCACAGTGGCTGTATGAAGCCACAACTCACAAGACAAGAGAAGCAGAGAGAGAACATTTACCAGTTTAATTCCTAATATCATGTATGCTTTACTTATAATCAACATTTCAAGTGATTTCCACGTTGTTTTGGACAATAGGACAGTACCTTGTTATATGGGTTGAAATGTATGTCATGACTGCACTTTCCATTTACGTGATTAGGCAGGGAGTGTGTCTAGCCCTATGTTACCGCAGCCCTAAGTTCTCACATTTCCAAGATTATTCTTTGGTAAATTGTGCATACATTTTGCAACTCTCAGAAACATGGGAACATAGCACAGTGACCAAATTTCTTGACCCAAAAATTGGGACACACATTTTTTCATGGTACATTTGAACTTTGAAAGCAACAAAAATGCTTCTGAACTCCATACAATTTTCTGTCATGTAATTCAAGTACATAAAGCTAGTGATTTAATATTGAACATAAGGCAATTTGATAGTAAAAATAATGATGTGGTAAATCATTTTAGTGACAAAAGTCTTTAGACAAACATGTTTTAGTTTCCAGTACGTTTCTTTTGGTTAAAATAGGGACAACTCGGACATGGTTTGTTAAAAACTGGAACATATTAGTAATGTTACAGATATCTCTTGGGACATGAGACAAGGAGCGTAAAACTGGGACTGTCCCTGTTAAATAGGGACATCTGGTCATGTTCTGATGTTCTATAACAATAATGGCTGCTTCCCCAAGACTGAAGGTATGATTCATTAAATTGCGTGCTCCGTTAGCAGCAATGACGTAGCATAGCTCTCAGTTATCAACTCAGACAACATAATGTGGCATGGAGAAAATGCAATAAATAGCAACACTGACCAGACACATCCACTATCTTATAAATTTTTTGTATGTAAATTAAAGAGTAGTAGACAGTAATAATGCATGCTAACTTTCAACAAAAAATATTATGTGGCTAAATTGTGGCTTGCATACAAACCAAAGTATTAGGGCAATACAATGTAACACTGGAGTTGAAGAGGAATACATTTTTGTCCCATGTGTTAACACACAAATTTAACTTACATATAAATGTTATATTTGTAGTGCAGTGGACTTAATTATTATATCTCTGGTTACAATCTCTGGTTTTGACATGGTCACATACTGTGGGTAGCAACCATGTGTGTATGTAGCCCTAACCTAAATTAAACCATGTGGTCACCCAGAACCCCCCAACCACTTTCCCCTCTCCCCACCACCTCAATCCCCTCCAGTCCCCTTCATCCCAAGGCCTCTCATTGACCTTCCAGCCGCTCATTGTCCCAAAGTGAGACTTGATTACCGGCCTAAGCCCTGTGAAGGTTCGCCTCAGTGGCCACAGCTGATCTTTTATACTAATTTCGGATTAATGCGGGGTCTGCAACACTGCGTAAACACAGCCACTGAGTAGGCCCCTGCCACACAGAGCTAAACATTAATCCTCCTTAATGCTCAGAGTCAACTTCCAGTCCTTATCAGAATTTGTCTTAATCTCTGCCTAGGCTGTACAAAACACCACTGCTCAATACGTAAAATGTACATCACCAAACAACTAATGAGCCAACGAGCCGTGTTAGGAGAGGTTTAAGTCAGCATTGCGGAAAAATTAAGAAAAAAATAGACCAGTCCTACCTTGGAGAGCTTTAAAACAGATATCTTCGGGCAGTTCAGTTTGGTGTTTTCCGTAACTTTCTCCTCCTGTCTTTATTTTTTTCCCTCCGTTACCAGTGCGCTCATGTGTGGGTTCTGGCCATGTGGGTGCTAGTCCCTGTCTAGCCGAGCGCCCTTCCCTAGTCTGTGTGAGCTAGCTTGTAATTTTCCCAAAGTGAGATATGTGATATATTATTTCTGCAAATATCCAGGCTCTGTACAGTCAGTGGTGGACAAGAAGACTGCGTTTCATGTTGAATGATGTTTCATCCATGAATGTTTGGGTATCACAACCGCAGCCAAACACATACATTTAAGTGAATGACTCTTTTAAACATCTAGAGAAATGCATAGAGTCTTAAGTTAGGTTAGTCTTTTTATACTGTTAAATTTAGTAAGACAATTGTATATGTTATATGTTTCTTATCATGCAAATAATCAGATACTGCATATCGTAAATACATGGTAGCACTTAACAGAAATGTTTATTTACATTGCGCTGATGTTGTAAATGTTTTTTTGTGAATCAGAAGAACCCAGGATTTCTAGCGTTAGCAATGGCTAAGCTAACCTGGTCACTGAAAAAAACTGGTGACTTGAAATCCTTGAGTTTGGCTAAGTTGTTTTGACCATTAATATAATACTAAATAAGGCATTATTATGAATAGGTAAAGGTGAAGTACACTTACATGCACTGAAACAAGTTGTAGCATTTTATAATAATAATTATGTGGTTTGGGAATATATGCGGATTACTTACATAATAAGCTAACATGAGAGCATGACTAAGCTAACCTCAGCAACAAATCTGGCAGAATTAAACCTTGCTAATAATTTGTAACATTTGAATTTTTCATGTTACATTAGCAAAGATAAGATAATTTGCTAAAAACAGCTTGCCAATATATTAAGCTTTAATAATAGCAATATTTTATTATAATTTCTATGTAACTATAGTAACCCCATGTAACATTTTTACCATACACTTCAGTATGTATGGATAAAGGTGAAGGTGAATCTTACTTACATTGTAACAAGTGGTAGCACTTTATAACAGTAATTATTTAGACTGGGAATATATGTGGATTACATTAGTACTAAGCTAATGTTAGCTATGACCAAGCTAACCTGAGCAACAAAACATGAATGATTCAAATAGTACTATCTATAACTAGCAGAATTAAACCTTGCTAATAAGTTATAACATTTGCATTTATTCATAAATTATCCAACTTTTTCACAAAATGAACTATTTTAAAGTTAGGTTTGCAAAGACAAGGTAAATGAATTTGCTAATAACAGCTTGCCAATATATTAAGCTTTAATAATAGCATTCTTTTATCATTTCTATGTAACTATACAAAGTAACACTGTGTAACTTTTTACCATACACTCCAATGTAAAATAAGTAAAGGTTAAGTACTCTTACATATGTTGAAAAAAATGGTAGAACTTTAAATTAAATTAATTAATTATTTATATTGGGAATATATGTAGATTACGTACTAAGCTAATGTTAGCAATGGCCAAACTAACCTGAGCAACAAAACATGAATAGTTCAGATCCTACTATCTATAACTGGCAGAATTAAGCCTTGCTAATTGATCTTTATATTTGCATTTATTCATAAATTACCCAGATTTTTCACAATATGTAGCATTTTAAAGTTAGGTTATAAAAGATATGGTAAATTAATATACTAATAACTTCTTCCCAATATATTAAGTTTTAATAATAGAAATCTTTTATTATCATTTCTATACAACTATACAAAGTAACACCGTGTAACTTCTTACTATAATTGTATAACCCCAAGTCGCAGGAAACATTACTTTAAACTCACCTCTTTAGATACAAGTTTATGTATAATAGTCAATAGGCAGCAGTGCACGTATAGACATTTGTAATTTAATAGTCACTCAAATAAGACAGTAGAAATAAATGTCCACAATAAGGTAACACTCAAATGATTAGCAATTTGGCAGGAAAACAAAACCAGACCAGGCAGCTGGCTCACAAGTTTGGGAAACACTGCACTAGTACATTAATTTGCAAAGTACTTAGAAGCAGAACTGGCAGAAATTGTTGGTGGTCTTTCAGAGTGAATCTAGTTTTCCCCCTTCTCGCTCCTGTTGGGAATGAGGAGAAAAGCCCTTTGGTGAGGACCATTAGTGCGGGGCACCAGAGGGAACGAGGCGACTAATCTCCATGCAGGCCCGTCCAACAAACAGAGAGTAGCACCGCCACATATGGACCCTCGGAGTGTGTGCATGTGTGTGGGACTGGCCCGGGTGCATGTTAAGCTGGCAAATGTAAACACGGTTGGCTTGAGGGAAAGAAAAAAAACACCAGGCCACATAATTATAAAGTTTGAAAGCGAATGCCAAAGCTCTTATAAAACACAGAAGCTCGGGGAGAAGGAGTGGGAATGGTGTGTGCATAGCTACGTATGTGCTATAGTCTTAACAGGCCGGCTGCTTAAACTGCCGCCACTTTCACACACCACGGCCCGCTGACACTCGGGTGACTTTTACTGGCACTTTTTAGACTCGTTCTGAGGTTTGAGGAAAGAGCCTTCATTTAACGGTAGCAGTTGGTATGAAACCTAACAAGCCTGAAATTTCAACCACAAAATTTGGCAGAAGGTACCCTTATGGATGAATATTTAGAATGTATTAATGAGTTGCTAACACCTATATAAAAATCAAGCCCTACTGCAATGCATTATGAGGTAATGGGATAAGGTTGAAAAATAGTTTGCAAGAACAGTGTGGCTGTATTCACTGTATAAAAATGTATTAAGAGTTCACAATATTGTACTTTAAGATGTCATTAAAAAGACAGTAAAAGTCAAAGCTCAGCTCTAAATTCTTGCTTTTTCAGCTTCAGAGACAGATGCCAGACCAGTAGACGGATGGGGAAGACTGCACAAATCTTAAGTGGGGAGTAGAACCACCACATCTGGTAAGTTTTACTACTGTCACTGACGAACAGGGCTGGTCCTGTACATTTGGGGGCCCTAAGCAGGACAGGTTTGGAGGCCAAGCCTTTCAGTCATTTTGGACCAGTTAAAATTTTACTTTACTAAATTTACAAAATTGTTCAAATATTGTAAATTTTACTACATTTTACTATATTTGATTTGCAGACTATGCAATGGGGGCCCAAGTCAACACTACGTATAACACAGACAGACCCTCTCAAAACCTGGCAATAATAGCAGAATATTCATTACAAAATGCGATCAAATCAGCAAATGATGGATAAGCTTTGGGGCCCTCTAATGTCTGTGGGGCCCTATGCATCTGCTTAGGCTGCATATTGGAAGGGCCAGTCCTGCTGACAAACCCTGTATTTGCTTTAGCTTACAAAATTAATATTCTTGTTAAACACTGGCTCGATGAGATAACATTAAGATGTTTGGAATGTTGTATGACCACTTGTTTATCAGCCATTTTGCAAATATCGCAATGTAAAGAACCAAAGATTTAAAAAAGAACCTTTGCAACATTATAAAGAAATTTTGCAACTTGTACATGTTTCTCTAAAATTTAAGAGAATTTCATTGTAATAATATTTTTGGCTCCAAAAAAAAAAAAAAGAAAAAAAAAGAAAAAAAGAAGAAAGTGTGGAATTGTGTATGCAGTGATTCTTAACAAGAGGATCAGGACCCAAAAGTGGTTCCCAGGGAGGATAAATATAGTTTCAAGGTTCAGCATAGTGGAAGCTTAAATATATATTTTTTAATTACATCAAATAGTGCCAAATTAACCTTGATTCTCTAAAATAAAGTGGCTTACATTAGAGTTAAAATTGGTTCCCACAATCAGACTAGAGCTGTGTACCAAAAAAGTACTCTTCATAAACACATCAAGTACCATTTCCAATGTGCCACAATGTAGTAAAATGAGAAATAATTCCATGAACCTTTCCAGGTGACAGTGAAATGAGCGAATCAAAAAAAGTTGAATGTTACAGTTTAAATGGTAATCACACTGGGAACTTGAGACACAAACTGGGGTATTTAGTTTAATATAAATGAAAAGTACTGACGTAAACCCAACATGGCTCCTGTCTTTCAAGAAACATCTGATAAATCAATATGGAAAAAAAACTATGCTGAATATTTTCAAATGCACAAATTGTACTTAATTGTGTGTTGAAAAAATACGTCTTCTTAGGGAACACTAGAAAATAAATTCTCTGAAACTGGAATCACTTTAACACACCACAGATCGGGTGTTGACTTTTACAGCCTCTTTCTGGCCACACTCAAAACAAAATGATGCTGTTTTGAGGTTTGAGCCTGGAGCTCTCATTTGATGGGTTCGATTTGGCAAGAATCCTCATCACTCTGAAAATTCATCACTCCGTATTTTCTATTTTCTCCACATAAAGATTCTCCTCCCTGCCCTGTAATTACGCCCCAGCCGAGATCAACGAGCTGGGAGAACTCAGCTCCCAAACTTCGGTTCAGCAAGTTAAGTATTCTGCGATAGCTCCAGCCACTCTACATTATTCAGTTTTTTTTTTTTTTTTTACAGAGGTTACTGCTAGTCTTTTATGAGCTGTGAACTGACCACAAATGTACCGACTAGTCCATCCCAAAGTACACCCCTTTACTCCTACTTCCCATCCTTTCTCAGCTACCGCTCTTAAGTCTATGGGAAAGGGCAGAAAAAGATGGTAGCGGCTCTAAAACGGAAAAATCCTTTAATGCAATTCCTACCTTATCTAAAACACCTACATATCTGTCTCCAGTCTGCGGCCTTTGAAAGGATATTTCATGGCTGGGATTGAGGGGGGAAAATCTCCCTTCAGAGGCACGGCTACGAATGAGTTATAGGCATCTAAGAGGCTGGAAATCTCCGGGGCCTGACCATGGCCTTAGCATACAACTCCAACCACGGCCAAGGGCTACAGAGCAGAGCAGCCCCTGGCCATTATTAAAGAGAGAAATATGGAGCGGCATGAGAATCAAGAGCAACAGCTTTAAGATTTTTTTTCTTATGTTTTTGGTTCACACATGATTTATCGGAATACAGTCTATGATTTAGTTTTAGCGCGGAGCTATAAAATACAATATGTCATAGCAGTTATTCTTGTTTATGCATTGAAATGCACAGGAAATGAATTGATTGAGGACAGTATTTTGCGAATTGTGTTTTTAACAATGTCTTCATGTCCAAATCTCAGAACAATCTCTCTCTGGGCTTAAAAATTAATAGCCATTAAATAGATGTGTAGTCTGCATTTTTCTTTTATAACCAACAGTGTATTGATATAAGAAAGCTGTGTCAAAAACAAGATCTTGAAACATAATGTAGATTAGAGAATGTTGCAGCAAGACTTTGGCCCATGACATACAGTATATAAGGGTCATGAGTAGGGAATAGCATTATTGGTTGTTGGTCTTTATGTCTTGTCAACATTAAATCAATGGTTGTAATCAAGCTGTTGAACTTTAGTGTGCAATTAGTTTTATATCTCAACTGCTTTCATAAACCTATGCACTACTGTATATGTTGCCTAAATGAGAATGTAAGACCTCTGGCCCTCTGTGGCAGCTGTAGTTTGCCATTGTAGTAGAGTTAAATCCAAAGCTTAGACAAACTAATATCATCTGGATTCAGGAAAAAATATAAAGAATAGATTGGTGGTAAAATTCTATGAATATTATTTTAGATCATGAAAAAGGCTGTATATGCCTATGTGTAAACTAATAATGATGAGCATGGTGAAGGCATGGGACTCAAATCCAGAGCATGTGGGGAACCACTAAGACACTCTAACTGTCACTGTTCTGCAGATGTATTTTCTTGTGTTCATTAAGATGATTAAGAGATTTTTAGACAAAACATGGTTTCTTTTACAACACTGCTTATTAAGATGTAGACAAGTTACAAACAGACAAACTAGCCACTGTGGCTAGCCTCTGTCAAAAGTTACCAGCCAATTAATGTTTTCACTAGCCACAATTTAATTAGTTACGTTTTGTTTATGTTAGGATAAACTTAAAGACATACAATTTGGTTTTATGTAGCCTATGTACAGGGATTTATCAAATGTATAAAAAATAGATTTACCTCAGCAGAATAAATTGTATCTCTGTGCATGTGGTGTCAGATATTTTAAAACATGTTATTTTGTTTAAATTAATATTTATTTTTCCTTAATCATGATAAATTACTATAAATGCTGTACACTCAAGCAGAGCAACAGATGTTCAGGCCTAACCTCTGATACAGGTAAATAAAATGAAACAGGCCAAAGTGGCTAATGGGAGTATTTGTGTTACGAGACAAAATGAAAATCTCCGCACATGTGGCCAGTTGGCTTGTGTTAATGTCAAACCCTGGTTACAAAACATTAAAAATATTTGTAGATTGCAACCAGTTCACTTCATATTATGTATCATATTAATGTATAGCCCCAACACATTAATTAATGCCAGATAAAACTCATAAAAAATAAATAAAAAAAAAGTACAATTTTATTAAGTGAGAAATGAGATGCACCGTGTTTGCCATCTTTTCCATGATTTAAGCATTGTTTCGTCTCCTGTCAGCAAACACTTTTCACTTCAATGATATGTTGGTCATTTCTTGCCCATATGTCATCAACTATTCTAACCATATGTACATCATATAATGGAACATAAATGTGCCATGTGCCATTTGTGTAACAGCATTATCCTCTGGTACCTGTCTGAGTGCTGTACGACAGGCCGTCCTGCTGAGCGTCTCTTGTCTCGACCTTCTATTACTCTGACTTTAACACAGCGGTCCGGTCAGAGCCTGTAAATTTTCCAGCCGAGGATAAAGTTCACAAAGATAAAATCAAACAGATGTGGGTGTGAGGGGTAGCCTGCGTGACCTATAAAAGTTCTCCCATCAAAGAGCCGCACAGTTTGTTTTGAATTATTACATTGTTATCAAAAGGGATGGCAGCGGTGTGTTTGAGGAGGAATTCAATATGTTTGTCTAAAAACACGGGCCGGCCCATAGGAACCATGGGAAAGAGTGACAGCTGACAGCGGCGGGGCAGCTGGAGACGAGGTGATTGACAGCCTTCAGCTATCTTTGGACCGTGTGTTGACTTTGTTTAGAGGACTGGACTGTTGACTGTCTGGCACCTCGCTCCAGGGGCCTTGTTTCCTGTAAAGTACACCTCTGACAGGAGACAGACATGGATAGGGTTCCCACAAGTCCTGGAAATCCTGGAATATGGTTCACAGGTCATGGAAAATGGAAAAATGTCACATGTAATGTACCACTGTGTAATAGTATAGTAATAAAAACAACTCTGTATTCATGTATATGGCATAAAGTTGGAAACTCCAACTATGTTCTGACATATTAATATATGTTTTTTTGAGTCTGTCATGACAACCAAGAATGAGTTATAGAAAAGTACAAAAATAAAACGTGAAGTAATGCTTGTGTTTTCTGGTACACACAAAACTCATAAATCAGCAATTTGAAAGTATTGGCTTCTACTTGAATAGATTTGACTCAGTGCTCTTTAAACCGACCAAAATGTTTTTTATAAAGCACTTTTCACACAAGTGAATGCAACTCAAAGTGCTTTACAACATAACATTATCGAACACATCTACATTAAAAAATAATGGATTAAACACAATTAAAAAATAAAAACATTGATAAAAGAACAGCAGTTTAAAAAAAATGTTTCATAAAACAGAGACTAAATAAAAACGTTTTGAGTTTATGTTTTTTTTTTTTTTTTTAAAGTTTAGAATCTTTCAAGCATTTTAAAGGCTATTTTGTTTTATCTTAAACCGTCTGTCTGTCATTTAATTTGTCCTTCTAACAGTTTTGTGTTTTTGAAAGGTTGTTTTGAAATATATATTAGTATCATTTTGTTTCTTTGTATTATTATTTGTAATCTTTTTAGTGTACATTGTTTACTCCATAATTCTTTGTTATACTATGAGTTATTTAGCTATTTAGTTTTGATTTTATTTATTTTTTAAGGGTCATGACGGGTCACAAAAACCCTGGACTATTTTGTTTTATCTTTAATCATCTCAGGTCCCCCAGTTTGTCCTACTATCAACAGTTTTTAAAAAGTTATTATGAAACAAGCATTTTGTCTGTTTTAGTATCAGTTTGTTTCTTTGTAGTCCTATTTGTATTCTTTTTAGTGGACATTGTTTACACAACTATTCTTTGTTGTACTATGACTTCTTTAGATTATTAGTTTCTTAGATCTTTTAATCTTTTGATTTGATTTCTTTTTAAGATCATTACGGTCTTGTTTATGTCCCTTCAAAAACGTTTTGAAACTTTTGTCCATGGATTGTTACTATGTAGAATATTCCATATTAAGCCATAGTGTTGTTTTGCCTTGTTTTTGTTCCTTAAGGTTCTTTTGGAGTCAGGTAGGTAACAATATTTTTCAAAAATGTTGTTTAAGCTTTTTTTTCATTATGAATTTGGATTCCTTATAGTCTCTTAGAGCCTTGAAATTAGCTTGTTTTTGTTGTCATGACTAAGAGTGTCTTGGGAAATGGCTATATCATTTTGCAACTCGCACTCAATGTTTTTTGCCCAAAACTGGGAATAGCTTACAAATATTCAAGTAACATTTACAAAACAATAGACTATTTATTTTATTATTTTCTTTGTCCTCAGTAACAGTGTCTTGGAAAGGTCCTTGAGGATCATCTCCAGGAAAAGTGTGGGAACTCTGCTTGTTTTGTCTGCCTGCTATAAATTTGATTAACTTCCACAAATGAAACGTGTGATTAGATCAAAAGTAAACTCGGTTTTCTAAAGCAAGCAGCTCGATAAATATTGGTGATTTGGCACACATTGGACTTATTAACTTTACACCAGAAGGTCGTACCATTCAGGGTCATACATTCAGCCAAGGTTCATCTTAAGGTGAAATATTTGCCTTATCTCCTAAATCTTGTTTCAACTGATGAGAGAGGTCAAGTCCGTGACTATAAAAAGGCTGCTTTAGGTTCAAATCTGTGTGATATATGCGTAATATGGAATAAATACAAAACATCTGAGCAAATATACACAAACTATTGGCATCTGTGTCCACCATCGGCAGCTGAAGAACTTGCGCAGTGAAGAAGTGTTGTGTTTCGGAGGGGTAAAACAAACAGGGTTTCAAAGAGGCTGCGACATGGGAACTTCAGGGTCGAACGCGAGGGAGGGTAAGTAAACCGAGAGGGATGGATCCTAGCACGCGATCACACACAGCACTGATACTCTCATAACAGGGTAACAGCAAAAGGGAGTCTGTAAATAAATATGGCTGCTAATGACCTCGATATTAATATGTTTGATATTTTGGATAGTTATTATTTGCCTTTGGGAGTGCATGACTTCAATTTAATGACTGTATTGATGTGTACAACAAAATAAGGTAGCTTGTCAAATATTAAAACTTAGTCATGTTTAACACTCGCAAAGCATTAAGCTGTGTAGAGAGGTGGTGGAGCCTACTGTAAATTAGACAATATAATCTGAGCTAAAAATGATTTGGAGTTAGATAGCTTACTCAATATGTCCCAGTCAATTAAAGAAAGAAAACCCCTTGTTCTTTTTGGGGATTGCCTATGCATTGTAATTTTGCATAGGTTATATTACGCCAGATTCCCTTCCCAATGCAACTATCGTAATTTTTTTGGGCTTGGAGTTTTTGGGTGCACATCATGGAATTAAACCCCTAACCTCCTGCATTGAAAACAAGACACAACCCTACATTTTCCAATTCCAAATTCCAACATTTTTTTTTTATTAATTCATTCTCTAGGGCAGTGGTTTAAAAACTGTGGTGCAGGTACCACTGGTGTTTTTTTTGGTGGTACTCAGGAGCAGTGGCGTAACATGATAAAGTGGGGCCCCAGTGCAGGATTTCAGAAAAAGTCCTAAAGTTATGAAGCACATTCAGTACTTCAGGTTCATTAATTTATAAAATGTTGTTGTTTTACTGGAGTTTGATACAAAAAACAGGTGCTTAATATTTAGGGGCAAATGTGTGAAACTATTTGTTTTTCTTTTATTACAATATGTGTAATTATCCTACAAAGACAAACAAACAAAAAACATAACTTTTTTGTTTTGTTTACAAATTTAGCAGGATTAATTTTAGTCATATTATTTATGTTAAAAACTTTGTTCTCCCACAGAGTTATGTGCTACTCCTAATTATTATGAATATTTTAAACACAGACTTGACCATAGATGAGCAAGGGCCCACTCTATTGGGCCCATAAACCTCCAGTGGTCCAGTGCAGTTGCACCGGCTGCACTGCCTGATGTTATGTCCCTGCTCAGGAGTCTCTTGCAGTTCAAGTCCTTATTTTGTTTGACTTAGAGCCTGTTTTGTTCCTGATTTAGTTCCTCTAGTAGACCAGTTACACTTAGTTAAGTACTGTTTTTTTGTTTAGCCCTGGTTTATACCTGGTTTAGTCCTGGATTTCCCCTGGTTTAGTCCCATGTTAGTCCTGGTTTAAGGTCCTAGTTTCAAGATTTAGGCTAGGTGGTACTCAGTATGAAAATTTTGCGAATCACTACCCTAGGGGTTATGAGTGACTGGAGCCTATACCACCTACTTTGGGCCTGAGATGGGACACACTCGTTCTGCATGTTTTGGTACCACCCCTTTTTTCTGATTGGTGAAAAGTCTATACAGTTGCATGTAATCTGCATCCTTTTGTTGTTGTTGAATAGGATGATAATTAGAACCAGTGACCAATAATCAATGGCTTTATTGGAGTTTAACACATTGCTATTGGCTTAGTTTAAATGTCTTCCTGTCAGCAAACAGCCCTTTAACTGGTGGTAAAAGTGACAAGAATTTATTACTACCCAAAATAACTTAAGTAAAGTTTGTGGAAAAGTTGACTTGTCATACATAAATGATTAGAATGCTGCAGCTGCGGCAGACCTGCTCTCAGACGAGGAGTTGATATTTCACATTGACATTTAGCAATAATCTGTGATTCTGAGCGGACAGATAATGAGGCGCTCTGCTGCGTGTGGACCCCTCCCTGTATTGATACAGTACAGTCAGACGATAGCTCTATCTTCTGCAGAGGTGAATGATGAGTTTACATACTGTATTCCCCAGTGTTTGCCCTGAGGATGCGAGCCTGGGTGGAATTTGTATTGACTCTACAAATGTTTAATGAGCAAGCAGCAACAGCAGCTGGCGGCGTCGCACTCAGATGGTCACACGAGACACACAGGAGTGCTCCACGACTGATCCACAGCAGCCCGCTCTGTGTCACAGCCAGTCATAGGGCAACACTGCACAGATCAGGTTTTTAGAACTGTAGCATGTAGGCCTGGGTTGGATGATCACAAATTATCTAAGCAATATTTACATTATGATTAGTAAACCTTTTTTTATCCCCATTGTGGTGCAGATAAATAACAATCCACAATGGCTGCTATTAATAATAATAATCATCATAATCATAATAATACCAATAATAACAACAACAAAAACAACAATAATGCATCTTATACAGCGCATCGTCTTGTATAGAGCTTCTAGACAGTTGCTTTACAGTTAGGGCCTTTCATTCATGCAGCAGTTGCCCTAGGACAGACTGATGAAGATGTGACAGACATTCTGTGCCTACAAATTTTCCAACCACCAAGATCACACAATGCATGGTGGTTATTGCAATAGGCCTGAAGTGTCTTGCCCAAGGACACAATGACAATATGCACTGGTCATAGTGGTAATTGAATCGCCAACCTACTGGTTGTGGGTGACCCACTTAACCCCCCATGCCACTGTCTCCCCAAACTTAAAATTTTCGTTTTACTTTTTTTTTTTCAGATGTGTTGACTCTTTCAGTTTCATACCTTCTTCTTTATGTATTTAATTGTTGTGTGAATAATATCACTTTCTCTATCTCTGTTGTATCTATGAAATAAACTTTTTCATTTGTGAGTGACAGTGCTACCATATGATATCAGCCAATCAATAGCTATAACACAGTAAAGTGGCTTATAGTAGGCCAGGCAGGTATTGTGTCACTGTGTAAGAGCGAGCGTGGGCTCCGGCAGTCCACAGAGCTAACCCTGTCATGTGGCAGCAGATTTGCAAGAGAGATAAAGGCAGATCCTGGCGGGGATCAGTCCGGCCTCTCGCTCTAACAGAGGATTTAGGCTGCACAGACTAAAGGGGCTCCAGCAGAATTACTGTGTATGGAAGTGAATGACTCCCAACTCAAACTCCGCGGCTCCCCTGCCTCCCGACTCTTTAGCCGGATCATAATAAAGATAAAGGTGCATTTTGAATCTGTGTTGCAGGTTAATATGCGGCTAATGTAACAACAACACTGGAATCCGCCGATGACTAAGGAGACTGAGGGTAATTAGCTCTATCATCCAGGTTCTTCTAAATGGATTCACTGCTGGATAACATTCAGAGTCCCATAAGCAGGCACTGTAGCATTACAGATAGGCCAGCATTGTGTTTAACATGAGCTTTGGTAAGTGAATATCCATAACATAAGATTGGGAGTGTTGCAGTACATGAGGTCGATGACAATATCTCAAACTAACACTGTAGGCCCATTACTTTACTCATGCTAAAGCAATGCAGAAAATGTATGCTAAAGCGATACAATACAGTAAATAAATAGAACTTTACAGGCACCCGTATTTCACTGTAAACATTTAAACACTTTTTTGTTGCAGGCCAAAATGCCCGGTGTCTCCATAACTGCTACAGGAAGAGCACTGTACAGGATGAAATGGGCAGTGGTTGATGTGATGTATTTAAATACAGAGTGGCAACCTTCTTTAGTTCTTTAATGTTAATGTCATAAAGGCACTTGGTCATCTGTGGAGAACTGAAATTTAGGTTGTAACCCAGGATCTGACAGTAAGTGGACAGGAAAAAGACAGGGAGATCTGGTGACTTGGAGCAAACTGGGATTTGAACCCAAGTAGTTAGTAGCAATGTTATTTGATTTGGTATTTGAATAGTTATGGTTATTGATGAATTTAACACCAGAAGTGAAATAAAACCTTGCTGTCAGGACCTAAGGGAAAGAATGTAAGTTTTTACATGCCAACCATAAATTTAATGTTGATTTCTAATGAGTTCTTGTTTAATCTGTGAGTTTCACAGGATAATGTTTGTATTAGACATAATAGAACGTCGCATACCTACAGGACTGACGAAATATCACAACAAGCCAGTCAATATCAAATAGACTATCACAAGAAAATCAAATGAAAAGTAAATGCAAATTAGTAGTACTTACCAAGAGCAAAATAAATACACAAAATAAAATAAAATAAAATAAATAAAAGACTGTAGTTGTCACAGTGTCTTGAAAAAGAATCCAGTTTTTGGAAACATTAATCTGGACAATGATAACTTTTTAAAATCTTTCATCCCAAAAAATTAATTCTGGATATAAAGTTAATATAAGTTGTCAGCATACTTTTTATTTATAGAAGTGTCTAGCTTGCAGCTAAGAAAACAAAAAACTAAATACCAAAAAGAGGGAGAACAGCTTAAAGGAGCTAGCATGTAGGAATGCTACTCTCTCCTCTGCTTAGAAACACCCTGAAGGACACAGAACGGATATTGGACTGTGATTTCAGTGGATCCTCTATTCTGCAAAATGAACTTTTTTGAACTTTTAACCATATTATAATGCATTTTGTTTCATTCATACTTTAAAAATTTGACACAGCCGGTCTAAAATATTTTATTTGATGGTTACACAATACATTGCATTATAAAAAGTACGCAGCACAAAAACTCTGTGCCAAGTCTTATTCAATTTCAAAAGAGTTCCAGTGGTGATTGATATCAAACGTCTGAGTGGCGCGAGGTGACTTTTCATTGTCGCCTCTCTGCTTCAAACCCTATGAAATATTTATGACAATGTAGAATATAAACACGTGCATGAGGACAGCGCTGGTGTGAAACAGTTGAGCGTGCCGACCCGTGACGCGGCTCTGAGTGACGCTAACAGCTGGCCACACTTTTATCGCCTCGCTGGACTTGGCCATAGAAGGTTAGGAACATTCACAATTAATCATCCCGTATCTGCTACGCGAGGGCCTATTGTTTCCAAATTTATCGCTGGACGGCCCTGATGCAGCAGCCATGTCCGCATCATGCCACGCAGAGCCCACAGTTGGAGACATGGAAGTCAGCTGTAAATGAGGTGAGACAGCACACTGGTCCAGCTTTGGTTAATCCACGTGGAGGACACGGCAGAACACAGTGATCCCAGAGATTTAGCTGCTTAAACACCACTTATGTACTACTCTATATTCTCTGAGGAGGAAGTTGTGTGGACATATATGTTATTGACCCTTGTTATTGTATATATATATATATATATATATATATATATATATATATATATATATATATATATATATATATATATATATATTCTGGCTTCTCCCTCTTGTTCGAGGTCATCACACAATGATTTGGCAGATTTTTTACAGTGGATGCCTATCCTGACACAACCAGCCACATACAGTGACTGGAGTAGGCTATGTGGGTGAAGTGTCCTGCCTAGGTACACAGTATGCACTTAGGGCAAGATTTGAATGGACTACCTTCTGGTTTCTGGACAAATGCTTAACCTACTGCGCCACTGTCATGCCTGGGACTATGACAACACAGAAAAGTTGTAAAAAGCAAGTGTGATTAAAAGCAATGACAACATCAAAATTTTCCGACACAGTCCAAAACACCATATGTACTGGTAAAAGCGTAGTTTCCTCTGAGGCCAGCCCACCCCTGCACATCCAGCGCATGGCTTCACTCCTTTTCTTTCACATCACAGCAATTAGAGGAGACAGATTCGGGTGGGGGTCAGGTGCCCTCCTGTGTTACATGCACTCAGAGGCAGAGGCCAATGCACAAATGCTGAATATAGCCACATTATTACACAGTGTTAATATGCCAGAACAGACTAATAAGCTCCTATATTGCATTTCTGACTTATGGAAATTGCTATTTGATAAAAATGTGATTAATTGAGATTTTTATCGCCTCCAACCATTAATTGACAGATCGCATCTAGGCCAAATGTCCAGAACCTTTGTGTTAAGCTTGCATAGAAGGAGGTCTTGAACTCAGGATACTACCATTGGTTGACTGTCTATATTGCTTGTCAACAGTGAGTACAAAATCAGTAGTGGACAAAAACACTTCACCAGAAAAGTGGTTAAGCCAGTTCTGGCTACATCTGCTTTAACTGCTTTACAAATCAAAAAAATGAAAATGAATGGGAAGCTTGACGTTTATGGTAAGCTCAAAACATAACTTTGATGTGATTTTGGGGTTTGAGGTTTTACCATAAATATTTTCCAATTCTTCAACATAACAAAGTATAACAGTTAATTAGCAAAATACAAAAACTTACAAATCAAGAGTAGCTGATCATATTGGCTTTTTGTTGTTGTTGTAATTTGTTTCCAAAAGAATATAATATCAAATTTTTCTGTTTAGGTTTCAATTTTGGCATTTAATGTTTTATTCATTATTTTATTATAATTTCCTTCTCTTGTCTTTAGTATCCTTTCCATGAGCACCATGTTTTTTTTATTGTTTTTTTTTTTGTGTAAATGGCTATGGAGTAACTGAAATTTTTTTTGCTACATTTTTAACTGATGTGAATTTTTGCATCTACTTTTGGGCCCTCTAGTTAATGGTTCAGCCCTCAAAAATAGATTTTTTGAGAATATGTGTTTACCACCTTTAAATTGGTCTAAGATCTTGCTACATTAAAACAAGTGATTCTTTAATATGCAAGGTTCCGAAGGACTTGGCGGGGCTTTGTGTGCTGACTGATAAGTACTCTCTAGTCTTTTCTATGATCCCCGTACGGCTCAGTGATAATGTAATGTTATTAAAGGTACACATTAAACAAATGCATGTAAATCTCCTCACAGGTCAGCACTGATATTTCTGATACGTGTGTGTGTGTGATTGCCTGTTGATATGTGTCTACCAAGTGTGTATCCTGTTTCCATGGCGTCCATACATTACCTTATACAGCAGCACAGATCTGACCAAACAGCTGCAGCCTCCAGCAGAAGCTCCGGACAACTGCCGTACACCCGTACACGGACACACACTCCTCAGCCGCTCTCCAATCCTCTTGTATCTATCCCAGCTGGAATTGGTTGAACAAAGGCCTGATGGGAAGGCTGTTGTTTGGTGGGCTCGCTGCAGAGTGGAATCCTCCTCAAGGTGACCCTGAAGGTGGGGGGAGCTTTGGGACTGTAATGGACCGCTGTCACTCCAACACTTTAATGACACGAGACTAATGCTGCAGGTAGAAAGCACACAGAGGCTGGTGGTTTCTCTTGTTAGGGCAATTTCTTACATTTTTAACTGAAATGGACACACCTTTAGCTGTGTGTGTTTGGTTCAATATGCCAACCTCAAGGCAATGGATACCACTAGGCTACAGATTCATTCACAAACAGGAAAAAATAATACATTTTCTTCTGTTTATTTCCATTAGTAGTCCTAGTGGCTGGATCCAAACCTTGGTACATCCTAGGCAATAGTCTGTTAGTCACAGGGTTGAAACACCAAACACACAACACTGTCAACTCTTTATAAGATAAAATAAGAAAACCTTTTTGTACCACAGTGGGAAAATTGCACTGTTGCAACAGCAGAGTAAGAGCATTATTAAAACTGAACTGAGTAATTTTTCTTGTTTCTTAACTGTTTTTGCCTCATTATTCTCTACGGAGCTCCCCCTGTTTCATTTACTCTAATAAATACTCACAAGTTCAACTGACTCCTGCTTATCTTAACTTTTGTTTCCCCCTTCTCATATCCATACTCATTTTTTTTTTCAGTAATTTGGCCGCTCTGCTATGACGAAAATTGAGAAATCCATTGCTAGCTTGTTGTTTGGCAAACTGAGATGATAAGAAGTTTCTCATGAGACTGGCGGCGCTCCGACTTCCAAGTGCCATTTTTGGCCCAGAGCCATCAGGGGAAGATGCTTTATTCACCCTACAACAACTCATTTAACCACCACACGGCCTTCAAAACAGGGCAGAATGTGAAATTAAAAACTATGCTGAATTTAAAAAAAGTTCATCTTCTACTACTACTACTACTACTACTAATAATAATAATAATAATAATAATGCATACTGCACAGTTTTCTAAACTATTCTAAACTATTACTATTCTTTCAGGTAGCTCCACAGCAAGGTTCTTACACCAGATGCCCTTCTTGACCTAATTTTACCCGGGCTTACCTGGGGCTGTAGTTTTCAGGGCCATGTCAGGGAATTGAACCTTTAACCTCCTGCCACAAAGTGGAGGAGAAAAAAAAAAACCCTAACTGGAGGGAAGTCTTACTGTGCAATTTTATAATCTATGCTATAAAGATGGATGGTATTATGCAAATCTTCAATATCTTTATGATTATCCTCCTGAGTTTCAAAAGTGGTTCTTTTCATTTTGAAATTCTTCCTTTCTTCCTGACTAAAGCATTCAAATCTGTTGATTTTATGTATCAATGAAAACCAGACCAATATGTACAATAGTTAAGCATTTCCAAAGGCCCACTTAAACAAAATGAGTGGATTTTCTTTCCTAACCCCCCAACTTTACCCAAATGTGTCAGTCACGACATCCACATTGCTTTTTAATTACCTCCAAATGAACCAACTTGGGCACAGAAAAAGCATCTTGAACTTTCATATATATTGATCTTAATTATTTCAGCCCCAGAGGGTTGAACACACACTCAAAGTGAAAACAGAAGTGCCGCTCCCCCACCCCGCCCCTCCACTCTTACTCCTCTTCTAACGCAGATACGGCTCTGCTAATGTGTGGAGGTGTGCGCGCAGGAAAAATAGCCCGGGGCACCTGGCAGAGGATTTGACCTGTTCCCTTGCACTCAAGAAAGCGCTCTTTTTCCCACACTAGCCACATTCAGCTTTAAAGATCGGAGGAGCTAAAGCGCTGCCCCTATAGGTGATTGGCGGGGGCTGCCGATACAGCCTTGCGTGCTGCCTGAAACAATCCGGACATTGTGCTGACCCGGCCCCGTCTGCTCAGGGCTTACCCACCCAAAATAAAACAAATAATAATAAAGATTTTTCACGAATGGAGGGGGCGCAGCGTCACGTTCATTTACTCCCAGTCTTAGAGCATCACAGCTAGTCACGCGATGGTGCCTTAGCCCCTTGATGATGTATTTAGTTGGACACATAATACGGCGAAAAAGATGAAAGTAGCAAAACGTCCTGGGCCTAATGAAAACCCGGCCTGTTTTTCTGCTTTAATGAGTTTCCATGGAAAAATATATAATTTGCGCATTAGAAAACATTATATTGATATGCTATAGAGATGTGGTGATATTAAGGAGGCCTTATATTACAGCATAGCATTCTGGGGTCAAGAGGTAACATAAAAAACTGTGTTTGCATCGAGAGATAGAAGAAAGACAATGTGTTCTACTGAGGACAAATGGATCAAAACCATTTCTATCACTGAAATGGAAAAAAAAGGTTAAATAATGTCAAATTAAAAAACAAACAAACAAACAAAAAAAAAAACAACAACCTTTGAAATCAAAACATTCTAATAACAATGACCTTTTAATCAATTTATAATAAACTGTATAATAAGTGACACATTTGCCACACGTTTTGTATGGATCATTGATGGTTTTATGTAACTTGTTTACTTGGAACAGTATACCCATTATTGTTACATTAAAAACTAAAAAATTAAAATAAAAATGTCTCTCAAAATAGTGACTATTGTACTAGTATTATTGATATTTTTCTGTTGGAATTAGTGACGTCAGTTGGTCTATAATATCTTGTATTTTGAGATATCCAAGGCATTTCTTGAAATAATGACACTATATATTGTACATAGTTGTTCAAATAATAAGCCACAGTTTTGTTTTGGTTTGTTTTTTGTTTTGTTTTTTGTAACAAATCAAAGTTTAGTAGTGCAATAAAAAACAAAAGCAACATGAATTAGCTAGTTTATTTACTTTTTTAGGTTCTATGTTGCACCATAAAAATTATATAAAAGGCCATCCAACAAGTGATATTTCAAAAAATGCTAATTTACTCTGAAAGCAATATTCACTTTCTAGTATCAAGTTATCTAGTATCAAGTTAAAATGGAATTATTTAAAATTATTATCTGATTGTAACATAACAGATATCTGATCTGACTTAAAATTGATTAAAAAAGAAAAAGAAAAAAATCTAAGTTTAGGATTAAATTATTACGTAAATAAAAAGCATGGTTTTATTAAATTGTGTATGGATTTTTGCCATAAAAACACGAAATTGGGGCTGTATAATAATCATCAGAGTTTCACAGTAACCTAAACATTTTAGGGTATTTAGAAGAAATAAAAATCATTTGAAATTTTGTGTTATTACATCCCATTTTAAAATCTAATATGTGTATTTATTTTTCACATCCATAAGATCCTATTTTTTTTCATCACAATAACAAAAAGCTCATGCATCCATACACTTTTTATTTAATATGATGCAGAAAAACAATAATAGCACATCTACACGGCTGTTCTTCACATCATAACTCATGTTTTTTCATACTGAGAGCCGCACACTGAATTGCTGACGCCGTTTTTTTTCCCTTCTGTGTTTTCACGCTGGAGTTGTGGCCGATGATGGTTATGATAATTCGATGTGAGGAGACACAGAGATTTGAACTAGCAGAAAGGAGGATGTAAATCCCTTTGTAAATCCCTACACTATATAGCCCGCAGCCTGCCGGGAGAGTTTAATATCGGCTGCAATGATTAAACTGAAAAGATGAAGGCACCGTTGTAGTAATAAGAAGTTGGTGGTGTGCTACAGCAGCTGCTCGGGGGGCTAATGGTGTGCACTGCTACCCTGACCTTCTATATGCACACAGCCCACAGCCCATCACTTTCAATTAATTTACATTCAATCCATTACATGTATAAAGTCCCATTTTATAATATGTGAAGTTATTATTGTTGTTTAGTCACTTAGTGTCTTTATTATAAATAGTAAATAGAATGTAGCTCAGTTGTCATAGCTATATATAATAAACTGCTGCATAGAGCCTTATCACATGAGTACATTTTCAAATAAAGCACAAATCTTATGCATCCAAACTAATACACACACTGTAAATACATTTTACAATCAATTGCATCAATGAGCATAAAACACTTTTTGTTATTATAGTTTTATTTTATTATGTTACCAGAATAATATTAGTGAAATAGTAATTTTTTTTTTTTTTTTTTGATGATTTTTTTAATGGCAATTCAACAGGTTGAGCTGTTGTTTTACAGCTGAGTACTAATTCAGAAAGAATGAATGCGGGTTATCCAACAGCTGCAATAAAGGTAATAATAATGATGATTTAATTATTTACAAAGTCACTGGTTTCTGGACTAATGGTTGGGTGAAAATATGGGTTCTGGAGGAGACCGGTGGAGAAGTACTGATGAAATTGTGTTATATTGATTGGTAATTAATTATTGTTTGTTCCCAACTTTCAATTCAATTTAACTGTTTTCATGTTTTGGATTTAAAAATATTTCTTTCTTCACAAAAGACTGATTAGTACCATCTCAGAAAATATTTGGCTTTCCACGTACCATCTTAAGGCACAAAAATTAGCCTTAGTCATGACTACATCAGGTTGTAGGGATTAACCTTGAGTAAAGTCTAAACCAGGGCCTAGATTAAATCAGGACTTAAGATGCAAAGACTTCCGAGTACCATTAGAAAGGGCCTGCATACTATGAGTGGTACCTTTATTACAGTTAGAGAAACACTGTTCTAAGTCATTAAACTGTTTTCCTCCATCTATTAGTTTCCATACAAACCACAGGAATGCCCGAGCAGAATGGCAGAGTACAGTTATTTAGAACAATCTGAACTGTTTTGGTTAACACTTCTGATATACACACAGCTAGCAAAAAAATGCCTTTATATGTCTCTTTCAGTTATGTTTATCATATCTCCTTTGAAATAAAATAAAATAAAATACAGAAATAAATAAATAAATAAACTATTATTCTGTAGCCACAGCTGCCCTGGGGCACAGTGAAAGAAGACGTGGCTGCCATTCTGCACCTAGGGCCTCTCCAACCACTGTAAGTCCCACCACAATCGCACTAAAACATTCATACAGGCTAGGTGGGTGAATAACAGATAATAACTTGATAAAACATTTAAAGGGTCATCATGACTCAGTACTACTCAATAATTTGCTGAGATTGTGTTTTATTTATTTGAAATATTACATATATGTATACATATCTTTTTAATGTGAGGGGCAATCCGACCTGATTGTCCACACTTGTCTGTTATGATTTTATTAATATTGTTTTAAAAAGATAACACATATCTGGAGCAGGTCAGTGTTGTGCCAGAGTAAAGAAATATCATTCCCTGAAGCTTTGCTAAGGATTCAGGCAAGTCTTTGAGTAAGAATCAAGGTTACACAGAGGCCATCCAGAACAGTATTGTAGGCCCTAGTAGACAAGACCACAGAATTACTGAAATACAACAACGCTCACATGAAAGCAGAAAAAAGCTGTGAGGAAATGGTGCAATATTAAAGTGAATGATGGAGTGGTGGAAATAGTTATGAACAAATAAAGCAACTTTCTGATCCTGTTTGTGTCTGTATATGTGAGGAAGGTGGAGATAAATTGCAGTGATAGCAGTGAGTTCACCTGGGAGAGCCGGCTTCGACTGCAAGAGGATTTGTGAACCGGATTTAAGGCAAGTTCAGCAGAACACACAAACTCTTATTAAACTTCCTGTTTTCAGCCGGTTGGAGCACGCACATGCATGTACTGGAACACACACAAGAAGGAGTTAACTGACCCTTTGACCTCCGGGAGACTGTCAAAGATAGATCTAATAAAGGGAATGGAAAAAAGCCCCTATTAATGTTAAATTTTACTGAATAAAAAAAATTGCTCTGTGCCACTCATTTATTGCATGAAATTAATGGCATTTTGAGGTTAGACTACCATACATAATATTTGCTCACCAATATGAAGCTGCCACGTCATCAAAGGCCCTGTCTAATAGTTGTTTAAGTTTTTGTTTCGAGAGACAAAAAAAGAAAGTCTGAAATGTTGCATCTTTGTGGCTAAATATTCAATCAAATTATGAAACCCCTTGAAATGAAAGTGAAGTGAATTCCAAAGCGATCGCTTATGAAACAATTGTTTTCTGTCCTTCTGCTTCCGAATAAATAGTTGTTTTGGTCTTTATTAATGACTTTTATGAAACAAACTCAAACTTTCCGAGCATGCTCTTCCCGAGCCACTCAGGGCTCCGCAGCTCAGTGAGCCATTTTAGAGATGTATCCTGCGCCATCGTTCAGTGGCCGATATGCATGCAGTGGAAATCCGGCGTTAGTCGTGGCCAAAGCTCAGAGAAAAGTATGCTGCATTTGCAACTTGAGGGTCATCATATTCTTCAGAAAAGAACAATGACTGATGCCATAGAAGATGGCAAGGTCCCTGACCGAGGCAATGAATAAGGACTTACTCAGAGGGTTCCCTGTGGGAGTACCTGTGGCACAGTTGGAAGAGGTGCTGCAGGAGGACAATAGGTTACGCCTGGAGAAATGTCCTATTTTCATAACCCTAAGACTACATTGTCATTGACCAGCTCATCCGTATTCTCCATCAAACCAGAACAATGTGAGTTTTTTTTATATAGACAGTAGAATATTTCGTTTTTTTTCATTGTCACGCTGAAATTCTCAAATTAATTTATTAATGAACATCTTTGTAAAATATCTTCACACTAGCCTAAGAAATGCCAAAATGAGAGCAAAAAACACATTTGAAAAACTCTAAAATGGTGCCGGGGGGCCTGAGGGTTAAATAATGCACCCAAAAAAACATCTCATTCCTCACCTAACATGCCTTCAGGTACACCTGGATGGTGATGCTCCTCATTAGCAGTGCATTCTAGACCAGCTGCTGGAAGTCAACCAGCTGGAGGAGGAAGAGCTCACATGCTTCATAGTTGAAGTTCTAGCCCAACATACCTCTCTGTCTGGGCCTCTGATGATGTGGCAACTTCTCAATGATCAAAAGGGTGGGACAAAAATTATATTAGAGCAAAAAGTGGCCAAGCCGTTACTAAGTACTACCTACATTATAAATCACAAGTCATAAACTGGTATTATCATGTATAGCCGCCATCGTTGTTTGCTGTATAACACTAAAGCTACTGCTCAGATCTACAACCATACTCCAAGGTCAAACAAGGCAACAATATATGTGTACACGTGATTGAACAATTGACCATTTCTGATACACTTGGCCTCCACTGCACCATCGTCTTGTTTTTATTGCTGTTGCACTCACTTTTCAATAAGACGCCGCATGGATCCATAACGGCGAACCACTGCCAAGTTCAATCCCGTCTTCATCACCATTGGCCATCCTTATTGTAAAACAAAATAAAGCAAAGGTAAGTAAAAGTAAATGGGTTTTCCTATTGAATGTTATTGCTCCAGGAATGGCTGCAGATGGCTATTGATCTGCCTCATCCTTGGCCATTACCTTTGGGATGGCAATCAGGGAGGCCCGGTGGCTTCTGGGTAAACAAGCATTTTCTCGTCGTTGTTGAGATTGAGAGCAGTGAGAGGGTTGTGGAAAAAACACATTTCTGCTGGTCTCCTCTGTGCTGCTAACAGGACAATTGAAAAGAATCTGTCATTCATGAGGCCAGACATGATTATCGTGTCTCTTGCATGTGAGAAAAGAAGATGTACTCTAGGGAATAGGTAGAACTTGTGCGTGTAAAATATGAATAACATTTAAAAAAGGTTTTTGATCTGCTTTCAAATACAGAATACTTTTCATATGACCCAAGCACTCTAAGCACAAATGACAATTCCTGCTACACAAAAACTACAAAATAGAGCTTAATTATGCCTGAACTTTTTGTCAGAAGCTTGGCTCTCATTATACTTGGAACTCTTGTCATAGACCAGGACTCAGACATCTGAACCAATGTACTAGGATTTGATTCTCCTGTGTACACATTTCTAAAAATGTAACCGCTTAAACCACCATCACCATGAATTTGTTAGCTTTATGTTGCTAATAGCCATACTAATTAGCCATTATATCATGCTCTGTCTATCCCCTGCCATTCAGTAGAAGCACTTGGAGATTCTCCTCTCATGTCTAAGCTCAGATCCTCCCTACTTTATTTATTATTTTACGTGTGAACTGATAAGAGATGAAAGAAGAGGCAGTAGTGTCTGTAGAGGGCTTTAGTCAGATGGAGGCCTCATCCTGGCTGTCCTTCATAGGAGCAGAGCTGCTATAAAATGCAGTGTTTGCCATGGAGTGGGAGATGAGGGGCTGCCAACATGGCCTCAAAGCGACAGGTACCTAATCCAAACTTTTTCTGCAAAGTTAAAGTAACAGCTCTCCAAAAGAAGACATTTTAAGTATGTTTTATATTTATGCAAAGCTGTCCAAATTTATTTCAAAAAGCTTGGAAAAAAAGCATATGTGACCTATAATAATTATATATCTTCAACAAACTTACACACTTGTATTTGCAGTTCAGCACACCTTTTCTCTTCTCCAGTCTAACACCAATACAGCACCATATATTTTCATTAACATGACCCATTCTTTGTGAATCCATAGTGTGATGAGTCAGGGGCGAGTGCCGAGCCCATCACTGCTCTAAATGCCATTCCAAACTCATTACCTCTGCCCCGAGTCGGCCATTTACCCATCATGCTCTGACCTTGAGAAAATAGATAGAAAGGTGACAACTGAGCGGCCGCTTCTATAACAGGAGCAGAGAGAGAAATGTACCTGCCACACTGCTGTATATCCATAAGACCATCAGACAAATATAGAACAGGCTCTATTGTCTGCTGTGCTGTTTATATAATGTGCTATAGTAGGAGACACCATATGGATTATGGGGGAATGATTCCATGGTTTGGAGCAGCAAGTTCAGGTGGGAAGTGGCCTTGGATTGCGTTCCCATAAGTGAATACATCAATGGAAAACAGCAATGGTGATTTTTTATAATTACCATACAATGTTTAGTTTACTAATGGATGTGTTTACAATGTACATAGATATAGATTGCTCATCAACTATCACAATTTTTTTTAATGGAACAGTCTCCCACCATCTTTTCTAGATTTTTTCTACAGTTGTTTAAAAAGACATTGGAGCTTATTTTACACTAGAATATTAAATTTGATCAGATGTAAATATGAACAGGCCTCCACAGTGGCTCACCTGCATAGCACATAGACCCTCTTTCTAATAAAGGCAAGACTCCTAAAAATATATTTTAAAATGAGAGTTCCAATTGAAAAAAATACTGGGAAATAACCATGAATGCAGTTGTTATTGTTAGATGTTCAAGTATGAATACTGGTCCCCCCTAACCTGTTATTTTTCTGTGGAATTATATTTATACATACTGTGGTTGATACCTCTAGAAATTAAAAATGATTACCTTATGCCTGGTTACCTTCTAATGCTGACAGAAGCATGTTGCGTTCACACATTTTTTTCGAGGAAAAAAAAACTTTTATGAGTAAAACAAAAACAGAACTAAGCTTGCTCATAAAAACAAAAAATGTTTTTTCAAGTAAACACAACACATTTCCGTAAATTCCAGCCAGTCACTGAAACTTGAAATCTATGATGCAATTCATAGTAGAGCTACTAATGCTTGGGATGGTTTCTAAGTTCCTACACGCTACTTTCTGCTTGCACCTCTCAGCTGGAAACGAGAGTGTCAGACAATGGGGCAAAGTATGTCAACAAAAGAGAAAACATGAAGACATGATGACCAGTATTTAGAGTAACACATTTTTTGTCTGGCAAAGATGCCACTTTGCAGTTAACATGCTTGTTAGTGATAAAAGGTTTTAAAGGTCAGCCATAACTTATGATGTGCTCTGAAGAGGCATTTACCAAGTTTTTCTTTTTTCTGCTTCAGTGTTTTCATGCAGTTTCAAATCAAAGTGTTAATGTGTCTATTCCTAAATTAAAACAAAACATTAATAATTGCATAATGCAGAGTTTTATTCAGATTTATTGCTATACACAGGTCAGGTGTATTAGCTGGTAGTTTTTAACTACCAAGATGATATCAGTGTAGCATCAGAGTGGTATACTCAGTTGGATTCTCTCCCATGCAGCCGAATTAGGACTAATCAACAATAAAAACAGCTTTTTGACTGATTCCACTTAGTACATCTTTAGACTACAAAACTTTACACAATACCCTGTTATAAAATCAGTATGAAAAAGCCTCTTTTGCTCAGTGTTATGTGAATCTCCACTTTGACTTGCTGTTCCATTAATGCTAAAATACTATAAAGCAGCTAGCTGGAAGAGTATTACAAGAGCACTACCTTCCTTCAACAACATCGAACCGACTTGAAAATTGCCTGTGTTTAATAATCTTGACAATCATGTTCTGTCTTTATGCATTAAGCAGGATTTTGGTGTCTGTTGGAAATATCAGACAAAGTGCTTAGACTGTGAGGCGCTAATAAGTATTGTGTCTTAAAACCTTATTTTGCTTCAAAGCTGAACATGAAGTAATTTCCCCTGTGTTCGCTCAGATCACATCGCTGATATATGCACAGATCTGTGGAAGTGACTGAAGGCCGTGGATTTGCAAAGTAACAAATGAAGTCAATGCTTACAACACGTTCAAGAGTTGACAGAACAGTACAGATGATTGGACAGGATTTACTGCAGACTGCATATTCACTCTATATTATATCTCTGTATGTAGGCGCAGTCAATAAAACTATGACATAATAACGTACAGTAGGAAAATGTTATTGGAAAAGTAAAACCAAGTCTTGCAATACTTGTGATCCTGTTTATATCACCAACACCAACATGGAGTCTGACTGATCAAAACTGGCCAACATTATTATCAAGTAGGAAGAACTTTTTCAATGCATTTTCAGCAGGTCTGAAGGGCTATTAGGGGGATACCTATGAAGAGTGATGCTTTGTACTGTTAGCAGAATTCAGTTAGTTACCTTGCCCAGCAGCTGAACTTTTTAAAACTGCGTAGGAGTAAGGGGTACATGGCATAATGTTGTGTGTTGGGAAATGTCTAAAGGGGTATGGGTGTGGAAAATTTTTTTGGAACCACTAACCACCAGATTATGTCAAAATCTCCATGTTTCTAAATAACTTAAACTAACTAAATAACTATTTAGTATGCCATCTGCTGCTTATTTGTGCTATACAATTCTGAACAAGCTGTACGGAAAACAGTGTCTAGATTAGACAGCTAGAGAGAATCAGCTATCAGCTGTGTTGGCTTTTGTGGCTTCAACACTTTGTAGAAATGTACAGACTACTAGACTTTTTGTAACATTGCACAAGTTACATCCATTGATCTCCAACCAGAACAGAACATCCATACAGATGACGGTGCTGAAATTTGCCAATTAGGGTGATATGAAACTTTTTGCATCCCAGCAGAACCAAGCCTACACATTAATAAACACACGCACAACATATGTCAAGTGTACAGTACTATAAAGAATACTCATTGTCACCTTTTACCATTTTGTACTCTGAAAAAAATACTGTATGTCTCTTGCACTGGGGTATAGCTCAGTTAGAAGAGCATGTGGTGCATATACAGAGCAACCTACTCTTAGCTTTCCTCTGGGTTGTGGGATTGAGTGTGGACTTTGACTATTTGCTGAATATGCCTCTATGATTTCCTCTCGCTACTGAAGTGTCCTGTCTAACTTTGCTCTTTTCTTCATTGTTTTGGTTGCATTTGTCTCTATGGAGCTCCCCCTACATTTCAGAAGTAAACACTATGAAAAATCCAGTTGACTCCTGTGTGAGTGTTGCTCAAATTGACTCTAGTTTCCTCCTCCTCTTATCTGTACAAAGGTTTCCTCTGCCTTTTGGCTGCTCTCTGGTTCCTCACTCGCAGCAAAGCGTTTATCTCCGGTCGATTTGGAACTGGCCTATCACAGCCGTTTATCTGCAGCATGTCTTACAAATGCGGAAGCTAACCAAAGTAGCGCTGGCTAACAAGTAAATTTTACTAACTTCTTGATTAACAGCATTTAGTGCTTTCCTTCATTGCCTGTTGATTCTGTTGAAGTTTACCTTGTTGTTTAGTCCTATGTGTTTTTTTTTCTTTGTCCTGTTTCCATTTTAACAACAGTAAAGTCCCGCTGATGTCCAATGCAATAACCACATTCAAACAAACCCACTTTCTCTCTAAATCTTTGTACAACTGGCTTCTGCTGCTGCCCCTGTTCAGAAATAAGTACAGAGCTGCCCATAATACACCATATTTTGATGTTCTATGGCAAAAACTGCAAACTTACATCTGGCCCTTCCTTTCTCTGATTGGTTACTCCGCCTGTGATTGCTCCGCCCATAGAAATGAATTTTAAGCAAAGGGGTACCAGACTAGCTTCTTTGTATAGAATAGGAAAAGAGTTTGTCTGTTTGGCCAAGCTAATGGAGGTGTTTCTTGCGAGAACCGAGACTTCAGGGACATTGGGTCAGCGCTCCTATTCTTGCAAGGATTTTTTTCGCCAAGATATACAAAGCAGAAGTCAAGGGGGCTGTATGCAACAACTCAGTTACCCATCACTTTGACTCTGAAACTATTTAAAAAGTTTCATAGTAATTTCACCTCCCAAAGGTCTTGGTATGGTATGGTCATGACTTGATCTTACTTAGTTCTGTCATAACTACTGTATATCCCATATCTAGAAAGAGTATTGTCCCTGTACCACTATATGTAAGAGCATGCACAACCATCTAACTAATTATGCTTTCTTTCTCTGACATTAGTTTCCTAGCAACAGGCTTCCAGCAGATCTGAACCTCCGTCTGATAACCTCAAAGTAATCATTTCCCTATTCTCTATTCTTGCTGTGATAACCCATATTAGATACATGTGTTCCCGGGACTGACCTTTACTTAATAACGTTGGGCCCATTGTCGACTTACCTGTGTCACGAGTGGACATGTTAACAAGCTGCTGAAACCAAGACCTCGCTGTGTTGTTGTGGATTGACAGCAGTCTGGCGCACATTGATTAATCTGCATTTTTTTTCTCCCCTGACTTCAGAGAGAATAAGAACGTGCTCTTGGAATCCTTAATATGCAGGTGTCATTTCGAGTCAAATCGAATGCAAATGACTGGTACAATTGAAATGTCAACTTAAACATGCTGCACGCCTGGCCCGTGGCTACCCCTGAGAAGTCATTTAAAGTCATTGCGTTGATTCAGAGTCCCGCTAATCCCCTTTCATTTCCTTATAGTCTGGCAGGTAACAGGGATAACTAGGGAGGAGGGGCTGGTGGTGGAGGTGGGGGCACACACATCTGGGAATCAGGCTGGTTTGTCTGATTGGAGAATATGCTGCGGCATGGTTCATCTTTCAGATTAGTGTTTTTTATAAAAAGCTAGACCTCAATTATAACCAGCTTCCTGAATTCTAATGTGAGTAGTTGGTCAGAAAGTCCTCAGATTTAAAAGGCAACTGGTCACTGCAGATGTTCAAGCAACATTTTCTTTTTATTTTGGCTTTCCATCTGCACATCATCTGCCTTCTTGTGTGCAGTGATGAACATATCAATTTTGCATCAGTTTTACATCACATGCACTTCCTGACGCAATCCTCTTTATTCATCCAGGTTTGGGACTGTCACAATACTTACATGTATAGTTACACAGCTCAGTGTAAGTATACATTAACTATAGAGTCTCATAATGTGTGGTAGCAATGTGTACTTTTTGGCAGCATCTGGTGGTGAAATTTCAGTGCTACGATATCTGATTGGATAAAAGAGGTGGTTACTTACAGTGGGATCATTCAATTGCAGACCAGGTAATTATACTAATCGACAATTTGCTAATTTCAGCTGAACTTTGTGGTTTTGGGTGTCCCATCCATCATCATATTCTGTTAAAGACAGTGGCCAGCCAAGGCGTAGCACCCAGAAAACAAAAACTTTAAACTTCATCCATCTACATTTAAACACTTTATAATGTATATTTCAACAATCCAAAGCTCTATTATTTAATGTTACATTGGCACACGTAGCAGTTAGAACTTGTGTACTCAAATAATTCATAGGAAGCGAGTGATAAACTGTTCACAGTAGTACTAATCAGTACTACTTATTGTTTGCTACAGTAATTGTAAAAATACCTAACAAGACCTCTTCTGTAAAAGCATATACATATAATAGTGTATGCCCTAAACATGCATGACCACTGACAGGTGAAGCAAATTGCTGATTATCTCTTCATCATGGCACCTGATAATGGGTGGAGTATACACTGCTAAAAAAAAAAATTAAAGGAACACTTTAAAGTCAGAATATAGCATAGTCTATTAAGCTTTTGGGACATTGATTGGTCAGTGAAGTTGCAGGGGTGGTTGTCCATCAGTTTGAGCTGCTTTGGTGTTAGTGAAGTTAATAATGGGTGCACAAGGGGGCCACCAAAACAAGAATAGTTTTACAAGCCAAGACCAATGACATTTTTCCCCTCATCATCTTCTGTTACTGTTTTTCAATTGTTTTGCATTTGGGTAGGATCAGTATCACTACTGGCATCATGAGGCAAAACCTGGACCCTGCAGAGGTGGCACAGGGAGTTCAACTCCTCCAGGATGGCACATCAGCACATCCCATTACCAGATTTTATGTATCTTGCAGCACTTTCTTCGAATTCAGCCCTCTGTAGGGTGATAGTTTTCATTTCCATTCAATCATGTGACATCCTTTTGTTCTTAAAATATTAGCTTATCCATACCAGTGTAAATATCCAGTTTGATTTATTTTTTGTCCCCTTATTATTTTGAGCAGTGTCCTCAAAGTTTATGTGTTACAAATAGGAAAAAATGGGCAAATGTGAGGATTTGAGACTTTGACAGGGTGGTCATAATGTTATGGCTGATCAATGTATATGAAATATCTTGATAATAAAGCCTAGATGACATTTTCCTTTCCTTTCCTTTATTCTCCACAAATCCAGAAGAACAAAAACTCCATACCATTCATTTATCTACAGGTAAATCTGTAACCCCACTCATTAAGACATGGGAAGCAAACTGTAAATTATGGGACAACATGGGCCTATGAATCAACACTGTCCACGTAATGAAATTTATGGACATTAAAATGAAGTGATGACAGATGGATGGATGTGTCTCTGTGGAGGTCATGTCCATGTTATGGTCTAGTGACTCTCTACCCTCAATAATGCATGCTGATATCTCTGATTTACAACTACACTGCATTCACACAGACAGTCCCAAGTGTTATCAACGCTGTTCCGTACAAATTAGTATTTCAATCAATTCAGTGCATTTATAATTTGATATTATTATTATGGCTCTACTATTTCATAAACTTGTTTTCATCTCGAGGAATTCCCCAGCGTCCCACACAATGAATCTGGTTAGTAATGCCACATCTATCAAGTATGAAAGCATGCATGCCATATATATCCACTAATAAAACAGTTGCGACTGCTCAAAGGGGCCTTAAACCGGCAGAGTAGTTATCCATGATTTACACATGCACAGTAAGACACCACGTTGTGCATTCACTAAAGGGACACTTACCTTTTGCCCCGGTTTCTTCTTCGTCTCATTGACACATGGCCATCAATTTTTCTCTGTATCTCGTAGCTCGATTGTCTCTCGGGTCAATTTGATCCATCCAAACGGCGGGCCCCGGTGCGGTCCCCCTGCGTGGAGCTTTAAATTGCCTGCCCCATGGGAGTGCTTGTGCGGGCCCTCCGAGGTCTATGTCCGCACTGTTCATTTGGAAGAGATAAAATGCTTTCTTGAGTTATCACTAGACTCTGGAGGTAGTAATCGTAGCCATTTTATATGAAAAACAATGAGTGTCACCTTATCATTTTAGCACCAATATACAGCACTTGCTTGCAGAAAAATAGTCCCTTACTGTCAATAAAAGAATACTCTTTACATATTAGGAGACATTTATTGTTTAAAACGGTAAAGGACTTACCTTTGTAAAAATTAATAAGTTAGCAATAATATATAGTGTTTTTGCCAATATCATTTTGTTAAAGGGATGGACAGTGGCAGAGTGGTTAGAGCATGAGCCACTCATCATAGAGATTGATGGTTCAATCCCTTGGCTGGTCATCTCACAATCTTTTTTAAGTGGTGTCTGCATGTCCTTCCATATTACCAAGGTTTCTCTATGGCTACTCTGGGTTCCTCCCACCATCAAAAGATATGCATGAATATGAAAATGACTGACTCTAATTGCTCCTAGAATTAGAGCGTGAATGCTTGTCTGTCAGTGCATGTCAGCCCGACAACTAACTAACATTGTCCAGTGGGTCCCTTGCCATAAACTCATAGTAGCTGGGCTAACCTCCAGCCACATGTAACCCTGAAGAAGATAAATTAATACTTCTTTTGGATTCAAGTTGGGCATGATTCTGCCCCTCTGCTCTGCCACTAATTTCATCGAGAAAAAGAATCCCATGCAGGGCATCAAGTACAAAATGGTTGTATTTGACGAAGAAAATAGCCCATGCAGCCCATGAACTGGCTTTTGAGGTAAATGTGCAATTACATTTGGTCTCTTGAAAAAGAGACAGCTACACATTAAAAAGCTGTAATGCTCACACCATTCCTCTGATTTGGACGTGAATATTTTCAAATTACAGCTGAGAGTCTGCACTTTAAGCACATATTTAACTGTATTTTGACTGTTTTGGTAAAAAGGCTAAAATAACAAAGCTTGGGTCAGTATCCAAATTCTTATGGACCTAACTGTATGTTTTTGATAACATTGCTAATATGGGTGGCAGTAGCTCAATACGTAGAGCTGTTCGACCACTAACCGGAAGGTTGGCGGATCAATCTCCACTACTAGCACTGCATACTGCCGTTGTGTCCCTGGTCAAAACACTTCACCACCTCCAGTGTCTGTGGCACTGGTGTATGAATGTGTTAGTGTGATTGCATGTTTGGTGGTGGTCATAAGTGCAAAATTGCTGCCAAATCTTCATCAGTTTGCACCAGGGCAGCCTTTGCTACAGAAGTAGTTCACCACCAAGTATGACTGAAGTACAAATGAATAATGCACCTACTTGTTAAAAGTGACTTTAGGTGTTTAGAAAATATTATTACCAGCAACAATGAAGCATTCTTACATGCATTAACAACACATTTTAGAGCTGACTGGAAATGCCTATTGACAGTGACTTAAACTGCACATTATGTGCAGTTCCACTGAAGACTCATTGTTTCCACATAGACATGGGCAGCTGTTTTTTTTTAGTTTACAGACTTGTCTATCACATTCAGTTCTATTGGACAGCAGAGAACTCCTGCCATCCTATTGTGCTTCTCAAGTGTTCTGTCTTCAGGGAGCTATTGAAGCTCCCATCTGCTGCACTGCAACAAAAGAACTCATTCATCTTAGACCAATCTACTTCAGCTCCAAAAACCTCTTTAAGATCTTTCTTATAGGCCCCTCCATCTGAAAAAGTGCACAGTTGCAAATATTAAAATTAGGAACATGACTTCTGTTGCTATAAGAAGCTATTGACATTCACAGGCACAGAAGTGGCATAATTTTACATTTTGAGTTTGAGGCTCTGTAAGCAGTGCACTGAATGTCTTGTTAAGATGTGTGCTGTGGAGTGGGCAGTGTGGTAACAGTGAGTGCTGGTTGTGATCTCCAGGACATATGGGCCGTGTTATCACTTCTAAAGGCTTCAGCATGTCGGACGCCATGATCTCATTAGACGTGTTGACGGACACAGCTGATTTATCGAAGATATGTGCAGTGTTTGTGTGCACTGGGAGCTGTATAGAGATAGATCAAGCCTTCATAGGACTTTAAATGTACGGTAGTAATGTCAATTCATTTTGCAGCTTTTAGTTAAAATACTGTTTCCTATATTCTTTAAAAAGTGCTGGTTTAAATTATCCTTCACCCAATAAAAAGGAGTGTTACCTGACTAGTTTACTTACAACATTGCACAAGAGTGTGCAATGCATTGATAAAATAGTATTTCTATACAATGTGCTGTGTGCATTCCAAGGGTCTGTAATGCATAAGCTGAGGTATGGCCTCTTCCTATGCATAAAAACATCCCTAAATGTATGACAGTGCCCAGTAGGAATTTATGTTAATGGACAGTGTTACCAAGTCACTCATAACATGACATGTTTTGTGATAGGAAGACAGGATATTTTCACTGAAGACTCAAGTGCATGTCCCAAAAAAGGTGTAGTTGAGAAAGGGTTGGGCAGTATGACTAAAAAAATCAAATTTTTTTTTTTTTTTTTCTTTTCAAATTTTTGTTCAGTTTTATGCAAAATGTCTGCACAAAACAGAACTGTGCATTACCCTCACAGTGACATCAGAGAAGACATCACTGTCTTTTAGTTTTAGTTTCCAGAGCATATGGCTTAATAGCATACATAGACTAAGTATGTAAGTTTGCACTGCACACCACACTACGCTGTCCATTTTGGCCAAACTGCCACATCTAAACAATGACACCTCTGTGGTTATTAGTGTTTTTAGTTTCTGCAAAGTCTCCACAGTCAGTATTTAGGCTCCTCAGGGAGCTAGCAGGAGCATTAGCAACAACAAAGGAAACAGTGCAGTGCTTAAATGACGCTAATTTTGCTAAATTTGATTTCAAAACACAGCTATTTTTGAGAATTTCATCAAATTAATTAAATTTATTGCCCAGCCCTAAATTGAGGTTTGAGAAAAGACGTTTTTGTAATAACACAAATGAGATGTCAGCTGGTTTTGTCAATCCCCAGTTGTCAAACACTTCAGTTTTGTTTCAAGTAATTAGAAGATAGCATGAAGTGTATGAAGTGCTTTATAGCTACTGTAAACAATGGCACAAAAGGAACAGACAAAAGGGATTTTACCCTACCTAGCCCCAAACGCAATATTTAAGTGCACTTTTGACTAATACTGAAAGCACTTTATTTTTTTTAAGAATTATTTGTTATATCTAAAAATATGAAGCAAAATAATAATAATAATGATAAAAAGCTGTATTTATTTATTTTTTGCATATCAACTTTTCAAATTAAGTTCTAATCTTCCAATCCATACTAAATTCAATATCCTATGTCAGACTATGTATAAGGCCTGCCAATTACTCAAATATAACCTTTGGACATCTCATAAAAGGCCCATGGTTAGACACCAACACTAATCTGTCTTTATACACTAAATTAGAACCCGTCATATATTTTATCCAAAACAAACCTGCCCCTGTCAAACTCTTGCTCCATCCACGGCTTTGTTCCTGGATCTGACCTTTTCTTTGTCTTGAACTATCAGAAGTAATAAAAGCTGGGGAAGTCAGATGCTAAATGTGTTTAGTTTTTAATTATCAGGCTGATCCTCATGGCAAATAACAGTACCGATCAATACGGGCTACTGGGAAATATTCCATTGTGCATGCACAGTGGGGATTATGGCCGTCATTGTCATCGCCAAAGACAAAATCAAATTACGGGTGATGACAAGTGGACATCGAACTGGGAATCTGACTGATACAGGGCAGTGTTGCAGGTCTGACAGCTATTTTTACCTCCATTTTTGTTTGACTGTTTAGAGAAATTGTCTAAATTTTGTTGCAAGTGAGATACAAATCTTTTGTACTTGAATGCTAGCCTGGCCAGACAGACTACTTTTTTTTATTGTATACAAAGAATTAGGCTTGTAATGCTCAGAGAAATGAAGAGCAGGATGTAAGCAGAGTGCTGACAATAACAAACAAGGCGGATGCTGTTTATATCATAATACACTGTTTCAGTATCTCTGTACTTTCTTATAAACGGAGACAACAAGAGTTGTTGAAAGACTGATGGAAAAAGTGGGATTGTTTGAATGTGGTTGTTATGTTGGATGTTTGTAAGGGGACTTTACTGTTGAACCCTCTGGCGCCCCTTTAAAATAATCACGTTCACACCGTTAAGCACATAATATTTGCACTTAATTTTTTTGCTCTAAAAATGTATAAATTCTTTTATATTCTACTTTTGTTACCAATATTTTATTATCTACCCCTGACCTAACTATCAATACCAATTTTTTTTTTTTTTCATAATTTTAACCCTTCAGTGTCAGATTTTTTGTAATAATACCAATCTTTTTTGGATGAAAAAAAAACTAAAAATATGAGTTATTTTCAAAAATAATAAATGCAAAGTGGATTTTTTTTTAATGATGCATTATTAAAGCCTGGGGTAAGTCAACAATTAGTAGCAACATTGATTTTTTATGCATTTTTAGTTTTTGTGTAGTGTCAAATACTCTGATTGATATAGCAAAGCGCTTTTTTTGGCTTTTGATTTTATAGCTATAAAAACATATAATAAATTATTATTATATTCTGCAGCTCATTAGAATCAGCTACTTCTGTGCTAATTTTTGATATCAAATATTCATAAATGTGTAAAGATTTAAGCCCATTAAAGCTCAGGTTTTTGAGATGATGCCACCAGGTCTTCAGATGACAGAAACATCTCATCATATCATCAGATCATATTTCATCTGTCGTCTGCAGATCTGGTGGCATCGTCTCAAACAAAATTCATTATTTTTGGTAGGAGCTATATTCTGCTTAGATCCCACTTGCTGTTATACCAAAAACTCTGACCTGGTGTTCCTGAAATTCTGCCTTTTTTCTTAATAAATAAATCATAAAACCAATTTAAGACCAATTTCCCACAGTCAAATACTTATACTTAATAATTACTGTATGGACCTTAAGTGAACCAACCATTATCTCTCCATTAAACAACACACATTTTCTATATTCACCTTAACTAAAATACATATGTTCTCTTCAACAGCCAGTGGGAGTGATCTTATTGCAGTGTGCCAGCGTATGAAAATCATTATTAATAAAGCCCCCATGACTTCCTAAGACCTTGTTTCTGTTTAAACTCTTACTCAATAATTATAGCTAGCAATATTTATTTGTTAAAAGCTATTAGCCCTTACCCACCAATGGCCAGAATCTATCACGGACCATAGCTTAATAAAATCTATTTGGCGCCTGATATCCAGCTGTGCCTAGTAATCATTTAGAATAATTCTGAAGTTATTTCTTTGAACAGCAACCTCTGTCTGACCCTTTACCTCTGTGACAAGAGCCTGACTAAACTGCACTTAGCCACTTAAAGAAAAGTTTATCAATGTTGCTTGTGCGCCCAATATTTCCTTTGCTAATCAAGCCCAGTGAGAGAAAACAAACGGCCTTTAATTTCAGCTTAGGACCCATGACTTGTGACTCGCGAGAGGTTAGCGCCGCAGTTCACCCAAAAGGACACATTCCAGACACAAACCAGCAGCTGAGAACAGGACGAGCTGTTTCGGAACAGGTCGCTCAATTTTAGTGTATCATTAAGGGTGATTGAAAGTGCAAAACAAGTAACTAAGTAAGGCTTTCATGACACTTAATTCTATTGCTGGTATTTTTTGATTAATACAAGTCCTGTCACAATAAGACTAAAAAGTAGTACTTCAGAATCTACGGTACGTCTTTGGGTGGGAAGTAGAACTCCACTTTGAAAATACAAGTTGACATAAAGTAATCCATGCATCAAAGCAGAATCTTTCATGTTGTTACTCAACTGAGAACAATTATTTGCTGAAAGTATTCCGCCCAAGTTTTGACTGCGCTTAAGCGTCTTAGCATCGAATGTTGGTCCCATTTGTTTGTGCAGGAAGTCTTAGTCTAAACCGCTCTATCTCTCGTCTAAACAACAGGTAATTACAGGACGACAACCTGAACCAAAGCCTTAAATATACAGTTAGCTGGAATCATTCTTTCAAGCTCCGTTCTCATCGAAATGCTCGCTAAGCCCAACATAGACGTCTTTCCTGACTCAGAAATCCAGTAATTTTGCATTGGCTCTTTGTGTTGCCCAGTGGCATGTCTGGCTCCTGTTGTTTTCATTTTTTACCTCCAACAGAGCTTTGGGAAAATCTCAAACGCACCTTCTCATGCCGTTAGCTACAGACTGAGTTCATATTAAACCGTGTTTATTAGGGTCTTTAAGCCTACCTGTGCATTCTAAAGCAAGATCTCTATTGTACATGACAACAACAAAGTGGTTACGTCATGTCAGGGCATAAAACAAACAATCTGAAGACGTCTGAAATGTTGGTTTTATTATAGAAATAACGTGATATCTGTGGAAATCCCCTCCACCTCCTTCTTATGTCCACTGGATTCGGGACGTCCTTCATGTTCTTAAGCTAGAAAAGATTCAGCTCACTTTAAGACTCCTCTGCTAAATTTTCTAAAGTTTGTTCTAAAGTTTTCCCTGTATTCCGGATTAAGTGACAATTACAAATGAGCTGTACATTGGTACTGACAGTATTACTGACCTGGTATAGTAATGAGTGAGAATTTTTGTGACACCTTTTGTTTTTTCCTCCATTTAACTCTTATATATCATGTTTGTTATCCACTGCTCTAATTACTATTATTATTGTTATCAGTACTAAATTGTGGATGATACTATTATTACATTATCTCTGCAGTTTTGTATGTTTGTATGTATGGGGTGGGGAGTGTGTGTATGTTGGGGGGTTGTTCTGGTTCTGATTTTATTGTATATATACTTTTGGTACATTATGCAATGAATGTTAAGTGTTAATGTTTTTTTTTGTTTTAGTTTTTGTTTTTACCCTAAAAACAAACTAAACAAACTAAAAAAAAAAGTAATAATAATAATAGTTACATAGTTTCTAGTAGACATTAACATGGACATATAAACTACTGTATAGGCGGCACAGTGGCAGAGTGGTTAACACTTTCATCTCATCTCATTGGTTCAGGTTGTCTGTGTGGGTTTTGTCTGGTGCTCCAGTTTCTTCCATCAACCTAAAACATGCACAATAGGCTAATCCTCTAGCTAGGTACTCCTGACCAGGATCCTGGACGCAGGTAGCAACTATGGGGTCAAGATTTGGAGAAGGGTCCCCGGACGCTGGACTGCAGTCACCTCCTGCTCCTGACAGATTGCCCAGCAGCATTGAAGGATGAGTCAAACATAGAGAACAAATTTCCCTAAAGGGATAATAAAATATTCCTTAACCTTTACCTACACTGTACATAGATACTTCACTGACTGGTAAATGTGTGTGCTGGGATTACCATCAAATTAAGCTCCAGTTATATTTTAGAGTCTGTATAAATGACAACAGATTTAGCCCAAAGTACAATAAATTCTATTACAGATTGGCCTCTCCCACACAAGGCCGACATTCACTCTCCTTGGCAAGGAGACGTCCTCCAACTGTCCAAAAGATATGTTAGAAAGATGTGTTAGAGGATTTTGTCCCTAGTGAATGAATGTGAGAAGGAGTGTGTCTCTGAGTATCAGCCCTGTGACTAAGTGGCCATGGTCCAGAGTGTGTCCAGCCTAAGGGCCATAGTTGCTACCCGTGTTTACATGGAAGAAAATGAATAGGCCTCAGAGTTTAAACTTTTTAAAAACTGTTTTGGTGAAATTGTAAACGTAACTGCAAAATTTGGTGATTTATGTGTTGTATTGTCAATTGTTATCAACTGGAATTACCTCCATTTTAGCTTAGTGGAAAAAGATGATATCTTGGAAAATAGTGGATGGAAATGTCTCTAAAATACTGATTATTGACCAGGCCTCTGTCCTAAAGTAGCAGTTGGGGTAATCTAGTCCAGTGGTTCTCAAACTGTGGTGTGGGAACCACTGGTGGTACGCGCACTTCCTCTGGTGATAAGATTTTTTTGCAATTCAATTCGAGTCCCGATGTTTGTTTAATTTACTGGCAGATTTAATCCTGTTTTAGACCTGCCCTGGTGGGGGCTTTCATTTTAAGTTTAGACCACAGCTTTCTCCTGTAGTGCTGATTTAATCCTGGTTTAATCCTTGCTCAGTCCCAGCTATTTGGTCCTCCTTTTGTCCTGGTTTAGCACAAATTTTTACTTGGTTTAGTTCTGGTTTGGGCACAGTTTAGTCCTTGATTCGTCTTGTTTTAGTTTGGTCCTAGTGCAGACCTCATTATGTCGTTGTTCAACCATAGTTTTGTCCCAGTTTATGTTGGGTTTAGTCCTGGATTTGTCCTGGTTTAGTCTTGATTTAGAGCTGGTTTAGTCCAGGTGTTAATTATTTATGCACACTAATGGTCCTTAGAAATCCACCTGGTACCAGGTGCAAACATTTTGAGACATTTTTAGTCTCCTTTTATTTGAAGATAAGAAGAATCTCAGGCCTCAGACTGTGCAGAGGAAACCAGCAGCAGACCCTGAGCCCCATCTGCCCCCCACACTGCTCATGACTGATGGCATGGTGGCTCCAAAAGTGAAAGAATGTAAATTTTTCACCATTCTGTATGACACTTGTGCTGAAAGCCTGCAGTGCGGCGAGTGTTGTGGCTTCTCACTGCACGGTTTTGGTCCAGTCGCTCTATCGCTGACCCAAAAGTGTGGTCCACATCAAAGGCGTGACACATCTGGTAGTGGTATGGTCCGGGGGCAGGTGGACACAAGAGGTCTTCATTTCAGCAGTGAGGGGGATGTCAGGGGGGCAACAGGGAGGTTAGTGGATACAGAGTCCGAAGTTACCACACAAAAGGCAAGATCTGTCAGAGAAACAAGACTGTCATTTCCTGAGCCAGTGTTGAGAAATTAAGAGAGTCATAAATCTTTTAGAGTAGAGGAAACTTCAACCAGGACAAAATGAGCTGTATACATGGAGAGGTTGTAAAATATTCATCACTGTTCACCAAAGGGAAGGTGTTTTTTTTTTTTTTTCAAATTTGATTCATTCATTTGACTGTCTAATTACTATTTTGTTTGTTTAAAACTAATATGCAAACCTCATGATTTCCACATAAGCTTGGAACTTTGTCCAGTCACTTAATCTCTCCAGCAATCTGACAAATTATTCAGAGCAAAAACCCATAATAAAAACTAAAGAACAGTTTGGTCTGTGTACCTTTTGTTTGAGAAACAAAAAAACAAAACAAAAAACAAACAAACAAACAAAAAAAGCAATTCATTTTTCCTGTTTTTAATATAAAAGGAAAAAACTAATAACAGATAGATTTTTCATTTTTCAATTTAATGCTTAGAACAAAAAATGAACATTTGAGGACCGGCTCGGGGACGGAATTCAATATTTAATTTTTCTTTAATCATTTTACGGGACCCGGAAGTTGATCCCATGTGGTCTGTATATCTAACACTTCATTGTCACAACAGTGACAGTAGTTAAAGCTTTGCTTGACTCCCTCTCAGACTTAGTTAAACCAGTGGTTCTCACCTTTTCAGAGCTGCAGCCCTCAGATAACCTTCGCTGATATTCATGACCCTCCACCTGCTGTACCCCTCCCTCGCTGTCTGTGGTGCTGAAAGCAAAAGACCATCAGACCACATTATTTCTTATTGTTCTAAATGAAAATCTAACAAAGTTTAAGTAGGAGTCAAGCAAAGCTTTTAACTACTGTCACTGTGAACCATCACAATAAACTGTAAGCTACATGGGCCACACGGGATCAACATCTGGGTCACGTAAAATGATAAAAAAAAAAAAAAAAAAATTATTACGTTCCTGAGTCGGTCCTCGAATGTAAATTTTTTTGTACTAATCATCAAATCAAAAAAATGACAAATCAAACAGTTATTTGTTTTTTCCTTTTAAATACAAAAAAAATGTTTTTAAAAAAATTAACAGTTTTGTCATTTTTTTATTTTTTATTTTAGTTTCTCAAACAAAAATCAATTGAACAAAAGGTACATGGAACCAGTTTAACACTTTTCTCCTATTTTTCCTTCAAGGGTCTTAATAGCAAATGATCTGCTGCCTATCGTGGAGTGATTTGCATAGTGGTTTTTCACAGGTTTTACCCTGGATGCCCTTCCTGATGCAACCCTCTCCATTTATATGGGCTGAGGACTGGCATATACATATATATATATATATATATATATATATATATATATATATATATATATATATATATATATATATATATAACATATACCCTCTCAAAAAAGACTGGCAATAACAGCAGAATATTCATTCAGTAAAGTGTCAGCCCCGCAACTAACTGACCGCTGTTCAGGGTGTGTCCCGCCTAAGGCCCATGGTTACTGGAATAGGCTGACATGATTATGATATTCTTATTTAAAATGCAATTATAAAGGATTTATGTGCCAGGTAGAAAATGTAACACTTGACTATAGCATGTGTGTGCTGTGTGTGTGTTGCCTCCCTGACCACGGCCTAGTCATCCTCTGGAAGATTGCTGGCAGGCCCCGGGGTCAGAGGTGACCTCTCTGGGGGAATCGTCCCCTTAAAAGGTTATCTGGGCCCCTGTTTGCTGCTGTGATGTGATTTCAGTTTGTAATTGTGTATGATTGAAATAATATATCATATCAAACAAGCTCTGGAGGTCACCTTTTTCCCATGGTTCCTTATTTTCTGTCAGCCAAGGGAAAAAAACTTGTCAGAAAAATCCATTAGCAAGCAAGAAAGCCATAATTAAAGAAAAGAGCGCAAAGACACAACATATATTACTGTAAATGCAATCTCTGGTATCTGAAATGCAAATATACTCATGACAAAAGCATTACGTGTTTGAAAATCCCCAAACGTTAAATAAAAAAAAGAGACAATGCTTTCTTTGTTCAAGTTCCGTGTTTGTTGGTTATTCCTGATTAGCCGGAATCTCCATCTGCCCGTCTGGAGCCCGTAAGCCCGCTCAGATCTCCGCTTCTTGTTGGACCAAAGCTCAGCTAAATCCACGCAAGCCTAATGTTTATCCGATGTGAAAATAATTACTCAAAAGTGTTTTTCTTAATCCCGATAATTAGAGCGCGAAAAAGGCAGATCGGTGTCACTGTATATATCACAGGGCCCCGGTGCAATTGACTCTCTGGTCGCGGCGAGTTTCAGGTGGAGATGGCAGCGGATAAAGGTTAGATTAGGCCTAATCCGGAGCAGCAGCAGCCCTTAATCTGTTATGATACAAGGATGATCACTTAAAAAGGGCTGGATCCAGGGCTCTGGCTCTTCGACTGGGACCTGACTTAAAACCCGCTTAGTGCCGCGGTGGCTCTGGCGGCAGCTGCCAGCGCTCACCGACGACACAGCTCAATGAGAGAGAGATGCACACACGGGAGTTTTAATGTCAGCACTGTCACTGTGATGATGTGTTTTAGGGATGTTTGTTTAATGGAGACCTAAGACTTCCACATGTTTTTTGAAACTGTTGATGTAGACCTGAATGTGGGTCACTATATTTTTACAACAAAAAGTCCAATTTCATTCATTCCAATGGAGTTTATTGCAGATGAGCGATAGCACTAGACTGCCAAAGTTAATTTAGATTTACCATTACCCAATACGCCAATAACCTAACATGGTGGTTCTCAAACTGTGGTATGGGTACCACTGGTGGTATGCAGGCTTCTTCTGGAGGTGGTGCATTTCCAATTTAGATTCATTTTTCATTATCATCATTATTATTATTATTTCTAGTCTGTATTGCTCTGTATGGGGAATATGTTGATCACTGCTTAGTCCTAGTTTAGACCTGGTTTAGTCCTGTAAGTGTCCTGTTTTTGTCCTTTTTAAGTATTGGTTTAGTCATAGTTTATACCTTGTTTAGTACAGAATTCTTCCTTAATTTGTCCCAGTTTAGTCCTAGATTTGTCCTGTCCTGGTTTTATCCTTTTTTAAGTACTGGCTTAATCCTAGTTTAGACTTGGTTTAGTCCTGGATTTGTCCCAGTTTAGAACTGGATTTGTCCTTTTTTAGTACTGGTTTAGTCCTAGTTTAGACCTGATTTAGTCTTGAATTGTCCTGGTTTAGCTCATTTGGAAATAATTAAAAGTTCTAGAATGACTGACCTTTTTTGTCTGCTTATTCCTCTTAGGGGTCATGGATGGCTAGAGCCCAGCAACTAAGGGCCAGGGGCAGGGTAAACCCTTGGCAGTTAGCTGCAGGACTCACAGACATACACAATCATTCACTCTGTCATTCATTCACTATAGGCTATTTACATTCACCAATTCTCTTAACACATGCATGTCTTTGGACATTGGAAGGAGAAAGCTAGAGTATCTGGAGATAACCCACGATAACACTCTGAGAGGTTTTTGGTGATTTTGAATGGCTCCCTTAAGGGGTTGCCACATCAAACCAGGAACATGGTGATTTCCCAAGTTTAATGCCGAATGCCCTTTGTGTCCCAGCTAGCCACATACTGTGTAGGCAAACTGGAGCAGCCAATGTGGAGAAAGTGTCTTTCTTTCACAATGGCAGTATGCACTGGGTCAGAGCCCCATTATCAAAACAAGGTTAAGGTCAGGTATACTTACTGGACCCACAGGGAAATTTGTGCTCTGCGTTTGACCCATCCTTCAAGCAGCGCAGCACCCAGGGACCCTTCTCCAGGTCTTGAGTCTTCCTGGTCAGGAGTACTTACCTGGAGAATTAGCTTATTGTGCATGTTTTATGTTGATGGGGGAAACTGGAGCACCCAGAGGAAGCTGTGTGGGAACTGAACCTGGGACCTCCTTGCTGCGAGGTGAAGGTACTAAACAAATATGTAGACTATATATTAATAAACTATTATTATTAAATTATTTTTAATTATTTTTGCTCACACATCTGCATAACCACTGTCATATTTCAATTCTGGTCCAATTTATAAATAATTATAAGTTCAGTTTAAAAAGTTAGCCCAGAGTCTATATCTGTGCACCATTGATTTTCAACTGTAGTAAAAAGTCAGAGGTTTTTCATGATCATTATCAATGGGTGACCAATGGGTGAACTATTTAGGTATATATCAAAAATGGATACTTGTGTACACTCTATTTCCAAACCAGGCATGTGCTTTTGTGCCCCCAAAAAACACATCTAACTTCAATGGACTAAAATTTCAGAAGGCAAAAGTATCACCTTGTTGACTTAGGCTAGTATTAGGAAAGGTTATCAAACTACAAGCTGGAATTAAGTGATTTAAATGTGTTTTCTTCTCTTTATTTAACATGATGGTGGTCTTACTTTAATCCCAAGATATCCCAAAGGATAAGTATTGCAACTTCATATTTAAAACAGTAAAAAAAAAAAAAAAAAAATTAAATTTAACCATATTTTTAAAAAGAAAATTAACTACTAATTGACAACCATAACATATATTTTCAAATGATTTATGACTGAAATAATGGACATAGAAAGATGTCTTAATCTATGAGTCGGTTTTCCACTGAGGCTGGACAGGGCTTAGAGTGGAAACCTGTTGTCATCCGCTAAATCTCTAGATCAACAAGCAGGTCTGAGTTTGTGGCTATGGTTTCACTGTGGCACATCGGGGATCTGCGAAATGAAGCCCGGAGTGGCATTAAGGGCCCTGAATGGAAAACAGCTCATCTTGTAAAGAGCCAGGGAGCACTGGGGGACCAGCGACCCCGGCCACACACTGGATGGAACGCGGAATTTTCTGTCGTCTCTCCAGATCGTATTACAGGACTCCGGCAGGACCACAGTGTTAGCAAAGGGGGATTAGCGTAGGAGATACCAGCGGCTCGGTGCATTAGAGTCTGGGAGAAAGATGGCAGAAAGAAAAGGGTTGTGTGGTTGGCATCTGTGAGACGACATGGCACTGAGTCTGGAGGGTAGGGATGCCAAGGAGGGCAGACGTGATGGATACGGAGAAACAGAGTCATTGGTTGCTTCTTTTGAAATGGAATGATGACACCTTGGAAAATGTGTAGCGTAAAACGTAGAGGGCAACTTTTGATGAACCAGTTTTGCAGCTATCTTTAAAGAGGGAAACTAGGCAACCTTTTTATCTTGTTGGAGGTCTCCTGGTCTCTCTGGTGTATTTGGATGAAAAACCAGCCTTGCAAGGATGGGAGAACCAACATGGATCTTGCAAGAAAGTGACATGTCTCGGTTCGCCATGACAACAAACCAGAGATGGAGCAGAAAATGAAGAAGAGCCACATGTAGCGAGAGGTCACCTCTTTACTCCAAAATGTAGGGGAAGCTGTGCAGAGAAAAATGCCACCAACACATCAAAGAAATGAGCAAAAGTTATTTGGTTCCACTTTAAGTTGCATAGTAACAGAGTGGTTAGCAGCTTTAGTTGTCTGCTGGTTCTTTGACTTTTTCCAATTATTCAAAAAAATGCATTAAAGTGGGCAAATTATTAACTTATTAAAGCACATACAGTTAGGTCCATAGGTATTTGGACACTGACACGAGTTTTGTTATTTCAGCCTTTTTACCATAAACTTTTCAAGTACAGTTATATGATTTGTTATATGAATTAATATGTGCCTAAAGTGCAGACTCTCAGCTGTAATTTGAGAGTATTCACGTCCAAATTGAATGAAGGGTTTAGGAATTACAGCTCTTTAATGTGTAGCTTCCTCTTTTTCAGGGCCTCAGAAGTATTTGGACAGTTGCTTCAAAAGCTATTTCTTGAGCTGCATGGGCTTGTCCCTCAATAATCCATCATAAACTGAACAGTTAAAGGTCTGGACTTGATTCCAGCTTTTAAAAGCTGTTTCTGTGAAATCACTACATACAGTATCTCAATGGAAGTGAACCAGACCATCCTTAGACTGGATCAAAAAAGGTAAAAAAATAAAAATAAAAAATAAAATAAAAACCTTCACAACATCCACCTTAGTGTAGAGCACTCTCCAGGAAGTAGGTTTATCAGTGTCTAGGTCCATCATAACAAGAAGACTTTATGAGAGAAAATACAGAGGGTTCACCACAAGATGCAGACCATTCATCAGCCTCAACAATAGAAAGGCCACATTGGACTTGGCCAAAAAACACCTAAAAAAGCCAGACCAGGTCTGGAACAACATTCTTTGGACAGATAAGAGTCAGACCAACCTCAGATTTTCCCTAAAGTATTAAAAAAATTAACATTTTATCCATGGTAATAAGCATCTGTCCAATTACTTTTGAACCTCTCAAAAGAGGCTGCTACATTTTAAAGAGCTGTAATTCCTAAACCCTTTGTCTGATTTGGACGTGAATACTCTCAATTTAGAGCCGAGAGTCTGCACTTTAAGCACATATTAACGATATAACTGTATTTTGAATATGTTTTGGTTAACAGCTAAAATAACAAAACTTGTGTCAGTGTCCAAATACTAACTGTATGGGTGTGTGTGTCTATTAAATGTCAGTCCTGCCTTTGTCCTAAAGCAGCTGAAGTAGCTTCGAGCCTCTTGTGACTTTTGTTTATCTTTTGACATACTTTTGGACCATATGGGAACCTTTCTTTCTTGAGTATTGCGAGTGTCAGTGGCCATGGTTGACACTGGTGCTTGCAAAACATTTATCATAAAAGTATGGTCAAATTGGTAATGAGCAGCAGTGAGCTGGAGGGTAGCTGGTTCAAATCTCCCAAATCGCCCAAAGTGCATACTGTTGTTGTGTGGCTAGTTGCGACAGGAAGGGCATCCGGTGTAAAAACCTGCCAAATCCTTTTGTGACTGGTAACCCCGAATAAAAGGGAGAGGCCGGGAAAAAAATAAAAAATAAAAAATACATTGAGACTTGAGACTTCTAAATCCATTCTGATTTTGTGTTGATAACTGTTTGTAAAAGTGAATATACTGGTGTATTCTCAAAGGTTTGGTAAAAATGTTCCATTTCCATAACATATTGTACTAATCCTCATCATTTATTAATACTGATTCAATGTTGACTCAGGAGCATGACTACCTCAACTTATTGGAAATTGGAGTGCCATCAGTAATTAGTTGCATATTTACCCGGCTGCTTTATATGATAATAAGCACATAGAATCAATTTATGCATATGCTTATCGACATTTCCACCAGCACATTGATCAGGCCAGGAATAACTGGACGGTCAGTTGCCTAAAAGCGCTTCATTATCTTATTTGCTGCATTTTAATAGGCTCACAGTTGAGATGCCATTTTGTTTTACTGCTTGTGACTCCAGGTTCTCACTACTCAAACTGGGGCAGACCGCTATTTAGTGTCTATTGATTATTGGCAATCAGCGCGGGGCTGATCCATCAAGGGAGAACAACATTTAAATTAAAGCTAAACAAATTCATGACTTCTCTTTTACTTTTGTTAAACAACCACTTTATATTCAATAATGGCAGACGCTGTCAAATAATTACACTCTGATTACTGCTGTCGGAGTATGCGCCGCCGTATGCTAAATCAGCAGCGTGCAGTGTGGCCATTGTAAACCTTGTAGACCAATACAAATGCATGTATCTGATGTTTTGGAAAGCAGGACGTGTCAGTTCTAAAAGGCAAATGTATGGCTTATCATTAGTACAGAGTTGTTATGTGTTGTAATTATGCTGATGGTTAAAGTGCATTTGTAGGTTTGTAACTCTGTCCAGTGGGCTTGAGATGGGTAACTGTTGTGCTCTGGAGTTTTTGGCTCAATGTCAGGGAAATGAACCCCTGACCTCCTGCACCAAAGGAATTAAGCACTCTCCAAAATCACTGCACATGGATATTTGCAAACTACATAAGGTCAGTTAAGAAGACAACAATATAATAAAGTAGCACAAAGTGTAAACAGAAAAATTATAGATAAGATATTCAAAACCTCCTACGTATATAATGTATGTTTTCTCGGTCACAACATTTTATAAGAAATGTAATATTTGACATTTTTTTAAATTTATGGGACATATCACATTAAGTGCCCTATATTATCCTTTTTTTAGGCTTTTTGAAATACACCTTTGCATTGGTATTTATGGAGAACGTCTTCTTTTGGGAAGCTGTTAGTTACACTTTGCAGAGAACGCTTGCACTGTAAAAAAAAAAAAAAAAAAAAGTTGCAAAAACTCAGGGCAACAGGATCCCTCCAGATTTTTGAGTTTTGGTGCCAACTCAAAATCTCAAGTTTTCAACAACTAATATTTTTTGTTCACTTAATTTGACGTTTATATGTTTTTACATTTTTTACTCACTATCATTTTTTTTTAACTAATCTTACAGACAATTTACTATTCATTGTTCAGAGAAAGCATTATTCTTTTGTTAAATTGTGTATATTTCATTTTTATTATTATCAATAATAATACTTTTTCTGAATAATGGATAGTGAGTTGGCTGTAAGATAAGTAAAAAAAAAATAAAAATAATGATAGCGAGTAAAACTTAAAATTTAAAGTTTTCAGATGTATGAACATCAATTTAGATGAACAAAAAAATATTCGTTAATAAAAACTTGAGATTTTGAGTTAGCCCCAAAAATCTTGAGGGATCCTGTTGCCTTGAGTTTTTGCAACATTTTTATTTTTTATTTTTTCACATTGTTTTACATTTGGTGTCTATTAGCATGTTGCTAACAGATACCAACATGCTAAGGTGTCTATGTTCGAGCTGTGAGACCTAGCGTTTTCAGCTCTTGAGAAGGGGACAGCCTCAGCATACAGGATTACTCAAACATGACTGAGTGAAACAAAATACTACTACTACTACAAAATACCAGGTCTGTTTTTGAGGTGCAGACAATATTATAACATGATTAAAATCTCAAAAAAGTGTCCTGTTCTAGTAAACTCCTGGTGTTGCCCTTTGGTCTTTATTAAAGCATAAGCAGTGGCATCACATTATAACATAGATTAACATTATTCTCATGTCAAATTGAAATTCCACCAATTCCACCAGGAGGACTGCCCAACCATTGTGACTAGCCATGTATTTCTTGAAGGAGTTAACCGTTGTTTTATTGTGGCTGAGGCTGGCCTAATTAAGACTTTAATCAAAGCACAGAATGAAGCTGGCTTTTAATAAACACACCACTGACGAGGACAGGGACCTGAGATATTATTATATTCTTCCATGCAATAACAAGTCCAGGAATATGAAGTGTGTACCACAGTTGAAAATGTACCAGCATTATTTAAAACACTGTCAATCTTAACAACTATCACAGTGTCACTTATAAGAGCAATTTTAGGTACAACTTTAAAAAAGCAAAAAAGACAAAAGTATTTAGGAAACTTAAAGATAGTTAAAATCTTTTAAAATAAGTAAATGCTGTGTTTATAGTTTATAGTTTGAATAGTTTTTAACTTAAAATACAGCTCTGAAACTTGGCATTGCTTTTAAGGTTGATAATATTATGAAATGCTACTTTGTAAAACAGGATGTGCAGAGGAAAAGCATGGCACAGGAGGTTAAGTGGGTTGGTGGTTCGGTCCCCACGCATTGTGTCCTTGACAAGACACTTCACCCATATTGCCTACTTGAATCATATGGTATGTGCCTGGTTGAGAAGGGCAGGAAGGGCATCTGGTGTAAAAACTTGCCACTGTGCAGCTGAAAGAGTAAAAGCACAATTTGAAATGAAAAGACGGTAGAATTTGACTTTTTTTTAAAGTAGAACACAAAAACAACCATTTTTAACAATTTCTACAGAAGCCTGATGTAGCCTACTCTTTTTTTTTTTTTTTTTTTTTTTTTCTTTTCAGTGCTACCTATAGCAAACATAAACAATCTAAGTTTGTAAATGGCAGATGTAATAAAACTCACTAACAAGGACAGGTGTCAGTAAGTTTCACCTGGGTAAACTAGCAATCAGCATTGGCCTTTGAGAACATGACAATTTCTAGAAATGAGTGAAATCTTTTGTGAAACACATGACAATTTTTTGGCTCAGACACTGATTAATGATGGGTGATACCACACTTTTAAAATTCAATGATACTGATTACTTTTTTGGTAAATGTATTTGATACAGATCCTTTCTTATGGGTGATTTTTAAAAATTATTATTGTTATTATTATTATTATTATTATTATTATTATTATTATTATTATTATTATTATTATTACCCTTAAAGACATATCACATAAAAAATAACTTGAAGATGCTATGAGCAGTATATTTTTTTATTTTTTTTTTATTTTTAATATTTCAAATATTACTGATAACAATGGTACAGCTGATTTATAAAAAAAATTAAAAATAATAATAATAATAATAATAAACTACATAATGCCTAAGGTGTTCATGTTTACGTTTTTTGTTTTGGTTCTTAAACCCTGCATTGTCGATCGTCCAATCAGAAAAGCAGAAAGACTGGCAACCCACAGAGCATTGTTATTCAGACTGCAGTACTGTTTTTAAACCAGTAGAGCTCATGCTGCTTACAGTACCTTTAAATGTGTTGTTGCTATAGGACAAACAAAGTAGTTACAGGGTCTGTACAGTCATGGAAAACTTGGAAAAGACATGGAATTTAAAAATACTATTTCCAGGCCCTGGAAAAGTTTTGGTGTAAAGTGTAAAGTGTAAAGTCTGGGAAATTTGGTAAAAATTTTTGAACAAGTCATAGAAAATTCTTGGTAAAAAGTGTATGAACCCTGTAGTTAACTTCCTGTCACATGACATTAATAGACCAGACTGAAATGCTGCTGGATGGTGGTAAGTTACCCTAAAAACATGTAATAATTAGTATCAATACTATATTCAAGTAGTCAGTACCCAAATGAGTATTGTATAAGTACTGATATATTAATACTGCAGTATCCATCTGCCCATCACTAATTCAGGTCATATGTGTTTTCTGATCGCCTCATCATATGGAACAGATTATGTCAAAGTTTTTGTAAAGATATTTATAATAGGACAGAGTTGTTGTTCTCTTAAGTAAATTTAAAGAGAAAAAAATAATTTATAACAACTGTGAAAGCCAAGCTGAAATACATTTTTTAGCAAAGACATCTTTTTATATTCTTTCAGTGTTTATATAATATACAGTAAAGCAGTTTGAGTTCGTAAACGCCAGGTGACTCCTCTTAACTATCAATAACAGCGCAGGTGTCAAGGCCTTGTTAGTTGCACCTGTCTACACAAAAGTCTGTCTGCTGCACCCTTTATTTTTTCCTTTTTTAAATAAAACAAATCATTATCATTTTTATATTTTTCCCCAAATCTGGAGTCAAGCATTTAACACAGCACTTCTCTAAATCGACATCTAAATAAGTGCACAAACACACCAGCGTTTTAGCCTGACTCAGACACTGACCACATGTGTTTGTTTGCCACATTATTTACCACAGATTATCCCAAAGCTTTTGTAAAAATGTCCATAATGGGGCCATGATTATCGACGGGCGACTCGCTGTTTTCTTGGTGAGCGACTGTGTGTGTTTTTGTGTGTGTATGTGTGTGCTGCATTGGGGCATGTGCAATCTCTTTTGTCGGAATATAAAAGAATAAATATCCGGTTAAATCCAGAGTTGCTGGCAGGGCCGCGGCTAAAGCTGCCGCTCAGTATTCACCGCTGCGTCTCTCTTTGCTCTCTGCTTCCACCATCCTGGAACTTTGGTGATGGAAGAGGGGGGGTATGGAGGAGGGTGGGGGGTATGGAGGAGGGTGGGGGGTGTGGAGGGTGGGGTGGGGGGGTAGAATCGGGGCCCTGGCGTTTGATGTGTTGATTGGGAGAAGAGCGAGGACAGCAGCTGCACTCGGAAAACCTCTCTGGGGACCGCCGCCTTGATAGCTAAATGAAGACCTCTAGTGCTTTCTTGTTAGCCAAGATGGATCCCGCAGCCAGATGAAGCACAATTAGTCAATGGTGGCGGCTTTAGGTGTCCGCCGATCAGAAAGGCACAAGTTGGTGTTTCTCAGGGGCCATGCTATTGGCAGCTACAACCCCGGGGCTGTGTGTCCTCGCACCCGCTGGCCTTTTTTTTTTTCTTTTTTTTTTTACCACTACAGAGGCGAGAGCTACAAATATCTCTCGTCGAGTGATCCCTCCGGCATTTGGGATACAGCTGTGCACATCTGATTAGAGCCGAGCGGCCGTGGTCCAGTTTGGATAAGGAGTGATTTCTCTTAGATCTTAGCCCCGTCCTCGTCTGGACACATAAAACAGAAACAGAAATTCTCCACAGAGTTGCAACTTGCCCATCAGTCAGCTTCTTAAATCCCGGCTGTCTGCGCGGGGCCTACTGGCACACTGACAGCACACGATTGATCACTGCTCCAGCTTATGTTTAAGAGAAGCCCAATTTGTAGTCCGCATCAAGTCACTCAGATACATAATTCCAGTTTTGGCTGTCAGAGTTGCAATTGTTCTTACTACTAAAAAACATGTTCCTATGAAAGTTAAAAGGAAGAACAGATTGGGAGTATTAAAGTGGGTCAAAAACAATAGCTAAAGAAGATATCCAAACATATCACAAATGGAAAGAGTAAAAATAGTGATTGTCTGTAAGTTGTGTAATAATGTTAGTACTGCCATTGCCATGTTTCTGTTACATAAGGTAACTATGTAAATATACTATGTAATCTTGCTGCATTATGTTGCTAAAAAGTAGGAAAAGATATTTAATGGCAGTAAATGCAACATTAAAACACTGAGGTTGTTACCTGGAGCAATATCTTTCATAGTCTTCATTCATGCTACATCTATCTGTGTATTTATATCATTATTTCACTTTTCTATAGTTTTAATATTTCTCTATACTTTTGTATTTTTATGTCTACATTTTCTGCATGCTTTTAATATTTTGTTCTTTTCATCTACAAACATTCCATTGTGTTGTTGACTCTGCATATGACAAATAAACCTGAAGAAAAACTAAATATAATAATTCCTAATAATAACATTAAATGGTTTATTACCGTATTTTTAAACAAAATTGTATTACATAAAGTACATTTTTGCTTATGGCATTATTGCATAACCACAGCAATGGAAATGCATTATTTAGTATTTCAAAGGGCAGTATTTCTGGATAAAATGTTTGGATCAACTAATAGCATGTAATTATATTTTACAGTATTTCATTATGGTGAAGGTGTACCCCGCCTAAGGCCTATAGCTGCTGGGATAGGCTCCATTCACTAGCAACCCCAAAAGCCCACTGCACGATTTTGGCTGAAAAATTCCTAATCATGGGAATTTTTTTTATTTATTTTCTTTTCCACACACATAAACACTGAAATATCAAGCGGCGCTACCTTCCCACTCCTCTACATGTTGATGACTGAAATTTACTGCAGCTAACTCCTGTCATATTCAACATTTAAACCATCACACAGAGTGAGCAAGCGGCAGTTTACGATTTCAAGCATTCATCGTCGTGCAGTGTGACTTCTATGAACCCTTTTGAAACTTAAAGAAATCGCGCCGCTGTATAGCTCAGTGGTAGAGCTGCGGCGCATATACAGGGCAACTACAGCCTGCCTCAGCATTGTAGGTTCAAGTCTGGACAGTTTGCTGAATGTTTCTCCCTACTCTTTCTCAGTTTCCTACTATGCTCTGTCCTAGCCATGGTGAGAGACAGTGATTGTATGTTAGTGTATGTCTTCTAGTGTTAGCTCTGCGAGTAACTGGCAATAATCCAGTGTATACACAACCTTACCCCTAAGTAGCAGCGCCCCATGACTTCTAACGGGATAAATGGTAGAAAATAAATTAAAAATGAATCCCCCAATGTCTTTCTATGTCAGTCTTTGTAGTCTTTGACCTACCAATTTTATTTTACAAAAAGTGTATTGTCCTATCCATTTGTCCTAACATATATCTTTTTTCTTTTTCATTTTTTGCTTCCTTGACAAAACATTTGAAACTCCAGACAAAACATATGCATTTGCCCTCGGCTCCTCCTCAACATGTCCTTCTCCTTCTGCCGCCGCTGCTAATGCCACCGGAGCAATGCAACATGGGAAGTTTGTGCCACTGCATGATGAAGCGTTCTATTTATATTAAAATGAGTCGGCTCCTGGGGGAGATATAGAGGGGAATGGAACAACAAACATGGAGCTTTAGAGACCCAAGGCGAGAGTGTGGGGCCGACCGGTGACAGCAAAAATGGCAACTCCTCCAATACGCACCCCTGAGGACCTGTGCAAGACTTATAATGTGTTTGGTGGCATCGAGGAGGGGGTCCGGTGGGTGGATGGTATAGCAGCAGGCTGTAAAAACACACCCACGGTAATAAAGTAAGCCCTCTAAATCCACCAACCACAACACTATCCCGTTAAATGGCTGTTTTTTACCGTTAATGCGTTGACCAATAGTGAGTAAGTGTCGGCTGACCTGTGATGGATTGTGGAGTTTTCTCTGTTTGCGCTGGTACTTTGTCAAAGCCGCTGTTTGTTAGTTTATTGACTACTGTCGCTGCTTTCCCAAAGAACAGGCGACACCTAACAGGACTAAGGGTATTATAGAGATGACTATATTTTACACATGGGGCGGTTTGTGGCAAGTTACTGTTGTAAAAGTGGAAAAGGGTCTTCAAAACAAGATAAATTCAACAAGTGATGACTTTTATTGATGTTTTCAATTTACAACATCTGCCACTACAGGTGTATTTCAATATATTACATTTCTTTTTACCATACAGTACTGTGCAAACGTTATATGACAAAAATATACTGGTATTTTTCATTTTTTTGTTATGGAAATGTCAGAAAAGGTCAGAAATGGGCCAAGGACAAAAGTGTTTTAAGAGATTATTTACTATTTTGACATATGGACTAAAGACTCTAACTTCTTTTACCATTGTGAGATATAAGAGTTTTGTGGTTCAATGGAAAGAGCATTTTCTCCTTAACTAGATGATCTTTGACTTTGAGTGCAGGACCAGTGTCAGTGTTGAGGTCTACACTCTCCAAGTGCTTTGAGTTTTGATTTTTCTTCTTTTTTAACATTGATTGCTTCTTAATTTGTTTTTAATTTTTTTAGACTTATTTTTACTTTTTGCTCTTGTGTGGTAATTGTATTTGTATTGATTTAACATTTTATTTATGTTCTTTATTGTCTTACTCTGCACTTTTGGGCCACAAGAGTTGTAAATGTGCTTTATAAATAAATTTGACATTGACATACTGTATATAGTAATGATCTTTTAATTAGACAACTTATCAACATTTACTATGTATAATTATTAAGCTTTCCATACATTTTTACTACACCCATTTGTTCATTTTACAATGCCAAACTTTTGTTGTTAATTCAGTTGAAATGTGTATGTTTGAAAACTTTATAGTTGCAGTGAGAACAGAGATTTTTTTTTTTTATGCTGATCTTTGTCCGCTAGGCTTAGTCAACTCCTCTGAAATCTTTCTTTGGTGGAAAATGTCTCTTTTTTTTTTGTTGTTTATTAGAATGTAGTGATAAGAGTGCATTTACACAGGCCACTTCCTCAATGATCAATTATCTTCAAAAAATGTGAATAAAAGGTGTAGTATAGAAAAAGTTATTGTTATTGTAAATGAAAGTTTTCACACCTGGCATTTATAAACCAAAATCTAACTGTGTGTGTTTGTCTTAATGTATATAAACTTTAAAAAGCCACTCAAAGGACATAAAAGATACAATTTACCTACTAAAAGGTTTAGTATAAAGTGGTCCCCTTTTAATGTTTCTTTATAAAATGTGTTTATTTGAATTTAGTGAGAGAAGCACAAACACTAGAATCCATGCACTGTCAAAAATTTTTTTTGTAAAATTTACGGTAAAATACTGGCAGCAGTGGTTGCTAGAATATTACCATAAAAAATGTAGTGACAATATACATTTGTGTAGAGTAAATTAACATGAATTAACAACTGCATCCTTTTTCTGCCATGTCTATGTCACTCTCTGTCTCTGATTAACATAAAAAGTAGTTTTTTTCAGCAGTGTACTAGAATAATGAAGGTAATTTACTGTAAAGTTGAACACTGTCACAAGATGCCTCATTCTACTCCTTTTTAGGCTATAATTGTTGATTTTAAGTTATAGTATGTGATTATAATTATTTTTTTAATAAGTAAAATAAAATTAAAAAAGATTTTGGCAACATTTTACAGATTTTTGCTTTTTTTTTTTGCAGTGTAAATCAAATTATAAAGTCAACAAAAAAAGATCATACTTTAGTGATAGAAAGCATTGTGCCATTAGCTACAGTAGATTGCCTTGCCTGTAAGTCCATACATACTGTTGCATGCCTGTATACAGTGTTTAGGTGTGTTTCTGGTTTATTTGTTAGTACACTACATTCAGCAGCAATTATTATGTCAAAGATAGGTTAAACATTGATTTTACCTTTTATTTATTTGCACTGGACAAACAATATGTGTTTTTTTCCTAAATGAATAATGACAAAAAAATCTGATTGAAACATCAACATTTCTATGCAAAAGCTAAATAGCTACATGTTAGACAGACTGCTCATTTCATTGACATGTCTGTAAGGAGCCTGGTAGTGTCCAACTCATCTAAGTAGCTCCTGCTGGAACAAAAAAAGACCAATCTTCCCAACAACTTGCCCTAATAACCTATATTATGGTGGGCCGCATGGTAATAAAGGCCAGTGGGCAATAACAGCTGGGCTTGTGTGGCTGGCGAGTGGAGGGAGAATGGACCGCGGCTCTGCACTCCGTCTAGTTAATTAAGCTCAGGGGTGAAGGCGTTATTTGTGGGAAAGAATCCAATTATTTTGCCTCTCCAGCGGCGCGGCAGAAGAGGAGGGTTTGTGTGGTGATGAAGATGATGATGATGAGACCACTCGGTGGCGAGATAGCCACTTGACGACCTGAGGAGTTCATTCTTTTGTATACCTCCCAAGCCCACCCTCTTTCTTTTTCGTTTTCTGAGATTAGCCAGCCCCCCCCCCCCCCCCCCCTTCCAAATGCAGTATTTTAACACACATTTCATTCATTCACATCCAAATTGTGAATGCTGACAAAAATGATGTCGGAAAGCTATACGTATTTCTGCCAATCCTGGTGGGAAACTCTGAAAGCATTAAAAAATAAGGGAGAGGCCGGTTTAATTGTAGCTTCAAAGGCAAAAGGGGCTTATGCGAAACAAAAGAAGCAATTAAAATCTGAAAGCTTAATTACTAGTTGAACATCTAAAAACAGACAGCTATATCCCCGTCTGCCTGGCCCGTAATGCAAGGCCTTGTTACAACACACAGTTCCGCCATTCTCGCTGCAATTAGTGGCCTTAGGTAGGGATCAGGGAGAGCAATTGTGAGAGACGCACCAAAGCAAACAGTAACTGGTTTATAAAGTCTTCAAAGCAGTCATTATGCCTGATTTCTTTTGTGGGATTGAAAAAAAAGATGTAGCTTATAAATCATACCTTGTCTCTTTGAAATGTTTATATTGTATGTAATTATAACCTATTACATTGAAGGCAAATTTGTTGCAACATAATAATTAAATGCTGATCCTCAGTTGGTCTTATAATTTGATCATGTTTTGAAATGCAATTATTTCACCCAGGTATGTAAACCACAATAAAGGCAGGCTGTGTAATCTGTAAATGTTACAGTATTTTTTTTTATCATTGTATAATTATTGTCTTTAGGGTGTTGCTAAGACTGATAACTTTTGCTCAGCCAAAAAGAGACAAAGGTGACACTCCATAAAACAGTTTTGTAAGTGATGAGACACAGTCCATGATGAAATACTAACAGCTTTAATTTGTAAGACTAATCTCTAATAGACATTAAAGGGTCTATATTCTATAAAAATCGACTTTTTTTTTTTACTTTTTACTGTGTTAAAATGTTTCCTCATCAACCTGGAGTTGTGTTTTGCTTCATTCATGTCTGTCTGAGTAATCCTGTATTCTCTGGCCATTCTGAGCCCTCAAAACGCTTGGTTGCACAAACCACCACCTCTCCCACAAACCCCTGCCCACTCCAGGAAGCACTGACCAATCAACAAGCCCTCTGCATCAGTCTGCTCTCATTCATTTATCCCAACAATGGTACAGCTCCAGATGTTTCCACTGATTCCTCACAGACATTTTTCATTTTGTAGTAGTAGTAAAATGGCATCATACAAAAAAATTAAGGAAATAAAAAACTATTTGGCTTTGTTTGTGTTCCAAAGAAGGCAACAGTCTGCACTCTCCTGCACTTTGCTGCCCTCTGTTGGTCTCTTTCCTGTTTTATTATATTATTACCAGTAGTGTACTAATTAAAAACAATCTATTTCAGTCAGGTAATGTTTTGTTGTAATTTACTGCAGTAAGTTGTAAATGTGATGCTGTTCTAGAAGTGATGAAGTTTGGTTTCAAAATATGAATAAAAGCATAATATATACCCTTTAAATATATCAGAATTAACTTTGAGTCAGCAGTAGCTCAGTAGGTAGAGCCTAACAAGAAGGCTGGCAAATTGAGCCCTGTTGTTTGCAATGCATACTGCTGTTGTGTTTTGGGCAAGACCCACCTTGCCTGTATGAATGTGTTAATGTGATTGTGTTTTTAGTGGTGGTCCAAGAGGCCAAAGGCACAAAATGGCTGCCACATCTCCATCAGTCTGCCCCAGGGCAGCTGTGGCCACAGAAGTAGTTCACCACCACCCAGTGTGACTGAGAAGAGAATGAATAATGCACTTAATTGTAAAGTGGCTTTGAGTGTCTAGAAAAGCACTATACAGTATAAGACTGATGTATTATTATTATTATTATTATTATTATTATTATTATTATTATTATTATTACTTGGCATGTATTGAAAAGCATGTACTGCATAACGTACTGTATATGAAAACAGTAAGGACACTATACATGATAATCATAATTCACAATAGGAGCAATAGTGGCCCAAGAGGTAGAGTGTCCTACCTCCTAGTCCTATAATCAGAAGACTGTGATTGTGTGTCTGGTGGTTGTCGAAGAGGCCTTAGGCACAGATCGGCAGCCACGTGCCCGTCAGTCTGCCCCAGGGCTGCTGAGGCTACAGAAGTTGCTTACGGCCATCAGTGTGTGGGGACTGAATGATTAATGCAATTGCAAAGTGACTTTTTTTATTTTTTTAAAGGTATTTTTTGGCCATTTTCAGGCTTTATTAGACAGTATACAGTGGAGTAGTAAAAAAAATCAAGCGGGACTGAATGGGGAGAGGTTCTACAAAGTGTCATAGTCTGGACGTGACCTCACGAGGCAGGTTGTAATTGCCATGTATGTGCCACACCTCTACCAACTGAGCTATAAAGAAAAGTGCTATATAAGACTGATGCATTAATAATTGTAACACTTAAACATAATAATTGAAGTGTACATGAATTAATCAATTGAAACTGCAATGCTCAGGGCAGTCATTTTGTAAATGTATGTTCTTATTTTCAAACTGATTTTAACTGCGGCCTAATATGCAGTCTTTTTAACGTCCCCATGAACCTGTCCCATCCACACGCCCTCACCTCAGAGAGCACTCGTGTTATGTCGCTGCATGTACCCGTCACGTTTACACTTCTTAATTGGGCGCTGGTGCGAGAACAAACCTGCGCCTGGGACTGTGTGTGTTCCCCTCAAACACACCACTTTCATGTGTCCGGTGGGAGAGGCCGGGCCCCTAATCTTGTGCCCGCGAGAGCTCACCCTTCGGCCCCTGCTGAACTCTTGTGTGTGCTTGGGTCACCTCTGGGGGGCCCACAGGGGACATGCCACCTCTTAATCCCGGCAAGTCGATAGGGGCTGGGATGGCTGCGGGCCTCAGCTCTGCGCAGTCTTCGGGGAGAGCTGCTCATTTCAATAAATGTAAAGTGATGCCGTCCACAAGCAAACACATGCACACACACAAACACACACACACTGAGACCTGCCACACACATACCCACACAGCTCATATGTACACAGATGCCACGCGCGATTGCTTGTGCTCGGGGCGAAATATGAAGGAGTGATGCGCTGATGTAGTTAAATGACAGGCAAGCGAGTGGAACATTTGCTCGCTTGGTGCTGTCGATGCGTGGCTGCTGCCCCGATAAGACCTTATTTACATTTGTCAGCCTGGAATTGATTTCTTTTTTGCCCTTTACAAACTGCTCAAACTGCAGAGAGGCTGGGAACTGTCGCTTGGCTTCGATAAACCAGTGTCTGTCAAAAGTGCTGGCTGCAAAATATCAACAGAGTAAACTAAACTAAACAAACAGGCAAATACGTTTAGAATGTAAGAAACCATTGCAGGTGGGTGTTTTGTGAATTAATGAACTAGAAAAACATGTCCAACCCAGGGGCCAGTCATGTCCACAGATATCATTTTATATGGCCCTCATATCGGAGCAGGAGCAGTGTAATATATTTTAATGTCACTGTTAAAACAATAAAAAATAAAAACTAGGCCCTATATTTCCCCAGCTCTGTAAGATATAGGTTTGGGTTAGAATTATCATTTGGGTTATGGTTAGGGAAAGATTAGGATTAAACATGCACCATTAACTGGAAAATAATCTAGAAAGGTGGAAATATTGAGCTGTGGGAACATAGACATGCCCCAACATGAGTTGCATTAACATTTTTGAATAAAAATGTATTAAACATCATCATGTATTTTTGGTGGTGGTGTCCCACAGGGCACCATCTTGGCTCCTATGCTGTTTGAAGTGCAGCCCCTTTAACAATAATTTAATTGCATGCAAAGTAACCTTTCGGGTACTTTTTTTTTCTAAAACTCAACTGATTAACTGCCTCAAAATACTAATATACAGTGACATCAAACAAAGCTTACCCTGAACATTGCTAACGAGAAATTTTCATTTTTCAGGCCTTGCACCGGCAGTATTTTATCTGCACTTCTATTTGCTTCTTTTGTTTTCCTATTTATGTTTTTATTTATTGCGTGTGTTTTTTTGTGTGTGTGTATAAACAGACTGAGGCCAGCATTTAATTACACACAATTGGTCTCTTTCTCCGGCAGCCAATAATTCAGCAACCAATAAGAGCATCTCTTTATTGGAGTGTGGCAGCGTGTTGAAGTCAATAATAATAACACTTACATGATGTCTTGCTTGTTTATTCACAGATGATTCCTAAAAAATGCTATAAGATTATTAATATTTTCTCCAATCCAAGAAAATAAAGTAGCATATTTTCTGTTTAATGTGCACTTTACTTTGTTTTAACATTAATATCTGGAAAAATGTAAAAAAAAAATAATAAATAATAAATAAATAAATAAAAGTATCTTGCACAGCAGACAATATATTCAACAATGTGATAAGGGATTATTCTATGCTAATTTTTAAAGGTGTGACCGTAGCGGCCTACAGGCTTTAGCTTTATATGTGTGACAGTGACATATGTAGATGTTTACCCCCCGTGGTGCGTCTCTGTGATATCTGTCTGTTTGTGTGAATGTGTGGAATCATGTGTGAAACAGCCAGTGGAGTGGAGGCGGTGGGGGTCCCAATGAAATGGGTGGCTGAGCGGGCGCCTCCCCCCATTAAAGGCCTAAATGTGCAGCGGAGGTCCCGGCGAGCTCATGAATGAGGGGGGGTCTCAGGGGAGGTGAAGGTCAGTGCGTTTCTGATGGGACACCATGATTAAGGTCAGGCCTGAACGTGGAGCTGCAGAGATGGATGCCCAACTATGGAGGGTTAACTCCATGATTTTTTTAAACGGGCCAAGGTTAAGATCAGACAACAGTAAAGAAAACACACTAACGTAACTGTTAGCAGGAGCGGGAGGTTTGCTTACAGCTGTGAAGATAGCACAGTTGGATTGTTGAGATAATACAGTAGTTGGCAACAGAAAAGCTAAGAGAGATAGGAAGGAAGGATTTCTGGCCTTGTTTGAAACATTTGCACATACTTTAGCCAAAAACCTTAACGTAGACCCTCAAAGTACTACTGACAACTTTAGCTTGACTTTTGAGTGCACCATAGATAGTGATCAGATAATGAAACTTCAGAGTATGTCTCAGTGGAATTTAGACTTGACAAGGGAGACTAGTGTTTGACTTTAGGCTTTAAGCATCTACTGTACTTTGTTACAGGCAAAAAATCCCCAGATACTGTATGTTTAAAAAAAAAAGTAAAATGCAATATTACATACATAATTAAAACTGTGCAAATTGGGATAATGTCCAACCATGCTAGTTTTTTACACATTGCAAGTTACATTGAAAACAACCCACATTAGTTGTTTTCAATGTAACTTGCAACATTAAATAACTGCAATTTTTCATAGCAATAATGGGGGAATACAGTCTGCTTAAAATTAGCCAGTTATAACAGATTTTGGTTTTAATTTGATTCGTAATGTTGGCTATATTTCAAAAAAATTAGTTACTGTCTAATGTAATTATTATATTTTATATATGAGGTTCACGGGAGACAGATTATCAGAATGTAAATATGATTCATATTTCTCTATTTCTATACATTTTTCTGCATACAAAAATGGATTGCATTATGATGATAGTTCAAATCATTGTTTCTTCACTTTTTATATAGTCTCTTTAATTATATTGCCTCCTCAATATTTTTTATAATTGGGCCTAGAGCTGGTCAATAAATCAAAAAAATTCAATGAATTTGCATTTTTAATATTGGATAATGTCATAAATAGTAAAATAGTAATATCATAAAATCGAATTTAGCAGAAATAGTGCCTCACTGCAATGTGTTGTGGCTAATGCTGCAGCTAGCAGCCAGAGCAGCTTAAATACTAACTGTGGAGACTCTGCAGACACACTAAAAATACTAATAATCACAGAGAAAGGAGTCCCTTTACCTTAGTAATGCCTTCATTTAGATGTGTCAGCAGTTTGGTCAAAACGAACAGCGTAGTGTGACGAGGTGTGTCTTTGTTTATGTATGCTAATTAGCCACATGCTTTGGAGTTAGTGTCTTTTCACAGGCCTCTATAGCATATATTAGTGTAAATTATAATAGACCTGGTCTATTATAGAAGCAGAGAGGGCTAAAGCTAAAAAAACATTTATGCCTTCACTAATGTCACTGTGAGAGTAATGCACTTTGTTGCTGCCTTGCTGCTTTTTTATAATTTATAATACAGCTAAAATAATAAAAAAAAAAGTATAACTATGCAATAATCTCTATATATGTAATTAAAAAAAGCTACATTTAAATAGTATTTTAAGAGAAAAAAAATCTATTAAAACTGTAAATCGGTTGAGAATTGGGAAAAAAAACCCAAAAGATTTTATTTTTTAGCCATATCACCCAGCCCTAGTTGGACCATGAGTCTGGAATTAAGTTGAATTGAATATTCTTCTTTTTCTTCTTCTTTTTTTTTTTTTTTTTTTTGCACTAATTCTTACAACAACATTTATTCAATGCTAAAATACACTCTTCATTTCAAATGTGAGTGGGAATGCCCCTTGTTTTTTATAGTTTTATTACAGATTATTACAGTGTGCTATTAGATAATTAAATTGTTTACAGTGAAAGTTAAAGACGTCACCTGGGCCTACTTTCCGTACATAAAGTTTTCACCTTAAATCTGCAACCAGTGGTGACCAAATGGCACTGAAAATACCAAATGTAAGTGAAATGTCATCTCCACTCAGGGTCTAACATTACTCTGCAGACGGCCGCTGCCACTTCATCAAAATTTAATGAGATCTAAACAAAGCAATGATATTTTGACAGATCCAAGAGGGCCACTTCCAATGATACCATCAATAAAACATCATCACTCGATAATGACATTCGCCCAGAGCCCCGTCTAGTATCCAGCATCTAGGTGACTGACAGACACACACACTAGCAAATGGATGAACGTGACCTCCGCTACTAAGGGTATTTCACTTAGGTCTGCCAGACGAGTCCTGCACCTTTAAAGTGTTTATTAACAATCCCCTGCCCCCTTAAAAAAATAAATTAGAAGTGGCCCTCCCTGCCTATCACTTCTGAATCAAACTCTGAAAGATTATTTCACATAATTATACTAAAGGGCAATTGGTTGATATGTGGCAGGGTCGGAGGTCGTGGCCTGGTATAAGCAATCTGTAGGCTTTGGTTGGCGAGCGCTAATACGCAGCCAGCCGTCATCCGCTAACCCTATTCCCCGGGCTGATTGCTACCTGTCACCTCCCTTCAACTCATGTAAATTGCGTTTTGTGAAAAAAGGGGGTGCGGCAGAAAAGGAGATGCGGATATATTTCTGCCTGCGTATAGTATAGGGGGCATGTGTCCACTCAGAAAGCAGTGTTGGGCGTTAATGGCTTCTTGGGGCAATCAGAAGGAGACACTTTCTTGACTCATCTCCTTTAATGGCGTGTCCTCCTCGGGCTAAAATTGAACAGTCCCGACATGGCCTAAGGCAGTGGGCGAAAATTCAATAATTCGCCGACATGAACGCAGTTTCATTTTTTTGGAGACGGACTGTAATTATTCTTGTAACATGACATTTGGACAAGCTGGTATATGTCTGGATGGTTGTGAGGGATGTGAAGGTGAAGTCTAATACCAAGGGTGCTATAGGAGCCTGAGGAGGAGTTACCTTGTGAACCACATTTTAATGGCTCCTGAAAACACAAATAGGTGTTTATTGTGACAATTATTTTATAGTAATGGTAACTATCTCCTGTATTAATGAAGCAAGTATCATAATGTTAATGTTTTAAAAAGCAGTGGTAATCAGCAATGCAAACTTTCTAGGTTTTTGGAAGGAAAAACAAATGGTGTCCCAGGGCACTACCCTGAGTCCAATGCTGTTTCTAGTATAGACTTAATCTCCAAGTAGGCACATTGCTATGTCAGCTACAAGTAAAAGTTCTGCTTTTTACTGGATAATGTCTCAAAATTGACTAATATTGCCATGAACCTTTTTTATTTAAAGATTTTGATTTATTTATTTATTTTTTGGTAAGGATGAATTTATAAGTACTTTAATGGTGCAATAACAATAACATACAACAGCATTTATCAACAACAAGTCTATCCCCCCCTTCTATGCAGTTAAAGGCTAAAGGCTTTAGGGCCTTTACATGTGTAGTGGTAGGCTAACGCACCTTTACTGATTAGCCAATCAGATTGAGATCACGCTCTATAAGAAGAGGGGTCTCTCACCTGGTCTGACCTCTCCCACCTCTGACGTAACCCACCGCTGCAGAATCGGGGCCGCGGCCGTGCAAGTTGGTCGAGTTGTGTGTTAAAGTTGTCATTCCGTAAAGGCGTCATGCCAGCAACTTAATTGCCACATGTATGCTGGTAAGCAACAGTTTATTTAGTAGTACTGCTCATTTATGGTGCGCTAGCACCAATGCTAACAGGCTATTGTTTTTAGCATGTAGGCGCTTTGTCCGAGGGCTACTGCATAGCTGAACAGAGTAACTGAGGTATACAACTGTTGAACGCATCTGCGTGCCAGCGCTCCAGGTGAAGCCATAGCTCTTCCTGTGCTGGATCTGCTGTGTACTGCAGCGTTATTGTGTTCGGGGTCTCGGTACGGCTGCTTCGGTGAGTGTAATGCATCGTTCCCCCGGTAGGTGTCCACTGTCTCGTTGCCTGCATTGAATAGCGCCCTTGTGCCTGGGCTAAATGTACTTCTATTGTTTTAGGGTCCTGCCAGTGCTCCCTGCCTCCCCTTTTTGTTGGGATGCCACTTTCTGTGATGCCTGTGTACCCTGCAAGGATGAACTGTTTTTATACACTCTGCTGTCTGTGTATCGCCCAATCCATACCTTTGGAACTGATTGCATGTTATGGACTATGAAGGCAAATAATTTAACTTTTAAACAAAATCATAACTATTAATAAATTAAATTATTTGTATCATTTAATGTGTCTGTCCACTCGGTTTAACGAACCTGTGTTGCCTTATAGTGCGGGTGAAATTGAGATATTTATTTCCCTGGGTTTGCACCTGGGGTGGCGTTGTTGGACAGGCCTGATTATATAGTTACTACCCCTTTTCCTTTCTTGCTCCCGCATGCCACACATGGAAACAAATGGCCCTTTTCCATGAGCACTACTTGGTTTTACTCTACTGGGTTATACGCGCTTTGTTAGCTTTTCCATTAGGCAACTGTTCCCAATACCAGTTACTTTTTTGGTGTCTGCACCAGTACTAAAAGACCAGTACTAAAATGTGACGTTTACATTCTGATTGGTCAGAGAATGTTGTCAGCTGTGAGTTGTTTATGTCGTGTTTACAGGACGTCTCATCAATTAGGGGCCTCTGTCCCTGGCCACAATGAACCTGCACTACATACCGCCTTGTGGATGCCCGATCCCGTCAGACCTCGGAAGCTAAGCAGGTTAGGGCCTGGTCAGTACCTGGATGGGAGACTGCTAGGGAACACCAGGAACCCGGTGTGAATGTGAGGGAGTGGGGACTACAGATGGAAATTAGTTTTGAGCTAAATCCGGTGTATTTACAGCACTAGCCGTTCATTAATACACGCTGTCCCATTCAAATAAATAAATAAAACTATGAAGTAATGGATAACATCCCAAACCAAGTAAAGTAGAGTAAAACCAAGTAGTGCTGGTGGAAAAGAACCAGTAGTGAGACTATTTCTTACACTAATCTCTACTTGCTTTTTGCTAGCCAACATGCCAGCATCAACAAGAAATGAATGTGTGATAATAGGTTATAACATGAATAGAAATTGTAGTAGTAGATTTGAAAACCTTTTAAAGACTACATTAGATTAATTCCCATTTAACCTTTAATGTGCATTTTACCAGCTGCTAACCCTAAAGAGCCATAAAAACATTATAAACAGAAAAATTGTAATGATAATGTCAATTGCATGCAGTCTTCCCTTGCATATATGGATAAAATGTGTTTATTTAACTACTGTATTGTCAACATTTTGATAATGTTATAGTTAAAGTGGTTCTTCAGCTTTTATATTATAATATTATAATTGCACCAATATGCTTTATTCCACAGTTATAGAAATGCATATGACAGTTTATTAAATAAATAAATGAATGTGTTTGACATCCAAATTACAACATCATTTATTTGCTTGTCCTCTATGGTAACTTATGCAGCACTTATTTTTTATATCTTTTTTTATATCAAGAGCATATCAACCTATAAAATTGTCACCAAATAATGAAGTGTATGCTATGTATGCTTTATAAATGAATATTGATTTTTATCCTTCTTATCAAACACAAATGTTCCACTTTGTGAAAAAAGGGGCACATTGAATACATTTGGAGTAGAAAATGTCTGTGTGAGGGCGGCCCCAGCGCTGGACAGAGGCACAGATGAATGGCGGCCCTGTCAGTTTTTATATGACATTATTATTCTCCGGGTTATAAATTCTGGCATGTTAAGATCTCAGACAACAACGACATAAAATTCAATCAATGACGCCTCTCCTCCTCCTCACCTCGGCTCCCCGCGTCGGCCCCGCAGCTCGGATGATAGTTCCTAAATCAAAGCCAATAGGATTCTGCATAATTGTGCAGCAGCAGTGGCCCTTGCAATGAGTCACGAGTGGTGGCCGCGCAGGCTTTATGGAGTTAATGGGAATGGCAATATAAAACACTGTCATAAAACAATATGGCGCTGACATATCGCCTAACAGGCTGCATGTATATTTATAACTGCTGCTGCTAGTATGGAGATGGCAGTCAATCATCACCCAAACAAATCTGCAATAGAAAGTTCTTACCAAAAACTTTTATTCTTGTCACAAGTTTCAGCCCCTAAGATATGTGACATTCACAAAAGGCAGTTGCTATAACAATTAGTAAGAATCTTTTATTGAAAATTCTGGAACATATTAAAATAATTCACTTTTAACTATTGATATGTGACAAAAGAATCACAGTTGTGATGTTATGCCGGCACTATATGCAAATTCTAGATAAATGAGTTTAGAATAAAGCACTTTAAAGGTTTCCAGATATAATTGCACCCTATAGCTGCTAGTTCATTACACGTTTTTACAGATATAATATTAGTCACTATTCTTTTTTTGTCTTCTACTAAAATTAGAGCCATTTTATACCTTAAAATGCAATGTTAAGATTTCAAAGATTTAAAGCACCTATGAGAACCCTGTCATATGTAAACTGAAGAATCCAGATCCAGATCATTTTTTTAAAAAAGTAATGAAAATATTTGCATTTAAATTCTATCTATAAAGTTTGTAAATTTGTTTATTATTATTTATTTATTATTGGTTTTCCAAAGTCCATTTTAAGGTTTTCTAGTCCCCTACCCTGTCATTTATTTATACACATGCATGCATTCATTTTAGACCATGCAATGAATGTATACACCTGAAATTCAAACAGTTTTTTAGATCATTTGCAAGCTCCCCCCTCAAACCAAATATTTATAAAAGTCAAAATGTACACACACTTGTTGTATTTACTGTATGTATACTTGTATGTGCTCCCTGCCCTCATCTGCATGCAGCTCATGTCTCTGCACTGATTACTTTGATTGATCATTATCTGATGGTCTCTTAATTAGAATGCTAATGAGGGGGAGGGCTCTGGCCGGACCGTTCCCTTCTTCCGTGATCTGTCTTCGAAATGAGCCGTAATGGAAATGACATGGCTGGCATGGGACGGCTGATCCCCAAGTTAATAATTCCAATCTGTTAATCAATGTGCCGGTCGATGGGCTGCCACACGCAGCAGCGTCTCCAGACCACAAAGTGCTCCGTGTCAGCAGCTCTGTGACAGGGACTTTGGGACAGATTCCAGGTGACAGCACAACAAAACATCTATCAACTACTATTTATATTTACAGCATAGCTACATTTACAAACTGCGCCAAAAATCTGAAAATCCCATGTGCACCCCAAGCAATAAAACTCAACTCCAATCAAAATACAAGACTATGGCTACGTTCACACTGCAGGTCTTAATGCTCAGTTCTGCTTTAGCTAAAATCCAATTTTTTTATAGTATTCACATTACATTTTAAATGTGACTTCCACCAGTCTTGTGGAAGAAGACTGATGAAGACTGAAGACTTGGAAGAAGACATGACAGAGCCAGGAGTTGATCCATCATTTTAGAATGTCATGGCAGATATATTAATACATCTTTCAGTGTCACTCCTCATAATTCAATTTCTGAAGATTTTTATTTTTTATTTTATTTTCACCCCAAATACTAATCAAGTTCAAATTCTCACTTTTCCACTGACCATTGCTGTCTGCCATGCTTGTTACCTTTAGATCTGTCCAGTTCCTGCCTCTTCCAGTGCAGAATTGTTGCATTATAATGTAGTAAAAGTCAGATTAAATGTGACTTGGTCGTTCAGACTCAAGTCAAACTGTAAAAGATCAGATACGTATCTGATTTAGTAGCACATGTGAAAGAGCTCTGTGTCAGATTTGAAAAAAGAAATCTGATTTGGGCTGTTTACACTGTCATGAAAACATCAGATACAGGTCACATAATGAGTCAGATTTGGGACACTTTTGTCCGAATGTAGCCTATGCCATCTCTCTCCTCAAAGATTGTTATTACAAAAACCAACCAACCAACAAACAACACACAAATTAAGGCTTCTAAATAATATCAAAATGTACATTACTATACATAGAGTAATCATAATTAATTTCAAACTCAATTTCTTTTTTATAGAGCCTACTTAATGTAGACAACCTTTGGTGGACCCCTGTAGTAGTTATGATATGATATGATTACTAGTTATGTGTAATAGGATATGTGTCAAAGCTACATCTATTTGTTTATTTACAAATGTATGTATTCAGCATTTGATATGTTGCACTAAAAAAGAAAGAAAGAAAGAAAGAAAAAAAAAACACTTTCTCTTTATTATCTGCAGTCATTAATTCAATATTGACTAGAGGTGTAGACCAGCCAGCCAATGGGAGAGTCCCTTCTTCCACAGATCTGCAGAGCCTTCACATTAAATTCCATGATAATAAAGCCAATATAAAACGATAAATGTCTTGTTTTTTTCACAGATGATTCATATTAGTTTGTCTCAAATGCAAAAAAGCTATAATAACTAAATAAATAATAATAAAAAAAAGAAAAAGAAATATTCATAAATGGCCGTTATAAAAACAGATTTTTTTTTTATCGTCTAAAATTAACAGCACACTGAGACTTTGCAGCTTCCACAAGGTTAGAAATAAAACCCTTTCCTCCTCTGCCTCCCTGTGCTGGGGGGTGGGTTTGTTTGAGCTCAGCGCGTGGAATGAAAACGTATTAACAGCATAATAACAAAAGATTATGTTCATCTGGGGCGCGGCCCTCCGTTTTCTCGCTGCCGCTGGCTGTGAAGTCTTTATTCTGTGAGTCGGGCTGCACGCGGCACCCTTAAAAAGGTTATTATGTTCCCTCGCCGTGGCAGCGCTGGCCCACAGAGCCGCGATATTGTGACGGGGGTCGTCTGTAGCACATTAGAGCCAATAAATGTGCGTTGGCACTTCCTCAATTTAAAGTAAAGCCCCCTTTCCCTTCTACCTCCCTTCTTCATTCCTAATAGGGTATTCCAGCAACGCATCTAATAAGTTGTGGGATATCTGCCGTGGGATAGGCCTGAATATTTCCTCTCTCTCTCTATCTGCAGTTGTTGCAAAGGGAATTTGTCATCTGGCAGCTGGTATTCTTAGAAAGAAATCTGCTTACTTCTTTTTATAATGATTATTTGTATACACATGATCATCTAAAAATATATAACTTTGTCCATATTAATTAAGATTATTCTATTGTCATTTGATTCTAAATATTGTCCCCTTTGAATTATAAGGTTCTAACTGACATTTCGGTCAATGTTGAGTTATAAATATATTCTTCCTGGATATCCTTATCTACACTATACCAAGTTTTTTTAATCCATTTTTGAGCTTTTTATCTGGGTAAATAACAAGTTCTATCAGCAATGTCAAAACTTCATTTGGTGCTATAATGTTCTATCTCTCTGAGCCAATCAGAACACAGCATGGACTTAAAAGAACCAATCACGTTCTGTATCTTTGGAATGTTGGCATTCCAGCCTGGTTCAGTTACAACACTTCTTTCTGAAAATTACATCTCACCCCATATTTCAGAGAAATCCTAAGTCAGAATATCTATTTTAGAATATTATGAATGACATTAGTAAAAATGAAGTTTATGTTTAACTTTGTTTATTACGTTTTGCTGAAGTGTTTTATTGTTAGTTGTTAGTTTAGTAGCTCTAGCTAACATAAGAGGCACTTCATGATGACTTCTGTTTATATCTTGAATTTATACATTAACACAGTATTATCTGGATATTATATTAATCTTGACTGTGAGATTAATTATGTTTCTTCATATTTACAGCAACTCACAACAAAAGTTTCAAAGATTTTGATGCTGTGTATTTACAATCTCTTTATGGTGCCTGTGTATTAAAGAAATGTGTTCCCTATATCAGTTTTGCTATTTTTATGGTCAAAATTTTAACCCTAAATATCTCAAAACTATCCAGAACGCAGATAGAACCCTAGAATTCTAACAGGACGATATCTTCTTACCACTACTCAAGGTGGTATTAAATTATGTTTTTTTTTTCTTCTTACTGCTTTAAGGTCTCCTGTGTGCTTATTGTGGCTCTAAATAAGTTGGCGGACCTAAAGACTGGTGAGCGGCTGTATTCTCTGATGCCTGTCATGGGAGCTGATATGAGCCACAGGGATCATCCAAAGCCAACTGTGTCCATAGATGATGAGGCCGAGTACTTCATTGTGCGCTCAAAGGCAAAGACAGCGCCTTAAGGCAAGTCTTCTCATCAGCCTCCAAGATTTTTTTTTTTTTTTTTTTTTGGTTAATAAGTAGCATTTCAGACAATGGCCAGGTACATTGACATACATGTAACTGCAATGTTTTCAGAGCAAAATGCATTCTATAATTGCTTACTTACAATAAAAGTGAGTTATTTATACATTTATAAGCGTTTTTTAATTTGCAGAAGATAGGGTTTAGGAAGTGGATAGGTGATAACACTAGGAAGCTAGAAGTTAGAGTGGATCTGTCACATGCATTTTTACTCTGAAATGGTAACTGTAGAATTTTTGATAAAGATGAGATGCGTGTAGTTTTAGTCAGAGTATGGCACCTTTCCATTACTTTTATGAACATTACTATAGCAATAAACACAGCTTCTGTAAATTTCACTTCTTATGTAATGGTTAACATAATAATAATTGTTAACTTTTTTATGTAAAAATGCTTTCGGCTTTGAATGAAAAATGAAAGGTAAGGCTGTGTCCAAATGTCATCCCTTATCAGCACAATGTAGTTGACCCGCCATTTTGTTGTGGTGTTTGTATGTCTAGTGAAAGAAAAGTAGTGCACTCAGATTTTCCCACAGTGCATTGTGAAAAGTAGTGGACATCAGTGGTCACTAGACAATCAATACGATTGAATGAAACCAGTTAGAGCCTCGATTTTTACTTTCTGTTGCGTCGTAATAAGCCGTTACAGAGTAAAATTGCTAACGTTAGCTTGCCTTAGCTTGTACAGAGGACAACGTCCCTCTTAAGGCAAAGAGCTAGTCTGTTTTATTCATTAAGAAGATAACATGTTACTTTTCAAACGTATGGTCTTATTTCTCTATAAATACTTAAATATCACAGGTCTGGTCAAAATTTATCACAGAAAGCCATTGTCATTGGAGTTTAGCGAACTTGTTTTTACGAATACAAATGCTAAATATATGTTTTTGCTAACTAGTGATAATGACTTTACAAGTTATAAATGCAAGATTTACTAGTTTTAGCGTTAGCAAGTTGTTAACTAGAATCATGGTATGTACAAATGAGCTTATTTTTAGCAATGAAAATGTTTCTGAAAATGTTACATAGATACATTTCATTTTGTATGACTGGCTTGCTTTAATTCTAACTGTGACCAAGGCCGTTGTTCTGTTTTACCTCAGGAGAAGTTAGGGACCATGGATAAAGACTTGAATACTCTCTAGTAGAATACATTTCAGTTATTTTTATAAACCTTACTATACATTTTACTTATTATTACTAATGTTTATTAGCTTAGAAATAACTAGCCTACATTAAAGTAGCACTATAAAACTGCATTCAGCTTCAAATGAAAAAAGTAAAGCAACCTGGTTTGTTAGCCATGTCAAATGCATCTGTAATTTTTGTATCTATAATAAGCTGAGAAGTTACAAGTTGAAGAAAGCAAGTTTTAGCGTTAGCATCAGCACAGAAACTACAACTATCCATGCATTCACGATTGCATGTGTGTATAAATGTGTATATTGTTACCATTAATATTCCTATGAATGTTTCTGAAAATGTTACACAGATACATTTCATTTTGAATGACTGGCTTGCTTTAATTATAACTGTGAGCTCTTGAGGAAGCCGCTGTTCCGTTTTACCTCAGGAGAAGTAAAGGCCACGGATAATGAGAAGATGCAGGCTGCAGTGAAAGTGAAAGTGTGTCCGTAATGAAGCACCTCCCGGAGCGTCCGGACAAGCACTTTCAATGACTGATTGGTGATTGATTGGCTGTCGAGCACCTCCCTAACGGTCACTGTGTGAGGCTGCTCCGTTTCATCTCTATTATCCTCACACAGAGAGAGGGAAAGAGCATGAATTCATTAAATGTTCCAAACCCGCGCCTCTAAAATTGATCTTGCTCCTCACTTCTTTTTTTGAGCTGTGCCAGAGCTCATCTGTATTCTATACAACATCCCCGAGGACAACACTGAATCATACATTTCCTTAAAAGTACAGGACGATTACCTTTAGTGGGGCAATGGGATCTAGTAAAATAAGCCTTCATTAGATGTTGCACACTTCTATTAATGTTCTTATTCTTGTATGCGGCCTAGGTATGCATGTGTGTCAGGCTACATTATTAAACTTTTAATGGAAAAAAAAAATGTTATTATACAATGTCATAATAATCACCTGGGACAAAACAAAAACTTACAGCTTTATTATTAAGCTCCAATCTATAGTCTCTATATCAGTGTTTCTCTAACTGGTTTAACTCCTTGTTGGTCATGGTTTAGTCCTGGTTTAATTCTGGTTTAGTCCTGATTTATACCTAGTTTAGACACAGTTTAGCCTTCATTTAGTAAAGCATTTTTATGGGTTTATCCCTATTTTTCTCCTTAGTTTAGACCTGTTTTTTTTTTTTCTGATTTAGTTTTATTTGAGTACTTGGTGAGCGAAATATTTTCTGATGTGGTATTTGGTTTGAAAGGTTTTAGAATTTTAGAATATGTCGCTTATCAACTCTGAATAATTGAGCACTGTCTCTGTCTAGTCATGCAGAGAAACAGCACTAAAAGAAAAAGTAAAGAAAATGGAAGCAAAAAGAAATGCTGATAAATATTGTCAAGACATTCACACAAAGTTTAACATAGTTGAGATGATAGTGGAACGCATATTCTTTCATTTTGTCTGTTATCCCAAATAGCTTCCATATTGTCTCAGAGCTAATGTAAGAGGCAAGTGTGATTGAGGGCTCATTTACACAACAACAGTCATGCTGCCCCCACTTCGCATTTACACGAAACTGCTAGGGTGTGAAGAAAATGTGAGTTGGTTTGAATAAACTGTAGTACCCATATTTGTCCAGCAAACGGCACTGTGGGCCCCAAAAATGCTCTACACTAGGTTTTCCCAACCAGGGGTACAATACTTCGCAGGGGGTACTTGGAATTTAGAATTTATTTCCAATATGTCTATTTAAACATATGACTAATGTAAAGGATGTAAAACTGCTAAATTATATTTAAATGTTATATTGTTATATATTTTTTAGGTTTAATAGCTTGTTTTAAAAAGAATTATTCAAATCATTTTAATTTTAAATAACTTTAAATTTGTAGTTAATAATAAAAATAATACTATAAAATAAGCATAATGTAACAGGAGTTTATATTGTTTTTTTTAATTTTAATTTTAAAGACCTTTGCTTTTAAAAGAAAAAAAAATGCAATAGATTTAGCATTTACAATAAAGTAAGTTTTTTTTTTTTTTTTTTTTTTTGAATAATTATCGACCCCTACGAGTGAGGGGGTACTCATGGTATAACAAAAAGCCCAGAGGGTACACAAGACAAAAAACTGACCCACTGCTCTCCACCACACAGTGAGTAAACAGCAGAGCAAATCATAGTTCTGGTTTGCAACTTCCCAACTACTTTTGGATCTTGTGGTTTTCTGGAGTCTTAAGTACTAAGTAATACACATCACACTGACAGTTACAGGAGTAAATATGAATGTATGAGACATAAAAGCTGTGTAGTTTGCGATTGTCAGCTGGCCTGCGGCAGGCAGACACTCACTGTTCAGATTGGGGCTGTTATGTCATTGTTTTCAGTGAGTACAGTGTTTTCACAGTTTACCTGAGAGCGGAGCAGCTCCGAGCAGCTCCGAGCGGCTCCGAGCTGTGAGACCAAAACGCCTCCTCCAGCTTTTCCAAAAGATTGCAGATTCAGAAAACAGAAACCCTGTACCCATGTAAAACAGAAGAATAAACAGTAATCTAATCATTGTGTTTTCAGCAAAACGGCCCCTAGATGCATAATGAATTCATTGTAATCAACGTGTTACTGTCCCAGTCTTATTACTTGCAGTAGATTGCACGCATTGTTTAGCCTTTTGGAAATATATAGTTGGTTTAAATTACAATGTTTCAGAGTTACTCAAACAAATTTGCAAGTTTTGCTTTAGATTTCAAATTCCACCCATTTTCCAGGTCTCTGGGGATCCTTGCTGTAGCTGCTGTAGAGCAATTAAACAGTCAAACGCCTCCTCTTCCTGTTTCCAATCACCGCTAGTTAGCCTCATCAAAGTCCCTTTAAATTCACTCCCCTGTCCGGGTCAATTACCCAAATGATTTGTTTGTGCCTCTGCCCCCCCTTCCCCATCCCTCCACCCTCCAAGAATGATGTGACACTTCCTTCCTCTGGTCCAACCGTACAAGCCAGCTCAGCACGTCTGCCGCTCTTAAACACGCATTAATTTAAGGCTGCATTAAACATTAACCACCGTTGCCCCTGCGCCTCTTGTTGCGAACACCGGGGGCAATTAATAGAGCAGTAATGGCAGGGGGCGGGGTGGGTGACAGACTGCCCCGTGACACCTGTTTAGTGTGGAGGGGAATGAAGTCGGACCTTGGCACCCCGCTGTGAGACGCTGATTGAAATTTACAAGGCGACATGCTCTACACTGACAGCCATGTCTGATTGGACACAGACAAATACAGAGTGTGGTGCTAAAAGCTGCAGGCAGGGCAAGGGCTTCTGGGTATTTGAGTGAGAATACAGGAATGTATTAGCGGTAGGAGAATTAAAAAGTTGTTCTGTTTAATTTTAAAGAAGGGCTTGGGGAGGTGAAAGGGACATTAAACCTAGGACTAAGCATTTGCAAAAATAAAAAATAAAATAAAAATTTGTATAATCTGTGGTACCAGTACAAACTGAATTGAATTAATACATTTTACAGTACTTTATACGTAAGACTTTAATAATAATTAATAATAATATCACAAATGTTTTATCAACCAAAATCAGCACATTTTTTTATTGACATAGCTGCACATTTTTTGCATTTGATGCAAAAAATGCTCTATTTACTAGTGGTGTTCATAGTTAAACAGTTAATTGATTAATCTGCATTATGGCCATAATTGATTGAAAGAAAAACTAACAAATAATCATTATGTTGTACAGTAAAGGTATAGTATCATTGGAAAGTTAGGGCAAATTAAACATAAAATTAAGCAACTGTTTTCTTGTCTTCAGTAAAAAAAAGCCACTTTTTTTATTATGGTTCATGTCTTTGAATTCAAGAAAGAGCTTGTTTTAATCAAATGTAATGATGGGTGATGTCAAGCTGATGGTTAACGGCTAATCAATAATTGTTTGTTAAGACTACTAGACTACTTATTATTACTATTATTATTGTTGTTGTTTCATTTTAAGCCTTGTCAGAAGATTTAAGAAAAAGGTTATTATCCTTATACCCAGTTACAACAACATATTTAGTCTTACTTTCATGTTTTAAAAAGATGATTTTAAATCCATTATATTATTATTCTCCTCAATAAAAGTTAGAATATTCCCATGTCATGTAGGCCATGTATATGAGCTAATAGTTCTGTAAGTAAATTTCTTATTTGTTTTTCCCACTGACTTTTTGAAACTCAGCTCATAAAAATAAATTTAATTTCAATCAAAAAATGATCTGAAACTTGAAAAAAAGGCAACATTACAAGTGTATTTCTCCCATGTTTTAAGTTTTAGATAATTTTTAAAATTGAAATTAAATGCATTATATTACCCCATTGCTAATTAGCCTCTGTCCATCCTTAAAACTCTTAATAAACAGACCAAAAAGTCAGTGGGGAAAGTGAAAGGGAAATTCACTTCTGGAACCCGAGGTGGGCGGTCACAGACTGTACACTACACTAAATATGTAAATATTATTAGAAACATAAGTAGATTTCATTTGTTTCTATTACTCAATACAGCAGCTTGATACATATTAACCCTCTTATATATCTGTCCCGGCAGCCTCCTCCCCCTCATGTGTCTCGTCCTTTCGTCATGCGCTGGTCCTAACAAGGCTTGACAACTCTAAAGTGGCCCTGTTTGTTCTCCTTTATCAGCCAGGCAGCTCCCAGCTCCTTGTATTCAACACACACTACAGTGGAACCAGATGTCCTTTTGCCAGCGGCACAACTTTCAACTCGACAAGCTCCCCCCAGAGATCAGGAGGGGAAAGTGGAGGGGCGGTGGGGTGGGGGGGTTGGTGGATCGGTGGCAGGCAGAATTTGTGACTAATAGCCAGTTTGATGTGACAGGGGTCTGCGTCTGGGGAAATTGAAGCGCTCTCCGTGTCGATACCTTTTGTGTCTCGCTCAGTTGTAGGTTATTGTTGGGCTGGCCTTGGGGACCAGAGGGGGGCCGGGACGTTTACATTGCAGACACTCCGTGGTCAGCAGCAACTTTTTATTGGAGCTATTGATTGGCGCAGGCTGTCCCGTCGTGGCTAATTTGCTTGTTAACATAAATTTGTCAGTGCGGGAGCAGAAAGGGTGGGGGTTTCAATTCGAGGGGCCTCCATTTTGTCCCTCTGCTGTCCTTTATCTCCACACTGTCAGCCCAGGACATTTATTTCAAGCATCTTTTTTGTTTTGGCCCTTGCGCCTTGCTCCTCTTCAATAGACCAGGGCTATTTGTTACACTGTGAGTTGTTAAGCTGTCACTTAATCAATACGTTCCACTTCTTGTTGCCCCAAATTAAACACGAGTTAAACACAAACCAGGCATAATGACCTTTTCATGGGACGCATGTAGATAGCCAAAATGAACACTGAAGATAATAAACCAACTACCACTTCAATGTAAGTGTCTGAGCTGAATTTTGTCTTGCCACTGATGATTTTCTTTAGTTTTTAAATAATGGAGATTTATAAGCATAACAGCAGAAAGTCAGTTCTAAAGTAGTTCAAATAAATAAAAGAAAACAATCCAACCAGACAAAGTGGCTAGTGAGAATGAATATGTTACTGGCCAAAATGGAAATCTACTTGCATTTAGATGGTTGGCGAGTGTTAATGTCAAGCTCTGGTTCGATCCCTCTCAGAAAAACAGCATTCAGTCAGACTGTGTTCACTTTTACAGCCTCATATCTCTGGAATACAGTTCCTTAAGCAATAAGAGAGTCCCCATCATTTTAGACGTCTAAATGAAATGCCAAGAAACGGCTAAGTCAATCTAAAAAATGCAATGAAAACTATTTACTTTTCTCTTATGTCCTTGTATTTCTAATGATTGAAGTTAAATGTATTATTGTGTTTTTTTATTGTGATAGTAAGGATATTGTAATGATGTACTTTTTATGACATGTATTATTACTTTTAGGATTTTAACATCTGGCAGGGAGACATTTACATCTGTTTGAATGTTCATTACTGTACACTGTCACACTTATCAAATACATAAACAAATAAATAAACTAAATAGTATTTTAAAAGGTATTAAAACTTTTCTGACCTTGTATGCATAGCAGCTAAGTAGAGTTAGTATGTTCCTAATTCTTGCATGAACCAAATTATATTTATAAGATTACTATAACCTGTGACACGCAAAGTAACAGCTCCCCAAAAGACGTTTTCAAAAAATACAATGTAATTTATTTTTTTTTGACACGAAATAATAATGCAAATATATAAACATTTATAAAAACAACAACAACAACAACAAACAACATAAAATACATATTTACTGTTGCAGTTTTGCTATAAATTACAGTGTTTCCAAAGGAATGGGACCTGATGGAGTGAAGTGCATGGGGCCAGAAGAGCCTTAAAGCGACAGGCAACAAATCCAAGTGTTTTCTGCAACATCAAAGTAAGAAGATGTTTGTAATGCAATGTAATTTATGCTATTTAGCATGAAATACTGATGCAAATATGTCCAAATGTGTAAAAAACAAAGTTAATGTCAAATCAGTCAATCAACATTTATTTGTACCCCCCTTTACAGCACACAAAGTGAGCAAAGTGCTTTCCAATTAAAAAAAAACAAAAAACAAAAACAAAAAAAACAACATAATTATATGGAAATACATGAAATACTATAATATAGAATATAAAAAAAGTGTCACAGCATTACTAAGTGATAAATACCTTCTTAGCCTAGATTTATAAAGACCAAAGTCTGTGATGGTGCACATATTGGGGGACAGCTTGTTCCAGAGTCTGGGCCCAGCCACAGAGAAAGCCTGATCAGTGTTTGTATTTAGCTCTTGGGACATTCAAAAGGAGTTGATATGAAGATCTCGTCCTGGAGTAACAGGTAGATAAATTTGAAAGGCAAAATTATGTTTGGCCATGATCAATCTGAGCGGCAACATGTACAGAGAAAACAGAACAGAGCCAAGAATAGAACCTTGCAATACCCCACAAAAGAGAGAAGTTGCAGAGGAGGACAAATCATCTATCATCACAGAAAAATTTGCCAGATACAACGTGAACCACTGAAGTGCAGTGCCAAAAATGCCCACATGATGTTTCAGATGGGACAGGAGGATTGTGTGGTCCACAGTATCAAACGCTGCAGTGAGGTAAAGTAAAACCGAAATGCAAACAAAACCATTTATTAGCAGAAACAAGCTGAGTTTCTGAGTTGAAAAAACTAATAATAACCTAATTAAACCCATAAACTGTGATGAACCATGCTGCACAACACTGCAACATAACATACAGCCATTCTAACAATGTTGATATTGGCTTTACATGTTATTGCATTGGACCCAAGCTTGTACAATAATAAATGTCTATTGTGTATATAAAGCATTACACTGGTGTTGCCTAAATAGAACAGCTAAATATCCCACATCTTGCCAATGTTCTCTACCCTCTTACAGACAGCACACACACAAATGTAGTCAACTGCCATTTTACCATCTTCTTTATGCACAACTTGCCATATCTGATTGTTAATGCCTTTTTGTCCTTTGAAAGATGTATTGCGGTTTATCAATCTAAAAGTTGCACTGAGCCATTAAATTTGGAACACGTGTTTGCATAAAAGACAACGCTTGGTAGACAGCAGGCCACACGCACTTCACCGTCATGTGTCCGTCAACGTGTGCCGGAATGCCTCGGCTCCATAACCAACAACAGACTGAATATATATCTGTGAGAACCAAAGATAGAGACGCCATGAATTTTTTATTAAATTCCTTCAGCTAATCCAGTTTGCTGTTGGGTCCAGACTGAGTTTAGGCAAAATATTAATAATGCATTGAAAAGAGCTTATTTTCTTCCTGCTGCATGGGGTTTAAGGGAGTCGTACTTTCTCAAGTTATGCATCTCAGTTATTTGTAAGCACCCAATAACTAAGCAGGTGACAGTTCATTTTATGAGATCTTAAGCCGCCCAAAGCCTGAGAACGCCCCTGGTTGGATTTCCTAATACAATAGAGAGATGCAATGAAAAAGACATAATGAATTGGTGGAATATTTCCGTCCTGTTTCTTTGCATCCTGGAACGCAGCTGCATACCGCCTCAGACACTTTTTTTTAACCTTTTACAGGGTCCTTTACAATAGTACAAAACTGCTGCTTCTTCCTTTTTAACATATCAGTCAAACAAAGCATGGTCCCATTATTATGTAAGGTTATAGCCTGTTAATATGTACAGGCCCCAAAGTCTTAAAATGTATTAAAAAGGTTTTGAATTTGTTGTGATCATAATCAAGGCCTTAAAAGTATTAAAATGTATGGGCAGGTATTAAATTCTGTTGATCTTGGTCTTAAATTTAAAAAAGCTGTTGTTGCCTTTTTGGTGTTGTTGGTAACTATAGATCATTGAATAGTTGCTTGCAAACGTAACCACACAGATCATTGTGCAGTGAGAAATCACATTTATGTTCAGTCAAAGCTACATAAGCTAAATACTAATAGCTAATACTTCATAACTAATAAAGAAGTACACTATGTCTTATTTGCAAGTTAGCCTTTGCCATTTAATTCTGTCATACAGTAAATTGTAAACAAAAAAAACTTGAATAAGCCTTTAGTTTGTAAGTTCCCAAAAGCTTTTGTTACAGGTCTACTGTTTATATGGGCTGCATAATGTTGTAAAAACATTAAAATACTTAATGAAGAGTTCAATTCAGTTTTAAGATTTTTAATGCAAAACTGTTGTTTCCTCTGTATTAGGACTTTTTAAATAAAATCCTAGAGTGTCAAAGAAATAGAAATATTTAATTTGTGTAAAATTCATACAGATTATTATTTTGCTGGCAATCCTGGCATTAAATTGCCTTCAAAGTGGCATTAAAAAGTCTTAAAAAGGTCTAAATTTCACAAGGCAAAACCTGGAGCTACCCTGTATGTCACATTTCAGAAAAATACTAATAAGGCAAATAAAGCAAGACTAGAACTGGGTGCTTATGTGTTGCCAACCCAGCCATTATTATTCCATTTTAAGAATCAGAATGGTTACAGTGAGTTCCATTTTCAGAAGGCACAAATTACAAATAACTAATGAGTAAAAACAATGAGGTGTGTTTGTGCAGTGTTTGAAATATACCACTGATCTTGTGTTTGACTTTGTCTGGCTTGATCCTGGGCTGTCCACCTGGGCCCCAGCATCCGTCTAAAGTAGACTCCTTGCCTATTTCTGACAGAACGCCAGATACAGATACGTACTGCAATATTAGTGACCAGATTTTTAGACCCAAAAACTGGGACACATATTTTGTTCACTAATCAGGGTGTAGTGAACTCAAGAGGCTTCTGAAATGCATACAATTTTCTACATGACTAGGGTTTAAGTTTTTAAGTTTAATGGCAGTTTATTAATAAAAATAATGGCATTGTAAATAAGTTTAGTGCCAAAATTCTTAAGATAAATAAGTTTTACATTTCCTGTACCTTTCTGTTGGTTAAAATGGGAACAAGTGGTTTGTTGAAAAGTGCAACATATGTTTTTACAGATATGTGTTGGGACATGGGACAAGAAGCCTAACGCTGGGACTGTCCCAGTTAAATAGGGACATCTGGTCACCCTATGCAAAGTAGCTGGTGTGAAGTCACGCCTTGACTAGAATGTAGTCAATTTGTTACAGAGGTCATACATACATACATTTCTACTTTTTACTTGTACTTCACTACATACCAGGGCAGCAGTAGCTCGGTTGGTAGAGACGCTTGCCCACTAACCTGAAGGGCTACTACATTATTTTGTACATTGTAAATTTAAATGTAGAAAAGTTAAAGTACATTTTTGCCCCCTTATCTGTAGTAAAGAGTACTTCCTCCACCACTGCTCTCAGTACTGACAACACTACAACTCTTGCACTTGCTGTCACAATCTATTGGGTCAGAACAACGTGCTAGAGGGCATTAGACATCAGAGACATCAGAGAATTTAACCAATATTCCATAAGAACAGTGCTAATACCATTATAATATCTCCACTTCCTTTTATTTCCAACTGTGTCACCGTTCTTTGATTTAGAGTAACTTTGATGTCATCTTGATGTGATTTATTCGAGATGCCGGGAGCGATAATATTGATGTTTCTATGGCATCTTGCGCCAGTTGTTGCTGATGTCACCCCTGGCTTTCACTGCTCTGTCTGCCGCTCCAGAGCTGTGGCATGCTGGGAAACCTTACACCGCTGAGATGGGCCCGTTCACATGTATCACGCTGAGGACGAGGAGGGGCAGGCGGGGGGCTGCAGACACTGCGTCATATCACACTGTGCTTCCTCCCTTCTTTCTCCTGCTGCGTCCCACCACCACACCACCGACATGACGGAGCCCAAAACCAAAATTATACCGCGCCAATGCAAGTCAGACTGACAAAGCATCCAAAACACTGCAGGGCGTAGGAGACCGGTTCAAGACTGTGACAGTAAGTAGAGCTCTCATGTCTCTTCTTGACAAATCTGTTTAGTTCTTCCATGAAAAGAGAGACCAAAAATATTCATCGACAAATCACAGCTATTAACATAAAGTCAATGATATTTTTGGGGGAAACAGGAGATGAAATGTAACGGCCAATTCACATCGGGTGCACTGCATGTGTGGCCCGTATCTGACAACAGCTAGTAAAGTTCATAAGAGAGTAGTGAGTTTATGCTGGAAGTCATGAGTTCATGCAATAACAACCATGTATACTTCACGTAAACAAAAGCCAGGTCTGGTTTCTGCTCAATTGGGCTTTATTTGAACACCTTGGGTTTGAAATTATAGCATTGGGCTAGTTTATCAAATTTGGGCTGCTTTTCACAACAATGGTATTTTTTTAGAAACAATTCTGGAGAAAATTCTCACTAAATAGTTGTCATTTTTATGGCAAACAAAGTAGAAATACACATTTTAACACACTGCTGCCTTTGCCTGGAAATTCCAGACTCACCGCTGTACCAGTGGATGAGTCTAGGTCGCTTTAGAATCAATTCGATTTCTAGGGCGGAGCAAACCCGAGTTAACGGACAACGGAGTTAGCCAATCAGAAAATGGCGGACGTGACGTTAACAAAGCGACAAGAAAGTGAGAAAGTAAACAATGGAGTAGTGAAGCCACGACGGAGGAGCGAGGGAGTTATTTCAACATTACCGTACCATACCAGCTGAATGAAACAAACTCTCGGCTCCTCTGTGCGCCATCTTGATTGTTGTCGGCGAGGAGACGCGTACGAGTGACTCTGCTTGCGAAGAACACGTGACTTAATATAAACCAATCAAAATGCACGGTACGGTTGGGATTTGAGTAAACCACTGCAGACGGCGTGGTGACCAGACTGATATTTCTCTGTAGAATAACACAGAGACATATCAGTCTGGATTTTCCAGGCAACTGCTGCCTACCACTCATACTGTATATCAGTTTATCTGTTTTAAAATGAGATAGAATCTGCTCCACATTGTCAGGAGTGGTGTGAGTGTTGATGTACCCTATGTGTGAAGCCCTTCCCAAAATGCACTACCACTCGGTTTGAACATTCAAGTGAAGGGTCCGCCACATTAAGGGTCGTCTGAAACGGATTGAGCATCAAGGGTAAGTAGCTAGTTAGACAGCAAGTGGAGTTGAGTATTTATAAATTGTGGCTATCTGGTCATCTGATAGCACTCTTTGTGAGTTTGTGCAGTTTTTTTGTTCTTTCTTATGTCTAACATTTAGAGTGCTTGTGATTTGGCTGGGTTTTAAGTTCAAGTTTGGACTTAGGATTAAGGTTAGGCTGGAAACAAGGGTTGCCAGGTCTGAAAGTCAAACTCTGTCCAACAGCAAATTAAAAACTGCCCAAAACCTGCAGAACAGTGAATGAATAGACCGCGCAATCGTAATTAGTGCTGCTGCACCGAAGGAGCGCTCTTCCAGTGACACAGATGCACCCCCCACCCCCCTCTCACAGACAGAGCAGCTCCATAGACACAGAGATGATTTGGCCCAGATTCAGTGTGATTGGCTTTGGGTTTTAAAGATTTGTCACTCAAAATATGGAGAAATAGCCTATCATTTGCAAAAAAACGAAACAAAAAAAACTGCAGACTTGGCTATTGCTTCTGGCTATTTCCCTTTATTAGACAGAAAGTAATCGGAGCTACTCCAGTTATGGGGTATGCTCTCTTGTAGGTAAACCACAAGAAAATTGTGCTCTCATGGGATACCATTGACAGTTTCCAGTCCAAACAGAACTTAAAACCAGTCTAACGCAATAAAACCTGCCCAAATCACAACCACTCTAAATGTTAAAAATGTTAATTGTAAGAAAGAACACACAACTTAACAGCAGCACTAAAAAAAAGGAAACCAAACAGGTTCCCCACAAAGAGAGCAATTAGACAACCAAAGCCTTCCCGATCAAGGTGTCATAGAAACCACAAGAAAAGTATGAAATGTGAGCAACCGAACATGAATCACTATCTTTAAAACAAATGAACTGATGATATGAGTGGGAGGACACAGCAGTTTACTGAAATGTGTTTTTCTACTTTGCCATAAAATGACAACTACTAAAATGTTGTGAAAAACAGTACAAATTTTATAAACTAGGCCAATGCTTTTTTTCCCAGCCCAAGGTGATAAAACAAAACAAACAACAAAAAAAAACAACAACAACAGCCCAATGTGGAAACACTGCTCATGGTCTGATTGCAAGGCATAATAGAGGTGCTCAGTTTAGACTTGTTTGATTAAGCTTGCTTTCATTTAAGAAGTTTGCATATCAATTGTAAAATTACCCACCAACCACTCTGCTAATTTAAATCTGTTCACAAGAAAAATAACTTTAAATGCAACATAGAAATGCAGTATGTTGTAGCAAGTATCAAACATGGTTGTTGGTTCCTCCTTGCATAAAACAGCATTATGCTGTTTGAAAATCTAGACATCTCTGAGGAAAAAAATGAATGTAATATATTTTTATAGGAATATATTTGTCTGTGGTAAATATCATATGTATGTCTTTATGAGTTAATGCATTAGAGACTAGATTAGAGTATACCCATACAAAGTTTCTAAAATGCAAACAAAATGAAGACTTTGTATCCAGAAAGACGTCATGTGGCTAAACACTGACCACTTAAACTGTGCCCTGAGGGGGGTTGGCTACTTTGACCTCACTGCAAACTCAACCCGGCCATAACCCTGACATTCATCTGACCTCTGACCTTGAAATTTAACCCTAACACCAACTCTGGGCCCTTCAACCTGACGGCCCATGCCTCCGAGGCACATCTGCTTCAAGATCCAAGACCCAAGCAGCATAAGAAGACACAAGATGTAATCTGACTCCCAGAAGAACGCCACTCAATGTCTGTGTGATCTGCTACTGTGAGACTAATGCTGATGTTTCATCACAAAAACAAAAACTGATATGTTTACTCTCCACAACTGAGAGACAGAAAGGACAATAGGTTGCGTTTATGTGATGTCACAGAATTCTAAAGGGCCTATAGTTTAAAACTGAGGTGGAGGCAGGTCAGAATTCTATGGTAGAATCTGCTGCTAAAGACTGAAAATGCAGATGTCTTGGCGTGGTTTATGGCTAATATCTCTGTAATTACTGGGCTTATCCACATGAAAAATAAATAAATAAATAAATTAAAAATGGCATTAAGTTCAAAGTCTTATCTCTCAGCACAAATGACCTAAAGTGAACTTATTTCTTCACTACAGCGTCATAAAGTGGTGATATTATTAAAACACACAGGTGTGAATGCTGTCACTCGGCAGACTTGGCATTAAGCATCAACATTATTATGGTGTGGTTGTAGAACCAAATGCTAACAAAAAAATATTAGTTTTTGTTGATTTTCTGTTTGGATATTTCTTTTGAAAATTTTGCCTCACCTACACAATTATACAGGCCCCTGCCCCATCTGAAGTTTTGACATCATCTAATTCTAGAACATGAACGCAACGTACTGATGCAAAATGTATTACAATACAAATGTTTAGCTGCTTCCTTTCTTTAGAGATTGCCAGTGCAAATGATCTGATTTGGCACAGGTTTTTACACCAGATGTCCCTGTTATACACTACTGGTTTCAACCTCTAACCATCACATGATGTGCAGATGCTTTACCAACTAAGCTAATGACAAATATAATTGATAAACAAGCCCTTAAAATGTCATATAGGCTTTATTATTAATGATTTTTTTTCCTGCTGGTTATTGTTTTATCTGATTTTTATCAGCAATAAGTTGCCCCAAACTCCAACTCTGAGGCATTTGTTTTTCTTCATAGCCAGAAATACCTTAGCCAGTGTTGACTGCAAAGGCTGGGCCCAAAACCTCGGTCCCCATTATGAAAGGTTCACCTCCCATACACCACCTCCACCAGCCTCCTAATTTACTGAGCAAAAGCTATAATAAATCGTTCTTTTGGAAAATAATAAAATAATAAAACAATAGTCCATATGTTTTCTGTCATTTAGAGCTGCTTGTTTTGTACTAGCTCACAGCTGCATGTTCCCACATTTTTAAGTTAAAAAAGGCCCTATGTTCCCTCAGCTTTAACCTAAAACATGCACAATAGGCTAATCCTCCAGTTAGGTACTCCTGACCAGGATTCTGGCTCAAGATCTGGAGATGGGTCCCCGGGCGCTGCGGTCCCCACTGCTCCTGACAGGCTGCCCCAGAGACACTGAAGGATGGGTCAAATGCAAATTTTTCTATGGAGACAATAAAGTATACCTTAACTTACCGTACATTACCTCTATGTTCCCACATTCTTAAAATATTTCAAACTTAGACCCTATGTTCCCACAGCCCTATGTTGCCAGATTTCTAAGGGTTGGGGTAATATCTTAGAAATGTGGGAACATAGAGCTATGAGAACATAGATACGCTCACAATCTAGTTCCTGGGAAAGTACTGGAAAACCTTGTACAAAGAGTGCAGACCTCTTCAGTAGTCTTCTCTCTGTGCAAAGGCTTTTCTCTGCTTTGGTTTTTCTGTCAGCCATGAAATAGAGCTTTGCAACAACGTCAACATCTTTTGTCAGCCTGACACATCTCGGAATTTCACGCATCATCTATTTGATTATATTTACATTTGATTCCTGAGGACACTTTTCATCGCAGATTTCTGGAATTAATCAAGCATAAAAGATACAAGCCATCCAATCTATCTCAGGGGGAAAATGAAACACAATCCTGGGCTTCAGTTATGAGTAGTCATATATCTGTGTGACCATTTATATTTCTGGTGTGTTTAGACTGGTTCGTAATGATGACTGCAGAGAAGAAGGAGGCTGTTTGTTGAATTTTGTGAGGGCCAAAAGAGAAGCATCTATTGCAGCCCAACATCTCAGGCCAGTATCTTACAGTAAAGCTTTGTCTAAAACTATTTCAACAACAAGACAAACTGCATCACTCATCTTAGTTAATCACAACCAGACAAGTATTCATGTCCTTTTAAAATGGAGCTTATTGTTTCCAACCAAGCATATCCTAAATCAATTATACAACAGAGATAAAATAAATACTAAAAATCTGCACTGAAGAAAAAGTACTGTTACCTAAAATAATATTACTTAAATTGTATTGAACAAAATTATTCTTAAGTAAAAGTAAAACAAAAATGAAATGAATATCAGGTTTACTGTTCACAATACAATATCTAATCTTATTCTGGTATAAGTACTGCTACTACTACAATTCCAACCACCAAACACACGATCACATTAACACATTTATACTCATACAGACAAGGCAGGTGAAGTGTCTTGCCCTCTTGCCCAAGGACACAACAGCAGTATGCAATACTGATAGCAGGGATCAATGTGGCAACCTTTCAGTTAGTGGACAAACTGGCTCTACCTACAATGCTTCTGCCGACTGATTATGTAATGTTTTAAAGCATTATCAATTTCCAACATTAAAATTCTACCTTTTAGATCTTATCAGAAATAAAAGAGAAAACAATGGAAATGTTTGATGTATTATATTATGGATGTAGAGGGCTTGTTGATTGGTCAGTGCTTCCTGGAGTGGGCGGGGTTTTGTGGGAGAGGCGGAGGTTTGTGGAACCAAGCCGCATTTTTTTTTTTTTTTTTTTATAATATAGACCCTTTAAGGCAGTGAACATCAACTAGAAACCCAAGGGCCAAATGTGACCTGCCAGAACTTTCCATGTGGCCCTGAGAATATTTACTGGATTCAGAACACTGTAAAAAAAAATAAAAAATAAAAAATAAAATGCTGTGAATAATTAAAAACTTATGCAACAGGATTCCTCAATATTGTTTTTCCTCAATATATTTTTGGAGCCTTAAAATATTTTTTTGTTCACTTAATTTGACATTCATATGTCTAAAAACTTTCAATTTTAAGTTTTACACTATCATTATTTTTTTAACTCACCATACAGCCGAGTTATTCATTGTTCAGAAAAAGTGTTATCCTTTGTTAAATTTAGTATATTTAGTTTTTTATTAATATCAATAATAATACTTTTTTGGAACAATGTAAGCTGTAAGATGATTAAGATGAGTAAAAAAATGATAAAATTTTAAGTTTTTGAGTTTTCACAACATTTTTTTTTTTTATAGTGAAGGAAAAAGTATATTCCTATATTTGTTTTAATTATTTCTCAAAAACTGCTTGTGCCATGCCTGCCTTCAATCAAGAAGCAGAAAATGCATATATGAAAAAATACCTATAGGATACAATATTTAGCATCTGGCCCTCACAGAGTCTGCCCCAACAAACATTCCTACTTAATAGCCTTTTATTAACTAAAACCAAACCACCTTTTATTAACATTAATCCATCTCTAAAGACTTCACATCCTATGTAGCACTGATACTTGCATATTTAAAAATTAGTAAATAAGGTTATTTGGTTGAAAAAAGAAATACAATAGACATAAGTTTTAAATGCTCACATCCAAAGACTATCTGTGATAAAAGCATTATTATTGTGATGAAAATTCAAAGATATTTCATCTCGTCTATTTTCCATAAGCCTGCAGTGGTCTGTGTTGGTGAGTGTACCGGTTTACTGGCTCATCTCGAATACGGTGGTCCTTTTGATACATGGGCCTGCGGACTGGCCCGGCAGCAAGAGCACAGAAATAAATTTCCCTTTTCCTTCCCCTACCGCCCTCCTCTCCCAATCCCCCTGTCCCCGCGACTCCACATCTTGAGCCGCACTTTTCATCCCGGCCCTCGGAAATACTCCCCTGCGGCTCCTGGCTTTAGCTGCTTTGTGGCCTAAATCTGCGGACCCCGGAGCTCTCGAGGGCCCGGGCTGCGATGGGTGGCCACCAGTATAGTTGTTGGACTTTCACATAGATACTGCCAAGCGCACATTTTGAGAAAGTGAAAAATAAAAACATTAGCAGCATTAGGCAGACATCCTGTTGGAAAAGTCCTGTCTTTTGAATCCAGATGCTCATATTGCGTTTGACAGTTGTTGGGCGGTAAAGTTTGGGCTTTAAAGTGACGGCCTATCTGTTTCTGTTTTCTGTCGGCCTCCTACACTGTAATGAAAGCAAAACAGTCGAAAATTCCCACATTATTAAATAAAACATGCAAGTGGCTGGGGGCCAGGCATTGTCACGCTAACACACAGACATATTCTGCTTGGTTAGCTCTGTTTGAAAACTGGCCTTTAATGTGTTAGATAGCCTACTAGTCTGGAGTGAGCTGCTAATCGCTAACAAAAATATACCATGACCTACATCAAAAATATAAATTTTTGTAAGAAAGAATTCTGCATTTTATTTCATGTCTTTTTTAAAAGCTTTTTTAAATTATTTTGAACACTTTCGCTTTAGCATTTTGCATTTTATAATTAAAAATAATGTATATGTATAGTTTAGCCCCCTGCTGGCAACAGTGGGGAATTGACACAGGAAACACTAAAAAAGGTTACATTACGATATATAATGATAATATTTGTCAAACTGGTTAAGGTTAGGGTTGGGAAAAGGGTTATGGTTAGGAATAGGGTCAAGATTAGTTTATTTTAAGTTATTAGTACAAATATGTGGCAGTAAAATATTATTTGTCACGTTAAACCAACCCTAGAATTATCCCTTAATCTGTCACTAAATAAACTCTATATTTATTGTTTATTACTTGTTTATCCAAGAAAAACTGACCTTAACGGTCACCAACTGAGTGTGTAATGGAAGATGTTAAGCCCCGCCCCCGGGCGAAATGCCTGGTTTTTAGTTAGTCCCAAAGTGACATGGCATAAAATAGCTAATTAGCATGGCTATTAGCAACATGACAATAACAGATAGATGAATGAGCTGACTGCGTCATAGTGACAGCATTTTAAGCACTAAAATGATCAGGAGGAGTTCCATTATGTGCAGGATTCCAACGATAAGGCCTTGAGCCGAGACTGGGCTGGAGCTCGCCAGGGTAGGAGACGCACCAAACATGTCTTCATTTTCACTAAAGTCATCTCCCTATTAAAGCCTTGGGGTGTCCTCCTGTATGTCTCCATGTCTTTTTAATGTAAAATATAAAATGTATATCCAGCTCTTATTTGTAAAAGAAGGTGACAGAGTAACTCTTGTGCATTGTTGTGAGTGGTCTGTTTTCTCCCACGGGGGATCGGAAGTGACGTTTTGTGGGCGTTCCCACCGTTGCTGTATTTGATATAAATGATTGGATATAAGACAGCCAATCAGAAACATTTGCGAATCCCAGTCTGTGATTGGCTGTCCTGCTCACTACAATCGTATTTTGCGCGGAGCCAGAGTTGCGAGCAGAAATGAGTTGCTGTGCAAGCAAAGATGTTGCGCGAGCGGGCATCCACGTACTTGCACACCTAGGTAGACTTTGAGCGAGCGTGTAGGCAGAGTTGAGCGCGCACAGAACAAAGGTTTGTATGCTCAAATTATTATTCTCTTTTCAAATGGTAAAATATGTGCTTGCGACAGTCACACTGCGTGCGTTCGACACTCACTCTGTGCGCGCATGAAGATGTCACAAATATCACACCATAAAACCTTGGTACAGATACAAGGAGGAGAAAACAAGAGTGGAGCCGAGTGAGGGGGCACACAGGAATGGAATAATAGTGCTTAACTTCAAAATGTAGAAGAACTCTGTGGAGAAAAATGCAACCAAAACAGCCAAGAAACAAGTTGCAAGGTTCTGCTTTAAACTTCCAGCTGTGCATTTACCGTTAGAATGATGCAATCCAGAATTCAGAGCCATTTTTTTCCCCCTTTGTGCCATTTCTCTGAAGAGACATAGCCAATACAAGACTTGTCCAGGAGGATTTTTTGCTGCCAATAATTCCATTTTGACAAGCTGAGTAAACCGCCAACCAATAGGATTATCCCTTTTTTTGAAAAACGAAAAGCCTTTTTACTTTTCCAATCTTTTCCAATAATTTCTATGCTCTTGCACATTCAACATACACTTTTCTGATGATACAAAGCACTAGTAATTCAAATGTAGTACAATGCTTTGATCAGCTCCAGCTAACAGTAGCCTGCTTTTCTTGGTAAGCCTTAAGGGCCCCAGACGCAGGGTCATCCAGGGGTCAAGCAGTGGTCTACTCTCAGTCCCCCTTCCATTAATTTGACAGCACAGCACAGCTACATAATGCTACATGCTATTAGCAACTTAATAGATATAAAAACTGTGCTATCATATATAACTTTTCATATCTTTATTTTCCATGATAGAGTCCCGCTGTGAGTAATGGTGTTTTCCACAGGACAGACCCCATGCCAGGTACGATGATGATACGAATGCATTAATAAACTCAAATGCATTACTTTAGAGCAGAAATTACCCCAAGGCTTTAATAGGGAGATGACTTTAGTGAAAATGAAGACATGTTTGGTGCGTCTCCTCCCCTGGCGAGCTCCAGCCCAGTCTCGGCTCAAGGCCTTATCGTTGGAATCCTGCACATAATGGAATCCAGATGGGACCAGATGAGCAAACACGAGACACGGGAACAGATAGAGACATTAATTACCTTTTTTGAATTTCCAAAGGCCTGACTGGACGAATTGGAAATGAAAATAAAAATATCCACAGAGCATATTCCCAAGTGCATTTTGGCAATCATTAAAATGGAAGGAAAACGTTGTAAGTTTTCTTACTGTTGATGAATAGCCTCCTATATCTTGTGTCCTGAAATGTAAGCAGCTTTTACTCAGTGTGGGAATTGCTTTAAGGAAAAGGGTACAGATCAGTCCAGGTTTTATGTTTTCTTTGATATTTTTGATTTATCGCTATACAATGCATTTTTATTCACCCTAAAATGTTAAGTAAAACATCCTTTTTGACCCATTAAATGGGTTTTTAGACAGCCTAATCTTGTATTATGTTCTGAAATGCAAGTGGCTTTAGTATGTGTGCTGAGGTTTCCATATGGCACCTTGTAAGGCTGGAACAAAATGTTTAAATTGTACATGGCAAAATAAAGTGTGTTTAGATTAGTAATGAAACAATGGTCACTTTGTCCTCAAGACACAAAACATGCTTGCAACTGTCAGTACTACCACAATATTAGTCCAAACTACTGTGGATTGAAAGAAAATGGCCAACCAAATGGATTTGAGGTAATACTGCATATCACCATGACTGAATCACTTTAGATTATGGAGTTGGTATTCTACAGTTTGGTAATAACTGAGGTTAATGCCTGAGTCCTGTCCATCCAGGTTGGAAAGACACATTATGGCCTCATGCACGTCCATGGCACTGTTTGTAAATCAATGTGATGTAGCCCTGCCCTGGCCCTTACTTACAGTGTCATGGGCCACAATTCGGCAGGCAGACTGAGCCCTGACATCTAAACCAGTGGTTCCCAACCTTTTTCCCTTAAAGCCCTCCCTGCCTGTGTCCAAGAGAAGCCGGGGACCCCCAGCCCTAACCTGGCCCTCATTAGCACATCACAAGTATAAAGTTTCAAGCTTAATATTTTTTTAATTAATCAGCAGTAGTGGTAATTTTTATTTATTTATTTTTTTGTTGTTCCTATCCCATTTATTTTCAAATTGAGTTGTGGAAATTTTAGAGTTTAATCTGCACAAATATAATTTTGATAACCTCAACCTCGGAGTAGACAGAGCTCTGCAATCTGTGGCAGCCCCAGGAGGTCCCAAAGCTCCAACATGTAGAGACTCTTTAGAGACTTAAAGGTCCTAGACCATTTTTTTTACTGGATTTCTCAAATAATTTTGGACACTTCTAATTTAGTATTTCGCATTTTATAAATAAAGATCAGTCTAAGCTGGCATTGCAAACAACATCGTTTCAAAGCAATGGTGCCGTGTGGACAAAGCCTTCCTCTGACTAAAGCCTTTCTCTGACTCAAGTCCTCTACAGACAGTGTGCCTTCTAATAATCACCTTTGAGTTCATACATGGTATGGTGATGGTGTATGTGCTTTAGACACACACAGGACCACTTCCTGGAGAAGGCAGGTTTTCTCACCAATGTATGTAGAGTGGTCAAACCGAGCATTTTTAGCTCCTGAGAGGGTCAGCGCCTCAGAATAAAGGATTACTCAAACATGTATGAATGAAACTAAATAGGCTACTACTATACAAATTAATACTTTTTTTGAAAAGGAGGATACAAAATTATAATACAGTAAAAAGGTCAGAAAAGTTGAGTTAGCACAATAGGTTCCCTTTAAAAATGTGGCAAAGCTCTTTGCACCCAGAACTCTGGCTAAGCAGTCAGGCAGGAGCACCACTGCATGTATTTGATCCTGTGGCAGGACACTGATAATCTCCAGGTTCTGCAGCACATTATTCCAAAATGTTCCAGTTCCAGCACAGGCCAGCTGGAGATTTTGCCCTCAGACACAACAAGTCCAGGGACTCATTTCTAGCAAAAGCCTTACTGGCTAGTCCAGGTCTGGGTGCCTGGCATTCCAGGGCAGTTTGGCTTTATACTAGGGCAACTGTAGGAAGCTCACATACAGGGTGAATCCTTTCTTTTTGGCACATACAGCTGAAATCCAAGTCACAACAATAGACAAACACAGTCTGCTTAAACTAATGCTGCCAAAAAGGATATGTTTCCATGTGTTTATTGAATATTCATTTAAACATTTACAGTACAGGGTGGAAAAAGTAAGTGCACCCCTAGGCTAATAACATCTTCAAGAACTAATTGGAGTCAGGTGTCAGCTAACCTGAAGTTCAATCAATGTGAGACGATTGGGGGTGTGGGTTAAAGTGGCCCTGACCAATAAAAAACACACCCCAGTTTTGATTTTGCATTATTTGATGTGACCCATGCCTCGCACAAAAGAGCTCTCAGAAGACCTACAAGTAAGAATTGCTGACTTGCATAAAGCTGGAAAGGGTTACAAAAGTATCTCTAAGAGCATTGCTGTTCGTAAGTCCACAGTCGAAAGATTGTCTATAAATGGAGAAGGTTCAGCACTTGCTACGCTGCTCAAGAGTTGTTGTCCTGTAAAGATGACTGCAAGAGCACAGCGTAGAATGCTCAATGAGATGAAGAAGAATCCTAGAGTGTCAGCTAAAGACTTACAGAAATCTCTGGCACAAGCTAACATCTTTGGTGACAATAAACAAGAATGGACTTCATGGGAGGACACCACAGAGGAAGTCACAGCTATCCAAATAAAAAACAAACAAAAAAAAAAAAAACACTGCTGTGCATTTAAAGTTTGTGAAAGAGCTCCTAGATGTTCCACAGCACTACTGGCAAAGTATTCTGTGGACAGATCAAACCAAAGTTGAGTTGTTTGGAGGAACACACAATGCTATGTGTGGAGAAAAAAAGGCACAGCACACCAACATCAAAACCTCATCCTCACTGTGAAGTCTGGTGGAGGGGGCATCATGGTTTGGGGCTGCTTGGCTGCCTCAGGGCCTGGACAACTTGCTATCATCAACAGTAAAATGAATTCCCAAGTTTATCCAAACATTTTGCAGGAAAACTTAAGACCATCTGTCCACCAACTGAAGCTCAACAGAGGATGGGTGATGCAACAGGACACTGACCCAAAACATAGAAGCAAATCAACAACAGAATGGCTTCAGCAGAAGAAAATACTCCTTCTGGAGTGGCCCAATCAGAGTCCTGACCTCAATCCAGTTGAGATGCTGTGCCGTGACACCAGACATCCCAAGAATATTGCTGAACTTAAACAGTTTTGTAAAGAGGAATGGTCCAAAATTCCTCCAGAGAATTTTCTTTCTATGTACTAAATGGTGTACACTCAAGCAGGCCTGACTTCTGAAGTTAAGATATAGACCTAGGTATGCGTAAAATTCAACCTGCAAAAGTGGCAGTGGGAATATTTGTGTCAGTTGCCAAAGTCTACCTGCATTTGGCCAGTTGGCTAGTGTTAATGTCAAACACTTGAAAATGTCTTTACTCACTACTGACTGATTACTCTGTCTGAACAGTGATGTGGGATGTTTTCTTGTAAAAAATGTAATTTGTAAGAAAAGTGCTATGGGTCAGCCCTCAGAAAATCCATCAATATTTCAACATGGAAGCCACCTTTCTTTATATGACACTTCTTTTGAAATCCACCACCGTATTGCGCTGGAGAGAATGGAGAATATAGAAGCAAAAAAATAAAAAATAAAAAACACGCCTGCCCCTTCTCTCCTCCTGTCTGTCTCCTTCTTCTATCCTCAACACCTTTCTTTGGGATTTACGTAGAATATGAAGGGATTGAAGCTACACCTGGCTTGACAGACACTGTGCTACTTTAATAAACCTGATGCTCCATGTACGTAGCTGTATTAAAATTGAAAGAGAGCCGACGAGAACCCGATTTCTTTTGAAAAGACAGTCCCAAATCCATGGTCAAAGCACCCCAGATCTCTGTCTCGTCCAGCGCATCACCATGGCCTATTGATATTTAGATGATGCAGTTGTACCAGGGCTTTTTTTTTTTTTTAAAGATATTGATTTTAAATTGCGCATTACTACTCTGTGTCTTAAAGATGGCTGAGTCTTCCCCAGACACTAGCTTTACGTGTGGGAATTTGTATGGATTTTTTGGGGGCTTGTTTGCCGTGATGGGGGAGCGAACGCAATAAGTGCTCCATTACTTACGAGATCTGTGAGTGCTCAGAAAATTAGTCGCCAGTGACCTCTTGGCCTGGCTTTTATACTTGTTCACAGTCAAAAGACCTGATGGGAATAAGAATAAAGACAAACCTGCAGCAGCCTGTTGACATATGAGACAACTTTGCTGCCGAAATTAATAAAAAGATGATTGCAGACTAATATAGAAAGCATAACAAAGCGTATGCTATAAATGAACAGTGTAACATTTCAGTTTAATACCAATTCTCATTAAACAATTTCAATATTCTAGCACTAGCTCAACATGCCAACACACTTTACATTATTCGGCAAACATCATTAACAACTGAAGCTGGTTCAGTTATTTAATTAGTGTTGTCTGAAATGTAGTTAACAAGTTGTATTAAATCAGAAATGAGGAGATAACACCAGTGTTTTTCCTTTTCTTGTCAGTGACCTGAAGTTGGACAGTGACCATTAGAAATTGGCTTAGTCATGATTATCTCTTAGTGGCACAAATTGCACAAAAAAGTTTCTATCTTCACAGTTTCAATTTCTTCTAATAATTTGTGAGCAGGTTTAATGAATATTTGTGGTTGAAACTGCAGAGAGCATTTTATTTAGTTTATTTATTTGGGGTTGCCACTGCATACCAGTCACATGGTAATTTGGGAGGTTTTATTTACAATGGATGCCCTTCCTGGCTCAACTAGCCTCATACAGTTACTGGCATAGGCAATGTGGGTGAAGTGTCTTGCCCAAGGACACATAGACAAATGCTTTGCCCTGTTGCGTAAGACAAAAAACAAACAAAAACAAAAAGAAAACAGTTAGCATATTAGCAAACTAGCAAAAGAAAAGGAAATATTTTTATTATGAATATAGCAAATTCACTTTACACTTCATGTCCTACTGTGAATCATAATGTTAGGTCAGAATTCATAACTTATATTACACAAAAACTAACTATTACCTCGAAAGGAAATTGCCCCGTTGCTTTAAACAGTAACAGATAAGACAGTGACACTGACAATGACTAAAAACAATGAATATAAGTATCTTGTAGTAGGGCTGCAATGATTGTTTTCATAATCAATAAATCTGTCGATTATTATTATTATTTTGATTAATTAATTAATAATTGGATAGAGAAGTGTGAGTATAATGGGTAAAAACTTGTTTCATAGTTCCTGTTAAAAATTGGTAATTACTCCCAGAAATCCAAAATTTTCTTGCCAAATTTGATGGAGCTACAAGTGAGCCAGTTGAGGATATGTGGATAAGGCATATATACACCCAATTCAAAATGTACATAGTTTTTAACCGTTTCTGTGGCTTTACTGCACTGTTCGGTAATAAACTCTCCTCTCTCAGCACATGGCATGTTTCAGAGTAAATATCCTAGTTAGCTATTAATCAACTGGAATTAGTTGACGATTATCTCAATATTCAATTAGAATCGATTAATCTGATTAGCTGTTGCAGCCCTACTCTGTAGCATGAATCTAAAATGTTAACAACTTCTCTTTTTTTCCCAATACCAGTAGTAACAAATGTATAAGAATAAATAAATTAACTTGACTTAACAATAAGTCTGGTCATTTATTTACCACAAACTAGGCTGCATATGGAAACTACCTCAGTTCCATATAAAAGGGAGGGCAGGTGGCGTAAGACTTAAAACACTTCCTCTGAGTTATTTTTTAATGAAAATAAAGTAGGATCAGCACAAATGGAACAGATGATGAGAAACGAGCTGGCAGATGCTGAGTTCTCCCTCAGAGGTGATAGTGAGGAGCACAGGAGTCTGAGCTTTTCCTCCCTTTTCCTGACACTGCTGCTCTGCTTTCACTGCTCACACTTTCCTTTCTGCTCTTCTTAATTTTTATTTATTCATTTTTTTACAAAAATATAGAAAAAGACAGGGATTTAGTTTCACCTTCAAAACACAAATGATGAATAAATAGATCTTAAAGGACATGAATATTACAGTTGATCTTGTTTTTTGGTTTCCATCCTTCCACAAAAAGTAATAAAGAAAAAACAGAACTAAAGTAAAGTTATTAGAATGTATTATACCAATTGTAGTGGCATTACTTTGAAGTTTCCTGGGACAACAGTCAACAAAATACTTCACCAAACCTCCCAGCGCTGTTGGTGCATGGGTTTTTTCATGTAATTGTTTGTAGAGCTAAATGCTAATAAACCTGGCTATTTTGCTTCCTAATCATAGTTTTATTTGTAAATATCGAAGAGGACACTTCGGTCTTAAAAAATACAGCAAAGTTGTTGGTCAGTGAGTGTAAGGAAGCAAAGAAATGTCCTCAGCTTTTTGGGGACTCATTAACCTGAAACTTATTCCAGTTTTTAATGAAATATTGGTTGTATTTTTATTTATTTATTTATTTTTTTATTTTTTTATTTTTGTCAAAAACAAAAGGTGTGTTCGTTCTCACTTGGTGAGTGGAAACAAAGTAGAGCTAAAGATAAGCAAAACAGAACAAAATAATAGGCGTGTAATGATATGTTTGTCATTTGTTTGTTTTTTAGAATTAATTGAATCCAATTCAAGAATGATTTTGACCAAAAATCATAAACGTTTACACATCATATCCTGCACCGTAGCAGGGGTTGATTATATTGGGTGGCAGTAGCTCAGTTGGTAGAGCCGCTTGTCCAACAACCAGAAGGTTGGCGGTTCAAACTGTTGCGTGCTGTTGTTGTGTCCTTGGGCAAGACACTTTAACCACTTTGCCTCCGGTGTCTGTGCACACTGGTGTATGAATGTGTGTGTGAATGGGTGAATGTTTGCCTGATCTAAAGCACTTTGAGTACCCATGGAGGTAGAAAAGTGCTATATAAATGTGACTATTTACCAGTTATTTTATCCTGAGACAGAGAGCAAAGAAAAGTTGAATATAACATTTTATTTCATTAAATACACAAATATTACATCCAAAAAAACATCTTGTTTTATTTCAACATGCAAATTTCTAATATTAATGTTTCCGCTATTATTGTTCTTTTTTTTATGTATATTGATATATACACTACAAAATAATATGATTTGATACAAGGTAATGTGTACCGATACAGTTGTATCGCAGCAATAAAAATTCGATACATCAATATAGTAACTTTATCATTACACCATTATTGGACAACATCGTTTTCTCAGGACTTCTACTACTACTACTACCTCTTTACCATTAAAGAACTGTTCAAACATATTCCAGGTTTTGCAGAAAGCATGAGAACTGTGTCATCCTTCTATCCCTCCCTTTTCCAAATATGAAAGCCCAGTTTGTTCCCACTTGTGCATCTCCCCACTGTAAAAAGAAAGAAAAAAAAGCTGGACAAATCATAGTGATGCATTGCTTAATTTAATAAATGAAGCTTGAGAAACCTGATCACAGAACACACTTGTCTCCATAAAAGGGGGCCTGACTATTGCCAGATGCTGCTGAACAAAGAGGACACACACATGTAATCCCTTTGGGTTTGGGGGCGACACTGTCTCCTTCGACGGGTGCCAACAGAACTCTCACTTCTCTGACTGACTGCGCCTTGACATCACAGGGAGCAGAGGAAAAGATACTCCCTTTTTTTATGAAGAGTAAGATGGAAAATCCATTTACCCGAGCTGACTCATAACCAGAGCAGAAAAAAAGAGAGGTTGTTTTAGCTCTCCAAATGAATCCACGATGAGGCCGTGCTGTATGTATGGAAATGTGGAGGCCTCGTCATGTCGAGAAGAAACAAAATCTGTCAGTGGGAACTTGTTTGAGTTAGGTGGTCAGCAAATTTGAGTACAAAAAAAAAAATTGTGCTTGTGATGTACAGTATGTAATAAATTGTCCCATATGGCTAGTTACAATTCAATACTTCAAAGTCAGATCAAGCAAACTCAGCTGAAGTTATTGCACTGTTCACCTCAGGCTCTTTGAACGCTTGAAAATGATTAAAAACATCGACACAATCTGCAGAACATTCTTCTTCATTAAACAATATCAGATCAGCAGCGTGCTTCGACCACAGAACTGGATAGGTTCCTCTGCATGAGTAAAGACTTAAGGCTCATTTATACTCTACGTTAAATACACTTATGGATACGTTTTCCCAGAGCTTGTGGATACAGATGAATGGAGCAGTACATGCATTGACCATTGGGGGCACTAGTCAACACAGCTCAACAAGTCAGAGCAGAAGACGACGGGTGAACTTTTAAAGGAGCTAATAAAGGAAGTTGTTTGCGGTGTATTCAAATGAACAGACTTTCTTGACTTTTTTTCTGCTGGGTCTTAAAAAAAAGTCTTACATTTGAAAATCTGAGTTTAACGGCCTTAAAAAGTCTTAAAAGGGTGAGATGCAGCGTTTTAGGTCTTAATGTCATGTACTTTTGATCCAACTACCTGCGTTTAAAAATATCCAATTAAAGTCGGTGTATTAGCCTCGCCAATACAAAAGTTCAGATTTTTTTCCGACACTCACTATTGCAAATGGTCACAGTTAATTAGCATAGCCGTGTTTACAACTCAACTTTTTGTACACTGCATGTTCATGAACAATGGTCTTCTAAGGTCTAAAAAAAAAGTCTTAAATTGAACTTTTTGAACCATGCAGAAACCCTGATTAAAAGCGCTGCCATGTTTGTTGTCGTTGCTCTTTTTCTTTCGTCTTGGTAAACTCTTTGACTGTTACAGATCGCCCCCTACTGGTTATTTAACATAACACAAATGTTGACATAGAAAATGGTTGGAAGTATAAATGTAGTGATGATAATAATGCTCAGAATACATGGATCTATTTACGTACAAAGTTAAAGAACAACTGCTAGTTTTCTGGAACACAAGTCATGCTAGGGAATAAACCTAAATCATTAAGTGTATGTGAAGGTGTAGAACTGTTTCAAGACATCCTATGCACCAATAGCTATACCTATACAGCAAATGCTTAGTGGTTACAGTTCCTATCATTTTTATTCGTCTGCATGTCCTCCCTGTGATACTGTTGGTGCTTACTGTCCAGCTGTGCCAGTTGAATATAAATTCCCATTGTAAATAGTAGATGTCAACCCTCCCTACACAACTGGCCATTCAAGATTCTTTATTGTCAATATTTATTGCCCGCTGGTGGTAAAGGTACAGTAGGGGGGGCTGTCTACATTAAGTTAAGTTTTTTAAGGAGGGCTGTGACACTATTTACTTTGGGAATGGCTGCTCTTTATGTACAGACACACAGAGGAATCGAAAAACCATTGTCCATGGAGTACCCTGCCTCATGGCCAAAGGAACTGTAATAGGGTACAGTTTATTTATTTATTTATTTATTTATTGGACATTGTTGGCCAGTTCCATTATTTTAGGTAGTTGCCTATCCCCATATATCATGGCATCCTAAACTATTTTCACAATGAAGTATTGAACTGATCTGGCTGGCAGCAGCTCAGGAGCTAGAGCAGGTCGTCCACTAACTGGAAAGTTGGGAAAGTCCTTGGGCAATACACTTCATCCACCTTGCTTGGCACTGATGTATGGATGTGTGTGAGGGTGAGGGTGAATGGGTGAAGGGTTCCTTGATGTGATCACTTTGAGTGCCCATTGGGGTAGAAAGGAGCTGGATAGATGAAGCTATTTTTTATATTATTTCACTTTTAAGGTGCCAGAATCAAAAGTAAAGTGGAATGTGCTGTTGCTCCATCAGTTTTTATGTTGTCCACTGGGCTGTATAGAACTTTACACCATTAATGTATTATTATAATTAGTATTAGTATTTTTACTAAACTTTGATCAAAGTCAGTCATTGGTGTCACTGATAGTTGCTCATCAATTGCTTAAATGTCCTATAGGCTATTTAGCATGGCTATTAGCAACATGACGCTAACAAAGAGATAAATTAGCTGAGTGCTTTGTAATAACATCAGTGTAAAAGCTGAAATTATCAGACTGAGTCCATCAACATGTATGTGTATGGGCTTTAGAAATGCTCAGGAGCACCTTTCATGTGTCTTCAGCCATGAGACCAAACATCTCTAGATATTTGGAAGAGACTAACAGGATTACTCAAACATGCATAAATGAAATGTAATACAACTCCAGGTATGTTTATGAGGTGCAAACAACATTGTAACATGGTTAAAAGTTTATTTTGCAGACTAGGGGACCATTAACTGCTCATGCAAGCTGTTTTGTGTTATACCCACATTATTAATGTAGTGTCATTGGTTCTGAATAATACCAGGGTAGAAGATTTTAAACAAAAAATGTTTAAGAAAAAAAAGCAAAACATTTTGAGGCTATAACAGAAGTAGTAGTAGTCATAGTCCATTTTATAACAGCTCATGTTTTAAAAGTATATTTCCCCAACACAAACAAATGGAAAGAATTTAAACCTACAACCGTTTAAAGTTTTTTAAAATGAATGATAAACTCTGAGCATTGTAATATGGCCTTTGAAAACATTTCCAAGAGCCATTACAGTGAAGCTGACTGATAATATGGTCGACATGCTGCTTTCAGTCACTTTGTGAAATGGGAAACCATACTTTCTCCTCTATCATCGCCTCGGTTTAGCCAGCGAAATATGTACGGCTGAGACATGAAAGCCCTCAAATCCTTTATCATGGGTGGGAATAGCCCATTATTTATGGTGTTGTTTTCGCCTTATGTATTTCCTTAATTAAAACATATTGGCTTCCAAGAGCAATATAAGAAACAAATTGCTTTGGCATGACTGCGGCAGTTGGAGGACAGACTCTGCATATTGGCAGATGAAATGAGCTGGGATTTGGAGTCTTTGAAACTACATTTGTGCTTCAGACTATGGTAATGAGGCCGAGCCGAATGATATCACCATCCCCAAATATTTAGTTTAGTCATTTTGTGGTAACTGGTCTCTTTCAAACGTGTGTGTGCTACCATAAGAGCACTTTCTACTCTGTAAGTATTCTTTTTAAACTTAGGATTGTATTCCATAAGCTAGTCAATGCAAACATATGTATAAATAAGATAGGTGTATAAAACAGATTTTTTTCAGTAAAGTAGAGCTAATCTTGCAGCTTTATTCTCTACCAGCTGAAGTTTTTGAAAATCTTTAATTTTAACATTTGCCCATATAATCTAGCAATAATTTAAATAATAAAAAAACAAAACATAAAAGTGCTTGCAGTCAATACATGCAGAGGTTTAGAGAGTTTAAGAGAAACAAAGCTAAATTTTACTTTTTACTTTTTACTAAGATTTACTTGAGAATTATCAATTTATTTTTAATTTAAAAAAAGATCTCCAACTGTTCAACTTTGCCTTTGGATACATATATGAACTCAGCAGCTATGCTAACTTTCATGTTTTCTGATGTGAGTGAGCAAAACAATACAGGCTAAAAAGTTTACCAGATGCATGTAAAACGAGAATCACTTTGCCCTGTGATAGTTCTCAGTGTAAAATGATGGTTATACTGTCTCACCGGTGTCTTATTAAGGCACTAATGCACCATTATCCATGTTTTTGCTCATTTGTTTACAGGCGTTACTAGGGCTGGGTACCGTTTTAAGGTTAGATTAAGGTACACTTTATCGTCCCCATAGCGAACTTCATTCTCTGCATTTGACCCATCCTTCACCTGGGGACTCTGCTCTAGCTCTTGAGCCAGGATCCTGGCCAGGAGTATCTAACTGGAGGATGAGTGCATGGTTTGAGGATGATGGTGGAAACACAGGGAGAACATGCAAACTCCACACAGAAAGGCCCCACACGGTTTGGGAATCAAACCCAGGACCTTCTTGCTGCCACCGTGCTGCCTGCTTTTCGATACCTTAACCTGAGCAATACTTTTTCTGATACCTGTGTGGTGCTAATTTATAATTTTTCTTTTGATATCACAAAGGTATTGTTTAACAGTTCCCAGCGCTGGATGTTTGTGGAACCAAGTGTTTTGAGGCTTCAGAAACTCAGCACCAGAGAATACTGGATTACTCAAACAGCCATGAATAAAACAAAACATAACTCAAGGTATGTTTTTGACAAGGGAACAACATTAAAACGTCAATTCTGCATCATATAAAAAAATGTTTGTATGTATTTGTTGTATCTTTTAATGCAGTGGGTAATGAATACAGAGTTTGTATGTGCCCTTGAAGAAGATGTTTTCAATTGTGTGACAGTTTTGTCTGGGGCCACAAAACGACCGTGGGACAAACGTCTCGTCAAACAACAGAGCGATGCACTGCCGCTGTAATGGGCTCTTTGAAAACACCAGCGGCCTCCCTCCTGTGTTTCGGTGGGAACACATGTTTGCCTGTCTCTTGTTCTGTCAACAGCCCTCTCTTACAGTGGCACAGACAGCGCTGCTCCGCTCGCAGAGGGAGGAGGGCCCCCAAATACGACCACTCATTTCACAGCAATGCACTGCTGCGGTTCAGCCCATAAACATGGATATGAAAAATGCTCGATGGGAGGCAGATGTTTGTGGTCGAAACACCAAAACATGACATAGACTTTTTCAAATACAAATGTTCGCGCTAAATTGGTCAAAAGTTTTTGTTGGGGTAAACCAAACTGTAGCCCTCGACCTCTGCTTACCCCCAGCTCCAGCTCTTATTCTCAGAAGAGAGCCTCAAACCAGATGTTTTAACAGATAACAAATGTCAGAGCCAATAGCTGCCAGCACACCTGGTACAGTACAGACTGGGCCCACTGCTTTTTAACTTTGGCTTTTGTTCTTGTTGTTTGCTGTGTCATCATCTGAGGAAATCACAGTAACGGCTTAGTAATAATAATAATAATAACTTACTGAGATTGCGACAGATGTTCCAATGGTTTACATTTTCCAAAAGCAAAGTGGAAATGTGAGAAAGACGTGTTATTATCAACAGTAATGGCGGGTGAATAAGACCTGAAGTGCTCTCTAGTGCAAAAATAACAGAGCACGTTGTGAGTATATGAAGATGGACACTGCCTCCTGTTGTGACAATGTGAGCCAAAAGCCTGCGGTTGTGGGAAGTGTCAGGTTGACAGTGTGTTACAGCTGGAGCCACACTATAACCACACTTCTCTGTTAAAAACTACAGTTACAGTAGAACTCGTCTTATTGTCTTTTTGCTTTTACCTTTATGAGGTCACCGCAGCAAATCATCTGCCTCCTAACATGCAGTGATTTGTATATTTATTTAGCATAGGTTTTATGCCGGATGCCCTTCCTGACACAACCTTTTACAAGGCTTAAAGGCATAAAGAGTATACTGTAGGGGTGGGTGGATCGATTGTATTGATACCAAAGTTATTGGTATTAGATTGATATAAGCATGATGAGAATGATTCTGCTGCTGTCACAACAGTGGTTCCCAAACTTTTCACAGACCTGTACCCCTCAGGACAGCCTTTCCCAAGTCAAGAGTGTCGCGGCCCCCTTAAAAATCAGACAACCCCATGTGCACCCCCAACAATGAAACGTCACTATATGTTAAAGTCTAAATCATGTTTTTCCCCAATAATTTCTATTAAAAAATTACAAAAAAACAAAAACAAAAAAAAACTCTGGTGGCCCCCCTGCAATACCTTCGCAGCCCACTTTGGGAACCACTGCCTAAGGACAGTTGACCCTGGTCATGTACCACCCACTCCTTTGTATGGAGGATTTTTAGGACCACTAAATAAAAAATTAAGTATTTAATTAAAGAACATTTAAATTACATTATTTTGCAAATCAGTTTAGTAAATTTAATATTAATTATAATAACAGTATTAACAAATGCATTTTAAATTGTTCCTTTAATATAAAGATTAATAAATTAAATTGCAAATACATTTAATAATTCTTTATTTAAAGTGTAATTTAAATGTTTTTTTTTAATGCTTTATTTTTACTTACATGCTCCTAAAAATCCTCTATACCTTTGCACTTTAAACAACCTCAAACCTATAGAATGAACATATTATTAAACATTAATTTGCTGCACACTAGAGGGTATGTGTATTTTATGGAAATGTGAGAAGGCACCTCAGACTGTATGATTATTTATATTCTGTTTGTGGATTCAATTAAATTCAATTAAATTCAATTCAGTTTTATTTGTATGGCCCAGTATCACAACAAAAGTCGCTTCAAAGGGCTTCACAACAGTTGATCAAACATAAACACAAAATCAGACTTAACACACAATCAACACAAACAATAACTACACAAAACTAAACAGACCCAAAACACCTCTGTCCTTAGACCCTCATTCTCGGTAAGGAAAAACACCTAAAAAAACCCAGCTGTGGGAAAAAAATGAAGAAACCTTATGGAGCCCATATTGAAGGAGAGATCCTCTCCCATGACGGACAGGCAACATGTGTCTAGGACTGTTAGCCCCTTAGTTCATCTATAGGATCATAGATCAGCTCTGTAAGGATTCATACAGACGGATCATGATTTTAATTTCCTTATGCGTATGTCCTGTGTTTTTTGGCCTACACCTGGGGGTACCCGTACCACAGTTTGGGAACCTCTGTTGAACAAAATTTGCTAAAACTATCTACACATTGTATTAGAGCTAACTAATGTTAGCAACAACTGGGAAACATAACTGGGTGTATCATGGCTCATGGTGAACAACATATGCTAAGATTCAGGACAGACCAACCTGTTATTAATATACAGTCTCTATTATTCTTTAAAGAACTGTCCATATATCACACTGAGCTGTCCCTGATGTAGTGAAGTATGACAGCTCATTGGCTGCTATTCTTCTCAAAAACCTAAAAAAATGGAGCAAAAATACACTTTGGGATTTATGGAGGAAAGTGAAAGCAACAATGGGACCATTATCATATATTTGGATAATTTCATTTTTTTGTGTGAATGGTAGGTGACTTGGGACCAACCCTCAGTTCTCTGTCAGACTACAGGCTGCTAACTCCAATAAACTCCTCTACTCTCTATAGAGCTCCAAGGCTGATGGCAAGAACCTCAAAATGTAGGAACATAGAGCTATGGGAACATAGGGCCTTAATATTAAATACAGGAATGTAGGGCTGTGTGAACATAGGGCCTAATTTTGAAATGAAGGAACATTGGGCTGCAGGAACAGAGGGCCTAATTTTGAAATGTGGGAACATTAGGCTGTGAGAACATCGGGGTGACCCCAAAACAGTAAGTAAGGAAAGGGAGGTCAAAATTTTAAAATATACCAGAGTCTCATGGATGCAATACTTTAAAGAGAGGTATCTGTTTGTGTTTTTAATGGACATCTTAAATGTATTCTGTGGCGTCATTGTGCCTATAGGACCTAACCCAGCTCTGTCATGAACATGTCACACTTGCATCCTTATAATTTGATATGATTAGTTTTCCGTGTCATTATTGACGGCAACATGTGAGCCTGTAGCTGTTGAGAGACACTTAGCCCGATGCGGTCAGCCTCTTTGGGTAACTGACATCATAGGTACTGCTTATAGTCGTGTTTCCACTGCGATGCAAAGAGTAAACGGGGGTGGGGTACGCACGGCAGGGGAGGAGGGTGGTCCGCTCCCACACCGCCTGCATGATTGATGACACTCCCCATGACACTGACAGAGAGGGATCAGCAAAACAACCAACAACTTCTGCATAACTCGACATGAGCCAGACGCCAGCCACGCCATTGTGTCATCGGCCCTGGTGGACACACACTGAGCCCGGCGTAAACACATGTGACCGCAAAGGCTGGCACTCAGTAAGTCATGCCATAGAGCTGCCTTTGATTTATTAGCACTCCGGCATACTTTCTCATGCATTATAAATGAATGTGGGATATGTTTGCGGCCTTCTATAAAGTGATGATTGTCTTTAAGGGTTGGATTACTGCTACACCTGTGCTCCCCAGCTTTTACTAGTTGTTGTCTTTCCAAAATCAGCTTCTAGCCACCTGTTTGCATCTTCCGCTTTTGTTCTGCACATTATATTCAAAATTGGCACCCATACTGTACACTGTAATTAAAAACAGAAAATCACCAAATCTTTTAAAGCAGAACTGTGTAACTTTTTATCAGCTTTGGGGTGTGTCAGTGTGATGGCTAAAGAAGTTGTTGTAGGGTGAATTGGAATGAGAAAATAACATGTCCCAGTTAGCCATAACAACAAGCTAGCTATGGTTTTATTTCTTAGTTATTTGTCATGATAAAACTTTGTGAGGAAGAGAAAACAAGAGTCAAGCCAAGAGAATATGATAGCACTTTACACTGAAATGTAGATGGAGCTCTATAAAGGAAAATGTGACCCAAACAGCGAAGAAAAGAGAAAAGTTGCATGGTTCCACTTTTTCAATTTTTTCTAAATGTATTATTATTTATATTTATTTATAAAGCCCAGTATCACAACAACTGTCGCCTAAAAGGGCTTTACAAACAATTAGTTACATAATCAAACATAAAGAATAACTATACTAAACTAAACAGACCTAGGACATCCCCTGTCCTTAGACCCTTCTTCTCAATAAGGAAAAACTCCTAAAAAGCTGTGGGGAATAAAAGGAAGAAATCTAATGGAGACCACATTGAAGGAGATCGACAGGCTTTAAATGTGTCTAAGACTGTTCTCTTTTAATTTAATTTTAAATGGATTCTTAATTTTTAAATTAGATTTTACAGTTTTAATTGTAATTCTTATCAGTGTACCATTATCTTGTCTTTTTTCTGTAAAGCACTTTGAATTACTCTGTGTATGAATTGTGCTATACAGATACACTGATAAATAATTTATATTGCACCTTTTTGTTTGCTCACTTTATTTTCTTATTTTCTGCACTTTATTCTGTATTAAGAGCTGTCTGAACAAGTGAATTTCTCCACTGTGAGATTAATAAAGTTCAATCTAATCTAATCTATAATCTAAACCTGCCTTAAATAAAGACCATTACTATTATACTATTAATTCTAACACTTTTAAAGTATTAGAGTAGCGTATTGAGGGTTAGTTTGCAAAATGGCTGCTTTATAGCAAAGGCATTGCAGAATGTGTATGCAAGTTTGTATAAATGTATTACCTTGCACAGCAGCTGGATTGTCGTGGAAATTGTAAGTTCACAAATCCATCTTGTCAGGCTCCCGCTGATCCGTTTGGGTCCGAGCCAGTGGTGGCCCGGGCCAGTGGTGTGGCAGTACTGCTGTGAGTGGGCAGGTTTTAGGTTTGTTGACAACAACAAGCTTATTTAGCGATACTTGTTAACAATATGGCGGCGCGGAAAAAACATAAGGTATGCTGCTCTACATTTACAAAAACAGCAAAAATCTTAAAACAACATCTTTATTGTGTTGTTTTACTGTCGTAGCAGTTTGTTGTTTAGCTATAATCACCTCCCAGTATTCTACTGAATGTCCCGCCCCTTCACAAACATTTTCAATGGGAGCCATTCCAGATTGAAATAATGTTAGCAACTCTTTCCCAACGTTATATCAATCTGGCTTTTTCCAGGTTAATAAATGTAATGAAGAAAGAAAGATCATTGCATGTAGGTGAACAATGCCAAATCCCCAAAGAACAGGAGTATTAGTGCGTACAAAACGACTACAACTAATCTTGGCCTTTGTGGGTTGGAGTCTGATGATTTACCAATTCTCTCTTCCTCCTCTCAGCCATGATTTCCTGTTGCATCTCTGCTGTCTAGACCAGTGGTGTCAAACTCCGTTCATGGTTTGGGCCGAAATTCAACAATCAGAGTAGGTCATGGGCCAAACATAATAAAAATAAAAAAATATATAGTTTAAAAGCGTACATTTAAATTGTATGATTTTTAAAGTCATTTTTTGGGACACTGCTCAAGGCCAGAAGACCACAAGCATCCATTATATCCAATACTAATAATAATATTTAAATGCATGTTTTATTCCTAGTCTTGTTGCTGAGTTGTGGACAATCAACCTATTTTGTTGTAAAATGCCCAGTCCAGCTTATGTTAGGAAGCATTTCTCATTAGCTGCTGCTGTCTGTCATTACCTGTTGCTGCTATCAAAGTCAAAATGAGCTTTTATTTTTTTTATGAAGTGGTAATATATTTTCATCTTATGAATAAAATATTTAATTTGCTTCTACCACTGCTTTCTATTTTTTTTATACACAGTGTCCCAACATTTTAGTTTGAGTCTGTCATATTTCAAGAGGACACAGAACTGTCCCTCTGCCCAGAGCTGATCAGAGCTGTGTCCTCTGTGACACCCTCGCGGGCCAGAAAGAAAGGTCTTGCGTATCTCTGACACCCCTGGTCTAGACAAATGAAACCAAAAGATAAAAAAAATATCCTAAAGAAACACACACACTTGGACTGAGTGGCAGAATCCTTGCCTGGAAATTCCAGACTCACCGCTGTACCAGTGGATGAGTCTGGTCGCCTTAGAATCAATTCGATTTCTAGGGCGGAACAAACCCGAATTAACGGACAGCGGAGTTAGCCAATCAGAAAATGGCGGACGTGACGTTAACAAAGCGACAAGAAAGTGAGAAAGTAAACAAACGGAGTAGTGAAGCCACGAGGGAGGAACAAGGGAGTTATTTCAACATTACCGTACCATAACGCTGAATGAAACAAACTCTCGGCTCCTCGGTGCACCATCTTGATTGTTGTCGGCGAGGAGACGCGTACGAGTGACACTGCTCGCAAAGAACACGTGACTTAAATAAACCAATCAAAATGCACGGTATGGTTGGGATTTGAGTAAACCACTGCGGACGGCGTGGTGACCAGACTGATATTTCTCTGTAGAATAACACAGAGACATATCAGTCTGGATTTTCCAGGCAAGCAGAATCCAATCAGTACAGAAATTCTGGAAATTTAAAGGGGCTAAACAGTAAAATTGGCAGTGTACATACAACACTTACAGAGTTAGTTTCCACACTGTCTGAGTGAACAGATTTGCCTAACCCAGAGACAGTAAAGTTTACTCTTGTGATAGAGTTAAATGTTCAGAGTTAATCCAACACTGGAAAGAGTTTTTACACAGCACTGAAACCAACTGTGTGTAACTGGAGTTTTACTGTGATATAACCAACTCTTTATAGAGTCATCTAAAGAAGACTCTGGGTTAAGTGTTAATCAGAAATAACTGAATTTAAAGCTAAACCGATTTATTCATTACTTCCAAAAAATACACCTAAAACTATTGCAGTGCAGGAATAATACACAATATGTCCATGTTATCATACCTTTTTATTAAAATAAAACATACATAAAAGAACAATACTTCTTACATTCAACATGAAATTCAAATTCCCCAACAGAAAACTTCACCAGTGTTTTCTTCTCAGACAAAACTCCACCTGAAAAATAGTAACATTTAAAAAAAAAAACAAAAAAAAAAAAAAAACATATTATTTAACAAATAGGGCCTCAGTGTGTGTTAGCTTAGTACCTGAGAAATATGATGTGGTATACCCGTTATTTGCAAGTTAGTAAAAAAAAAAAAATGCTTCTACTAGTGTTTAATCAGGCAGAAAATGAAATAAAAATGTTCAATTTTGAATGAAGATCTGGAGTTAGGCTGCTAGCTATGGGCTACTGGTAGCTTGAAATAAGCTAATCACCAGCACAGCAGCACGCCCACAGACATGAGATTTAAGACAAAACACCTTCAATCATTGTTGAACAACTACAAAAATATAGTACTCAATGATTTTATAGTATGGTAAATGTACTTACTACACATCTTTCATCAAATGCAGAATCAGAAAACTCTGTCCATTTGGTTTGACCTGGGTTAAAGCTGGGCGTATCTACTCTCGCTGCTGTAGTAACAGTGTACACCTGTTATTACACTGTTTATTAACACTGTCAATGGTAACTCTGGATACTTACACCAACACTGAAGGGAATTTTACTCTAATCTCAGTTTAGTAACTCTTGCCATTGTTAAATTAACTATGAAAGAGTTAATGTTTATTAGCACTGTGTTTTTTACTCTTGAGAATTTACTGTGTATTATGTTTTTGTTTATATTTTTAAACCAACCTTGCTTTACAAATATTATGTGACTAAAAGATTACGTTTTTAAAAAAGTACTCTACTGATGCCATAGAGAAACTGGTAAAGAGGCCAGCAGAGGGCAGAGTGTTGCAGTCTTTTGAAGATATAACCAAAGAAAAAGAGCACTTCACTTCCTTAAACTTTTTAAATGATGTCATTTTACTACAAAATGAAAATGTCTGTGAGGAATCAGTTGAAACAGAGCTGTACATCATTTTTGTATAAATAAATGAGAGCAGACTGGATGTAGAGGGTTTGTTGATGGACCACATTAAAACAAACTTGTTCCCGCAACAACTGGCTTGATAGGAGTCAGCACTGTGCTCATGTCCCGCCCTTCATTTTTCTGATTGGTTTACAATACACCTGTAAGTCCCGCCTCTGGAAATCAAACTCAAACCCCTAAACTGAAGCAACTTGTATCTTAGTAAAATGGTAAATTTAAATATTTTCTTTTTAGTTGTCTCCCAAAATCGCACAACTTGTCCCAGTTTTTACTTTTTGAGGTGGTCACCCTAAGAATAGGAAACGCCTGGCTGGCCAGGCTAGGTAGTGGCAAGTCTGAATATGTAAGACAGAAGAGAGGAGAAGAGACTTTTTTAAACTTATAGGTGCTATATAAATAATGTTTTATCTGATTTTTATACACATTCTCAAGAACAAGGGTAGTGGGCCTTTAATAAGTTAAGTAACATTGGGAACATATCTGGAAGTTATAGCAAAATTAAATTCTTCTCATATCACATAAGACCCTTTGTGTAATACATACATTGTCGTCGCTATTACGTTTCATGAGAGTTACTCGTGAATGTAGACATTTTTTACAGTGTGGTCAGTCATAAATTTCTATTCTTCCATTTTATACTTTCAGCTGCTGTGATACATGATTTACAACATTAATGTCTCAAGTCGCTTTCATTTTTACTGAGTTATCAATTTCTCCACACAAGCAGCTCAGCAAACTCGTGTGACAACTCCTGGCCCATACGGAGATGACATTTAAAGAGACGGCCATTAACAATATATCTGGTTGCAGTCGGAAAGGAGAATTTTATTGCCGCCCGCATATCAAATATTGGCGACTGTTAGCGCTCGCATGTGAACGGGACACGCCAATATTTCCTCAACATTTCCAGTGGTCACTCCGGTGCGGCGCCAGCCATTCACATCCAGAATTCCTCACTTCATAAAATCTGTTCGGACCCATTCAGAGCGGTTGGTAATCAATACTACTACCACAGCTGCTCCACCATAAAACTGCCCCTCGATCTGCAGACAGCCGTTCCCCTTTCTGTCAGCCTGTCCAGACGGGTCAAAGATGTGGGAGAACTCACCTACACTTTGGAAATGTTGACGTGCTAACATAGACAGGATTATAATTTGCCATTATCATCTTAACGCCAGGTTTAATGCTGAGTGACAGGCGGCATTTAACATTCTGTGTGCTACTTATCTCAAGTGTTGCGTGAGCTAATGTGTCAGGCTCTTCTTTTTATTCAACCACTCTTAATTCCTCTCAATTACTGTATAGGGGGCGTTGCTCTAATGTGCACAATGTAGGCTGTGGACAGTGGTTCTCAAACTGTGGGACAGGTGCTTCTGGTGGTACTCAGGGGTCTTTAGCAGTTCTGATTTAGATTCATTTAGAGATAGTTTTAAGTCCAAATTTGCTCAGGTTTGGGGGTTCAATAGTTATGTATTGTTCTGTGCCATTTCCGGTTAGCGCTTGTCTAAGGCAAAATGCAGCAAGTGTTTTAACCATCAGCCCTCCTGGCTCCCTTTTAGGGCTTTTCAAATGTATTTTTTGCTCTCATTTCTTATGCTAGGGTGATGATATTTGACAAAGATGTTCATTAATAAATTAATTTTAGAATTTCAGTGTTGCAAATGAAAACAAATAAATAAAATTTAACTGTCTGGGCAGAAAACTTACATTCTCCTCTTAAAGCCCTTTTTGCTCACATTGACTTATATTAAAATCATTATTTTCACTCTACTGCCATTGCAATACAGAAATATTAAATCATGTTAATTCCTCTGTAACCCTGTCAGTCAGAGGCTGAAAAAAAAAAAAAAAAAAAAAAAAAATCACCACCAGATCCACCATTTTCTCATTGCATTGTGGGAAATAATTCCCTTATAATTCCCATTATATACCAGTGACTGGAGCTCAGTCTCTTAGGGCTTAGAGGAAGAACCTGATTTTCTGCCCTTTTTTGTAATGGCACAAAAAGTAAAAATGTATCAAAATGAGTTTTAGGATTAATCAGTGACCTATCAGGGGCCGGAATTTCCTGCACAAACAAACAAACAAACAAACAAAAATAAATACTTTGCATCTTTAAATAGTAAATAATGCATGTTTTATTTACTAGTATGTTGGAATTATGTGAACAAACTGGCATTTAGAGGGTTAAAATATAAAAATTAATTCACTTTTTCACACAAAAAACTAAAGTTTTTTTCTTCATGTTTTATATTTTTAAATGTTACCCAGTGACCTAAAAGGGCTTTAAGAGGAAGAACGGAATATTTTTTCTTTTTTTTTTTTTAAAGGAGAGCCTGAGGGTTAAACAAGCTAATATCAAATTTCATATCAAATATATTAAAGAAAAAATAAATATTGAATTACATCCCTGAGATGGTCCTCAAATGTTCATTTTTTTGTACTAAACATCAAATAAAAAAATGGAAAATCAAACTGTTTATTTGATTTTCTTCTTTTCTTTCAAAAAAAAAAGGAAAAATTAACCTTTTTTTTTTAAATTTTTGTTTCTCAAATAAAAATCAACTGAAGGAAAGGTGCACGGATCTAAATGAACACAAATAAACACATAAATCCATTGATCAAATAATTGTATTGTATAAATAGTGTTAAATTTTATTTTGTGAACATTTTGATGTAATAACACTGTTTTAAGGATACAATGTCATGTATACTAGAACTGATTGAAGCACATATGAAATAAAGTAAAAAAAAATAGATGCTGGCATAATTGTGATAATGTTGCACAAGTACATTTGTGCTCTGATCCATTTTTGCATTTCCTCAGCCATGAAACACTGTACAACAACATACATGCTGCAATGTGATCTGTTTTCACCGAGACCTTGAAGTAGGCCAGAACCACATCTATCAGTGACTGAAGCTGTCCTTGCATTCTCGGGGAAGACTCTCAAGGATGAGGCAAGTCTTCAAAAGCGCCTCTGCCGTTTGAAGTAAACTTGTGTGACTACTGGGTGCCTCCGCAGCCCGTCGACTCCTAATTGATTATGTGAGCCAGAGGGCACTGTATTGTAAATGAGGTGAGAGACAAAGACCGCACCGCTCAGGAGCTTCATGCGGCTCGTTTTCCACCAGCGTGGCAGTTAACGGTGAAGACGATCTGCATGTGTCATTCAAGGAGAGGGCTCTGGATCAAAAGCTGCCAAAGACCAAAAGAAAACGTGACTTTCTGTCTGCGTAAAGTTCACAATCAATTGCTCCCTTTTATAAACACTCGGAGTTGAATCATTTTGCATTTCAAAGAGTAGAGTTTGAGCTCAAATTTGACCAAATGTTATGAAGCAAACATCCCTAGTGGAAACGCTACTAATAAGGTAGGTGCAAAGTGTCTTTTTTTAAAAAGGGCTGAAACCTGTCAGATATACACACCTCTTCACTGCAGCATTAAGACAGATTGAACATAGCTCAGTAAGGGCCAGATTTACTAAGAAGAGTGCTAAATTGTGAGTGCAGATTAAAAAATAGCACCTGCTATTGTGTGACTTATAGTGTGACTTATGAGAAACTGCGCAAAAAATCTCTGCCACAAATCTGTTATGTAAATGAGAATTTAGCGTGTCAGAGGGCGAGCGCAGCTTTTTAACCCAGTGCAGCCTGTCAATCAACTGCAGCAGATGAACAGATGAATATGTTAGAGATTTAATAGAAAAACTTGCTAGAGTTTTAATCATAACCTGTGCTGTGTCAGAGAAGGACAAAGGGAAAAAAAGAGTATTCACGTTTTTAGGGCAAGAGGTGCGTAAGGACAGGTGTCACTCAGCTCACATTGGGGTGAGAACAGGATGAACACAAGAGGACTATCGCGCCGACACTGGCCAGGAAAGCACAACAGTCATGCCACACACGTTTTGCATTTACACGAAAATGCTGAAGTGTGAAGAAAACTAAAGTAAACTGTAGTACCCGTATTTAGCCAGCAAAACATCTTCAGCATTTTCTAAAGATTGCGGATTTGGAAAATGGAACCCCCGAGTAAACGTAGAGTAAACAAAAGGGCAAACCGCAATCAAACCTTTGCAGATTTGGCATAACACATTGTCGTCTAAAATGGCCCCTCAGTCTCTACTGTAAGGAAGCCCAGTTTTAAAGACAGCTGCAGTTCAGTGGAACACGAGAGAAACTCAAAGAAATAGTGTGACAGGTTTCCCTCCACCTTGAAATCACATTACTGTTGTTGCTTTGTAAATGAGCCATTTTAAAATGTCTCTTTTTTTCTCAACACCCCATCAGTGCACATGTAACAGCAATCTTTCCATCACAAGACTTTTGCACCTGCTCCTCCAATGTGCTAGGTTTTAGCTCCTGTAGTTGTAATAAATCAAATAATGACCATTTCCTTTTTCTTAGCCTTGAATTTTGTGCGTTCTGATGAAACTGTCCTTCTTTTTACATATTTATTGAGTCACCACAGCAAGAGCTCTGCTGCATTTGTTTAGCACCTGTGAGAGACACTAACCTCAGATGTGCCTAGGTTTGCGTCACTTTTAGTGTCCACATAAACCTTTGATAATTCTCACCCTTAATGTTTTGATTCCATCTTATTCTTGTAAACTCGGTCCAGTGTAAATGGCCTGATGAAATGGGAAGGCTTGACGTTGTTCATGTAACATCACAGAATGGCTGAGGGCTGCAAAAAAATTGAAGATATTAGGCATGCACTATAAAATATGGATAACTAATGTTTATTACACTTGATGCTAGAGATCATTTCTGTACATTTTACCAGGCTGCACTATAAGGGTTGACAATGTGCTCATCTTATTACAGGAAGATGCACTGCCTGATTTTTCCCCTTGTCATTAGCACAAATAGAAGTCAGCTCTGAAAATAAATGACCTGGGCATTATTATAGTGTTTTGAACAGAAGGGTAAATGGCAGAGACTGAATTTTTTTTTAACAATCACATGCCCAGAACAAATGAGGTTGGTCCCATTTGAAACAGGGGCCATTTTTATTGGTTTAGTCCAAACAGGCTGACGTCTGTTTACACTGTTGTGATGATGGCGGCAAGTCCAACTGGAAAGGTACTAATTCTAGAGCTGGCTCCCAGCAACTCAGTGATGGTTCAGTCCTGAACGAGCCAGAACAAAGTCAATGGTGAGAGCCTGCTACCACCCGCGAGCCATTTTTTTTCCTGAAAGTTTTTTTTTAATTTTTTTACAAAAAACAGAAACCAGCTCAGCCCCTCTAAACTGAGGCACTTGGTCTTCCTCAATGCCAACCTACCCTGAAAAATAAAAGTTAAAAGATAGAAAAAGATTTGATTTTTGAAAGTGGTTAGTTCAGGGAGAGATACCTGAAGCTGATTGGTGCTGCTGTTTTGCGCAATGCACATTGCAATATATTTCTGTTATTTATTTTTATTAGAGTATTTATTTATAATGAGAGATTGAGAGGTCAGCTATTACTGTTGTTTTTAGTTATAAACGCTAAATAAAACTTGTTTTTGGTTATTTTTATGCTTAATTATAGGTGTTTTTCTATGATATGTGTAGTAGAGTGGTTCTGTAAGTAAGTCAGTTCAAGTAAGTAGTTTTAAAGAATCAGAACACTTGAATACTTCATCACAATCCATGTATCTGAGCAGTACACAACACAACTCATTATTCAAAACTCTGCTAAATTTGGATGAAAAACAAAAGTTATAGGTGGTAAAAGGAAGAGCCATTTCAGAGCCAAAAGAGCCAGGCCAAATGAGCTGAAATTCCCATCACCACACAAAACAGCAGAAAAAACAGAAAGCGCAAGTGCACATCTGACATCAAACAAAGTAAAAACATAAACTTTTTTCACTTTCTCAAAAACTCTAGCCTAATTGAGATGTGACTGGGTGACAGAGACGGGATATTTCAGAAATACGTTTATGATATGGGATGTAAAGAAATAATGGTAGCATGGATAGGCAAGATATTAGGATAAGAACTAAACCTGTATCTACCTACCTTGTGTTGTAGATCAGAAGAGGTCAGGCAGGAACATAGATCTATGTTTGCTGGAAGAATGGTTGTGTGAGAGTGGGCTGTGCCTGTCTCTACATTTCATTAGGCAAAGCATTTTCTGACCAGAATATTTATGGTAAACATTTGAACTCTGATGTTGACATGCCAAATGTCACCAGAAGCTGCTCAAAGCTGGGCTCTGGTGAAGCTAAACCAAACAAAATGCTAGACAAGGTAACCAAAATCATAACTTTATCATTGCGTGACATAGATGACGCTGATAATTAGGAGACTGTGACAATGCACAATCCTGGCTACAGTGTTTATCTTTAAAAAGACAGAAAAACTGAAAACTGGATTGCTTAACTCTTTCCCTGCCAGCATTTTCTCAAAAAGTTGCCAGCCAGTGCCAGGGTTTTTGGTCATTTTCAGACAAAAGGCTGAGAAAAATACATTTTTATTTTTTTTATTTTTTTTATTTTTTATTATTATTTTTTATTTTTGCATCACCTTTCTTGTCTGGGTTAAATAAAGTTATCAGATGCATCGCACTACCACAAACTGACAAACAGGAAAAACACTATTAGTGGTAAGCGTTATATTTCATGTTTTACTGTATAGACTTATCTACAATAAACAAAAACAAAAAAGAAAGCAGAAAGTTCAGCGCCCCTTCTGTGCACATTAAATATTGTTAATCTAAACCTACAGCATAAATTAACTAAAGTTTAGCCACATTTAGCATTTAGCCACAAGATAAATATAATGAGGTCGTGTTGCTTACAAAAATAAAAAATAAAAAAAAATAAAGTTGTTTAACTTTGTGAATTTTCTGTTCATATAGTTGTGTCTAAAGCATAGAGAAATACTGGCTCCTGCCCTCCAAAGTTTTTTTTTTTTTTTTACATCACCAGCTTCTAGAACGTGTAAACAACCGCTGAGAAGGCAGTCCTTACTAGTTTTATATCCTATCCATCAGCCCCACTTTACTATTTTCAAGCAAAAATAAGCTCAAATTGGAATGAAATATTAAGTGCTTGAAAAGAATATAGGAAAATACCAAATAAATAATGTAGCAGAAATCACACATTACATTTATCACAGGCGTATTTGGATTGGAACTTGTTTACGACTCATATTTTTTGACATATCTGTCTAGACCTGCTGCTTCCCTCAGCGGTGACGAGAACGTGGCTGCTAATAGACTGTGGCCGTGGAAATAAAATAAATCTTTCCCCGGCGCCCACAGCTGAGGGCACCATGACATTTGACTGTCTTTTTACGGCGCGGAGTGAGACATGTTTGGAAGTGGCAAAAATTCAATTGTGGCATATCGATTCTTAGCCGTCCGTCATTATTCCCCGGTTGATTGACAGGAGGAAATTGGTTACGTTAAGTATTTCATTTGTTATAGGGTCTGACATTTGTTTGTCTGCTCCCTGTGTCAATATTGTTGGAGAGATCTGTAGCTTTATGAGATAGCATTATACACTGACTGTGGCTTTTGTGTGATGTCCCAGTGTTTTTCCTGACATAATTTAAGATATATTAAAAAAGCAGCGGAATCGTGAGGCGTTTAATGCTGATATTATTGTCTCTCTCCGGGGATCATGTATGTTCATAATCGGCGGTGTGTGCATATGTGCAAGCCGTTGGCACAAACACTACTGAAAATATATAATCTGTGAGCCAATGGAGCTATTTGATAGAGCTGCTGTGACACTTATGCAGCGTTCATGTGGTCCTCGGAAACTCAAGAAAATGTTTTTGCAAGTTGAAAAATGCACATTAAAGGTTCTCTATTGTGCTATAGGGTTCCTGCAGGTATCAGCAAGTCTAATGTAATGCTTTTTAATGCCATTTTTAATGCCACAAACATACAGTCACAGCAGCTTAAGTTGTCAAAATTGATTTAAGTGTTGTAAAACAGTTCACAAAGCACCAATAATGTTGAAAGTCAAATATCTAATGTTTGGGTAATTTGGTCTGGCTGGAAGCTAACTTGTTCCACCCATCTATTATGCTAGACTGACAATGATAATGGCAGTGATTTTATTTCAAAACTATTTTAATTTTTTGATGCCTGTTGGAATCAAATGTAATGCTTTTTAATGCCCTGAGGAAACCCTGCGCTAAATTGCATTTAGCTTCATATTCACTTCAACATGGCTGTTAAATTTTATTGCTCTTTTGACACACAAAAAATTTTCTTTGTTGCTAATTTTTTGTATAAAATACAGGAATTATGTGAAGACAATATTACAGTAATTTACTGTTAATGTAAATGCAGTATTTTATTGAATAGATGTGTGTTTCCTATATATTTTATGTTATTTTAGTAAAGTAAAAAAAAAAAAAAAAAAAAAAAAAAGGTAGTAGGAGGAGTAGGAGAAACACGTCTGTGCTATTTAGGGGCCGTTTGGACGATGCAGTGTTTTGCCAAAAATGCAATGATTCAATAGAGGTTTGGCCTTTTGTTTACACTGGTAGGACGGGGTGTCCTTTTTCCAAATCCACAGTCAGATTCGTTGGAAGAGATGTTTTGGTCTCACAGTGGTGTAAACTGTGAAAACAAGTCTTCACTGAAAACAATGACGTAACAATTCTAACCTGAACAGTGATTGGCTGTCTGCTGACCACATGTCAGCTGACTCACCATCACAAACTATAAGGCTTTTGTGCCTCATACATTTGGTCCAATAACTGTCAGTAATGTATGTTTAAGTATTTAAGTTAACTGAAAATAAAAAAAATAAAATAAATAAATAAAATGAGAATGGAGTTGGGTTCCAGAGCCCACACTGTGCGTTCGGACTTGGACAGACTCGGCAGGCCCAAACGTATTGTGAGGGTCTGTTGGGAAGTCTGGCTGAGTCCTCTGTCAGAGGGGTCTTCAACTCTCACCTCTGGGAGATCTTTGACCAGATCCCGAGGGAGGTAGAGGACATGGAGTCCGAGGGGACCCTGTTCTCTGCCTCAATTGTCGATGCAGCTGTCAGGAGCTGAGGCCTTAAGGTCTCTGGTGCCTGTCGTGGTGGCAACCCCTGAACCCGGTGGTGGACACCGGAAGTAAGGGATGCCGTCAGGCTGAAGAAGGAGTCCTATTGAGCCTGGCTGGCATGTGGGACTCCTGAGACTGCCGACGAGTACAGGAAGGCCAGGTGTGCTGCGGCCCTGGCAGCTGTGGAGGCAAAAACTTGGGTCTGGGAGGAGTTCGGGGAGGCCATGGAGGAGGACTATCGGTTGGCCTCAAAGAGATTCTGGCAAAAAAACACTGTTTACAGTGGAGGTGCGGAGCTGTTGACCTCGACTGGGGATGTTGTCGGGCGGTGGAAGAAATACTTTGAGGATCTCCTCAATCCCACTGACACGCCTTCCATTGAGGAAGCAGAGGTTGGGGACGCAGCGGTGGACTCATCCGTCACCCAAGCTGAAGTCACCGAGGTGGTCAAAAAGCTCCTCGGTGGCAAGGCACCGGGTGTGGATGGGATCCGCCCTGAGTACCTCAAGTCTCTGGATGTTGTGGGGCTGTCTTGGCTGACACGTCTCTGCAACATCGCGTGGCGGTCGGGGACAGTGCCTCTGGACTGGCAGACCGGGGTGGTGGTCCCTCTTTTCAAGAAGGGGGAAAGGAGGGTGTGTTCCAACTACAGGGGGATCACACTTCTCAGCCTCCCCTAGAAAGTCTATTCCAGGGTACTGGAGAGGAGAATTCGGCTGATAGTCGAACCTGGGATTCAGGAGGAACAATGCGGTTTTCGTCGCGGTTGTGTGGACCAGCTCTATACCCTCTATCGGGTGCTCGAGGGTTCACGGGAGTTCGCCCAACCGGTCCACATGTGCTTTGTGGACCTGGAGAAGGCATTCGACCGTGTCCCTCGTAGCGTTTTTTGGGGGGTGCTCTGGGAGTATGGGGTCCTCTGCTAAGGGCTGTCCGGTCCCTGTACAACCGGAGCAGGAGCTTGGTCCGCATTGCCGGTTGTAAGTCAGACCTGTTTCCAGTGCATGTTGGACTCCAGCAGGGCTGCCCTTTATCACCGGTTCTGTTCATTATTTTTATGGACCAAATTTCTAAGCGCAGCTAAGGGCCAGAGGGTGTCAGGTTTGGGGACCACAGGATTGCCTGCCCTCTCCAGGTCGGAGGAGAGCTCCTGCCTCAAATGGAGGAGTTTAAGTATCTCGGGGTCTTGTTCATGAGTGAGGGAAGGATGGAGCGTGAGATTGACAGACGGATTGGTGCAGCGTCTGCAGTAATGCGGTTGTTGTATCGGTCTGTTGTGGTGAAGAAGGAGCTGAAAGGCGAAGCTCTCGATTTCCCGGTTGAGCTACGTTCCTACTCTCACCTATAGTCATGAGCTTTGGGTCATGACCGAAAGGACAAGGTCCCGGATACAAGCGGCTGAGATGAGTTTCCTCTGCAGGGTGGCTGGGCACTCCCTTAGAGATAGGATGAGGAGCTTGGTTATCCGGGAGGAGCTCGCAGTAGAGCTGCTGCTCCTCCACATCGAGAGGAGCCAGCTGAGGTGGCTTGGGTATCTGTTCCGGATGCCTCCGGGGCGCCTCCCTGGGGAGGTGTTCTGAGCATGTCCCACCGGGAGGAGGCCCCGGGGAAGACCTAGGACACACTGGAGGGACTACGTCTCTCGGCTGGCCTGGGAACACCTTGGGGTTCCTTCAGAGGAGCTGAAGGAAGTGTCCGGGGAGAGGGATGTCTGGGTGTCCCTGCTTAAACTGCTGCCTCTGTGACCCAGCCCCGGATAAAGCGGAAGAAGATGGATGGATGGATGGAAAATGAGAATGGCCCCCAGAAAACCACAAGAGCTTAAGTAGTTGGGAAGTTGCAGGTCGGAGCTTTGATATCCTCTGCTGTTTACTCAGTGTGTGGTGTAAAGCTTTTGTCACTCCAGTTTTGACTAATTCTCGTTTTCTTCACACCTCAGCATTTTTATATAACTCTGAATTGGAGGTGACATGACTGTTGCATTGCCAGTATTGTCATGTAAATAGGCCCTTATAAACCACTGTGAAAGTTATATGCTTTTCAAATTTTGCCATACCCTGCTGTCAATATTTCATCATCAAAATTGAGTAAGTCAGCTTTTTATTTCTGTAGCAAATTTTGTCTCATGCATCCTTAGAAGATAAAGTAAAGGTTCCTTGTGCAAATGCTCATATACAACTGTAATTCCACAGTAAATAACTTGATTGGTTTACAGCAGTGGTTCTCAACTGGTCTGGCTTCAGGACCCACCGTCACCCTACAATGACAAGCCATGACCCAAACAAAAAATCTGTTTCAACTAATGAAATGTATTGAACCTGAGACAGAATCATTTCCGAATATCACAGTACACCAACTCAAAAAGAAGATATTTTACAAGCAAGTGGTGATGCTAGAGAAGGAACTATTCCCTAAAACCAAAATAGATGAAATAAAAAAGCTGTTGTATTTAAGGGTATTTTATAAAGAAAAAACAAATAAACCTGGGCTTATATCGGTTAAGTATACTCGTGCACCTTTCCATTGTTAGCTTTTACTCTTTAGTGGTCAAACCCAAAAGCAAATGTTTAGCTTCATCGAGCCCATCCCTCATGTTACACTGACACCGGCACTGTCTGTATAGATCTCCAGTCCTGCGTCAACATTAGCTCTTTGGTTCGACTTGTGAGGTCAGGGGATCAATATTCAGCTGTATGTCTGTGGATGAAAATATCCATAATAAAATTATTCTTGAGTATAGTTGAATTTACGTTAAATTATGTGTCTACTGTACTAATTTAGTTTGCTAAGGGCCTGGAGCCACTTGAAGTTGCCGGTTGTCTCCAGGTGTCTGTGGAGCTCAGGGCAGATTTGATTTCATTTTTTTTTTTTATTGGTTTATTCTTGTTGCATACATTGAACGGTTCAGAAAGAAAAGTGATAAGAGCAATAGATACAAGTGAATCTGACTGTGGTAAAGTTGATGCAAATTTGAGCAAAATAGCTGTTTGCAGTGCGTCTGTTAATCATCATGATCTCTGATTTACACTATGTAAAGGCAACACCTAATAACATTCTTTACTATGATCTTCTCTGATCTTGAACATTTTCACCAGACATCTACTGTATATATAATATCAAATGTCTAATAGAATTGTGGTGAGTTTAGGGACGTTTTGTGATATTTGGGGAAGAGCTTGGATCTTACACAAGGTACACTATATTTCTAAAAGTATTCACTCACCCACCCAAATAATGATGGGCTCTTCCTGTTTCAACATGACTGTGCACCAGTGAGCAAAAGCATGGTCCATAAAGACATGGGTGAGTGAGTTTGGTTTGGAAGAAGTTGACTGGGCTGCACAGAGTCCTGACCTCAACCTGATAGAACACCTTTGGGATGAATTAGAGTGAAGACTGCGAGCCAGGCCTTCTCGACCAACATCAGTGTCTGACGTTGGACGATAACATCAGACACATAGATGTCTGATGAAGATAGATGCACAGGGTGGGCCCACATCATATTAAACCCTATGAATTAAGAATGGGATGTCTCTTAAGTTCATATGTATGTAAAGGCAGGTGAAGGTGAAGAAATACTTTTGGAAATATAGTGTACTTTGTAGTAGGGCTGGGTAATAAATCAAATTAACTTGATTAATTTGCATTTTTATTTTTGGACGATGTCAAAAATAACGCTAAATCAAATTTTGTAGAAATAGCGTCCTCCAAGCATCACATTGTTTCCTGAGTTGAGGCTACTAGCAGCTAGCGCCCAGAGCAGCTCAAATACTGACTGTGGAGATTCTGCAGACCTTAAAAACACTAATGATCACAGAGAAAGGAGTCATTTTACCTTAGTATTGTCTTCATTTAGATGGGTCAGCAGTTCGCCCAAAGCAAACAGCACAGTGCAACATGTAGCAGCAACAGAGCTAACGTGCATACTTTGTTTATGTATGCTAATTAGCCACGTGCTCTGGAGTTAGCTCTTTTCACAGGCCTCATATGTACCTCACTATATGCTGAAGAGTTAGCATCTCTTCACAAGCCTCTATAGTGTATAATGGTGTATATTATAATAGACCTGGTCTTTAGAAGCAGAGAGGGCTTAAAATAAAAAAGACATTTATGTCACATTTAGAATATAATATAACTAAAATAATAATATATAACTATGCAATAATCAAGTTTAAAAACAATAAACCTACATTTAAATAGTTTTTATGTCAGCCACCAAACCGGAACAAACTACACTTAGAACGTAGCATGTGCTAGCTAATCTCCAGCCCGGTCTATACAAAACAATACATCGTGCTAGCATACCATTGCTCATTGTTGCTGTAATAAAAGTAGATAACTAATCATTTATTTTCTGTACAGGCAAGACAAAAATAAGCATATGGACAAAATACACAAACGGATTACAATGGATCACAGAAAATTTAAAGAGGGCAACATTTTTGGGACACACAAAGAAGAAGAAATAAGGCATGGTTGGAGGACCAAACCTAATATGGATTATACAAGGATCTGGATGTCAGGGATGAATAAAAATAAAACCAAATGAACAATTTTAGCATAGAGCTGTGGGAACATAGAACTTAATTTTGAAAAATATCTTACAAATGTGGGGATGTGGAAACATAGGGCCTAATTTTCAAAAACATAACTTACAAATGTGGGAACATAGGGCTGTGGAAACATAGGGCCTTATAAAACAAAATGTTAGAAACACAGAAACATAGGGCAGTGGGCGCATAAGGCACAAGGGAACATAGGGCTGACCCCGGAGTGTGCGTAGAACTATAAACAAAAAGGTTAGTCCCAAAAGTAGGCTAATAGAAACTCATTTACAGAAAAGACAGAAAAATTCACTAGGCTTCCCATGTTTTTATCTGGTCACATATAAGGACTAGACATGAGGTCTGGGACCGCACATTAAACATTCATGTGTAGCCTGTGGGACATGGACTGGAAGGTGGATTGTCCACACAAGTCTAAGAATTCTGGGAAATCCTAAGTGGAGGAAATGTATTATATGTAATCCCTGGATTAGCATAGCAACCGGCTAATGGCCAAGAATGGCTGTGCCTCGGACAGTTTTTGTGTCCATTTAACCTGAGGCAGTGTGGTGGGTGGACAGTTTGAGAGAGTGGACTTAGACCACCAGCTGCTGCACAGCTGCTCAGGGAGGACCACAACGTCAGGCTGGGACACGTCTGTGTTAGGCTGGTTTCCTGTGGAGAGCAGAAATATTATTTTCAATTTGAGATTCAGAGGAACAATGCAAAAGCCCTTGTCCTAAATTTACCCCAAACAGCATCAGCTTCTCTAGCTCTCAAAAAGTGAAATTTCCACTGGCAGCAGGTCCATGTTGTCCCCTCCTTTTTATAAGACTATCCTCATGTGTTTTTACGATTTGGCACCGCATAAATTGAAGTTCATCGAAGTATTGGAGTATATACTACTGTAGAACAACATACATCTCAGAGAACGTGTTGGTAGTTCTGCTGCCATGCTCTGCTGTTGCTACTGTGCTCTTAGTAAGGCATTTTTGTAGGATAGAAAAGAATAGAATGGTTTCTCTCTGCTGGGTTCAGTTAAGCTTTAAGTGTATATTTTTGCAAGAGCTGTGTAAAAGGGGTGCGTACAGGGGTGGAGTGGCATACGGGGCTGCCACCAGATGAGCCGGTGGTGAAATGGGCCTGTGGGCAGGCAAGCCGGGCCAAGAGAAAAAAGAAAACTCTTGCCTAACAGTGCTTTGCGATGTTTAATAGAGGCAGGATGGAGCTTTGTTGGGGTATTAAAAGAACGGGAAGATATGCCTTTGTTGAGTTTTTTTTTAAATCTTTAAATGAATAACTTGGACTTACTTGAGATTGTGTCTCGTGGCTCTCACCCCTTGCTCTGTTGCTGCCTTGCAGGACAGCGTTTGTGGGAAATGCATGTTGGCAGTGTTAGAAGAAGTCCAGTGTTAGGCAAAGCAGAGACACAGGTGAAATCTTCATGGGGGAGGACCCCTGACCCCCCTGCCTAATATTGTTCCACATACAGCCTGCTCTACATACATCAGGGTTGGCTGTGGAAAACTCCCTAAAAGTTTTCGGTAGGTTTTGGTTATGGATTTATGAACTATTGTCAAAAACTATATCAGGTGCATAGGTTTTTTAAAGCAGATTTTAAAGAACATGTGATGCCGCTGTGGGCTGCTCTGTCAATGATTACCAGGCCACTTTTCCCCCCAGTCCGCCCCTGGGTGTGAACCTATGTTCCCCAGTACATTTGGTAAAGTCACAATGTTCCCTAACCAAAACCAAACCTTCACCCCAGTACCTATGTTTCCTCAGAACATACAGCTGGCCCTGTGTAACTGATGGCTACAATGAAATGGAGTCAGACCTATGTTCCCACACCCCATTGTTCCCACCATTGAAAATTAGGTCCATTGTTCCCACAGCCCAAGAGAAGCTGATATAACACTGATATAAGAATAAATTGCGGTGGTCTCTTATTTTTTCCAAACTTGTATCAATGCTACAAAATAATTACTTCAACTAAAAGTGAGTAGGGTGCAATCTTTAGGTAACAATATTTTTTACAAAATTATTAAAGTTTTTAAAGACACTCTCCTTATAGAAAAAAGGCTGCACAGAAAGGTATATGCCATAAAAAGACACTGACAAAGCTCTATGCAAATGCTCGGTCAGTGTGGCCGCTGTGATCTGGAATTCTATGCTGCACCGATTTTTAAACCACTCTCTCAACTTTTTTTCTCACTCCAGTCGTCAAAAGCACTTGAGGGCTTTTCATCGCCCATCACCGCAGACTTCTTTGCATTCGCGCAGAGCCCCGGCTGCCAAAAGAGCATGACGCTTGGATCTCCACTGTCCACAAACGACGCCTCGGGAACTGAAGTGCGAGTTGAGCGTAAAATGTCAGCCGGCGGAGCTTCAGGGAAGGCTTGTTGGCAGGGTGCAATGGAAAGGGAGAAGAGGACGATTTTGGGTTGTGCTCAGTGTTCCTCCTCAAATGTCATCCAAGACGCTCTCGCAACCCTCCCGACCAGAAGTTGTAGTCTATATTTTAGTGATTATTTATGTACCTGACATGAATTTTTCACTCCAGCGCAACCAAACCTCTTACCTCTCCCCCGAAACCAGACGGAACAAGGCAGACAGACCACATTTCAACAATTCTCCTTTTTCCTTGAGTTATGAATTCACCATATGTTGTGCAAAGTTAGACTGAGGTTTGCTTGTTGAAGGGACATTTCTTGCATTTGAGGGGGAAACAAATGTTTAATGACCTACGAGTAATTTGGCATAGCTTCTTACTCCTGATGCCCTTCCTGATGCAACTGGCTCCGTTTATCCAAGCCAGGTATAGACACAAGTGAGACCGGTATTTTTGGCTCCACTTCAAAAATGGAACCCTTCACCTTTTGCACCAAAGGCAGAGGAACTAACCACTAACAGAGAGCCAATTTAAGACATCACATAGGCTTTCTGTGTTTACAAGTGATCGAGCAGACAAACAAAATGTCTTATTGTTTTCATAGAAGATTCTGAGGTCAGCCCTATGTTCCCCAGTACTTATGTTCCCCAGTTCCTATGTTTGCCAGTACCTGTTTACCAGTAACTGTGTTCCCTGGCACTTATGTTCAGTACTAATGTTTCCCCCTATTTTCACTGTTACCAATGTTCTCCGGTACCTATGTTCTATGATACCTATGTTCACTGGTACCAATGTTCCCCAGTACTTATGTTCCCCGATATCTTTGTTCCCCAGTACCTACGCTCCCCACTACCTATCCTCCCTGGTACTTATGTTCCCCAGTACCTATGTTCAGTACCTATGTTCACTAGTACCTATATTCCCTGGTACCTACTGTATGTTCGCCAGTAACTAGGTCCCCCAATACCTATGTTCTCCAGTGCCTATGTTCCCCAGTACCAATGTTTCCCAGTACCTATCTTCCCTGGTAACTATGTTCAGTACCTATGTTTCTCGGTACCTCTGTTCACTGCTGCCTATGTCCCCTGGTACCTATGTTTCCCGATACCTATGTTCCACTGTACTTATACTCCACAGTACATATTATGTTCAATGGGAACATTAAGGTTAGGGCTCGGGTTAGGAAACAACAGGACTTACAGAAAGTGCCTAAATTCTCCTGTATTTTTCTTCACTTGTTTCTATGTACCAGGGAACATAGGTACTAGGGAACATAGGTACTTTCATAAATGCATAGGTACAGTACATATGTATGTTACACAGTACATAGAAAATGGGAAAAATAGGCAGTAGGGAACAAAGGTGATTTCACAAATGCGCAGGTACCTATGTTCCCTATAAACTGGAAACATAAGTACTTTCTCAAATGCAAAGGCAGCTATGTTCCCCAGCCAATAGAAACTGGGAACATAGGTTTATAGGGAACATAGGTACTAGGGAACAAAGGTGCTTTTACAAATGCGCAGGCACCTATGTTCCCTGGTCCATATAAACTGGGAACATAGGTACTTTCACAAATGCACAGGTAGCTATGTTCCCCAGTCAATAGAAACTGGGCACATAGGTTTATAGGGAACATAGGTACTACCGAACAAAGGTGCTTTTACAAATGCACAGGTAGCTATGTTCCCCAGTCAATAGAAACTGGGAACATAGGTTTATAGGGAACATAGGTACTACCGAACAAAGGTGCTTTCACAAATACGCAGGTACCTATGTTCCCTAGTCCATATAAACTGGAAACATAGGTACTTTCACAAATGCATAGGTAGCTATGTTCCCCAGTCAATAGGAACTGGGAACATAGGTTTATAGGGAACATAGGTACTAGGGAACAAAGGTGCTTTAACAAATGTGCAGGTACCTATGTTCCCCAGTACCTATGTTCCCTGGTCCATATAAACTGGAAACATAGGTACTTTCTCAAATGCATAAGTAGCTATGTTCCCCAGTCAGTAGAAACTGGGAACATAGGTTTATAGGCAACATAGCTACTAAGGAACAAAGGTGCTTTCACAAATGTGCAGGTACCTATATTCCCTGGTCCATATAAACTGGGAACATAGGTACTTTCACAAATGCACAGGTAGCTATGTTCCCTAGTCAATAGAAACTGGGAACATAAGTTTATAGGGAACATAGGCACTACCGAACAAAGGTGCTTTCACAAATACGCAGGTACCTATGTTCCCTGGTCCATATAAACTGGAAACATAGGTACTTTCACAAATGCATAGGTAGCTATGTTCCCCAGTGAATAGGAACTGGGAACATAGGTACTAGGGAACAAAGGTGCTTTCACAAATGTGCAGGTACCTATGTTCCCCAGTACCTATGTTCCCTGGTCCATATAAATTGGGAACTTAGGTACTTTCACAAATGCACAGGTAGCTATGTTCCCCAGTATGTTCCCCAGTCGGTAGAAACTGGGAACATAGGTTTATAGGGAACATTGGTACTGGGGAACATGGTTTGCACCTGTTTATTCCTGTCATATTGTGCAGTTAGGTGTGGTCCTCTAAGACAGTGGATCCCAGAGGGTCCACAGAGCTCTGCCTACTGTGAAGTTGAGATTATCAAAATTACACTTTAGAAAATTAAATTCTCAAATTTCCACAAACCAATTTGAAAACAAGTCTAGTGTGGATGTAAATGTACTGATAAACACATGAATGTGCAAGGACCACACTGGTACAATGACCTGATGTGATGCATTATAACAACTGCTTAATGAACAGCTCTCTTTCAAATCATCTGTGGCCATAGCTGACTCCATGGCTGAAGCTGTAGTCCTTCAGTCATTATTTACATACTTGACACAAATTTCATTGTGTTATGAATTTCACCGTGCACCATCACCCTCCTCTAAAACCAGACAGAACAAGACATTTCTCCATTTCTCCCTGTTTTCTCCCTGAGTTCCGCATTCACCATATGCCGTGCAAAATTATACTTGTGAATTGAAAGTCTGAGGTTTGTTTGTTAAAAGCTCTATGAGAATCAACACTGCAATCCCCGCTTTAAAACCTCAATCAATTTTAACGCGGAGTAGGCTGGATTTGCATGATAAAAAACAATCAGACTTTGGTTTTGGAGAGATGATTGTGCGTGGTATCCATCACCGACTGCTTTTCACAGCACATGCTAATGCATTATCCACAACTGCATCATGCACTGGCTTCAGAATCCATTAATAGTATATTCCTATTGAAAAAAAAGGGGAGATCTCAAGCACCATGTTACTCCATCAGCTTATCTTGTTTCTGTGCAGTGGAAACACACCATTGCTGACAGAGAAGCGCCTAATCCAGTGATTGGTTTTACCTTATCACACAACTTAAGGAGTGTACACTTCTAAGCTGACGGATTGAACCTCTGTTCGATACAGGTTTGCAAAACTGAATCTGTTGAGCCTCCAAGATTTGATATGGGTATTTAAAGCTCTGCGCGGCATTAACCGCAGAGCACAACAAATAGCCTGCCTTTTAACAGGGCTGGGGAATCCCTGGGCCAGTTGGGATGCAAATTGAAATGATCCAAGAGTGGATTGAGAAGGTGAGGGTGGGCCGACGGAGGGAGGAATGTGGGAATGAGGCGAGGTGCACACGATGCTGCCGCCGAGGCCGCCGCTGAGGTTCTGGGGAGTTAGCTGCGATTAGCCTCAAAGACCGACTTATGACTTGAGTGACAACTGTACAGTAAGAAATAGCGCTCAGGAATGTCAGTGGCCTCGTGCACATGCTGCCACTCAATATTATGTACTCAATTAAATCTATGCAATGTTTCCAGAAATGTGAATTAGAGGTTTCTGTGGGCCTAATTCATGCAAAATAGACTTTTCTGTGCTTTCTACCATGTTATAATGTTATTCCCTCATCAAAAACATATTTGGAGTTGTGTTTTGTTTCATTCACGCCTGTATAAGTCATCCTATAGTCTCAGTTAGTCAGTTTCACTAACCTCCGCACTTCCCACAAACCCGCCCACTCCAGGAAGCACTGACTAATCAACAAGCCCTCTATATCCAGTCTGCTCTCATTCATTTATCCACAGCTATTTTTTATTTTGTAGTAAAATGGCATCATACAAAAAGTTTAATTGTTTCTGTTTAAAATAGAACAACAGAATTGCACTCTGCTGCCCTCAGTAATGCTCTGACACACTATTTATATTTTGCTGTATTAATGTGTTTACTTTTTTCAGATTTTACTGTTTTTATAATGATTTTAATTTCATTTTATTGGAAAGCACTTTGGTCACCTTGAGTGTTCAGCTGGTTCAAATTTCCAGCAACATGCATACTGTTGTTGTGTCCCTGGGCAAGACACTTCAACCAAAAAGCTGGACAGATTAAGGGTGCATGAAAGGTCCAAGGCAAAACATGCACTCTCAGTTAGTGTCTAAAGTTGAGAATGTCACAGCTTCCTCATCTCCATCTCTAATGTGGTTAAATTTACATCGATGCAATTTGATTCATTCTAAAATCCTGTAATGATCATGTAGTGAATGTGCAACAGGACCCTTAGGCTCAGATTGTGCCACTCCTCTCCTCTTGCAGCTCTGATCTGTTGACACTGGCAGCAGCACAAACACAGGCGTCAACACAGGGGAGCGGGCGGCTGTTTGCCCACCCAGTGGCACCCCCAGAGCAAATGGAGCGCTCCCATTTCTTCACCAGCTGAACCAAACAACTCAATCTTAAGAAATGACTTTTACTTTTACTCTTGTATTGTGCCTATAAAATAATACTGCATTAAGAGCACCTTATTCAAAGATATGTAACCTGTTTAGTCATATTTTGCAATTTTTAATCCAATTTATCCATATATGGGTTGGGATGATGGCTGGGACAGAACTTTTTTGAATAAAGACCAGAGCTGCTTTTTTTTTTTTTTTTTTTTTTTTAGGCTGTTAACATTTCACTGTTAACCCTCATCCTACCAACCTGTTATAGTTACATAGATTACTGAGTAAATCTGTAAAAAAAAAAAAAAAAAAAAAAAAACAGCAAAATACTCTTTTTTTCTCTTTAATGATGTGTTGTGATTTCAGGTAAAACGATTTTGTTTGTAGATTATTATTTTGATAAATTAGCATATCATTTGCATATCCAGAGACCAGAAATGCTTTAATAAAAAGTTCATGCTTAATACCAGCTAGGAGCAATCCACAACTATACAGACAAAGCTCCTTCAACACTTTTCATTCTGATGAGATTTAGTTTAAAATAATTTAAAAGAAACTTTTTTTTAGAATTATTTTTTTTTTTTGTTAAAAGTGGGTGGGCCTTATTCAGTCTAATATGGAAAACATCCCAAAAAGTCAGCCAAGAATCATGTAAAGTTGAGCTTTTTTCATTTTATTATAATTTAAATACTTCCGAGGTCATGTTTTACCGTACTTGGTTGGATTAGGGTTAATATAGATAAACAATAATCGTTTCAGTGTATTCATTATTTTCATTTGCTTTTTCAGCTGTAGGGGACTGGAGCCTATCTCAGCAACTATGGGCCTTAGGCAGGGTATGCCCTGGAGAGGGCCAGTTAATCGCAGGGCTGACACTTAAGGTGCATTTTCACTAGGCACACTTGGGCGAAAAACAACAATCAGGAGACCGAAAAAAAAGAAAAAATATTTTTGTGATAGACATATTCAAACACAGGTAGTGCAAAATGTTTAAGCTAGCGCATATTAGCAATAGCTGTTTTGAGTTTAGCGCCAATCAAAACATTCCATTAATATTTATGATTGGACACACAAGTCAAACTTATGTTGTTACTCCTATTATGCTAAATCTTTTTGAGATTATAATCATGTTATAATGTTTCCACCTCAAAACAAACCTGGAGTAATATTTTGTAGTTATTTTGAGTAATCCATTTGTCAAGACAGAAAACGCTTGGTCTCATGGCTCTACACAAGAAACCAGGAAGTATGTTTCTAAAGCCCATACACTATCATCAGTTCTGATCATTTCAGCGCTTAAATTGCCGTCACTACGAAGCAGTCAGCTCATTTATCTATCTGTTAGCATCATGTTGCTAATAGCCATGCCAATTAGCCATTTTATGCTTAGCTCTTTCCCCATGGCTGGCAGTCGGGGCAACAGAAACCTTTTCATACTTATACATTATCTTAGGTTATAAAATGTGAAATACTAATGCAGAGCTGTCCAGAGCTATCTCAAAAAGCCTGAAAAAAGCATATTATAGGACCTTGGCCAACTTTGGTGCATATACAGACCTCTGTAACTGAAACTCCTGTTTACAAAATAAAAATTAAGATTAAGTTTTGTCCAACCAAGAAAAATACATGTGCCATATTTTCAGATCAACAGAATATTTAGTGCTGGAAACATATTTTTTCAGTTGGGCAATACTGAAAACATATTTCCAAGGAATATCCAGAGACTGGGCTGGATATGCAAGAGTGCATGGAGACATCATTTTTCAGAATTATCAACCATCGAGAAATGTCTTGCGGCGGAGGATATTGGTCTGTGGACAGGCAAAGACACAGTGAATTGAAAGCATGCTGGCAAATGTTTGAATAGACAAGTTAATACGATATGTGATAATGAGAACCATGCCGGGACTTGGCCAGGAGAAAATGCCAACACGAGCGCGATGGAACCACGGTTTTGAAGTTGTCGTTAGGTACACAGCCTGCAGACCAGAACATCTGACACCGCTAGAACAAATGGGATTATTTTGCTTCAAAATTGCCATCATGTTGGCACCTCCAAACGCAACCGCCGCTCTGCCAAGACTATCTGACTGTCTTTCAATGTAAACTTTGAGACGGCTCTTCTAATCGTCGATGCTTCGGTTGCCACAAAGATGTCGTCATCCGGCACACATTCTCCATTCCTTTTTACCTGCAACAACTGTCTCATTAAAGCATAACCTACATACTTTTCATCATTGTAATTAAAACTGGATAATGGTAGACATGAAAAGGCAAAAAGATAAAGATTCTCCCCCCGTTGACCCTTTTAATCAAGACTGGAATGATGTGTCTAACTGGGATTTAATTGCCTTCTGCTGTTTTCTTGCAGCAATAATTCGCTTTGGCTACAATACGCTACTGAGGGGAAGCCAAGCCCTTGTTGGCCCATTAAAAATCTAAGGCACTCTTGTTTTGGTGCATGGGGGTGGTGAGCTGTGTGTGGAGAGTGTGTGGGGGGGTGCTAGGGTGACTCATGATCCGGGAGTCCATGGAAGTCGGTGCAAGACTATAAAGGAAAGCAGCTTCCCTCTCTGGGGTGTGGTGAGCTTTAAGGGGGCTTTCGCATACAACTTTAAAGAGCCCAAGTTTTAAATCCTAGGATATACTGTTAAATCACATGGGAGGCTTATTGTTTTCAAGGCTTCACATATAAGCGCCGTTATAACCCCCCAACCCCCCAACGCCACCGAAAGCAGCCCTGTGTGTGTATGCTCATTATAGCCGGCCAGCAATCATCGGCAAGGCAGGTGCGAAGAACAGTAGGCCACGATATACTGTACCGCTTATTAGGCCGGATCGCGTTACCTTCCCCCAGTCTTAAATGAGTGGCCTTCAAGGTTTTTTTTTTTTGCATGCCCAAATATGATTAAGCACGTGTTCAGAAGAGTGAGTAGCAGAGAACGGGGCCTGACATCATTTTAGCCGCACAAGCAAATCGAGCCAACGCCGAACGCCTTTTCATTAATCTATCATCGGCTGCGGACTGGGGCTTGTCTGCAAGATGGCTGGTGCTCAGGCGGGGGGTAGGGGAGGGAGGTGGTGTGGGAAAAAATGTTTGGAGATGGAGCTAAAAGGCTTTTGGTTGGCTTTTTGTCATTATGTGTTTTTTTTTTCTTCAAACAGATTTGGTAAAAAAGAAAAAAAAACTATGCTAATAAAACCTGTATTTTTATGTATAGGCATAATAATAATAATAATAATAATAATAATAATAATAATAATAATAATAATAATAATAATAATAATTTCAACTGTGTATTTATTTTTATTATTATTATTTTTAAACATTTTCACCAAATATCTTATAGGAGCCTACCCCATATATTTTTTTATTTTTTATTTTTATTTTGTGAGATGGTGCCACATGTCATATCACACATTTATTATTTATTAAAGTATTTATTTAAAAGTCAATGTCTGATTTAGAATTACATTTCTTACAAAATACTCTTTATTTATTTTAGCATGTTTACAAAATGTGTTTGTTTACTTAATGGCAAGCTCATTTGTTTATATGTTTACATTTCCATGTAGCCCATTGCATTTATATATTTATTTGTACACCATTTGAGTTTCCAAGTACATTTTTGATAAATATGTTTACAAAATTAGCGTAGGTTTTGTTTTCATGAGAGTTGCTTTACCTTTGTTATGAAAGTACTCTTTTTTTTTTTTTTTTTTTTTAGCATTTTACAAAATGTTAATTTTGTTTACTTAATGGTGAGTTCATTTGTAAATATGTTTATATTTCCATGTAGCTCATACAAAAGGAATTTATTTATTTGTTTGTATACCACTTGAGTTTCCAAGTAATTTTTAAATAAATATTTATGTTTATAAAATTAGAGGAGGATTTGTTTTCACAAAAGAATTTTGTATTTGTTATCATATGTAGTCTAAACAAAATTAGCTATAATCATGTTTCTTTGCTTGTTAGCTAATGTTTGGTTTACCGTGTTTACAATGTTGTGTAGCCATATTTATTTATTGCTTAACTTGTTTATTTGTGTGTATACAAAAACTTGGACTGTTTTGTTACTACTGTGTAATAACTCACATAATTTAGCAATATCTTTCTTAAAATAAACAAAATCAACCAAGTAACCATTCCCATTAGCATTTGTATAGGCCTACAACTGAATTTAAGCTAATTTCTCTATACCATCTGAATACCCCAGCATCATTTTACCATCTTTACTTGTTTGCCTGTTTTTCCTCCTCCCGCCCACGCCGCCTCCTCCTCCTCCTTCTCCTCTTCCTCCTCTCCTCTGCGGCTGAGTGCTGAGACAGTGTCAGAAGTAAGATATGATTGTATCATCACATATTGATTGTAAGCCTCGACCTGTGCTATTGCCTGGTATTGATTGGCGCGACTGGTGCAAGAGGCCTGAAATTGGTCTTTGAGGTGAATCTCACAGACGTGCACTGTTTTTCTTCCTTCAACAAAGAAAACATTTATGCACCGCTCAGGCGTGTCTGTTTATCTGCTGCGGTTAGGTCCAAACAATACAAAGGCATACAATAGAGATCAATGTTTTTGGTAAAAAATGAGAGGCAAAAAGTAACAAATCTATATACAACTATTCAATTGGTAAAAGATGTATAAATACTGAATGACTTTATATGAATCTTCTTGTCTATACATATACTACTAATATTACCGTGCTAGTTGCTGCTCCAGAGGCATAAATTAGCCATAATGTGTGACATACAATCCTTTAAACTCAATTAATACAGACAAGAACAAACAATGGTTCTTTTTCTTCTTTAAAAAATATAGTGATATGTTGTGGGTTAGTGTAGTATCGGCATATTGTGATATTGTCGGTAATGGTAAGCTATGTATCGCGTATCATTATCATATCTTATCGTAAAGTACCCTGTGAGTCCCAGATTTGTTAGGAACAGAATTTATTAAAGGCTGTTTAAAAGAAAGTTAATGTAATTTGGAATTTGAATGATTGGGAAAAAAATTGGACAATAGTTATTAATGCAGTATCTTAACGTTTTCAGTTTATGACATTGAATACAACATCATTGAATTTACCTGAATGTAGCCTAGCCTAGTGTAGTATAGCATATAACATAGTGTTTCCAACTTGAGATATAAAGAGAAGGTTGCATTAGTTAGGGCATCTGGCATAAAACTTATTTTCAAGTGCTATGCAAATCAGTGCACGCAAAAAGACAGATGATTTAATGTGACAACCCAGAGAGGAAAACCCAAAAGGAAAGAAGTATAGTTAAGTGTAGTAGTAGGGCTGAGGAAAAAACAAAACAAAAAACACACACAAAATAAAAGAAAAATAAAGATTTGTGATATATTGCAATATTTTATAATACTTTTGCCCGATATTGACACTTTTTGATACTTTTGTGATGCCATGGTGCTACATTTCTGCACTGTTTTCACACGGTGGGCCAAAAGTGGTCACGAATTCTGCCAGGACTTTAGAGGGCAGCACTGCATTTTTAAGCACTTGGTCTACCAAATACTATCACACAAATAAAAGTATAAATAAATGTCAGACTGACTATGGGCTATATTATGTTTTTTCTCATATTTTAAACTAATCTTGGTCAGAACAGCATTGCAAATACTCCATAAGTACCATAAAGAAATAGATGAAAAGGCCAGCAGAGCGCAGGGTTGCAGTCTTTTGAACATAATCAAAGAAAAAAGCACTACACTTCCTTAAACTTTTTGTATGATGCCATTTTACTACAAAATTAAAAATAGCTGTGAGGAATCAGTGGAAACCGAGCTGTACATAGTTTTTTGGATAAATGATTGAGAGCAGACTGGATGTAGAGGGCTTGTTGATTAGTTGGTGCTTCCTGGAGTCGGCAGGGGTTTGTGGAAGAGGCGAAAATTGGCAAAATGGCGGCCACTCTACAATCCATATAACTAAACTAACCATATAACTAAACTTAAACATGCTGTGTTTGTATGCTTATTTCAGACGCATTGATGAAAATTCAGATTCCATTGTGTTATGACAAACAACATACTGCTTTATATTTGATTTCTATGGAAAATGTAACTTTTATAAAATCTCTCTAAGGCAGAATTGTTGCAACCTCAGTCAGTCAGTCAGTCAGTCTGCCGATGTGATTATCTCCGGCGACTTAAATTCATTCCGAAGTCAGATTGCAGTGGAGGTTTTAGGTCTTGATCTGGTAAATATGAGGCGGGCTTTGAATGTGATACTGAAAACTGCTCTGGTTCGTCTGATCTCCGTCTTGGATAAACATAAAGAGTATATGCAAAGATGGAAGAGAAAATGAATTCGCGACAGAAGCTGGCATAACGCCCACTGTTCAATTTCTTTTCAATTTCGTTGTTTAAGCTACTTTTAATTTGCAGAAATGGTCCCACATATACACAGCCATTGAATTGTCTGAATGAATGTTCTCCAATGAAATTATTAGAGGGTTTGAATGAATTCAATTATCCTTTTCCATTTATTTCTAGAATATGTTTTAAGTCAAAACTATAAAATACATTGTGAATTTCAAAATGTCAGCATTTTCAACAACTGGGAATTGCTTGTACTTTGATATTTTATACTTTTTCATGGATTTCTAAAAGCTTGGAGTGTTGTGCACCTACATTTAGGGCCAGCTCCTTTGGGCCTGAAGCGGTGTATTCACTATTTCAAAATCTAACCTTAAAACTGAACTCTTAAATGCATTTTTAAGGGTTTTAAGCAACCCTGGGCACTCTATGCACTTGCTAACAAAATCTTCTGAATTCCATTATCTGCTCCTACACAATATGACGCAAGCACATTTTTAATGAAGTGACTAGTTTAATATGCCGCTGCGTGTTGGTGGCAATAGATTCCAAATGTAATGTGGGCCAAAACTGATTAGGTCTATTAAGTGCTAATGGAGCGAGGGGCACTTAGCGGAGTCCGAGGTTAAGCACCTTTATCTGAGGCGTGGCTGCTCTTTTGTTGTCCTGTTGTTAAGCTGATTGCAGAGACCGGGGCCATCTGGCTTCTTGTGTGGTCTCTGTTTTTTTCTTTTTTTGGTGAAATCTTGCAAACTTGCTATTTTGTTAGTTTGGTTGCTTCAGACGTTTGCGGATTAGCTAGGGACACACTAAAGGTTCATTAATTTCAACCAACGTTCATGTAAGGTCTGCATTTTTAAATATGAATTCAGTTTATTTCTGTGCTTATTTAAAGCTGTTTTTAAATTATTTTGTTCAAACATTTATTAATTCTTCTGAGGTTGAGCAGAGCTGCTTTGGGCCTAAAGGGGGCGACACATTGGACCGTGACCAGTTACTTGCAGGGCTGACACTGACAGACATCCTCCCATATTCATTCACTAAATGAAAATTACAGTGTATTCACCAATTTAAAATGAAATCTTGAAAAAAATAAATACATTTTCTAATCTTCTTCCATTCATTCCCATTTGGGGTTGCACATGGTAGGAGCCTATCCTGGCAATAGTCAGTTTTCTGAATTTTTGAATATCAAATTGTCCGAACTCAAAGAATTTCAATAATTTTCAACAGTTCAACCATTTTCAACAATTTTCAACAATTTCAAGTGGATTTAATACATTACCAAATGTTTGTATGTCAATTCATTTAATACATTTTGAGAAAATGTTCAGTCAAATGTGTGTTCAAACCTCATTAACACCAAATTAAAAAAAAAAGTACTTTCAAGCATTCTAAATATTTCAATAACTTGTAGTCTTGTAGTTATTAGTATTTTATTTTAGTTATTTGTGTAATTGATCGCTTTTCCTCTTCTTAGACTAAACCAAATAACACAATCCAAAATTTAGAAAGCATATGTACGATTTTGCTTTAGAAATCAACTTACATTTTGAAATTAAGTGCTATCTTTAATGATTTTAAGTACTCCAACTGTTCTGTTCTGTTATCTACAATGTAAACCAAATCTGAAAAACAGTGTCTACATTTCTTTTTTTTTTTTAAGCAATCCCAAAGCCTCTACATATATTGTCTTAATTAGAATTTTGTGCCCTAAAATGAATCTCTGCTATCTATTTAAAATGTTTTGGGTATTTTTTAAGTGTGCCTGATCTTTCAGCCGACACAACCAGAAGCAGACGTAGCATAGATACAGCTCCACACACTACTTGCCAGCTTTAATGCTTGCTGCCACGGCACGTCTTCCCATCTCACTCACCGAGGGCCTTGACACTTTTCTGGCATGTATGAAGGATGGATCACGAAGGGCGTATAAAAAGACAGCGTCCCGCCGTGTTGGAAAATTTATGACCGGACAGCCAGCAAACGCAGACCCATATGTTTAAAAGGTATGGGCGAAAGGCGAAAGCAGGCAGCGAGCAATCAAATACATCTCAATTAGAGCCATTTTTCCCATAATACCTTGCTTCATTGGTGGGATCAGGACACACATGCTGAATGGAATGTGAGGGGATTATAGTGCAAATGATTACTGTGGCTGTAGTATTAATGTGCAATTCTGAAATATTCAAATCCAAAAATATTATTAGAAATATATAACATAAAATGTAGCTGTATTGCTTTCAGTGAAAAACTTTTTAATTAAACTAAATCAGTGTGATATTTCAATTTTTATTAGTGTACAGGATAATATATAGGCTATAAACCATGCAACAATAGGCCGTATGATTGCTCTTTGCCATTTTTCCCATTTTTATTATTATTATTTTTGAGCATAGAATTACCTTATATGTATTATTATAGTATTTTTATATTATTTCTATTTACTTTTGCCCATATATTTTCATTGTGGGGTGTTATTAGAAAAGGTGGACTTTGATAGTGGACTGTCAGGACTAGAGCTACAGCAGAGCTCAGATGCCATCTACTGGTCGAACACAGGACTCTACAATTACATTGCAACACAGTCCAGTTGGATATATGGTATACAGTGAATATTTTAGAGCAAGCACAATATATATATATATATATATATATATATATATATATATATATATATATATATATATATATATATATATATATATATGATAAAAATTTGAATTTTATATAATAGTAAAATCAATTCACTGAGAAGAAGGCTGGTGAAAAATAAAATTGAAAAAATAAAATAAATTAAAATAAAAAATAAAAATTTCATGGGACGAAAAAAAAATTATTTTTGAAGAACAATCCTGAAGAATTTAAATCTTGGCACTCACAATATTCATTAAAGGTGATGAATAAGCCTTGTTTATTGGTCCGTGTTGTGAGAATCTGGCAGTTATAAGGCACAGCATGACATTTATCTGAAAAGTTTGGCGTGACACATTGCTAAAGTGCCGAAAAACACTGAAATTTTTAAAACTTGGCACCATCCAAATTCTAAGAAGTGGCTGGGAGCACATGGAGCTTGAACCGCTGTGCTCAGATCCCAGCCGCCTCTCCCTAGTCTCATAAGACTTTGAGACTGAGAGCGCAGACGAGGCACAGCTGAGCACCATCCTGTTTGTGACTCCACCATGTGACCTGCGGCCCCGTCTCCAGATGGCCTCTCCCGCTCCCCTCTGTCTCTCTGTCTGTCTCTCTGTCTGTCTCTCTGTCTGTCTCTCTGTCTGTCTCTCTGTCTGTCTCTCTGTCTGTCTCTCTGTCTGTCTCTCTGTCTGTCTCTCTGTCTGTCTCTCTGTCTGTCTCTCTGTCTGTCTCTCTGTCTGTCTCTCTGTCTCTCTATATGTGTCTGTCTTCTGAAAGCAGCCCCCAGAGCAGCATGGGAGCTCCTTCGACCCCCGGCAGGTTTATGGAGGGTACAGTTACATCCAGCTCAGATCCGGTCGGCTTGGCTTACACTTTGTGCATGTGTGCATATGAACTAGTCACTTAATTTACTGCTACCAGTACTAAATACATTCTGACATCAGATTCCAACTTCCAATGATGTGTTCTTCCAGCCAAATCCAAAAATAACAATAGCACTTATTTTTTCTAAATAATAATTAAATATATTGCAGTCTTTTCTATCAATACCAATACCTGTAATAAGAAATGTATCGTTTGCTTGATATTTGGAGCAAATTAGTTTGTACATAAGATTAAGATTAAGATTAAACTTTATTAATCTCACAGTGGAGAAATGCATTTGTTCAGGCAGCTCTTAATACAGAATGAAGTGCAGAAAGCAAGAAAATAAAGTGAGCATGAATCAAAAAACAAAAGCATGTAATATAAATTATTTACAAAAAAGTCTAAAAAAGAGCAAAAATATGTAACATTGTAAATATAAAATATGAAAAGTTAAATAAGTTAAACAAGATAAGATGGCTTTAATATCAAAGCACTAATATTTAAGCATGTGTTATTTCCAATTACATTTAATAGTTTGTTTGATGTTTTAGTTTGTTTCAGTGTTTGTTTTTGCATTTATAATACATTTATTCTTTCAATCTACCTTAGTAAAAGTACATTTGTCTATTTCATTAATAATAACAACTGAATAATTTTGATACAAATGAATCACTACTACTTAAAAGCACTTAGTTTATGTTTTTATCTACTTTAATGTTTCAATTTGTTTATTCTATTTTTTTTAGGTTTGATTTTTTTTATGTTTAATGTAATGTTTTATGTAAATTGCTTTCAACTTGTTTTTATTGGTTTGATGTTTCTGTTTGCATTTAAGTTGGTTCATATTTACAAACTGTGCATATACAATCCTATAAAAGTGTTAATATAAAAATGTTGACACAATATATTCACATCAAAGCACTTAGTTTATGTGTTATTTACGTTGATGTTTCAATTTGTTTATTTTATTTCTTGATGTTTACTTTCTTTTGATGTTTAGTGTTTAGATTGCTGTGATGTTTCAATTTGTTTGTTTTTATTTGTTTGATGTTTCTGTTTGCATTTAAGTTGTTTCATATTTACAAACTGACTATGAAAGTGTATACCTGAAAATTGTGTATATGGCCTTTCCCTGAGCACTCTCAAGGAATGAAAAATAGTTTGTCAAACAACTTCTCAGCAGTCAAATGGAAAAAGTTCCTCAAAGAAGTTGTCTAATCCCATAAAGTGGCCCCACTGACAGTGCAATATGTGATGCCCTATTAAAGGAGAACATGAGCCCTGTGTCTGGGTCTAATTTGTGTTTGCACTCGTCCGCAGGTATTCCGCTCCATTTGTGAGGTTATTTTTGCAGATGCCATTTTGCCTGACCCTATCTGAAAGCCGAGTCTGCCTGTTACGAGCCGCAGCCGTGGCAGCGCTCAGGTGGGCTGCCATTTTCCTTATTTAGCTCCAGCGCAGACCACGCCCCGACATGAAGGATCTCCTCGGAGTCGTGTTTTTTTTTTTTTTTTTTATCGTTTCTGGACTTAAGTGTAGGCCACTTAACTATCTAAGCTTTGGTAGTGATCATCTCATTTATCTGGGATTATTGCAGTGAATTTACTGTTTGGTCTTCTTCCAGGCCTAAAATGTCAAGTCCAAAGTCATGTATGCAGTAGCTTTATTCGGTAAGACCTTCGCAGATCCGTCCAAAGCTGCTAGCAGTTGATCTTTGGATAGAGCATGAAATAAATAAATCCTCTTTAGCAGATCAATATTCATCCTATTTAATGCTGGATGTGAAACTGCTGGATTTGAGGTGGTAATGCTGATGTACAGCTAATCGTTGGAAAATAAGCAGCGGGGGCTTTTCCATTCTCCGGCAGATAGTTTAAACAGGAAGACAGATGAGTAAATGCCGATTGTCGAAAGGCGCTGAAAAGGCAGCCAGTGATTACTTGTAATTTATACTTCGCAATTAATACGCAGAACATCCCTCTCTTGGAGCAGGAGGAGGAGGAGGAGGAGGGGGGAGAGGTGTCAGAGGGGGGGCAGTGTTGACGGCTGTGTGGTAAAAGGAGGGAAATGAGACGGTGACACATAACTGAATGTAGTCTGACAGATGATATTGTGTGCTAATTATATGATCAGATACTGCTGGTGGTGGATCTGCGAAATGCAAAGTGAAATCTTGAAATACTTCGTCCATGTTTCAGTCATTTCCATGAAGCAAATAAACTATGTATGACACAAGAGAGTACTGGTTTTATTTACAGACTTTGCATTGGCCTGCATTTGTTAAATTAGTAAGCAAGCTTTTTTTCTCTCAATATTTGTACCTGTCAATTAAATCCAAAGAGTGATTTCAGCCTGCAAGATTTTTTGTAATTACCTAAAGTGAAGAGGATACCAGCCAAACATAGTTTTTGATATTGCCTGGCTTGAAGCAATAAACAATAATGGCATTTACTGTACTTTGCTATGTAATGTATATAAGCTAACCACTATTATCTTTAAAGAGGGATATACGTATTTTGCAAAATCAACCAAAATGTTTTAATGTTGTTCTCTCATCAAAGTTGTGGAGTTGTGTTTTGTTTCATTCACACATGTTTAAGTAATCCTGTATTCTCTGGCATGGCTGTTCTGAGGTCTCAAAATGTTTGGTTGCACAAACCTCCGTCTCTCCCACAAACCCCCACCCACTCCAGGAAGCACTGACCAATCAACAAGCCCTCTACATTCATTTACCCCACCCCCCACCCCACCCCAAAAAACAAACAAACATTGTACCGTTCTACTTTGCAGCTATTTTTTTTATTTTGTAGTAAAATGGCATTATACAAAAAGTTTAAAGAAGTGAGGTGAGCAGCTTTTTTGTTCTTCTTTAAATTATGTTCTAAAGACAAACTGAGCAGTGTGGGTGGAGAAGCGCACTCATGTTTTGTTTTGAGCACACATTATTGTCAACAGACAACAATAGGTCTATGTTGTGGGACTATTGTAACTGTTCACACACAAGGTGACAAATTGATCTGCATTTACAACAAAAAGTAATAAAAATAAAATATAAAAAATAAAGAAATAAGGAAACAACAAAAAGAAAAATGCATGACTAGTTACCTCAAAAATAAATAAATAAAATAAATATAAAATAAAAAAGAAATAAAGCTCAAACCTTTTGCATGACTATTTATCACAAATAATAATAATAATAATAATAATAATAATAATAATAATAATAATAATAATAATAATAAAAAATTAAATAAAAAGCTCAAACTTATTATATGACTAATTACCACAAAAAAAAAAGAAATAACAAAAAAACAAACAAACAAAAAATAATAAAAAAATAAAATAAAAAAGTTCAAAGTTTTTATATGACTAAAAAAATATTTTTAATGCAATATAGTAACAAACGCCAACACTGACCATTGTTTGTCAAAGTCTGGACAGTGAATGGCTATAACAGAGGTATCTGATATGACTCTATGTAAATGGACACGACCTCTGTCTGCACTGGCTTGCACTTTGAGGGAGTAACCCTGCTTTTCCTGTAAGTATATATTCACTCTCTCGACATAAAGCACCCGTGACAGTGCGACAGTGGACCCAACCTCTGTTCCCATCGTACAGAACTGCATTAAAAACATCACACAGCTGTACAGTGATTTACGGCTGAATGTTCTGTTCTGTATGGTGATAAGCCCCGCCCCCCTTTCAGACTTTTTTTTCTCTGATTTGGGGCCATGATTTACTCCAGAGGTAGCTACTGTGGACCCGGGCCTGATGTCTGCATACTTTGGGGCTAAAGTTAGCAGCTCAGTGATGGATCAGTGGAAGACGTGTCCTCATTCCAGCAACAAAATGGATGTCCAAAAGCAATTCTTCTCACCGCTTCACCTCGGCTGCCAATGTGTCAGCAAAGTTTGTTCTAGTAACTCTTTAATGCTCTTGGTAGCAATCTTATGATACAAACTTATTTTTCTTTTTGATGGCTAAAACAATAGTTGATGTTGTGAGGTCAATAGGTCAGCTCTTACTAAAGTACAGTAAAAGTGTAAAACCTAAAAGCATAAATCAACTTTTTAATCTGATCAAAGTAAAAGCTACAAATTTCATGCCACATTATAATGCAATTTCAGCAGAGAGCTATTTTAGTTTAACTGTTTTAGTAGATGAGAGATAGCTGGTAAACTAAAAAGTACAAAATAATAATTAAAAAAAAATAATTGTTTTTTTTATTATTATTTTGTACTTTGGATGGTCTTAGTTTTGCCATTATTATTGAAAATATATACATTTGGGAACATTTCACAGTAACTACACACTATAAAGCATTAGTTAAGTTTAATAGCTTATTATTATATGCTTTATTATTTTTTGCAAAGCTTTACTTTGGGGGCAACAGTGATGCAGAGCAGTGGTTCCCAACCTTTTTTTCCAATTGACCCTCATTTTATTAGTTGATATGTTGACAGGCCCCACCCTTCACCTCTCTGACCCCAATAATTAGGAATAATGAAGTAATTTATTGGGTAAATTTCACTGCATAACAAAAACATCACAGAAGTATTATTATTCTATTTCCAACCATTTCTAAACACATTTACTGTGACCATTGCACCGTATTGGCCAGTCTTGGATCCCTTTTGCAAGAGGCCCTCGTAACCCACTCTGAAGCTTTGGCGACCCCTAGTGGGTATCCTGACCCTCAGGTTGGGAAACACTGGCATAAAGGGTTAAGCATTCGCCAAACAACTGGAAGGTAGCCAGTTCAAATCTCACCCGGAGCACTTACTGTCGTTGTGTCCCTGGGCAAGACACTTCACCCACACTGCCAACTCCAGTTAATGTATGTGGCTGGTTGCAACAGGAAGGGCATCTGGCGTAAAAAACCTGCCAAATCACCATGCGACTGGTTCTCTATGGCAACCCCAAATTAAAAAGGGAGAGGCCAAAAGAAAAAACAAAGCATTAGTAAACAACACTGTACTATAAACATTGTCATTGTATGTTTAGATAGTGACTGAAGCTTATTGCATATGTATTAATGCTTTATTGCTGCTTAATAGTGGGGAGTTATTCAAGTATGTTGCCATATATTTGTTCATTATTTTCATTTTAATTATAGATAATAATTGTATAATAGCTACACTGTGTAATATGCCATCCCAAGGACTGCGTGAGCACATAAGCATGACTTTTTTTTTCTTGACAGACACAAGGCCGACAAATAGTTTAGTAAAGACCAAGAAAGCAGTATTTTGAGAACATTTAACAAACTGAACTCAAACGCAATCTCTGAGAGTAATCAGTTTTGCATTAGCCTAAAAATGATAAATACAAATCTTCATCACTTTTTAAGGTCCTGCTTCCACTGTTTCATCTTTTTGTTGTTGCTGTAGATGCAGAATGGCAGCCATATCTCCATCAATCTGTCCCAGGGCAGCTATAGTTTACCGCCAGTGAGTGTGACTGAGAAGTAAATGAATAATGCACCTAATATAATTGTAAAACGACTTTGAGTGTCTAGAAAAGCGCTGTTTAAGACCGATGCATTATTATTATAATAAAAGTAACTCTGTAAAGACACATTTGAACACAGTCCATAAGCCTGAGTAGTATTTGTCTTATCTCCACACACACAGACCAAGGATTATGGGAATGCAAAAGTATAAAAGACAAGTGGCAGGTTTGTGAAGAGTGGAGATCCCAGTGAAAAAGCCAGGACACTGAAAGGAGGCCCAGCAGCTCCAGAGTGTCGGGATGTTTACCCAGGATTTTTTGGCTCACCGATCTGAAGGACTGCAAGAGAAAAGAAGAAAGAAGAAAGAAAAGAAAGATATTTGGCATTTCTGACTTCTTCCCTGACAAACACCGCGGGGCTCTGAGCATCTCATTTAAATAAACAAGTCCAAAAGGGGGCCGGATCAATTTGTGGACAATAAGCTTCGCCCCGGGCCCTCGTGCACTGACAAGATCCGAGAGAGGCGCCGCGTGGTGAGTCACAGAGAGAAATCCCTTTCCTTCAACAAGTCGTTATGAAGAAATGTTTAGGAGCTCACCTGCTTCAGAGTCACTTTGAAGACACAGAAGGGATACAGCATGGCTACAGTACAAAGACAGTTCAATAGACTATTTTGTTCTTGGGCTATTTAGGAAACTGAATAGACTGCTAACAGACTGTAGCAAGGCCAGAGGTCAGAGGTCAGAGGTCATGACCCCTGTCCCTAACTCCATACAGGCCTTAATGCACTGCTGTAGAGGTGATAGACTGTTTACAACAAATCTTGGTCTCTTACACAGCTCTATGCTGCAGTTAGGCTTTGTGTCCAGCAGAGGGCAACCATGGCACAAAGAACTTCCCCAAGACCAACCATAGAATTTTCGAAAAAATACTATAAAAACATGCAAAAGTCACATCACTGCATTCTACAGACAGTAATCTTGGTTGCATTCATGGTACAGCTAAATGACATACTTTAGATGACATTTATACAATACTTGCTGTGCTTTTAAATTAAGTATGTTTAAGTAAATTTAGAATAACAGGGCATGCAAAATGATCACATAAGGACATTTCCACCACTGTATCAGTGTAATAACAGTATGTAGGGCCAATTTATATATAGTAGTCTTGCATGAATCAGGCCACTAGGGACTGAACTGTCTTCATTAACTGACTTTTTCTTTAGGTATTCAGAATGTGATAGTTAAACAAAAGTTAGTCATTCTTGAACACTAATAATAGTGAATGAAATGTGTTAATAAAAATATTTGGTATTAAGGTCAGTCCAAAAATTATAATATAACTTGATTTATTTCCTCAGTATCATTTGGCACAACACTAAATTACAAGCAAATGTGGGTAGAGTAGCCAAAAAACTTTATCAGTAAGAGTATTGTGACTTCAAATAATAATAATAGTAATTTCAAATAAAAATCTAAATATTTACTTGAATAAAAGTTTTTAAAAATAGTGAAAAAACTACTCAAATACATACTGTTCTGACATAATCTGATTTATGTTTTAATATTAGACAGAAAAACATAAATTTCCATGGGCACTTAAAAGTGTTTTACATCAAGAACCATTCAACCATTCACATTCACAAGCACTCACACATTCATACGGGAGGCAAGGTAGGTTAAGTGTCTTGCCCAAGGACACAACAACAGCATGCAATGGTGAGAGCAGCCAACCTTCTGGTTAGGTAGACAAACAGCTCAACCACCCGAGCTGCTGCCGACATATAAAATAATGCAAAAACTCTGGTATTTACAAAAAAAGTAAAAATAAATTACGTCTTTACAAAATAATAAATTACAGCACATGTACAAATTTACAAATCGTCTCACTTTTTTCACCATATAAAGGTTTTGAAACCAATACATAGACGTAAAAAGCCAAAAGTATTGTTATTTCAAAACAATAAAAGTATGTGACGATAAAACTCTTAAAACTACAATTTATTAAAAAAGTTACCCAAGTAAATATAACTCATTACTACCTGGAATAGGAGCAATATATGTTTAAACTAATATCACTGCAGTCTTCATTGTTATATCAGCTTGATGTATTTGAAATATGTTGATGAACAGGGCTGTGTAATATTGTCACGGTCTAATCCAAACATACTGGTGGTTCATGCAGAGGTCATGTGAGGTCAGTGACATGTGTCTGACTCAGTGTGGCCCCGGACCTTATCACATCATGGCTCCCCTTCACTTCCACCACTGTCTGTACAGCACTGAGACATGAATCACACAATGAAAAACACACAGTCAGCTTCAGTGGAATGGACCACCACAGACTATTAACAACCGTCCCAGCAGTTCACATTTCTCTATTTTAATGTTTTTTTTCCTCCATCTTTCGGGTACTCCCTTTTTCGTTAGGGGTTGCCACAATAAAGCAGTTTTTTCTTTTTTTTTTAATGTTCTTCCTGTCACAACCAGAGTAGTCATCAGTATATTATGGTGAGTTGTGTCTGAGTACTGGGATCTGATTCCTCCCACCGTCCAAAGACATAGATCAGATGTTAAAAGTGTGGCCTGGGATGAGTTTTTGTATGGCCCTCGGTGTTAGTGACAAAATGTACTATTTATTTTTCACAGAGTTTTTGTATCCCTGTCTGTGCATTTGTGCATCTCATCTACTACTCTCTGTCTTGTGTCTTTTAGTTGTTGCAGTTGCATGATTTAGACTCAAACTGGTCTGTTGTTGGAGTTTAAATGATTTTGGCTATGTTTTGCTTTGTAAAAAACAAAAAAAACTAACAAAAAACGTATTTATTACTTACTTATTTTCACCCACAGATGCAAAGCTGGTATTTTTTGTGGGCCTGATTTTCTTACGTTTTGCATGTACTAAAACACATGCTCAGTGGAAAGTTTGTGCAATAAAGTGACTTACACATGAGCACGTGAGGTGACCATATCTTCTTACAGTTGCAGGCGTATCAATAAATGTAAAAAATAGTTTTTTTATTTCTCAGATTGTGAAAAGGTTCAGAGGGGAGTAGTAGCAGTAGTCGGCAGAGACGTTCGCCCACTAACCCATAGGTTGGCGGTTGATTACCGCTACCGGCATTGCATACTGCCATTATGCCTTTGGGCAAGACACTTTACCCACCTTGCCTATATGTATGAATGTGTTAGTGTGACTGTGTGATTGGTGGTGGTCACAGAGGCCATTAGCGTTGGCTATAGAAGTAGCTTACTACCACTGAGTGTGACTCAGGAGAAAGTGAATAATGTAATGGAAAACACTTTAAGTATCTAGAAATGCACCATAAATCCAATGCATTATTATTTTTTATTATTATTAGAAAATGCAAAAGAAGTCTGTAGAAGAATGTCTATCTGATTTATGAAGATTTACATAGACTGCTGAGCTAAAAAAAAAAAAAAAATCATTGTATTCTCTTTGAAAAACTTGATTGGTTACAGCCTTACAGTAAGACATTGTCATTGGATTCATTTTACATTATATTGCCAAAAGTATTCGCCCACCACCAACATAACTGAATTCAGGTGTTCCAATCATTTCCATGGCCACAGGTGAATAAGATCAAGCACCTTGTCATGCAGCTTTGTGGAAAAGTTTGGGGATGGCCACTTCCTGTTCCAACATGGCTGCACCAGTGAACAAAGCAAGGTCCATAAAGACAGAGTCCTGACCTCAACCTGATAGAACACCTTTGGGATGAATTAGAGCTTAGACTGTGAACCAGGTCTTCTCATCCAACATCAGTGTCTGACCTCACAAATGCACTTCTGGAAGAAAGGTCAGAAATTCAGGTGAGCAATACTTTTAAAAATATAGTGCTTTTTTGAAATTAATCTACTTAAATTGTTCCCTGTATCTAAAACGACTTTTAGTTCCAGTAATGTCCACATATTTACTTAGAAGTACTGAACATGTCACCTTCATTGTCCCACGAATCTACAGAAAAGTTAGACAAAGATCATTTCTCTTGTATAGCTTTATACCTTAAAAAGAGACCAGTGAGCATGTCTGTATTGTCTGTATTGTGTTGTCTTTTATGTTGTAAATCATGTTGTGTATTTCGTCTACTGTACCCCCTGGAAAATGAGCTGCTGCATTCTATTGCATTCTACTAAATTCTTCCAAAATGTACATATATTTAGGAAAATGATAGAAGCAGTTGCAAACCGTACGCAAGAAAGTCTGCTGTTGTTTGCCCAAAGATGTGAAAAAAAGGTTAGAGAACGTACGTCAGTGTCTTTTTCGCACAATAAATTCCTATGCACCCATACATTTTGAACTTGTTGAAATGGCAAACAATATGAAAGTGGGGTTACTACGACAGTACAACATTCTGAGCTTTCCATTAGCAAACATTGATAATCGTTACAAATAATAAAATATCTTTCTTCCACTTGTTTCCTTCTTTGTCCTGAAAGTCCTGGAGCCAGTCTGAAGCTCTCCCTCTGATAAACAGCGATGTCTTGTTTCAGTTTGTCTAAATGCAGGATTCGGAGTCTTAATGTCGGTGATCCGGGGCTTCTTCTGTTGGTTCTTCTGTTCAGCTCTGGTCCCACGTGATTCGGATCGAGCCGGAACTAAAGCCCTTCTAAGTCGGCCTGAACCACCGGCGCAGCCCGTAGAGCCGGCTCAGGCTGAATAAGACCATGTTAATCTGGGCTTTAGAACAACTTCTCTGTGATCCTCTGTTAACCTGAGAGGAGTGGCGCGGCCAAATGGACTCGCACTCCTCGCGGATTTGTTGTTACTGTTCACAAGTCTCTGTTTGTGCCCGGCAACTTTTCCACTGGATCACAGACAAACGCTGCCTTCCAAAGACAAAAATACAACGCGGTCAAATTATTCTCACATTGCCTCCACACACACGTTCTGTTTGTAAGTTCAGGGCTGGGAAGTTGAGTCGGCGCCATGCAAAAGTATGCAGAAAGATACAATTTAGTAAAAAAAAAAATTAAAATAATAATAAAAAAATAATAATAATAATAATAATAATAATAATAATAATAATAACAATAATAATAATAACAACAATAATAATAATGATAATAATAATAATAAATACAATAAGATAAAAATACAAATTAAATTAAACAAAAATCAATAAAATTCAAAAAATTTAAATACAAAATAAAATATAATAAATGTCCTCTCCTATGCTGCTAATGCTGGTAAACTTACACAATATTGTTTCTTACAGTTCACCAGTCTCTTTCTCTCTTGGTACAATGAAGTCAATTATTACTCTGTATGATATTATGATATTGCTATAAAATATTATTTTATATAACTCTGTATATATATTCTCACAGTACCCCCGCACACGCAAAAAGATATAATTTAGTTTAAAAAATAAAAAAAATAAAAAATAAATAAAATAATGATAATAATAATAATAATAATAATAATAATAATAATAATAATAATAATAATAAATACAATGAAATAAAATACAATTAAAATAAATAAAAAAACAAAAAACAAAATAAAATAAAATATTAATGCCCTTTTCTATGTTGCTAATGCTGATAAATTTACACAGTATTGTTTTTTATGCTTCTTTAGTCTTTCTTTCTCTGTACAATGAAGTCAGTTATTACTCTGTATGATATTATGATATTGGTGTATGATATTATTATATTACTCTGTATGATATTTGTCCATGCGGTCAAATTATTCTCACACTACCCCCACACACGCAAAAACATATAATTTAGTAAAACAAAATAAAATAAATAATAATAATAATAATAATAATAATAATAATAATAATAAATACAATGAAATAAAATACAATTAAAATTAAATAAAAAAATTTAAATACAAAATAAGATAAAATATGAATGGCCTTTCCTATGCCGCTAATGCTGGTAAACTTACACAATATTGTTTCTTATGCTTCTCTAGTCTTTCTTTCTCTGTACAATGAAGTCAGTTATTACTCTGTATAATATTTGTCCATGTTCATATTGGTCTGAGTAAAGGTTGCCCCAGTGCTCTGTAAGTCACTAGGGCAGGCTGACACATATCAGTCACTACATTAGCAAGGTAACTGATGCGGTCACCAGGGTGCTTGGGCTACAAAACACAGGACTGTTTTTATGTCAGTTTGCAGATACTGGTGTCATCAACATCATCAAAATGTCTCTCAGAATCACAAGTAAATAAATGAATAAATAATAACTGTGATAATATATGAAATCTTTCAGTGATCAGAAAGCAATCCTGCCTTGTCTGACCTATAAAAGGTGTCTCTCAAGACCCGATTGTTCAGGGCCAGATCTAGGTTTTTGGTGGCACTAAACAAGATCTTGATTTGTGGCCAACCAAATGACACAAACACATATATAGACAGTAATATAATACAATAAAGATAAGAAATGAATTCATCACATATTTCTTACTTTATTTGAACAAGGTCTATTGTAGCAAATGAACCAATAAATAAATAATTTTGAATAATAAATAGGAATAAATAAAGGAGTGTAAAATAAAGAATAAATCACAAACAAAAACTAAAATGTTACCTTTATCCTGCCCCCTTTTGTCAATCTCCAATTTTCTTTTTTTTCCACCCTTAAGCACTACTAAAATTTTCTTTTAGAGCCTATTTGAGTTTTTAATATTATTTGGGTTTAATATTATAGGTTGCAAATCAATATAAACTTCATAAATGCCACTACTAATAGAAAATTAAAACGGTGTGCATGTAAATTAAATGAAGTCAGAACTTTTCTGATCATGAGGACCCTCTAATGGTTGTGGCCCTAAACAACCGCATAGAGTGTTTATGCCAGGAGCCAGCCCTGCTATTGTTGCAAAACCCGGTGATGGCACTGATTACAGACGGATTTCTAAACTTCTGAATGTTCCAGTGAGCTCTGTTGGAGCCAGAATCCAGAAACCAGCCATGTCAGACTAGGTTTAGGTCTAGCATCACCGGCCCTCATTTGGGAGAACTCAAAAAAAATTCTTGCAGGAGATTCTTCAAATCCACATCAGTGATTCAGCACGTTGGTTAGACCCTGACTGCTTAGACCAGACATGTCCAAAGTGTGGTCCGGGGGCCTTTTGTGGCACTGGTTGAGGTTTCATATGGCCCTCAATCTCCTTGACAAAATGTGTGACTTATGGCCCACCAGGACTTCCATACAGTGTGTCAATGGCTTTGTAATTGATCTGTACATTTGTGCATCATTTGCTTTCTGTTTTCTAAGTTCAGTACATTTTGCAGTATTACAAATTCATTAGTAAGAATTAAAATCTGCCCGAGCTAAACATATATTACCAAGATGATGTTTTTTATGTTCAAAAATTTTATTTTGTTTATTTTTTGTTTATTTTGTTTTAGATTTTGTTCTCAAATAAAATAAATAATAACTACTGTATATTCCTTTTGACAGTGTGCATTCAATTTGTACTTTATGTGTTTTCAGATCCTAAAAACATAGCCGCCCTATGTTGACTGTCGGCCCTTGGACTCTTGCACATCTTCAAATTTGGCCCTCTTTGGAAAAAGTTTGGACGCCCCTGGCTTAGACTCACCTATAGGATCCAATACAACCTTATCATAATTTGTGGTTTTATAGTTGACTCGCTCACTTACAAAACAGCAGCTGGTGAAAAGCTGTCATCAGGTATTGTCAGTCTGCTCTGGTACTGTTTCTTTCAGTGGAAATATAGCCTTATCAGCAGCTGTCCACACACCAAGACACACGGCTGTAGAGATACTGGAATAAGTCTGATATGATAACTAGGAGTCATGTGATCGTCTAATAATGCAAAACACTTCTAGATGCGTTGAAAGTTTCAGACTCTTTCCATATTGAATCAGAACAAGTCCAGAATTTCTCCGAGTTCTTTTCAGTATCAGAAATAGACTACAGTGAGAAACCAGGCCTTTATCAGCCTCCTTCCTCTGCCTTGAGTGTTCTGGTGGGGGCTGGGTGGTGGTGGTCAGGGTGGGGGGCCCCAGAGACTGGACATTGTCAGGTGGGGTCACAGAGGCAGGAATGCAGTGGTCTTATCAGCGGTAGAGGAGCTCGGAGAGAAAACTGATGGTAGACTGAAGACACAGATGGACCATAGTTTGACTGAGGTTGGCAGATTTAAAGGCTAGGACGCAGATACGGGGCCCTCCCACTGTCAGGGGCCGCTGTTTTATGCTCACTCCTCCCTTCAGACCTGCACTGAAAAGTAGGTGTTTATTACACGGGGTAGGCAAAGATAGAGTCTATGTTCATCAAAACAGAATAATAAAACAATATAGGAGGTGGCTAATGGAATATGGAAGTAAGTACATGCTTAAATAAATGTTTCATGCACTCTTCACTTTATTAGGTACACCTTACTATGACTGTGTTGGACATCTTTTCCCTTCAGAACTGCCTTTATTCTTGGTGGCATAGATTACACAAGGAGTACAAGGAGGAACTTAAAATCTAATGCCAGCATCGTCAACAACAGAACAATAATCTGTATGAAGTTTACACTAAAGAATTATCTATAATACTTTCTGTAACTTAAGGCTTTCATATTGAAAATCAAATTCAGATGAAAGAACTCCTGTGCTGCAAAATCATGACAAATGAATCATGCATTTAAATTATAACATTTCTTCAGTACTTTAAAGGCCTTGATTGTAGTCTGCTGCTGAAGCCTTTGAGCTCTAGACATTTGTGTTCAGAATTGTCAAAGAAATCACTTTTTACCCTGATTTTCACCCCGATTTCAATAATAATAAAATGGCATCCTGGCAGCCTAAAATGGTCACACAGTGCATTAGTATAGTCCCAGTGATGATCTAAACAAAAAGTGGATAAAGCTGTAAATTAAAATTTTCTGTATAAATATAGTTTATTCAACAGATTTTTCAATTTCATGTTTGCTATATTTTATTTGAAAAAAATAAATACATACACTCTACTGATTTACCTTTTATGTGAAAAAAGTGTGCTCTTGGTGCCAGTCCAAAGTCACTTAACAGAAAACAAAAAACAAACCTGAATCAAGTTACACAGTTAAGAAGACACAACCTAAGAAACCTAGTAATCTGTTTCAATCACTAAGACAGATAAGCAGAACTTCAGTGATAGTTACATTTGTTATTACCAGCACTAGTGTGAGCCAGTAGTGCAACAATCATAATTAGGAATGTCAAATTTTTATTGAATGTTTTTGTTACAGGCACAGAACAGAAAAGATCAAAAACAGAAAAGTTACAGGGTAAGCTCTAAGTTTGAGGTCACTCAAAAAGCTGTCTATTTTCTGCTGAGATGCAGTTGGATTTTCCATCAGCTGTGATGTAGCCATACTTTCCTCTGGGCCACTGCTCATCCCATAATCCTTTTCTCCATCTCCTCCTCTGCTTCCAATCAACAGCCAATCAGCATCTTTAAAAGTCTGTGTGCGAGCTCGGTCCATTACCGTGGCGACCGCTGAGCCCCACCCACAAACAGCTGAGTCTCTAATTCCTGGACTTGTTGCTCAGCGGGAGCCAGCAAAGGTGGATTAGCACCGCAGCAAACAGGCTCAGGGGCCAACAGGCTGAGGGCCCTGACCCCCGAGGGAGGGGCTGGGCCTGGGGCCAGGGGCTGGGGCCAGGGACTGTGTGAGAGCCTCGTAAACTGGACTCTGGGAGGTACACTCTGAGCTGTCTGTCAAGGTAAAGACTGGCATGGTGAGGATGGGTGGTCATGACCCGGTCGTCATGGTAACGACAAAACGAAAAGTCAACTTTTACTGACCAACATGAAGAGATTAGTTAGGTTATTTAATGAGCATTTTAAAATCTCATAATTATACCTTCTATATGGCTTTACATATCCATATACTGCAGATGTACATTAAAATATAAATAAACATATAAAAACTTAATGTATTAGCCCAATTGTGCAATGCATTTTACAAAGTGCTTTCATGCTTTTGATGTAAAGCATTGTAATTATGAGCCTGATGATGACTACGTTTGATTAATCTCATTTACATTTACACATAGGCCTACACACATGCATACAAAAGCAAGGATGAAGCACTTACAAGTACATACTGTTATATACATACTGTTTGTTTTTTTGTTTGTTTGTTTTTTTGCTAAATAAATTAATAAATGAATGAAATTTCAGAAAATCTAAATTATTTTAATATTTTCTTGAGGACCTTTTTTTTTTTTTCAAAAATACACATATTGGACAGTGTACTCTTTGTGCCATTCCCAAGCTTGAAGGGTTACGCCTGAAAGTGCACTCAACATGAAAATCTACTCCAGATCAGTATGCAAATTACGGCATGCTAGAAGGCTTATGATTTGCTGTGGTGACTCCAAAAATAGAAAAGCTGTAAGGAAATAAGAACAGAATTGTAGAAGTCTTTTATGTGCATTTTCCTTTTTTCAAAATTGTAGATTAGAAACTCTTGGTAAGCCTCCTAAACTAAGCTAAACTGATTTCCTTTACTACTTGCAGGAGCACAGAGTATTCCTTACAACTGGCCTCTGACATCTCTGCACAAGCTTATTTACTCATCAGCTCTAAAAGCTAACCCTCTTTTTATAACAATTTCCAATGTTACTCCATTTTGTATCAGAACATGAGCAGTGCTGTCTGAGGCTCCAGGCTGTGCCCTCTGATTGTGCAGCGACAATAGAGGTCCTCTCACCGGATGGACCCACGCTGGGCTTTAATTGGACCCCTGCTCGGAGCTAAAGAACACACATAAAGACAGGAATGTCTGGATCTCTGCCTCCTCACAGATCAGGTTTAGAACAGCACACAGGCAGGTTATGGGGGCGCTCTTTTTACCGTTGTGAAATACGGCCACGCATTAGGTCAGACTTAACCAAAATAACACATGATATACTAGTCCAACAGCTCTGGGCTACTTGTTGATCCGAGCAGGTTAGGAGTTGACACAATTGTGGAGCTAAATCACAGAAAAATACTGCACTTTGTCCCATTAAAAATTCAAATTTCCTTGTGTCATTTAATGTACACTAATGGCATTGTCTTGTCAGACTCTACACAAAATGATTGCATTGAAGATGACATGCGCTTGTTGTCTCCTCGCAGACAAATGGGACAGACATCAGAGGTATCCGCATCACTCCAAACAGACAGTGACCTCTGACCCCCAGCAGACAGGACATGTAAACAACACACATTCTCTCCTGTCCTAATGACCAGCGCACTGATAAATGAACACACAGAATGCTCTTGTTTTGTATGTATATGAGCAGTTTGAACTGGAAACTGACCTACTGCATGCAATTTCCTCATATTTCTTAATGATAAATAAAAAAAAAAAAAAAAAACTGAACAATGCATGTGTTTACATGCACTTCCAGGTTATGTGCCTTATCCCAGTTATGACAGTATTCTGGATATGATTCTGCGAAACCTTGATACTCATATCCCTGTATACAAGACAAAATATAGTATCCTGGATATATAGGGGAGCACTCTGGCATAGTTTCTAACACATTTCTAGTGACAGAGAGACAGAGAGAAAAATATCCAAATAACTATGTAGTAAAGACTATAGTGTGCTATCAGAGCAGCAGTGCAAGACGATATGAAGAGTGGAAAAAAGCTGTAGTTTAGTCCGAGAGCAGCAGAGATACGGCCACTGCAACCAGCGCTGGCCATAAATTGTTTAATAGATTGTGCTGCTTTGTTGAGTATTATGAAATTAGGAGTTTTGAGAGCTCAGGTACAAGTTACTGTGTGGGAAAGTTGAGGCTCTCTGGAGTTCGCACATGCTCAGTTTACCTGCTGTGGTCAGAAACCAGGATACTGTGTTTACATGTCACAGTATCCCAGTTTCTATCAGAGTTTTCCAGGTAGAGTATCCCCGTTGGATATAGATTTTAGAAAAAACAAAAAAACAAACTGGATACTCAAGTGCATGTAAACACTTTTGATGTAAATGAGAAATACTGAAATGTAACATCTCAACAAGAAGCGCTCAAAGAGGACATACACAGACCTGGATTTGAACTTGGGGTCTTCTTTTTTAGAAGTAAATGCTCTTATATCCCACTTAGAATCCTAAAAGGCCGGTGGAGGGCAGGTAAGAATTCTATGGTAGAATCTGCTGCTTAAGATTGAAAATGCAGATGTCATGGTGTGGTTTATGGCTAATATCTCTGTAATTACTAGGTTTATCAAAAACTGGCACAAAGTTCTATGTATTTCTTGTCAGTACAAATGACCTAAAGTGAAGTTATTTCTTCAGTATAACATCAAAAAGTGGTGATGCTATTCTAAAACACTGGTGTGATTGCTGTCAGTAGACTCAGCATTAAGCCTCAAGAGCCTCAAGACTTTTTTTTCTTAGATCTTTTGTTGCTGGAGTTGGTATCTGACCACAATGGTAGAAAATCCAGAACAAGATTCCTAATTAAGTTATCTTAATTAGGTTTTGCTTCAACAACAAAAACAAACTTTCCTTGGTGTATTACTAACGTTTTCATAAAAATTAAAATTATCTTTGAACTTAACAAACCAGTACTACAATGCCTGGAAATAAATTATGCACCAAAATAAAATAACATGTTATTGCCTATAACTATTCTATTTGTATTTTACCTTTTACCAGTGTTTCTGGAAGATATTTTTGGCCATTTTTAGGCTTTATTAAACAGTATACAGCACAGTAGTGACAGGAAATCATGGGGAAGAGACATTTGTCAAAGTGTTGAAGGGTCGGTAGTGTGAATCTCGTCCCAAACACATCCTGTTGTTGTGTCCATGGGCAAGACACTTTTCCCACATTGCCTACTCCAGTAACAGAATGTGGCTGGTTGCGACAGAAAAGATAACATAACAAATCAACGTGTAACTTTGGCCAAAAGATTAAAAAAAAAAAAAAGTTTGCTTAGCTGTGGAGAACCTATATGTCATGTGCATACGATATCGCACTTCTCTGTCAAATTTAACAGAATGCTAAGACGCTGAATACAAACGAACAATACATTTTGGACACAAGGAAGGTTGGGAGAAATTTAAGGTAATCCTAAAAGGGTCTAACCTCAACTTACTGTAAAATCTTCATGCCAGTTGAACAAATGTGGTTCTGAACTTTTAATACCTCAATGTTCTCACAGATAAATTCTGAAACTTTGACAATGATGAGCTGTTACTTTAGTAAACTGTTGCCATTGCGTCATGTAAGTCAATCCTGACATGAATTCACATCCAAACATCCATCACTTTGTCAGAGCGCGTCCCGTGGCGAGGTATGCTGGCAGAGAAAGGGGGCCCCGGCTGGTTTCTGCGGAGTCGGAGCCTGAGAGATGAGCTGCACTGGGGCCCCATCCGTGACTGAGTGGGTGCTACAACGCCAAGCCCAGAAGTGGAGGGTCACAGCGGGGGTTAACTAAATGAAGGCAGGGAATTTACGAGCGTCCGTGCTTCAGAGACAGAGACAGACCTCAGATTATAGAGTGTGTGAGAGCAGGAGGTGTTCGTGTGCATTTAGTGGGATCTACGCCTACTTCACAGGCCATACGTTGTGACCGAATGATGAGGCTCCTCTGCTGTGTTCATTTGACACACTGTTGGACTGTGGCACTGTGTAAACTGAGACAAAGCAGCTGAGGGCAGGAGTCCTGGCTTCACCTCACATTATCTGCTGTACGTATATATATATATATATATATATATATATATATATATATATATATATATATATATATATATATATATGGTATGTGTGTATGTTTGATGTACTGCATATGTGCAATATTAGGCAGATGTGTCCCATGCGTTCAGTGTGCCTTACATTACACCACAGAATTCTATTTGGTGCATATAGTGTTTATGGGTGGATTAAGCTGCAAAAACTTTTTTTTCCGGCCATATCTGTGGTGCACTGGGTCTGAAGTTTTTAAAGATATAGATATATAGAATTTTTTTCATAAATTACTCAAATCAGCGTCATATGGTGTGACAGGCAAATAATTTAATATAAAATAAAAAATAGATATAGTTCCTTAAAACACTACCCATGCCTTTAACTGTTATTTAGACATTTGCCATTTTCACTGCACAAATTTGCTACATTTTGCACTTTTTTATTACTAATTGTGCAAAATTCTTTACCTTTTTTGAGCCTCCAAAGAAATTTTAATTTAATGTTGACAAATCTTGATAAAATTCTGCTAAAATGCTTAAGGCTGAAGGTATTCTCCTTCAGTTCTACCAATATTTCTAGAGATTTTTTAATGATTTTATACTTTTTCACAATTCTGAATGTCACATCATATGATATGACATCCCACCATATCCCACCAACACCATCACAGCATATGCATATATTAGAGTATGTGTAGTATTGTGGTCTTTGTTTTTGAAGTAGAAACTGTCTTCCATAATTTGCACCAGGATCAGCCACCGAGAAGCTGAGAAACAAGTTCAGACACCAGAGATCTTCCTATGACAAATTCTGTTGTTAGTGTTATTCCATTATAACCATACATGTCTGCATTAACCGTAGTAAAGCCATTTTATGCCTTGTTTTCCAAAGTGTATCCAGACTTTTTCAGAAGCACCAGAATATGTAAACATTTTTGCAAGTATTCCAAGGTTCTGAATATACTTTAGCTGGTCAAAAGTATAGGGCCAAGTAAAAACAAAACAATGGCCATAGATATTAAATATTTAGAATGATGCAGAAAGTATCCAGATGCCTTTTATTTTTTAAATTATATTTTGTTGCAGCCTGGTACTAAAATCACTTCACTTCATTTTTATTTCTGTTTATCTGCACTGACTACTCCACATTAACAGAATGGAAACTGAATTCTTGAAATGTTTGCCAAGAAATGAAAAAAGAAATTTCACATTGCAATAGTATTGCAACCCTTTGCGACAGTATTTGAAATTTAGCTCAGGCCTCTCCCATTTCTCAATCATAGCTGTGATGTTTCTGCACCTTCAGAGTCCACCGCCTGCCTTGACTGGTTATGATTTGGAAAAGCACACATCTACTGTAAATAAAAGCCTTACTGCTGACAGAGCAAATACCAAGCAATGAGGTAAAAAAACTGCCTGCAGAGCTAAGAGGTAAGGTTGTTACACACAAAGCTGGGAAAGGCTACAAAACCTTCTGCTGCACTGATGTTTCTGAGGAGCACAGTGTCTTCTATTATTCTTACATGGAAGAAGTTTGCAACAACCAAGAGTGGGGAAAGTGAGCCATCAGGAAACAAGGGCCGGAGTAAGAGAAGTGACCAGGAACCCAATGGTCTCAGATGTACAAACTAGTTTTGACTTCTCTGAGCTGGCTCTGAGGACTATCTGACAGGGCAATAGTCTCTAGTGTTGCCTAATTGAGCTTGAGAGAATTTGCAAAGAAATATGGCAAAAACAAAACAATCCAGGTGTGAAAAGCTTGTTGCACCATACCCAAACAGGGTATCTTTTTTCATATGTTTGAGAAAAAAAAAAAGAAAAAAGGTTTTTACTTTGTTTTTGTTTTTTGTGGTGTACTGAGTATAGAATTTTAATAATCAAAAATAATTTTACACTATCAGGCTGCTATGTTATGTATAATTAAAAAATAATTACAAATATAAATATAAAATTAAAAACATTTAAACAAGTAAAAGGAGTCTGAATACTTAGCACCTATTTCATTTAGGCACACAGAGGCAACAATTCTCACATTAGTGTTAAACTTTACAAGCAAACTCAAAAACATTTCATTCCAGTTTACAATAGTTAACATTATTGCTGGTTGAATAAATATATCCCTTATTCATATTTTACTTGCTGTTACTGTTGACTGCCTTTCAGGAAGTGTTATTAATTTTCAGATAATGACAAGCAATAATGTCGAGACACTTCCACACGTCACCAACACACAACTCACCCTGTTCAGATAAGAAGGCTCGCCTGTGTTCTGCAGCGGTCTATATGTGGAGAGGGGCCCTAGATCTCAGCAGACAACAAGGCGATAGGACACTTCATCACAGCCCTCAGCTCTCTCTCTGATAGCTCCAGTTTGTCTGCCTGAGTTTATGCTTTGTGATAGTATGGAAAAACTAGGATTTGTCTTTTCGGACCGTTGGGAAGTCATACAGTGGATCAGGTTATAGAGGCATGTGGTTTTAATTTGATTCTTTGCAAAGTCCACTCATTTCTCTTGATTAACGCCAAACTGTGCTAATGCTATTATTCGATGCATTGTCAAAGTAATAACAGATGATCGAACTGGATGCAATCCATCTAACACAGTTCAGAGAAAGATAGAGCAGACTTTTGAGGTCACTCTTCCACAATATGTACTGTAGTATACATTATACATTTCTAGTAACTATAAGTAATGCACTCAAAGTTTCCCACAATGCATCAAAAAATAGTGAACAGAGAAGGTAAAGTAAATGGTAAAAATAAAACAAAAAAACGTATTGCTTGGCATGTTGTCAGAACATGTCCATAACTTATTCATTCATTCATCTTATTCCTGTTAGGGGTCACAGGTGACTGGAGACTATCCCAGCAGCTATGGGCCTTAGGCGGAGCACACACTGGACAGTGACAAGTAGAGCTCATGCCTATTGTTTACGCTTCCAGATCGTACTGGGAAGCAGTTTTCAGCAACAAAAAAATGTATGCATTTATTGTCATATTTTTACCATCAGCATTACAATGCAGTTGAATGGCATTACCACACTGTAAAAAAAAAGAAAAAAAAAGAAAAAGAAAAATCAGTAAATTGGTAAAATACTGGTAGCTGTGGTTGCTAGAATTTGACAAAAATAATTACAAAATAATTGAAATTGAACTGAAAATAATCTTGTGACAGTGTTCAACTTTACAGTAAATAACTTTTCCAGTACACTATTGTAAAAAAATACTTTTTTTATTTTAATCAGAGACAATTAGTCACAAAGACATGGCAGAAAAAAGGATGCAGCCATTAATTTACTGTAGAAAAATGTATACTGCCAAGATTTTTTGCAGTAATATTCCAGCAACCACTGATGCCAGTATTTTACAGATTCTTTTGATAGTGTGTAGAGAAACACAGTCAGAGCTGTAGTAGCAGTGTGTCAGTGTGCACACATTCACAGAACCGCCACATAACTGGCATGCAGCAGACGCCAAAAAAGCCACGAGCAGAGTGTCTGGGGCCTAACACAATGAGGACTTGCAGAGTTAACCCAGAGAGATTGTCTGACGGCCGGAGGATTGATCTCACAACCTTCTTGCTGGGAGGCAAGAGCACTAACCACTGCACATGTCCTCCAGGCTACAGTCTACAGTTCTGTAGAACAAATACACTCAACACTGTTTAACTAGGAAATAAAGGCCAGTACATCTGGAGACAGTGCAATGTCTACAAACTATCACTGAAATTCAAAATACTCACAACTCATACTACATCTAAAATGCAGAAAGTCACTGGATAAAGTCCAGGACTTTATTTGTGACATTTCGGACTAAAATTTGATAAAATATTTGAAATCTAAATATGTAAAACTAAATTGGCTTTATTTTTGGAGGTCAAAACATGAACTGATGGGCAAATATATAGAGACATGGCCCAACTGTGCTAAAAGTGTGTACACTCTGCCACTATGTCCCTTACACTTATCTATTTGAAAATACTGCATCAAGTCCAAAACTTTATTTTATATGAATAACGCAGACATAAAATAGTGGGTTAGTGTCAGAAATCTTGCACTATGTAATTTATTTTGCAGCTCTACATACACTATATGGTAAATTAATGGTTGGGGACTTTAACCAATGGACACATGCATGGACAATTTTCAATATGACTGTCCTCTCTGCACAATATTTAGATAACTGTTGCTCAACTTGCTTCCTGATTGAAGTGTTTATTAGTAATCATAATCTAGTAAACCCACTTTTTGTTTACTATATTTTGATCATACTACTATTACTGCCTCTCTATTCTAAAAATAATGGTGCCTTGCAAGCTCGAGGTTAAGCACAATGTACATATGGTGCTGACTTTGGACTTGTGTAATAGTCTGGATACACCTTTGTGATGGTGATAGCTTATGTCATTTACAATATTTTTTTCCCACTTCAGAAACTTGACACTTCTAATTTTCTTGGCAATTTTTTTCAGACATGAATAGGGCATACCCTCTCCTAATGCTGTCCCATGTGAGGACATTAATCACTTTCAAACACAACCACACAGAGCATTGGATTTCCCTTTCATATTTTTACAAAGGCTACACTTGAGCTTAGCGCACAGTGGGCTCCAGTCTGTGTCCACCATAACCCACTGTGGTGCTGATAGCTGGACCTAATTCAATATTTGGAGTTTCCAAAAAGCTGTGGGGGAGAGTCTGGCGGTGATGGCTCCATCCCGAGCTCAGCACCATCCATCTCTTTTCCCCTTTCCCCTCGCCGACGTTGTGCCGAGCGCCGCGCCACTTGAGATCCATCCGCCGAGCATATTTGTCGTACGACTGCCAGTTGTGTGTACCATCCATTACGACGCAGGCAGATACATTGTCTTGGGCTGGTATAAATCCACGCTCAGCAGTAAGTCAGGGTCAAGTGATTTAAACACAGGGCCACGCCGCTTGTATGCATTAACTCACATTTCAGAGACAGGACACGGAAACCTGTTACTGTATGCGCAAAGGCCGTAATGGGAGTGTTGTTTAAAGTATGGCGGAATCTGCTCCGAGTCTTTCAGGGGTCACCCGTTGAAGAACTGCAGAACCACAGGGCGAGGGAGTGCGCACTTGGAAGTTTTCCTCCTCCCTAGAGCTCTTTGGAGGAGAAAGAAAGTGGTGAATGGTGCAGGCACACTTGTACTCACGCATGTCTGTGAACGCTTTGGGCAACGAATTTTCACCATGAAAGAGTAAAAAAACAAAACAAAACAAACAAACAAACAAACAAACAAACAAAAAAAAAAAAAAAAGGAAATAGGAGAATGAATCAAAACTTTGAAACACATGAAACTCCTAGGTCACATGTATTGGACAGTATTTGCATTACAATAAAGAGGGAGAAAATGTTTTTATTGTAATCACTTTATTTTGTAATTAAATAAACAAAGAAAAGACAATGAAACTCCTAGGTCACATGTATTGGACAGTATTTGCATTACAATAAAGAGGGAGAAAATGTTTTTATTGTAATCACTTTATTTTGTAATTAAATAAACAAAGAAAAGACAATGTATAATAGACCAATTGTTGCTCATTTATTTTGAAAATAAAAATAAAAACTGGACAGAAGAAGAATGGTTGTTTAAGAATTGTTTAGTGAATTTATTATATAATGTCACTGTCGCTGACAAGAGCTGCAAAAGCCTCCCACGGCAGCACAAACCGCACATCAGTTCATGGCTTTATACAGCGATTCTCAAACTGTTGTCCAGGTACCACTGGTGGATAGTCGGTTAGTCTTGGTTTAGTCCTGGTTTGATCTTGGTTTAGTCCCATGTTAGCCCTGCTTTAGTTCTGATTTAGGTTGTTTTGAGTCAAATAAAGCGGGTACTTTGAAAGTCAAATATTTCCGAGGTGGTACTTTGTATAGACTGGAGTAACTGTCTATACACACAGTTTTAGCTAGCATCCTTTTTTCCTCCTTTCTTTTCTCACTTTTGTCTCCTGCTGGATCTCCAATATCAATACAAAATTCTGTTGGTGAGAAAGTGCATGGACCCCACACACCCAACCCAGCCGTCCACGTTTAGCCGGAGCTGGGGGATGATGAAGTGCTAAGAGGGGCAGGGTGGTAATCTCTGGATGAGAATTGAGGAGATGCAGTGTGTGTCCCAATGGCTCACTTGAAACAGTTCTGCAGAGCCGCTGGTAATACTCTGGCATTACAATATTACGCACAGGGACTCCTCACTTGTGTCAATTGGTCTGGTGCCAAAGCCGATGGTGGTGTTAAATGAGCACTGGATTGCTGCACTTGAACAATTTATTTGGAACTCTGTCGATAAAGTGTGTGAATGGGCATCATAATTCGCAAAAGGATCTTGTGCACTAAAATAACTCTGCAAAGTGAATCAAAGGACAAGTCTGGATATGTACAGATGCAATATTTTTTCAGAAAAGTAAAACATATCTTGTAGAAAATGGGGCAATCCATTCAGCCCACTAGAATGCATATAGACATTAACTAGATATCTTCAGAGATTTAGAGAGTTGATGATGCTAAAATAGGTTAATGTTGATACACTCGCCAATGCTTTCTGACCAGGCTCTGATATTACTTAGGTGTGGTCAATGGGTTGTTAGTTTCAAAAATCATCATGTTCATTCATAATTGGCAATCCATAGTGGTTAATGCTAATTTTGCTGATTAAAATGTAATTTTGTCTTTTTAACTTTTTAGAGGTTCTGTTTACAAGCACCAACAGAGTGTGTAGGTAGCCTCACTTACACACATCTTTCGTTTCTGCTTTGTCTTTCACTACAGCAAATCATCTGCCTCCTAGCATGCAGTGAATCACATATTTTTTTGGTATTGAATTTTGTATTCAATTTGGTAAGAAGTTTTACACTCACTATTTATTTGGGCTTGGAACTGGCACAAAAAGTCCAGTGGGATTGCATTCAATGGGGTTTGTAACCTGGCCTGTCAGACAAACTCTTTTCCTATTCTATACAAAGAATTTAGTTGCTGCTGACCTGTAAGCAAAACAAACATGGCTGATTCTTGCTGGTTTTGCCATAAAACACCAAAATATGCTATATCATGAGCAGCTCTGTACTTATTTCTGAACAGGAACAGCAGAAGAAGCCAGTTGTACAAACACTTGCGGAAAAAGTCAGTTTGTTTGAATGAGGTTCTTATGTCAGGCGTCAACGAGACTTCACTCTTTTTAAAATGGAAACAAAACAAACAAAAAAAAAGTCCCACAGAGGACTGAACAACGGGGACTTCAGCAGAATCAACAGGTGACAAAGGAAAGCTTGTAAGTTTGTAAAGAAATATATACATGCTCAGTTTTCTGATAGTTTCAATGACTTGCCACGGAAATATCACTCTATACAAATCCCTCTCATTTTACCACTAATAATGTAGCCTAAAACAGCTAAATAATGTAATTTCTATCTGAGAAAACAAAGAAGTGTGATGGCACCAAGTAATGTCACACAGATGGAATTATCCTCTTGAAATTGTATGCTGTCCGCTGTTTGAAAAATTACGACTGACAGTTGCTCATCTCAGCCGCGGTCCTCACGGCCTCGTGTTGTTCATCATCCCGCTTCAACAATATTGACTTCTGTTGAGGAGATTAGTTGTCAAGCTTTTATTTTGTTAAGGGATCAAGGCCCTTCATGTCCTTACCTAAATATAACTTTACTCTGTAGCACGTTTGAAATCGCTGCTGCAGGTGGTATTTCATTTATGAGAACGTTGGAGAGCCTGAATGCCTCGGCTTGACCACTGGGCTCTGGGGGGATTATCTGATGAATTCATGTTTTACAGCAGCTGTTAGTGCGAAGTCACCAGGGGTCTAAAAGTGGCTGCGAAAGCCACCCGGCCATTGTGTCCAACGCTCCCATTAATTTTTCACTTGTCTCCGAATCTGACATTGGACCACATATAGAACCGCGCTACCAAACTTTACCTTGACAGATGACATCACCTGCTATAACTTTTATTGTGATAGAATTCAAAAACCCATGACCGTGCTTGCAGGGCTGTGTGACAGGGCATATCGGGCTACACCCAAAATTAAACGTCCCTAAGCCCGCTCTGAAGTATATAGTCCGCGTTGATAAGGATCGCCTGTAGGAACAACTATGCAGCACCTCCTAGGTCATTGGAGATTTTGATTTACGGTCCAGGAGTGGGCCAGGATTGACGATCTGCTAATGCCCACTCAGATGCTTGGATCGCAGACACCATTCGCAAGAGGCCAGTGGAGCAGGGCTAAATGAGAGCAGGTTGAAAATGTCACTAGCACGCACAACCTTCTCTGCCCCAGGGTCCTTCTCAGAACTGTAAACTCAATCTTCCAGGACCACTGACCACTTCTATAAAATCCCTTCTGCAGAAAGGTCTCCAGCAGCGTCACCGTAAATCAAAGTAGCAATCTACAAGTTAGCTCATGGGAAATCCCCAGTGCAGTAATGATACAGGAGTTTCTACAAGAAGGTCAGAAGTAAACTGCTCTTGGATTTCGGTGTAGTTGAGTGATCGCATCCAGAAGTCAGCTTGCACATTCAGAGCTATTTTCATATAATTTATTTGCTCATCTTCATCCACTTGTTCCAGTTAGGGGTCATGGGTGGACAATGGACAATGGCCAGTTTGTCACAGGGCTGACACCAAGATATTCCCATTCTCTCTCTAAGATTAATTTTCTCGGGGGAATTTAGAGTCACCAGTTCACCTAACACATGCATGTCTTTGGACAGTTGGGGGAGGCCAGAGTACCTCGATAGAACCTATGGGGAAGACGTGTAGACTCCACCCAAAGAGACTGTGTGATGACCGGCCCGAGGCTCAATCTCACGACCTCATTGCTGGGATGCAAGAGCACTAACTGCTCTGCCACTGTGCCAGTTTTTTGAAAGTAAAGTTTTTAAGTGGAAGTGCTACAACATCTGCCAAGTACTGCAACACAGACATAGATCATAGACATTAAACTTTTTTTGTTTTGTTTTTTAAAGTGAATATTCTTTTAACTAAAAAGTGCTAAAGTGTTCTTTTTATGCTTATTGCACAAAATAACCTCCCCAGTGAGTGCTGTTAGTAGCCCTGCAGGGACATGATATAACTTCAGATTGTTGAAAAAATATTGTTTCTTAAAGAATGTGTATTTAAAAAGCATGGAACAGGAATGTTTGTCCATTCTGGGGATTTCTTAAAATAGAAACATGCTTCTGTTATGCTTTGCATGCCATGTGCCATTAAAACAATTTTGTCCAAGTTTTTGTAACTTTGGCTGCCTGGCTTGTCACTTTAAGTGACATTGTGACACCTTTCAATGTCATTTTGACCAAGCTCAATTTTTATATGCACAAAAAACTATAATGCGACACTTAAAAAGTAAATATTACAAAGTTGGAAATTCACACTGTTTCTCACCAAAATGCAACAATGTAAGCGAGCAGATGCACCACAGATAATGTTTAAAAAAGATACAGCATGATGGTAAGCTGTAGATTAAAGCAGCTTTACTGTGCTTAATTTAAGTGCTTAATTTAGCTATAAACAAGATACGCATAAAAACAACAACAAATTATAGCATTTGAGGTAATTAATAAAAACAAAATACAAAACAATAGAAACTAGATTAAAGATTAAAAAGTTAATGTTTCAACTTGACCATGCAAAATAAAAAAAAAATATAAATGTAATTTTGTTATTTGTTACACATCTTTTCCAGTAATTTTTCACTAAATGTGCTGAAAGTATACTTAAAGTCACTCAGAGAAATTTGATAAAAAAAACAAATAAACAAACAAAAAGATTTCAATGGTAGATTAAAAAAACACACCTTGTCCAGATGACCTTCTTGTTGCACCTTTTTACTGAATTGTCCTGGATGACTGAGAACCAACACAAATGTAAATTAAAAAGTAGATTTAATAAAGAACAATAACTTCCAAAAAAGGCTAGACCACACATTCTCTAAGTGTTCAACATGTTCTTATAAATCTGTAGTTTCAACCTAATTAGATACAACTGATTCTACAAAACTAAATTACATTAACTAAATTACTAAATACTTACAAAAATGTAGTCTGAATCTAATTTAAATAAACATATTTTATGAGATGTCATCGGTGTGTCTGATGTAAAAGAATAATTTTGGGCTGTAACATTAAACCACATGATGTCTTTACTCAACATTATTAATTAATGTGATGCAACTCTAAGTTTTATTGTACTCTAAGCCAAGAGTATGTCATTGCAGTACTATATGTGAGCATTTTACCGTTGCGTTAACATTGTACAATACCTGGCTTGCATCACTACAATACATATTTTAGAAACTATCAACTTTTTGATGCAAAAGACCTATTGCTGGACAATACTAATTTCCTATATTTTTAAACCATATTAATTCCTCACAAACCATTATTATTATTATTATTTTTATTATTATTATTATTATTGTGAGATTACTTTTATTTGATTTGTCAAAGAATTTGTCATTGCTGTACTATTTCTATATTCCCAGATGTATTTTAGCTTTATGTTAACCTTGCACAATACCCGCCTAACATCACTGCTATACATAACAAACCATATGCTAACATTAGTTAACATTAGCTTTCTAAAAAAGATGAGACATCTGATTTTTCAAAGCAGATATTGGTTGCATTTATCTATAGCTTACTACATGTTAAATTTAACCAAATACACCTCATTCTAAATTAATTTTAAACATCTGAAAATGTTTGAGAAGCTATCTTTTGCATGCTAAAGCACTATAACTGGGCAATACTAATATCATTAACATTAACATTAACCCATATTATCTTTTCATTAATTACTGTAAGATGACTTTTATTCTACACTATAGAGACGACTCTGTCTCTTGTCACTCTTTCTATATTCCAATAAGTATTTTAGCTTTACATTATGTTACAGTATCTGCCTAACAACACTGCAATAGGCTATATTACAAACAATATGCTAGCATTAGCTTCCATTAACGTTAGCTTCCTGTAAAAAAAAAAAAAAAAAAAAGATTTTCATGGCAAGTATTTGTCTATATTTTACTTTATATTACGTTTAACCAACACATCTCAGTCCTGAATTTTAGAAGCTATTAATTTTTTGATGTGAAAGAAGTAATACTGGACATTACTGATAAGCCTATGCAATATTTTTATACCATATTATCTACTCACCAAACACTATTAATTATTGTGCGGTGAGTTTTATTCTACACTTTCAAGAAGACTCTGTCATTGTTGCACTATTTCTATATTCCAGTGCACATTTTAACTTTACGTTAGCCTTGTACAGTACCTGCCTAACAACACTGCAATATATAACTTAACATTACAAATGGTACTCTAGCATTAGCTTAAACTAATGTTAGCTTTCTCAAAAAAGACCAGACAATCAATTTTTACAGCAGGTTTTTGTAGTATTTTTATCTTTAGCTTACTAAGTATTAAGTTTAACCAAGTACATGTTGCTCTAAATTAAATTAAAACATATCAGTATTTTAGAAGCTGTCACCTTTTTGATGCTAAAGAACTATTTCCGGATGGTAATAACATCCTGTAACATTAAACCACAGTGTCTCTTCTCTAAACAGTATTAATTATTAGCCATTGCTGCTCTTTGTATATTCCCAGATGCATTTTAGCGTTACGTTAGCCCCTACGTTAACAGCGCCTGCCAAACAACACTGCAAAGAAACGTAACATTACCAACAGTGTGCAAACATTAGCTTCCAGTAACATTAGCTTCCTAAAAAGACTAGACAATCATAGCAAATATTAGTTGTATTTGTGTATATATTCCTTATTTAAAGTTGAACCAAATACATCTCAGTCTAAATTGAATTTAAACATTACGTTAGCTCTGCACAAGTCACCACATTGTTGTTTCCAATTCCTCTTCCTCTTTCCCCCCTCACTCTTCCATCTCCAGAAAGCCTCCTCTGAGTGATGAGAACAAGGCCCGTGTTCAGTGTGCTGTCATTTACTGTGACATGAATGTGCCTGGCTGTAGTATGTGTGATCGATCTATTTATGACCCTGTTTATGTAAAGCCCTGCCGAGTCTCCCTGATGCAGCTCTCTGCACTTTCAAATATCAATGGCCATCACTCACTTTTTATTGCTTTTTTTCTTCCATTCTGGGGCCGTGGCATTTGTTTTGCTGTGTGCAGAGGATATTAAAGATGAAAGTACACTGCGGGGGATCTGTACATGTATGGGTTAGCATTTATTGAATTAGTGCTATTTGCCCGAAGCTTCATTTTGTGCTCTGCAAAAATCAACATACATTTTTGAACATGTCCAGCAACTGGCAGCACTTTAAAGCATGTAAACTTGTGAATGCTGTTTTTTTAATTCAATTTTTCATTAGGTGGTTATTAAACCTTCCTTTCTTTTTGGCTTTTCCCTTACAAGGTCGCAGCGTGCAGTGATTTACATTTACATCAGATGCCCTTGGTGCCTCAACCATTTCCATTTATCCTGGCTTGGGACAGGCACAGAGCATTCAATAAAAAGGATAAATTTAATGTTTCTTCTTCATATTGTATTCTAACTTGAGTTCTAATGGGTTAATTTGGGGTGTGTGTACCTATGTTCCCCTCTATGTTCCCCGGTCCATAGAAATCAAGGAAAATAAATACTGGAGAACGTTGGTAACCCTAACCTTCATATTCTTCAGGTAACATAGGGCAAACCTCTATTTTTAGTTGGTGTACAAAGTTTATTATTTATTTTACAGGGGAAAAAAATCACATGCAATATTTGACATCCATTAACAATGTTAAAAAGCAGATAAAATGAGACAAACTCACTACACTAAACAGAAAATGTACTGCATTAGCATTGTTTTATTCTGATGCTAGTTGCTGCTACACCAAGCTAAACATACTTAACTTTGTAAAGTGGGTCAAGCCTGTGCCAGTTGTGCTGGTCTTGCATCAGACTTGCATAACTGGCACATATTACAAAGAAAATAATAATAAAAACAAATTCTATAATTGGAAAATGCCCAAATAGTGATATTCTGTTGTTACAGAGCTAGGTGATAAATTGTATTAATTTGATTAATTCATGTTTTTAATTTTGGACAATGTCAAAAATAGCAATATCTTAAAATAACATTTTGCAAAATTAGAGTCACACTGTTTCCTGTGTTGTGGCTAATGCTACTGCTAGCTCCAAAGCTGCTTAAATACTGACTGTGCAGACTGCGCAGATGCAAAAAACACTAATAATCTCAGAGAAAGCAGTCAGTTTACCTCAGTAATGTCCTCATGTAGCTGTGGCAGCAGTTTGGCTAAAATGAACAGTGTGATGTGGGATGTGCAGCAGGTAACGGTAACTTACATGTCTTTGTTTATGTATGCTAATTAGCCACATGCTCTGGAGTTAGCATCTTTTCACAGGCTTCTATGGTGTATAATTTATAATAGATCTGTTTTTTAGAAGCAGAGAGGGCTAAGAGATGTATGTCACTGTTAGAGCAATGCACTTTGCTGCTGCCATTTAGAATATAGAGCTCTAATCTAATTTAAAAAATAATAAACCTACATTTAAATAGCTTTTTATGCCAACAAGAGAAAAAAATTATTAAAATTGTAAACCGACTGAGAATAAAATATTTTATTTTTTAGCCATATTGCATTAAACAGAGACATAAGCACAGTTTAGTCGTGCTTTATCTAATCAAAAAGCAGCAGAAAAATGTTGCTTCAAAAATCATGATTTTGAGATCTTGAATTTTTGAGATCTGCTGGTAGGTGACTAGAAGATATTGTAAGCAGACAGGAGACTCAATTCTTTCTAGCTTTAGGAACCGAATGGAGTTATGATCACAGTCAATGAATAATCTCTGCTAAGGCCCTAAGTGTTGCAGGCAGGAAGTTATCATATCATTTACACTGCTCCACGTCTTGTCTGTACTTCAGATGTTGTAGGTGTGCTGTACGCCTCTGTCAGAGTGCCATGCAGGCCCGCGGTGTGCCACGGCCGCGTACGAGCCAGGACTTCTGCTATCGCACACATGCCCGGCCTTAAGAGGGCTTCTCGGGGCAATCCCAGTTACAAGCTCTGGTGTTAACCTGCTGGAGGACTCTTATCAGCGGCGTGTCATGTTCGCATTTTCCTCACAGCTCCTGGAGCCCTCGCTGTCATCTCCACACACTTGTAAGCCCCTCCCACCAGGACCACTCTTATCTCAACCACTAAAGTGGCAAACATATTTGTCCAAAGTTTTCCCACAGTCTCTGGACTTAGGAATTAGATATGGACACAGAATGGTAGATGCAGCATAGTATAGAGACAAATGTTTGCACAAGAGTAATTGAGAACTGATTCTAATTTTCTGTGACAACTTAGCCAAGAGGCAGCATAAGAGGCAGGTGCAAGACAAGAAAAACAACAAAAATACAATTTAACAGCATATTATATGTGGTGTGGTATTAGACAATCGATATAATATATATGGCATAAATAAAGGGAAGACATTACAGGCAAAACATTTTTTTTTTTCAATTTTGAGGTGTTGGGCCAGTTTGCTCCCTTATCATATGGCTTTAACACTGAAATAAAGAAAATGTCCAGATTACACATTAGGATGTTCACTTTAATATGTTTAGCTACTTGTGTCCATAGATTTCTATTGGTATATTCATTTCAAATACTGTTTTCTCAAAATGAGTTTTTCCGCACACTCTGAGTCAGATGTCTCCACTTCAGTAGTGCCTACAAGCACCAACATTTCCAGTCTTGTACTTAACAATATTTTGAAGGCTTTTGCAGAAAGATTTGATGATATATAATTCCTAGCTTGATTTATTGGGCATTTACACCTAAAAAAAACGTGAAATTAGATTTATAAAGACTATTGTCAGTGTCTTCTATTTACTGAAGGACAAAATCAGATACCCATAATCCCCTCAGTAAAAGCCTTTTTATGTAACATGTCAACAACATGAATCAAAAATGTTTAACCTGGCTCAGTCTAATATTTAGATTTTGTTTTTTGAAATGTGTGCATATTTACATATGAAAACATTAAATGACCCAATACTTGCAATTTTTTTTTTTCCATATTCACGTCAACATGATAGACAGGAAAAGTTTCTGTTTCTGTTTCTGTTTCTTAAAAAAAAAAAAAAAATCATATTTACCTGCAGTGTCTCGCCTTATGGGTAAAAGCAATATTGAACCATTGTTTTGTACATAATACTTACAGGAGGAGAGCAGAATGAATGAGCTAAGCTTTAGAGTCTGTAATAATTCCAGTTGCTTGCAGCAAACTGGAATGAGGACCAAAGAGGTACAGGCTTTCAGGAGGAGAAAGATGCTAGAAAGATGAAGCTGCTAGAAGGTAGACAGCATCAAATGTTACACATATTGAGTAATGATGACAATAATATAAAGGATTTCTTTGAGTTAAGTAATTGCAGGAGCAAAGAAAACATTTTTCCATTGTTTTTTGACATTATTTACAGATTGATCTTTGTATTTCAGAAAATGTAAATACATGCAGATAAGATTACATATCTTGGGTTTTCGCCAAGTTACTAATGTGTTGATAAGGAGCATTAAACCGAATCCCACTGATAGTGTGTGATGGACATTGACAAAGTGGTCTCCTGTTGCAGCTGCAGGCCCCCACCCAGCGCTGACCCCCTCTGAAGGTGCTTACTTCAGGGAACAATGAAAGCGATGCACAGGCGGAAACTCAAGCTGGTTAGGTTATACCTCTAGTGTTGAGTCCACTCACGGTTTCCTGAAAGTTTCAATTGACTTAATGGGCGTGGGCTTAGAGAGACTGCAGCCAGGCCTTTCAAGTGATTTCTATGGATTGTAGTCTTTCATGGAGAGACCTGGAAATGTGGGAAAGCAATGGTGAGAATTTTGGGAATATGGCAGCTTTTTCGACAAAAACTGAAGACGTTTCAAATGGCTTTTTGTGATATCAACACTGATGCTATGGGATATGTGAGTGTGAGTTACTTTTATGTTACTTTTGGCCTAAATGCTAACCCAAAGGCAGCCAATTGCATTATTTGTATTTTTAGATCTGCTATTTTGTTAATCACATGTCACAAAATATCACGTTGTATCAATATCATAATATTAAAAATTGCCATATCCCTCTTGTGTTAAGCCCTTGACTCAGTATATATCCTGATATTTATGACAAATACACAAAATAACTGTCCAAGTAAATATAAAAGTGTGTCATCTGACTGCAATGCCACCTGTAATATCTAATGACAGTGTGTGCAGAGAAATTTGCCTATTCCAGCACTGGAAAATAAATAAATGTAATGTGCATAATGTTTACCAAAAATGTCAATAACTGCCATTGCTGCCAATGCCATTGTTTAAACACCATATTAGTCCTGTCATCAGACTTGAAAACAGCTCTGCTTGTGTATATGTATAAGACATGGTCCCATATGAACCATATGAATTTCAATGTGTATAAATTGGCCATAGTTGTTTGTAAAGCCTGGAAGAAACTTCAGTCTTGTTTATTTAGATAAATAATTTTTGATTGCGTATTTTTGTGAATATCAGCTGCACCTTCTCTCTGCAAGTGGTCTTTTGTTTAGTTGATGGTGTCTTATAAGCCCAAGTAAGGGCTGGGCAGGTTTGTATGCAAGACACAATAATAAAAATTCACTCATTCAGAATTGATTCATTCATTCATGAGCCATCTTGGATTCTTAGGACCTCAGGGACAGGTCTTCTGCTGGTGCCCAGAGTCAGGACTAAACTCTGTGAAGTAGTGTTTTAGTTTTATGCAGCAAAAATCTGGAACAGTCTTCCTGACGATGTTAGACAGGACCTCTACTCTTCAAGTCCAGACTTAAAACATTTTTTTTTTTATCTGTGTATGTCAACTTAAAGTGTTTTATCTGCACTCTTCTCTTTCATTTTCATTCTAATTCTTGTCATTGCACTTTTAACTTTTTTGGTAAAGCACTTTGAGTTACCTGTATATGAATTGTGCTACACAAATAAACTTGGCTTGCCTAACACTGGACTCAAATGTACAGTTTTTTTTTTTTTTTTTTTTTTTACTTTATTTATAAATTTTGACATGAACACATAAATTAAACATGTACACAAAATGAAGAGAAAGACAAAAAAGGTACAGACAGCTTCAGACAGTAAAAAAGATAAATCATTACCAAGCAACTTAAATACCAACAACCTTATTCAAGAATAAATAAGGAATAAATTACAATAAATGTACAAAATGCATAGACATACAAAAATAAAATAAAAGTTTTAAAACACATCTCCTGGCATGGCCCAAACCACAATCATACTAGCATTGTTATCTAAATTTTATCTAAATAACTTTTCTAAAAAGTGCTATCAAAAGTACAGTTTTAACCCAAGCTCTTAATTTTAATTTAAGGAAATGTATGATTATTTTGTACACGGGTACGGTTTCTACTTTGCTTTTCTAAGTAAAATAAAAAAAGCACCCAGGTGGCTAGTTTGTTAAGCGGAGGAGTGGGTAGTTTTTGGGTGACACAGCTGTAGCATAAATGCAAGTGGGTAAGATAAATAGATGCAGAAGTGGCATCTATTTACAATTGTCCAAGAGCGTGGTGGCTGTCGCTGGCCATTTGATGGTCCATCTCCGGCTCACGTTGGCACCTCTAAGCGTCCTCCGGGATTAGGACTTGTCAATGGGCCCCTCTGCTCCCCACACTCCGCCGTAGCCGCTCAAATCTCTAGTTCTTAGGCCGCTGTGTATGATAGTGACTGGGCCAGCTCGCGGCTTGATTAGCGCAGTTAGCCCTCCTAAGGCTCTGGCTGTTTACAGTGGATTATACGGAGGGAGGCAGGGGTTAAGTCCTAGCCAGGCAGCCACCCAGCACTGCGCAGCCACCCAGCACCGCAACCTCCCCTCCTCCTCCCTCCCTACACCCAGCACCCACCCACGGGAGCACAGGCCCAGGGCTGACAGGTAGCGGGATTTGGCACAGCACTTTGCATGAGAGCCAACAAGAAAAACTGAACATGGCGGATTAGCTCGGGATTATGTTGTCAGAGTTTGCCTTGATGGACAAACTGCAGAGGAATAAATTGCAATCTGTTTGAGGAGCGCGCCGCCTTGCAAGCAAGCAAAAGCAAGCAGGCGTCCGTTTGTGTCAGCGGCTGTCCAAAGTGACAGGAGGAAGAGAAAATCATTAATAATTTATAAACAGTGTCCTCTGCCATTACGGACGTCTGCCCGCTGGCTGGACGAGAGATTTGGATGTGTGTCTGTGCTGCTGACCCCTAGCATCAGGAGCTGGGTCCCGTTTAAAGCATCAAAACAAAATGACAACTTTTGTGTAATGGTGGTGAAAGCTATAGGTTGCTAAAGTGATGCTAACAGCTCATTTGTGACCGTTAGCGAAAGAAGTGACGCAGGAAGGCGCCATATCTCTTGGACCAAGAGAGGTAATCCAATGTCATGTCATGTTTTTTGTAAGCTCTGATCATTTTTAAAAGTAACAACTGGTCAAACTGCATTGCATAAAGTACGTGGTGCAAAAATAGTGGTGCAATTTTAATGTCTTTTCTGTTCTAGTCTAGATTCATTTTTAAACATTAATTTGACATTTTTTCTATATATTGTAAATCTTTGTGTTTTAGGCTCTTTATGGCTTGTGTTGACCCTCTCTAGTACACTGCTGCTTTGTCTCCACTTCTGCAGTACAGTATTATAACATGACATGTGGAATGCACTTAATTCTGTTACATAAGATGTTTTTGCCTTTAGCATTTTGTCTGTTCTGTCATGTTCTTGTAATTCTGTAAATGTACTTACTGTAGCTATCAGGAAATGTATTAAAATGTAACTCTGCATTTGCATTGAATGGATGGAAAGATAGTTTAGCTATAGGCATACACACACTTCATTTTTTACTAACAAAAATGTATGCATTTTCACCAAGTAAATTCATAAATGCTATGTAGTGCCATTGCATTTTTCTATTGCAAAGATTGAGAATCCAGCAGTTAGACCCCAAACTACAGTGTGAAAAACAAACAAAAATATATTTATTGTTATAAGTTTACAATTACCATCAGCAAAACACATACCTGATGCATTTTTTAAATGTTTGACGTATTACTGGCACTGATGGACAGTGAATTAGGACTCTTTTTTTTAATAAAGATTTGTGTTTGCTAAGGATGGCGATATGGACTTAAAATAATAATAATATATTTTGTAATTAATCATGATAACAATAAATCACAATATATTAGTGACAGGCATAGGCCTAGGAGCTTCAAAACTTTACCCAAATAATGATTCAAAGTTTTCACAGTGATGTCACATCTAGAAGTTAGCCTTCTCTTGGAGGGCAAGATTATTGGTTTAACATTACTCCTGACTGTCAGCTGAAGCCCCTGTTTATTCAAGTTAGGATCTGTGTTCTTACAGAATCTCAACAGAGAAAACTGACTCAGAAATAAGATGATGTAGATTTGTGCTGTTAAAGGAGACTCTCTCCTCAGGGAGGTTGAGCTGTGGTACAGTTAACTGTTTAAATACACACGTAACGTTATTTGAAACAAACATACAGTATTTAAATGAAATTCCCTTAAGCTAGCGTTGGCTAACTGCAGTTTGTGTCTGTCTGTCAGTCGTACTCACCTTTTATGATGAAAAACAAATGCCCTTACCATACCCCGGGTTGATGACCCAAAAACTGACTGAAAAAATAACATTTGGTGGGTTTTTAAGTTTGCTTCGGGTCACGGCAGCAGAGAGGTTTTCTGAAGTCCAGCTCTGGCAGTGACCTGGCTGTTGTCAGCAGCTCAAACAGGGCAGCCGTGCCTCATACAGGTCACAGGTCCCCAATATTTGTAGTATTAGTCCATATCCTGAGTTGTCAGGGCATCTAAATACTCCTCATGTCCACTGTGTGTAGCCATGTTTGTTTTGCCCTCCATGAAATGCAAAAGTCACGTGACTTGCAACAAAAATATGTCATCAACTTGGCCTTATTGTCCTTACCGGGCAAAGACAACTATGCATCATGGGGAATTTTTTTTACCGGTATATATTGGAAATGAGAAAATATCACTCATGCCTAGTGTTTACAGTAACCAGCCTATAGAGACAGTAAACACATGCCTATTCACACATGCCTTTTTTAATGTCATTACTATAAAGAAACACAGAGGCGGAGCTGCCAACAGCAACGTGACTCACTCTGTCACGAAACACAGTCACAGAACCGCCACATGTCACATTAGCAACTCTATGTTCCCACTGCCCTATGTTCCCACAGATTATTTTCCAATTATTTTCATGTTTAACCCTAACCCTAGCTAGTATTCTAACCTCTACATCTACGCTAGCCCTAAATCTTAGGGTTATGGTAACATAAGGCCTAATGTTGAAAACATTATAGGTAATATAGGTCTATGGGAACACAGAGCCTAATTTTGAAATGAGGGAACATAGCACTGTGGGAACATAGGGCTGACACTGTTAGCAGTCATTTGTTTGCATGGCCGCCTAGCTAACCTTAATAGAAGGATATTCTCAGACAGTCACTACAAAACTCCACTGTGATGAACCCTTAAAGAAAGGGAGGAGCTGAAAGTTACTTCAGGTCATGACAGAATATTGGAATTACAATGTGAGGCATATGAGAAATTAACTTGGTAACCAAAAGAGCATTTCTGCACAAGTTTTACAATGTATTTTCTTTGTTTCATCAGATAGTACAGTTGTTAAAGAACTATGCACAGATTAAACTAATTATTCCACTTCCAGAGTAAACACATTACGTGCCTCTCATCTGTTTTGTTTTTACTCCGTGCAGTCTGTCTGTATGGGACAAGGAAATTACTCGGTCGGAGAAGCTCACTGAGGACTGATTGGCAAAACGTATTAATGAGCTTTATTGCATTCCACTCTCTCCTCTGTCATTAGGAATGCATGTCTGTATGTTAAACATATGAATATGCATCGGCATAGCGCATTTGCTCTCAGAGTTAGTGGCGAGCCAACGCTGTGCTCAGAATAATAATCTCCACCGCAAATGAACTGCATTCTCTGTGGTGATGCTTTTAATTGAAAATAGGATTATAGTGTTTTTCATTTGTTTTTTGACTTGCACTGAATGCAAACTAGTGTCATTGCTTTTGTATATTTGCCTATATGATAAAAAGTCATTTGAATTGTTGCATGTTTTAATATAGAAGTTATAATCCCACAATAGTAATTTCTGATAAATAATAAGTCAATTGAGAGACTAAACATTTTCCAAATTCGCACTGCAGAGACGGACGCGGGTCATCCAAGGTCGCAGGCTAAAGGTTAACACATTACCTCAGTGCCACTCTCTCAGCTGATTGATGCGGTCTGGAGGAGGTTATGGTTAGATAAGGTATGCACAGTCGGAGAGGGGATGTCTCTTGAATAATAAATAACATTTTTTATCATAAATTCCCATTGCAATATGCTCCTGTCTGGTTCCCCTGACATACAGAAGACATCTTTGAAGGATCTCGAATGGAAAGTCCAATAGAATCTAACTTTGATAAACATTTTAAGGCTAATATTTCAAAGCTGTAACATCATAACCTACTTACTGCATGTTCATAAGATATGGAGGGAAAGGTAACCTATTCCCTATTAAAGGTAACTGTCAGCACGCTCCCAGACAAGAGAGATGACAGTACAAGTCAATCTCATAAGATTCTAGTGGCTTGTAATTTAGCCTTTCAAACACTAAAGCTTAAATGTTTAAAATATAGCACCCTTTGCTAGCTAATGTTCTTTACCCATTCACTGACAGCACACATAAATCCCAGTCAGTTGCCATAAACAGAGCCACTTGCTTCATCATTTAAAATTAAACAAGACAAATATACCAGCCCAGTTCTGAAAATGTTGTGTGTAAAATGTGAACACATAAAACTACATATAGAGTAGAAAAGAATAGTTTGATTGTCTTTGTACAGACAAAAATGAAAATTAAATGTGCTGACTGTAAAGTGCTTTGGCATTCAGTTTACGTTCATAAACACACATAATAATTGTTTTACTGGCACGTCTGGGAAGAAAAGAAGCATTTTTGGCAATGAATGTATTTGATGCCCATAATCATCAGGTCCTCATACAAAAGTGCATTGAAAACAAATATTATTGTGTACTGGGAATCACTGCATGCATTAATAACACTTAAGAAGTAACTCCACAAGTCATTGTCTGTAAACACAAGTTAAAATGTTAGCTAATGCTGAATCATGCAAAGAAAAATCATACTGTGTGTGAACATGTTTCACAAAAACTACTATCCTTTTGGGGCCAAAGCATATTTAAAATGGACTGAGATTTAAATGAAGAAGAAAACTGGGGACATATCAATTAAAATTAAAAAAAAGCTAAATCCAATTAGCCCTGAGAGCACAGCATGTTTTCATTATTTAAATTAGGTTTGCAGTTGTTATATAGCAAAGTGGGAAAAAAGCTGCTTTCTGAATCCTCCTTTCATACTTTCCATAGAAATTCGAAATGTTCCTAATTACATTTTCTGAACTTTATTCCTTTTTGATTTTGCATATAAAAGCTAAAGATCTTGCAGGTGCCGGTCTGTCTAAAGTGGTAGGTGTGTTGGTTGACCTCATGTGAACAAGCAGTCTAAACTCAGCTAACTTTGTGCCAGTGTCTGATTCTGAAGCAGCGTTTAATAGAGCCTCTCACAGCGCTCCTGCTGATCCCATTGTCTTGTTCTGCAGTGGTCGAACTGCTTCTCATTCTCCACACGCAGATTGACAGTGAAACCACCCAGCTCCTCTCAAGAACAAAGACACTATAAGTACAGAGCAGTCGTGAAGATGATATGAATACTGCTTTATTAACTGCACCACTAGATCAAAGATTCCAAATATTACAGATTACCAAATGCCTAACACTGCAAGAATTCCTAAAGACAAATTTTTACACCCCTGTCAAGGCAGAACTTGTTGGGGACACCGCAATTTACCTCAGTTGGTAAAGCATCTGGCCCATATACCTGGCAGCTATAGCCCAGGAATTCTATGAAGACTACAAAGTCCCCCTTCTTGTACAACAGCTAGATTCTCACAAGATTTGTCAGTTCACAGACTCTCAAAAATACATCTTGTCCTGCTCAGCACAATGTATATGCATTCAAACCACTGCTGGTTTGACGAATGGGAAGCAGTTTTGCTATTGCTAATATAAATAGTGTTCCTTTGATCAGATGATGTGGTTACTCACAGTTTGACCAGGTGCAAACAAATCCTCCAGAAGGTTCTGTGCAAGGCAAGCGTCCAGGTGAATGGAGGACCTGGAAGAGACCCACTGATGTTTGGAATCCCAATAAACACTAGAGAAGAGATGTACTGTAAGTAATAAATGCGCTTTTTCTTGCCTTTTGGTGTATTATTAGATTATTTTAATGACTATACTTCAGTACCAGTCAAAAATTTGGACACACATTCCTATTAAATTCTTAGTGATTCTCAAACTTTTCACACCAAATACCACCAATGACCATTCAAAAGAAATGGACTAAATCAGGAACACATTCCTTGTATTTAAGCCCTATTTTTGTACCTAATACCTAGGCAAGTATCTATTATTTTATTGTGATGTTTGCAGTGGGGTCTTGTTCTAGACACTTTTTTTTAGTGTGGTGATGAGCTGAGTAAGAAAAATCATAAATATTTGTGTAGAATTTTAATGTTTTATTATTTTTATTTATTATTTTTATTTATTTATGTATGTTTTTTGTTTGTTTGTTTGTTTTTATTTTTCTCTTTTTTCCCCTTTCTTCCCAGATTCAGTATTATAACATACACACAACCACACATACACACCTTTGTATCCTGGTCCACAGCTTGTGTCTTTATGTATGGTGTGTTAAATATATTTTATGTAATTATAACTCTTTATGTACTAGGGGTCACCTGTAAATACTGTATGCTCACTTGATTGACATAAAAAATGTGATGTGATAAAAAAAAAAGTGTGGATTAAAGTTTTTCTATTGTCCCTGCTAGTTGTATGGAGGATGAATAAAATATTCAATACAAAAATAGTGCACTAGCTAAATTTGACAAAACTAGCTTTTAAGAGAAATGGCTCACTTAACTTCTGGATAGGTTTAGGGGTAGTCATTTATCTACAAAACTATTGCCAAGCAGTTAAAGTCTACAATGATGTGCAATGGACTTGAAAGGACAAAAACAAGTGAAGAACTATAAATGAATTCTTGATCAGTGTATTTGGAGAAAAATCCATCAATGTTTTTCTTATGATCCAAACAGATTCGAGAATAGACCAGAAGTATTTTGAGCTCCAAACCCCTCAAAGCAAGCTAAACACATCCTCAGTTTACTCTTGTTTTAAATACCTAAACCAGCTCTGCCTGTTCACATGTAAGCAACTTCAGAAGTGCTCAATGAGTACATTCTCCATTTTCTTTGATTCTGAGTGGAGTTATTATCTTAGCTCTCGGTGGACGGCAGGGTAAACAGTAGCAGTAACAAGTATGATGTCTCTTTAAATAAACTTCATTTTGCGATAATATTTTAATGGGCAGTACAATCCCCCGGAGCGTTGACCCGGCGTTGATGTTCTTTGCACAAGACACAAGATTGAATTGCTATGTACATACAGGGCTGTTATCTGGTTTGGGGTGTAAAGAGTCTAGACTTTGTTAGACTTCCAAAACCCTTGCTCTAGTCACTAAGGTATGAATTTCCATGATCCTTGCCTGTTCAGAGTCTGTTAAAGTCAAGGTAGACGATACATGTCAAATAAAAACTCTTTGGGAGCAGCTGCTTTATAAAACTTCTTTGACACTAGCTGATGAAAGACAGTATATTCCAGCAAAGAAGTTGTTTCAAGGTTGTAACTGAGAAACAACCACTGCTTAGTAATTTTACTGTGTCCATTGTCAAAAGCCGGATATACGCTGCAAATTTTTTAATGAATAATGACAATTTTGGTCAATTGTCTGACAGATCGTAGGTGCAGTGAGAGGCAGTCACACTCTGCGACAAATCTTTGGTCGTAAGACGGCTCTATCTGTGACCTTTGTCCTTGTCTCACTAAATGGTGTACATCCAATGTTTTTGAGCTACAACAGATGATTTTTCCCTATTTTTTGTCTGAGACAGACGACATCGTGCAGTGTATACTCACACTGGCTGTACACATAGAGGCCACAGAGATGTTTTTATTACTAGACTATACCAGGACTAAACCAGCTCTAAACCAAGATTAAATATACTCTAAACCAGGTCTTATTTAGGAAAAAGACAGGATTAAACCTGTCTAAACAAGGACTAAACCAGGACTAAACCAGGTCTAAACCAAGACTAAACCAGGACCAAAGAAGGACCAAATCAGGACTAAATGAGATCTAAACAAGAACTAAACCAGTATTAAACCAGGTCTAAACAAGGACCAAACCAAGGCTTAACGAGACTAAACAAAGACTAAACAAGGACTAAACCAGGAGTAAATGAGGTCTAAACAAGGACTAAACTGGCCATCAACATGACAGACCTCAGTATTTCTAAAATCCTGCGTACGGCCCCTTGTATTCTTAATCCAGCTATAAGAAGACACAAACCAGTGTACTCCTCATTGCTAGTCCCAAGTCTATATAAATGGAAATAGTTGCAACAGGAAGGGCACCCTGTATGAAACCGATGCCAAATATATAATATGCACATCAGAGCATGCTAAGAAGCAGATTGCTGAATTGTTGCGGCAAAGGCAAACGCTGAAAGCGAAAAAAAGATCTCCATTGTCTGCTTTATATCCAAGGAAAGATTTTACATAACTTACCATCTTACAAGACAGTTAATGACCAACTCCCACTGAAATGTCAAGTGTCACTTTTTCAAAGAGCTTTTGAAAAACTCTGACAGATGAACAAGACACCAGATATTTATCACTGTGCATGACTATTACATTCCTCCCACGTTATTCCCAAATGGGATTCCTGTTCCAGTCAAAACACTGGTGTCGACAGAAAAGACAACACACCTCTTTTTTCAGCACACCCACATTACCCTGAGCATTTCTCTGAAACATGTGCTTGAACAGGATCAACAAGCCCAAAAAGAAGCAGAAACTTTAAGCAACTTAACACAAGACTTGCGTGACTACAGTTTTCTCTTTTAGGCTGAAACTAATGAATTTTGTTCAAGAGAGGAAATGATTGTGGAACAGGTAAAATTTCATCAAATACCGGATGTGTGCACTTGATCAGTCATTCAGACCAAAGCTAACGCTGGTAAGACAATATTACAAAAGGGCTCACGGAAATAGCTAATGAGCAGCTAAGCTAACTTTATCTTGTTGCAGAGCATACAATCATCAGATTTTTTGGCCATTGGATCCTAATTGGATTGTGCAGAAGTGAAGAGGAGACGGAACGTTTATCTTCCACAATTACGGGAAATTCATATGTTGGGTAAATTTGCAAGCTAGCATTACTATTTGATTGAATTAACAATTGATGAGCAGCGGAAGCTAATGTAATTTCACTCTCGACTTCCGTCAGTATAATCAGATTTTTCCTCTTTTTATTTATTCAGTCATTTTAGCAAGTAGTTCAATTCATCTTTTGCCCCAAAATCACAATTTTCAACTGTTGAGAGTAAAAGTTTGGGAGAAAATTGTATGAGCTAACCTGCTAATGCTGTTTCTCACTATAATTAATCCAAGGCAAGATGATTAGTAACATTTGTCTTCTGTATGGAAAGTCTGGAATTCCATCAACAGGTTTATTGTTTCACCCTGGTTTCAAACTATTGCTGCATGTATAAAGCTTTTAGGGATTAAGGTCAAAATTGTGCTCTGAGAAATGCTCGCTCCAGAAGTAAAATCAGCACAGAGTAAATGAGAGAAAAGCATTCCACAAGTTATTTTTTTAGAACAGGGGTGTCCAAACTATGGCCCAGTGGTCAAATGAGGCCCATTGACCCTTTTTTGTTGGCTTCTTCTCAACAGGCCCAAATTGCAAAAGTTTCTTCTTCTTCTCTTAAATGTGTCATATTTGTGTGAGGTGGTCCTGGAATAAAGGTAGAAAAAATGAAAATTTGTGGTTGGGACACTGAAAAAAAATTATCCATGCTATGTGCTGGTCCCAAGTCTGAATAAATATTATATGATCAGTTGTGGGGAGATCCCTGAAGCTAAACGAGCAGTAAAATGAGACTTAGGTTGTTGAAATACAGTACGTACATCACCTCTAATATGTGGCCTTTTCGACACCCTTGGTTTAGAACATACTCATTTTTAAACTAGCAAAAACACATATTCCAGGTCATACTGCAGATTGTTTGTTGGTTGTTTAGCTCTCTCATATTGTACACATATAAAAAAGAATGCCATGTCTTATGCTGTGTTCATGTGCTTTCAGAAATTGCAGCTGCCAATTTAGAAATGCTTCAATCTGGCAAAGGGTAAGAACCATTTTGCCCCTTCTTGTGTTGGTCTATATAGGCAACACACCTTCATTTTACTTTAAATACGCTCCATATGTCCTACTGTAACCCAATCAGTGCAGCAAAGATATGACATCTTACAAAGCCAAGCCCAACTAGCTCTCCCATGCTTGTACCATGAATCCTTCCAAACCATGCCATTCCAGAGTGTACTGTACTGCTTTGTGGAAACAGAGATCATTCCTGACCATCGGCTCAACTTTCTCTTCCCAGACTGTCCTTCTCTCCACACATGTCTTACATTAGGGTCCAGTGAGCAGCTCTTGACTCAGAAGTGCACAGGAAGTGATGCAGCGATGTGAGAGACGGACTCGGGATGGCTCACGTGCCGACAGGGAGGGCGCGGCCTGGTGAAGGAGTAAAGTAATATCCCAGCAGCGCACATGGGGTCAGTGGAACTCTTTTAGCAGAGAGACATGAAGAGGTTCGAGCGGCGGTCATGAGACAGCCCAGGTCACAAGGGTTCAGCAGGAGGTTACAGTCAGGTGGCCTCTGCAGGACGGACAGGAGACGAAGTGGAATGTATATGGAATATGCAAACATTTGTAATACAGACATAAACAAGTTTGAAAAATGAAAGATGATTTTTGCTCATGTAGAATTCCTATACTTAATAATGTCAGGCAGAGTTCAATCTGAGTTCATGTTGTACTTTGCTTCAGTGATATAGCTTCAGTGTCTGTAGATACTGCGTAGTACGGTGCATACTGTAAACTTGTTTTATAGGTGGGGCCTTAATGGTGTTGTTCAATGTCACAGTTGATTTGTGTAAATTGGAGATAAGGACTGCTTGAGCTGTAATAGAATTTGAACAATTTGAGACAGAAGCCTACTCTGTGCAGTTCTTTCATCACAGAGGACTTGTGACAGTACTGGTTTTGTGTGATCAATAGATGCTGTCTTGGCTCAAACTGGTCTGGCCAGTCAGATAAACTCTTTTCCTATTCTATGTGAAGAAGTTAGTCTGGTACCCCTTCGCTTAAATTTTGTTTTTATGGACAGAACAATCACAGTTGGAGTAACCAATCAAGGAAACAAAGGGTGGGAGGTAAGCAGTGCACCACTGACCCAAACAAACATGGTGTTTTGTCATTTTTGTCATGGAACACCAGAATATGGCATATTATGAGCAGCTCTGTAGTTATTTCTGAACATGGACAGCAGCAGAAGCCAGTTGTACAAAGATTTGTGGGTATTAGTCAGTTTGTTTTATTGTAGTCATTACGTCAGATGTTAGCAGGACTTTACTGTTGTTAAAATGAAAACAAGACAAAGACAAAAATCACACAGAGGACTGAACAACAATGAGGACTTCAGCAAAACCAACAGGTGACAAAGGAAAGCAGTAAATGCTGTTAATCAGGTCAGAGAAGTTATAAAATTCACTCTGTATAAGCCAGCGCCATCTTGGTTATTTCTGATAAAAATTGTTATTTCTAATGCTTCTGTAAGACGCACCGCAAATAAAAAGCTGTGATAGGCCAGTTCCAAATCAACTAGAAAAAAACATTTTGCTGCAAGTAAGGAACTAGATTATCCTGCTTTTGAAAAAAAAAAGGAGGAGCTGGCTCCCCAGGCTAATACAAAGTAGAGAGATGTTTTAAAAAATGTTTTTCCTTTAAAAATGTATTTAAATTTACTTGATTAGCTACTTGAGTAAGAGTATTTAATTACTTTCCATCAGCAGTTGCTGTTGCAGCAGTGGACTGTTGTATCTTTTTGATGAAGTCACTTCTGGAGTGTCTGTTACTATTATGATGACATAATATTATAGTTTCTTTGAAAATTAGTCACGAAGGGTCAGAGTTGTTTTAATGTTCTTGCACCAATGTGTCTTCCCCAGTAATTCTAGGGCTTTGTCACAAGTGAACCCGTCATATTGATGTTTTGTCTGTGGAGACATGACTCCACACTGTGATAATTCATGTTATGTTTCAACTCTCCTCAGGTTATAGGTGCCAATTGACCCCAGATGGATGGAGCAGACCCACACGAGAGGTGATGCGAGGTGATCCTCCGACACTTCCCACAATGCAACAGGACAGTGTCGATTTCAGGAGCGGTCATAGGGGAGGGGGAGTTACTTTCATATTGAGACCTCTTGTGTGAAACATGCAGCCTAGCGTGCGATCGGCACACTGCCCTCCTCTTGACTCCAGCGTAAGCTCTGTTACAATAACACACTTCACTCGGGCCCTCACCCCAGAACTCCCCCGTCCCACCGCCCACTGCCCCCCTCCCTCTCCATAACCCGTTCCAAAGACAAACAGGCCCATACCTACACCGCACTGCAAGATAAAAGCTGCCGGGTATTTCTTCCAGATTCCATCCTCCATTACTGTGTTAGCATAACTGTGATGACAATCTTTGCTTTTATTATTATTATTATTCCTCCAAACTTTAATTAATTTCTCCCCAAGGCTAAGGGCTCGGTAATAAGGAGCAGACGCTGCATGTTTCTGCTCTAGTTCGACTTGTGCAAGGCTGAAGTGGCCAAGTTCAAGTCAAGGTTAACAGTGCCATCTACAGTAGAGAGTAGACCAGTCCATCTTCTGCTTCTGATGGAGAAAAGGTACATGTACAAGTGCAGTACATATACACAATCAATTCAATGTAGTAGTAGTAAAAGTAGTAGGTCTCTCGCAAAGAAAAATGTATTACATAAATTTTGATGTTTGTCTTTGCACAATTACTGTAATCACTTGGGTTTTAGGTACCATTATCAGAAGTGGAACAACAAAAATATACTCTTCTCTCTGTACTGTGGAAAAGCACTTTATTTTATTTTATTTATTTTAAGTAAAAGTGAAAAATAAAAATTTAAACTTTACTAAAAACTTGAAACCAATACTTTCTGATTGCAAGGTGAGCATGCTAGCCACCTTATCAGTATGAGAAAAAATCCTTAACTAATTTTGTGAAGTTAAAGGTACTGTAAGCAACATGCGCTCTACTGGTTTGAAAACAGTACTGCAGTCTAAAACAAAACAATGGTCTGTGAGTTGCCAGTCTTTCCCCTTTTCTGATTGGACGATCAACAACGCAGGGTTTTAAAACCAAAACAAAAAATGTAAACAAAAACAACTCAGCCATTATGTTAAATATATTTTCAATTGTAAATAAATCAACTGCACCATTGTTATCAATAAAACTAATATTTGATTTAAACATGTTTACATCATATCTTGGGACACATGTGGGTAATTTAATATATAAAAATATATATAATAAATGTATACTGCTCATAACACCTTTTAAATAAATAATATCAAGAAAAGTAAAAAGAATTTTGTGGCAGTAAATAAATAAATAAATTATAGAAAATGTTTCTTTTTTAATTTAACTACTGCTTTTTTATTGTGTCTACAAAACAAAGTTGCCATGCTTCTTCATCACTGCACCCTTATTTAAAAAATGAATACTGGATAAAAATTCAGCAGTCAGCATTTTGTTTTTCTTTGTCCAGTGAATTTACCTCTTTAAATAATAAGATGTCTTTTTGTAGATTTACTAATTAAAAACCTATTGAAAAGTGAATAAATTTAAATTAAAAGTGAGTTGGATTGTTGTAAAAGAAAAAATGCCATCCGTTCGTGAGCCCACAACAGGGCAACTATAGCAAGACACACGAGGAAGCTGCTGATGGAGTAGACCCTCCATTTTTTGTCGTATTGGTTGGCTCAAAACATATTTAATTCATTGGAAAATCACCAACAATTTTTTAGATAATGATTCCCAATACCTTGATAAAGTGACTTTCAAGATAGCTTATCCTTATTCTGACACGGATTCAGCAAAACAGGCATAAATATGTTTTGCTATCACTTGTTTCTGTAGTTAACTGTACATTATTAAATATCAGTGTGGTCATTTCAAAATGTATCATTTACCAAATATCCAATGTAATCTCCGTAACCTCTTTTAGTATTTTCAAATCCCCTAATGAAGCCACAGTTGACTAATTTAGTTTGATCAATGTCAGGGTCTGTACACAGGGATTGAGAGATTTAACCGCTAGCCTTGACGACTGTGAAGGGGGGGTAAAAAAAAAAGGATAAAGACGGACCATTACTGTTTATCCTGGGCCTTATCGCTACTGCCAATGGGCTTGTAAATATTATCCCATTCTCCTTAATCCACTGCGCGGCGCTCCGATCGCCCACTTACCGGAAGCTCCGACATTTACCTCGGGATTTGGACTGGAGTGGCTGCGAGTGGGAAAGTGCTAATCTACAAGGCACATTCGGGATTAAGTGGAGTGAGCCAGGTGACTCCCGGGGGCTTGAGCCGTGATTGGTCGGAGTGGATTATAAAGGCCCGCGGTCCATAGCAGAAGGGGGTGAACCAGCAAAGTCTGAATTTTTCTCCCCCCTCATTCTCCGGTTTGTGCTTTCTCTCAAGGAGCCCTGATGGAAATTCCACTAATCAGCTGAGGATTAGCAGACAACACTAGAGCTAATTCCCCCTTCACCACCACTGGGACAACAAGAGGCCCCTCCTTCCCCTCAGCACCGCACCGGGGCCCCCAAACCAGCTCTTCTGTCAGGCTCCTGCAGGTAAACACACACTTGTTGACTGGAGTGTGATCACTGTGAGACAAATAAGCTTAGCATAATACTACTTTATCTTCTATCTGCTAATGATCTCAGTCAGAAAATTGAAGATCATCAACATAATAAAGTGGTCAAGATTTGAATTTTTAGTTACAGTTTAATTAAATGTAATGTTGTATATAACTTTCTTTTGGCTTTAAAATGAATAGCACGCTTACTTTTCTATTCATTCATTCATTTATTATCTTCCATCTTGTCCCGTTAGGGTTCACAGGTTCTCTGTGTCAGCCCTGCGACTAACTGGCCACTGTCCAGGTTGTACCACACCCAAGGCCCATTGTTACTGGGAAAGGCTCCAGTACATGCAATCTTACTGAGTCAATGACTACAGGGGAGGAAATACTCCCTAGAAAACCTGGTTATACACTTTTGAAGTTTACACTCTACACTTATATTTTTTGCTTTGTGAATACATATTTCACAGTTTTGAGAGCAGGACAGCCTGGCTCCTCTGCCACAGAGAACAGTTTCTCCGTAGTTGATTTGGAACTGGCCTATCACAGCCATAAATCTGCATTGCTTCTTTCAAATACGGAGGAAAATCTCCTTTCAAAGATAACCAAGATGCCACCAGAGCAGATTTAAAGACTTCTTTCACCTGTTTAACGGCATTTGGTGTTTTACTTCGTCCCCTGTTGTGTGTGCTGAACTCATATTGTTGTTCAGACGTTTGTTGTTTTTCTTCATTTTGTTTCCATGTTAACAACAGTAAAGTCCTGTTGGCGTCTGATGTAAAGACCACACTCAAACAAACTCACTTTTTCCTCAAGTCTTTGTACAACTGGCTTCTGCTGCTGTCCCTTTTCAGAAATAAGTAGACAGCTGCTCATACTACAGTGTATTCTGGTGTTTTATGGCAACAACAGCAAGAATTTGCTATGTGTTTGTTTTGGTTACAAGTCAGCGGTGCACTGCTTGCATCTTTGGCTTCTTGGGCTTTAGGCTCTACAACAGGGCCAGTGCTGGAGCGGTTTTCCCGCTGGGGTCGTCTGAGATTTTAAAAAGAGACCAGAGGACAGTAAACCAGGGGGGGCCTACCTCCTGTCTCACACCTAGGATGCTGTTCTGAAGAAGTCAGGCTGCTAATGGTGATGTCTCCCTACTGCTTCAGGTAGAAAACCAAGTAGGGAGGACCAAATGAACTTTTGGACTGGTTTTCCCATAGAGATAGAATAGAACACTAGAGAAGACATGGCAGCCGCTTTAGTGGCAGTTCCGGCGGCCATCTTTTGACTGTAGGATAAGTCTTATTCTAATAGTGAGTAATGTAAAAACAGAGACATAACTCCAAAAAATAAATGTTGGAAACTGAGAAACAGTGATATTTTTTAACTCGTAATAAGTCTGGCAGTCTCAGTCATTACGTTTTTACTGAAAAACAAAAATAAATATTAACATTATTAATATTTCAGAGGTCTCTCCTTTTATACGGACCCACTGTATGTATGTTTGTATTTGTGAAGGTGTTAGAACAGAACCACTGTATGTTTGCAACAAATATCAAAATATAATGACAATGAATTTTAATATGCCATGGTACCAAGCTGGAAACCGAGCACTGTCCAAAAATCTCTGTAAGCAAATATGTTAAGTAAGACTTGACATTAGATCAAGCACAAATTATCAAATTAATAAAATAAATTAAAAGAATATCGTGAAAGCAAGTGCAGCTCCCTATTTATTTACAAAGCACTTGGTAGAATGTCTACACTCTGGCTGTGCTGGAGTCAGTCTGGTGTTGGTATCTAGTTGGTAGCACTGATGCAGTTATGAGCATACTGTAGTGGGTTGAGGGCGTTCTGGAACTGCCAAGACCTCAACCACATTCTCGGGATCACCAAGAACCTACCTAGCAGGAGGTCTGTGTAGGTTCTCTGTCATTCAGGAAAAATCTGTAATAAAGGTTAAACAAGAAGGTCATCTGGACAAGGTTATCTAGCAGGAGGCCCTCTCAACGCTGAGCTCCACCAAAAAAAGTGCCAATATCAGCACTTGAACCTTAATTTAGTTCAGATAATGTCCAGGGCTAAGGGCATTTCTTAACGTTACTGCATGAAAAGGTTGTAAAACAATGTTATAAAGAGGGATTGTCATCAGTTCAGCTTTAAAGAAACATTATGGCCTTTTTACAAACCTAGAAAGTGTCCTCTTTTAATGAGATTTTGCTGTTGAATCTCAGTGAGGCTCTACATGTTCAGTTTTTTTCAGATGAGTGTGGTGTAATCCTTCACACTCAGCTAACAACACGATGGTCATCTCTCGTTTTCCAAAGTCTCACTGACATCAGCGCCTTTTTTCAAATGCCACATTATACCAGGCCACCCACACAGCAGCCAAACCACTGCATATATGTAGCTTCACATCGTGTGGGGTTGTCATATTTTCTTCTACACGTGTTTAATATTAATATCTCAAAGCTTTATGCCCGTGCACAGCTCACAGTGAAGTATTGGCGGTAAGTGGGCTGCGCTCTTGGGGCGGTTAAGTAGGTTTTGGCTGTGGGCCTGTGTGCTATCGAGCAGACAGGTTGGCTTCCCAGACTCCCCCAGTTTTTTGCCGTAATGAAGGAGCGGTCTTAACCAAACAAACAGCCTCTCTGGAGATGTACCTCTACCAGCGCCTTAATCCAGGAAGTCCCTCTTATCTCGGCACAAATGGCCCCTGCCGCAGTGAGGTGCAGTGCAGTCATTCGTCAGGGGTGGGTCAGAAAGTGATAAGTGGTCATCATTCAAAAGAGTTGATATCGGTGTGAATATATGAGTCAACAGCATGAAAAAAATCTAATAAAATAAATACCAATAATAAAACTGTAAAAATAATAATATATTTTTTTTTTATAATACCCATCATCATAATCATATTAACTGTGGATATGATTACAAACTTGTAGCATTTAGCATTGATTAGCATTGTCAGGACACTATAACAATTTAAATCATAATAAAAAATGTGCAATCTTAAATAAAACTGCCATCAGTCTTTTTGTAAATCATTACAAGGAATCACATCCATACACAACAGTAAGCAGACCTGGACTTGAACCTATGGTCTTGTAGTTTAGGGGCAAATGTTTTTCATTGAGCCACAAAGCCCTTGGAAACACTTACTTTGCATAGCAAGCTGGATTGTCGTGAAATGTGTGAGTTAACAAACTCACGAAATCCATCTTGTCAAGCTCCCACTGATTTGTTTGGGTCCACACCAGTGGTGGCCTGGGCCAATGGTGTGGCAGTACTGCCGTGAGTAGGTTTGTCGATAGCAACAAGCTATTTTAGCGATACATGGCGATGCAGAAAAACATTAGGTATGCTGCTCTACATTTAGAAAAACAGCAAAAATCTTCTAACAATGTCTTTATTGTGTTGTTTTACTGATGTAGCAGTTTGTTGTTTAGCCACGGAGTTGGCGCTTTATCCAATCACCTCCCAGCATTCTACTGAATGTCCCTTTGCTTAACAAACGTTTTCAACAGGAGCCATTCCAGACTGATATAAACAACTCTTGGCTAATGTTATATCAGTCTGGCTTTTTGCCAGGTTATGGAAATGCTACACCAAAACAAAATCAATTGTTTCTTAACTGACCCCTTGTGGCTGAGGTTAGTATCTGTGTGACAGCTTTGATTATTCTGCCTTGCTGCTGTACAGAATCTTTTTAATGTTTTTTTTTAAATTGGCTTCATGTAAAAGATTGAGATGTAACATCTCAGAGATTTTTCTCATTTAGCTTGACAGCTGTTTAGCCATAGCATTCTTTGCATGTTCCAAATGCATATGTCACAGTTTTCTCCTTACTAAATGCGACTGCAGAATGTCATGTTGTGTTTAATGTTACAGTGTTTCCTGAAGGTGCTAACAGCTGAAGGATGGAGTGAGGCTGAGGCTGGAGCTGGCAGTCTGTGGAGGCTTCTGTGGAGGAGTAGTGACCGGCGGTGCCATCAGTACATACTTCAGAGAGAACTAAAAGCACAGTTCACTCCCTCTGTCCTCCTCTCACACCTCCACACTGCAGTGGGGACGGCTGTGTCAGGGTAGGAGTCATGCATGTGGAAGAAACACAGAATGGTTATGCAGTTATAATGTAATACCAATGATGTGCTTTCATGCAGTTTATAAAAAAGTATGATTAGCCTGAATTAAAAAAATAATTAAAAAGTCAGAGTATATAAATCAGGCACAATGAATTTTTTGTCGACAATTAGAAAGTGTATAAAATAATGTTAAAAATATTATTTTTGACAGTGTAATAATTCAAGTTAAATTAAATTTTTGTGTCACTTTATTTCTTCAGTTATTAAAAAATTATAAATTATTTTTGGAGCTAATTTAACTTCTGTTATGTAAAACTACAGTATATCAATGTTAAACACACAAAGTCTAGACTCTGATACACCAAAAATGTTATATTTATTTTAAAATCTTAAAATTCAAGTAAGTCGCAATAAAAATGTTAATTACATTAACTTATAATAAATCAGCTTTGAATTTATTTACTTTTTTCTTATGAAAAAAAAATAAAGAAATAATTTTTTGAGCTAATTTGACTTTTGTTATAAAATTATATAAATGTTAAATATGTAAGACATTTTGAATTTGATGACAGCATCCCATCTGTTGATGATGTGCATTTTTTTATATAGTAACCAATATACTATTTTTCCCATACATTGGATGAAAATTGGGTAGCAAATTGAAACATTCCAAAAACATTTATATAACATATATTTGTCAAGAATGTACACAACATACAGTGCTGGCCAAAGCTTTACATTTATGTTTAGAATGCAACTGGTACAATACTGATTAGAGGCAGATCTGTAGAATTTACCAAACTCATACACTGAATACAAAATTAACATTTTAGACATCGTAAGATTTTTCTTCTTTCTGATGAAACAATGAAAGACAATACTATTTCAAAATTCTTACAAATAATAGAATTTGACTGAAGTTAAATTTAAATATGAAAATACAAAATTTAAATATAAAAAGTAATAATATCTGTACAACTATCTATAAAATGTTTATTTAGCTTCACTGAAAAACCCTGTAACCTTATGACATCCAGGGAGCTCTATGCACATTTTTGTTTTTGTCATTTGTTTTTGGAATACAAATTTTTAGGGTTGCAATTTTTTTTTTTTTTTTTTTTTTTTTGCTTGAAGAAGAACAAAAAGGGTAGGCATCCACACTGTCTGTCCGTCTGTGAAATATCATAGGCCTAAATAATATACAATACATAATACAACATCCTATTTTAATACAATTAAAATACTATTTATGAGCAAAAATAAATGTTTTAATTATGTCCCCCCTAATGTTTTTTTTTTTTTTTTTTGGACAAGAACAATACAAACTTTAGGGCTGCATGGATTGTGTCAGTGAAATATGGTAAATAACTGACACATATATTTAACATAATATTGTGTGCCTCTGACTCTGATCCGGCTCAGAGCTTGCCTGTCCCGTGTTAATGCGAGCGTGTTAAACAGCCAAACCGTGTCCCATTACTCTCCCGTTATTCTCACTCAAAGTCTGGAGCCAGTCGCTAAGAGCCTTGTATCCACCAGTGCTGATCGCTAATACTCATCTGAACATTTTTCCTCCCACTAAAGCTGTTATAAAGAGCTAAGACTATAAGACAGTGTTTGCGAGTTTAGCGACTCCGCCAACAAGGCAACAAGGAGCTGAAGAGAATTGGAAACCATGAACACGGACGCTTCGGAAAGCTCAAAACAGCTGTGTTTTTACAACCACTGAAACACTATGCTAGAATGGGCTTTTTTTTTTTTTTTCTTTTTCTCGTCCCGTCCCAAAAACTGCACCTGCCGTTTCCATCACAGCCGTTCGGTCACAAAGGGAGCAGTATATCTGTCAACAAGATCAAGTCCTCAATAGACCTCGCAAGCCACTCAATCCTTCAAGACGCCCCTCTGCTGGCCCTCGACAAAGCCCAGAAAGCCCCTGGAACTGGCCAGCGCGGGCCCCCTTTCACTCGTTATCCTCCTGTCGGCTGGGTGGAAGACGCGCGCCTCACCTGGCACACTAAGGCACACACCTGGGACCACTGTGGTAACCAGACACATCCAAATTCACAGAGTACATTCCAAAACCTGACCATTCTGTGTTTTATATGAGCTGTCATGAGAAAAAGTGAAAACGTCCTCACTTAGAAAAGAAGTATGCACCAGTACAGGAGTGGTTCCCAACCTTTTTTTGTCTCATGTACCCCCCATGTTCTTTTTGCCATACCATGAGTACTCCTCACTTGTAAATATTGATGACTCTTTAAAAAAAGGTCATATAAAACATGTTACAAAAATGTTATGTTTTCTTTATTGTAAATACAAATTCACCTGCATTTAAAAATACTATATATTTTATCTTCAAAATATATGTAAAATATAAAATAGATAATCAAAACTAAAATTAATTATATTAAAAAAAATTATTTTGAAACCTAAAAAATATGTTACAAAATATAATATTCAAACATTATTCTTAAGTCATTGAGACGCTTGAGCTTTCTTGTCTGTCTTCTTGTCTTAATAAATCATAAAATAATTCCAAGTACCCCCTGCAAAGTGTTTGTGCACCCCCAGGCGTCCCCGGACCCTGGTTGACAAACACTGGTCTAGAGTATTGGCCCAGGGACATAGTAGATCAGAGAATACAAAAATAATAATAAAAATTATAATAATAGTAATAACTAACATAATTTAAAAAACAGGATACTTTGAAAAGCATATTTGTATACAAAATATATAAAAACATTTCAGTCACAAAATAACATGAATATATTAGGTGTTGAACCTTTTTACCATGTTGAGACATTTTACCATAAATAAAAACAATATTAGCTCATTTTGAATTGGATGGTAACTGCACATGTCAGAGTTGATGATGTACATATTTATATATGGTAACTAATACACTATTTACTTATAAACTGGACGAAAATTGTGTAGCAAGTTGATACAGTATATACAGTATTTTTAATTTGTACAATATGTACACAATGTACATTGCTGTGCCAAAGCTTTACAAAATTTTTAATTAAACAGCATTTTTGACAAAATATGTTTTTGAGGCTTTTTATCCTTTAAACCACAGAGCAATGGAGACAGACAGGAAACAGGGTGAACTGAGCCGAATTTGAATCCAGGTTGCCCAGAGAAAGTGGTACACAGTTTACCAGGTCACCCACAGGAAATACACTACAATTTTTATTACAAAGAAATTAATTTGAAATTAATTTGTATCCTGTAGTAAAGTTTGTCTTAGATCTTTAATTTTCTTAATCTATTATTTTCCTAATCCAACCTGTTCAGAATGTATTTGAACATAAGTTAAGTCATCTGACTTAACAAGGAAATGCTTTGTTTAGATCCAACACAAAATCATGTGTTCACAGTATTTTAAGAGTAAATATTTTGTACTGTTTTTATTAGTTTTTTTTTTTTTTTTTTTTTGTACATTTTGGTAAATATAATAGTGTAATAATGTTAAAAGCAGAGAAATTTGAGATGTGTTGATCTTTTAGGACTTCCTACTGCCACACAAAGTAAAAGTGTTGTCTGTCCTGTCAGCGAGCTTAAGGCTAACATGAGCATCAGACGGCCCCCCTCTGAGCGGGATCCCTCAGTGGGACTCAAGAGCCAGTCTGCCTCTAAAACACCGGGACAGAAGTGGACTTTAGGAAGCAGAGAGAGACTGGTCGGACCTGCGGGGGATTAGAGAGGGTCAGAGTGGATCAGCTGGGTCTTCCTCTCCCACAGAGGAGCCAAAACAAATATTAATCACCTCCAGCACTTCACACACAAAAGGGCCCCATGGCGGAGGGCCTGGAGGGCGGCCTGAGAAGAGACGCAACGGACAAAAAACATTAAGAAAGGACTTGGACTGTGTGAGGACACCTGAGCATGTGAAGGAGACATTTTGGCACACTGACAGCGGTCCTTAGAAGGAGTTTAAGTCATTTTTTGCAGTGTTTACCAAACTCATCACCCAATTTCAGGATTAGTTTTAGAGAAGATTTTTTATTTTTTTTCTGTAAATACCAATAAATCTTTATAAGTATTGGGTAACACTTTAGAATAATTAAAAAATATTATGCAGTAATAAAGCATTGATTAATTTGTTATTAACAATAATTTAATAAATAACCAGTAACAGTATAAACACAAATGTTTATAGTTTTGCACTTATTTACTTCACTTATTACTAAAAAAAATGAATCATTAATAGCAATGTTTGTAACTGAATGGTGTTTATTAAAGTTGAAGTAATGCTTTGTAAATAATCAATTAACTGGTATAATCTTTAACTAGATTTTTTATCTCAGTAGAACTTCTCTAAAACGTTTTTCCTTTAGATTTCTTTCTTGTTAATATCAACATTTGGTCCCCAAGTACTCTAGAATATTGGTTTATTACATTGGTATAACATTCACATTTCCAACCCATGACATAAAGTGTGTCCTAGTTTGCACACTTTACAAGTATACAACTTTACCAGTGTGTAGATACCAGGGACAGTTGGCACAACGAGCCCCACATGGAGACAGTGTCATTATAATGGAGATACTATTGAGTCTGCAACAACGACACACACTTACTCACCATCTTAACTATGCAGGGGAACACGGGCTGCCATATTATATAAAAAGAAATAAATTGCCTAATAAAGCTACAATTCTGATGCCTGGAAACAAGATCGTGAGTGAAATGCTATCTGTAATATTTCAGTCAAATGAATGAAATGAAATGAAATGAAATGAATGATTTCGAAATAGAGGAAGAATGCTGCACTAACATCCAATGTTCATTTGCGGTGTGCATAGTGTAGCCCAGTGATTACCAACATGGGGTCGGGACCCTCATTAGGGGTCACCAAAGCTTCACAGGAGGTCGCAAGGGCCCTTAAAAAATATACACTTCACTATAACAGAAAAAACAGGAATATGTGTTAGTTTGTAGGTTTTGATTTTCTAACACAATGCTCTTTTGCATTTGTTTTCTATGTAAAGATCTGAATGCAAAGAAGAGAGGCTGATGCCTAGCAATGATCATAGAAAGTTGGTTCAGAAAATGAATGCACAATGCAATATGCTCACTGTATAGATTTGATGATCAGTGTTGGATTAATATTTTTTGTGTTTTTGTTATGCACTAAAAATAATTTCAATATATGACTTTATTTTTCCTAAGTAACAGAGTGAAGAGTGGGGGTTGTAGCCAGCGTATCCACTGGAAAAATACTCCAAGGAAAAGGTTGGAAAACAAAGATGGGACAGTTGGAGACTCAGCTATACATTTATTTAAAGAGTAAAATTGTGTTGTTTGGTCATATTTGTCCAAAAGCGCCGTTGTGGACATAAAGGATGCATACTGAATGAACAACGGCTGGACTCCAAGATCCAAACGGAGCTGGAGAACATGTGTGCCATAGAAGGTAACTACAGCATTCAGCGTTTGTTTGCTCTTCGCAGTTGGCACCGGCCCCTCAACCCCGTCCCACGCGGCCCGGGAAGGCAGCGGCGTCGGCATCATCGTCGTTGTCGTCGCCATCGTAGTCGGACCCCACCTGGCAATCCCCAGATCCCGGCGCCATCTGGTCCCCCCCACCCCCTTCTTTTTCCCTCCGTCCGCTCCTTGCCTCGCCATACTGGGCATCTTCCATAGTGGGCCCAGCCTCGGTCACGGTGCCAGAGCCGCTTGTTTAATGAGCGCATATGAGCAAACATGGGACTGCCAGGTGGCGGTGCCTTCCACGCCACGGCGACCGGGTGGGGTTCGGCCATCAAAGAAAGGGGGAAGGAGGGGCCTCGGATTTCCAAAGTAACTAAAGCCATAATCCACCCCCTTATTGGTCCCATTCATATTGAAATACATGATCAGAGGAGCTGTGGACGCCTTAATCTTGCCAATGAGCGGTCCGGCACAGCTGCGGGGATAAAGTCAGGCTATGAGACCACCAGTATATTAGAAAAACTCCGGCTCTTGCTGATTGGATTAGTTGGGGAAGGGGGGAGTAAGGGTGTGGGGGTCTAGATGGTTTAGAGGGGTGGAGGAAAATGTCATAGCACAACGTTGTGTGTGGCTCGCTGGTCACCAAAGATCAAGAGGTGGAGCAAGACACACTTTGTCCCGAGGTTGGAATCAAGAAATATCAGAGGCCCGCGGAATGGCAAAGTAAAAAAAAAAAAAAGTCTTCCGAGTAGCTCCCAGCCGCCCCAGTGTGAGCCCGGCTGGTATTAAGTTGTAAGCACGTCAGTTTTAAACAAGGGGAAAGAAAGAGGAAAGAGGCGAGGACTAAAGCGGGGCATTAGCTGTCGACTTAAAGGTTTGCGCTGGTTTCTCTGGTACGAAGAGCCGCCCGTTTAAGTGTGATTGAGCGCGGCTTAGATGGGGATCAATGGTTATCCTCTCGACTGTTTTGTTTTTTCTCGAGGTTTCTTTTCGGTATTTACTACAGCGAGGAGGAGAAAGGAGAAGCCATTTTGTATCAACCCAAAGCAGGAGCCAAATATTTTCATAGTTGTATCTCTGAGCGGCGCTGGCAATATGATTTATGCGTTTTAAAACCAACAGATACATCTCAAGCACAAACTTTGACTATTTATTACTGTTGCGTGCTTAATGCCCGCCTATCTTCAGCTTTAGCAGAGATCTCTAAAACATTAGAAGTGTGAGGGCTGGGAAAGCTGGCTGGATTAAGGCTGCTGATATTTTAAGAGCCGGCACACTGCGTTAAGAAAAGGGAAGTCTTCAAGTTGAAAATGCTCAGGCTTCTTTAAGTGTGGGTCTGCCAATGCAAAGGCTGACTTAGTTTTTATTACGAGGCATGTTCTGTAATTCTGGTTGCATCACAAATATAGGTTTCCTGTGAAATCTGAATAAATGTAAGGGATTTGCTCTGAAATAAAAAGAGCAAGCGAAGTCTATAATGGATCAGTCACTTATTTTTTCCTTAAATCACTTCTTCTCAGTCATTTATATCCTTCAACCACAGCTCTGTAGAACATTTAGATTGAGGAGAATGTAAAAAAATAAATGAATGAAAAAAAGCTACTCAGTTATTTCATAAAAGGCTATTTTCAGTAATGTTCAACAAAAATTGGTAATTAAAAAAATTATATTAAAATAGTAAAACAAAAAATTAACTTTAATTAAGTTATTTCCACAAACTTCTACTAAGTGTGACTACAGTCCTTTCACACTTTTCAAAAAGTTAAAAAAAAAGATTTATCTTAATAAATTATTTTTTTAAAGTAAGAATTTCACATGAACAAAACTTGTACCACAGCACTTTAAAAAATAAAATAAAAATCTAACTCTAATTTCAGAATGAAAAAAGTTATTTCCACTAACTTCCAAAAGCTTGACTATAATCCTTCCACACTTGTCAAAGTTCTTCCTCAGCACTTTTTTTTATCTATATTTATAGTTTTAGCTTAATAAATGTTAATAAAGTAATAATTTCACATGAAAAACGTGTACCTTAGTAATTTCAAATTATCAAAAAGTTAATTTCCCAAAACTGAAAAACAACTTTCAAAAACTTCTAATTCAATTATAGCAATATTATTAACAACAACAAAGTGTTCTTATAAGTAATTTTAAAAAAAGTTCTGCATTAGTCATTAAAAAAGTCTGTAGTCAAAGTATGTAGAGTTCCATCTACATATTTGGAAAATTTTCTTTTCTACTCTTATCTTAATTTTTTGTTGTCTAGTTTACAATTGAGAAAAAAGTTAAAGGTTTCACATGCACCAGATGTTTGCTTAGTGTTTTAATACAAGATGAATATTTGTAGCCTTAGTGTATGATATTTGATACCAGCATTTTTGATTATTTTTTACATTTTATGACCATTTAAGATTTTTAATGCAAATATAAATAAATGCATATACTTTGTCCTAACCAAACACAGGATGATGTATAGGTATTTACACTGGGCAGCCTCCTCACACATGAATACCTACCTCCATATATACACAGGCATAAACATATACAGGTGGGAGATGTTAGACGCAGCATTCTTTAAGTTTGCCGACCGCTTTTGCGAAATCCCTGCACAAATTCAAGCTGCCACAGTGGAAGAGGCTCACTACATCTGCACCAGCACTCGGGCCAGTTCTGAGTGAGTTCGGAGTGTTCCAGATATAACTATCTCAAAGAAAACAGACACACACCACAAACACAGGACTTTGACTCCAAAACAATGTTGCTTTAGGATTTAGGGCAGAAAACTCACTTTGAGCGTATATCTTAAATGAAAAGACCCCAAAGCACTGTTATTTAGCTGCAAGTCAATGTTAACATATATTTTTTTCTTGCAATATAAAAATGTACACAAGTTTTAATGTGTTTATTGTTTGTGGCTACTATAGCATACCATACTATACTATACCATACTATACTATACTATACTATACTATACTATACTATACTATACTATACTATACTATAGCTAGTCTCTTTGGCTGTAAGAAATACTATAAACAATGAATAAAATACTCTCAATGAACTAAACATTAAACTCATTTTGAACCAGACATTTAGAAAGACAAATAAAATGAAAATTCTCAATTCAAAAATTAATTTAATTTATATTTTGCAAAATTGACACTTTTTAAATTTTCTACCATGCTATAATATTGTTCCCTCATTAAAAACATACCTGGAGTTGTGTTTTACTTCATTCATACATGTTTAATTAATCCTGTGTTCTCTGGCGCTGAGTTTCTGAGGCCCCAGAATGCTCAGTTCCACAAACCAATCAACAAGCCCTCCACATCTGCTCTCATTCATTTGTCATTTGTCATTTGTCATTTGTTTGCTTTTCATTTTGTAGTAACATGGCATCATGCAAAATGTTTAAGGAAATAAAAAGCTATTTTTCCTCTGTTTGTGTCCAAAAGAGCATAACAGCTCTGCGCTCTGCTGCCCTCTATTGGTCTCATCACCTTATAAAGTGTTTTTATTTAAATTCTTCTCTTTTAATCTCAATGTTTTTAAAGTTTAAAGTAAAACGTGTTGTTTTTGAGGAGAGACCAAGATTGGTTTGAAAATATAAATAAAAGTGTAATATATTCTCTTTAAATAATACAACATGAAGTTATGTATGGATTATTATCATATATCATGTCTTAATCAGAAGTATCATCATAGCTATAACTATTGCTGTGTTGTATTTTAATAGCAGTTTTGATATTAGCCCCCATGATCCTCAGTAATGTGTGTGAGTGGGGCAGGGGTCAGTCCAGGCCAGAGTACATGTCCTGTGTGTTCCCTGTGGACTGTGGACCAGCCCAACAATGCCATTGTTCTTCTGAGGGATCTACAGTTATTAACAGACTGTCGACAGAGCAGGTGGCAAAAGGACACTCAAATTTCACAGCAACAATGTCCGCCCGAGTGCCACGGGTCATTATCCACTTGGTACATGAGCCACAAGTTATAATCAGGGCTTGACAATAACTTTGCTCATTGGCCACTGTGGCTAGTCTTTGTCTAAAGTTGGTTGCCAGTTAGTGTTTTAATATCCATAATCATATAATATTTTATAGTATACGATAAACAAAAAAAGAAATGTAAAATTGGGTTTTATTAATGGTTTAGGCAGAATAAATTGTATCTCTGTGCATTTGGGGTCACATTTTTAAAACATTTTATTTTAGTTAATTAATATTTTAATTTCTTTAATCAGGATGAATTACTATATAGTAATTAGAGAAGAGAATCAGAAATTCAGGCCTAATCTCTAACGATACAGGCGCATTAAATTCAACCAGTCAGAGTGGTTAGTGGGAGAATTTGTATTTCAAGCCAAAATGAAAATCTACCTGCACTTGGCCGGTTGGCTAGGGTTAATGTCAAGCCCTGGTTATAATGGTCATACAGATGCATTCATCCAAAATATCCAAATATCAAATATATAACATATATATGAGCAAATATTTAGTGACATACTTTGTATTACATTTTAATATCACATTTCCCTTTTGGAGGTGGTAACACTCAATCAGCACAAGCCTCCTATTATTTTAGGAAAAATCCGAAGATAACTGAAGTGATCTATAATTTACAATAATGATAATAGTATGTATTGTTTAGGAAGATTTAGTCATTGTTTGTTTTTATTTATTTATAAAATGGGAGAAGTACTCAAAATCTGTACTGAAGGAGAAGTACTTCAAATTGGTATTACTTAAGTGTAGTACAAGAGAATTGATTCTTGGGAATAATTTGAAAAGAATTACGGGTAACACTTTAGAACAACTCAACACATTAAGCATTGATAAGGATTAATAAATAATATTTAACTGAATAAACAGTTTTCAGATACCACAGATGTATTGAAGTACTACTGATGTGTATAATTTTGCATTAATTTACATGAGCTTATCACTCAAAAATTAAACATTAATAACTTTTATAACTCAGTGGGCGTTATAAGTGTTGAAGTAATTCTTGGTAAATAATGAATTCAGTTGTTACTATTCCTTACTAATATTTAACTAATACTTAATAATGTGTTATTCTAAAGTGTTAAATTAAGTGCAAAGTTAACTTACTTTACAATTTACAATTTTACTAGTGCAATACTAGTGCAACTACTATTACTATTACAAGTGCAACCATTACTTATACTACCACTACCACTTTGACTACTAATGCAACTTCAGCTATTATTACTATTGCTACTACTACTCAAAATACTTTATTTGTAGATTTTTAAACATTATTTTATTCCCTAATTTATTTTGCTATATTATGCAAAATCAGCTTTTCTGAGCTTTCTCCCATGTTATAATGCCCTCCCCCCAAAAAAGGAGTTGTGTTTTTCTTCATTCACACCTTGATGAGTAATCCTTTAAGGCCTCCATACACCAAGGCAATGATCGCCCATCTGAAGCCGTCTGAACGGTTCTTCCACATCGCTCATTTCCGTCTTTTTGATATGTATGCGCCGTCAGCCCCCATTGCTCCAGGACGGAGGCCGTCTGACTAGTTTTCTGCCGATTGGCCTTGTTGTTGTTGAATCGGCGTCCTTGGTCTTTGTCACGAAGCGCTCTGATAGGTCTAGCGCTACAGCTGCCGCGCCAATCAGCTCACAGGAATTTTAGCGGAAGTGACGGAGTGACGAGAGGTGAAAACCGCTGTGGCAGTGCGCTTTCTTCTCCTTGTTGGCCTCTGTTCTTCTTCAAGTAACAGAGCAGCGGCACCTAATCCACACAAAACAATGTCCAAACCGGCCATTATCACGCTTCTCAAATGTTCAAACAAGCTGAGAACAGTGGCAGACCAAGGCGTGCTACATGCATATGTACTTCGCAAACACTGTGTCACTTCCGTTTATCTTTGTTCACTGGCTAGCGCCATCTGTCGCTTTGGGGGGGTAATTACATCACGCGCATGCGCAAGACACGGTCTTTAGGTCGGTTGTCACTTCGGTGTATGAAGAGGGAAAAAGGTCATCCGACGTGAGGAAACGGGAGGGAACGAGAGGAGACGGGAAGAGACGAGCTGTCTTTTCGGTGGCAGTCTGGGAGTCGCCTTGGTGTATCGAGGCCTTTAGTCTCTAGCGCTGAGTTTCTATTCAGTTCCACAAATCTCCGCCTCTCCCACAAACCCCCACCCACTCCAGGAAGCAGTGACCAATCAACAAGCCTTCTACACCCAGTCTGCTCTCATTCATTTATCAAAAAATCAGTCCACAGCTCTGTTTCAACTGATTCCTCACAGACATTTTTCATTTTGTAGTGAAATGGCATCATACAGAAAAGTTTAAGGAAATAAAACGCTTTTTTCCTCTGTTTGTGTTCAAAAGACAGCAACACTCTGCACTCTGCTGCCCTCGGCTGGTCTCTGCACCTGTTTCTTTATGGCACCAGTTGCTCCAAGCGAGGATCAAACCACCAACCCTCTGGATGGTGGGTCAAAGCTTAACCCACTGCAACCCATTTGTCCCAGAATTGTAAAGTATGTTTTCTTAAATAAGTCAAAACAAACAAAAAGTCATATTAGTTCATATTTGACTATATACACCGCAGCCTCAAGTGACCTTTGACCTTTAGACAGTAGAATAGAGCAATGGTTCCCAACCTTTTTTGTCCTGAGTACCCCCCTGGGCTTTATATCATACTGTGAGTACTTCCTCACTCATATATGTGTTCATTTTTCAAAAAGTGGTCATAGAAAACAAATCTGTGTTTATGAGAACAAAGCTGCTTTGACTTGATTGTAAATGCTCATTCTAGGGTATCAAATTCAAATCAAATTCAAGATAAAAAAAAAAAACTCTTGAAATGACCAATAAATAAAAAAATAAAAATATAATAGAAAACTTTTTTAAATTCACTTATTTTACTATATATTTAATTTTAAAAATAAATAAACCCGACATCCTAACTCCCCTCTGAAACAAGCTAAACCTAAAATAAAATTAAATAAAATATAACAGATCTGTTGAAATAATATTTTCAGCAGTTTTCACCTCCTTTCCATCAGACATTTAGGCCTGTTTGTTTTTCATAGTTTAAGATAAATAAGCACAAATATTCTCTTGTCAAATTAGGAAATAATTCCAAGAACACTGTAAAAAAAAAAAAAAAAAATATATATATATATATATATATATATATATATATATATAAATGTTGCAAAAACTCATGGCAACAGGATCAACTCAAAATCTCATGTTTTCAACAACAATTTTTTTTCCCACCTAATTTAGCCTGTCTAAAAACCTTCAATTTTAAGTTTCATCAATATTTTTTTTTACTCATCTTACAGCCAACTCACTATCCATTGTTCAGAAAAAGTTTGTAAAATTGTTTTGTAAAATTTAATATACTAAGTTTTTTATCATTATCAATAATAATACTTTTTTTTCTAAACAATTGATAGTCCATTGGTTGTACGATGAGTTAAAACCAATTATAGTGAGTAAACTTAAAACTGTGGGTTTTTAGATATATGAATGTTAAATTGAACAACAAAAAATTATTATTTGTTGAAAACTTGAGATTTTGAGTTGGCCCCTGCACAGTGCTTGCTTAGGGGTCCCTGTACCCCTGGTTGGGAAACACTGGAATAGAATTTTTGTTTTTTGTTTTAAGTTGATATCAGATTGTAGAAGATTGTAGGTGCCCTTAAAACCCCTGGTTCCACCACCACATCCAGACCTACAGCCTGTTTCTGCCTCTTGTCGACGTGCCGTTGCTATCCCTCTTCCTCTCTGTGATCATCCCAAACTTTGTACGCAAGACCTTCTCTTTCACCACCTAACAACAGTCTTCACAGGCTATATTTATTCCCATCTCCGCACCTTTTTGGAATTGGCAACATCCCGTTTCGCTGGTGATCCTTCAATCAACAGCTGAGTGCTGGCTATTTGGCTGCGGCTCCCGTACTTGTATATTCTTACCGTCTTGAAATAGCAGAGCTGCAAATGATGGAGGAGATGAGTGAGTGTTGAATTTGTCAGCGTATCGCCGCGTTTAGACGGCCGTGACACCCTTCAAGGATACAGCAGAGACCTGCGCCGCAAATGTCGGGCCATCTGCAAAACAAGCGCGCCTTCCATGATGGTGGTCGTGCAGAGGGAGGTGTGGACCACTAACATTATGCCTGGGTAAGTCTTCATAAGCACTACAGTAATCAGGTCTTTAAGCAGGGGCCGATATCAACAGCCATCATCTACAACAGGCCTTGTATGTTAGCTAAATTAGCCAGCTGCCAACTACTTTTACTAATCCGGCGCTGAATAACTGGGCACTGGCTATATTCAAAGCAAATCAGTGGCATCAGTGGTAAGCTTCTGAAAATTATACTTTTATTATTATTAGTTTAAGAGATTTGAGAACATATGATATTGCTGTTAATGTCCAAGTTTTCGTCAGTGTAACAACTGCTAAAGCCACTTTTGATCGTGCTTAATTCCTTAAAAGTGCATTGGGTAAAAGTCTTAAAAATAGAAAACATCAACTTATATTTGTGTAGCATGGAAATGATACCAGTGACAGGAGCTGAGAAGACAAACTGAGCACTGAGCGCAAAGAAACACACTCATGTTTCTTTGTAAACATACATTAGTGCATGTAGATTTAGTGAATTATCATCAGACTTTTCTTTCATTGTATAGAAATAAAACATTTGTACTTACTGTTGCTGTACAATACAGAGAAACAAAACAAACTGAGCACTGCATGAAGAAACACACAATTTCCCCTTTCAGGATAAGCACTATTTAGTAATCTTTCTAAGGACATTTTCAATACTTTTTAACAGATTTTTAATAATTTTTTTTTTTCACAATTAAGAGTTTTCAGAATTAATGGCATACTGTACAGCTATTCCACTCCACAACCTACTGCAACATTTAAAGGTTAAACTTAATTAAAAGTATAATATTCTATATGAAATGATGTCCAAGTCATGTTGTTAACAATCAAATATCAATAACAAACTTTTTATTGTCTAACTGCTATATTTTAACATGAAATAGGTATTCTTTCAAGGTAAGCCCTATGTGTCCACAGTTTTATGTTACCACTTTTAAAAATTAGGTGCTATGTTCCTCTAAGATTTAGAGTTCGGGTTGGGTTAAACGTGGACTATTTACCAGAAAATAATCTTACAAATGCGGGAACATAGGGCTGTGGGAACATAGAGCTCTGGGAACATAGATATACTCCCATTCTTTCTTCATTTTTAGACTAGTTGTCAGCATCTGGAAGGATGTTTTTGATTTGCCATGTATGTCTTTTTTTCTTTTCTTTTTTTTTTACGCAAAATGCACAATATAATTTTGTATAATAATGACATTAAGCAGTCAAGTGCTATCTTTCATTGTATTATCCATTTTTAAGTTGTCTCCCCTGGTGATTCCCTAACCACCACAAGCATTTTCTTTTGTCCACATGGATTCCCAACCAGGGGTATGGGGACCCCTAGGGGTATGCGAGCACTTTTGCAGGGAGAACATGGAATTATTTATTTAATAATTTATGCTGCGTGTCAATTGTCGTCAAAAATCGGAATATACGAGTAACAATCACCAACCCTGAGTTAGAAAATCCAATATGGCAGCGCCCTGTGTCACTAAAAAGTGATATGCCCTCCCTAATCCCTATGTAGTGCACTATATAGTGGTCACACCATTTTGTAGTGGTGTCGGAATGTCTAGTGGAATAAAAAATAGTGCACTGAAAATTTCTCACCATGCATTTTGAAAAGTAGTGGACACTGATGGTCAATAATCATAGTCAATATAGACCAGAACGCGTTGTGAGTTTCAAAGGGAGAACAGTGGGACTGCAGCAGGACCTTAATCTGTACACAACATGTCTGAATGAAACCAGTTAGAAATGCAGTTTTTACTTCTGTCAGGTCATATTCATGAATAAATTGCTCTTAAATAAACCGTTACGGTGTAAAATTTCTAATGTTAGCTTATCTTAGCTGGTACATATGACAGTTTCCCAGAGCTTCTTTAAAAAGCTGTAATGGGTTCTGGTTTTCGTGGTTCAATGTAACACTTTAACCTGGTGTTCTAGAGGGTTAAGTGAAGTGTGTTTATTGGCATTAGCCATTTTTTTTTTTTTTTTTTTTTTTTTTTTTTTTTTTTTTTTTTTTTTTTTTTTTTGCATGAGACACATCTTCTTTCAGCCTATCTCTCTATAGTTAGTAATAGATGGCAGGGACCTGTTCTGTTCCCATGCTCGATACATAACAGCATTCATTTGAAATTATTAATACCATCAGAGACAGAGCAGGCAGGTATCTAATATGCAGGCTACTCTTCTAACAGAAAAACTTAATCTAGTTAGTATATATGGTCCGACTTCAGGATAGGTCGTCAGACTCTACTCCCTCACATCCTCAAGCTAGGAAGAGCATTAAACGCTTTATGTCAGAATTGAATTTATCTCAGATTTGGAGGCAGCTAAAAACAAATGATATTATATACTCTTGTCACTCTGCCACACATAAAACCTGTTCAAGAATCAATTACTTTTTTGTCTCTGATTCCCAAGGCTGCTATTATGACACTATTCTGATCTCTGTGTCCTTCATTTATTCTGACTCTGAGTTGATCTCAAAACAGGTAACAGCTTCCCCCACGTAACACAGTAATCCAGTCTGTTTTATTCCCTAATGTGGTAATTCATGTTAAATATCATACGTATAATTATTATTTATCTATAAATAACAAAAATATCACTAAAGGCTTTATCACAGAAGACCTTTATCACCAGGGTTCGCTGAAGTTTTTTTTACACATACACCAGAGTCACATGATCAACGGCGAGAGAAAAATAGTGAGCGACTGTCCGAATCATTTACAAAATGAGTGCACACTGAGTTAAAGCTAACAACAGCCAACTCCATATATATCACATTTTGCTTGACTTTTTCATCATTACTGTGGTTTTATTTGTATTTGTCATTGCTGTTATTATTGTTTCCAACTTGACAACTGGAACACGATAACTCGGAGATAATGTCACTCTGAGGTCCAGACAGAGTCTACCTCACCCCACTCCCGTGTGGATGAACCCTTACAGAGCTGATCTATGATCCTATAGATGAGCTAATGGGCTAACAGTCCTAGACACATGTTGCCTGTTCGTCCTGGGAGAGGATCTCTCCTTCAATATGGGCTCCATAAGGTTTCTTCTTTTTTTTTTCCACAGCTGGGTTTATTTTAGGAGTTTTTCCTTACCGAGAATGAGGGTCTAAGGACAGGAGTGTCCTGGGTCTGTTTAGTTTTGTGTAGTTATTGTTTGTGTTGATTGTGTGTTAAGTCTGATTGTGTGTTTATGTTTGATCAACTGTTGTGAAGCCCTTTGAGGCGACTTTTGTTGTGATACTGGGCTATACAAATAAAACTGAATTGAATTGAATTGAATAAGAAAATCTTAGCAATTCTTTCAATTTGAACTATTGAAACCTATGAAAAAAAGGCAAGCTCAAGTGTCTCATAGACGGATGAAAAAAAGGTAAAAGTAAAAAAAAAATATTATGTGAATATTATATTTTGTTCCGTTTTTTTTTTTTTTTTGTTAAATAGCTTGTTTCAAAAAGAAGTTATTCAAATGATGTCCATTTTTCTTTGTAGTATGTTATTGAGTGTTTAACATTATTTGTTTCCAGTTTATTTTGAACATAAAATGATGACGTGCAATGGGAGTTTATATGTTTATATGTTTTTATTGCATATTCTTATTTTAAAGGTAGGCTTATTTTAAAGGTAGGGATTATTACTTATTTTATATTTTGATTTGAAAACACATAAATGCAGGGGAATTAGCATTTACAATAATCTAGATTAATGTACTTAGAGCAATTTTTGGAAGAATCATCAACACGTATGAGTAAGGGGTACTCATAGTATGACAAAAAACCCAGAGGGGACAACAAGACAATAAAGTTTGGGAACCACTGCTCTTCAGTAGCATGTATTAACTTGCCAAGCTAATACAGTGTTAGCCTTCAAAGAGCTCAGAGTGTATAATTAGACTAATCTGAGGACTTACAGGTAAAAATGAGCATTTTGTCTGGCTAAGGTAAATATGTGGCTTTTAAATCACAGCCTACGGTGAATATGAAATGTTCGTATCTCTATGGCTACAGTGAGAAAACAAAGTAATTGAGGATTCTTGAAAGCTATACTTAAAATATTTCCCAGCCATTGTGGGGATATTTGAGACAATACAAAACATTGCTTTCCACGTAATTTACTGGTTAGCATATATATAATGAAAACAATAATAGTATAACGTAGTATACATTACCTAAATATAAAAATCTTTTTTTTTCTTTATTTTTTTTTATTGACAGTTTAGCCAACAAAATAGCCACACACACACACACAAAAAAACAAACAAACAAAAAAAAAGCCAAAAAATATTAAAATGGGCTATATGTATTTCAAGATTTATTGTGCGTATTACTTTAAGGTCATCATTCTCACACTAAATAATGGTTATGAGTGCTGTTTTCTTGCTTGCTATCAGTTTTATGAAATGTCACTGAGATGTTTTTGTTGTTAGAATATGTCTACAAATCTTGGGTGCTAGTGTGTGCTAATGCTAACGGTAGTTTGTGCTGGAATTTTCCCAGCGCAATGAAACTTAAAAGAAGATTCATAAAATAAACACCATCATTTTAAATTTAATAAAAGGTAACTCTAATGAAATACCTCCACCAATCATACACGGAGCGAGACCCTGAGGTTTTCTACTATACTTGCCAATACAAAGTCAACGGAGGCTAGCATAATATTCTACCAGTCACTTGTCTTCTGCAGGTTAGTCCATCAGAAAGAATTATTTGTCAGATTGTTACACAATAGCCCTTCATAATTGTAGTAGTTGTAATAATAGTTTATTTCAGCTATTCCCAAAGTCAAGAGGGTTGCAGCGCCCTTTAAGTTTCAAAAATCCCATGCAGACCCCCAACTATACAAATTCCCTATTAAAAAGACTATGCCATGTTTTTATCCAGAAGTTTCCATAAAAACATTGACTGTTGGCTAAACATTTTTTTAAAGCAATATGTTTGGAAAAAAGTATATAACTGTAATTAATTTCAAACTGAATTTCTTCTCATGTACTTCTCATGACCCCCTGCAGTACCTTCACAGACCGCCAGGGGGCCCCACACCACTTTGGGAACCACTGGTTTATTTACATAGGTATTGAGGTCATCTACCTTACTGGTGTGAAGTAGAAAATCTCAATAACTTTCATTAGGTTTCCATCCAAAGGCAAAGCAAATCTTTTCAAAATTCGCAGAAGAAGAAGAAAACAAAAGAAATGCAAGTTAGATGCATTTTCATGGAGTTATTAAGTGAATCAGTGTAGTGTTGGTAAGCTAGCAACCAACAAGAAAGGCATAAATGGAGAACGGTCTGTGATTAGTTTTGTTTGGGCAAGCTACAAAGTTAGCCTAGTAGCAGCGTAGCATGTGATTGCCAAACTGAAAGCTATAAATTAAACGAGTGTTATATAACATCAAGCCCTGTAAATACAGTAAAGAAAAGTTTTTTTCGGAAGTCATAGTAGACAAATATTTGTCTGTTATGTGAATATTATGGTTTCTCACATTTGTCCACATGCTAATGCAACACTAAATATCCCATGGGTTGTATGTTTGCTATCTCAGACTTTATTGAACAAATGCATTTATAGCTTTCATTATTTACATCTTTCATAAATTTTTGTGAAAAGCACATTGAGTTGCACTTGTGTATTAAATGTGCTTTATAAATAAAGTTGCATTGCCTATAAACTGTTTTCACATGTATGCATTTTCAACTGGAAGTTGTATTGCAAAAATAAAATTAAATCTATATTTACACAAATGAGCATGTTTTCATTAACAAAATATCACTATCAATCTCACTGCGAGTCAAAATCAGCTGTAAATATTACAAATGTAATGGTATTGGCAATATTGCAATATCGCGATAGCTAAAGTCTCTCGATATCATCATGGTCATTCTCCTTGAGCAAAAATACATAGTTAAAAAGCAGAGAGAACTACATAGCCCATGAGCCTTTGCTCCATTAATGTCAAAACATGAGCACAACATGGTGAAGGCATGGATGTATAATAAGACCTGGATAGGGCATCACCCCCTCTCCCCTGATGCCAGTTTTACCGGTGGCTGCTTTGTGGAACTGTAGCAAAAAATCCCATATGGCCCAGAAAGGATTTTTCCATAGAAAGCAATGTAAAAAGAAACGCCTGAAAAAATGGTCGGATTTTGTAGTGTTTATTTTCTATTTTTACACCGTGGACTTTTTCCCTCTTCAAAATCTTTAATTTGGCTAAAAAATAACTTTTTATGGTTTGTGGCGTCACCACTCTAGCCCGCCATCACGCCCACTGGTCAGCGTGGATCACCTGGTACGTGAAGCAACACGGAAGTAACAACCTTTTTTGGCACCACAAGCCAATGAGCATGGCTATTGAAAACAACGGCGGTTGTGACTTCATTCATTATTCAGTTCTATAATACATCCATGGGGGAGGGAGGTTGGTGTGTTCAGTAGCATTAGCGAGATGAATCAGCAAATATCAAGAATCACAGCTGTTTTATGTAGCCAAGAGTTTAAAAACATAAATAATATATTAAAGTTACTAAATAAACTTTTACATTCATCTGCGTCACTTTGCTCGTTCATTTTCTTTCTCTCTTAGTCGTTGTATGCTGTTTATCTGCTGTCATCAGTAGTTAGCTTATGCTAATTGTCGTTAGCATTTAAGCTTTCTTTTTAAATTTCCTTGATAATCATGAATAAATTCTTCATGACAGAACTTTGCTGTGGGTGGGTGTCATTGCCTCTGTAACTGTCACTACCTTCGCAAACGTGAAATTTGGTAAGCTTATATAAAAATGCTCCATTTTGCCTTAGACCAGCGCTAACCAGAAACTAACATGTAATTACGTAAGTTTTTTTTATGAAAAAAGTATACTTGTTTTTTGCACAAATCAAAAAACACCTCGAGTGAGCATAAAACTTTTTTGCAAACCAATTTGGAGTTTTTCTGTCATTTGTTTCTGATGCGATACTTGAATATGTGCACATAAATGAGGAGCTGGAAACCACACTACTGACACACACCCAGAAAATATGGGAGAAAAGATTATTATTATCATTTCAGTATGCTGTCTAGGATTTTAGAGTCACATTCTTTATTTAAACAGCTTTGGATATTCTTAGGTATTAGAGTGGCAAATTCAAAAAATGCTACAGACTTAAGTTCAGGGCTTTGATCAGCAACTTTAGAAGCCTCCAACCAACAATACGTAACCCAAAAGAATAAGCAGCAGACAAGCGTCAAAAGAAAAAAAAGAAAAGATTCTTCTTGAAATACACAAAAAGCAAAATATGGTCATAGCTAAGTGATTGCTTTGCCAGTATTCAGATTCTGCCAAAACCCAATTTCTAAAGAAAAATATGTCCTGGCATGTTCCTGGTCCAACTTAAGTGATTCAGTGTTGGCTCAGTCTCTGTATTCTAACCACATTTCAGACAGAAATAGGCGTTCTAATCACATCACTCCCTTCTTTGTCAATATTAGTAATCTGTCCGCACCTATGACGCACCGTGCACACCTATTTATGCTACAGCAAAGTTTACACAGACTTTGGTTCCTATTTGAAACTTTGTGCTTTTAATCCGTATCTGGAAAAGTTGAATTTGTCCTTGGAGTTAAAAAAACTGGAGGACACTAAATCCTCATTCTGTTAATTAAGGCACAAAGAAATATTGTGGATATGAGAGAAGAATCTTGGCAAAAAAAAGCAGCCGCGACGGAGGCTCATGGGAAATAATTGTTCTTAAGTTAATAAGTTGTTTTACTCTTAGCAGAGAGAAAGGGGATTTGGGAGGATTCGAGACAAAACAAACAAAATGTCCAAATGAACTTAAAGAGCAGAAAGAGTGGAATCTCACACATGCTGTGGAGTCTATGCGAACGGAGCCGCCGCAGCGTCGTCGCCAAGGTTTGTCATTGATTAAAGACTGTGGAGGAGCCTGAAGACGGGTTTGGTGAACAGACAAAAATGTGGCAAAAGTTTGAATGAATTTTGAGGTCTTATAACAAATTGTTATAAAAGCCTTACACCTGCTTCACACTGAACATGCTGCGTGTGTGTTATGTGACCTCTGTAACAGATAGAAGCCATTCGAGTCAGTTTGTGAGTTGCAGTACGTACCTATGATGATCTGTGTTTTAATGCTTGTGGCGCACTGGCCTCACTGGCTTTCATGTTGCAAACTGAGCTTGATGTAAGGAAGTGAACGTCAACTGGCAGCCCGTGGGCCACATCAGGCCCGCCACAGCTTTCCAGCCCGCAGAGTAGAAGTCGGCCAATATATGGGACATGTCCAGGCGACCAAGACCCCAGCTTCCCCAACCACCTTTAAGCTGTTTAGGCTCTTACTTTGCAATTCACAGGAAACATCCAAAATTGCTTTATCTTGGTGTGAAAAGCTGAAAACGCCAATAAAAAGATGTTGCTCATTTCAAATGCATTTTGTAGCTCTCCTCAAGCTCTACCTGCACAGCAAATTTGGTTGAGATTGCCTTATTGGATTTCTCAAAAATGTAAACTTTAACTGTTTTCATTGGCACACTTTGGCAGGTTTTTATTAAAGTGCCTAGCCAGACTTCTTCTTCTATTCTATACAAAAATTTGTCTGGTACCACTTGGTATGAGTTTGATTTTCAGGGGGTGGAGTAACCAATCAGAGGAACAAAGGGCGGGATGTAAGCAGAGTGCTGACTGGTATCAACAACAAACATGGCGGTGTGATTAGAGATGCATACGAATGACCATTTCTGTTTTTGCCATAAAGCACCAGAAAACACTGAGCAACTCTCTACTTATTATTTGAACAAAAGCAAATATTTGAAAGACGTTTTGCTTCAATATAGTTGTTACGTCAGATGTCACCAGACTTCACTGCTGTTAAAATGGCAACAGGATGAAGAAAAAAAAATCCCATGGAGGACTGAACAACCTCAACACAACCAACAGGCGACACAAGAGATCACTAAATGCCCTCAAACAGAGGAGAGTGACGTTTTTAGTTTCACTCTGCATTAGCCCGGCCTGTGATAAAGGGAGAGTGCCTTGGCAGAGGTCTGTGCTCTCAGAATTCTCACCAGTTCCCCAAGCAAATAAATGTCAGCCTTCCTGCAACCTGACTCTAAACAGACGTATCAAGAGAGAAGAGAGACACAAAGGAAAGTTTAAGTTAATTTATTAAACAAAACATTAGCAAATAAATGTATTAAATGTAAATCTGTAAATATTATGCATTTGTGATATTTTTCTTCCACTTTACACATCTCTTGCTAAAAATGTGACATGATATTCCACCAGCCTCTCTCCTACATTTATTTCCACAAAGTTTCTTTCTACAGTCTCCAAGTGACAGATTCAGCACATTTTGTTAGACACTGCTCCCCCTAGTGGACCCCAACCGTTACTGCATTCTGTCACATCAAAGCAGAGAGCAGACCGATAAATTAACCATAATTCAACAATGCCTAGTCATTATAAGTGATTAATCAAACTTATTACACAGCTTTACACATACACGTTTAAGCTGTAGATTTAAGATCAAACAGAAGTCTAATCCCAGCAGATACATGTCTTTGAAACACCTACATTTATTCTGATGAGTAATGTTGCATCATGAGGCAATGTTTTCCACTTTTTACGCCCCGTTTGAAGCTGTCCCATTACGGTTTAGAGCGCTGATCCTTCTGCCTCTGCACAGCCCTGTAGCTTCTGTGTTCTGTTAATGAGCCGAGACATGAGCCTGTCTGCGTTAACCAGGTGAGACTAAGCACATACAGCACACAGAGCACTGGGCTACCTGTCACTCTACTGAGTATTTACTGTTCACAGGCCTTTCCTAAAGTCAAGACTGTCACGGCCCTCTTGAAATTCAGAAAATCCCATGTGGACCCCAATAGTAAAACTTCACAATTTTTTAATATACAAAAAAGAAAAGAAGGAAAATCATTACATTACTGTTGGCTTAACATAATATCAACATATTCTCAACATAATATTATGCTTTTTTTAGGTTTTCTGAAATAATTGTGGACACCTTTGCATTAGTATTTCATGTTTTATAACCTAAAATAATGTATATATTTTGGGAGCTTTGACTTTGCAGAGAATGCTTGCATTAGGTGTCTGTTGCCCCCTTCTGGAAACAGTGGGGAATGGACAGAGCATAAAATGGCTAATTAACACGGCTATTAGCAACATCTTCCAGCACATTTCCTGGTTTCAAGTATCTACATACAGCAGTGAGACCGAGAGTTTTCAGCTCTTGAGAAGGGCATCACCTCAGAGTACAGGATTACTCAAACATGTGTGAATAAAAACAAAAAAACTACTCCAGGTGTGTTTTTGAGGTGGAAACAACATTACAACATGGTCAAAGGCTCCAAAAAGTCTGATTTGGAGACCTTTAAACAAATATATATATGATTGTACTTCATTTCAAACATATTTTTTATGTACTAAATGTTGGCAAACTCTGGCAGCCCCTCTGCAGAACCTTTGCGGCCCACCGGGAGGCCTCAGACCACAGTTTGGAAATGATTGCTGTACACTATTATTTGCATGAGTTCATACAGTTATACTTACAGCGTCTTTGAGTGTCATGAAAAGCGCTTTTATAAATAAAATGTATTATTATTATTATTATTATTATTATTATTATTATTATTATTATTATTATTATTATTATTACTTGCACGACTTGACCAAATGTTCCCAATGATTTCTTCCTTTCAGCTTCATAAGACCAAGAGCAACAGTTAAAAACAATATGTATGTTTTTTTTTCCCTTTGTCCTATTTTTGCATTTTTTGTTAGTTATTGAAAAATAGTGGAAAATAAATTGTTAAAATATATATAGAGTGAGTACAGACCTCCACCAAGGCATTGGCCCCTTTGTTACAATGGTAAAGATATGGCACCCACACTCAGACCAGGGACCTTGTAGTTCAGGGGTACAGTAAAATGCTCAGTCCATTGAGCCACAAAGCCAATATCTTACAAAAAGAACAAATTTCCAATAAAATAAATAAATATAAATATAAGACAGCTGACAGTAGTTTTGACAAGGAGCAACTACTAGTGACTGCAAATGTTTAATGTCAATAGTTTTATTATTATCAACAGATCAAGTATTAACCACTGAATTCTTTTTTTAAACTTTGGAAAGCTAATGTCGTAGTTTCCATGCTAACAATGTAAGTATTTCCTGACTCTGACCCCGGTGTAGTTTATTGCCTTCACCCATTGAAATATTATAAAATCAATGAGCTTAAATCTGTTTTTCATTCAGATCCAACTGACTGGCTGTGTTTTAGCTTTGCACTTCACCCATTTACCCCCATAATCTGTCCCATTAATGACTACCGCTGGGTTTAAGTCCACCACACAACACACCTCTGAAGTCTGACAAACAAACAAACCAGAGAAGAAGAACCCACACGAGGAACACCCAGCGAGACGCTTTTAACCTAATATCCTCTAATCCCGGGACGGCCCTGCTCAGTCTGAACCTGGCTCCTCACCTGTGTGCAGGCCGGGCTAATCCCTGCTCCCCGGGGCACAACCAGACACTTCTACCCACCCCAGAGGTCTGTCCTGCCCCGACAGGTTCACTCACAGGGGCCACAAGAACACACACAGTCGACACTTTAATATTTATCTGAAAGTATAGGAACTTTAATAGATGCTTTATTCTTCTTTTTTATGGCTGCATGTCCTTTATTTATCCAGGCTTGAGACTGGCAAAAGGAGTACACTGCCTCTCCCTCTAGTTTAAAGGTGCTATGAGCTGTATATTTTTTTTATATTTCATTAAAAATTACTCACATGTGTCCCTGATAGGATGTAAACATGTTTAAATCAAATATTAGTTTTTTAGCTTCTATCAGAGGTTTTGTGCAGGGTCCCATCAGGTTTGTGAATGTGCCAGTGTATTTATAAGAAGGAATATAAGTTATTTGATTATTTTATATATTTCTTATACAGTTTATTGGAATAGTATATCAGCCATTTCCAATGTCAAGACTGTTACGGCCCCCCTAAATTCCCGAAAATCCCTTGCAGACCCACAACTAAACAACTTCCCTCTATTCAAAAGACTGTCATGTTTTTTCCCATATATTTTTATAAAAACATTACAAAAACACTGACTGTTGGCTAAAATTTGTTTTAAAGTAAGTTTTAAGACAAGTATATAACTGTAATTCATTTCAAATACATTTTTTATGTACTTAATGTTTTAGGTATTTAATATTTTCACTGACTAATTGTCTTTTTATATTTTTGTATGTTTTATTTGTTGTTATGGACCAAAACCATGTGTCTGAAATAAAGAATGAATTGAAATTTTTATCAAAATATAAATATAGACAGCCTCTGGGGGCCCCCCTGCAGTACCTTTGTGGACCCCCAGGAGGCCCTAGACCCCACTTTGAGAACCACTGGTATATATTATTGTTTTATATGTTTAAAAGTAAAAGGTTGGCCACTGACATTAAAGCGTACAGTAGAGATAATTATGATATTATTTCATTACTGTCATAATTAATGCTTCCATAGAGGTCTGGGGTAACAACTCTCATAGTATCATAAATTCACTTTTGTAAATCCTGAGCTGAAAGAGGGCTGAAATGACATAAGGTTACACTTCATCCCACTACTTTTCAAACATTTGTTATGTATACTGGATGTACATTTTTTTGTCTGTTTCTTTTGAAATTGATTAAAATAAACTGCACTGAATACATTTTAATGCAGAAGTAATGAAGATGACAAAATTTCCATTCATTTAGTCACATAGAGCGTATCCTAGCTGCTTTGGGCCTGGGGCAGAGTAGTCACAGGGGTAACCTATACATTTTCTATATTTACTGATGAAGTTGCATTTTTTTTTTTTTTGACAATAGGAGTAAGCCTTTAATTTAAGCTCGCTAGGACGCCTTCTGCAGACTTTAGCTGGAGATACACATTGTCATTTTGATTGACACTGAATTAACTTAAGTTCTTGTTGTAAGATTGCTAATAAATCTGCTACTATGGATTTTTTAATTTTATATTTGAGACACAATACTTATGCATAGGAAAACATGGACATTTTTATGGAATTTTTAAAGCATCTAGCAGGTTTGGTAAGTCTTCCCTGTGGTTGGTCGTATTATAATCACTGGGGCAACACCTAAACATGAGCCTTAAGTGTTTTTAAGAAGTACTGATCACTGAATGCAGTGTTTGTTTTCAGTATTGGTGACCCCAGGCCCACACAGATCTAAACTTTAGGCACTTCTCTAAAATCCCTACACAGCTCTAAATACTGTTCTGCTTACATTTGGGTTTTTAATGTTTTCATTTCAAAACTATTTTAAAAACTGCCCGCTTATAAGTTATGATATTTTCCGTCTGTAGCTTACATTTTGTGCAAACTGAGGGTTAGTTTTCACTGAATTAAAAATATATATATAGAATAGAAAATAAAATAAAGTCATATTTGAAACATTTACAAACAAGGTTGCAAAAAATAATAAATGAATAAAAAAATACAGTGATGCATAAAGTAATAATAAAAAGTATTGTATTGATAGTGTGCTGGTTCTTCTCACTTGATTTCATGTTTTAAGAGATTATACTTAAATCTCTTTTTGCTGCTACAATTACTACAAATCATCCCAGTTAAGAAGAGTGGAACTTAAGTGCTCAAAGACAAAGACGGATATCTTAAAATATCAATGTAAAGCCTGAGCTCTGTCTAAGTCGTGTGTATATAAGCGCTGGAATGACTGACAAAGTATAATATTTGATTAAAATGCTAAAATGAAGTAAACACAAGAGCCTGGTGGATTTGTTGTGCTAACGCCAAAATGAAAAAGTATTTGCTGGGACAAACAAATGTGCTAAAAGATTTGATATTATAATCTGTGTGTACTTTGAGAAGTGTCTTGCTGTGTCCTTGGTCTTTTACCGTTAACCTGCAGGTGATTTACTGCACATATCAGACTGATGCAGAGCTGAGGTGGAAGGAGTACTCAGAAACTCAAGAATAATGGGCGGATTCTTTCAAATATCAATAGTATTAATACCAACAGTAGTATTAGTAATGGTACTAGTGTGATAAGATTCTGCTTCTCCCTCTGTGAACTGTGTGTGGGTGTGTCTGAAATAAATCAAATGAAAAGGGAACAACATTGTTTCAATGGTATAATACTGGCATACCACAGCTGCCAGTATTTTAGTGTACATTTTACAGATTTTACAACAGATTTTACAACAACAAACAAAAACAACTTGTTTACTGGTGAGAAAATGTAATACCTGATGACACACTGCCAGTCCCTACATGAAAGTACACACGTGGTTTGTATATGTACAAAGTATTGGTATCGGTATCAGAATCGCAATACTGACCAAGTATTGGTTTTTAAAAATTGCAGTATCGCCCACCCCTGTGGAAGTAAAAGTAATCAACAAAATTATTACTTGAGTAAAAGTAAAATAGTCTTAAATGTAAACTTTTCTTACAACCTGAATTCCGGAAATGTTGAGATTTTTATTTTCTTTTTATAAAATGAAAACTAAAAGAAATTCAAATCACATGAGCAAATATTTTATCCACATTAGAACATAGGTAACATAACAAATGTTTACATTTCAAAATTTTGCACTTTTTTGCTCAAAATGAGCTCATCTCTAACTTGATGCCTGCTACAAGTCTCAGAATAGTTGATCGCAGCTGACGTTTCTTGCTTTTTCAGACATTTGTTGCCTCTGTCCCAACTATTTTAAATTAAAATATTGGTTCATGTGATTTGAAAGTCTTTTAATTTTCATTATTCAAAATTTTAAAATGTCCCAACATTTAGGTACAAAATATTTTTTTGCAAGCTACTACTAAACTACTATTTTTCCACTGTGGTAAAAAAGGCTTACTCATTCAGATATGGAAAAAAAAATAGTAAATTTTTTATGTTTCTTTTAAAAAATCTCAAGTAAAAGTATGTTCTAGAAGATGTAGGAAGCATTTTAGTAAATAATCTCATGTAAGTGTCACAACACAACACAACACAAATTTGTAAAGTTGTAACATTTTACTTTTCAAAAATGTAAAGAATTTTTAAGAAGATATTAAAAAAAATACAAACAGTGGTAGTGTTTAAAGCAGCACTAATAGTGATCATCTTATTTTGCTGCTACAACTATCACAATTCCTGCAGAAAGAATAGAAAATAAAGATTGTCATTGTCAATTGCCATAATGTTGGTTAAAAAGCTAAAATAAACACAGTAGTCTGATGAATTTGTTCTACTAACTCCATAATGAAAGCATTTGTGTGCATTTGCTGTAACAAACAAAGATGTGACAGCATAATCTTGGAGTATTTCTATAAAACATAGAGATTATTGAGAATCTCACATCTCCTCCTAGTGGATATTCTCAAAACTGCAACAGCAAAATGAGCAGAGGTAAAGGTCAAGACAGGATCATTCTAAATGTAATGTCAGGCCTTGTATGTCACTTAATAAAGTGTGAATAAGGTAGATGTCTCAATAAGCAGCAGCAGCCGCGCCCCTTAAACCAATTACCAGTGAGTGTGGCTGATATGAAAATCAGAGGCAGCTTTGTCCCGTTTGCTCAGGCAACATCCCGTTCAGGCAAATGTGTTTGCTCAAACTCTCCAGACATGTGGGCTGAGGAGTGAAATATCAAACAGGACAACTGTTTAAAGGGACGCCCGCTCCGCCGCGCTGCCACATGTGCACACATTACAAAATTATGCATGCATTCTGAGAGGCAAACATACTCTGAGTCTGCACACCGCCACGCTCTGAAGGAGGAGGGTCAGGAGAGTCAGGAGAAGGTATTACAAGTGGTAAAAAATACTGAGTTAAAATTATCACTGCTTTTACCTACTTAGTTTCAGGGTTTGTATGGGTGCTTGAAATCCTTAAAAATGCTGGAAATTAATTGTTGTTTTGAACTACTTTAGACCTGACTTTCTGCTGCTGTGCTTACAGTACATCTCCATAATTTAAAACTTATAGTAAATCATGAGTGGAGAGACTAAATTAAGCTGGTTAGAGGGTCTTAACTGAAAATATGTGGGGGGAAAAAAAACGAATAAAAAAATTAATAAAAATAGCAAAAGCAAAAATATACAGATTTTCTGAGTCTAATTTTTTTTTCTTTTTATCATGATAAATTATGTTACATGTAAAATTACCTTTTCAGCTGCCATTTTCAAAAAAAAATTGTAAAAACAACATCAAATTGTCTCCTGCACATGAATCAGCAGTTTAACATCTAAACTATGGCTAGCAAAAAACCTAAATGGCTAGTAAGTGTCAAGCCCTGCTAATATATAATATAAAATGTATATAAACATATAGTTTCTTTCACTTGTCAGGTTTTGAAAAAGCTGAAAGTATAACTCTGAAAGTGTAATTAATTAAAAAGTTGTATGAACCATGATTTTTGGCTTCTAAGGATGTGATCAGATGTAAGGAAGAGTATTGTTCAAAATAATATTACCCAAGTAGTCATTTTTCCACAACATACAGCTTTTGAAACCAATAATATATAGCTGTGGGTAGCCAAACATGTACTCAAGTAAGATTGTTACTTCAAAATGATATCACTCCGGTAGAAGTACAAAGTAAAACTAATGTGATCATTACTACCCACCTCTGGATGGGATTAACTGTAACTGTACATAAGCTTGGGACAAAAAAGGTATAAAAGCTTTGCACTGCAGCCATATTTTTTCTGCATCCTTACAGAGCACAGAGTTTTACTGGTAAGTGGATTTGAGTCAGTTCCCACTGCAGTTGTTAGCTGGTTAATATCCTTGAGAATGTGTGTCTGAGTCTGTCAGTCATGGGTTTATTCCCAAAGTGCACAGCAGACCAGTTTTTAAGGGACTATTTGCAGACTTCTGGCAGGTCTGAGTATTTAATGAAGCTGATCAACCTAAATCTCCTTATTTGCTGAGGCCACACCTAAGCTAAAGGTCTAAGTGCACTTAAGAAGTTCTAATCACCCGGATGCATTGTTTATTTTTGGTGAGCCCAGGCCCACACAAATTCAAATGCCAGGACACAATGGTAATAAAACAATAATACATCTAAATATTATATTTGAAAGCATTTTTTTTAGATAAAAGTTACAAAAAAAATCTTTATTTGAGATCAAAGTGGTAACAAATAAACAAACAAACTAATAATAATAATATTAATAATACTAATACTAATAATATTATTGCTAGAAAGAAGTGACATATTGACTTCAGTGTTTTGTTGTAATACTTTGAGACTTGAGAATTCAATTGCAAGATCAAAATCTGAATATTATGACAGAAATAACAAGATTTACGAGATTATAGAGATTAAAATGTGTATTGCATTCCCCCCCTAAAGTGAAAGGAGCTACCAGTTTTGTCAGAATCAGAATATCAGTGCACAAAACAATATCTGCATGGTTAATAATTGATTGGGAATAATATGCCAAACATGATACTAACTCCGTAAAGGTCCCTTATTCTGCTAAATTGACTTCTTTTTGAGCTTTTAACCATGTTATAATGTTGTTTCCTCCTCAAAAACATACCTGGAGTAGTATTTTGTTTCATTCACACATTTAAGTAACCCTGTATGCTGAGCCTGTCATATTCTAAAGATCTGGAAACACTCAGTCTCACAGTTTTAGGTTGTGAAAGTTCTCCTGCACATTTCTAAAGCCCATACACCATCACCGGACTCATTCTGATCATTTCAGCTTTTAAATTGCCATCAGTACGAAGCAGTCTGCTCATTTATCTGTCTCTTAGCATCATGTTGCTAACCAGCCATTTTATGCTCTGTCCAGTCTCCACTGTTCCCAGCAGGGGGCGACAGACACCTCATCCAAGTGTTCTCTGCAAATTGAGAGTAACAGCTTTCCAAAGGAGGCATTTTCAAAACATATACATTATTTTAAGTTTTAAAATGTGAAATACAAATGCAGAGGTGTCCAAAATCATTTGAAAAAGCCTAAAAAAAAAAAAAGAAAAATATATAGGACATTTAAAATAATGGGCCAAAATTAGTACAAAAGCATGTCTTCAGTAGATGTCCCATGTTTATCTGAGTTTTGCCTCAACATATTCTTCCACAAGTGACACATTCAGGTAAGCTGCTCATGCATGGTTACATAAATAGCATTCTTTCCCATTTCCCTTAAATCCTATGGAAAATATGATGTCTTCTGTCATTTTATTAGTTTTATTTAACAATTTTCTTTCATTGTAACCTGAACACTACATCTATAATAATAAGCCCCCTGTCTCTCATACCTGCTGAAAAATCAATACCAGCACTGCAGGCCTGACATTAATAATTAGTAAAGTTTGGTGAGTGACAGAGAGAGAGTGTGTGTGTGTGAGAAATGCTCGAGATATGGTCCTGTTGTGTTGCGGGAGGGGGGCGGGAGGGCCAGATTAGCCATGTGCCAGGGGAATCTAATGCAATTACGAGTGTTTGCTTACACCATGTGTCCCCTTCCGTCTGCGCCGCGGCATCGGGACTGCACCCTGCGCCATCCTTCCATTCAGCTCTGTTTGTTTTCAGTATTTACACCGCCCCGAGCCTTCCCTTTATCACTACTGCACCCCCTGCCCCCTCCTCATTTACCCCTGCCTCCAATATCACTAATTAAAGTAAACCAATAAGGCTGAAGAGGAGGGGGAGGCCACCGAATAAGATGTATTTGAAGACTAGATTGAAGTCTTCCAGGGACCCTCAAGTCAAAAGAGACACAGTGGGAGGGGTGTATAGAGGTGATTGTGTGTGTGTTGGGGATATTGGTGGGGCAACGCTGGGAAAATATACATTATTTATAACACACAGGACAGAAGGCCACATAGGGAGAGCGGAGGTTTGTTCAACAGATTAGCTGCGCTCTGCTTATTAGCTTTAGTGCTCATTCTCTAGTCATTTGCCTTTTTTTTTTTGGCAACCCCGGGCGGTTCACACAGAAGTAGCCAGATTATTGATTAGAATCTTATTTTAGAATTATGTTTCAATGTGCAAGGCTTGGTCACGAAAGATGGACCCTTATTTAGTACGGTATGCAGCTAGGTAGCATCAATGTCCAAAAGAATTTGAATTTTTTAAATTTTTTTTATTTGAGGCCCCCTTGCTAATCATATGGCTCTATAATTTATATGACAACAAGACAAGAATTTCATGGATCTGCCTACAATGGGATAAAGATTGAATCTAGTGAAAAACTGTAAAAAAGTAAAATTTCACTATTTTACTTCCAAATGTAATGGTGGTGGAAGTCAAGCGTCCTGATAAACACATGCCCCATTATATTCTATAGGAAAACTAACTACAAGAATTTCATTCATCGGCCTACAATGGGAAAAATGTTAACTCTGATAAAATACAGGCAAAATCTCACATTTCACTACTTTTCTTCAAAATGAAATGCTGACATTAGAATTAATCATTTTATACTGCAATGCCAGTGGGATTTTAAAAAATGTTTTGAATGGAAGTCAATGGGGCAGTAATAATTTTATTTCATTACACATGGGTCACAAAAGGATGCAAAATTTAAAAAATAGAGCATTCACAACCTGTGAGTAAAAAACATTTCATTTAAAAAAAAATTGGCTAAAAACTACATTTTCTGCAAAAATTTATGCTCGGAGCTCTAACACAGCCAAAATGATCACCAAATGAAAAAAAAAGTCAAGTTAAATGTGCAAAAATGTATCCCTCATCCAGTATCCTTCATCGTTAACCCTGCATCCCACACTTTTACTGTAACTGGCCTAAATACAAATATATTTGAATATTGTTGGAAATAAATTTTTTAGTTTTATTCAAGTTGAAATTAATATTTACTTATTTCCAGTGATGACTTGGTTGACTGCTAACAGCTTGACATGCATCAGTGTGTAATTATATTTGGATTGAACCCCTGCCCTTTGCTCTATTCCAGGGCAGGCCAGGTTGGACTACCCCACGGTGCACCCCATGACATTTGATTTAGTGCGTTTAGAGCTAAAGACGATATTAAGCTAATCTGCTCATGCTCCTGTTTGCTCTCAGAGATTTGGGAAGTACAGGCAAATATCAGACTCACCCAGACTCCAGCTCAGATCTGTCCGACAGAGACTTTTGGTGAAGTGTGGTCGTGTGGAGGCAGAGCGCTGTTGGCTCTCTCAGCGAGTGGCTGTCCAAACCTCCCATAGGATTAAACCTCTCTGTTAGCTGTCACTAAAGTTAAAATGTGTGGGTTTTGTTCACAGCAACAGCTGAATTAATGATGTCGACCTTCAATAGTATGCATTATCATTGTAAGATTAGCACTGCTTAAACTTTAAGGTCTCAGAAATCTGGCCCAGGGTGACAGAATCTAAGATAAAAAATGTAAAAGTTAGATGACAATGGAAGATGACAGTGTCTGAAATGTAATGGCCTTTAATAGCAGTTAGCTAGATGGCTATGCAAACAGGGGAATACTGATAACATGACTTAAAGTACAGCCATAGACACAATCCAAAGCATCTAATAAATAACACATGAAGTTAATGTGTTAACTTAGGAAGCATGGCCATGCCTCAACTACATCCCAGGGTATCCCTCCTATTTTCCCAGCAACCCTAGTTAAACCTGCGGAATTCATCCAACAACCTCCCACACTTCATATGCCTTCATACTGCTCATGATGTTTACGTTCTCCTTTCCAGCCTCCTCTCTGCAACAACTAGACCAGAGCATTCTTTATTTCTAACCCTGAACTCTGCATCTCTCATCCAGCATCCTTCATTGCAAACCCTGTATCCCACATCCCTCATCCTACATCCTTTATTCCTAACCCTGCATCCTGCATCCTTCATCTTAAATCCTTCATTTGTAAAACTGAATTCTGCATCTCTCATTAAGCATCCTTCATCGCTAATCATGCATCCCGCATCCCTCATTCAGTATCCTTTATTGCTAACCCTGCATCACGCATCCTTCATCCTAAATCTTTAATTTCTAACCCTGAATTCTGCGGCTCTCAATAAGCATCCTTCATCACTAATCGTGCATCCCGTCATCCAGCATCCTTCATCGCTAACCCTGCATCCTGCATCTCTCATCCAGTATCCTTCATTGTTAAACCTGCATCCCACATCCCTCATCCTAAATCTTTCATTGCTAACCCTGCAGCCCACATCCTTCATTCTACATTCTTCCTTTCTAACACTGGATTCTGCATCCCTCATCCTTCATTGCTAATCCCCCATCCCTGATCCTTCATCCCTCATCCCTGATCCTTCATCCTTCATCCCTCATGCCCATCTTGCATCACTAATCCAACATCATCTCTCCATCTTATCCAGTCCGTCTCCCTTGCTAGTGTAAGTGTGTTACTGTGCCAGTTTCAAGCCTGGATAAACGTAAAAGTTGCATCCCAAAAGGCATCTGGTGTAAATAACCCTGCCAAACCAAACATACCTAAGTGATTTACTGAATAGGAGCAATCGAATAGGATTTTCTGTTAGTGTGACAGGCATAAGAAGTATATGAGATGAAGTTGGTCTGTGGGGCAACAAAATGTGAATTCAAGTTTGAGTTTTTCCAACATGGGCAAGCTATAAAGCTTTTTTGTATAACAGAGCCAGTTAGCAGTAATATACATTATCTAAACACAAACTGTAAGAGACTGTTAGCATTCTCCTTCAATGAATCTAGCAAATCATGCAAAAATAAACAAGCTAATATTGGAGTAGACTTATCAAGAGTAATTAGTTTTGTGTCCAAGATGCCACCGACTTGCTCTGACGTAACCTGTGCGCTGGTAATGGGAATCTCATGAGAGCAAGGCGGGCACAGTTGCTCTCCACTGACTGTGGCTGTCTGCATGGACTACAAACGCTTAATGCATGATGGGAAATGGTGTCCTGTCCACAGCCGCACTGACAGCTGATTGGGTCTGAGTTGTGTTTTGATCAGAAACATGACGCCTGCCGATCGGCTGCCTCCTCCTAACTTTACACAAACTACTGCTCTACATTTGATATTTACAAATGCTTTAAATGTAACTGACAGTGTCCAGGGTGTTGTCAGATATGGGTCACATGAATAATAAATTATCTTTATGAGAATTGCTTCATGATCCTAGACCATTTAAGATTTTAAGCCTAAGCTGCAAACTCTGCAACAAGAGCAGCCTCATCTCTTTGCTTTGATAATAAAAGTGTCATTGAGAGGTGTTTAAAGGAAACAGGAGAGTTCACAAATTCTTAAAATGAACTTAATAATAAAATACTTCAAACAAACGTGAGATCTGTCCTTCCAACGAGACGCTGCATGATCTGAGGCTCTCCACACTGCTCTCGGCTCGTGAACTGTCCGACTAGATTTCAGCCGTCTGTTCTCGTCTGCAATCCAGGCAAGGTGCAGTTCATCTCAAACACACCTAATGTAAACTGAAACAAAGTAGAGCACGTGGACAGCACAGACCTCTGTCAAGGTGCAGAGACCTGGACTTGAACATGGGTTGTTCTAGCTCAGGGCTGCTCTGCTCATCCAGCCAAAAAGCCATGTATATATTTAATCCTTATAGCCCATTTTTAAAGTTTATTTGTTACTGTTAAGTAATAAAAGTGTCCCCATCACAAAACTTCATAAAAAAATGTATACATTTATAATTTCTTCATTTTTTTTAATACTTTAAATTAAATGTAAAGGGGATTAAAAAACAAAACAAAAACAACAACACTTGGCTAATACATACATGGGCATAAAAGGTTTAAAATTTTATTTAGGAAATATTGAAATATTTGATATTTCTATTAGAGCAGTTGATTAAAAGATTTATGCCCAAAAAGTAGAAAAAATATTAATGTGAATTATTTCTATGATGTTTTGTGATGGGGACATTTTTGTGACTTAATAGGAGCAATGAAACAAATTTTGTTTGAGAGTGTAAAATTGAATTGTAATTTTAGATTATTTTAGATTTAGATTATTTTAGATTGAATTGTAATCTAAAATTAAAATTCAATTTTACACTATATATATATATATATATATATATATATATATATATATATATATATATATATATATATATATATATATATATATATTTTATTATTATTATTTTTTTTAAGAACAGTCTTGCCCTTTTTGGGGCACAAGGGACCTCTTGTGGCTACAGTTTGTGTCTTTTGCCTTCTCTAGAAACAGTACAGAATCTGGAACCACACTAAAAACTAATAATTTCTTCCTTGTCCTATGACCTATGTCCTTTTTTTCCTAAAATTGTCATTCATATGAGATTTTATAACCTCCTTGGCAAAGATAAAAAAAATATATATATATATAAATAAGAATTTTTATACTAGATGTATAGATCACACATAAACCCTTCAGGTCGTAACTCATACACAGAAACATACAGTTGTCATGACTTCTATTCTTCCAGTTCTACAGAGTAGCTGCATAAACATTCCCTGGAATTACCCGAGCCCCATGTGGCTGTGGAAGGAGAGGGGAGCAGGTTTGGAAAGCGGGTAAATCTCCCTTACTTTCCTCACGCTTGTGAACTTCTTCTGCAGGATTAGGAGGTAAACATGGCTGCTCTCAGAAAAATATCTCCCTCTACCTCCAGCCCAGAACCACATGAAGGGCTGTGTTGACTCACGGTTGGCACTGGGACGGTGGCGTCTGCGGCACTGGGTACGAGTTCTGTCAGGCCCACGAGGTCAAATCTTCCTAGAAGTTTGGATACTATTTTAGAACAATCACAAGTACTTGGATGCACTCTAGTGGTGGATATTGTCAAGTAAATCTTTCTCATAAGCCATGTTTTTATGGATACCTAACATATGCATTGGGTCACTTCAGCATTGTTTTGGTAAATAAACAGTAACATCAGTGAATCATATGGAAATACAGTAAATCCCAAATTGGAGTCAACTTTGAAAACTTAGATGCAGGAGTCATTTAGGGGATAATGTTATACCTATTTAATATTTATTTATTCATTCATTCATTCATTCATCTTCTTTTTTCATACATAAGCTACTTCCTCTTGGGCATGGAGTAAAAGGTAGCTTCAAACATAACTGTCTTTAATATATGTCACTGAAAGTTGTTGCAGACTGACTTACAAAGGTCTGCTTGAGAAAAGAAAATGCATCTATTAAAAATAAATGGGCTGTAACATTTGCATTTACAGTAAATTTAATTTTCACTGGGAAAATACAATATTTGTGACTCAACTACTGTGATGACAAGACAACTTTTGTTAAGGACTTGGATTTTACTTCTTTAATAATATGTATATAATGCCAAAACATACAACTTGACACGTCACAGTAAAAATAGTTGTTTGTGTACATTTCAAATCAAAAAGGCACAAGGTCACCCAAAATATGCACCATACTGTACTGAAAGAAATGAAGCAGATGTAGATGGAGGTTGTTTTATAATAATAATAATAATAATAATAATAATAATAATAATAATAATAATAATAATTTTATTTGTATAGCACTTTACCAAAACACAGTTACAAAGTGCATAAAAACATATAAGACAAAATACAAAATAAGACAAACCAAGAAGAATAGATAAAAACATAAAAACATTAATAACACTGACAGAAAAACAATGCACATGAATAAATAACATAGAACTATAGAAATCTATTCTAAAATTAACTGGCAACCAGTGCAGAGGCTAAAACTGGTGTGATGTGTTCATGTCTCTGTGCGTTTGTTAGAAGTCTCGCAAATAGTGCATTCTCTGTTTGTTCTAAGTTTGCAGGGGAAATCTACTTTTTTATTTTTGCAATATTTCTAATTTGAAAGCAGCATGATTGCACAGTGTTTGTTATCTGATAATCAATTAAGTAAAGTCCGAGTCTAATATCACTCCCAAATTGCGAGCACATGGTTTCACTAATGCAATTTTATAATAATTATAGTCATCAACTTATTTCTTTATTGACTTTACATAAGCAGAGCCACAAGAGCAGGGCTAAAGACCCACATGTGCCTCTACAATAGTGTGCATGTTTTTGGGTGATGGGAAAAATTGAAGTACCTGGAGAAAACCCACCCAAGCACGGGGGAAAGGCTCTGCCAACCAGTCCGGGAATCAGACCTGGGACCTATGAGGTGACATGCTAACCACTTCCCTAAAAAGAAAGGAAAGTGCTACAAAATTCAGAAAGCTACAAACAGACGATTGTAAATGATGTAGCACATGCATATATGACACCTCAGTCTGCAGCAGTTATGTATTTACAACTATCACTGGAAGGAAGATGGATTCTTTGTCCATTGTTGTTGCGAATACTGCATTTACACTGTCACCTTAGTAAGAGTTCCCACACATCTCTGCACTGTAAGAGCTGTGATTGACCCAAGGCAGAGCCCAAAACAAAGGAGTGCCATGATAGCACCTTACCGCTAATCTCTGAATGACTGCTTTAGTCAGACATAACACAACAGGAGCTTAGAGCTGTCACGCACACACCTCCAAACATGTGTGTGCGGAGAGTCTTTGCTAACAGTCTTGTGTGGTCCGTCTAATCCGCATCTTTGTTGTTCTATTTCTGTCGCAACTTAACCATTAAACTCTGACAGGACATGACGGACAGGTGGGACAGTACCAAACAGATGACACTGTAATGGGCCATCGAGAACCACAATGAGTTAGGACGCTCCATGTTTATGTACTGTCCTGTGAGTCAGGATTAGTGTCATTGTGGTTTAGAAGTAATGATTGATTTGTGATTTAGTTTACATATTTATCTTAATTCTTCTTAATTGGGTGAATGAGTAAACCTGGCGGGTAGTCATGGAACAATGTGGGAGGGCTTTGGTTGAAACTAGGAGTAGGACGATATACAATTATTAAGAGCGGCCCGGGGGCCATTTGTGGCATGGGTCGAGATTTCATATGGCCCTTGGCTTCTGTACGAAAATGTATTACAGCACTTTTGTGACTCCATAGCTAGTCTGTGCATTTGTGCCTGTGAGGCGTTCAAGTGGTCTAAGGATTTACCAGTAGTGCAAAATTGTAGTGCTAACTTACAAGGTAATCATAGTTTCACCAATAAATATAAACAGTGACACTTTGACTTTACAGAATGAAAGTCAACAAAGTTAGAAAATGTGTTCCTCACTGCCAATGCTTTCACTTTTAAACTTTTAATAATAATAATGCATTAGTCTTATACAGCACTTTTCTAGACACTCAAGGTCACTTTACAATTTGGTGCATTATTCATTCACTCCTCAGTCACACTCAGGGGCGGTGAGCTACTTCTGTAACCACAGCTGCCCTGGGCCAGACTGATGGAACTGTGGCAGCCATTTTGCGCCTACGGCCCCTCCGACCACCACCAAACACTGACACATTCATACGGCAAGGTAGGGGAAGTGTCTTGCCATAGGACACAACAACAGTCTGTATTGCCAGTAGTGGTGATTGAACCGCCAACCTTTGGGTTAGAGCATCTCTACCGACTGAGCTACTGCTGCCCTTGATTATTTCAACACAATAATCTAAAATGCATGAGTATTACTCTAAACTCTAAGCTAATATGAATCTGTCTGTAGTACTGAGTGCTGTTTGAATGCCAGTCCTACCTTAATCGAAGTACTCTGTCCATGCAGCAGAGGTCCAACATGTCACTGCATTTTTAAGTCACTAAATAGGTAGTTGTTGTTTCTGTATTCGGAATTTTGAACACATGGGATATGATTGTATGTATGATTGCAATATAAACATTTTCCCTGAAAACCTAAACCTGTGAGTCTGTTGTGTCACTGCAAAGTAACTGCAGTATGTTTAGAGCCCTTTTCAAGCTGTAAACATGATTTTATAATTATCATAATAATATTGTTAATTTCAATGATTGTGGCCAAGATAATCATGATAATGGCCCAGTTGAAACCGACCCACTTTCAAGTCTTAAAGGTGCAATGATAATGATTTTTACATTTCATAAAAAAAAATGCACATCTGTCCCAAAATATGAGGTAAAAATGTTTCTATCAAATATTTTTACTGATAACAGTAGCATTTATTGCAATTTATTCACAGTAAAATAAATATTGAACATAATGCCCAAGTTGTTTATGTTTATATTTTTTGTTTTGGTTATAAAACTGCATTGTCGATCGTCCTAATCAGAAAAGCAGAGTCTGATTCAGACTGCAGCACGAGTGCATGTTGCTTCCTGTACCTTTAAACCATCAGTGGTTTGGACTCCCAAATGGAAAGGCTTGTGCCTGACAAGATGGCCCAGCTTGCTGCTCACAGTAATGAATGTAATTAATGCACTTGAATTGTATTTTTCATTTGTGATACCTAAGTCAAAAGTGACCCTATACAAGCTTTTACTCAAGTTCCAACTTCACAATGTTTTTGACCCATAAAGATACACTATAGGTAAAAAAAAAAAATAGAAAAAAGGAACAGAAACAAATCGTATTAAACCAAAGTTTAAAGTTCACTCTTGCCAACTTAGGGGCATTTCTGTGTTGAGTTTGCATGTTTTCTCTTTCATGTCTGGGTGGGTTTCGATTCTAAATGAATACAAGTACATAAAATAAATAAATCAATAAATACATAAATAAAAAAATGCAAAAATAAGAAATAAATTTAGGATATAGAAAAAAAATCTAATTATTATATTAAGACAATAAATGAATTTTTAGGTCAGAGGCATACAGTAATTCTGAGAGAAAATATCAGTGCTGTTAAATACTCCTCTTTCCTTCCCCTCACAGTGCTCTGCCTGATCCGTTGTCCCAGTGAGGCTGCTGTACTCTCCAGACAGAGCGGCTAAAGCTAACAGTGTCAGAGAGAAAGACTGGGATGTCACTAGCATTAGCGTGTAATGACCAGGATTTACTGATAAAACATCCACAGTCTTTAGCGACTTAAGCAGGCGCTCTTTCATAGCCGTATACAGCCATCAGCCTGTACTTTATATCCACCACTCTGTTGTGTTCTGACTCCGCTGAGACAGGCCTTCCCTCGGGCTTGCTCTGACATACAGTAGGCCTTTGACTGAGTAATGTTACGGTTTGGTGACTAGAAACAAACACTACGGTAGCCTGTAAAGACACATGGTACTAATAACAGGATTGCTTGTACTCCCAACAATGTAGCTGTCCTTTACAAGTAACATTTTGGGTAAAATGTAGATACAGAAAACAGAATATTCCATAAAAAGAATCTGGTAGAGTCTGGTATCCCTTTGCTTGAGTTTCATTTCTATGGGCAGAACAATCACAGGTGGATTTACCAATCAGGGAAACAAATATGTAAGCAGCTGACCTGTATCCAGAGCAAACATGCTGCTTCTGATGAATTGTTGCCGGTTTTGCCATAAAACACCAGAATGCACTGTATTAAGAGCAACTCTGTACTTATTTCTGAACAGGGACAGCAGCAAAAGCCAGTTGTACAAAAACTCCTTTTGGATGAATTACTGGGGGTTAGGGAGTCAGCCCATGGCAGATGTCATCAAATCAGCAACTCCATAAAGCTTGTGAGCAGAAGGAAGCATGGAGTCCTTTAAGACTTCACAGTAAAGGCTGTGATGACTTTAGGCAAGGCAAGTGTATTTGTATAGCTCACTTCATACACAGAATAATTCAAAGTGCTTTACAGAAAAAAAGACAAGGTAGAAGTACATAGATAAGAATTGCAAATAAAAGAGGATAATCAAATTATAAAATTATAATTAAGAATCCATTTAAATTGAATTAAAAGAGAAGAGTGCAGATAAAACACTTTCAGTTGGCATATGCACAGCTACAAAGAACAGTTTTAAGTCTGGACTTGAACATTGTCAGAGTAGAGGCCTGTCTAACATCATCAGGGAGACTGTTCCAGAGTTTAGCTGCATAAAACTGAAACACTGCTTCACAGAGTTTAGTCCTGACCCTGACCTGCAGCAGAGACCTGTCCCTGAGGTTCTCAGAGTCCCAGATGGTTCATATGGGACCAACAGGTCAGAGATGTACTTTGGTGCTAAGCCATGGAGAGACTTGTACACAGCAGAGATGTTTTAAAGTCTATTCTCTGAGCAACAGGAAGCCAATGCAGAGACCTGAGGACAGGACTAATATGGTCGTACTTCCTGGTTTTGGTCAGGACCCGAGCAGCAGCGTTCTGGACGTCCCGCAGCTGTCTCACAGCTGGTTTAGTGAGTCCAGTGAGCAGACCATTACAGTAGTGTAACCTGCTGGAGATGAACACATGAATAAGTCTCTCTAGGTCTGGTTTAGACAGTATACCTTTGATTCTGGCAATGTTTTTGAGATGGTAAATGCTGATGATGTTATGGATTTAATGTGACTGTTGAAGTTCAAGTCAGAGTTCATGATTACCCCTAAATTTCTTTATACTTCAGGAAACACAGTGGCTCATTCATTTTCATTAGAAAAGATGCTGCTGACCTTGTTTCTGGTTCAGGAAAGCTCTGACTCAGTTGTAGATAAATGTCTTGATCTGTCTCCTGATGCTCTGACTCCAGCCCCGGTCCACTCCCTGTGAACTTCCCCAGAGTTCTGCTCTGGGTTTTTTCTTGACATTTGACTCCAGGATGCAGCTGTCCTGCTGCTTGTGCCCCTTTTTCTATCTTTTTTTTTAATGTAATCTTCTTTCTAGTAATATGCTTCAGTACAGCACTCTGTGAGCAGCAGTTTCTTTATCAGTAATCATTTATGGTTTGTCCTCTGTGTGGCGGGGTCAGTGACTGGACAACTGTGTGTAGCCCTCCCCATGATTGTGTGGCTGACTGAACCAGACTAAGACCATTTAAAGGATCACGAAACCTTCATACATTTCAAGTTCATTTTGAGTTCAAGTGTGACACCAACAGTTTACAATATTGAACTTTTTCATAGTATTCTATTTTTGTGAATAACTGAATTTGCAACTGTGAGTTGCTGTCAGTTTATAACTAAACTCTTTATTTGAAGCTGCTATTTTGCTTTTTTTTTTCCACACTTATTTAAAACGTTTGCACAGTACTGTAGGTCAGTGGTTCCCAACCTTTTTGGTTTTGTGTACCCCCAGGACTTGATTTAGTCCTGATTTGGACCAAGCTTACTCCTGGTTTAGTTCTGATTTTAGACCCACCTTAGTCTTAGTTTAGTCCAGGTTTAGACCTGGTTTTGTCCTGGTTTATTTTTGGTTGAGTTCTGGTTTTAGACCTGGTTTAGACTTGGTTTAGTCCTTCTTTAGTGTCCCATCCCTCCCTATAGTCCTGCATTAGTCCTGATTTAGGTTTAATTTAGTCTTTGAAAGCCAAATATATAAAGGTACTATAAATGATCAAGTTACTCCATGTACAAGATGGCGGCCATTTTTTCAAGCTGGCATCCATCTAGTGTCATGAACCCTGTGTGACACCATCCGGACAATTAAACTATAACTGTCCTTGGCCTGGTTGTCATGTCCAATCAGGTGCAGCTACCTAAATTACAGTGTCTCAGATATATTTTTAAAACATTTAGAGCGGCATTGGTGAACTAAAGTGTACTCCTAATAGGGCAGAACCTCCTTAGCTGACAGTGAACTCCATTCTTCTGACTTCCACAACTACCAACTACCAAAATGCAACTAGCTGCATGTAATCACTTTGAAAAATCAGTGACTCATCATTGCCCAAAACTACAACGTAGGTCACGTCTAGAACATTTCAAAAGCAAAACTGAACTGGCCACCCTTTAGAACATATAAACAATACCAATATCTTGAAGATTGGCCGCCATCTTGGATTTTTTGCATGGCAAATTGGGTAAAATAGATTGATATCTGAATCCCTACCACTGTACCAAATTTCACGCTTGTATCACAAGTTTAAGAATTGTGTATTATTTTTGATGTGACCCGCTCTATTATATATTTCAACTTATTTAATTCAATTTTACAAACACCAATTTGTCACTCATTCATTCATCTTCTGTATTTTAGCATTTACAACTTAAAATTTTAAGAGTATGCACATAGTTTGTTGCTTCTTCTGTAAAGGTGCACATTCAGTGTCACGTGCACCTTTTGGTCCAAAAGGGGAAGCAAAGTGAAAGCATATTATTTATACCACACTACCTTAAACCCATGAAAAGCATGAATTGTCTGGGAATTTAAAGAGCAACATTGTTTGTGATGTTATACTGGCTGTGAAAAGTTTGAGAACTAGGTGATGGTATGAAGTTTCCCACGCAGTACAAATACAGACCTGTCTCCCCCATCGCACCACGGATTTTTGATATAAAGGTTTTTTTCCACCAGCTATACGTGTGTCCTCATTACTTTAACACGCCGTCATCCGTCTGTCACAGCGGCATATAGCTTAATAAATAAGCCCAAATCTCTTAATCCGAATCTAAATATTGTGAAAAATGGCGGCGCCTCTTTCTGACATTCTGCCGCAGACATGCCTTTATTTGTGCGCTGGCATTTACCTCAGCTGGCATTTCTGCTGTTTGTCAATTATTTCACCATACACCCCTCACTGCCGGAGTTATTGCACTAAAACAGGTAGGGCTAAAAGGAAGGCAAATATGAATAGAAGCAGCAGTGTTTTTTCTCTTCAAAATGCAGTCAACATCTTAAGGTTTGAATGGTAATATCTTTGCCTACAATGCAAATAGAGGTATAAAAAAATTGTAAGGCTTTAGAATAACGCCCCACTGTTACGCAGTAATAAAGCATTAATACACATGTAATTAATAACAACTTGATAAATACTGAACACTGAAGTTTATAATTTTGCATGAATTTACCTGAACTTACTATTTAAGAGTTAGATGTTGGCCTTCTTTTAGTCTGAACAATTAGTTATACCTACTGTATATCACTGAATAGTACTGTGTATACGTATATCTGTTTATGTGTGCTTTGCGCACTGCTAAACAATCACTATTCCTGGAGGTTGGGCCTAGTGACAAGTAGAGGGAGAAGGGTTACAGACTGTATCCACACCAGATTGGAATAGCCTTGACCCAATTAACAGCAACGCCACCCTAGGTATAACTCAGGGAAAGAAACATTTACCCCACCCTATGTTAGGCAGCACAGGTCTGTTTAACTGAGATGACAGAGACATTAATTACTTTACAGTTTAAATTCATGTATAGAAGTTTAATTTGAGTATATCACATGTGAAAACGTCAATGACATTTGCATACAACTCATTACCATAAGTTTACAGTGTGTCTTCATAAAACATAAAAACAACAGCTCAGTGGACCAGCCACGGCAACAAGATGCCCACTGCAAGTCAAACAGAGAACACATAAAGGGGTCATCAAACAGGGGAGGCTCTCCACCGACAGGACCCTATAGGTAGGAGTCATATATTCAGTTTGCATTATATGATTATGAATGCAGTTAATTAAAACAAAGTTATCATTAGAGTCATCATGGCGCACCACTTTGAATGTGACACGCAAACACCAAACACACACAAGGCGGAGGTCCATAGCCGAGCCACCAGTAAGCTAAAAACAATAGCCCATTGGACGATAAAGTGGACAAGACAAACTTTCTACTCACCTACAAAGCCCCGACACTATGCTCTCGCCACTGGGCTTCACGCCTTGAACGCAGTGGCTGTAGTGCGCCTAATCACAGTCTGGCTCGAGTCAGTCTTGTGTCTCGTGGGCATGGCCAGGCTCCTGAACAGGGTCTGACATCAGGGGTGAAAGGTCAGGTGGAGAGGCCGAACACGGGAAAGTAGTTCTCTTTATATACGGTCTTTGTGCCACCAAACAAAGTCACACTGACACAACAACAAGAACAACAGCGGGGTTTAATTTGCCAGCCTTTCAGTTATAGGACAACCGCTCTACCTCCAGAGCCACAGTCGCCCAGTTATGAGTTATTTTCAAGTGTTAAAATACTGTATGTATATAAAGTAATAACTAAGCAGACTAGTGGTTTCTGTCTTAGTACTGTTAGATCTGAGCACTGCTTTTGATACAGTTGACCATGTGATCCTGTTACAGAGATTAGAGGACTGGGTAGGTATTTCTGGTACTGTCCTTAAATGGTGTAAGTCCTATCCTGAAGACAGGAAGTACTTTGTTGAAATCGGTAACTGTGTCTCAGACTAAATGGCCCTGACCTGTGGGGTGCCCCAGGGGTCCATCCTGGGACCTCTTTTATTCAATCTCTACATGCTTCCTTTAGGCCAAATAATAAGCAGCAATAACATATCCTACCACAACTATGCAGATGACACTTAGATTTATATCGCACTGACAGCAGGTGAATATGGACCTGTGGATTCACTCTGTCACTGCATCCAACAGATCAATGAGTGGATGGGAAACAACTTTCTCCAGCTAAACACAGACAAGACTGAAATAATCATCTTTGGCCCACAGAAACAAAGAGAAGGTGTCTGTAGTCACCTCGAGTCTCTTTCACTAAAACCTACAAGTCAGGTTAGAAATCTCGGGGTAATCATGGACTCTGACTTGAACTTCAACAGTCACATTAAATCTATAACGTCATCAGCATTTACCATCTCAAAAACATTGCCAGAATCAAACGTATACTGTCTAAACCAGACCTAGAGAGACTTATTCATGTGTTCATCTCCAGCAGGTTAGACTACTGTAACGGTCTGCTCACTGGACTCACTAAACCAGCTGTGAGACAGCTGCAGGACGTCCAGAACGCTGCTGCTCAGGTCCTGACTAAAACCAGGAAGTACGACCATATTAGTCCTGTCCTCAGGTCTCTGCACTGGCTTCCTGTTGCTCAGAGAATAAACTTTAAAACATCTCTGCTGTGTACAAGTCTCTCCATGGCTTAGCACCAAAGTACATCTCTGACCTGTTGCATCATTTTAGCTGTGCATATGACTGAAAATGTTCTCTTCTCTTTTATTTTACTGTTTTTATTGCAATTCTTGTCTATGTATTTGTAACACTGTATGAACTGTGCTATACAAATAAACTTGCCTTGACTGGTTAGCGCTCCCGCCTGCCAGCAAGGAAGCTTAAAAAGAACTGAGGATTTCTAAAATAGAACAATTAGATTGGTAACCAATTGTAAATATGAAATATGTATATTCCATGTTATGAGTGATTATGAATTTGCAGCCAGGAACCTGCAGAGGGCACCAAATGACAGTAATAATGCTTTTACTTTAGACCTGGTTTAATTCTAGATTTAGCCCTAGTTGTAGCCGTGGCTAAGTGCTGGTTTAGTGTTGGTTTTAGTCCTGGTTTAGTCCTTCCTAGTTTTAGTCCTGTTTTAAGTCTAGTTTTAGTCCCAATTTTAGTAAGGTCCTGTTTAGGTCCTGGTTTAGACCTGTTTTAGTCCTGAATTACTCCTGGTTTAGTCCGGGTTCAGTCATAGTTTTATGGCTCCTGGTTTAGTCCTGAATTCTTCCTGCTTTGGATCAAGTTTTAGTCCTGGCTTGATCGTAGTTTTAGTCTTGGTTTAGTCCCTATTTTGTAACTTTTTAGTACTTAGTAATGCATGTTTTGTGATGGTATTTGGTGTAAAAAGTTTGTTATTATTATTGACTACTGTATATGATAATTAAGTGACTTCAGAAAAGGAAATGTCACTTTACTGTGGACAGTAAAGCCATTTACAATTTATGTTCCTTTTGATGAACTTGATCCGTTGTCCGTTGGTCACGTTGACAAACCCTCACAGTGCTGTGTTTTAAGCGTGCGTCTGCAGAGTTAACCCTCTGCTTGTATCAGTTGCAGAGTGCTGTGACAATCCTGAGGTCTGGAGGCTTCAAACGTGAGCTGCACTGACTTCTGGATGGTTTTCCCAGAGACGAGACGCACTCGGGCCTTATAAATCTGTGTCGGGCCTTTACAGAGGACACACCGCACCTGTCACAGAAGCTCTTCTCTTTCAGTCCAGACACTCTTCTTCTTCTTCTGTGGTGTTTTTGTGATCATGTCAGGACCTATAGCTTTGAGATTGGAGTTTGCTCCTTTTATGTGAGATCATCTTCCAGAACATTACAGATTATTAGAGACATCCTGATGCAATAAGTCATGTCCCAAGTGTTTCCCATACTGTTTTAAAGCTTATGGACTTTGAAAATGTGAAATCAAGGCCAAAATAAAAAATGTATCTATTTTTACTATACCTATTTTTACTTTTATTTTATGTTCAAAATGAAAGTAAAAATTAATCTTAAACTCAAGACTCAAGAATAGAATAAACCCATAATAAATTTACTACAAAGAAAAATTCCCTTAGAAACAAGCTATTAAACCTAAAAAAAAAGAAAAACATTTAATATTCAAATAATATTCTTGAGCAGTTTCAGTCACTTGACATAAATGTCAATTGTTCAACATGAAAATATTGCTAATATCTTATAATCATGCAAGAAAATTACTAAATAATTCTAAGCACCTCTGGAATGTGCTCCCGTACCCCTGGTTGGAAAACACTGACACCTATATATTCCCATATATTACCTACAGGGAATGACATTAACACTGGCCAACTGGCCAAATGCAGATAGATTTTCATTTTGGCTAACACAAATACTCCTACTCCCTGGTTGAATTTAATGCATACATAAAACTGAACTTTAAAGGTTTAGCCTGAATTTATGTTGCTTTGATAATATACCTTTTAGTATATAGAAATTAATCATGAATAAAGAAAGAAAAATATTAATTTAAACAAAACGTTATAAAAATGTAAAAGAGACATTTTTTTCTGTCAACCTGCTTGGTATTTTATAAATCCTTGCTCATACATAAAACCAAATTTAACATTTCTTCAAGCTTAGCTTGTATACTATAAAATATACACAAAAACTTAACTAATAAATTATGGCTAGTAAAAATACTAAATGGCTGGCAACTTTTGACAGAGAGTAGCCAGAATGGCCAGTGAGCAAAAAATTCAATGTCAAGTCCTGATTATAGTGTATAAAGTCTTAAAAACTGAACATGGTGCACAAGTGTTTCCATTTAAACACACATTCTTACCTGAGGACATTTAGAGCATTTTAAAAATAAATTGTCTTCTATTCTTGTAAATAAAATCACTGTCACCTTTTCCACTGTGTTCCTAGAAAAAGTGTGTTCCTGCAGGGCTACACAACAGATTCCTATACTTCTTCCTATACTTCTTCCTATACAGTTCCCATACTCCTTTATTTATCCACTTAAACCTGTTGTAAACGTGCTTTATAATAAATACATTTGACACTGACTATCCCAGCTACTTAGGCCTTAGGTGGGGTACACCCTGAACAATGACCAGGTAGTCTCAGTGCTGACACACAAACATTCACTCTCACTCGCAATTCAGACTCACCTTCATCTACACATGCATGACAGCAGACTCCACTCAGAATTCCAGTCTGCACTTTGGTCTCTAGATGTCAGCAAAAAAGGGGAAAACTGTCTTGTTTGGGAAAACATATTGTTGTCAAAGAACAAACTTGGTTGTCTAAAACCTTAAAGCAACATCTATTTAGTTAGCAACCCTGTGTAAAGTTGGTGTATTTTTCAAAGAGTGGCATCTAAAGACCCCAGTGACTGTTGTATGTGTTCTGAACATGATCAAGTATATAATGAAATGGTGTTTCAATGAAGAAATGTATCTGGACAAATCGTGTAACCAGGATCTGAGCCAGACTCAAGACGCCGCATTAAGTGCAAATGAACAATGTGATAGTCTGAAATGTGGCCTTCATGGGAGTGCAGAAGTGATAACAGCCCCTCCCTTACAGCACGCACTTCTCTGCCTGAGAACTGGTTCAGATCCTGGACTATGCCCATATCAGGAGTGGGTGGTATGAAGTTGAGCCTGGGTATATATTCAGTGTGATAGGGACGGTCGTTGTTGGACGCCCAGCGTAAGCCCTGAGTAAGACGTAGGCGGTAGGGACAGATCCAACCCAGAGCTCTGTAATTTGGCTTATGCGAATAAAAAGACAAAAAAGCTGATTGGAGTCTTTATTAACAAGAAAAAGAAAACGTCACAAAAGGAAAAATATTGTGATTTCAAAAAGTACACTTCCATTTGAGTAAAAGCAAAAAAGTATTTATGTAAACTTTATGTATTTAAGCGCATGCAAACAGTAAAATATACTGCTTCTACTACTAGGAGACCTACCCAGGAAGGCTATGAATAAATAACTCTGCCGAGCTTTATGAAATTGAGCCATAATAATTCAAATCATTAATAATAACAAGGGTATATTCATATATAGCACACCTTGTTTTATTTTTAAATATTCTGTTGGAAAAAAAAAAAAAAAAAAAAGATGAGATGAACAAAAGTAGAAGATGACTTTTTCCTGATGTTAGAATGACATCTAGTGGTGAAGGTGGAGAATTGAAATAATACATAAATAGAAAATAGATCTTCATTTAAAGTTTCATCTTCATCAAATTTGGAATCCTTCACAGGTGGAGCTCTTCTACCACAGGCTGATGACAGATCGGATACTGGAAAAAAAAAGAACATGGTTATTACTTACTATTAATTATTAATAATAATTAACTTAGACCTAATTATTTGTAAAAGGCAAGTCTCATTTTTAGTTCACCAAATATTTTCAGTTTTAAAATATTAAAAACAAAGAATGTTACTCAGTTGATTAATATTATTGAAAACCTTGGAAAATGGGGAGGTCATATTTTGTTCTCTGTTTGGGAATTACACTGTTGTTGCACCATACCTAGATTTTATGTGTTTGTATATTTCTTCTGTGAGAAAATTATGGATGGATGGGTTAATTTAAAATTTCCTTTATCCCTAAAATGTGCTGTGATAGGCCAGTTCCAAATCGACTAAGTGGAAATGGATGGCTATGACTGAGGGACTCTCCTGCTTTAGAAAAGAAAGTAAGAGAGGCTGTGGCCAGCCTAGTCATGTTACTAATAACCATGCTAAACTGACATTTTATGCTCTGTCCAGTTCCCACCACTGCCAGTAGGGGGCAACAAACACTAATCTAAAAGTCAAAGTAACCCAAAAGAATGTGTTTTCTATGATGTACAGCAGTGTTCAAAATAAGAAAATTAAGTGAGCAAATCTCAAAATCCTTGTTCTAGCATTTATTTCGACACATGCAAATGCATTGAAAACACTGCTCATTCTATTCCAAATCAAACATGAACAACATTTTTTTATTTCTTTATTTTAGGAATATTGGGCTGTTCAAAAAATAGCAGTGTCTACATTTTTCTTAAACTCAAAAATTTACTATATTTATTGAAAATCTCTTAAGATTTTGCTTTCCTGTGGATCTCTGAATTAATATTAAGTTATATAAACATGTTTTTTGAGAACTGCTCTTCATCTGTGACACATGGAGTCCACTAACTTCTGGCAGGTAAAACAGCCCAGGACGACTGAACTACATTAGAGACCTGCACGGGACTGACTTTTCAATCCTGCTCTCGTCCCGGTCCTGACATCTACCATGGCCTGACCGCCCGAGGGATTCTCATGGGTCCCGAGAAATATTATTATGGGGTTCTCCATGGGACACTGGCATGTCTGCTTGAACTGACACACGCCACAGTCACACACAGCGTTCAGGACAGGAGCAGAAAGCTAACGTGTGTTTAATGTTCTGTTAAAGCTCTGGGTTCATGTGCGGTGTTTGTTATTAGGCTACAGATCCTGAGTTTCATACTGCGGAGGATAAAAAGCGTGGCACCCAGTTTCTCTCTCTGTGCTCTGTTCTGTTTGTTTACTTTCTCCGCTACTTTTCACGACAGCATGTTACCGTAATGCCCCGTGTAAGTTGCACACTCGCCCACATTTAGATGTGACTGCTACCATAAAGACTGGTATGATCGTGCACTCAAAATTTCTGTGATGCCATAAATAGGTCCGACACCTTAGCATGAGAAACATTCCTAATCATGATGCTTGCTCCACCAGGGTTTACTGTCTTCACAGTGTCCTGGAGCTGGAACTCAGAGTTTGGGGGTCGTGTGACTGTTTGTGGCACCTAGACCCAAAAAGAACAATCTTATTTTCATCACTCCTCAAAATGTTGCAACATTTCTCTTTGGCATATTCAGCAGATGTCTTTGCTTCTTGCTGAAACCTTGGCTTCACAAAGACGTCTTCTAAAAATACCTGTGAGTACTCTGACAATTAGATCTTCTTTAATCTCCCTGGAGCTGATCATTAGCTGAGCCTTTACCATTCTGGCTATTCTTCGGCCCATTCGAATGATGATTTTTCATTTTTTACCCACGTCTTTCAGGTTTTCACCACTATTTTATAGCATTTGAGATCATTTTTCTCTCCAGTCCTTACAGCTGACTAAGGTCCCTGATAACACAGCACACTGCCATTATTTTGATTATTCAAATACAGAGAATTAGCAGCATGCATTTCACAACTGTTGGGTCTAGTGGTTTTCAGACCCTATACCACACATACAAGCAGGTTATTTGCCATTTAGAAATATATATTTTTACCAAAAATTGTTTTGCCTTGTGTTGTTGGACTGCTATTATTTTGAACACCACTGTACATTATTTTAAGTTATAAAGTGAAATGGTTCAAAGGTGTCAAAAACGATTTTCAAAAAGCCTGAAAAAAAGCATGATATAGACCCTCGTTATTATTGTTTTTTTCTACATTATTTGACATTGTCCTGTGGTGTGACTTTTTTGTCACACTACAGGACAATAACAACAATTTGGTTTTTTGAATTATTGTCACATATAAATACCCTTGTTCCATCCTAAAAAAAATATTTTTAACATTCAGAATTTTATTTTGAGTGAAACTACAGCTGTCACACCGCAGGACACCACCATTTTTTATACAAAATAAAACGTATTTTAAATATTATTATAGAATTCAAGCGCAGTTTAAAGTGTTGTTTTAGTACAGTACAAATATGCAACATGATGCCAAAAACTTTCTGAACTGTCCCTGACACTAGTGATGCACTTTGGATATTTTGTTAGTCACACCGCAGGACATTTTATAGATTAACATTAAAATAAATGTAAAAAGATCACTTTTTTCTAAAACTTCAAAGGCTTTGTAGTAGGCCCTATGTTGTGGAGGGAGAAAAACATTATTTAGCAAAACTTTTTAACTGATTACGAAAAAAAGTGGGCATCACGTCAACCACCCTCATATCTTTATGCATAAATTGTATTAACACAAGTAGACAGGAAATATAAAACAATAGACGTTGTGCAGCCAAAAAAAAAAAAGTGGACATTATGGAATATAAAAAAAAATATGTAGAACTTTTTCCTTTAAACTTTTTCTTTGTAACAATGAACCATGTTGCTGCATGTTGCCTTGTGTTTATGAAGCTCTAGATACAGGTACAGATACAGGCTCATCCAGTTTGAAGGACATATAAAAGAAACTGACACTCGTCAGTTAACTCCGCCTCAAACCAAAATAAGCCTTACAACATATCAGGTAAGAGTTCATGTTGACAGAATCATTTCTATTATGCAATTAATGACATACAAGCAGCTGAGGGTGTGGGCACATGATGGCCTGGTTCGCCTTCACATTGAGCTCTGTCAAACAAACTGAACTGACTGAATGTGCAGTAACACCCCTCATTGCAAATATTTACAGAGGAGAAACTTGAGAAGAAGAAATCCTGTTCATCTTTTGGTCAAAAGTCTGCCTCCTCAGCTGCTTATAATATCTCTATAGTCACATTAGATGCATGCATGCTTTGTGTTTTTATTCCCTTGGTAAATAGTGCTTTAGTTGACTTCCTGCTGTTAGTCCACAGTTCGGTCCCTGAGTTTGCACACCAGGTCCACACCAGAATCATTGCCACCCCTTCTGGCTCAAATAGGTTAACACATTAATAAAAAAATATGTCCCAAAAATGCTATAAAGTAATGCAATAAAAAAATTGCAAAGAAAATTGCAAGAAGTCAGTCTAAATCATATTATCCACCTCATTTCTACATGTCTTGTAATTATCCCTCTAGTTTTCTTTGCATTTTACTAATCAAGTATCTAGTAGGCCTACTGTGTGTCAGAACGCACACAGCAGTGGGGCGCGCAGGCGGAGAGAAAAACACCTGAGCATCATCAATTCATTCATCTCAGAGTTCGTAAAATTTTACAACAAATCAACACAGAGTAACGCATAAGAACGCCGTCAAAATAGGCTTTTTATCATCCTTGGTTAGAATACTCTTTCTGCTGTGTTTAACTGGATAATGTTACGCAAACAACAAGGACAATATACAGTGTTTGTATTCTCATAATCTCTGCTCATTTGGGAACTTTATTAGCCTACTTTTGTTATTTGTTTAGTTCTAGGGAGAACCAGGTGTGTGCCCTGGGCACAAGGGCAAGGTGACAAATTCTGATGGTGGATGTTTAATTAGCCTACAGCGCGCTAACATCCAGATAGTTTTAGCACAAGAGAAACAGATACAGAACAGATGCGATCACAGCACAGGCAACTCCTGGTACAAGTCTGCACACGTGGATGAGGAGGGACCCTCTCACCTGCCCAGTCCTTACATGATAACTTTAGTGCCTTACGTTGCTGCAAGGTCCATGCATAAGTGCTACTCTATAGCAGCGTCAGTGGTAGTTTGAGCTCTCAAGCTGAGCGAGCTGTGGTGAGTATTGGAGGCTGGAGGCACATCTCCTGCGCACCACACCCACGGTGCTTTCCTAACCACAAAAAAATTGTTGAGGCACATGGCAAGGCACACACTAAATCTGCCGTGGACCACGGAACCACTTTCAGAGCGGGTCAGGGCACAGAGAAACTCCCCAGAGACACACCATTGAGAACACCTCGGTTTGACTTAACTCATGTGATTTACAGATTAAGTGTAGCTCTGATAATATTCTTCACTCATTCTTATAAAAGGTAAGAATATGCTGGCTTGAGAACCAATGGTCTGTAAGTTTGCAGTAGGATATATATATTAAGTAGGTTACAATATGCAATATATTCACACTAAGACTGTAGTTGGTGTGTTGGTTTAAAAAAAAATCTGCAATCTGTGATGACAGTGTCAGTCCACTTGTGTTTATTCCATTGTCTCTCTTATATTGCTCACTATGCTACTTGATTGACAGCCTGGCCCTACAGTGGCTCAAGGCTGCATTGCGTGGACCTGACTATGGATTAAGCACAGGACATTGAAGATATTTTTGAATTGTTTTATATATTTGATCACCATCAGCACTGCATTTAGCCTACTTGATATGTTTTATATGTGTTTGAAGGGTTACTGGCTGTGACAGACAGTGCATAGGACTTTACTCTCTCTCTTCACTTGTCACACACAGGGGAACTAAACTCATGTGACTCTGGTCAGAGCCAGAATCATATGAGACAAGGAAAAGCACTGAAATGATTATTCCTTAAAAACATATTCAGTCAACTTCAGTCAGCGTAGTCCTGTCATGAGGCTGGACTCTTATTACGACTTTTACATTGCATTGCTGACAGATCAGTATTGCTCTCGCTGTCAGTGTGTCTTATGTTCAGGCAAAATTCTCATACATACACTACATTGCCAAAAGTATTGTTTATCAGATTTGTGGCAGCAATTACTTGTGCAGTTTCTCTGAGCAAACCACATGCAAGATGCCCATAAAGAGATAAACAGCTATTAATAATAATAATAAACGCTATTTTGCAATCTGTCAATCTGCACTCATAATTTTCTTAGTAAATATGGCCCCAAGACTTTCCCAGGAAAGTTGAGTTAGATTAAGGTGAAGGAAGGGTGAGCACACCCTGAGATAAGCTGTGAGGTGAAATTGAGTACTTGTTCTGATGTGAAATTGCAGTGCTCACTAACCTGAGCTTGTATGGATGAATAGAACAGCTCCTTTTAAAGCAAAAGAAGTTTCACTACACTTATATCCTGAATGACTGACCTGTCTCCAGTTTTCATATGCTTCAAAGGCCTGGTTGATTTGGTCCAGTGACAGGTTGTGTGTGATAAACTCATCCAGCCTCAGCTCTTTCGTCATGTATTTATCCACCAGAATGGGCAAATCGTCTACACCCTTCCACCCTACAAAACAAACAGTACATGGTTAATGAGTAGTTTTAGCCCAGTACACATTTATATTTATCTAATAAAACTATATTTTATTCACAAAAGAAACACCATAAACAATACATCAGGTGTGGTAATGGGTCGATTTTATAATTTTATTGAACATAAGAGCTCATTTTAACATTGATGGCAGAAACATCTCAAAAAAGGTAATATCAGGCTACAAAAAGCATGGCAAAAAACACACAAAAAAGGAATGCTTTAACAATAAATATAACTTGTTTATTTATTAACAATAAACTACTATTCAAAGAACATTAATCTTATGAACCTATTCATGTCTTTGACCCTCGATTTTCTCTATGGGGTTCCGCCCACATTTCGGAGTAAAGCACTATCACTATCACAAAACTCAGGTTGACTCCTGTGTGATCCCTCACTCAGCTTTGCCTTTTGGGTACTGTGCCATTGCTCCATTTGGACTTGGCTCAGATGCGTCCTTTGGAGACGCGTACTTGACTAAAACTTTATTTTAATGAGTAATAGCCTCGACACATGGGAGGCGGCGTTGCTTCTCCTATGTGTTTCCTATGGAAGCTGAAGGAAGAGGCGATGATGACGAGTCTCCCTCATATGAAGCGACACCCATTCTTGTCGTTTCAATGTCGCGCTCGTGCATGTCCTTGTGCACACGCTGGCTTGCGACACAATCTAAGAAAGTTGAAAACCATTCAACTTTTCCTTATCATCATTGCCTGAGGAGAAATAATCAGCGGGAGTTTCATCAACCGCACAATGAGCTGACTGATGCTCCTCAGTCACTGAGATCAAGATGGAGGAAAAAATAAGACTCCTGTGTCAGGCTTTAGGATATTTACAGATAAGATTACAGGGCGTAATGGTAATTCATGGCTCCTGTGTTATTCTATTGTTATTCTATTGTCTGACCTCAGTGCTGTACAAGGACTAAGATGTGTAAGAGCTGATAGGGCCATAAGCATGTTGTCTTAGTGCACACGATAGTCAGGCCAGTCGGTCGCTGTCATCTGTCACGTCCTGTGTGTCGAGCCCAATAGACTTGAACTCAGACCCGGACTATAAGAGCTGATGACTCGGACTATTGCTGTGTGTCTTGGACTCAGATTCGAACACTGAGAAGAAGTCAAGAGTCACTTGGGCATGAGATATGGTGACTCAACTACAACACTGCTGCCATGGTTGTTCAACTTTGCCACAGTGCTCAGTCTGTTGCTTTATTTGAATCCAGCCATGCTTAAAGTCACTAGATTCTTTTGTTGACAAAGTTAATATGCCATGGTTTACTGAGCGCATTTATAGCAACAGAGAAAGAGGAAGTAGTCAGAACACGTTACATCTGACTGTAGTGAGTTTAGTCTAAGTTTTGAAAGCATAATTATAAGTTCCATGTTGGTTTTGACCAGGTCAGCATGCTACAGTATGGCCTCACAACAGCAAAGGCTCTGGATTTAACTATCGCTAATGGCTGATACAAAAATTTTTCAAAGTACATACTAGTTACCAAACAACTTTTACAATAAGTCTAACTCATTTATTTATTAACCATAAACTACTATTCAAGTAACTTATTCATATCTTTGACCCTTGATTTTCTCTACAAAGCTCCCCCTACATTTCAGAGTAAAGCACTATCATGAATACTCCAACTGACTCCTCTGTGATCCCTCACTCAGCTTTGTTCTCCCTTTTGGCTATGTGCCATTGCTGGCTTGTTGTCATGGCTAGCCCAGACGTGACACGTTCCCTGCAAAGATACACCAGGGAGAGGTACAGGGGGGCTTTATTAACCCTGCAACAACTCATTTAGTCATCACACTAACTCCCAAGCTGTTTAATTAAGGAAAAAAGTTGCATGAATCCCCTTTAAAGGCTTCACCTCCAAAGTATGTCCCCTTCAGAGTGCGTCCCTTCAGGAGCATTTCCACGTTGATGCTCATGGCTTCTGTCTCTGTCCATCCAGCAATCACACACACTCCCCATGCGTCTATGGTCGACTCCAGCGCCGCAGACTTCAACACAAACATAGCTCATATTTTAAAAAAGAACAGTGCAACAACTCCACACCCTACAGCACAACTTTGATGAATGTCTCACCATGACACAAGTGCTCCCCACACACTCCAGGGCATAGTCCACTCCGCCGTTAAACCTCTCCCTCAGGACGTCCTGGATGGGTTCGGAGAGGTCTTTGGGGTTGAGGCACTCAGTGGCTCCCATCACCCTGGCTTTCTCAAACTTGGCGGGATTTTTGTCGATGGCGATAATTTTTTTTGCTCCGGCAGCTTTACATCCCATGACAGCAGCCAGTCCAACAGCTCCCAGGCCAAAAACAGCACACACTGAGTCCTTCTCAACCTATGGCAATACAATATAGACAATCTATAACTAGATTCTTTACACAAGACACTTTTTCACGAACATATTTCTGAGGAAAATACTGTCTGTGTACCCTTTCTAAAACATACACAAACGTTTACTCATGACAAGTCTATGAATTAGTAAAAGTTTTTTTGCCTTGCCTACTTTGCAATTAGAAGTTTCTGGGTTCAACCCTGGTGTTATGGTGCATTCATGTGGTCCTCGGAAACTCGGGAAAACGATTTTCTGCGTTAAAAGATGCACATGAATGCCTGCACAAGTCGAAAAAAGAAAACCGGGAACTCGGGTCAAAACCTGCTGCCCGACTTCCCCACATGACGTCATATACTGTACTTCATGGACAGAGCAGAAAAGTAGGTGATTTATTAATTTGCATTTTAAGCATGAGCTCTTTGATTAAACACTGCTAATACTACAAGTTTACTATAAGCTGTTGTTGCATATATAACACAATTGCATTAGAAATGCTAATCATTGCCATTAATTTATTTTATTTGTTTGGCTAAAGCTATATTTGCAAAATGTATTAATGTTCAGCCTTTCAGTAGTGAGAAGGCTAATGTTAAATCTGACTAGTTAAGTGGGCTAACCGCTAATTAACATTACCGACCAGTAACTTCTTTGGTCTACCTATGGTAACGCTAATATTCCAACCTTCCGATATAAAAGCACATGAACATAAACAAGTTGGAAAAATTACTTCTCATCTCGGAAAGACGAGCACCCGAGGACCACATGAATGCTGGAGTCGAATAAAAGTAGGGTGACCATATATTAGTTTTCAAATGAGGACACCTGGAGTGTGGGCGATATCATGAAGCAATTTTAACTTTGCATGCAACTGCACTGCATTTTAACTTTTGCCTTTGGCATTGGTGATGTGTTTTGCTAAACTTAGATGGACTTCTTAATCAGCAGCACCTTTATTGGACACTGGCATGCAAGTGCCAGCTTTGTATGCCATGTATGCTGGACGTACACAGGGTTATTTTGTCTTGAGTTCCTTCCTTTTTACAGATTTTTTTTTTTATATATATATTTTTAGGCCTTTTTTTGGCTTTATTAGTTGTTGGAACCAAGGATGTGCAAATTGTCAGAGTCTGGACTCAAACCCACAGCGCTGATGCAGGCTCTAGTTGCCCTGTATATGTGCCGAAGCTCTACCAATTGAGCAATACCACAGCATGCGTTTCACATGTTTGAGATCAGGCGCATCAGTGTTATCATTAGTACTGCGGATGCATGCAAGTAATGATTGACATGGAGTCTTGAGTAATGATAGAGTGCTTGCTGTGCAAGAAGGCACAATGTAAACGCAAGCGTCAGTAGTCTGCTATGTGAATTAAACCACATACCACAACGCAGTTGTGACTGTGGTAAAACTAAAATTAGGGAAAAGACAGATGTCTGGTTACCATGAAGAAAACCAGTTGAAGTAACAGCAGTACTAGAAGATTTTACTATGGTGTAATTGCCCTAAGTTTTTTTTTTTTTTTTTCTTTGACTGGAGAAATATTATTTTGAAGTGGCAATTAGTTATTCTTGAGAACACATTTAGAGAACTTCCACCTCAGGCTGTTGATAGAAATTATACACATTGTTACACAACCTACTGTATAATGAAGTCAAATACACAGACGACATAGATGTCGACAGCATGCATATAAATATTAGGTTAAGTGATTAACACATACAGCTTAGGGCTATGCAAAATAGATTCAGACTAGAGCTGCCTTGTTTTGTTCATGACATTAATAGTGCAGAACTGGTAGTGACACCCAGTGATATATAGTTAATCAGTTATAATTAATAAATCATCAATCACAATAGTTGTTTCCATTTAAAGAGCATCTCACCCCTAAACCAGTTTTTTTTAGCTGATCAGTTGTACAAACAGGGCTTTAGTGATACATCTCACTATTTATAGTCTTATGTTTGACCGTTTTGTAAAAAAAGGTCCAAATTCACATTTTGTAGTGAAAGCCGTCAGAGTGCTGCCCTCCTAGGGTCAAACAGTGGGATTTCTGCTCAATAGTTCCAGATAGCACAGGTGTGGTAACAAGGTCAAATACCACGTCACACCTGCCTGAGTATCTCCTCCCACGGAGATACGATCAAAAACAGCTCTCAGCTGAAATAATACCTTCAGTAATAAAGACGCGATCTGAAGCACACGTTACTGCGGTGGCGCATGATGCCTTTCTCACAATATTTCAGCTGTGTTATTATAAGAGCAACATAAAACATTAGTCCAGACGTCCTGTATTTTTTTCCCCCTTTCTGGAACTTGGCAACCCTGCTGTGGAGGAGGTCCATGAGGTCTCTGACAGCTGTCAGTCACAGGACCAGGCCTCGCTCCTCCCTCAGTTCTCCTCCTCTGTCTCTGCCCACTTTTTGAACAGTTTTCAATCTCTGGCAGTGGGCGGAGTCAGGCCTGGGTCAGGGGTGAGTTACTCTTTAAAGACACAGCATATGCTTTGTCACAAGAGCTGGCCAAATGTCACATGGTTTTGATTATCTAGTGTACCAGGTAAAGATGAAGCTGGACAATAAGGCACTTAGTAATGAAACTGCTGTTGTGGCTTGCTGGGGAGTTCTGCAGATGTATAAATAAGCCAATCAAAAATAAAATGCATTTAAAATAGTAGAGGAGATAGAGTAATAGTATTTTAGAAGAATTATTAGTTGGTGTTTGGCAGGTCTTAAATTATCCAATTTACACAGAGGCTACTGTTTATATGGTGTAGTGGGATTTGTCTGAATTTTACATGAACCAACCCATATATTCCCCCATTTCTATTAGAAGTTGTGGTAGTCTGAAGAATGTCCATGCAACTATGGGCTCTTCACAACAGAGCAATCAAAAACCTGGATAAAAAGCCTGTTCGAACACATTGTCAGGTTCTGCAGAAGTTAAATGTTCTTAGTTTTGATAATGTTATTAAGTTTTGTAATTTAAAAATGTATAAATGTTTGTATAAGCGAGCCCCTTATGTCTCTGTGTGCTCATAGCCCCTCTCAGAGAAGTGGGCTCCATCACAAGACGAGCTTCCAATGGAAATGTTCAAGTGAGAAAAACATCTTTTGGACAAACTGCCTGTTACAGCCTTTGTGCTGTAGTGTGTGTTTTTTTTTTTTTTTTTCCTTGTCTCCACCCACCAGTCCTGCCAGCTCATCAGCCACACCTGAGTGAGAGCTGGGTATAAAAGGCCGGAGCTGCCTTCATTCTGTGGCCAGTGGGTCCTTGGTGCTGCAGCCGCAACCATCGCCTTAATTTCATTAGTTCTTTGTATACTTTGTTGGTATTCTTTTTTTTCTGTAAATAAACCTTAGTGTTTTTGTTAATCCTACAACATCTCCATTCTCCTGTTTTTTTCTACCACCCGTAAATCTATTTTCAGTTACTGTGCCAGCGCCCCTAGCCATCCCTGGCACGTAACACTGCCTTTTCTGCCCAGAGCTCTAATTTATGGAACTCCCTAATTCCTGAACTGAAACTGGACTCAGACTGGGGTCATTTTAAATTTTTTTTAAAGAGAAGTCAGTCATGTGATCACAACCCATGCACATGTGATTTGTTGCCTCGTGACATAGATGTCACAATTTTTATATTTGCTGTGTTGTTTTGTTTGTAAAGGCCCTTCTGGAGATAAGCATTGCAAATTAGCCATGGGTACAAGTGCTGTAGTATGTGACAAGTCATGTACTTGTCCCTATCAAATAAACAATAAATAAAATAGGCAGGGTGGCAGTGGCGCAGTAAGTTAAGCACTTGCCCACCAACTGGAGGGTCAGTGGTTCAAACCAGAAGTGCATACTGTGGATGTGTCCATGCCTGTCAGTGTGACGTGACTGTATTTGGTGGAAAGGCTGTAGGTGCAGAGTGGCAGCCACATCTCCATCAGTCTGCCCATGGCAGCTGTAGCTATAGAAGAAGCTCACCACCATCAAGTGTGACTAAGGAGTGAATAAATAACTGTGTGACTTTGAGTGTCTAGAAAAGTGTACATAAGACTTATGCTTATAATTTTTATTATTAGAATCCAGAGTAAACACAGTGAGGCAGGAAAACTAACCACTCTGCCTCTATGCCCTCCTATTGTCTCATAAAAACATATTAATAGCAGTGCATTTATTCAAATGTTAAAAACAACATAATCCACAATGACAGGGCAAGACTAAAATGTTATGTATCCCCTGAGTTATCCTAAGCCTATACCTTGAGAGAAAACTGCCCTGAACTCTTACCTGTGCCGTTCTGAGTGCTGCCCCATACCCGGTGGAGACCCCACAGCCCAGCAGGCACACTTTATCCAGAGGAGCGTTAGAATTAATCTTGGCCAGTGAGGTGTCCGGCACCACAGTGAACTGGGAGAAAGAGCAGACCCCCAGGAACTGGTACACCTGCTGCCCCCTACAGGAGATCCGGCTGGTCCCATCAGCAAGCACTCCCACCTGAGTGTTCGCCCTGGACAGAGAGGAAGAAACATCTCCTTACATAATATCCTTCCCACAATTCATTTTTATACTCTGAAGAGGAAATAAAGCTTTGGCTTACTGCATCGTGTAAAACTTATAATAACTTTGCATTTCCTGTCTAAATGTCTCGAACATTTGCATTTCCTGTCTTTCTAAATGTCTCAAACCTTTTCGATTTAGCGAAGAGGTTCTCCTTTTCTGACCTTTTAACCTTGAGTAGAATTTTGTTTACCCCATTTTCCAGACTAAAGCCCTATTCGCACAGGATTAGTATCACCTAGGGACCTCCAGTAATTTATAATAATCGCCAGTGTCGTCTGTGATTTTTATCCCGAGTGAATCAGCCATGTCTGTAAAAATGTCAGTAAAAATCCCTCGAAAATTACCTACCATATTTCGGCCAACACAGGGGTCCTCTGATAATACTAGTCCTGTGCGAATCCCCATGTCTGTGATTCAGGCTGTTTTTGTCGGCAGATTGTTTCCTAAAGTTCGTAACAGCGATCCAAAACGTCTTTTAACGCTCCATTTTACATCTGTTTTTAAACTATCTTAATAATAAGATGTCTCTTTTAATCTTACTCCGAAACGATTCCTTTTTTTCCTCAGAGTAAAAAGTAAAAAAAAAAAAAAAAAAAGTAAACAAACTACATTGAAGACGTGACCTGGAAGCACACCTCCCGTCATCATGGCAACTACGACTAAGACTAAGTTTTTGGAGCAACATGGGGCTGTTTAGGAAAGTTAGGACGCTTTCAGTGCTAAAGTTAGATCCAGAGAGACGCATCGCAGTCAATGGATTATTAAACAGGGACGCCTGCTGTTTAAGAAGAGAGAAATCTCGACAGATAATGGATGACATGCGTCGTAGCATGAGGTAGTTTGTTTTTTGTCAGGACAGTAAATCAACATAAAAGATCTATATTGAGTCCATGAGGATTAAGAGTCTTTAGGTGATGGCTCCAGTAATGTTCCCTCTTAGAAAAGATCCAGGTTACCACCTCGAGGGGACAATGTAACATGTTCAATACCAATATATCTTAAAGATGAAATCGGGTGATTAAAGTCAACAAAATGTGCTGCCAGAGGATAATTCATATTTTTTATATCTAATGGTACTTCTATGTTCTGCAATGCCAGTTTTCAATGCTGTACTTGTTTTTCCCACATATGCTTTATCACAAGGGCACGTGATGAGATAACTGATTTTGTATTGCATGACATGACTCCTCTGATGGGTATTATTCTGCCTGTACTGAGGATGTTTAAAATTATTGCAGCGGTAAGTATAATTACACTGGCTGCAACTTCCACAATAGACTAAATTAACATAAGCCAGCGAGTCCAACAAGCAAGTTCACCAAGTTCCCGTTCTCGTTCCACATCACTGAATACTACTGACAGCAGTTGTCACAAGCCTAGAGCGTCCTCTCAGCGGCTGTAGACGGTAATGTTTACTCCTTGGTTCATGCTAAATTATATAAATTTTGATAAACAAGACGCACCTGACTATAAGTTGCAGGACCAGCCAATTTATGAAAAAAAGGTGTGACTTATAGTCTGGAAAATACTGGTAATTTACACATGTTTAAGTAATCCTGTATGCTGAAGACTGTCCTTTCTCAAGAGCTGAAAACGCTCAGTCTCATGGCTCTACATAGATATGAGAAACCAGGAAGTGCTCCTGTGTTTCTAAAGCCCATACACTGTCCTCGGACTCATTCTGATCATTTCAGAGCTTAAACTGCCGTCACTACAAAGCACTCAGCTTATTTATCTGTTAGCATCATGTTGCCAATAGCTGTGCTATATAGCCATTTTATGCTCTGTCCAGTCCCCACAGTTGCCAGCAGGGGGCGACAGACACCTAATCTAAGCATTCTCGGCAAAGTCAAAATAACAGCTCCCCAAAAGAAGACGTTTCATACATATACATAATTTGAAGTTATAAAATGTGAAATGTAAATCCAAAACTAATTCAAAAAGGGCTTATCCTGGTTTAGACCATGGTTTACACCTAGTTTAGTCTTGGTTTGAGTTTTAGACCTGGTTAATCCTGGTCAAGTCCTGGTGGTACTTGGAAAGCCAAATATTTTCTGATGTGGTACTTGGTGTAAAACTTTTCAGAACCAATGTAGTAAGGCTGCACAAAAAATTTAAACTGAATTAAAACTGCAATTTAAAATGCTGCAATTAGCAAACTGCAAAGCCTGCAGTTATTTAGGTGATATTATGTCCTCTGCAGAAAACAAAATATCCTGTCTCCGCAGGGTTTTAATATGTAAATCATGCTACAGCTGTAGTGTTTCATGATCTGAAATTCATTTGAGTCCTTGTATTAGTTCAGCAGTGAATATTTAGTCTTCTGTCAGGTGTCAGTGCTCCATTACATGTTTAAAATGTAAACTGTCAACTGAACACTGATTTTACAACATACTGCATATCGCAAATCTCATTGTTACCGTAATATCTGTTAGAAAAATCACAATTAGATATGTTTTCAATATTGTTCAGCCCTACAATGTAGTGGACATAAAGACAGTTTCCCTGCTGTTTTCACAGATTTCTGAACACCACTGCAGAAATGCAATACAGAAAGAAATGCGTGCAAGATCTGCTCATATTCTCTCACCATGACAACTGACCTGATTAAAATAGGTACTTTGTTAAAGATGCCCCTCCAGGTACTGCCCTCTCCATTTACAGAATCTGGGATAGGTTGGCATCTTCCAGTGCTGAAGTGGTACTGACCTACAGTGCTGGGGTTTAATGGATTTTTTAGGCTTAAAATATGCTGTAATTACAGTAATAATTTAATGTGAAAATTATTATGCAAGTAAAAAAGTATAAAGTAATTCACTGCAAGGGGCAGCAGTAGTTCTTTGGAAGCAGATTATCTTTCAGTGTTTACACAACTTTCAACACACAACAACACAACAAATTTCTCTAGTTCAGTTCACTCCTTTACAGTGGCATTTTCCACACTGGAAAAATAGGCACAACCAATGCCTCATTCTGTGCATCTGGAAAACTACTGCATGAGCACAGACTGACAAACTGAACATTTGTTGGTTATTTAATTACTTGTCAACAAAATAATTAAGTCCCTTTAGGCATGACTGGATTCTAATGATTGTCAAAACCAGCTAGATTATGCAAATGCATTAACTCAACAAGCTGTCCATTCACCACAAATTATCATGGAGTGGGAAGAGGGAGCCAACCCAACACATACAAACGCAACAGACTGAGCTCTATGGCAAAGTTGCTGCCAGTCATGGCCACATTTACAGCAACAGAGGAATAAGAAAAAGTCAGAACAACATTGAGTGGGAGAAATATGACAAGGTTTACGGCTTCCACAGTGGCTGAAGCGTAGAAAGTTTTGAAAGCTCCATTATGTTGGTTTTGATAAAGCAGGCTCCAGTATCCAGTTTTGTTTTTTGTTCTATTGTGTCAGATTTCGGACAATAAAAAATACTTGCTTATCATGGTTTCTGAATCAGGATATGATGTCTAACTGGATATTTAAAAATTCCAATGATAACCGGGGCACTCATGTTCATGTGTACACATGCAAAAGTCTTGAATTACAGAACATACTGGGAACTTCCAGGTGAACAAGCAAATGTACAGATGCTATCATTGGTGCTAAATACACAAGCAACCAATTCAAAACAGCACATGTTGGCTGAATTGTAAAAGCTACTAGTGGTCAAATGAACAGCCATTTAGGAGGCGAAAGAGCTGGAATGCATTATTGATTTAATTTTATTGCAAAACTATAACACTATAAAAATCATGGGATTAATTGTGATTTAAAATTTTGATCATTGCCCATCACTAGTTTCATTTGGCAAGTCGGACTTGACTCAAACTTTATTTTGATGACTTGGACCGTAAGAGCTGATGAATCGACTCAGACTAGTCCTATGTGACTTGGACTCGAACACTGAGGACATGAAAGTGACTTGGACTTGGTGACTGGACTACAACACTGGACAATAAAGACTTATTTTGGAAATGTGTCGCAGGACATTTTACAGGTTGTTGTTCAAATACACACATTCACACACACAACTTTCTAAAACTGTGTAAACTGATAGAATTTTAAAGGAGGAAAAACATAATTTAGCAAATCTTTTCAATTGATTACAAAAAAAGATGGCGTCAGGTTAAGTATATGTCTCAATAAAGTGTCAACTCATGTAAGATATTTTAAAGTAACACAGAACTGTAAATCGTAAACGCACCAGTTTTTTCTGCATTGGTTGGTTTTGGGACTGCGGCACCTCTCACACTCCCCACACTGGGGCAGGAACAGAGGAATCACTTTGTCTCCTGTGGAAAAATACAAACTACTAATGACATGGCTAGGGTTGCAAAGGGGCGGAAAATTTCCGGTAAATTTCTGGAAATTTTGGGAATTTTCAAATTTGGAAACCATATATAAATAAATTAAAAAAAACATTATAATGAGTGATGAAGCATAAGAAACAGTATTTTTTTTTAAAGTATTGACTTTTGCAATATTTTCTGCTACTTAATTTTAAAGTAAGGTTGATTTATGCACCAAGGTCTTAGCTTGGCTTTTAGGTATTACCATTTAGCATATCATAGCAGCCATATTGCTAATAAGCAAATTAAACTTTTGGTACAAAGGTCAATACAATTTTGCAATTATATTTCAATTCAAACTACAACAGAGTTGTCATCAGTACACAGCACACACACACCTGTTTTATAGAGGCACAGTCAAATCAAATGTAAATTGTTCAAAAGAGAGAACATGTGCTGAGCTGGCACAGTTTAATCAGTGGAAAAACACCACATTACATTATTCTGCTCAAAAAACGGCACCACCCCCAGTGGCCAGCCTGGGAACTGCAGCCAAACTAGTGTTGATAGGCCTGCCACCAGAACAGATGTAGATCATTAATTATGCATAATGTTGTCACAAATGTATTGATACCTATAAAGAATTATGATGCTTAATATTGTGCTCCAAAATATCACAATATACCACAAAACACATTTTTTACAGCCCTAATAGTTGAGCTAACCAGAAATATGGAGTCTGCAGTCTTGAGTTTGGTAGTGTTGAGGTGATCAGCTGTGCATGTGATAGGGGGATGCAGACTGCATAGAAGTGTATGCAAAGCAGGCTACTACATGTACCACAGGCTACTACATGTACCACAGGCTACTACATGTACCACAGGCTACTACATGTACCACAGGCTACTACATGTACCACAGGCTACTACATGTACCACAGGCTACTACATGTACCACAGGCTACTACATGTACCACAGGCTACTACATGTACCACAGGCTACTACATGTACCACAGGCTACTACATGTACCACAGGCTACTACATGTACCACAGGCTACTACATGTACCACAGGCTACTACATGTACATGTGACTGAGGAATAACAGAGATATTTAAGTGTGTTTGTGTTTTTTATGCTATAGTATATTGCCCTGTCATGGGACAGCTTTGAATTGTGTAAGTTCCCAATTTATTCCCATAGAAAATTTCCAACTTTGAAAATTCCCGGACTTTTGCAACCCTAGACGTGGCTGTGCAAATCAATAACAAATATTAGCTTGCATATTCATGTAAATATGTATTCATTTACCTGGAAGGAACTTGGTGACGCCTGGGCCCACACTCTCCACTATCCCCGCTCCCTCATGTCCCAGGATTAAAGGGAAGGGTCTATAGGACATGCTCTGTCCGGTCTCATACAGGTAGGCCCAGTCTGTGTGGCATACTCCAGTTGACATAACCTGGAAAGAAAAAGGTTGGTTGAGTTAAAGGAATTTCCTTACGATGCAGTATCAGGGTTCCTGCAGGTATCAGTAAGCCTAATTTAATGCTTTTAATGCTTGCAAGTAAATATTGTTCATAAAGCACCAATAATGTTGAAAGTCAAACATCCATAGTTTGGGTAATTTAGTCCTGCTGAAAGCAAACTCATTCCACCCATCTACATATTTTTTTGGCAAATAAAAATATCAGCATTTTTTCTTCAAAACTATTGTGAATTTTTAATGCCCATTATATTTAATATGACAGAAAAACAGAAAATTTGAGCATACAAAAGTATGTCAAGTTAGTCCTCTGTAGAACCACCTTCTGAAGGACTTTCAGCTCCAACTTTTCTAGGTTAAGTGTTTATGAGCTTGGTTCATAAAATCACTGGAATTTGTGCTCATTCTTCATCTAAAAACAGCTCAAGCTCCTTCAGGTTGGATGCATTGTACAGCACAGTTTGAGTTTTTTTTTTTTTTCAAAAATTGTCCTGTGTTTAGCTCCGTCCTTCATTCCTTTAGTTCTAAGCAGTTTTCCAGTCCCTACCAATGACAAATATCTTCACAGCAGGACACTGCCATCACCAGGCTTCACTTTAGAGAGGGGCCACAGTCAGGTGTTAGGTTTGTGCTACACATAGCATCTTTCATTGATGGCTCATTTTAATTGTATCTGGAGAGAGGACCTTCTCGTGTTTGGGGAGTCTTCCACGTGGCTTTTGGCAAACAAAAAACATGTTTTGTTATTATTTTCTTCAAGCAATAGCCACTCTTGCACACAGCCCAGCTCTGTGGAGTGTATGGTTCAGAGTGCTCCTGTGGACAGATACAACAGTACTCTGCTGTGGAGCTCTGCAGAACTTTCAGGGTCACCTTTGGTCGTATTGTTGCCTCTCTGATGAGTGCACTCCTTGTCTGATTTGTGAGTTTTAGATGGTCGTCTTAAGGCAGGTTTGGTGTGGTTCCTTGTCTTTTTCATGTATTGATGAATTACATTGTGTTTTGTGGCATAACAACAGTTGAATTGCAGTCAGGCCAACCTTATCTAACCATTTCTGTGACTTCTGAGGGTGAGTAACACCGGGTCTCATTTAGGGGCCACTTTAAAAAGGGGGTACATACTTTTGCACACTTTTGTCATATTTCTAATTTGCTTCACAATATTTTTTTTTTGTGTGTGTGCATTTTCATAGTTGTTGTCATGTGATGTAAAGTGACTGACATGAACCTCTCAATGATTCATTTAAATTCCAGGTTGTAAGGCAACAATAAAGGAAAAATGCTAATGGGGTACATACTTTTTCTTGCCACTTTATATGATTGTTCATTACACATTGTTGTGCACACTGTTCATGTGCTCTGTCCCGACCAAATAAATAAAAAAAGCTCTAATAACATCAGATTTGTGTTCTATTATTGAGTAAGGCACAAATTTCCCTTTTTTCTCACTTTTTCACAACACTGAAACCAGTACAAATATAACACACAGATGTGGGTAGAAGTCACCGAAAATTCTACATCAGACTAAATGCACTTATGAGTGCATGCATTCATTCATTGTAGAATAAAAAAATGACATAATATTCAAAAACAAGGAGCAGACAAGAGTCCAGTGCAGAAAAGTTTATCGCATGACAACAAATGGAGCTCATGTCCGCGCCTCACAAAATCCTCCAAGCTCATCCAAACATGATCTTTTATATTTTTTAAACGGTCCTTGAAAATAACCAGTTATTATTCACCTAGACAGTTGCTACCCAAATTTAATTTGTAAACATATATATTGGACCATCCCAACTGAACTGGTGCCAACTCCTGCACCTGCTGTGGACACTTACCCCAAAATTCTACTGCAAGCAGAAGCGCCGCGAAGCGCCAGCGGGCGACGGTGCTGACCCGCGCCCACTGGAAGCGTTTTGTAACGGCAGCCGCACTGCCGGGGAGCATGTGTGGGAACTGCGAGACTGCGCGATACGGCCTCCAATAAAGACGGGAACGTGACCAAAACAATCTTCATTCACCAGAAGAAGGACAGAAAACAATAGTTTAACTCCTCATCCATGGCTCTTTGACTGTTGTACAAACTGAATGACTTGTGACCTTTAACTGTCGGCCTCTGGTGCGACAGGAAGGGTCGCAAGTGCGACAGGATGTGACTTGATTTAAGAACATGTGCATGTGTTGTACATTTTCACAACCATATATAATATATATTTAAAAAAAAAATTATATATATATATATATATATATATATATATATATATATATATATATATATATATATATATATATATATATATATATATATATATATATATAGTCTAGTTTAGCAGCTCTGGCTAAGATAAGAGGCATTTCATGAGGACTTATTTTTATACCTTGAATGTATACATTCTGCACTATTATCTGGACATTATATTAATCTTGACAGTGGGATTAATTATGTTTTATTAATATTTAAGTCTGTTTAGCCTGTAGCTTGGCAGTGATCATGTTGCTAATTTATTTTCAGTGCTTTTTCCTTACAAAAAATTAGAAAGTGTAGGAGAGAGAAAAAAGGAGAATATATTATAATGTTAAAATGTGAAATTCAAATACTGTACAAATAAAATGTAACGTTTTAAATGTAGAAAGAAAGAGAAAGTGACACAGGTGGGTGCAGTAACGAGATGAATGAGGAGAAAAAAAGAGCTCAGGAGCAACAGACCAAAAAAAGGCAGTTAGTTTTATCGGTCTGGTGAATGAGAGCTCAACATATGAAAAATGTGGAGTACAAGTTAACTGTAGTCTGTCGATTATTTATACATTGGTAAAGTATAAACATAGTATACAAAAGTATAACACGCTACACTTTGAAATACAGGCCTATTGCTTATGTGCCAACAAATTCAGTGTTTAATATTGTCAAAATGTATTGCATTTTACTTTTAAATGTGTGAAGTATTCTTAAAAATAGTTATGTGAGAAAAATAAGTTGACTCCTGAAACATAACTTATTGATTTTTGTATGTTTTGTAAAATAGAACCTAGGGCTGGGCTATAAATCGATTTTTTTCGATTAATTCAAATTTGTAGGGCAGGTCGACTTGTTTTAATAAAAATTGATAAAAAAAAAAAAAAAACGTCCACCACTGGCGCTCTGGGCTCCTGTAGTTCATAGTGGGCTAGGCCCGCCCTCCCTCCGCGCTGGAGGAACACAAACAACACGGCAGCGAGCAGGGAAGAACTCCTTCCTAAGAAAGGCACAGTGTCGTCAGTTGTGTGGAATTGGTTCAGATTTGTGGCGTCAGACGGAGCACAAACAGTGCCCCGCTGCAAAGTCAGTCCCTACAGGATTTCGCGATGTTGTGATCGCAACTATTAACGTAAAATCCAGCAAACCCCGCAAATTCAGCATGACCCTGCAACTGTGTCCAAACTCCGCAACTTTTGTCAATTATCGCCGAGATTTTCCTTTAAAACTGCATTTTGCTGCACTTACTGCTGTCTGCGGGCCGTCCCCCGTTCCGAGCAGAGCAGCGCTCTGGTAATGCGCGCCAGAGGTCGGGCTGAGCCACAGACAAAGCGACGCGGAAACGGAGGTGCGGTGCCGAAGTTGTGCGCACACATAAACAGTGCGGCATGGTGGAGCAGCCGCGCGGAGTTCGAGTGCACAGAGGTCGCAGGAGCTCAGCAGCAGCAGCAGTGTGGATGGGACTGAAGGAGGAGATGAACGCGGTGCTTTCTAGTTTTGTTTGGTGTCACGCTGAAAAGCCAGTCTGTGTTGCCATGGTGATATAGTTGCCTAAAAAGTTTAATGGGCAGTAGATTTAGACAACAATGAAGTTTGAGGTCATTTTTCTTTAAACGTTAATGTTGCAGGCTAATAACCTTCCTGAAAACCTACAGCACAGCAAACTTCTTCTAGTTTTTTAATGACTGGATGTTCTACAGCACACAACAGGAATCACCAGAGAAGATCTGAGAGGAACAGAACAGAATCAGCTGCAGGAGCCCAAAAAAAACAGCCTAATAACACAGCAATATCATTTAAAAAAGTAGGTACACTTGGCCTGTTCAAATACAGGTATTTTTAATTAGATTAATTACCACCTCACATATGTTTAAAAACAGATTTTGTTAGTTTTTAAGAATTCTAGCTAATATTTTTAAGAAGAATTATAAACAAAAAAAATGGCAACTTTTAAGAAAATCCCCTGCAAAATCACAGGGCCTTCTCTTCTGTTTGACTTGTCTGATTGCACTTTAACCTCAAGAGGAAATCAAAGCAATAAAGCTAAACTTGTTTTGGACAATTTCTCTGCTGTCTTCAGTTTGATTTTAAGTAAGTGGGGAAAAAAATAGTTTTTAAATCGTAAATCGAATTTTTTTGTGAAAAAAATCTGAGATTTTTTTTAAAAAATGTGAGATTTTTTTAGGCCAAATCGCCCAGCTCTAATAGAACCTTATAATTCTGAATACTCATAATTCAGTTGGAATTATAAGGTTCTATTAGAGCTGGGCTAATACTCGAATGACCAGTTCCCCAAAGTCCCACTTCAAAAGTTTCAAAGATTTTAAAACTGTATATTTACAATCTTTTTAGGCTGCCTTTAATTCCCACGCATTAAAGAAATGTGTTCCTCATAACAGTTTTGCTATTTTTATGGTCAAATCTTTGGACCTAACCATCTCAGAACTACCCAGAACGCAGATAGAACCCTAGAATTCTAAGGGGACCAAATCTTTACAGTTGTTTCGACAGGTTATCTACCAAGTGAAATTTGTTGTTAGTCTTGGAGGTTTAGAGATAATTACTGTCTGTCATTTTGATGGACAGGGTCGAAAAAATTCCATCATGAGCTGTTTTTGTCCATCAGTGTATACGTCCATATTAATATCATTAATTATGAATGGCCGCAATTCCATTTTATTCATAAGAATAGGCTAGTAATATCTAAATGCCATAAAAATTAATCCATTACCTGTTTTTGTAATAAATTAATGTGTCTGAAATACAGCAGCCTACGCTCGTGTTTCACATTCAGAGTCATTTACGAGCAGCAGAACAACTCCGCTCTCTCCCTGACACAGCCTGGTAAGCCCTGAATGAGCACAAATTGTTAATTGTTGTCCACTCCTAAATTAATTTCAACCCCTGTGAGTTTGCAGCAACATATGCCCTGTGTAGTTTTTTTACCATAAAAAGCTGGATAATTTTTATATATATATAAATTAGACTGAATCAATTGGCAAAGTATTTATTTTTAGCCCAGTATCACTTTGACTGTTGGAAAGGAATCACCGGTCCTTCAAGCCCTCATCATGATATGGAAAAAAATTTAAATATCATACAATTTCGAGGCACATAAATGTTTTGTTGGGATGTGGCAGCTAAAGAAAAGTGACACACTATTATCAGCTTAAACACCTATAACAATGCACCATAAGAAGAAATATGGTCGGCCCCTGTTGCATAGAACAGCGATCTATGCTTTCCTCTCAACTGTGGGCTCAGTACAGAGAATCATCTGTACACCTAATGCCAAATTCAGCTTCTTTTGGGATTACTCACTGGAAAAAATATGTATTTTCACTTAACTAAAGGGAGTGAACACTGGCAGAAAAATGTTGGTTAGCCCCATTCACTCCAAGTTTTTCTAGAAAGTTGGCAGCCCTTGTCTTAGAGTAGTTTTATTTTTCCAGGTCCACACTGTAAATAAGAATTTGTTCTTAATGTTCTACCTGGTAAAATAAAGATTAAATAAAATTTAAAAAATTATATTTATATAACCTCAAACCGTGAAAATACTTTTTTACTTCCACTTCAGTAATATTTTTTGAGGTATTCGGTTCCCCCATGTTTGCCCTGTCGAGTGCCAGGTCTTTCTACAAACTTCCTGAATTAAACACTATACTGTATGCATCATAATCTAATGTATTTTTGCCATTTGATGCTGACATAATGATTTAGATGTTGTTAATTGGGTTTAATTTGGTTTGTTTTGGGTAGCAACTGTGACGGCTTTTCTCTCATTTTATGCACGTATAAATAAACACATTATCTATGCAACATAAAGCTGAAAAAAATAAAATAAAATAGCTCTATTTACTTTATTTGTACATTTGATACACATACTAATAGTTTGATAAAACTAGATAATAACCAGGGGTGAAAGTAGATTTTTGCTTATGCCAGTACTATAACAAATTATGCCTATATACACACACATACATATACATATACATATACATATATATATATATTAATAGCAGAAAAAGCATATATACGAGGTTAAGAATGAATCTTGACTATCAATGAAAAATATAGACATGGCTTATACAGGGTTTAAAAACAAATCAAACACACCCTATAAAGACCAACACACACCGGACGCACGTCGAAAAATATGCCCCTATTGTTTTCTATGAGGCGCACACATGGCCCCCGTACTTGTGCAGTAAAAAAAACAAAGCAAACAGGTGACATACATCAGGCTCTGACACCTTCCTCACCTGTCTCCTCCCTGATACCGCTGCCTCTCCTCGTGTGTGTGTGTGTGTGTGTGTGTGTGTGTGTGTGTGTGTGTGTGTGTGTGTGTGTGTGTGTGTGTGTGTGTGCGTGTGCGTGTGCGTGTGCGTGTCCGTGTCCGTGTCCCATGGCAGTGTTCAGAGCGGCCGCGGAGCGCGAGCCGCCCGCAGCCTCCGCAACAGAACTGAAGTGAAAGTGGAGAGAACTCTGATTGTTATTAAGTTGCTTGTATTCGGTTTAGTTCGTAGCTCGTGCAGTTTCCTCGCGCTTCCGCGGTGTCTCGTGTTTTAGAAAGAATCTCAGACTGATCCATCTGCGGGACATTCAAAAGCCATAGGCAAATGACTTTATTTGGAAAGACATGGCTCCGCGATCTACCCGCACTGCTTTTACGATCGACTGGTTGATCAGGATCGCCGGGCTGAGGGCTTTAATGCCTTCTCAAGTGTTTGGTGTAATTTTAGGCGGCACTCCAGGTGTGCTTTGGGCTTAAGACGCGCACGCTCAATGCGTTTGTTTAAGGAAGGGAGACAATCAGTGAATGATGAGAGGGGAGAGGGACATTCTGTGCATTAAATCACATCACGGAGCGATCATAAGTCCACTAAAAACCACACAGACACAGATATGATGAGATAAAGCACTGTCTGGTTCACATGCTTTAGCGTCAGAGATTTTTTTTTCCTCATAAAAGCGTCCGCGGTCCGCGGCTGCTTTCTAATGTGTGTAAAAGCTGCAAAGTCCTGTCGGACAGCTGATCTCCTTTCTACCCGGTACTGCGTACCCCCTCTAAATCTTATGCAGGTATGTAGTACCGGCTGTACCGACTTACTTTCAGCCCTGATAATAACTGAATGCATGAAAAATCTAGGCAGAATGCAGTCTACAATTGAGTAACAAATATTTTTTCCCAAATAAGAATTTTTATTTTTTTAATACTGGGGTACATGGTGGCAGAGCGGTTAGCGTTCTCACCTCCCAGCAAGGAGAGCGTGGGTTTGATCCTCAGGCTGGGCAACACGATCTCTTTAGGTGGGGTCTGCATGTCCTCCCGTTACTGTGGGTTCTCTCTCTCCCACCATACAAAGACATGCATGTGTTAGGTGACTTGGTGACTCCCCTAGTGAATGAATGTGAGAGTGAATGGTCTGTCTGTGTATGTCTCTGTGTCAGCCCTGCGACAAGTGGGCCCTGTCTAGGGTGTACCCTGCCTAAGGCCCAAAGTTACTGGGATAGGCTGCAGTCACCCGTAAACCCTAATGGGAATAAGTGGAAGACGACGAATGAATGAATGAATAATTTCAGTCCCCAAAACACAACAGTCGTTATGAAAATAGGTTAATTACAGTTTTACAGTAGTTACACAGAATGTCAATAATCAGCTAATTAAACAATTCTGAATGTTTTTCAAAATACACAAATGGCTAAAATACATTAGATTATGATGCATACAGTATGTGTTTAATTGAACAACTTCATAAAAAGACCTTAAAATGAGAGGTAGTCCTGGCGCTCAACAGGGGAAACTGAATTTTTCATAACAACAGCATTCTTGAGTACATTTTTTACCCATTCTACCCAGAGGTGTAGCACAAAATTCTGGGCCCTTTGTACAAACCATCTTGGTGTGCCCCCAGGTTCACTTGATCAATATTTCTCAAGCATGTTCCAGGCTTTTTGAGGGCGGTACCCCTAATGGTACCCTTTACCCCCCCTGATTCTACCCACCTTTGACTGTGACACTGGGTGATGAACTGACCTTGATGCGCACTTCATGAGACTTGGGTGGATCCACCTGCACATCCTCGATGGTGAGAGCCTTCCCTGCCTCCCACGCAACAGCTGCTTTGCATGTTATCACCTAAAACAAACACAGGAATCCCGACTTTATTCAGTCGCATTACGCCATGTATATAATCTAAAGATGACTATTACTGTGTCGCCGCCAAAAACAATGAAAAGACGCGCCATGTTAGAATAGGCACACATGTAACACGTGGAACTAATTATAATGCCAAATAAGTCTTTAATAATTACACGAATACGTTGTTGTCTTACCTGACCCGCAGTCGACATATGTGAGGCGCTTCTCGATTAAATAGATACAATAAATGACTTTTTATCACACCACAAAGTGCTCGAAGATAATGCTACAGAAGTTGTGTTAAAATAAATGAGTAGGCTTGTTTTTATACAGAAGGCGGTGCTTGTTGCTTGTGTTTTTACGACAGTCCCCCGGCAGCGCGACACTTGCCGGTGTTCCGGGAAATAATGTTTCCCTATGTATCCAGGACCAGGATTTTCTCTGTTTTAAAGGTGTTTTATGGGTTTGTTCGATTAAACACATACTGTACACATCATAATCGAATGTAGTTTATCCATTTGTGTATTTAGAAGATGATTTAGAATTATTATTTACATTTTGCGTATCTACTGAAAACTATAACCTATTTTAGTAAAGCATATGCACCAGTCATGTTTGTTGTTGTGATATTGTTTATTGAAATTATTTATGAAAAAATATTTGTTATTCAATTGTAGTATTCAATTGGTATTCAATTGTATTTTTAAGTGCTTATAAAATGTTCTTATATAAACTACTATCCATTACACATTTTCTACATAATAAAGATAACTTTGAAGTTTAATGCCCTTTTTGAATACCCTATCAGGATTATGTTGCATAGATCACGTGTGTATTTCTGTGTGCATAAAAAGACATAACAAGGTAACAATTACTTAACTAAATAAATTATGGCTAGTAAAAACACTAACTGGCTAGCAATCTTTGACTAGCCGCAGTGGCCAGTGAGCAAGGAATTAAATATAAAGCTCTGCCAACAAACATCAATAATCAGCTCATTAAAAACATCTAAATCCGCAAATCAGCATCAAATAGCGATAATACATTAGATTATGATGCATACCGTATGTGTTTGATTCAGCAAGTTCGAAAAAAGACCTTAAAATGAGAAAAAAAAGTCCTGGCGCTCAACAGGGAAAACATGGGGGACAGAATTTCATGGAACACCTCCTTTACGGCAGAGCGCTCACACGTGCTGTTGTCTCCTCTCGTGGAAAGTGAAGTAAATAGCACCGGTAGCGCTTCATTGGCGGTAAGATTATGTGAATAACTTTCTCCAAATGTGCGTAACTTCGCTACAAAGCTGTAGTCATGTGTTTTTGTAAATTTAAAGCATACTGTGGTGTTTTGATTCGGATAACGCGGATGAACTATTGGGGAAGTAGCTAAATGATGTTAGCATGTTGATGCTAGCTGGATCTTCTATGTCCAGAGCCCATGTAGCCTACAGCTTCGTGCATTCTTTGGATAAATTGTGTAGTAAAATTTATAGTTAATTTAAAAGCTCACGTCTCAAAGTGTTGCTTTAGTATAGGTTTGGAGAAGCAGACAGGAGTTATGATCCTGTAGAAGAGTGACCGACCACATGTTGTCATTTTAAAAGGACAGTCCAGTGTTTGTACCATGCACACGACTTAAATTTAAAATGTGAAACATAAATGGGAAATTGTTTTGGACATTGTTTGTGTCAGTGGTAGACAAAGTGCTCAAGTACAGATAAAGGAGCAACAATTTATTAAAGTAATAGTATCACCTTAACATTTCAACTTAAATAAAAGTAAGTACTTACCTTCTGTTACTATTTGTGAGTAAAAAAGTAAAAGTATTTTGCACAGACTCAGGAACTAACTAATCTGTTAAAGGTGAGAGGTTTAGCTGAAAAACTGCTGAAAACTAATGGTTAACCGGTGTAATAGGACAGACTGAATCTGTCTGTGAGGTTTTTCTGTGAAGTACTACTACTATTGCATCTTTTATGTACTGTGTCTACAATGACAATGACAAAAACTAATGATTTTAAATCAAAGTGAAAATACTTTTTACTTTAAACCAGTTCAAAAATAGTAGTGGAGTAAAAAGTACATATACTTGCTTTAAAATGTAGTAAAGCAAAATTTACTCATTTAAAGTACAGATACATGAAAATAGTTTTTAAGTAAAATATAATAATAATACTAATAATACTATACTGTACTATACTATAATAATAAGTACTTTTACTTTGTTACATTCCACCACTGGTTTGTGCCTATAATGTGTCTAAATCAAAATAAGTATTTATTATTTTGTAAGTTAAAAGCTAATGTAAGGTTTTTGCCCCTCAAGTGTAGAGTCTCTGTGCGTGGGTATTGTGTCAATAAAGTGTGTGCCTTCGTTTCATATATGTGCTTTTAACTCTTGCTCTTCTTTAGTGATGTGGCTAGTTCCTCCACTTTTGTTATGGGAGGTGAGGGTTGTCCTGGAGCAAATAAAAAAAGTCTGTACGTATCCGTATATCACACAGCCCTACTTACTAATAGCCACAGTGGGAAAACCAGCTCCTTTTTATAAGTAAATGGTATATTTACAATGCCCTGTTTTGTGACCGACACAATAATATTAAATGCCCAAACATTTGTGCAACAGACACCTAAATATTTGAGCAGCAAAGAAATTCACAAACCTGTCATAAATGTTGATTGACTTCTCCAAGTTAGGGGTGCAGTTGTTGTTCTGTTGTTCTGAAACATGTTTTTGTTTTGTCTCTTTGTCTACAGAATTGAGCAGACATGTCGTTCAGAGGAGGAGGAGGAAGAGGAGGCTTTAACCGAGGAGGAAGAGGTGGAGGAGGAAGAGGAGGAGGAGGCTTTAACAGAGGGGGAGGGTTTGGGCGAGGAGGAGGAGGCCGAGGGGGCTTCAACAGACAACAGGACTTTGGACCCCCAGAGTATGTCGTAGGTGAGATGATGGGACAGTATAAGAGGGTTGTCATAGTGTTTCACTGTAGGTATTACATTAGCCATTTCTTCAGATCTGTGTAAAGCCTACACTGATCTGGATCATGACCACCTTCTCTAAGTCTGACTCCTTTTCCACAATTTCATACAAAATCATTTCTTTCTTGATCAGAGATTTATTTCCTATGGAGTATTTACTTACATACTTATATACAAAAGGCACATTAGGTCCTGATGTCCATTACAAAGGACAGAAAAGAAAAAAAGTATTTTGAAGGGGCTAAATTGTAGGTACATTTTTAAATTTTTAAATATTTTTAAATTAAATACATTTCAAAATATTATTATGGCCCCCATCTGCAATAATAAATAACATTTGTGGGGTGATTAAAATAAATCTATAAAAAATAGATGACTTTCATATCTTTGTGCAAAAAAATGTGGCTGAAATCTCCGGTTGTCTGATAGACCTACCCCAGCAAATTATATATTGTTTGAAAGGTCATAAGGGACGTGTCGTTACGGGACGTCTTAATACGGTAGCCCCATAACCTGTTTGTGTTTCCATTACTCTGGGTCAAGAAGACCCTGTTACGCAAACACTAACGTCACACAAGCTCAACAGAAATTGTGTTAAATGGGATAAAAAATGTGTTTAAAACTCACTTTTAAAACATAAAGCCACTGGCAACATTTAATAAAAAGCCTAGCGTAAATCCTGGTGCGTGTCTGTGCGAGGCTGGAGCTAAAGCTGTATTAGTTTCAGTAAACAGGAGACTACTTCAGGTTTACTGCCAGCTTTCGGTGCATTAAATTCACTTCTCTGCTCCATTTTAACACCGGAACATATAACGGCATGAGTTTAACTCGTGTTTAATCCAGTCTAAACTAAAAATTAAATGTTGAGATTCTCGACGCAAGAGCCATTCTTAGCTAAACTGGAAACAGCTGTTACTAATATACACTAGCTTTATTTTTAGAAAAAGTTGCCTCAACATTAGCTCATCCTCTGTTGGAATATGGCTGTTTATCACAAGGACAAGTACGTGTTTGATTAAAAAAAACATTTTCGCTTTTATCTCTGAGTGAGGATTCTCTTTCTTCCAATCAGCTCGCAGCAGTGCCTACCTCTAACTGTTCCAGATGCTTAACCGAGCTGGACCCCATCTGGGTGCCAAAAGTAGAACAGTTTGGGCTGCTTTTTGGAAACACTTTGGAACACATTGGGAAGTGGATGCACCCCCAAACTGACCTGTCCCGCTCTGTTCTGACATTGAAAAAGTGCCTAAAATGTCCTCTTGATAGGACAACAGGATTTACAAAGACTGCATGCACGATGCTTGACTTACATGTCGAAGACCCATGTCCTCCACACCCACTAACAGTTGCAATGATGACGCTGTAATTTGTGTTAATTACTTCACCTGTCAGCGGTCATAAAGCTGAAGTGAACACAAAAATGTGGTAGATTTTCTATAATAATTTTCTGTTTACATTTTTTCCCTTCCCCCAGCACTGGGTGAATTCATGCATCCATGTGAAGATGACATTGTGTGCAAATGTACAACAGAAGAAAACAAAGTGCCCTACTTCAACGCTCCTGTTTACCTGGAGAACAAGGAACAGATAGGAAAAGTGGACGAGATATTCGGACAGCTCCGAGATTTTGTATCCTTTTTCTCCTGCTGTCTCCTAAGTAGTACACAGCAATAATTAAATCAGGTTTTTTGGCCACTTAGTGTTCAAATTCTCTGCATTCCTTAACTCCTGGCTTCAGTACTTTTCAGTCAAACTCTCTGAAAACATGAAAGCATCCTCGTTCAAAAAAATGCAAAAGGTATTCATCTTTACAGCCTTCAATGTTTTTAATCATTAAGGCTGAATGTTGTTGTTAATTTAAAATGTCTGTCAGTTCTATATAGACCCCATGAAGCTCCTCCCACTGCAGAGGTTCCTGCCCAGGCCTCCAGGAGAGAAGGGTCCACCCAGAGGAGGTAGAGGAGGGGGCAGAGGGGGAGGACGAGGCGGAGGACGTGGAGGTAACCAGTTTTACCCAGCGCTAATCAAAATATTAACTATATTTTTCAATATTTATGAGCTCCAGCATCACACCATCATAATTCCCTTTGTAAGCTCAGTTCGCTCTATTCACGTCACCAACCCTCATTGAAGTCGCTTTCAAGGGGCAGGAGGTTTAAGACTAACTCCAACTATTAAACAAGTTAAATTAGATCTCATTATTACACTTGTCTTCACTGGGTTGCATTGCAGTTATTAAAATGAATACACTCCCACGAATTCTATACCTAATGCAAATGATACCTAAAATGGTACCAAACTTGTATTTAAAGATTTGCATAAAAAAGTTGCATTGTTCATTTGGAATAACCACCACCCCAAAATGAGATAAGAAAAACTCCAGTCTCAAAGAGCCAAATTTTCAGAGTTATTACTGAGGAATACAACTGAAAAATATTCTGAAAATCTGGCCTTAGAGACACATTTTTTACATTACAAACAACAGTAAAACATAGATAATAACTAAATAGTACCATCCTAAACACACTGCATATTCATTCTTTTCTTTCTTTGTATATATTTTTCAGTTGTATTCTCCCTCTTTTTTACTCTACCTGGTGGACACGTACATGCATTGCAGTGAATTCTATGAAATTTACTTTATTCAAAAAACACGTACATTTGAAAAATGTCATACCACACCAACTTTATTTGTAAAGCTCTTTTAAAAAATATTACAGTTGGCCAAAAATGAAAAGTAAATCTAATGAATTAAAGGCGCAACTTTTGTGCTGTGACCTATTTCTGTGGAATAAAATAAATTAATGGTCTCTGATTAATTGTATAACTGTGTTCAATTGTTCTATCCCCTTTTATTTATAACTAAAATAAAAATGGATCAGAATTATGTATTTTCTTGAGTAGCAAAAGAACTTCCTGCTATAATGTCTTATTGTACACTTTGCCACAAAAATGTCATAACCTGTTTGCTTAACTGCACACAATCAGGCTGATATACTATATATTAAACTACAATTTACATAGTAAATGTAAAAATGTGGAACTGGCTAACAAAAGCTTAACTACTTGAAGCATTAACCTTGAAATCTATTGTTCAGAGCAAGAAATAAACCCTCAGAGAGAACACAGATTTATATTTTGTGTTTCACGTGTGTGCATATACTGATAGTTTAAAGTTTACTGTTGTATATTAATGAAATGCTTGTGCTTCAGGTGGATTCCGTGGGAGCCGTGGTGGAGGCGGGCGTGGTGGATTTGGCGGTGGGCGAGGAGGAGGAGGTTTCAGAGGAAGAGGAGGTGGTGGAGGAGGACGAGGATTCAGAGGTTAGTTCATTTGTCTACAACATGATATTTCCTGTTAATTTTGTGTTTCCTGATGTGTGTCTGTTTTATTTTGTAGGCGCGAGATAATCTTGTCTGGATCTTGTGTCGTCTCAGCCCTCTGAAGATGGTCCTTTTTTTTTATTGGAGCCTGGAATGTTCTACAAATGGACTATTGTAGTTTTACTTTACTGCAAGATTGAATACATTTTGTTGTGCTTTCCTACATGTTTTGAGTAAATGGTTTTTATTTAAATGGATCATGTGAAAGCTTGTGTGCAACTAAAGGACGAACTGCCAGAGTCAACAAGAGGTCTGTGAGTTGATGTTCTTTGTAAAAGGCATGTCATTATTGTATACAGCTGTTGAAATATTCAGCCATGGTAGCCTTGTCCATACATGAAGCTTTTTCACATACTTTCATAACTTCCATGCATTCAAGATAAAGAAAATGTGAGCGACAGACTTGATACAATGTTAAATATTTGAATACTCATCATTTGTAATATCAAAGGAGTAGGAGGTTTTTGTTTAAAGGCCTTGAATAAAAGGTGCTTTATATAATTCTGCTTTTTTACTTTGATTACATGTCTTGCGTTGAGATGAACAAAGAAATTATGCTCATTAATTTTAAAGCGGGAGAAAAGTTACTTGACTGTGCAGTATCTTGAGCGATAAGTCATTCACTAAAGGTTGGCGGTTCATTCTGCCGTTGTGCCCCTCACCCACCTTGCATCCAGTGTATGTGGCACTGGTATTTGAATGTGTTAGTACAGGTTTGTCAGTCTCCCCCAGGGCAGCTGTTGTAGGGTGACTAGATGTCCCTATTTATCAGGGACAGTCCCAGTTTTAGGCTCCATGTCCCAACAAATATCTGTAAACACGAGTATGTTCCAGTTGCTCCCATTTTAACATACAGAAAACCAAAACGCATTGGTAATAATCTTCTGTCCATGTCATTGTTTTATCAATAAATAGAGTTCACATTCTAGAATTTGATGACCTTAAATGGAGGGCAGGGGCCTGTATTAATGTATAGGTGAGGCACTATTTTTAAACAAAAAATCAAACAGAAAATCCTCAAATATTGAATCTGATCATTTTTTGTTAGCAAAGTTAGTTTTTGGGACTAGAAATCTGGGCACCTGAAGCTGTGGCAACAAAGATATGGAATTTTACCACCAGTTTGTGACTGTGGAGTAAATGAATAATGTACTGTTTTGGTGTTTGTTTTGGTTGTCTTGAAGATACTATATACATTTTTAATCCATTAGGATATGCCATTCAAATAATCAGCTTTTGAATGGCACTACATATTTTTAGTAGTTGCTTTTGTTAGCCATACTGTTTAAGCATATATTGCAAACACTGGCATGAAAAACAAAGTTGTCTAGTTATCTTATACTCGTCATTTATCCTCTAAGCACTCACTTAAAGTCAGTAGGCTAAATGAATTAATACATTGCTCTGATTCATAATTACTAAACACATTGGACTATATGCAATTGTAAATAAAATGGCTGAGGTCATGTTGTATTATCTTTTAGTTTTTTTCGGTCACAGCACATCGCAGTTTCTTGTAGAACTTTCAAAAGCTAGAAATGTGTGTGTTCTTTGCTCGTTCTCTCGGAGTTTCTGTCCCGCTCCAGTGGGAAGTGGAATGTTCGAGCGCAAGGAAAATAGAGAGCGCTGCCGTCTGACGTCATCACGCTGTTCAGTCGCTCAGCGCCGTGATTGGACAGAACCACAGAAGAGGCGGGATCTCTCCAGAAACAGCCAGAATACGGAGTGAGAGGGTATAAAGGAGCAGTGAGGAGCCGGAGCTGCACAGAATAGAACCGACGCGACTGAGATCTACAACAGCCACAGCAAACCTGCTGAAGACACTCTCTCTGTCTTCTTACTGAGCTTTTACAACTGTAAGTACACTGCTTCAAAATTAGCTTTTAATGTTATTAGAAATAGGCGACTTTAGAGAGACTTTTGGAAAATCATGACTGAGAAGAATAAGTTTAGATGCAATATAATAAAGGAATTTTAAAAAGTAATACAGTTAGTGTAAACACGTATTTTAAATAATAGTAAAATTCCATTACACAATTAAAAACTGGAAGATCTTTTTGAAGATAAGTCATCCTTAACATTTTTTGTTACTGTTTTAGGAGACTAATAAACAGAATCAGCATGTCTGGTAACGGAGTGGCTATAGGCATTGACTTGGGCACCACTTACTCCTGTGTGGGGGTTTTTCAACATGGAAAAGTGGAAATCATTGCCAATGACCAGGGTAACAGGACCACCCCCAGCTATGTGGCCTTCACTGATACAGAGCGACTCATCGGAGATGCTGCTAAGAACCAGGTGGCCCTGAACCCCAACAACACAGTGTTCGACGCCAAGCGGCTCATTGGACGCAGGTTTGATGACACCACAGTGCAGGCCGACATGAAGCACTGGCCCTTCAAGGTGGTGAATGACAGCAGCAAGCCCAAGATCAGAGTGGAGTACAAAGGAGAGGATAAGACATTCAGCCCCGAGGAGATCTCCTCCATGGTTCTAGTGAAGATGAAGGAGGTGGCTGAGGCGTACCTGGGCCACAAGGTGTCCAATGCAGTCATCACAGTTCCAGCCTACTTCAACGACTCCCAGAGACAGGCCACTAAAGATGCAGGTGTGATCGCCGGACTCAACGTCCTGAGAATCATCAACGAGCCCACGGCCGCCGCCATCGCCTATGGCCTGGACAAAGGACGCTCTGGAGAGCGCAATGTCCTCATCTTTGACCTGGGAGGTGGCACCTTTGATGTGTCAGTCCTCACTATTGAAGACGGTGTATTTGAGGTCAAGGCCACAGCTGGAGATACACATTTGGGTGGAGAGGATTTTGACAACCGCATGGTCAACCACTTTGTGGAGGAGTTCAAGAGGAAACACAAGAAGGACATTAGCCAGAATAAGAGAGCCCTGAGGAGGCTGCGCACAGCGTGTGAGAGGGCCAAGAGGACCCTGTCCTCCAGCTCCCAGGCCAGCATTGAGATCGACTCTCTGTTTGAGGGACAAGACTTCTACACCTCCATCACCAGAGCACGTTTTGAGGAGCTGTGCTCCGACCTGTTCCGGGGAACACTGGAGCCTGTGGAGAAGGCCCTGAGGGATGCCAAAATGGACAAAGGACAGATCCATGATGTGGTCCTGGTGGGAGGCTCCACCAGGATCCCTAAAGTCCAGAAACTCCTGCAGGACTTCTTCAACGGCCGCGAGCTGAACAAGAGCATCAACCCGGATGAGGCAGTGGCATATGGAGCTGCTGTCCAGGCTGCCATTCTCTCTGGAGACACATCTGGGAAGGTCCAGGACCTGCTGCTGCTGGATGTGGCCCCTCTGTCTCTGGGCATTGAGACGGCTGGAGGGGTCATGACAGCCCTCATTAAGCGCAACACCACCATCCCTACCAAGCAGACCCAGACCTTCAGCACCTACTCCGACAACCAGCCCGGGGTCCTTATCCAGGTCTATGAAGGGGAGCGGGCCATGACCAAAGACAACAACCTGCTGGGCCGCTTCGAACTGACAGGCATCCCCCCTGCCCCCCGAGGAGTCCCTCAGATTGAAGTCACCTTTGACATCGATGCCAACGGCATCCTGAACGTGTCAGCAGTGGACAAAAGCACAGGCAAAGAGAACAAGATCACCATCACCAACGACAAGGGCCGGCTCAGCAAAGAGGAGATAGAGAAGATGGTACAGGACGCTGAGAAGTTCAAGACTGAGGATGAAGCCCAGAGGAACAGGATCAGTGCCAAAAACACACTGGAGGCCTATGTGTTTAGTGTAAAAAGCAGTGCTCAGGACGAGTCCCTGCATGGTAAACTGAGCGAGGATGACCGCAAGAGGCTGCTGGAGAAGTGTGAGGAGACCATGACCTGGCTGGACAAGAACCAGCTGGCTGAGGTGGAAGAGTACCAGCACAAGCAGAAAGAGCTGGAAAAAGTGTGCAGTCCCATCATCAGTAAGCTGTACCAAGGAGCAGCACCTGCAGGTGGCTGCAGAGAGGAGGCCCGCGGAGGCTCCCAGGGGCCCACCATTGAGGAGGTTGACTAAAGGGCCCGTTTCAGAGTACTGGGACTGATCTATACTGGGCAGAGTAAAACTATTACTGTGAGCTTATAACTGTTTGACTTTTGTTAATTTTGAAAAATATTTATGTATTTATTTATGATAAAACTGTAAACATGTACAGATGTAAATAAACCATAATGTGTTATAATAAATGTTGTTTCTTAAAATAAAAATTGAATAATGTCATATTTAAACATAAGTGCCACATGAATTTAATCTCTAGAGTAAAATGATCAGCCTTTTGCACAGAACCTACTGGACTGAATATTCAATTTGTGTATAGAGCACATGTGATAAGAAATTGTTATTTATGTCCATACAAATACTGGATCTTGCAATATAAGTATTAAATTAGTATATTAAAGTATGTTCTCAGTGTTTTATTGCATAAATAAGAAGGTGCAACTAATACTAATTCTGTCATTTAAATATTTAGTTTAAAACTTAGCAGTATGAGTAATGTTGTGATTTGATATACTGAAGAATATCTTGTCTGGCTTCTTTCCATTATCCAGACATGCATGTGGTAGGTGAATTGTTGATTTGAATTGTCAAAATTACCCCAAGTGAATCAATGTGAGAGTATGTCTCTGTGTCAGCCCTGGCCACTGTCCAGGATGTACCCCCATCTAAGGCCCATAGTTACTGGGATAAGCTCCAGTGCCCGTGACCCCTAATGGGAATAAGTGAAAGAAGATGAAATAATGAATACTTTGAGAAACAACCTCAAGTTCCCTGATTCAGCTACAAAATTATGTCAGAACTCAAAAAACATTGGATCATAATGGTAGTAATGAAGATCTCTTACATCTATTAAAAATAATTGTGCAAAAACTCAAATCTAAGCTTATGTGGCTACTAGACTATTAAAAAAAATCAAACTTTATTAAGTAGTCTCATTAAACATTATGGAAATCCGTAATGTGCTTTCAAACAATGTAAGTATAAATGGTAAAATATATTTAAAATGAGCTAAAACAATGACGTGACGTGTAAAAAAAATTGCTTTTGTGAATATACCAAATCTATTTGGATTAAACTTGAGCGGGTTGGATTTTTCCTGCTCTTCGTGCGTCAGATACGTAACACTGCCCTCCTCACTTCTGATTGGCTCAGAGGTAGACTCCTTTACGGCCCCACGCAACCCCGCCTCCCTCTCGTGCTCAAGGAACCAACATGGAGACAGCTGGAAAAGTAAGTGATTCTCTCAGGAAAATGCACAAAACCTGACTCTATTACGAACTTGCATTGTCTCATACGACTCCAGTGGCTGCGGGGAGTTCGTATTTATGTAAAATATACGGATTTTTGATAGCAAATGCGTGCCCTGGTTTGCAATGAAGTAATACAAAGAACTAGTGTTGGAAAGTAGGCTAGTAGTTCATTCATTGCTCAGTCACTCGCATTGGATTTGCGAAGTGTCTCAGCCAGTTCAATTTGCGTATGCACAATTCTGGAAAATAGAAATGTGCAACATCTTTAAAACGTCCCCTATAGCAACGCATATTTAGTTTATTACATAATTCTGACCAGTTGGCTTTGCATAATTTGGAGCTTATTCGGAAGGGTGCATTCACTCACACGAACTTTAACCTGTCAGGTCCCGTGCGCTGGCAGCCTGTTCACTTTCTAACTATGTTTTAGTATCATTGTGCATTTATTTGATCTTGCAGAACAGTCCTGGTTAATGAATAACATAGACTTCAGACTGATCAGAAATAAAAACGGGACTTCAAATTTACAGTTATATGCTGTGTGAATTTCAGTCACATGAGAGACAATATTGCGATAAGAATAATTTGGTAAAATATTGTGCATTCCAAAAATAAACTATATCTTTGTTATAGTTTTGTATATTTGCCCAGTCTCTCTTTTATTTTTGACACCAATTCAAAATGTGGAAATCTAAAATAAGCCTGTAAAGCTCTTAGATTTATTTGCTAAGTTATGAAATTGGAGATGCATATCCTACTCCAATGGCATGCTGCTCCATTTTGTGTCAAATATTATTGTTTAAATGTGGTTGTGTTTTGGTGATAGGTCATCAAATGCAAGGCTGCTGTCGCCTGGGAAGCTGGGAAGCCTCTGTCCATCGAAGAGGTGGAGGTGGCCCCGCCCAAGGCCCATGAAGTCCGCATCAAGGTAAAAAAAAAAAAAAAATCAAACACTGATAGATATTGTCCTAATAAACCAGCTTTATTTCTGCTCTGTCCTGATCAACATCTGTAGTCTCCTATGAAACTTGACATGTGGAATTATATTAAATATGCATGATCATAAAAGCATGATGCTATTAAAACAAATTGAAAAATAGTTATTAGGTCTAACACTGTTTTCTTGCTTCAGCTCTTTGCCACGGGGGTGTGCCACACTGATGCCTACACTCTGAGCGGCAGTGACCCAGAGGGACTGTTCCCTGTGATCCTGGGACATGAGGGGGCCGGGACAGTGGAGAGCGTGGGAGAGGGAGTCACCAAGTTCAAACCTGGTAACACAGAAACAAAATTCCTGTAATAAACATACAGTATGTTGCATCAGTAGGAATTGTTGTTTATGTTTTTTGTGTCATTTTCCCCTAGGTGACACTGTCATCCCGTTGTACGTGCCTCAGTGTGGAGAATGCAAATTCTGCAAAAATCCCAAGACCAACCTCTGCCAGAAAATTAGGTAATTTTATCATGAGCTTATAAAAACAAAAGCATTTTGGTAATTGATCTGAGATATAACAGGGACAGGCTAGAAAAACGCTTTGTGTAGGAAGAGAACTATTCTAGTCTCAACCTCAAAACATGCACAATAGGCTAAAACCTCAAGCTAGACATTCCTGACCAGGATCCTGGCTCAAGATCTGGAGAAGGGTCCCAGGGCGCTGTACTGCAGCTGCCACTGCGGCTGCCACTACTCCTGACAGGTTTCCCCAGCGGCATTGAAGGATGGGTCAAATGCAAAGAACAAATTTCTCTATGGGGATAATAAAGTATACCTTAACCTTAACCTTAGTTTGGGCTATTGACAACACAGACAAAAGTAAAGACAAATGTGGACTATATTTATTTCTACATACAGTAGAAGTACATATACAAATTAATGAAATACAAGTCAAATGCCAATCTGACTGCCATTGTTCTGAAAAGCTTCATATATCACATGCATAAAGCTAATCTGCTTTGTCATGTTCTCTGAAAGTGTTCTCTTAATGCTGTGCTGTTGTCACTCAGGGTGACTCAGGGCCAGGGCCTGTTGCCTGATAAGACCTCCAGATTCACCTGTAAAGGGAAACAAATCTTTCACTTCATGGGCACCAGCACCTTCTCTGAGTACACTGTGGTGGCTGACATCTCTCTGGCCAAAGTCAACGACAAGGCTCCTCTGGATAAAGTCTGTCTGCTCGGATGTGGCATTTCCACTGGTTATGGAGCTGCTATCAACACTGCTAAGGTAAGTATTAGCTCATAGTTTTTTCCAGTGCTTTTTTATAATCCTTTTCACTGCTACTATTCCTGCAGAATACAGGAGAACTCATTTCTCCACTAATTGCATTGGTGGCACTGGTTAGTTATTTTGGTAGCATCATAAAACAAACTTGCTCAAAGTTCTTTCTCCCAAATTACTTTTACAGCCTCTTCTCCCAAGCTTTACATATTACATTTCATCAACATCTACAACTACTTTAAGTTTGGTAGCAAAGAAAAAAACCTAAATTCAGGGGTTCCTGACTAGCTTTGCTAACAAAGAAAAGCTGTTTGGCTATACAGGATAGGATGTGCAATACTAGCGACTATTGATTCCGATTCCATTCCCTTTCAACCACAACCATTATTTTTTCTTATCAACCGAACGGTTGTATAAAAGCACTTGATAGTAAAGGTCGCCATCTTGACTATAAGCATCTACCACCTTGACTACGATTCATTATAGACCATAGAAAGTAATATTTAAATCTAGCTGATTCCCTTAAACCCAATTTAAATGCTTTTATGATGCAGTGTTTATGTTAAATTAACTTTTTGAGGCATTTAGGAGTTGTAACTTGGGTGTATAAATGACATAAATTTGTAGGTTCACAATTTGGAGGCATTATAAGTTGGCTACCACCTTAACTGACCAATTGTGTGCGGGAAACACTGAAGCCTATATGCATAAATGATGGCTTCTTTATGCCACTACAGCAGCAGAACAGAGTGGATTGGGTTGGATCAACGGTGCCAATGTCACTGGCACGTCCAGGGGAAGGAGTTTTTTTTTTTTTTTACAATTTTGCATTAGAATAAAAAAAAGTCCATTAATATTGTATTTTATTAATATGGCTTCCCTTATGTAGTTCAAACAGTATTTGACAGTGAGTTTGCTGATGTTTTGATTTTGAAAATTTGCTCACTTTGTAGAGCATTTTTTGATTCCTTTATAATCTCAACACATTTTTGTAATGTTGCTGAACGTCTTTTTTTAATGCATCTTGTAGGTAGAGCCCGGTTCCACTTGTGCTGTTTTCGGCCTGGGCGCAGTCGGTCTGGCTGTCATCATGGGTTGTAAGGCTGCTGGAGCAACCAGGATCATCGGTGTGGACATCAACCCCGCCAAGTTCGACAAGGCCAAGGAGTTTGGAGCCACCGAGTGCGTCAATTCCAAAGACCACACCAAGCCCATCCAGGAAGTGCTGGTGGAGATGACCGACGGAGGAGTGGACTATTCCTTCGAGTGCATCGGGAATGTTCATATCATGGTGAGGCTTATTACTTTTGTATTTTTGTTTTTGACGCTGCTGTAGTTATTAAGATACACATTGACGTGATTTCAGAGAGCAGCTCTAGAAGCGTGCCACAAAGGCTGGGGAGAGAGTGTGATCATCGGTGTAGCAGGAGCAGGTCAGGAGATCTCCACCAGACCGTTCCAGCTGGTCACAGGCCGAGTGTGGAGAGGAACTGCCTTTGGAGGTACGTGCTACTGTCCAGGCTATTGTAGTATCTAATGGTTTTACACTGATTCATAAAACGTTAATTTCTGATTAGGGCTAGGAGGGATCATCCTCAAAATGAGCATTGCATATACCGTCTCAAAAAAATAAAATTGATATCTGTAGTGATTATTGTAACACCAGTAGTTTATTGATTGCATCTTTTTGAAGTTGTTTTCGCTTATACATTTTGAGGATAGTCCTTAATAGAGACTAAAATAAATTGTGCGACCCAGAGTGGAGGGAGGTTATTTTAATGGGAATACATTTATTACTTATTATATACATTATTCTAATAATAATGGAAAAAAATAATAATCTTGATTAATTTAGTCATAATTGAAATCACAATTATTCAAAGAATGTTCATTAATTTAATAAAATTCTTTTTTTTAAAGATATAAAATATATTTTTGCACACAAATAAAAATGTGCAAAATATAAAATGAACCAAGTTTGCTATAACCTCATCATGAACTGTTTGCTCAATGTCTTCTTCAAACCCAAAGTGCTCCCAAACAACAGAATTCGTCTTGCCTTTGTCTAACCAAGCATTTCTCCTGTTCTTTCTGCCATGTTTCCGCTAACAACTCTCCTTGAAATTTTGTCTTGTACTTTATTTTTTGAAATGTGTGTATTTTGCACTCAGGCTGGAAGAGTGTGGAGAGCGTTCCTAAACTGGTGGAGGATTACCTGAGCAAGAAACTGAAGGTGGACGAGTTTGTGAGCCACACTCTGCCTTTTGACCAGATCAACGAGGGATTTGAGCTCATGCATTCTGGACAGAGGTGTGACAAGCACTGCATTTATCCAACATGATTATTATTTATTACTTATTTTTGTTTACTAAATGTTTTTGATGTCTTTTCTCAGTATCCGCACGGTGCTGACTTTCTGATGTGCCTAATGACTGACATCCTTCACATCCGGCCTTTAAACAATCTGTAGTTGGAGCACTTATTTGTTTGACTGTAAAGACAAACTTTCAGTATTAGATTTTTTTTCTTATCTAACAATAACCTGTTAGAACTAATAAGTAAATCCTTTTGAAAACTGTCTTTTCTTTGTGTGGTTATTTATCGTACACACTGTACAATTTATATAATAAATTACTAATAGAAAAAAAAAAATCTTATGTACCGAGGAAGGGGGAGGGTGGGGGGTTATGTACTTCACACTCAAGAGCAGCAAGTGTGGAAAAGAGCTGAAGAGATGTGTGCAGCAGGTTGGAATGGGTGGAGAAAAGAGTCAGGTGTGATGTGTGACAGAAGAGTTTCAGCAAAAATGAAAGGTGTTCAAGACATAGGTGAAGCCAGCTATGATGTATGGTTTAGAGACAGTGGCGCTGAGGAAAAGACGAGAAGCTGAGCTTTTTGTCAATGATGAGGAGGGAGAGGATTAGGAATGTTAGATGTTTTGGAGATAAAGTCAGATTTTTTTTTTCCAGATTGAGATGTATATCACAGTGCTCTACGTTTTATAACTGGAGATAGATATCTCACTCATTATTGCATATGGTATGAAAAGGTAGGCTGGCCTTCTCTTAAAGCTCACCGAGAACAGCATTGTCTTTTATTTGTTTATAAGGCTCTTTGTGGAAAACTCCCTTTGTACCTATGTTCCCTTTTAAACTGTAGTAATACTAATTATCAGACACGCTCACAGATGCATATCAGACTACGTGTGCCACATGTGAAGTCGGAGCTTGGAAAGTCTGCTTTTTGTTTTTATGCCCCTGACAGATGGAACAAGCTTCAGAATACACTTAAATTAGATAGACTCATTTCTGTAAACACATTTAAGGTTTTGCTTGAAAGTGCCTCTTATATAACTTGCACGTTTTACTTAATGGTGTTTTAAATGTATTTAATTGTGATTATTGGCTATGTAACTGTTTTGTAACAGGGTGCCCTTGTAAATGAGAGCTGACTCTCAATAGGCTATCCCTGTCTAAATAAATAAATAAAATGGTCTGGGCATGATTCTAAAGAGATAATAAATATTTGTGAAGGATGCTGAGGTTAGAGCGTCTAGGCAGGAGGCCTAGAGAATGAAAGAGGGGAAAAAGTTAGTTGTGAGAGAAGAGCATACAAAGGTTAGGTGTTAGATGGAGGTATATTAAGTGCTAAGATGGTCAAGGTCAAGGTTTGTATTGTATTTACTTCCCAAGTGGCAATCAGCCATAATGCCTAATAAACTTTTGCACAGTCAGTTTCATCACAAAAAATAATTAATTTACATTTTTGGTTTTATATATATATATATATATATATATATATTTTTTTTTTATTTATTTATTTTGAGCAACTGAGTAGTTAATGGTGTGCAACCAACAACAAAACACAAGGCTGAGAAAACAAAAACAAAACAAAAAACAAAACAAAAAAACAACAACATCAAGATAATAAATTATTGTGTAATAATATTCATAACATTATATTATATACATTATATTTAGCAGAACAATAAGTTGTCATAATAAACCATAATAAACCATACAGAAACAATCTGCTCAAAAAGGAGTGGGAAGAAGAAAACTTATTCAATCACAACCCATGTCCAAAAAAAAAAAAAAAAAAACATAACACACAGACAGCTGTGTCTTTAGACACCACCTTCCCTATGGACCCCAAAACCCAATATTTATCGTATAATACATCAATTTCTAATAAAGATATATATTATTTTTATATAGGCTGTTAGAATAATATTTAGCCATTACATCAAAAATAATTTAGGGTAATTCAAAAGGTAAGATTTTTAACAATTAATAAGTTGTATTCTATTAAGTATACTATATATATATATATATATATATATATATATAATATAAATGAGTCTGCGTATGTACACTCACAATGTGTTACCACATATGTTACCACATAGGAAACAAAGGAAACAACAATAAGCACATACCAACAATGGTAATATTACTATTTATATAAATGTATTATAAAAATGTAACGTATATTACTAAAGGAAGGAATAAAATAAATAAAGCAACTTTCCGCTAACTTCCTTGTCATGTTGGGTACGCGCATGCGCCTTGAATAGAACCACCTGCTCCAATCAGCTATTTTAACACAAGCCCCAAAACTAAAGTGATTTGCAGAAGATGGCGACCGCTCTGGTGGTGAGTGCACCGCTAAACTTAAACATTAAAACACCCGGCTTCGTTTTTATCCAGGAATGTCAGGAATTTAGCGATATTATTTTTCTAAAAAGTCTTTTGCTAAACTGTTTATGAGCGTCGCCAGTTGAAGGATGCTCCCGAAACAACGTCTGAGTTAACGTTAACATCGCATTCTGATTTAAATGTCTCCTTTTAAGCCCCACTTTGACCGTTCTTGTAAGTTACACAAAAGCTTAACAATTTTCCAAAATAAAGTGACAAAACATGCACGGATTTATATTGTCTGTAAAGGTAAATGAATGATAAAATAAAGGGTTGGTAATAGTTCTCATGTGGAAGCTGTTTTTGCTGGTGTCAGTTGGCAGTTATTAGGTGGATAATCAATAAGTCAATATGCATTCTATTTTAATTAACACAAGAAGGTAGTGGTGATTAGTTATACTCATTTACTTATTTATGCATTTTGTGTCTTTAGGTGTCAACCTCAGTTCCTACTAATCCCAAGAAGGATACATGTGAAAAAACAGTTTCAAAGATATTACCTTTAAGTCCTGAAGTGTACATCAAGCATCCACTACAGAACAGGTGATCTGAGTTTTGTCTTTTTATGTCAAAGTTATTCTTAGTGCACAGTGTATTAGGTACAGTAATAGCTTATGTGATTTTTCTCTGCAGGTGGGCGCTATGGTTTTTCAAGAATGACAAGAGTAAAACATGGCAGGCCAACCTTCGCCTCATCTCCAAGTTCCACACTGTAGAAGACTTCTGGGCGTAAGGCTTTACTGAACTTCTAGTTGTTAAGTTAATGTGGGCGTGGAAAATAACAAAAGTGGGAGTGTATATTAATTTTAACTACTATTTTGTTGGCTACAAGTGCATACAATCACAGAACATATGAAAGTTGAACTTTAAAAAGTGAAATGTTTTATCTTGTGTTTACTCTGCACATGAGTTGGAAATTGATCATACAGAGAAGGTCCAATATCATTTTGCCCATCCCTAGTAATTTTTATCCCTCTGTCTTGAATAGTAATGCAATTTTAGATGCCTGTTCTTTGAATGGAAGGTAGCTTAAATTTGATAAACATAAAAAAACATGTTTTTTAATTTTCTTGTTTTCCTTTTTAATGTCATAACCTTATTTGACCTGTCCAGATAATTTTTCTCTTTTTCTATTTTTTTCTCAAAATTCAAGAAACACAATTTTACAACTTTGACTTAACCTACCCATAGTCTACTGCTGAGTCATTTAACTTTTTTGTCTTTAACATTGTTGCTTAAAAAAGACAAATTACTTGAAATAGGGCTGCACAATTAATTGAAATCAAATTGAATTGATTTTAATTGTCACAATTAGCAAATTGCAAAAGCTGCAAATATTTATGTCATATAATGTCTGCAGAGAAAAAACTATCCGGTCTCCGCAGGGTCTTAATATAAATCGTGCTACAGCTGTAGTTTAGACCTTTACAAACATTCAGCACTGAATATTTCAGTTTTCTCTTCAGTTTCAATGCTCCATCACACGCTTAAAATGTAAACTGTGAACTGAACATTAGTTTGTTTATTATATATTATATTATTTTGTAGTTGAGAAAAATTGCAATTAATATTTTTTCGAAATCGTTCAACCCTATTTTTAAATGAAAAATGTTGTTTCAGTTGTGTATTTGAAAATGTTACTGTCCCCTCTCCTCAGATTGTACAACCACATTCAGCTGTCCAGTAACCTGATGTCTGGATGTGACTACTCCCTGTTCAAGGTTAGGCCCCTGTTTGGTCACATCACATGTGTAACTTGCTTCTGTCTTGGTTTTAAGTTGGGGTTTTATGTTGACGCAAAACATAACCAAAATTTGGTGTGCACATCTTTGTCATGACCTGATATTACACAAAATATCATGTTTTCATGAACTCTCTGGTTCCACCGAATTCAACTTTTTTACTGTTGACTGTAGGTCATGATTCACCACCACACACCACAGTATACGATGTTAATGTGGACTTAAGAATATGTATGACCCCCTTAAATAAGAAGTTAGAAGTTAATTCATAGTGGCCAATGGCTACACTCATGTAGTGTTAAAATATTAAAGGACATTCATTAGCGTAGACTAATATATGATTCAGGGTTTTCATTTTTAGGTTTTTATGTGCTGGATGAAATTAGAGATGGCTGACTTAGTTGTTAAAAAAGTGTCCACCTCTGTAGGATTTTGAGCAAAACATTTGTAGTAATGTGCTACAAAATCACTAGACTATATTTTGGTACATGTGTCCTGTTGTTCACAAGGTGTTGTCTGTGATTCTAGGATGGCATTGAGCCCATGTGGGAGGATGAGAGGAACCGCAGAGGAGGCCGCTGGCTCATCACTCTGTCCAAACAGCAGCGCAAGACCGACCTGGACCGCTTCTGGTTAGAGACTGTATGTCCACTGTTTTAAATATTTAACTTCTTAATTATGTTAGCTCAGTCTGATAAAGTGTTTGTTTTAGCTCCTGTGCCTTGTGGGCGAGGCGTTTGACGACTACAGTGACGACGTGTGCGGAGCTGTCATTAATGTCCGAGCCAAAGGAGATAAAATAGCCATCTGGACCACAGAGTATGAGAACAGAGAGGCTATCACACACATAGGGTGAGACACAGATGGACACCTATTGTTGGCAGATTGGACATTTTGTAGCTGCAGTGTTTTTATTAACCCCGAAGGTCGCCATTTTACTATATTCTGTGTGTGCTCTTGTATTAGCTGTTAACAACTAGGACCTTATAGTATCTGTTCTTTAAACACTGAGGGGCAAATAAGGAAAACGCGGAACATCTAGGACAGCGGTTCTCAACCTTTTCGCAACATTTTAGAAAATATTTGACTTTTCAAGAATCAGGACTGGGGGGCACAGTGGCAGAGCAGTTAGTGCTCTCACCTCCCAGCAAAGAGATTGTGGGTTCGGTCCTTGGGCTGGCCAACACTCTGTGTCCGAACGTCCTCCCTAATCCCTATATAGTGCACTATATAGTGGTCACGCCATTTTGTAGTGGTGTCCGAATGTCTAATGGATAAAAATAGTGCACTCAAAATTTCCCACAATGCATTTTAAAAAGTAGTGGACAGCGATGGTCACTAGACGGTCAGTATAGCCCAGAATGCTTTGCGAGTTTCGGAGGAGAACAACAGGACCGCGACAGGTCTTTAAACTGTACACAACACGTCTGAATGAAACCAGTTAGAAATGCCTTTTTTACTTCTGTCACGCCGTAATCAGGAATAAAAAGCTCTTAAAAACCGCAGCAGTGTAAAATTGCTAACGTTAGCTTACCCAGCATTCAGCCTCCCCATGTAAGGCACAGAGCTGCAATAATCCAGTCCGTTTTATTCATTATATCGATAATTCATGTTAAATATCACATGTATGACTAATATTCATTTTCTACCACTTATTCCCGTTAGGGGTCGCGGATGACTGGAGCCTATCCCAGTAACTTTGGGCCATAGGCGGGGTACACCCTGGACAGGGGCCAGCTTGTCGCAGGGCTGACACAGAGACAAACACAGACAGACAACCATTCACTCTCACATTCATCCACTAGGGGCAATTTAGAGTCACCAATTCACCTAACACATGCATGTCTTTGGACGGTGGGAGGAAGCTGGAGTACCCGGGAGGCGAGAACGCTAACCGCTCTGCCACCGTGCACCCCCTGTAGACTAATATTTATCTATAAATACTAAAACATCAAGTGAGTGTGGTGGGGCTTTATCACAGAAGAACATTATCAGCGGAGTTTCGCCAAACTTTTTTTACACAGACGTCAGAGTCACGTGATCACCGGTGAGGGAAAAATAGTGTGCGAGTGTCCGAATCATTCACAAAATGAGTGCACTATATAGTCCGCTATATAGTGCTGGACTATATAGTGATTGAGGGGTTAGGGCCTAGGGTTGACGTTCGGACACAGCCACAGTCTCTCTGGGTGGAGTCTGCATGTCCTCCTCATGCTACCTCGTGTTAGGTCCAAACCAGGGAAAAAAAAATAGTCAAGTCTTAACCATTACAAAAACAAGATAAAACCAGGACTAAACTTCAAGATACTATGAGCAGTATTTTTTTTTTTTTTAGTGGTTCATAAAAATGATCATCGTGTCCACTAATATGAGGTAATAATATGAGATATGTTTTAAATAAAAATATTTTACTGATAACAACTGTACAGCTGATTTATTCACAATTTATTAAAAATATATTCTACATAATGGCCAAGTTGTGTATGTTTACACTTTTGTTTCGGTTCTAAACCTTTGCATCACCGATCGTCCAATCAGAAAAGCAGAAATGGCATGGCCAGCTCTGCCTTCTGTCTTTCCCCAGTGCCACTGTCTCTAAACTGAACAATATTGCTGCTCTCACACCTTTCCATTTGTTCAGTCATTATTATTGACTTGCATTTCTTTTGTTTTTCTTGTATTTCCCAGGCGTGTGTATAAGGAGAGATTAGGAGTTCCTCCAAAGGTGATCATCGGATATCAGTCTCACGCAGACACTGCCACTAAGAGCAGCTCCACCACCAAGAACAAGTTTGTAGCCTGAGACCAACACCAAAAAATATCATCTTTGATTTGTTTTCCCTCATATACTTCCTTTTGTTTGTACATGCAAGGTACGGAGAAGGACAGAAAATATATTTTGTGTTCTGTTACGAAAGAAAAATGTGAAATTCTGATGGGTTGTTTTTTGGACCAAAGGTGAGAAAATTGACGCACAATATTTCAGTTTGTATTTTGTTTAGTTTATTTCAAATTATTTTTGTGAATTAAAAGCATCCAAATAATTTAAATTTTGTTCATTAAATACAGCTCACGGCCGCAGTAACATGCAAAAATGCCCCAGCCTTTCCCAACTCAACTAAATGTGTGGGAACTTAATAATTGAATACATCATAATAATATTCCTTAGTTTTCATACAGAATGACCTTATATATTGAACCTGCTGTATTTCTTGAAATGGAATCATTAAAATTGAGAGATTCCAGGTATAGTTTTGTTGCAGCGAAAAGATAACATTGAAGAAAGGAGTGTGGAAGTGGAGTTCCTTGATCCTGTCTTCTCTACAGTAAATGTAAACAAGATGTAAATAAATGAGCATTTATAATGAGTCTGACATGGTTAATATTATGATTTTTTTTTTTAGAGTAGCAGTGGTTCTCAGCTGTGTTATTTTGGGGCCACATTTTATATTCCTATTGTTTCTGTCAATGACTTTACAAAACCAAAGTTGTTGTTTTTTTCTGAATTATTTCCATATTTGACCTTTTTGGCAGATGTATTTATACATCATTACACACATAATGATAAATGCAGTATTGGTGCGCAAATGTGCTGTATTGGGGGCATCAGCACTGGTATAAAAAATAATGCATTGTTTTTATTGAATACGTTTTAAATGTAAAGCAACACAAAGTTGCTGTACATTTGGTTGTAGTCATTTAATCCTAAGAGCTAGGAGTATTCAGTGCTCGTATGTCTCTACCTTCTGAGCTACTGCAGCTCTAAGTAGCTTGCTTGCACACTCTTGATCCTTTTTTTTTTTTTTTTTGGAAATAGTTTTTTTTCTTTTGTTGTTGTGCTATAACCATTTAAAGCATGACCAAAATAATTTCTGATTTCAAATTGACTAAAATGTATAATCCAGATATAGTCCTTAAGACATTTTTAAAATGGTGCTAAATTACAAATCTTCTCAGATGGTAGAATAAAGCTTTCAAAGTGTTTCGAATCAATACAAATTCAATATTGAACTGCATTTCTCCAAGTGTCCTCTAGGTGTCAGCAGAGCCTTATGTTAACTCTATCTCTATCCATCAATGCAGCTGCAGTTATTTATCATTTACTTAAAAATGAGTTACATTTACTTGAGTAACCTTTATAACTTTTTACTTCTAGAGTAATATTTTGAAGTACTCTTACTTGAGTACAGGTTTTAGCTACTCTTCACACATACCACAGACACAATGGTAGCGGGGATTGTTCTGCCAACTTTCCTGTTAATGGGTGAGCTGCTCCTCTTATCGAGCTGCTGCCATTACTACTAGAGTAATATGATTTTGAAGTAACAACACTTTTGACTATACTCTACCTACCTCTGCTAGTCTCTGATCTAAATCTAAGTTTTTAGTCTACTGAAGTACTTTTTCATGTCAGACGCCTTCTCTCCACCTTTGTGCAGAGAGCTGAACCTGAGATACCTGAGATGTGTGCATGTGAGACTGACAGATGGAGGAGCTAATCTGAGTTGACATCTGGATCTCACAGTAAACCTGATCCATCTGTGTGTGTCTGCTAACAGGGGACTAACAGGGGCCTTGCATGTCTTTTAGAGTTAGGCCGCTATTTACAGTTTATTGTTGGGAAGATTTCAGGAGAATCAACAGCTAGAAGAAGGCATGTCCTTTTACAAGAGTTATAGTCCTCAATGCAGCTTAAAAGCAAGTGGAGCAGCTTGTTTAGGAAGGTCATGTATGCTGTAGACAATCTCAGGCTTTCCACAGATACGTCCACAGCTTGTAGTTTAAACCATGTTCATGTTTCTCATGAGTACGTGCTTGTGCATAAAACTGTGAGTCATGTAAATTGATAGCCTCATGTACATCATTAAGTGTGTGAGGCATGTTCGTAAGAAGTGGAGCTGGGGGAGCAGAGAGAAACCAGCGGCCCGTGCCAGGAGCTGAATGTGAATAAAGAGGGCACTGGTTATTCTGGACAAACTCAGCTGTAGGAAGTACAGGACGTTTCTTTAGAAAAGACCAAAGCAACATGGACTGGATTTGCAGCTTGAGTAGAGAGGTGAGTGTCAGCGAGGCGGTGTTGTTAAATGGAGGTTTGTGGTGTGATGTGTAAGCCTTCTTTTGAGGTTTTATTATTGTGAAGCAGCATTAACAGTGCACTAGTCTAGTGTCGCTGTCAGTGTGTCCTGATGAACGGCCCACTTTCACATCTGTAAGGCTGTAACCTCACTCATCATCTACGCATCCTTGTTTTAGTCCTTATGAATTAAAGTTAAAACAAAAACTGAGGGCACATTCTTTCAGAAGGCGACTGAGAAGGCCAACTTTATGGAAAAAAATTTTAGAATGTGATTGTTTTGTATACAAACTGGGCAAATAAGAGTAATTATATAGTAAAAGTGTGAAATAGTTCAAAACAGTCTAATACATAAACACTGATAGTTACCCAAGTGGCTTTTAATATGGTCATAGAGCCTACTGCGGTTCTTTACTTCATAAAGTCAAAGTGTCTGCCTGCCTGCTTGAAAAAGTCACTGCGCACTACTGGTATATTTAAAAAATATCAGTTTTGTGCAAATTTGCTGTAATGTGTGTAAAAATGACTAAGTTTAAAGCTATGAGGAGTATGTGTATTTCACAAAAATTACCCACGTGTTTCAAGATACTGTATGATGTGAACATGTTTAAATCAAACATTAGTTTTACTGATAACAATGGTACAGCTGATTTATTCACAATAATAATGAAAAAAAAACTATAATTACATAACATCTTAAGTTCTTTATGTTTACGTTTTTAGTTTGGGTTCTAAACCATGCATTGTAGATCATCCAATCAGAAAAGCAGAAAGACTGGCAACTCACAGACCATTGTTTTGATTTAGACTGCAGTACTGTTTTCAAACCAGTATGAGCACATGCTGCTGACAGTACCTTTAAGTTTAAATTCCCTCCAACTCCAGTGACAATGAGTATAGTGATAACAGTGATGATAAGTGGGTGAAATGTGTATGCTTAAATTTATACTGACTTAAAACCAAAACAGTCACAAGAAAAGAGCCCTCACCTCAGGAAATCACTGGCCCCAACTCTCTCATGTAAAACATGCACACAGATGCCAGGATGGCACTATATTTTCAAAAGTATTAGCTCAGATGAGCTAATACTTTTGGCAACATAGTGTATATATAATATCTGCATGCGATGCTGTGTGCCACTGTACCCTGAATGCTTTGCTCACTTTCATATAGCCTCGGTTTGATAAACTGTGCATTATACAGAGCAAGTCCAGATGACTTCTTTCTAAATCTTTTGTTGTGATTCATTTAGCCTGGATGAGTGAGCGTCTTCACAGACACATATTACTGAGGTATATTTCAAAAGGAGTCCTCGGAGATGCATAGACATATTACAAAAACAACATATCAATGCCAGAATAATGACAGGATAATACCAGTCATGCATCCATGCGAAACAATAATGTTCTTCTGGTTGAAGATGTTTTCAAGCAAAGACTTAGGTCTAAGCTTTAGAGTTGTGAGTGTTGTTTGTTATCTTTTTCTTTTTCTTTTAAGTAGGCCTGTACAAGGTTAAAATGTGTAAAAAAAAACACAGAATGTTTAAATATTTCAAGCTGAAAAAGAAAACATTGTTCATGAATTCATCATAAAACACAGTTAAACGCTGCCCTTTGCCTCAATAGTAGAGATGTGGCACATATAAAAGGCAACTACAGCCTGCCTCGGCATAATGGGTGCGAATCTTGACTCCGACAGTTTGCCGAATGTCTCTCAAACACACAATTAAATGGATTTATACATTAAGTTCATTCTGTTTTTGGTTGAGTGCTAAGGTGCATGCATAATAAAAAAAGAAAAAATTGGAAAAAGTTACTATTTCTTTTTTAAGTTCCAAAGAAGCATAATAACAAGCAGATGCAAGTGGCCAAATGAGTTTCCTCTGCAGGGTGGCTGCGCGCTTCCTTAGAGATAGGGTGACGAACTCAGTCATCCCAGAGGAGCTCAGAGTTCAGCCGCTGCTCCTGCACATTTAGAGAAGCCAGTTAAGGTGGCTCGGGCATCTGTTCTGGATGCCTGGACGCTTCCCTGGAGAGGTGTCCTGGGCATATTCCACCAAGAGGAGGCTCCAGGGGAGACCTAGGGTACACTGGAGTATCTAGGATGACTCTAAGATGGCCTGGGAACGCCTTGGGATTCCCCTGGCAGAGCTGGAGGAAGTGTCTATGGAGTGGAAAGTCTGGGCATCTCTGTTAGACTGCTATTCCCATGACCTGGCCCTGGATAAGTGGAAGAAAATGATGAATGGATGGATTGATGATGTGCATGCATAAAATTGGAAAAAGTTACTCATTCATTTTCTACCGCTTATTCCCGTTAGGGGTCGCGGGTGACTGGAGCCTATCCCAGTAACTTTGAGCCTTAGGCGGAGTACACCCTGGACAGGGGCCAGCTTGTCGCAGGGCTGACACAGAGACGAACACAGACAGACAACCACTCACTCTCATTCACTAGTGGCAATTCAGAGTCACCAATTCACCTAACACATTGGATGGAGGGAGGAAGCCCGAGTACCCAGAGAGAACCCACGGTAACACGGGGAGGACATGCAGACTCCACCCAGAGAGATCATGTGATGGTGTGTTGGTCAGCCCGGGGCTCGAACCCACGACCTCCTTGCTGGGAGGCGAGAACAGTGGTGTAGTCTACATTTTTGTAGTGGGTATACTTCCCAGCAGCACCTCATATACACCCGCATTAGTGTCGCTTATTAACATGTTATGTTTTTAGGGGTTGTGTTTTTTTATTGTAGGCTATGTAGGGCCTATACATTATTTAGCCAAACAGGAATAGTCTAGTTTTAAATCAGAAGCTCAACTGAGGAAAAACAAAAAACAAAGATCAACAAACTGCACTACACCAAGACCCAGGGCAAGTAAAGAGTGGGTAAAGATTTTATACTAAAACATTCAGCATTCAGAAGTGCTGGAGCAGCCGACTTGGCCTGCTTTGCCTATGGTACAATAAAGATATATACTGTGGTTTATAGTTTGTTGGTAATTATTATAGTACACAAATTTATTTATTTTTGATTCAACTGGAAAACTAGGCACTGAACAGTGTTCTGGGACCACACAGAGTCTCACAGTAAAATGCCAAATGCATCTCTCAGTGACTTCAGTTCCCAAAAGCAGTCAAACAATCTTAATACATACAGTGGGCTAAATTAATCCTCTACAAATATTACAAAAACACAATCTTATGTGCTGTACAACACCTATACATAGAAATACTTTCAACACACAAATTGTCATCATCTGCTGTTATGTGATGGCCCCTAACAGAGCTTTACTTAAGGAGATAAAAGAAGCAGTGCTCAGTAAAAATGCCTACCTTGTCCAGAGTCAGATTTACTGTCACTGTTGATATCAGCCTCCTTTAGCATCTTCTGCTGGAGCTGTATTTGTCTTTAATACTCTACATTCTTTACTTGTACTCCCAGCCTTCTGCCTTAGTTTCCTCCTCTGATACCTGACAAAATATTCAGTTTAATGAACCGAGTGAAAACGTTTGGTCAGGGACTTATCTTAGTAGCTTATAGTTAAGATGCTAATTTGATTTTAGTTCAGAGTCTCCTCTGTGACCTCCTCTCCTGCTGTAGTCCTCATACTCCTCCTCTAGTATCTGTGTCCAACGCCTGGTTTTATAAAGCTCTACAGATGTATTATTGTCTTCTGCTGATATCTACAAAAGTACATAGGAGATAATGATTGTTACACATCATTGCGCGCTTTGAAGTGGTTATACTGAAATCTGCAGCATTCCTATTGGCTATACAGCGTATACCTGCGTATCATGTAGACTACACTACTGGGTGAGAACACTAACCGCTCGGCCACCGCGCACCCCAAGAAAAAGTTACTATTTGAGAAAAAAAATAAATAAAATTGACTGAGGTTTTTATAATTTACATGTTAGAGGGATATACATATTATTAGTACTATTTTTTCCAATATTTTCTGGGCTACAATCATTTGGAATGAAAATGGTTGGCAGAATTTAAACGCCTTACAGTTTCAATGGCATCGACCACAAAAAAAAAAAAAAAAGCAGTTTCTACTACAATTTCTGATCTAGGAGGAGTCCTTAAAGAAAATATTGGATTCAGGCCTAAGGTACAAACCCCTTTCACAGCAGAATGACTACAACTGAGCTCCAAAAGTCAACAGTGAATCATCAATAATTAAATTCTCACATTCTGATGCATTACCCCAATGTTCCACCGGGTGTCAGCAGAGCCCCACTCTTGTCTTCTCCTCTGTCCTACACACGCAGCTGCAGGAGGAGACTGGGATTCCTCTGTTTCTCCATTGAATCCGTAAACAGCAGCTGCGTGTCTTATTTATTTATATCCACCGCTCCCCACAAAACCCACGCTTGCCCTGGGCAACTGTCAAGCGCCCCTGAACGCACCACAGAGGGGTCGGATGTTTCTGAAGCACCCTGAAAGCCCCCGTGACATGACAGTGGTCCGGTACAGGAGAGGGGCTCAGAGAGTTCTTCACATCTACAGAAGAGGGCGCCGTGACAGACAGGAGCTGAACTCAAGAGGTCTCCGAGGATTTGAAGACAGAGGCAGAGAGAGGCTCACCGTGTGCCACTGACAATAATAATCTTGTCATTTTTTTTTTTTCTGTGAAACTGGAGAGCTGTCTTCTTGTTTGGTCTGCAGTAGAGGAGCAGGGTGTGTTGTGTGGATCATAGACAGTACAGGGATAGTGGACCAAAGGAGAAGAAGTGAGGTTTGGCTCCATGATGGCTGCCTCTTGCTGCTCTAAATAGAACTCATAAAAAGGAGTGAGTCATGAAAGGCTCCTTTGGAAGTTACTGGATGATATTTTAGTCAGTTGAATTATATCAATATCCCTGACCCTAACAGACAGCTATTAGGCTACCTCTGTCCAGAACTTTTACCCCACTCCAGAGGCACTCAGGATACAGTATGTGTAACAGAGATGAAAACTCGTGCTGTTGTTAGTTAGTTAGAGCCACCTGCTGGTTATTGTGGGTAACTGCAGGCAAGAGGACTTTGAGTTGCTCTACGTGCCTCCAGCAGAGAAAATACTACAATACTAGGGGGCGTTATTGCATCGGTGGAGCAAGGGGGTGGCTTTTGAAGTTCAAGCCAAGGATGTTTTTTCACGCTCCCACGGACCCCCTCTCCTAATTTCGGTTTGATCCAAGTCGCTCTCTCTCTTCCTCCCTCGCTCAGAGCTGCTCTTTACTGCAGCTGTGAGACGTCGTCCTGTGTCGGGAGGAGGGCGAGGGAGAGGAGAGGAGACCTCGAGCTTTCTGACAGTCTTTGTTTCATGTGGATTTGTCCAGGGATCATTGAGACATGAACTGCTGAAGCCGTTAAAGATAGTAACCAGCTGATTAAATATACGCAGGGCTAATTCACACTCTAATGGCAGGACATGCAGTGTTTTCAGATCGCCTTCTATCATCACAGACTTTTTACTTGAAAAACTACCACAATTTTATATATTTAATTTATATAACTTAGTTTTGATGGTCATAAAAATGAGAAGGAGTCAGAGAGAGAACAGAGAGCAGCAGGAACAGGACACAGGACAGAGACAGGAGGAGACATTTGGACTTAGAAAATAAGACATAACTAACATTAATATTTTTTTTAAAGTGATATATGAGGGTAAACTTAAATAACATAGGTCTAATAAAAATAGGGAAAATAGGTTCAGCCCTCCAAAGGTAAAAAAAACAACAACAACAAAAAACGAAAAAAAAAACAAAACCTCATAATATTCAACATACTTCGAACAGGATTTCCTTAAAATATAGACCTATTAGCAACAGAGTACTTTATCTGCAAATGTGATAAAAATAATTATGAAAATAATAATTTTCAAAAATCAAAACAATGGCAAATAAATTTGCTAAATTCTAAAAGCTTTTGTTTCTGGTAAAGTAGCTAGACCATTATTAATTAAACCATCATTTGATAAGCCATATTACTTCTGAGGTGCAAAATATTCAAATATCCTTCTTGTTTAACACCCTCTACAGCAGCAAGGTCGGTCACTGAAGCTCAGTTTGTTAAGAGCTCTTATTTATTTATTTATTTATTTATTGTTCTTTTTCAAGTCCCGGTTTGTCCATTAGTAGCCATACATTTTACCAGAGCACATTATTTGAAGATTTATTTTTCACATTTTTTTTTCTTCTATTACTCATTGGGCTAAGCCCCGGATGTTTCCAATGTCTGGCTTCACCTCTGCGTTATTGGGCTATTTTTATTATAGTTAGCATGTTGTAATTATATTATCATATTGTAATGATCACACATTAAAATAAAAGCTGAATGAAAATGAGAAAAAAGAAAGCTCCTCTGCTGAACTGAATATTAGGCTATCCCTCAGATGAAGGGGACCAACTCTGACAAACTGGTGGCTGCAGTTAGCTCGTTAGCGTTCCTTTAATGTTAGCTTGGGATAAATGAAAAGCGCTACTGCGTGTTTCCTCCTCTGCTCCGCTTCACCTTGCTCTCACATAAGTGTGAGTTTACTCCTCAGTCCATGTGTGTGCGTCAGCATGGTGCCTACTGCACTTGATTGGTTTTATTCTTATCTTTTAGACAGAACCTTTGCGGTCACCATTGGCAATTTTACGTCCTCCTCTGCCCCCATTGCCTGTGGTGTTCCGCAAGGTTCTATTTTAGGTCCCATTTTATTCTCTATTTATATGCTCCCCCTAGGACACGTTATAGCCCGCCATAACGTGTCCTTCCACTGTTATGCGGATGACACACAGATATACCTCCCGCTGAGACCAAGGGACACTGGAAGCCTAGCTGCTGTACTAGACTGTTTCAACGAAGTGAACAGTTGGATGGCACAAAACTTTCTACAACTCAACAGTTCAAAATCAGAAATTATCTTAATCAACCCTCCTCACTCCACCGCCCATATTGAAGACAGTCTAGGCCCTCTTTCCTCTAACATCACCCCCGCTGCCAGAAACTTAGGTGTTATATTCGATTCCAATTTAAATTTTCATCTTCACATCAAAAAAGTCACCCAGTCCTGTTTCCTTCAGCTCCGCACCATCAATAAAATCAAACCAGTTCTCTCCCGGTCCGATTTGGAAAAAGTTATCAATGCTCTCATTTTTTCCAGACTCGCCTACTGCAACTCTCTCCTCTCAGGTCTTGACAATAAATCCCTCTCTCGCCTCCAGCTTGTTCAAAACGCAGCAGCTAGGCTTCTCTCTGGTTTTAACAGACACCAACACATTAGCCCTGTTTTAGCCTGCATTGGTTCCCTGTGCGTTTTAGAATTGATTTTAAGATTTTACTGATTACTTTTAAAGCTCGTTTAGGTCTGGCACCCAGCTATATTGCTGAGTTGCTAACACCCTACGAGCCTCCCCGCAGCCTTAGATCCTCGGGCAGGTCCCTTTTAGCTGTTCCAGGGTCGAGACTCAAGACAAAAGGTGACCGAGCTTTTTCGGTCCGAGCCCGTCGACTCTGGAACGACCTGCCTGAGAAGATAAGGCTGGCACCATCGGTGTCATCTTTTAAATCACTTCTTAAAACGCATTTTTATCGGCTGGCATTTTTATAACCTATTTATTTATTTATTTATTTTACTATGACTTTTTATTTTTGTACTTCTGTCTGGCTAATTGTACGCTTGCATGTGTCTTTTCTTTGTTGATTTTATTGTTTTACCTTGCTGTGTGCTGTTCAGCACTTTGTAAACCTTGTTTTTTAAAAGTGCTATATAAATAAAGATTTATTATTATTATTATTACAGTGCTGCTAATGCCGCTGCTAATGCCGCTGCTAATGCCGCTGCTAATGTTGCTGCTAATGCCGCTGCTAATGCCGCTGCTAATGCCGCTGCTAATGCCGCTGCTAATGCCGCTGCTAATGCCGCTGCTAATGCCGCTGCTAATGCCACTGACTGACAGCAGTCAGAGCAGGGACAGAGAGGACAGTCCTAGCCTGACTTGAGATGTTTTGGACTCTGTGACAACAGCAATTTAAAGTAAAACACAAAACATGTTTATTACTCCACATTACCTTATTCTCAGTCATCTTACTGGTGTTAAAAAGTATGTACACTGCACAGAGGCAGGGCCAGGTGAACTTTTTACCGTGGCAGCAAAGATTCAGGCATGGTGGGCTGCCACGCAGAAGTGAATGCAGCAAAAACAAGTTGTGTTATATTGATTTATGCTAATTAACCATGGGTCTTTTGAGTTAACAAAGCACTTTGAAACTGTAGAAATGAATCTTCACTATGTCTATGGCTCTTTATAATGCTGGTTGTTTGAGAAAAGCTACCAGTTTCACAACAAAAGGTTCCTCTTGGATAAGAGGTGAAACATCTACTGTACTTTGGAATACCAAGTCCAGATGACTTCTTTTTAACCTTTTGTTGTGATTCAATTAGTCGGGATTACTGAGAGTCTTCACAGACATAATATCAGTTGTATTTTTGCTCTTTTCTTCTTAGAAGGTTAGAAAAGGGACAGATAGGAATACGGATAATGGGATACAATAAGTCTTCTGGCACCTTTGTAAAAAAATGCTGCATGCTTTTTAGCAGACTGTTTTGTAATACTATAACTCAATTTACCGATGTGGCGCTTTTGTGGTCTGATCCAGATTACTAACACTGGGTTTTGCTTAAGAGAATAGGTTATTTTGAACTAGTTGTAGTGCAGACCCAGATGGGAGCCTAGATAGAAATGCAAGATGTAGTGGTGACTCATACTTACATACAGTACATGCTAAAGTGAAATAATATCAGCAATATAACTGTAGATGTAATGTAGCCACAGAAGTCCATAACTTTTAAGTTTGGTTGTTGTGTAGAATAGCACTGGGCAACAACAGCAGAGAGCCATTCATCGCTTCTTCATTTATTTAATTGCCAGCACCATTTTGTTTTCTGCACACATCTGGCACATGGACTGGTGACCTTTGACATGTGGCTCCAAATATTCCTTCAAAAATCCCTTCTGAATTATGCATTAAGTTATTATCCCTGCTGCTGAGAAGGCCTGATGAAGTCATAATATCATAACAGTCTTCATAATCAGTTGACAGTGCACTTGTCATGTCAGTGGATATCTCGTCATGTTTTGACATTTGTGGCTGTGCAGCATTAGCATTAAGCAGTGGAATGCATAATGAAGTAAGATCCAGGGTTCTGTGTTGTATTCTGGCATTTCTTTTTTGTTTGTATACTTATGAATAAATGATTTTGGTATTTAAAATTATCCTCACCACTCGCATCCTTCTTGTTGTTTGTCTCCTGATCTAATCTCTCCTAATGAGTTCTGTTCAGCTGATCATTCTGTGTCGAACTCCAAATGATACAGAAACTTTGTAAACAAGTGGAACTCGACTGGGCTAAAAGCAGACCGCACTGGGATGTGTTCTCATATTTACTCTCATAATTGCCTCAAACAAAGCCATGCTGGAGTATGCAGAAGGCATTTTACAGCTCAAACAGCCCTAGTGTGTGGAATAGCAGTGGGTATTATGCAGCAAGACTGATTCATTGGAGCAGTGATATGTGTCATTGTTCCAGTGGCTGAGGAGACTGGCCTTCTGCTCATCAGCTCCACATTCAGCAGCAGCCGGGAGAAAGAATTTGATTAATTTTTGGGGTTATTTGCAATCCATAGTCTCACAGATAGGGCCAGTCACATCCAATGGTTATTAGAGCAGACTATTTCTTATAATAGAATGGAATTAATTGTGATGGTGTAAGGGACATTTCTCAACGGTGGATTTTATTATTTCATTGCTCTTACTGAAAGATTGGCAAAAGTCAGGTCTTATTTCGGATGAAGTCTCCATTTAATATTCTGATGACCAGAAATAATAATAATAAAAAAAAGTTATATGAGCAGCAGTAGAACCTGCAGTGACGTCATCAAGTGGTGTTGCAAATGGTTAAATTCCCTACCTCCTCCAAAGCTCATCTCCTTCGTTAACTTACAAAGGATGCACCTTTGTATCCTGGGTCTCAACTCACTATAAATCGCCCTCAATGCCCTGTGACCACTTTCTACCTGTGAAGGGGTTGAATTTTTAACGTAAATGGTTTGATCATGTGACACAGCACGAAAGCAAGCGCCTGATGGTCAGGTCTCTCCCCACGGGGCCCGGTCAGACTTAGCCCGAAAGGACAACATGGGGCTGTCCCCCTGTGGTCTTACCACCTGCCGGAGGAGCTGAAAGGGGCCGGTGCTGAGCTTACACTGGTCTTCAGCTCTCTCCACAGATTGGAAACTGGACTCTGGTCTTGGCCACTTCAAGATGTTGTTCCTGTTTCAACTATTTCTTTACCACCCCAGCTGTGTGCTTTGGGTTGTTGTGCAGACTCAAAGCCAGGGTATGAATAAATTTGAGCTTAACTAGCAAAAATATGGTGTTTTTCCACCACCATTTCTCAAGAGTTAATGACAGTATAACTTAAAGCCCAATGTTTAACCAGATTTTCTATTAACCTGTGTACATCAACACCACTTAGTGCACCCAGGGTTGTTAAAATGTATTAATGTTGTTTGCAGCAAGATGTCAAGAGTTAGGGTTGGATGGATGTACAACAAGCACCTTTGTTGGATTAAGGAGGCAACCGAAATCCAAAAACTGGACAATAAACCAGGACAAGGGGGCGTACATGCTGTCCCACACCTGTTCTGAAGAGGTTGGACTGCAACACCTGTATAAAACAGTTGACAAGACACTGTAACATCATGTTTTAAGGAGGTGAGTAGAAACATGTCAATGTACACACAAACAGTGGTCTATCTAAAACAACAAAAGTAAGTTGACACATTTATGGCTTGTATACTAATGGCTTATTCAGTGGCCTTATAATATCACTTGAGATCACATGCAGCGTAATGACTCATTTCTTTAACATAAAGCTACACTCCCACACTGCTGCTGACATTAGCTGAGAGCTCATGCCTGCGTCCTGCTCCAGTCACATGCACTGTACAAAATGCCACTGCTTAATGAACTATATAACCACTGCAGCTCATTCATTTAGCAGCTCAGTGGAGTGGAGGAGTACAGTGTTTGTCCCCACTGACCCGTCTCTACACTATCACGTTAACGGTGCATAAAATGACGATTTGATCAATATAATCCTTAGAATCTAATGAAAACCTGTTTTGAATAAAATATGTAGTTTTTATTGTACACTTACCATGCTATGTTACAGTAGACCTTGTAACAAAGAGAAATAATACCACTAAAGTATCAAAGGTATTTAGATATAATAATAATAATAATATGTAAAGATTTTTATTTATTTTTTCTGTGTCTGATCTAGACTTTACTTGTTTATGAATGTAGATGCTTGTCATAGATCTGCAGCCATGGCTTGTGAGCACCTCAGTTCTGTAATACTAAGGAGGAGAGGTCGTACTCCTGTTCTTCCAGGTGACCAGGCTCCTCTCTAACGGAGCACCCAGGCACCCTGCAAAGAGCCACATGGACAGAAGAAACTGAGAACATCTACAAAGTGTCCTTCCACCATGCAACAATGTCTTACCTGACATACACTTTGCTTGGTGGTACCTGTTAGCTGCTCAGATTTCTCATGAGCCAACTAGATTCTATTGGAGTCCTTCTTCAGGGTCCACTGCGACTCTGTTCCAGTCTGGACAATAGGTTATAAATGACTCACGGGAAGTTGAAATTTCGCACAAGCTTTGCACAACCTTTACTGGGTAAGTGCTTAGTTGTTTCTTGAATTCATGACCTGTGGGCCTGGATGGTCAATCAATCAATTATTCAGCACTTTATTAGATCCCTGAGGGGCCATTTTTGTGCAGACAGTAGTAACAGCCATCAGCACACAACAGCACACAGGACAAGAAACTAGGGGGGCAGTCTAAGATATAAAGGTATTAAAGGATACATAAAACTAAAACAGTCACAGAAGTAGTTAAAGTGCAGCAGAGCGTTTATGACAGACCTCTGTTGTTTGTTTAAAGGCCAGTGACAGTTTAAATAAAAAAGTTCTTTAGTCTATTAGTCCTACACCTGGGTACAGTATATCTCCTGCCTAAGGCGAGGGGATTAAAGGAAAAGAAAACCTTGTAATGACATTAAAAAAAAGAGCCATCTATACTCGGCAGCAAAATGGTTTTTCACAGGTTTGGGAACTCACAAATCTCACAACAATCAGACTCACGTTGATTTGTTTGGGTCTACACCACTGGCAGTTTGGGCCAATGGTTGGGCAGTACCAAGTGGGTGGGATTTAGGTCTGCTGACAGAAACAAGCCTCTTAGCCATACTTGTTAAGATCAGGGAGGTATGTTGTTTGGCTTCTTCACATAATGAGCCGTTGCTGTGACTGGCTGAAATGAATCATAATAGAATCGTCCAGTCAATTCCAAAAATACTACTTTACAAACACTTTCAACAGGAGACTTTCCAGAGAGACATGATGAAACAAAAGAAAGCTTTGAATTCTAGAGAAAGGTTATTTTCTAGTGACAGCATTGATCAAGTAATGACTTCTTAGATTTATGTCTCAGTTGTGTCTTGTGAAATCACTGAATGTATGATGTTTTGTGGAATTTTAATAGTTGGACTCCAAACATCAAACCTACAAGTGAGGTATTTATAATATGTCTTACTTTGTACAGTGTGGTCGCACCACGAAACTCTAAATCCAAAACCTGACCCATTCACTCAGTCCTGGAGTAGAATGGAGTCTACAGCTAAAATTAAAACAGCTGGAGTTCATTTCTTGGTTGCCAGAAAACCTACCTATAGTTTTTTTTTTTTTTTTCAGAGAAACCTATATACATTTAAAGTTGAATAACCTTCACTTTTATATGATTAACTGAAGGTTTTATTGACATATGTGGGTTCCAGGTACCGTGCAGGGCAGCAGGATCAAATGAAACACCTCACTTGACTCATACAAATGAAAGTGGTGTGAGGTCAGGTCAGTGAGAGGAAAGCATTGGTTTGCCGACAAGAGTTGTGACCACACTTCTTCATACATGGACCCCATTCTGTTACATAGAAATGGAAAATGGAAATTGGAAAATGGAATTGGAAACATAAAGATACATTTTCTACAATAAGAATAAGGTTTACTTAGGTGTGTATTGCAAAACACTCTGACCACATTTACTGTATGGCTGCAGTGATGTTAAGTCCAGAGAAGGCAAGAAAGTTATTTTGTGTATGGCTTTTTGTGATAAGAATGATCTCTGACCCTCAGACATCATTTATGTAATCAAGTATTACTTAAATTTGGCCCCAGTGAGTAGCAGGCTAATAAATTGGTGAATTAGAAAAACAAAATAATATTAATAAACTGTAGACTGTGTGACCTGAAAAACCTCAACCAATCGTTTTTGTATGGTGATCGTAAACCATTTATCCACTGACAACTTCCTGATGTAGGCGTGTTCTAGTGCCCGTGCATGTGTACACAGTATGTTTCTGTAGCCCATCGTTTGCCTTGTTGTAGCTCCACCAGCCTGGCTTTGAAGTGCAAAATGGCTGAGAAAAACCGATAACCTGGTGGTCACAAATGAAAAATTGTTTTTGAGATGTATGAGAAGAGGAGAAAAACTGCAGAAGCGCAAAGTAAAGCCATGGGGTTCTTGGTGATTCTTTTAAATGACGCCGCGTGCTGAGGGAACAGAAAGGACTTCAGGCTGATGCATTGGTCACCAAGTTTATGCTGGACATATAACTTTATTTTATTCTTTTGTGAAAATAAGCCTTTTTTTTGGCAGCTACTGAAACATTTCAGCTTATATTGTGACACTGGAAAGCAACTGGCAGTTTGCTAATGCTACCAGTAGCTGCAGTGCAGCTATTTTTGTGCTTAGAATATTACATGTACCAGGCCACTCTATTAAGGCAGAACTCAGTAACTTACTTTACCTTATATAAACTCTTTCAGAGTCTGTGTGATGGTTAAATTGTTGTGAGGTAAATTAAGCTTCGGGCATCTCCCCCTACTGTCTCTGGGCTGAAAATGACACTTGCAAGTATGAGTGTCACCGATCTGGTGTCATGGAAGTCTCAGGTCTCGCAAGAAAGCGGCACATCGTAGTTTGCCAAACAACAAGTTAGCGACATCAGTGGAGCGAGGGGGTGGCTTTTGAGGTTCAAACCCTGGGTGTTTTTTCAAAAGCCCCTGATCTTTTTAAGTAGCCTAGGCCTAAAACTTTTTAATAGCCTACAGTTTGTTGTCTGGCCTGATGAGAAAATCCTAAACAACCACAGACATTCTTAATTAGACATTTTTAATTATAATTATTTTAGCCTTTGTTTCATGTGGATATGTCCTGGGACAACTGAGTTATGAACCGCTAAAGTCTTAAAACTGTTAAAGTGTTTTCAGATCACCTTCTATCATCACAGATGTTTTACTTGAAAAACTACCACAATTATATATATTTACTTTATATAACTTAGTTTTGATGGTCATAAAAATGAGAAGGAGTCAGAGAGAGAACAGAGAGCAGCAGGAACAGGACACAGGACAGAGACAGGAGGACACATTTGGACTTAGAAAATAAGACATAACTAACATTAATATGTTTTCTAAAGTGATATATGAGGGTAAACTTAAATAACATAGGTCTAATAAAAATAGGGAAAATAGGTTCAGCCCTCCAAAGGTTAAAAAAAAACATTCATAATATTCAACATACTTTCAACAGGAATTCCTTAAAATATAGACCTATTAGCAACAGTGTACTTTATCTGCAAATGTAGTATGAATAATAATGATTATTATTCTTTGGGCTTCAGTACAAAGAACATATTAAATAATTTGGTGCTCTTTAGGCCCTACACAGAAAAATCAAAACAATGGCAAACATATTGTATACATTCTGAACGCATTTTGTTACTAGTAAAATAGCTCGACCATTATTATTTAAACCATCATTTGATAAGCCATATTACTTTGGAGGTGCAAAATATTCAAATATCCTTCATGTTTAACCCCTTCTACAGCAGCAAGGCCGGTCACTGAAGCTCAGTTTGTTAAAAGCTTATTTATTTATTTTTCTTATACAGGTTTCAATTTGTCCATTAATAGCCATAAAATTCACCAGAGCACATTATTTGAAGATTTATTTTTCACATTTTTTTTTATATCACTCATTGAGCTAAGCCCTGGATGTTTCCAATGTCTGGCTCTGCCCCTGGTTAGCAATGGCTTTATTTCTTGATTTATGTCATGGCAGAGCGGCAAAATTGCAGAAAAAACTTTGTACAGAGATGAGGAGAGGAAAACAAAAGTAAACCCAACTCACACAGGAGTCAAATGTACTTGTGAGTATTTACGACAGTGTTTTACTCAAAAATGTAGGGGGAGCAGAGGAAAATGAGGCAAAACAGCGAAGAAACAAGCACAGTTACTGAGTTCAGCATTAAAGCATATAAAACAGAATCAAAGACATTTCTATATATGTACACATTATGGTGGACCAGCTGTAACCAAATACTCATGTTCCAGCGCAAATTGTGATGTTACAAAAACAGAGGCAACAATTGTTCAGCACCAACCAGAGGGTCAAATCTCGGCTGAAGTGCATGCCATTTTTGTGTCTTTTTTGGGCAAGACACTTTACCCACATGGAGGTCAACGGTGACTGCACACCCCACAGTTCCCAGAGGTACAATTCCCATTCATTTTCCATATAGACTTTTCGAAAAATCTGTATATTTAAAATTCCAATGGCTTGAGGAAGGTTAATCAGCTATGGGGTAACTCATGACCATAAAACAATTCATTTTGCAATAAAGCCCAGTGGTGGAGGAAGTACTACATTTTTTTACTTAGTGAAAGATAAAAGAGCAACAATTTACTCAAGTAAAAGTATCACATTAAAATGAATGTAAAAGTGTAAAAAGTGCGCACTTTCAAATGTACTTGCAAGTAAAAAAGTATTTTGCACAAACTCAACAACTAAGCAGTGTGTTAACAGTGAGGGATTTTGCTGATAAATTGTGCTGATAATTCATTAATTGAACAAACCTTTGCAACAGAAAAGACTGAATCTGTCAGTGAGGTCTTTATTACTTGGATATTTCTAGAGGAGTACTGGTGTACATCATCTATCTAATAGAACTGACATAATTATAAAAAGTGCAGATAAGGGTGGTGCAGTCTGTGTGTGGGGCAAAGAAAAATATTTAACAGAAGCTTTGCACCAATTAACCAATACAGAATACTACTCTATGCCTTCTTCAAATCCAATTGACAATATGAAAAGAGAACTTTGGGCGTTATTAGATACTGCCAAAAATGAGCACTGGATCTCTAATAAGGAATATGAGTTTTTGATTTGCCAAAAAACACGATTTCCTTCTTTCTATATGCTTCCAAAAATTCATAAAAATTTAGTAAATCCACCAGGTCGGCCTATTATTAGTGGGAATGATTCAATTACGGAACCTGCTTCCAAATTTGTGGATAATTTTATTAAACCATTTGTTTTACAATTACCATCTTATATTCAAGACAGCACTCAAGTGCTTCAAAAGATCACACAAATGGCTAATATTGGCTCTTGTATCATGGCCACAATGGATGTCGAATCTCTCTACAGCAATATTGTACATGAAGAAGGATTAGAGGCCCTAAGACATTATCTGGGGAATAGAGGTACAGATCAAATGCCCCCAACAGATTTCATCATACAGCTAACTGAGTGGACCTTAAAAAATAATGTTTTTTTGTTTGAAGATAAATTATACAAACAAGAAAAGGGCACTGCGATGGGTGCGTGTTTTGCATCAAATTATGCTAATTTATTTTTGAGCCTATGGGAAGAAATGTATATTTATACAAATCTCAATCCTTTCAAAGATAAAATTGTGTGGTGGGGCAGATACATCGATGATGTCATTCTTTTCTTTTCAGGGTCAGAAAGGGAACTGCTTGACTTTCATCTTTGTGTCAACAGTCTGAATGTTAACTTAAAGTTAAGTTTGGAATATGATTTCAAATCTATTAATTTTCTGGACCTAAAGATTACAAAAGATGACCAAGGCAATCTACATTCTTCAATTTTTAGGAAACCTACAGATCGTAATACAATATTGCATGCAGACAGCTTTCATCCTCCTTGGTTAATAAAAAATATTCCTTTTGGACAGATACAGAGACTCAGACGTATATGTGACTCTGACGAGGATTTTGAAAACCAATCTATGGATATGCAACAATGTTTTATTCAGAGAGGGTATCCAACAGAGCTTCTGGCTCAGGCTCATGAGAAAGCCCTGTCACTGGAGAGGACTGAACTACTCACCTCCAAACCTAAACAGGAACAAGTCCAGAAGCCTTTTTTTGTCACACGTTATAGTAAAGAGGCAGTTCAGATTAAACATATCATAAAGAAAAACTGGGACATTATTGTGAGTGATCCCCTCCTAAGAGACACATTCCCTGAGCCCCCTGGGGTCAGTTTCAAAAGAGCTCCTACAATAAAGGACAAGTTGGTGAAGAGCTACCTCCCAGCCTCTAAACCTAACACATGGCTCTCTCGTCCAAATGGTAACTTTCGCTGTGGCCAATGCAGATACTGTGAGAACATGGTAAAGGCGAACACCTTCATGGATATAGCTAACAATATGACATACTCAATTCATAGCTTCATAAACTGTAATACCACCCATGTAGTGTATTGTCTTGAATGCCCCTGTGGCTGTTTCTATGTTGGCCTCACTAAAAGGAGGCTCAGAGATAGAGTGGCTGAGCATAGATATGCCATTCATACTGGTAATTTAAACTATCCCATGGCCAAACATTATATGGAGGCTCATCATGGAAGTGACTCTACCTTAAAGGTGTCTGGTATTGAAGCTATTACTATGGATGCCAGGGGCAGGGACAAAATCCTACATCTTAAACAAAGAGAAGCCTATTGGATCCATGTTCTCAAGGCCATGAGTTTTCTGGGCTTAAATGAGGACTTGTGTGTGTGTGTATGTGTGTGTATATATGTATATGTATGTGTGTATGCATTTATGTGTATGTGTGTATGTATGTGTGTATATATATATATATATATATATATATATATATGATCCCAGGAAAAACATCAGACATCTCAGTCCAGAAGAGCGCAGTCCTAGGAACAGCAAAGATACTGCGCAGAACCCTCAAGCTCCCAGGCCTCTGGTAGAGGACCCGAGCTTGGATGGATGAAACCGCCCGCGGAGGGCGAGATGACAATTTTTTTTTTTTTGTATATTCTCCTCTATTTCAAATACTGGTTTCTGTGTGTGGAGGAATGGCCATGGTTTCTCTGTTTCAAAGTCTCTGGTTACTGCCCCTTGTGTCAGAGAGGAGGATAGCTACAGTCCTTATACTCCTGGCTGCACACCTGCAGCCAGTGAGTATAAATTAGTGTTTCCCTTTGTCTTTGTGTTCACCCTGAAGAAGGCGCAAGCCGACACGCGTTGGTGTGTTTTAAGGTCTCCAGCCCTCATTAAATAAAGGCCTTTTATAACTTTCCAAACCAAGTGAGTGCCTGGACCTTGTTTTTCTTCTATACCTAGAGTAGTATTTTGTTTCATTCACACTTGTATGAGTAATCCTGTATTCTGATGCCACCCCTTTTCAAGAGCTGAAAACATCCCTATGGTCACTGAACTCATTCTGATCATTTCAGTGCTCATGTTGCTAATGGCCATGCTTATTAGCCATTTTATGCTCTGTCCCAGTTCCCGCCATTGCCAGCAGGGGGCATCAGACATCTAATCCAAGCGTTCTCTGCAAAGGCAAAGTGCCAGCTCCCCAAAAGAAGATATTTTGTGAAATACTAAAACTATTTCAAAAAACCTGAAAAAAATGAGGCTATAGACCGGACTTTGAAGCTGTGACCCAAGTGATTACCTCCAAAGCAACAAAAGGAAAAACTCATTTTCCTAACTCAATATAGGCCACCATGGGAAATTCTTCACTCTCTAGACAGGCACCGAAAAGTCACAAAAAGGACACGTAGTATTTCCCTTTTTGTGGGAATCTTTCTGTTTTTTGAAGCAGACACAGCAGATGGGTGGGACAGCGGCGCTGCCAGGAGCAGGTACCAGTCCATTGTCTCGCTCAAGGACAAATCAGCATGGAGGAAACAGCACTGCGAATATGCAAGTGTGCATAATGAAGACCTGGGGATGTTTGCCAATTTGTATTTTTTGAAACAAGTTTACGGTCTTGCTGCCTCTCCAGAGGTTTTAATCAGATTTAGTTACTGTTTATGTTCTAAGGGAATCTGTATTACCATCGGCTCATTTGCAGCAGACTAAAAAAAAAAAAAAAAAAAAGAAAAAGCCTTTCCGTGCAGTTAAGAATTTATATGAGGCAAAAAGGTGCATAAAAACACACTTTAAAATCCATATCAGTTAGACAATAGATCAACTGGGTGGCCAAGGGTTCTGCTTTAGTTTTTAAAGACAAATTCACCAAACTGTGAATTTATAAAGAAATGTATAGGCTATGTTTATTTAATGGTGTGTTTACAAGTCTGTGGAGGGTTTGGGGTTGATATCATTAAAGAGGACCTATTATGCTTCACTTTTACAACATATGCCGCCATTGTATGTATACATTTGACATTTAAGCAGCTACAAAAAAATTAAAAAGCATTATAAAGAACAATTTGTGAAAAAAAAAAAAAACGCTCTGCTGGTACACTACAATTAGGCAGACAGTGATATGTGCATATTTTGTTAATGCAAGATAATATTTTAACATAGTATATAATAATAGTTTAACAAGGCTAAGTATGAAGCTACACTGAGTGCTAGAAGTTTAAGGTAAGCTTTAAAGTGTAGCATAGTGTCATATATTAGTAGTTTTAGGTGGCAAATTGATTGAGTTTTACATTTTTACAAGCAACCTGCTGTTTGTGTGGATGGGAAAGGTAGATAACAGTTTTTGGAATAACACCAGTCAGGACTGCTAAAGTAAATTTGAGTAATGTTTCTCTATGGCAAACTCTAAAGGTCAGTTGTCATGTATTTTGCCTAGGTGAGTTGGTCTACTTTTACTTTTGTTCATAATATAAAAGCAGAAAAACTTGCTGTAATGTTGTGGGAGCTGGACTGGCTTTGACACCACAATGGATGAAAAATTGAGTACTACAAAACAAGGAAGCTGTGCCTTTTTATTCATACCTCTTTCAGTTAAAGACATTAAGGAGATTTTTTGTCGACAGCTTTGTTTCTCTGAGTGGTTACTTCGTCTGTGATTAGTGTTGCCAGCTTGGGCTAGATTCTGGCCATTTGGGCTTACTTTGCCTTGTCTTTCCTTGGGCTAGAAAAGATAGCCTTGGGCTGGTTTGTAAAATTTGGGCTGCTTGTCACAACATTTGGCGGGTTTTTAGAAAATATTCTGGAGAAAATACTAACAAAATAGTTGTCATTTTGTGGCAAAAAAACAAAACACATTTAAATAAACTCCCACTCACATCATCAGTTCATTTGTTTTAAAATGAGTCATTCATGTTTTGCTGCTCACATTTCATTCTTTTTTTATGGTTTCTATGTCGCCCTGAACAGGAAGGCTGTGGTTGTCTGATTGCACTCTTTGTGGGAAACCTGTTTGGTTTACTTTTTTTAGTGCTGTTGTTAAGTTTTATGTTCTTTCTTATGTATAACGGTTTTAACATTTTTTATTGTGTTGGGCAGGTTTTAAGTTCTGTTTGGGCTGAAAACTGTCAGCACTGTCTGTCTGGCGACCCTGGCTGTGATTATTCTGCCCATGGAAATTAAACTCTAAGAGGTATCAGACTAACTGAGTCTGGCCAGGCTAGGTGCACCCCACCTAAGGCCCATAGCTGCTGGGATAGGCTTCAACCACCTGCATAATTACCAAGTTTACACACTTTTTTCCCTCTTTTGTGTTTACCTCCTTTTTTATTGTAGTTTGAGTGAAGATTGTCTATCATTCAATAAACAGCCTGCAGTGTTAAGCTTCACATCTTTGACAGCCAACCACACACTTGGGACCAGGGACTACAGAGCTGTTTTCCATTTGCAGCCACTCAGGCCGTTTTCGGCAATATAAACTGACCTGTACTGACCCAACCCATCATATACCCCTCCAGTCAAAATGAAGCTTGTGTAAAAATCTATTTCCCAGGAGTTTTGGGGTCCATCCATCTTGGTGCCTGCCTGTGTGGACAAGTCCCACTGTCTGACCCACTTTCCTGCGTCGAATCCGCAGCACATTTGAATAAGGTGAGAGTTTTGATCTCCACACTGAGGTCAGACCATTGTGCGTAAGTGGTGTTTCCCTGGCAACATATTGTGTAAGATAGCTGCAGATGAATGCTGTGGAATGAGAGCTCTGCATAGACAAGTGCGATCTCAAAGGACTAATATTTGCAAATGTAGGCCAAAGTAAAATATTCAAACAGTCATGACATTTGTGCATAACAAAAATATTGGTGACCCCTGTGAACAGAACCATTTTTTAGATGGGCAGAGCACAACAGTTTCATTAAAAGGTATCTGAAGTAACACTATGCAACCTTATACCAAAAAATACCTAGCTTTGTAATCATTAAAATATGTAGCCTCATGGTTGAAGGATTTATGGACTAAGGAAGCTTAATCCATCTTTACAAAGTGCACTCATTTGACCAGACAGTCCCCCATATAACTTGATCGTATGATGGAGTGGTTTGCTACTAGCCTGTCCTACTTGCTGTATACAAGCAGGACAGTCTGGTTCCCTTCTTGGAGCAAAGCGTTTCTCTGGTTCGTTTTGGGACTGGCCTATGACAGTCGTTTATCTGCAGCGTGTCTTACGAAAGTAGAAGAGCTAGTGCTACCAAGCTAATTTAATAAGTTCTCTGACCTGATTAACAGCGCTTAGTGCTTTTCTTTGTCACCTGAAGTCTGCGTTATTGTTCAGTCCTCTGTGTGATATTTTTCTTCGTCTTGTTGCCATTTTAACAGCAGTTAAATCCCGTTTACATCTGCATAAAAAAAACGGCTTCTGCTACTGTCTTTGTTCAAAAATAAGTACAGGGCTGCTCAGAATACGGCACATTCAGGTGTTTTATAAAAAAAAAAAAAAAACAACAAGAAAAAATGCATGTTTGGTTGGGTCAGCAGTGCACTGCTTCTGTCCCGCCCTTTGTTTCTCTGATTGGTTACTCTGCCTCTCATTGGTCTGCCTCAGAAACTAAATGTTACTGAAGACTAACTTATTTGTATAGAATAGGAAAAGAGTTTGTCTGGCAGGCCAAGCTAGTGAGCTACAGCTACACTTCCAAGTTTGTCTTTGAGAGTCAAAAATGAGATGCTTATATGGTCTTACTATAGTGATATAGGTGCATATGCAAACTGAGTGTTTGGCTGCCAGACAAAACACGAGTGCACAGATTTCCCTTTCTTAACACATTTCATCCAGCTCTACAGGAGAGCATCAAGATTTATTCATCTTCTTCTGCGTGTTCCTGTCAGGAGTTACAGGTGACTTGGAGCCTATCCCTGCAACTATGGGCCTTAGGCGGGGTGCACCCTGGACTGTGGCCAGGTAGTCACAGGGATGACACAGAGGCATACAATGACAGACAACCATTTACTCTCATATTCATTCAGTAGGGGCAAATTAAAGAGCCACCAGTTTACCTAACACAGGAGTGTCAAAACTATAGGGGCCAAATGTGGCTCACAAACCATACCACCAGGACACTCATACTCATGTCATTTTTGGGTCATGCCAGGCGCTTCATTTTCCCCACAACAATCAATTTAACCTGATACAAAGTTAATAGTCATACATTAAATTGATTGACTTTTGGAATAATGTATTTTTGTTTTTTGAGAGGATTTGGGAATATTATTATTATGGGAAAAATATTTAAAAACAACAACAAACAACTCATTTAACCATCACACGGTCTCTGAAACAGTTCATTTAAGGTAAAAAAGTTACTTACGTTTATATAACCTTTCTTATCCACATGATAGGGATCCACTCTTTGTATTTGTACGAGTTGTGTTAGGAAACGCATTACTAAACATAACTTTAGACGAGTCAATGCCCAAATCCAGCATGTCGGACATCTGTAACTTTACAAACTGCTCTAATCTGTCTCTGGTGTTTAGGCGTGAGTGTGTTGTGCATCGATTTGTTCCCCCGTGTAATCCTCGGCTGTGACAATGGTCAGTGAGATTAGGTGCTTTCCAGCCACAGAGCCGGCCCCCTTTTTACTGGGTAATGGCTAAAAAAGCGTGTTAATTGCCCTTGACTGGTGAAAGTAAATTAATTATTGATCGCTCTCTCGACTCCTCTTCTGTACTTACATAGCCTTACAAATCCTTTTATCTCTGGCACAGGCCGAGAACATTTCCTCTTTTTTTCCCCGTCATTATGCAGGCAGTAAGCGCACGCACCGCTGGCCAAGCCCGACGCCAGAACACATGTGCAACTGAAGCAGGGCAGCAGGCTTTCTTAACAGCTATCCTTTGAAATCCTACATAAACCAAACCTGGATTTTCAGGCTCATCAGTACATTTTCCAAAGTTGTTTAATCGTCATAATGCTAGTTTTGAGCATGAAATTATTCTTATGTTAAATAAAGATATTGCAGGTACACTATGGCAGAGTGGTTAGCATTTCTGCCTTACAGGAGACAGTGGGTTTGCTCCATAGGCCAGTTGACAACAATCATGTAGAGTCTAAGGCTATGTATTGCCAAGACTAATAACAATAATATTGGATTGGATTTAAATTGTGCTTCTCAAGCTTCTCAAGTTTCTCACTTAATTCAAGGTATCCCGAAGGTCTTAAAAGTAATAAAATATTACATTTAGTGTTGTCAAAATCAAGGCCCTAGAAGTGTTAAATTCTATGGCTAGGTAGGCTATTAGACTTTCAACCAGGTCTTAAATTGTCAAATATTTATTTTGATGTTTTTATTTGACCATATTAAACTATTATGATTTAGTTTTATTTTATTTTGAATTTTTGTATTTTTTTGTATTGTTTTATTTTTATTTTTTGCAGCATTTGAGTTATTGAATTATTGTTTTCCCTTCAATTTCAGAAAATAGTACAAAACATCCATAAATAAAAATAAAATTCATATAGTGTATTGTTCTGTTACTGACGGCATTAAATTATATTCTAAATGGCTTTTAAAATGTCTTTAAAGGTTTTAAAATTTTACTTGACAATTCCTGGAACTACTCTGTAATTAAAAACCTTTTTTTTTTTTTTTTGTCAGATCATGTTTTTAAAGGTTGTAAAATGTGCACTGCTTCTCTTTAGGTGGCCCAAGATTGGTTTAAAATATGAATAAAACCTTCCGACATTTTATGAAACCAAAGCATAACCAGTCTCACCCCAGAGTGCGTTTCCTCCTGTTGTGATCTCCTGCCTCCTTCCTTCCTTCTCTCACCTCCTACATCCTCATTTTCAAATATTTTCTTCTACTTCTTCTTCTGCGTATTCCTGTCGTCTTGGCCCCCTCACATCTTCTCGCCCCCTCACGCCTCACACAGCCTTTACAAACAAACAAGAGCGCAGATGAATAAAAAAGGTCGGAAGGCAGTGCTGTGATCTGATGTTTGGGAACGTAAAGCAGTGCTCACAACAGCATCATTATTCTCCCTATTGATTTTCTCACTCGGGCCACTAAAAGGAAAAGGTTAGTTCGTATTTGAAATGAGATATAAACAAAGTGTGACATAATATAACAGGCTATGTCTTTTAGATCTTTTTTTTTTCTTTTTTGGAGGCAGATGTCAGAGCCCTCTGGATTTAAGTAGGAAAAGAGGCACGTGTTTGGCATCTGCCAGAAAGATAAGACACACATGGGAGTTGGGCTTCAGAACATACTACTACAAAGTATATTTTGTCCTACATATGTTATATTTAGAGGGTGTATAGATGCAAGTGTTTCAAGTCTGAAGATCCATTTAAGCTCAGTGTTGAACAACAAGGGACAAGTATTAGTAGTCGTACTACTCGTCAATATATCTATACATTTACTTTTTTGAAAATGAAATTTTTTTAATGGTAAATTAACTCTTAACAGCATGAACTGCCGCAGCCCATGAGTGCTTTTCATTATCGTCCTCTATCACTATGTAACTCTGGGGATTTGTTAGGTCACTCTATGAACTGCTTGTAAAATGTTTCTAAACTAAAGTTACTATGACATACTCTACCTTTTCTATTGATATGGTTGGACCAAGAGCGTTCAAAACTTACATTGTGCTGGTTTACAGTTTTTCTCAATCACTTTGACACATTTCTCCATTCAGAATTGTCATTTACAAAACAGGTCACACAAGAAATCCAAACAGGATTTCAGGTTCTCAAAACAAAGGCTTTTCTTTGCAAAATGTTCTGTAATCAAAACTCTTAAAATATCCCTCAAAAGCAAGTTTTTGCATTAAAATGATCAAACTACAATCACATGTTTTCATGTGCACATTCACTCATTCACACAGCAGCTCAGACTCTGAGTCCTGCTCTCAGTAACTGCAGCTCTCTCTGATTTACTGCAGCGAGCGTTTAGGCTTCATACTTCACACAAATGAATGAACAGGAGACTGTGGGTATCTTCTCTTCCTAAAACCTGACCGTTTTCATATTGAAAGTACAGACAAAATATTTTTACATAAATATAGAATGTGAATTTACGTATTGTACTGTACTGTACATTATTTTACACAGGTCTTTGGCTACTGTGATGCGCTGTAAACCTGCAGTGGTGTATTCTTTATAATGTAGTATACTGTAAGAAATAACCTTGACAGTACAGCAAACTGAAGCAAGGGACATTTGCTTTATTCTTCATCTTTACCACTGTCAGTAGGAGCACTGCTAACAATAATGACAATGTTTTTTTCTGATAAAGAAAAAGAGAATGTATTTTTCCTCTTGTGATGTCTGCTGAGAGACAGATTCAACCTCACTCAAAACAGGTGTCCTATTGTGTCTTGCCCCTGACTCTCTGCCAAGATCCTTTTCCCTTTGATTCCTGTGTGAAAACACTGAAACAGAAGTCATTTCCTTGGCATCAGATGCTGAGTGCTCACAAATGTTAGATTTTTGCAGTTATGTTTAAGTTTCTATATTTAAAGAAACAGCAGTTTGGCCAAAAGCTCTTTCCATGTGTGAACAAGACTGTTGTATTGGCCAAACAAAGTGATTTCACTGAAGCCGTGTATCTCTGTGTGAGAGCTGTGTGAAGAGTTCTGAGAAAGAGTTTGATGAGATGAGAAGTGTTCTAAATGATTTGCAAACAGACAATCCTGTTGAAATACAAGTTTGAAGAAAAAGATCGAATGGAACCAAGTTTCAGTAAATGAGCTAGCAATTGAAAAAATCTGTAACATTATGTCGATGACAACAGTTAACACACCAATATCAAAAGGTGGAACTATGTCAAAATCAAAAGTTTATCCATGTATGATCTTCCCTTTCATGAAGTGGTTAGTTCCCCAACATTGGTGCAGGAAGTCAGGCATTTAATGAATTTATTGCTGGGGAGCCAAAAACTCCAGTCGCAATATTTACTGGCCCAAGTATGGATGAATGCAGAGTGTTGCACCAGGAAGGGCATCCATCATAAAAAGAAACTATATCAAAGTACCCCAAATAATAAATAATAATAATAATATAAATAAAATAAAAATAATAATAATAATAATAATAATCTTAAAGACTAACAAATTTGCTTTACAATTTGGTGCATTATTCATTCACCCCTCAGTCACACTTGGTGGTGGTGAGCCCTCCTCCACCCCATCACTGCCTCAGATATGGAATATCCCCCTACACCCTATCACCACCTTAGCAGTGAAACGATTAGTGTAGCCTCGAGTTCTACTGTGAGAAACTTAGGAGTTTTATTTGACCAAGACTTATCATTTAAGGCTTACAAAAAACAAGCTTGTAAAACAGCTTTCTTTCACAACATACCCAGAATCTGAAATATCCAAAAGTGATGCTAAAAAACTCATCCATGCATTTGTTACATCTAGGTTGGATTACTGTAACTCTCTACTGGCAGCGTGCAAAATGCAGAAGTAAGATTATTAACAGGACCTAACAGAAGAGAACCCATTACTAGCTTCACTTCATTGGCTTCCAGTTGAATTCAGAATTAGTTTTTAAATCCTTATTCTGACTTACAAGGCCATAAATGGTATAGCCCCATCCTATATTAATGATGTTATAGAGCCATACCAACCAAGCAGAGTACTGCCCTCACAAAATGCAGGGTCATTAGTGGTTCCCAGGGTTTCTAAAAGTACAGTTGAAGGTAGAGCCTTTAGTTACCAAGCTCCTGTTTTATGGAATCAGCTTCCAGCTCATGTTAGAGAGGCAGACACAGTCTCTACATTTAAGGTTAGGTTTAAAACGTTCCTCTTTGAGAAAGCTTATGGTCAGGCCAGCGAGGAACAGGGTTAACTCCACAGCTGAAGCTAGGCTGCTCTAGGAGCTAGAAGCTGGGGGAAGTATGGTGCACTGAGCCTCTGTTCTCTGGTTTCATCTGCTGCTCCTCTTCTATCACTCTCATTAATATTATCAAATATTCTATATCTTTAATCAGTTCATTGCTATTCACAAGTTGTCCCTCTCTACCGCTCCCCTCTGGGGGAGTGGGGACTGTTTCAGATGCCTGGCTGCTGGCAGATGTCCCAGTGATGACTGGACCTTAGCTGACCCCATCTGTGCTCCTGGCTCCACCTCTGCAGTGTTACAACCCTCCTCCACCCCATCACCACCTCAGCAATGGAACAAATCTCCTCCACCCCATCACCACCTCAGCAGTGCAGCAACCCTCCTCCACCTCATCACCACCTAGACATAGACAACCCTCCTCCTCCCCTCCTCCACGTCATCACCACCTCAGCAGTGCAACAATCCCCAAATGAAAAGAAATAAGCTCCAGCCTCTCCTGACCTATTGGATAAGTGGCAGAAAGAAAATGCATCTCAAAATTATTACTTTAAATTCTGCTTCTCTTGACTTTTTTAAAACTTCCTTTGGGGATTTCCTTCCCATTCACCTCCTGGAAGTGGTGTCATTCCTGCCGAACACAAAACAAAAGACAATTAGAATTCCCTGCGCATGCCTGACTCGCCTTTGGATAGAGTTGATGACATTTTTTACTGCTGTGATCCGGTGCAGAAAGTGCGCTGTGAGTTGAGTGTGTGAAATGAGACGCGGGACTTTCATATGTTTGGGTGTTTATGGCAGGAGTTTCTGACAGTGTAATTTTGTCATGTCGGCGGGCCTGCTCAAGTGCACATAATTGATTGGAACAGAAGGGGAGGACATGCACAGACAGACGCACGGAGACACACACAGCTCGAGCCAAATCAGACCCAAGATATGTCAAAATGAAAAATAGAACTGTTTCTTTTCATCTGCAGTTTTATTCTCTGGGCTTTGTTGTTGAAGGAAAAGGAATGTTTTTTTTTCCTCTAATACTGTTTTTTTTGATGAATTCATCCTTTATTGTCACAGCAGCGCCTCGGCTGAGCTGGGCTTTGTTCACCACTGTGTTAATATTTTCATTTTCCTGATTGCATTGTGCAGGATCGCTTTTAACTCCGGGGAGCAGAGGGGGGAATTTAAGGTGAATTTTTCAAAGGAATCCGTGTTGCTTCATGATTCCACCATCCCAGAGGTGCAAGTGGTGGAATGCAACAAAGTAAAAGTACTTTGTTACTTTACTTAAAGCAGAACTCAGTAAGTTTTTTATCTTAAATAAACAGTCAGTGTGATGTTAAATGAGTTCTTGTGGGGTGAATGAAATGTCCTGCATCTTCCCTGGTGTCTCTGGGCCAAAAATAACACTTGCAAGTATGAGCATCATGAGAAAGCGGCACATGCGGAGGGGAAATAATGAAAGAAAAGCCAAGTGAGGGATTATATAGGAATCAAATGGATTTGTGAGTATTTACAATAGTACTTTGTCGAAATGTAGGGGGGAGGTTAGTAGAGGAAAATGAGGGAGAAACAGCTAAGAAAGGATTACTGAGTTCCGCTTTAAAATGATTTGTTTTTGCTGTGCACCTATTGTAAATAGACAGTACCTAATAATAAAATATGTTGTAAAGTAGTACTCCTACAGAAATATTCAAATAATAAGACAGAAGACCTCACCAACACCTCAGTCTCTTCTACTGCACTGGGTTGTTCATATCTTCAATTATCACCACATCTTTTCAGCAAAATCCCTCACATTTAACTTAATTTTACTTGCATTTAAAAGTAAGTAGTTTTATACTTCTATTTAAGTAAATTTGTTATGCTATTTTTTTTAACCTTATTTTACTTCCTCCACCACTGCTGACTGCAAATATTACTCAAGTAGAAATAAAAGTACTCAATAGAATTATTACTGTACCCAAGTAAAAGTCAAAATGTATTGAATTGTAACTGCAGAGCAAAATCCACTACTGCTAATACTACTATTGCTGCAACTACCACTACTATCACTACTACTACTGCTTCTGCTGCTACTATGACTTCAAGCACTACTACTTCTTCTGCTACTACTACTAGGACTACTATAACATGCCATTACTTCTACGGTCACTGCCACTGCTATTGCTATTACTACTTCTGGCACTACTACTTTTTCTGCTACAACTACTACAACTGACACTACTTCTACTGTCACTGCTCTATTACTACTACTTTTACAACCACTACTACTACTGCTGCTGCCACTACTACTACTACTATTGATACTACTACTACTACTACTACTACAACTACCACTTGTTCTACTTCCACTACTGCTACTACTATTGCTGCTACTGTTAACACTGCTATGACTACTACAACTGCCACTAATTCTAGTTCTACTACTGTTACTGCAGCAACCACGTATTGCTCTACAGGTGTTGCTACTACTGTGGCTACTACTACAACTGCCACTACTTTTACTGTCACTGATTCTACCACTCTGCTGCTATCTTAATAATTGGAGCTGAGATATGGGATAGGGCGGCGCTGGTGCCAGGTGCATCCTAAAAATATCCCTCTCTCATTGGCCCGTCTCTCAGGGATGCCGCTCTGCCATGCATTATGCATATATGCAAATGAGCGACAGGGAAATGGATTGCCTGAAAGAGCACCTGTGGTACCCCGCTCAAAGGTATACACAACACAGGAAATGAACTAAAGTGAGCCATCACTCAGTCGACACACAGCTGTTTGAAGAAGAGATAGAGATGTACAACTGAGTATTCAGGAAATGTGGGTTCTGGCTGGTGGCTTATTTTACATGCAGAAAGACAGAAAGAATTACAAAAATATGCTGATATAATTAAAGGTCCCCTATGCCAGTGGTTTCCAACCTTTTTTGCCTTACATACCTCCTGGGCTTTGTCATAACGTGAGTACCCCCTATGTGTTAATGAGTCTTCAAAAAGTGCTAAGATAAAACATCTGTGTTTATTAGTATAAAGATATTTTATTCTTACTTTAGTATAAACACTAATTCTCCAGCATTTTTTGATTTTAAACTTAAATTTAAAATTATTATTTATCTTCCTGTCTTTCTGGAAAAAAAAAAAAGAAAAAAGTAAACTCACAAATAAAATAATTTAAATCTAAAAATATGTAAGAAAAAAATATGTTAATTTTATATTGAGCTTGACATTTCAGTATGAAAATATTTAAAAAATTGACTTATCATTTTGGAAATAAATTATGAAATAATTCCAAGTACCCCTGGCAAAGTGCTTGCATAGCCCTGGAGGTCCCCGTACCCCTGGTTGAGAAACACTGCCCTATGCTGCTAAATTGACTGAGCTTTTTTTGTTTCATTCATGCTTGTTTGAGGAATCCTGTAAGAGCTGGAAAACACTTGGTCTCACTGCTCGACCTAGACACATGAAACATGAAAAGTGCTAAACCCATACACCGTCACCGGACTTGTTCTGATAATTTCAGTGCTTAAGTTGCTGTCACTACAAACTAGACAGCTCATTTATCTATTTGTTGGTATCATGTTGCTAAAAGCCATTTTATGCTCTGTCCAGTGCCCACCATTACCAGCAGGGGGCAACAGACACCTAATCTAAGCACTCTCTGCAAAGTCAAGGTGACATCTGCCCAGAAGATGTTTTCCATACATACAGATTATTTTAGGTTATAAAACATGAAAAACAAAACAAAACAAAACAAAAACACAATATAGGACCTTTAAACATTAGCCTCGTCTAATTACACCCCTACATTAAACTAACAGGTGTGAAAAAGAGATGAATTGGCCAGTCAAAGTTAAGGTTATGGTCACCAAGGGATTCTAATGTCCGTACATTTTCCAAAACATTTTAAAAGTACCAGGTGATCATCAATCCGGCAGCAAAATTTAAACTATCTTCTCTGCAGCGTCATTCAGCTATTCAGCTTGTGCTACAGCCCTGCTCCTCCCCATCACCACCTCAGCTATACATCAACCATCCTCCTCCTCATCACCACCTTCGCAAAGGAACAATCCCCCACCTCCCCAGTTCCACCTTAGCAATGGCACACCCCTCCTCCACCTCATCACCAACTCAGCAATGGAACAACCCTCCTCAATCCTATCACCACCTCAACAATGGACCAACCCTCATCCACCCCGTCACCATCTCAGCTATAGAACAACCCCTGTCTACCATCACCAAGTCAGCTATGGATCAACTCTGTACCACTCTATTAGTGGTGAAACAACCCTCCTCCGCCTTATCTACCTCAGCAGTGGAACATCTCTTCAGCATCAGCATATCACTTCCTCATCTCATCACCCCAGCCAGTGTGTTGGCTCTGGGTGGAAGAAATGTAGTAGTCTTGGCTTGCTAGTCTGTATTTGAGAACTTCAGTACTATAGTAGGACTACTACTATTCTACTATTGTTTTCCAGGCAGGGCCAGCCCCAGTGCTCTCTGTGCTCTGACTGTAACTCACCAGAACCAACAGGGTAAATGGGAGTTCTGCAGCTCACTGTTGGAGCCACAGGCCAAAACTGTCAAAGGGCAAACAACTACACTTCCATGGTTCATTCACATTTGTCAAGGCCAAGCAGTCTAAATGGTGCCACTAAAAAGGCCAACCAGTCACCACATGTAATGTCACACAGTTAGATATGCCAAAATACAACATACCAACGACAGAAAAATAGAAAAATATTCAACTAAACACTAACCATACACACTGGAAAATGGGCTAATGAGAAATTCCTCCAAGTATCAACCATGTGGAATGTGATGAAAAAATAAACGAGTTTTCAAAACAAATTCTACAAACTAGTACATTAGTACACAGTCCACTGCAAGTAACCATTTGTTCCTTTATTGGCCGTATCTTGCAATTGTACAAAATTCCTGCATCCAGATGGTCACTAAATCCACACCAAAAATAATAATTTCTTCATTGGATTATTGCTTACCTTTCCTCATGGCTATACAATCTGATTAGTTTTTGAGTTATCTGTCTAACATACAAAGGAAACATAACAGCCAAAAGACAAATGTAAATTATACGCTAAAACAATGTTTACAAACAGAATAAATGTTTTTGGCACTTTTTTCCTAACCCAGAGTACCAAGATGGACTCTTGCCAGATTGTCACCAAAATCCATTGTCCAGCACACATTGGAGTTGCCCTGCAGTGTGGCAGTAGCGTTGCACATGGGCAGGTTGTAGGTTTGTCGCCAGCTTTAGTGTTACTAGAAAACATGTTGGTGCTGAAAGACTATCACATAAATTCTGCCATTCATTTACAAAAACAAACAAAAACCCACCCAAAAACTTTTTTATTATGGTTTGTTGTTTAGCCATCTCAAATGAGTCGTCACTGGTAGACGGTGTTTCATCCAATCATGATCGAAAGGGCAAGATCCTGAAAACAAGCAGCCAAAAACACTTTCCTCAGCAGGGTGGCTGGGTGCCCTTAAGCCACTGCTTCTCCCCATAGAGAGGTGAGGCTGATGAGGTGGCTTGGGCATCTGTTCTGGATCCCTCCTGGGCACCACCCCTGCCAGGAGGAGGCCCCAGGGAAGACCTAAGACACGCTGGAGAGACTATGTATCTTGGTTGGCCTGGAAATGCCTCGGGATTCCCTCATGGGAGCTGGAGCTAGTGTCCAGGGAGAGAAAAGTCTGAGCATCCCTGCTTAGACTGCTGCCCCTGCGACCCGGCCCTGGATAAGTGGTAGAAGATGGATGGAAGTGCCTTCCCTTTGCAAATACTTTCAATGAAATTAGGTGTTTGCCAAGTTAAACTTATTTCCCTCATGTTGTTATACTTTTGCTGACAACAACTACAAAACATAATTCCACAACATACGGGCCATCCATTTTAGATGCAAATATTCATATTTTGTACTATATGCTATTTGTTTACCAACTGAACATATGTGGGCTGAAGTAGTAGAGACATCAAATGTGACGTTTTATTCTTTACTTAATCCCCAAATCCCTTTAAACTCCCCTGTAACCTCCTCATATGTATATTTTATCCAACGCCTGCCAGTCATGCGGATCATTTGCATTTCCTGGAAACATAAAAATAACTACAATATGCATTTTAATCTTCACTGTTTTTAGAGATTATGTCACTTCTGTCGTATTTTTGTTAGGCAAGAGGCAATAACAATTTCGATTCAATGTTATTCCTGAATGCATTGCCGTTTTTTTGCAGAGTGAAGGCGTGCTACAACCTCGTATCTCAGTAGCATGGCCGAGGGGAGACTGGAGTGCTTTGGTCCCCCACTGCGCCGTAATCCCTCTTTTTTGTGGAGGATCCCTGCCATACAAAGCACACTTTCTCTTCTGCTTTCATGTGGCCACAGAGAGCCACACACAGCCTCCTGTAGAGCACAGAGTAGAGTTACAGAGGTGCGCGCTGTCATGCGCTCGCTGCAGGGGAAATTGGGGTTGCCAACAGTGACCCGTGCGGCTGAGACTAAGCTTTGAAAAGAACTAAAGGCAGGTGTGAAGTGGCAGAACAGGGTATGATGGAGAACATGGGAGTCAAGTGCCTGCAGAGATGAGGGCAGTGGTTGAATCATATTGGTCAAAATCAATTCAGCTCAAGTCAAAGTAAATATCTAAAATATATTGTAACAGCTAACCTCCAGTATCTAGTAAAGTACCAAGTAAAAAGACTCTAAAAGCCAGATTTATCAAAGGTTTGTGTGCATGCTAAATCAATAAGATATGTTAAAGGTACTCTAAGCAACATGGTACTGGTGGCACTGAAGCCTAAATCAAAACAAGGGTCTTTTTCTGATTGGATGATTGGCAATGCAGTTTTAGAACAAAAAAAAAAAGAAAATGTAAACAAAAACAACTTGGGCTTTATGTAAAATAGATTTTTTTATTGTGAATAAATCAGCTGTACCATTGTTAGTAAAACAAAAATTGGATTTAAACATATTTATCTCATGTGTACAGCTCATAGCACCTTTAAAAGTGGAGCAAACCCTGGCACAACTGAGGTTAGCGTCTCTCACAGGTGCTAAATGAACGCAGAGCAGATTCTGTCCCGGTGACTAAAACCAGGTGTTTTTGCCAGAATGAGCAAAATTTAAGGTGGAGATAATGCAAATGAAATCATTTAGTGGTTGCTATTTGATTTACCACGATCACTGGAGCTTAAACTGTGTGCAGATTTTCAATGCAGATGGGGCAATGGAAATAAGATAAGGTTTTAAAAGGGCAGAGGCGATAAAGAGACTTTACTTGTAACACTTATTTTCCTTGATTCTCTCTCATATTTCACTGAACTGCAGCCTTTTACAGCAGCTGTCTATAGGCTACATAGTTACAGTGTCAGTCCACTTGTGTTTCTACCATTGCCTCACAATGCATGCTGCAACGTGCATGTCCAGATCTCTGACCCAGAGTTGATTGACAGCCTGCAGTGGGTCGGGGCTGCACTTCTAAACACTGCATGCAGATTTGGCTGTGGATGTACGTGCAGACATCCCACATATCACATGCAACATGCCCAGCAAACGCTATTTTTCTATCTGCATTCACAATTTAGCATGTCTTAGTACATCTGGACCTAAATGTGGCATACCAGGGTCTTTCTGTAACTCTGCATGTTCTTTTCTGTTCTGGTACTTGTATATACTGTTGTATGTTGAATTCTTACAGCCATCCCACAGAACATTTCACAAACCACTAATTTCCTTTTTCTTTATATATCACAAAAAACACACTTCTCTACTCTGAGGGAGCTCACTTTTCCATTGTCTCCAAGGAGACATTGATGCAACAGCTTTATGGCACTCCTGTCAGCTGTTGCGCTGCTGGTCGGTGTAAGTTGGTGTTAGATTGGGCTTTAGCCTATTTGTCATGGCAGAGGCAACAAAAAGACAGAAAAGTTTGTCAGAGGAGGTGGAAGAGAAAAAAACCGAGGGACTTCTTAGGAAACCAGACAAGACCTTGGGCCATCTTTCATTTCTTGGTGACAGATAAGAGACCGAGAGGCTTGCAAAATGGATAGGGAAATTGATAAATTCTTACTTGAGTGGTGAGGCAGCTTTTTGTGTGTTGCCCTGTCATGTTGCTGTTTATTTCTTTTTGCTGTAAAAGCTAATTGTTTACCATCATGCTCTATATGAAGGGAAGTTACGGATTCCCTGTCTTCCACATACTGTATCTTACTTGGATAACATCAAAAAATACATAGTTAGTGGCTAATTTAGCATTAGAGGCACATTTGTTGCTGTGTTTAACGTGTAGTTGTCCACGTGGCCTGTAGAGGTGCATAACTTGGACAGGTTGGCTTTAACTGCCCATAGTAAATTATGTTATTTTGATTTTTACAAAGGAATTGCCTCAGTCTGATCTCTATTTGACTTTTAGAAATGTATGTAAACATTATTTGCTAGTCTTTAATAAGAGTAGTTCATAGTTAGTAAGAGTAACGAAAACATGTAATGCAATTAAAAGTTCATAATATATTTATAGATTTGGGCCACAGTGGCGCAGGAGGTTAATTGAGTCGCCCACCTACCAGAGGGTTGGCTGTTTAATTCCTACATACTGTGTCCTTGGGCAAGACACTTCACCCACATCCGGTGTAAGAACTTGCCATGCCATGGTGCGACTGATTCACTATGGTGGCCCAGTAAGGGAGCAGCTGGCAAAAAAAAACAAAAAAAAAAACTGCTGCTCAACTTTTGCTGTACAGTTTGGAATCTTCAGGTCCTCCCTGGATTCCTCCCACCATCCAAAGGGATGCATGTGTAAGTGAATTGTTATGTTGCATGAATGTGAGAGTGAATCATTTTCAGTTGTGCAGATAACTGCCCACTGTCCAGGGTTTACCCTATTTAAGGCCCATAGTTGCTGGAATCGGCTTTGGCCACCTGCAATTCCTTAATGGGAATAGCTCTCAGATGAATAAATGAACTTTGTTAAGCAAAGGACCAATTCCACAATGTTAAGACCATTGTTTGGAGTGGTGCTCAGTTACAATCTAACCAGAGACACATATCTTTAGCCAAATAGCACTTGTTCAATGTTTTTGTCTTGCCATAAGGCTAGTCTAAAGTATGTTCATGTGCACATTGGCTGGAAACAGTTGTTGAGTTAGTTTGTCACTTTTATATTTTTATTTTCACAATTGTGTTGTGCATTCAGCTTATAAAACAGTATTGACCACCTCCTTGTCTTTTGCTGCAATGGCTTGCTTTGACTGGAATTAAGCCACACACCAAAACACTAGAACCATTCAAAATCTAAAAATTCATTGGGAAATATAAAAAACACAGGGTGAAGCTTCAAGTTCTGGACTTCAAAAATAAACTGAATGGGCTTCCTAATTCCAACGTCTTGAGAGAGAATGAAAGGCTACACTTATCTTTGGGGATAAAGTAAATGTACCAAAAACACCAGATTAAACTGCTTGTGGTTATTTGGTTTGAGGACATGCATGTGCAGAGAATGACCATCTCCAACCTCAGTGTTTCCAGTGGGCAGTGGGGAGGCAGGCGCACATTAGCACAAGGGTAATTGCTGTCCCCACTGCAGCCCCCTGAATGACATCTAATATTGCTGTGGAGGGCAGATAACCATTACCTGGTGCAGAATAAGAGCTTTTCTGATGGCCACTGAAGTCCAATTGGGCTGGAAAATGGTTCATCATACACCCCACTCGGCCAATTTGGCCTCCTGCGCCGCTGTGTCTCAGAGAGGAGCGGTAACTAGATTATTGATCGTCCTTCAGATTTTAGATGTTTTTTCCACTCGCTGAACTGACAGCAGGGTTGTTAGGCAAAGTGAAGAGGGGCACCCCTGTTATATATGTGCAGCTCTGAGGGGGTATATAGGACTACTAATTGGGAGTTTTTGATTACTTAGGCCTTGTTTCCAATGGAGTCATATAGATTGGGTGAGTATAGGTGAGTTTACATCCACAAAAGGGGGCTAGAAAATATACATCAATCAGGCATAACATTATGACCACCTGCTTATTATTGGTGTTGATAATGTGATGGCCAGTGTATTCTGACACCTGTCTATCACAACCAGCATTAACTTTTTCATCAGTTTGACCTACAGTCAGGGGTGAAAGTAGATTTTTGCTTATGCCGGTACTATAACAAATTACGCCTACATATATATTTTTAATAGCAGAAAAAGCAGATACGCGGTTGAGAATGAATCTTGGCTATAAATGAAAAATATAGACAGGGCTTATACGGGGTTTGACAACATACCCTATATAGGCCAACACACACCGGACGCACAGACGCGCCTCAAAAAAAAAAAAAGGCCCCTATTGTTTTCTGTGAGAGCCTTCACACCGGGCGTGTGGCGATGGCTGAAAATACATAGCCCCCTGTACTTCTGCAGTAACAAAGATGGTTCTCTGCTACGTGTGACACAGACACACAGCTGTAAACGCCGAGGGACAGTAGCTGCTGCTCTGGGGGACACAGGCAGCAGCTCCCGACTCCTGCTGCAGTCAGAGCACGGGGAAACTCCTTTCTGCTGCTAACTCGCCAATAACTCACTAACAGAACAGCCCAGTCTGTCCTCACACAGCCTGGGCCACTTCTGCCACTATGTCCAGTTATTAACAGATAAAACACATATTTTAAACTCCACGTTGTTTATGTTAAAGCCCTCTCAAGTGCTGAGATGCGCCGCGTTCGGTGTAATTTGATGCGCTGCGGCGTTCCCGTGTGCATTGGGCTTAAGATGCGCATGCTCATTCTGTGCATTAAATCACATCACAGAGCGATCATAAGCCACTAAAAACCACACAGACACATATATGATGAGATAAAGCACTGCCTGGTTCACATGCTTAAGCGTCAGATTTTTTTTCTCTCATACGAGCGACCGCGGTCCGCGGCTGCTTTCTAATGTGTGTTAAAGCTGCAAAGAACGGCCGGACAGCTGATCTCCTTCCATCCGGTACTGCGTACCCCCTCTAAATCTTATGCCGGTACATAGTACCAGGCCGTACCGACTTACTTTCACCCCTGAATACAGTAGCTCGTCTGTTGGATTGGACCAGACAGACCAGCCTTTGCTCCCCACATCCATCACCTGTCACCGGTTTACCACTTGCTCTGACCCAGTCATTTAGCTCTCACAGTTTGGCCCACTTCAAACTCATTTAAATCCTTGCACTTGCTCATTTTTCCTGCCTAGTATGCCTAATATATCCCACCCACTAGGTGCCATGATAAAGAGACAGTCAGGGTTATTTATTTCAGCTGTCAGTAGTCATAATGTTATGACTGAGTGAAATACATATGTAATCTTGACAGAAAGAATCCACATGCTGCACCATGCCATTGTAAGAGCTGTGCAATCTTCCTTTGTGGAGATAAAGTATGCACTTTAAATTATGCCAAATAAATGTGCATCAAAGTTCCTAGCTCCTAGACAGCAGGGGTAGAGAACTGAAATCTTGGCTGTCCTCCCATTCATTGTCTTTGGGAAGAGGTCAAGGTTCATTTGGCCTGTCATATTCCCTTTTTAAAGTTTTTAGCATATCCTGAAAATAAATAAATGATACATTACTATCTGTAATCAAGGGGCAAGAAGGCGCTCATTCTGTTTTCTAAAAAAATGATTATTTACTCATCAAAATAGAAGTCATAGCATCTGTTGCAGCAGAACACACTCTATCTCTTTTAGAATTCAGGGAGGAGTGTAAGAGGAATACTGACAAATTTTTAAATGGATGAAAAGAACCCTCTCTACTACACTCAAGTACACAATGTGAAATGTTTGATGGCATGGTCATTGAGTTTGAAAGACTGACTAATGTTTGGGGCCTATCTGAGGTTGTTCTGGTTTGAGGCCAGCTACCTCAAACTCCAATATGACTATCTTTAAGAAGAATCTAGAGCGCAGACACCGCGGTGACCAAATGAAAGCCACCACGAAGGCCATATCATGCATTGTGCTGTCAGTTCCATATCAGGGCTGGGATCTCTGTCTGACTGCAATGCCAAAAACTGTCTGATACCTGGATACACATGTCCTGAGCATCTTTGAAGAGAAACTCTGAAACCTACCTCTATCTGAAATCTGGCCCCTGGTGAATGTCCTCCCCCAGGAACAAATTTGAGTTATGTCCTGGATAAAGGCTGAAAAGATCACAAGCACAATTTCAAAGTCTGGAATGAAGAGTGTTGCTGATCTGCAGTGCTTAACCAGGGGCAATGTGCATGCTGCCTGTTGGACTGTGCCCAGTGAGACCATAACGGGGAATGGTTGGGCTCCACAGGGCTTTTGGGGACAAATGGCAGCATGTGTAGTGACCTGGGAATGCACAAAAATTGGCAGTCCAACAGGTCAGTGCAGAGACAAACACATCCTCCACTGACTCCACCCATCTGTACACCTGTCAGTGGTGCAATTGTGTGCCTTGGTCTCACACATCCCACCAGAGAAGTTCATTCACTTAAGGATCAGCCCTCTAGTCTTCCAGACACATTTACGGCAGCCCATATCTTTCTTCAGCAATGCAGCTCTTTAACAACTTTTAGAAGAGGACTCCATTCTTTTTCTATTTAAGGATGGGCCTGTTGGTCAGGGGGTTACTCAGCAGGGTGAAAAGCTTACCTGTTCAGGCTTTTTCTCCAGCCACCCTCTGTCAGTCTGGCCTGTGACACATGCCACCAGGAGAGCCCCACATTTCAGAAGGGGCTATCTTGTTAGGGCACCCTACAACAAGGCCAAGACTGCGAGGCTGACTTCAGGCGAGGGCAACTCTTTCCTGGCCTTACAAAAGTTTCTGTTTTAATGCCCCTACTTCAATGTAATTTTTACCTTACCAATTTAGAATTAATGTGCCTTTTAAGCAAAAAAAGCACCCTTAAGCGTGACTCCTATTTGTTTGCAGCTAGTTTCATCATTTGGCGACCGTTCATTCAGACATACAATATTAAACACGCTTTGATCACTCTTTTAAGAAAGAGGACTTTGTTTTGGAGAAATGTGTTTTCAAACATGGTAAATGTCACTGTTTCTGCTTGCATAGCTAAAACTTCTGTGAAAAAATGTATCTCATGAATATATCCCCCCAGGGACTGCCGAGGATTACTGCACCGTGATAAACAGCTGCTGCAAAAGAAACAAGTAAACTCGATGAAGCCATATAGTATTCGAATGATGAAAGAGTTACAGTTAGCAGAGCCATCCGGACGTCTCTTTAGCTCTCATTGAGAAGCACTGATGTCCCACAAGAATGACTAAACCCTCTGCTTAGTGCCTTGTCACCAGATTGTTAAGTTTGTTAAGTTCTGCACTTGCCAGACTAATTGCACATTTCATTCGGGGTGCCAGTCTCCCCGCTGTGGTTTGCCAGGAGCCAGACTGGGCCCCATCTGCCTCACCGTCCCAGATCCGCTCCACAGCTGGCCTCAGGTTGGGCTGCTGTTCTCAGTGTCATTACGGGCACAATGTGCAGTTTGTGCTGCCGGGGGTCTGGCAATTAACCACCACAAGTCTGATGAAGTTATGTGAGAAAAGGGATAAAAGGGAGAGAGTGGAACAGGCTCATGCAGACTAATTATGGCAAGATGTCTGTGTTTATATTTTTAAAAATAAACAAAACATTTTTGTTAAAACTACATGTTGAAAATAATATTATTTTAAGAAGTAAGTGACATTTTGGGTAAAACTGAGTCATACTAAATACATTCAGTAAACCTTTATTTGTTTTAATTGTCATGATTATGGGTTATATTTTAGCAGCTTCCTGTTTCATTAGCGACCAAACCAGTTGCACTGTAATGTGGCAGGTTTTTAAGCTGGATGCCCTTCTTGTCACAACCAGCCACAAACAGTGACTGGAGTCATGGAAAGTTGTCTTGGTGAAGTGTCTTGCCCACTATGCATGACAGTTTGCACTTTGGGTGAGGTTCGAACTGCCGATCCTCCAATTGCCCCTACGGTTTATATGTAATGAAAACCAAAAAATCCATATCTCATAATATTTGCATATTATTTAATATTGCACATCAAAACAACAAAAACAATGAATCAGAAACTACTAACTAAAAGGTTGGTAGTTCAATCCCCGCTACCAACACTGCATACTGCTTTTGCTAGTTGTTTAATCCACCACTGACAAAAGCTGTATGCAATGCTACTACTGTTGTGTTCTTGGGCAAGACACTTCAACCACTTTGTCTCCATTATCTGTGGCAATATCTGTGGTGTATGAATCAATGTGTGTTTGGTGGTGGTCAGAGGGCCCGTAGGCGCTGAATGGCAGCCCCAGAGGCAGTTGTAGCACATTTTGGTGCAAACCAGCTTTGAGAGAAGTAGTCTTAAGTCCCTTGAGAAAGCAGCACATCACGATTATTCATAACAACAAGTAAGCAGTGTTTATTTCTAAGATGTTCATCACAGCAGGGGAGCCAAAAGGCAGAGGAAACCTTTGTACAATTTGATGAGGAGAAAATGAAAGTCAAGCCGAGTGAGAGATTACACAGGAGGCAACCGGATGCCCACGTTTTTACAGTAAACTGCAAAAAAATGAGCAAAGTTTCACGGTTCTCCTTCAACATCAGATTTGCACTCTCTTTTTTCGTTATTTTTGTTTTTTCTGCTGTTTTGTGGTGTGAGCAGTTGGAGCCAGCACTGGAATTGGTCTCTTTCCAGTTGGGCTTGCGCCACAAGTAGAACCATCCCCTTTTGTTCTGCGCGTGTGATTGGTTGCAAAAGTCAGTCTCTGCTCTAATTCCTCCTCTGTCAAAATTTGTTTTTAACTGTGTCCTAATTACAGTCCTCAATCACTTCCTCCTGCTACCTTTGTGACACTCCATCCAGGACATCCCAATCTACTCTTGATCCAACCTGCCCCTCATAGAAATGTGTTGGAGTTGTGACAGGATCCTTCCCTCACCCCTCCCATTATGTTCCTGGCTACAACTACCCCCCAAGGATGTGTCCACAGGCTGAGACTGCCCTCATCTCACAGAGGCTGTCCTGAACTGACCCAGGCACTACTACACTCAACTTGTAAAATATACTTTACTTATTTCTGGTGTTATAATTCTAACTGTCCTCACTGTGACTATATTGCAAAGTGTGTCCTAAGAGTGCAGCGCTCTATTGGTTTCATGAGAGGTTTTTTTATTATTATTTTTATTTTTTTATGTTGTAGCGAGTCTAAGGATGTTGTCTTCTACTTGTAAAGTTTCACAAGTCTATTCAGAAAGTCTTGTCTCAGTGCCAGGGTTATCATCTGGGACACGTGAAGCTGGTATTTATTATTAATGCAGTTTTTTACTGCTATCTGTGTTGGCCTCACTTAAGAGCAACATTAAAAAATAAGCAGCACACTTGTCTGAACAGGAGGTCAAGTTTAAAAGTGCCCTATGCAATATTCTAATGCAAATGTTTGTTCCTTTTAATATTAGTAATTACTACTGAGTCCAGTCAAGATTTATTTTAAGTAATAACCTAATTTGAGGCTTTGGTTTGACTCGTAAAATTATACCTTCCAGGAGAACAAAGGAATAAGATGATGAAATACAGATTATAGGCAACATACTATATTTACACATTTTCTCTAGAGAATGATTTGCTGTAATTTTTCATCAAAAACATTTTAAAGTCTATTGTTTACACTTTTTGATAGTTTAATCAACATGAACCAGCCACTAAATTATATAGCTAGCACTTCATGGCTATCATGGCTAACCCAGAACTGCATCAGGCAGCGCACCTTCTCCTAGCTGTCAATTCTACTAGTGGCCAATTGAGGTATTGCACTGAGAAAAGTCACCTGTGACCCAGAAAGGAATTTCTCCATAGATCAACTCCTCAAATCAGCTTCAAAATATATTATTTTGGTTTATTGGTTATTGCAGTATCCCACCTTTGCACCTATTAATCAGAGCCAATCTTGTAGCCCTTAAAATAAGAGAATAGAGGCTCAAGGGTCATCGTGCACCTGCTGTTTGGGCACACAGAAATAAATCAGAAAGCCTTAAAGTTTTTTTGATGTCATGTGCCACTGAGCAACTTCATACTTTATTGTCCCTGTAGAGAAATTTGTCTTTTGCATTTGACCCATCCTTCAACACCACTGGGGCAACCTGTCAGGAGCAGTGGGCGACCACAGTGCAGCGCCCGGGGACCCTTCTCCATATCTAGAGCCAGGATCCTGGTCAGGAGTACCTAGCCGGAGGATTAGCCTGTTGTATATGTTTTAGGTTAATAATAATAATCATCCAGTCACATGGATGATATATGCTAGCAGGCAGATGATTTGCTGTAGCAATACTGGTAGAAAGGGAAAAAAAGCATGTTATGCCTAAATAGGGCTGCAACTAAGGATTATTTTGATAATCGTTTAATCTGTCAAATATTTTTACAATTAGTTAGTTATCAGATAATGAAGTGTGAGTAAAGTGGTTAAAAAACTGAGGTGTTTTAGAGTTTCTATAAAGAAATTTGATAAATCTACCAAAATCACCTAACTTTTGCAAAATTGGAACCAGATGAAGCTTTAAGTATACTACTTAAGAATACACACAAATATATCTTTTAGCAAAAACACAAAATGTACATTGTTTTAAATTGTTTTTGTGGCTCTACTGCTCTGTCTTGGCAAATAAAACCTCTTTTATCAGCACATAATATTATGTTTCAGTCTATGAATACTCCAGTTAATGATTATTCAGTTAATAAATTAGTTGACGATTATTTCAATAATTAATTATAATCGACTAACTATAATTGATTACAATTGACTAATCTGATTAGTTGTTGCAGCCCTAGTCATAACATGACAAGGTATTTTTATTATTTAAAATTAACACTGGGCTAGTCAGACAAAGAGTCCTATTTCCTTTACAGCATTTTTTCCTTTCCTAAAATGGTGTGCTACATTGTTATTCCTTGTCAGTACTGAGGCGCTACTTTGAGTGTTTCTGCAGATACTGTATGGTGAGAAGCTCCCTCGGTCCTCCTCGGTGAACCCAAACACACAGCCGGCAGTGTCTTATTTAAAATTTACCAGTCTCCTCTCCACTCAGCTCAGCTCGTCTTCCTTTATCTGTCTGGCCTCAGTGCAGATTTAGCTGCTGTCTCTGGAACAATGTGTCAAAGTTTGGTCCGACTGGGTAAACGCTGTTACCTCTGCAGCGCTCTCTGGGTGCAGGGAGTCATCTCAGGCCAAGTGCTGCTGTAGGGTTTCTCATACTGCTCCGGGCTACATGCTCCAAATAGAACTGCCAGCAAGGTGGAAGTCCATATACGCCAGCATGTATTAGGACTGCGAGGTAAATTTACAAAAAGTACAAAAGACTTACTAGCATTGTGAGTTTATCTGAAATATGTCATCCGTGACATTTCTCAAGATCAGAGGTCCCACTTTTTTTAGCAAATGATTTTCCAGGACAGTTTGCACATATTTTTTCTTGACAATTCAGACCAGCATTTTCTACAGTACATCATAACCGCATGCAAAGCCAAGTCACCAAGGAATTCACCAATGTCTGTCACAGAAGAGAAGAGGTCACCAGGGAGGTCGCAGATTGAATTAACCTATGGCAATCTATATGGTTTTAAAACCACATGCGGCTCATTAGTCCTGCTTTTGCGCCTCCTTGGGCATCTGACATCTGGTTAAGTAAAGTCAATAAGTAAACGACATTGAAACAACCTGCATCTGCAGCATCAATTTAAAATAAAACCTTCTCCCAGTTTTCCAGAAAATGCTATGAACTTAATAATAAACCGCTGTTTGTAGCCTTTAATGGCTCTGCAGTGCATGCATTGGCTGGTTTGAAGTGTAGCACACATACGTTAAAATCAGAATCAGAAAAACTTTATTTATCCCCAAGGGACAATTCATTTGTAGCTTCCCAGCCATGCATTCATACATCTATAAATAACAAACATTAAATACTTAAAATATACATATCAAGGATACAAAGCCCTGGAGGAGTGCAGTGAAATAAAAAAAAGAGATAAAATATACCATAAAAATAAAGATTCTAACACTAAACATTTAAAATATAAATAAAAAGAATAATGTGCATTATGAACATTGTTTAAAATGGGTCAGGTCTGTGTTTAGCAGCAGAAGGGATAAAGGACATTGAGTATCGGTTTGTTTTGGTTCGGGGCACATTATAGCACCTCCCTGAGGGCATTAAAAAGAACTCTGTGGACAGAATGTGCTCAGGTTGGCTCCTAATTCTCTTTGCCTTTTTTCCAGAAGGTTGCAGACCCCTGACTTGGGGATAGACACAAACAGAAAGACCAAATAATAGCAAAATATCTAAAGTGTGAAAGTTGGATATATGATCAGTACATTTTATTTTAGCAACTTTTATTATATGAGTTTTAAAAAAGGGATAACTGGAGCTTTAAGTCCAGCATCACTCTTTTCATCTTGTTATCACAAAATCGGTGTAGGTTTGGCTGGTGACCGTTAATATCAACTTATCTTGGTTAAACAAATAAAACAACAATATATATAGAGTGGTAATGGATTGATTATTAAGGTTATAGTCATTTTATTGTTAGAACTTACGGCATAAGAGGAAAAAAATGTGTTTTTTATTATCTGATTTTACTGCCACAAATAGAGTAGTGATAATTGATACACACTTTAGAAGGGGCTGTTATGCTTTTATTCAGCTTTTTAAAACAATCTTGGTCACCTTTAGAACAGCAGCATGTTTTAAAACCTTTAAAAACATTTTTGGATAAATGAATGGGAGCAGACCGGATGTAGAGGACTTGTTGATTGGTCAGTGCTTCCTATGGTGGGCGGGGGTTTGTGGGAGAGGCAGAGTTTCAAAACAAAAAAACACAAACTCCAGGTAGAGAGAGAACAACATTATAACATGATAGAAAGATCAGAAAATGTTATAAATAGTATTTATTTTATTTTAAGATTCAATACAATACTGTTTACTTTTTGGGGAAATGTAATCAATAACTATACCAATACCAATACTGATACCGATACTGATCATTTTTTACAGCCTTCTGTAACTGCACATTTGGGAAAGTCACAATATGTGCTTTTCCACTAGGTCGGAATGGGGTGGGACGGGGCGGAACAGGAATGTTTCCACTTCCCGAAATGGCCCTAACCGTTTTACTTTTGGCACTCCTCCCCAGTGGGGTCCAGCTCGGGTAAGCCCCTGGAACGGTTAGAGGTGGGCACTGCTGCGAGCTGATTGGACGAGAGAGAATCCTCACTCAGGCAAAAACAACAAGCCAAAGGACAGAAATAAAAGCAATAAAAAAAAAATTAAAAAAAAGTACTTGTCCATGTGATAAACATCCATATTCCAAGAATGAGCTAATGTTGAGGTGACTTTTTCTAAAAATAAAGCTAGTGTATATTAGCAACAGCTGTTTCCGTTTTAGTGAAGTACGGATCTAGCTTTGACAATCTAAATATTTAATTTTTTAGTTTGACTGGATTAAACACAAGTTAAACTCATGTGGTTATATGTTCAGTGGTTAAAATGTGTTCAAGTGGAGCAGAGAAGTGAATTTAATGCACCAAAAGCTGGTGGTAAATCTGAAGTAGTCTCCTGTTTACTGAAGCTAATACAGCTTTAGCTCCAGCCTCACACAGACACACACCAGCCTCACACAGACACACACCAGCCTCACACAGACACACACCAGCCTCACACAGACACACACCAGCCTCACACAGACACGCACCAGCCTCACACAGACACGCACCAGCCTCACACAGACACGCACCAGCCTCACACAGACGCACACCAGCCTCACACAGACGCACACCAGCCTCACACAGACGCACACCAGCCTCACACAGACGCACACCAGCCTCACACAGACGCACACCAACCTCACACAGACATACACCAGCCTCACACAGACACACACCAGCCTCACACAGACACACACCAGGAGGTGCCCTTTTGAATTTAACTACATAGTCTGTACTGTAGAGGGTGTGTCTACAACTGCACTCCATTTCCACACAGTGTAACCTCCATATCATTGCCAGTGATGAATATAGTGATTCATATTGTTAACAGATTTAAGCCAATGTTCATCTACAACCAAACAAAATCTGGTTTACCAATACACCAGATACAAATAAAATAGAAAGTCTACAAAGCAGTGGATCCAAAGACTCACCACTCAAACAGCAACCACTAGCGAGTGGAGGTCACCTGAATAGGAAAAAACTGTGTGGCAGCAACACAAAAAGATCAAAAACAAATGAAAATCTCTCTCTGAAATGATTTAGATTGAATGCTGCTCTGATGGTCACATGGGAATATCCAGTCTGAACGATTGTGAGCCATGTGTGCTCTGTGCTGAGGGGAAGAGCCTCCCATGGGCTGTTGTTTGTTTCCTATCTGTCAAACCTTATGTGAGCAAAATTAAAAACATATTCAGACAGACACCTCGATGGTGATGGGGCCCTCTGCAGCTCACATGATCTCCAGGGAATGCAATCTTGTCCAGTCTTTATGCTAAATAGTGTATTCTTTATAACTGCATGTATGTGTCCAGCGTTCTTTTGATTCCAACTTTAAAGGGCCATCACGGCTCAAGCACAACAAAAATATCTTGCATTTCTTATTTTGTACCACTTTACACAAGCATACACTTATGCATTGTGGCATTTATTAGATATTTTTGCAGTAATGGTGACAAAAGGGCAGATTTATTTTTGGCAGGAGGGATGATAAAAAATAAAAATAATGGTCTGGTAAGTTTCCCATCATGTAACAACACAAACAGGCAAACACATGTCTCACAACACCTAAAATGTAGGTGTTAATCAGATGTGGCATTGTACGGCAGCATAGTGGCAAAGTGGTTATCACCCATGCCTCAGAGCAAGAAGGTGACAGGTTCAAATATAGAACCGTATGGGACCTTTCTTTGTTTCTTTCAAGTGCTCCAGTTTGCCCCATCAACCTAAAACATGCAAAAGAGGTAGCGTGACCACCTCAAAAAGAACAGAAGGTGGGACAAGAAGGGAGATATAAATGTGTTGATACAAATCTAACTTACCAACTTACTGAGATACAAGTTGCTACAGTTTAGGGCCTATTAAAAACAAATCATGTGCTGCCTCAAAAAACACATTTTGTAAAGTTATGTCTTTACTGAGACATTATTCATTGGAATGAAAATGATGGAACAGACAAAAAAAATCTAAGCGCACAAACACAATGGCAGCAACCATATTTTCAACCTATCAAGATAAGGTGTCCACAAATATTTATTCTACATTTTGGGAATACTAAGCTTACCTTGGTGCTCTTAACTTGAATCTCTCTTTCTATAAGATCCACTGAGCACCAATGAAAAAGAGGGACATTATGTGGGATGCTGGGACAAATGCCTAAATAGATGAGCAGGACAACCAAAAGTGGGACAGGAGGTCACTATAACAAGAGGCTTATCCTCCAGCTAGGTACTCCTGACCAGGATCCTGGTTCAAGATCTAGAGAAGGGTCCCCAGGTGCTGCACTGTGGTCCCCAATGCTCCTGACAGGTTGCCCCAGTGGTTTTGCAGGATGGGTCAAATGCAGAGAACAAATTTCTCTACAGGGACAATAATATATATCTTCTGACAAAATGGAACATATACACAAAGAACCTTTGATGCGACTCCTCTTTTATGAGCCTGCATTTGTCCCAAAGTCACTCCCAAAACTTGAAATCAAAGTTAAGAAACTGACAGGTAAAGAGAAGTACACAGTTCTCTCTCTAGATCTAGAACTAAAACCTAAAAACATTTCTTTTCATCAGAGAGGAGCACCTGTTTTACATGTCTCCACTACTTCCTGTAATCTTCGTGCTGGGCTGAAAATATCATAGCTAAATCAGGGAGGACAACGAGATCCGGAAACGTGCATTGGGGACCATGAACCGGGACAAGGGACCATACACCTTATCCCACACCTGGGATGTGGTCCTGGAGAAGGTGTCAGACAGGAGGGGGCGTAGGCTTTCCCTATCACCTGACAAAACTACATAAGCAGCCAACAAGACAGGTCATGGTAACATCACATGACAAGATACTTCTAAACAGTTATTACATCAAGAGGACAGTATGAACTTTTATGACAGAATGTTTGTCATGTATTTTATAAAATGTTAATACACAGCCCAAGAACAAGTGTAACAAAAATTATAGAACCAAACCAAATGGAACCAATTCAAAGTCAATGTCAAATTTAAAGGCGCTTTTTGATTCCAATATAATTGTTGGAAAAAAATGAATATTTCTGTTATATAAATACATTTTTAGGTTGTGAATAAGTAAAATATGCCTCAGGAGCCATGATATAAGTCGGTAGAGCATGTGGCACATTTACAGAGAGACTCAGGGTTTCTGCGTGGTCTTAAAATCTCTAAAAAAGTCTCACTGAAACCTGCAGAAACCCTGGACACTACCAGATCTACAAGGAGAGGTGTTGTAGATCTGTCTCTCTTTGCTCTCTCCCTCATAATTGACACTTTTTACCATTTTGTTTAATAAAGCCTTGAAAGGCCAAAAATGCATCTTTAAAAAAATGTGCCAACTTTTCCCACCGTTAAAAAATAAATAAATAAAATGTTGAAACTGTCTCTTTGCTTGTTATTGCCAACATGATGGAAACAGTGGAATATGAGTTTGTGCAAACATTGTTCCCTCTCCCAGGGAACAAGAGCCCCTGGTTTGGTTTTGAGTTCTTGCGGCTTGTTCTTGGCACATCATCTGGGCTGGACTTTTTTTGTTGTAGGGTGTCCAAGAACTATTTGAATGATTGGTCAAAAATTTGAAGTGGCGTGGCTGATGGGCAGTGGGTGGGGCCTGTGAGATCTGTGCTTGAGTTTCTTGTGAAATATGAAATGTCCTCTGCAGAACTTGCCACCTCAAGAACAACAAAAATTCTCTGTTCTTGCAGAGCATGTAACACTGTTAAGTTACCATCTAAAACTGACACTCATTTTAGTGTTACAATCCTGTACATCCATACACTCCTTCACAGTCAGTCAGACTGGCCGACCAGAACCTCTTGAGTGTATCAAAAACTAAATTAAATCTCAGAGGGGACCAAGCTTTTGCAGTGGCAGCACCAAAACTGTTGCACATCAGAAAGGCCTCCTCAGTACCTGTTTTTAAATCTCTTGTTAAACCGCCTGTTCTCACTGAGATGCTGACGTTTCTGTTTGTTTGCTAACAACATAAATCAAAAAGTTATGGACAGATTTTGATGAAATTTTCAGGAAATGTCAGAAATTGAATTGAGAAATTTGGAATATATTTTGGATTCTGGATCCAGGATTTTTTTTAAAGGATTCTTTATTTGTATTGGGAGATGGGGCTAATTTTGCCATTACAGCTTTTAACTAAAAAAATAATTCCCAGAATCAATGGCAAATAATTAAAAGATGACATCATGGTAGATGTTATAATCTGACATAGTTTGACCTCGATCAAGTTGACCAGAACCTTCTGGTTCTGGTGATCCAGAAGGTTCCAAATTATAGGGGGTACATATGAAATTGGATATTGCGCAGCAAAAATGCAGCTACACAATTGCAAATAACGGCAAATGAAAGGTGAGTTTTTTCTCTTTCAGTAGTATGTTCACAGATTTTATTTATCTTTAATTCTTATTGATCTAGATCAGGGCCTTTAGGGGATTTTCTAAGGTGAGTGACCGTATGGCTTGGCAGAGGACTGCGCTCTCCGAGGGCTTCTAGTTATTTATTTATTCTTTTTCTGTTTTATACATCTACTGCTTTATCATTTTACTGTATTTTTTTATGTATTGTTTTATTCTTGTTTGTTTTATCTTGTACAGCACTGTGGTCAATGCTAGTTGTTTTTTAAAGTGCCTTATAAATAAAGTTGAAGTTGCAGTAGTGTTGCTATGGCATGAAGTTGTTTACACGACCTAATGTGTCACATGACCTACAACACAATTACATTTTACTATCCGTAAGTGGTTTGTCATTAGTTAACAAATCAGCGTGTATGGGATCTCTGCTTTAGAGCACATAGCTCCTAGACCTCTATGTGACTCCGGCACATTATTCTCCACAAGCATGAGCCTCAGTTTGTGTTTTGGACACTCGCGGAATACAAATTAGATTTACAGCATTTCATTTTCTCTCCCACTGTGTTGTTTGAGAGTCAGGTTTACTTCATTTATCGTAGAGCAGCGAAGAGGAGCAACCGGTATTTTAACAAGCCATAAACCTGCCTGTAATATTTACTTTTACTACCAGAGAAAAACACAAACAGGTAAACCTACAGTATTTATCATTTGCACCTATAAAACAAGTGTGAATTGATGCTGCTGGGGATGTGGGTGCTGGAGTCTAGCTCAGCATCTATTGGCCTTAGACGGGGTACACCCAGGACAGTGGCTCGTTAGTCACAGGGCAGACAGAGTCAGACTAACATTTATCCACTCAAGGCAATTTAGAATCACCAGTTGGGAGAAAACTGACCTATAGTTTCCCCTTACTGTACAAAATAAGATTTTAGTCCCCATTGATTTGAAGCAGAACCATGCTTGTTTCTTCGCTGTTTGGTTGAATTTTTTCCAAGGAAAAATTGGTTGACTCCTGTGTGACCTCTCCCTCGACTTGACTCTCTTATTCCTACAAAGGTTTCCTCTGCATTTTGGCTGCTATGCCACGACAAACATATAAGAAGTAAAACAATTGCTGGCTTGTTTTCATGGCAAGACTTCAGAGACACTAGGTCGGTGTTTCCATTCTTGCAAGGCAATTTTTAATCAAGAAACCCTCATTCACCCTACAACAACTCATTTAGTCCAACTCAAGTGGTTTAAATAAGGTAAAAAAGTTGCATAGTTCCCCTTTAATAGCATCCCAGAGTTGCTGCAGATTTGTTTGCACATTCCTGAAGTGAAACTCTTCAAACAAAGCTCAAAAATGCCCCACACTGTTACACCACAAGCAGCCTTAATTATGGCAGAATTAATCCTTTATTTTATGTGGCTTACCAAACTCTCTGTTAAAAAAAAAAAAAAAAAAAGCCAAAATTGAGACTCATCAGGACCAGCCAATGTTTTTCCAATCTATGAATTGTGCCCTTGGTTTTCTGTTAAGGCAGGAGTTGCCTTCAGGGTTCGATATGCAGATGTGTTTAGATATGATCTTCTGCATATGCTATAACAAGTTATATTTTAGTTAAAGTGCCAAGACTTGATTTTACTTGTTCTGCCCTGGTCCCAACCCCACCACTCACACACTGTAACAGCATCGCTCCCCTTCCCACGGCAAAATACTTAAATACTGAAGTTTGGAGCTTTCCTCTAACTTCTAGTACTGAATTTATTTTTGGACTAATGCAGACAAGCACTTCATCAAATATAATGTCTTGGCAATATTTTTACCAATTCATTTTAGAGAAAATTGTTGCTACTTTAAAAAAGATTTTCCCTGTGAAATCAGTTTTAAGCAAAAAATACCAGCAAAGTCCTTGGGGTACTGATTATTGGAGTGTGTTAGCAGAATAAATTGTTAATAATAAAGCCTATATGGCATTTTAAATCCTCTGTTTATCGCAGATGTTGTTTTGTATTAGGTAAATAATCAGTTTTCGAGACACCCCATAAAATTCCCTTTCTGCCTGCCTGAATGTGCTGACTTCCTATAATGTGATTGGCTAATCGTATTATTGAGCAGTTGTACAGGTGTAACCTAATAAAGAGGCCAGTGAGTCGTATAAGTCGCTCCCAGTGGCAAGACTGCTGATTTTTTTTCTTTACCCTATTATGTAATAATTACACATTCTGTAATAATTTCACAGAATTAGTAACAAACTGCCTGAATGCAATATGTAATACATTTTCAAAATATGTGATAGATGCCAATTTATGTTAATATAAACATAGTGATATTATGCCTTGTGTAATAGCAATCCAAATGTTTTCTTAATGTACACATTTTATATGTAGCAATTGAATGCCGAAACTACAATCACTTAAAGGTGTTTTGAGCCTGCAGAGGCTTCTTGAGAGCCATAGTTTAAACACCAGTAGGTAGTGCTATGATACAGATTCTGTTTTGTTTTTTTTTTTGTTTTTTTCCATAACAAACTGTACATTGCAATGATGTAGTGTTGTATACTTTTTGTAGGCCTCAGGGAATGTGGGATTTAAAACTACACATGTTCAGGTCTTAGAGGGATGTGAGGGATGTTCACCTCCACATATTAAAGTCATGGAAGAGGTGCAGAGTCACCTGAGGTATGTAAAAGCTCATTTAGACAATCCACATTCATTTTGGAATAATGTGGTGTGAACTGACATACCTCAAGCGATTCTGTTTGTGGTGTAGCATCACCCTCCCATACAGCTGTTCTTTGTGAAAAGTGCATTGAATTGTTGACCCATGTACAGAAACATCATCTGCAGCAGGATGATGTTGTAGGTCTGTGGAGGTGATCTGTGGGTTGTCTTTAACATTCTCACCATTCCTTGTCTTTCTCTCTCTGGTATTTTTCTTGGCCTGCCACATCAGGCCTTAACATCAACTTTGTCTGTGTCCTTCCATTTCCTGATTACCACCTTAAATACCTTTTCTCATTACTGAATGCTGTTGTTTATGAAGTTCAATGCTTAACTAACTAATCTAATAAGTTTTGTGTTGCAAGTAATCCATTTTGAGAAGTTACATGTATTCAAATCAGCAAACTTATAAGGGTGCCCAAATATTTGCAGACATTTTTTCATATTTCATTCAGTTTCATACACCTAAATACTGCTACACTAAACATTGTTGTTAGGATAACACCCTAGAACTCAAATGTCACTAGAAAATGAATGACATACCTCTGTGATCTTTTTTCGAGTAAATTATTATGCAACCTCAGAGAGGTGCCCAAACTTTCACATATGACTGTATTTGGTGTACTGTGGCATGCGGTCCCTCGTCCCATGACAAAGTTCTCCCAGGGGAGACAATAAAGTATTATTCTTAAAATTCCTGACTTCTTTGTTATTTTATAATTAATCTGCTGCTCTAGTTGTTTTCCACTTAAACATAGATCATAAAAGACCTTTGCACCATCTTACCAAGAGGCTGTGTCTTGTCTGTTCCATTATTCATCGATCTGGCAGAACATGCGCCAGCGAGTTCAAAGCCTGTCCAGCCAAGGAATCTTCTCGTATCTTCAGCAGGCTCCTGGGGGACGGTGCCTTCATGTTTGTATGAGCGTGCCGCGTGGCTCCTGACCTCTTTATGAGCCTCAGATGTCTGCTGCAGCTCAGACAAAGACCAAACTCTCTCTGTTATGCAAATCACCTAAGCATGAGCAAATAATAATAATAATAATAATAACGATGAGTCTATGTACAGATACTGAGAGGAAAAAGTGTTTGCTCTGTTTTGCTGTGGGTTTTTAGTGACATAAGCAGTGTAAATGAAAGCTAATTGAGCGGTAAATAGCCTGTGTTAGCCCGAGTTCGGAGTTATTGTTCATCACTACCCACAATGCACTTGCACAGACCCCGAGGCTTACAGTTTACAAAGCAGATAACATTTAAAGTTATTATTATTATTATTTTTTTTTACAGCTAAACACTTTCTTAGCTCCTAAAGTCATTTTAATGTGACGCCAGGAAAAAAACACAAGAGCAGTTTTAAACAGTTCTTTCTCCAAGTGTGAATTTGTAATTAGAACTCTGGAAATCTTTTGAAGTCAAAGCCATTCATTTTTGAGAGTCAAGAACATTGAGAAATACTGCACAAAGAAAAAGGTGAAGTGGGTTTTATTAAGTGTTGAGAAGTGAATAAAATCAAGCTTGTGACTGTGAGGGTGTTTTTAAACCTATCAGGCAACAATAATGACTGCTTTTACTACATGTACTGAGGGTAACTTTGGGAATGGCTGAGGAAGAGCAATATTTTTGTTGTCCAAACGTTTTCTCGGTCTCTGCAAACTCAGTTTCTTTTTATGTTCTTAATATAGTCAGCCTCTCGGGGCCCTCCCGAAGTACCGTGGAGGCCCTCCATTTGGCTCCGGACTCCACTTTGGGAATCACTGCACTAGAAAAATAAAAGCAGTTGCACTTGCTCTGATGCCACAAGTGCAACAGGTCACCGTGAGATCCAAACGAGACCAGCGCCTGAGCTGAGATTTACACTGTTGTGAACCACAACAATTGTTATTAATTGAAGAATTAAACTTATTTTTGTTCAAGTTCTAAAAGAGATTACACATGCTTTTTTACGTAAGTTTTGTGTATTTGTCTGAGTTACAGCTCTCAAAGAGACTATTAATTTATTTTCTTTGCAAGTTTTGTTTGCATTGCACAAGTTTACAGTAAAGTATGTGAAGGTTAATAATATATATATATATATATATATATATATATATATATATATATAGTTGGAGCTCTTCTCCCAGAGATATATTATTCCACTAATTTTACTGACTTGTAGCCCACACACCAGTGATTATGATTAAAAGATAATTATGCTTGGTAAGTTGGTTCAGAAGTAATCAAGTAATCATCCATGCAGGCTGGTGCAGGTTTAACTAGTGGTCGAATGTTACTCAGACTGTTTACATTTCCAAAACTTTTCCAAAACTTTACACAAAAATATAAATTTCCTTCCTTTTTCCAGGGCCTGGAAATTGCATGTTAAAATTCCATAACTTTTTCATGTTTTCCATGACTGTACAAACCCTGAATAGAAAATTCTTTTTATTTTTATTTTATAATACATTTCAAAATGAACAAAAATACTTACATTCTTAATAAATCTCTTACAAGAAAAAAAATATCAAAAGTAAAAATAATCATTTGAGTATTCCTCTCTTTAAACAAGCTATTAAACCTAAAAGATATTTAACTTTTTTTTTTTTTTTTTTTTTTACAAGGGCAACAAAAAAGGAGAAGGCATGGGGCTCAGTGGACCCAACTTTGTCTTTAGACAGTGAGTAGTCCAGCTTTTTTGCAAAGATTCGTCTTTTTTGGCTCCGCTTATTTAGTATCCCTCAGAGTTTTTTTTTTTTTTTTTTTGCCTAATTTAACAGTTATGCATGGTTGATGAGTTGGTAATCACATTTTTAATCAGTGTTTTCTGTCCTCATCTTTGCTGTCTCCAGTATAATCAAAATGCTGCCAGACGCTGCTTCTTTTTGGTTTTTGCTCATTTCTTCACTTTTTTCCCCAACAAGCTGTGTACTTGGCCTGTACCATTAAAAATTCCTTTGTGCATGTTCAGATTTTTAACCGAGCTGAGCAGGAGATGCTGAAGATTCAGCTCTCAGGCTCCCATTTGCTCTGAAGAACTCGTTCATGGATGACCCATCACCAGTGAGTTATCTGTAAAACCAAGGGGGGACATTAGATGGACACCAGCAGCATAGCAGCAGCTCCTGACACTCTCAGTGTAAAGTGATGCTCTTAAACAGTAAAACTTCTGATCAATAATCTCTAGTGCCACATTCTGCAAACAGTGAATCAGTCCACATGATCTTTTTCTCTTTTCCTAAACTTAATTCATAAGAGGTTTAGGGCCCTATCTTGCCAACTGGTGCAGACTGGCGGTGCACCTAGGGGCGTGTCCAAATCAATTCTCCCTGACAGTGCAGGACTTGGTCTAAAGAGGCTGAACTTGGGGCTGACACAAGTTCAAAGGTGGTGTCTGCTCGAAACTCTAAACCAATCAGAGCAGCTCTCTCCCAGCTCCACTCGCAGCATGAGAGGATCAGCAGCATTAGAATAAAACACTTTCATAAAACTTCACTAACGTTCATTTCTAAGACAGGCAACTAAAAATATGATGTGGTTCATACTATTATTTATAATGTTCTTTTGTTTTCTAGGAAAAGATTAAATAATTTGGTGATCCATTATTTTAGAGATAAAAAACTGTCGCTTAATGTCCTGTTAAAATATGACAAAATACTTTGCTATTTCTTATTGCCTATATTTTTAAGTGTAGCCTGTTTTTGAATGCATGCAAACAAAACAAAACAAAAACAAAACAAAACAAAAAAACACAAATTTGGCTCTATTTTGTAATATATTTAAAAATGTATTTTAAAACTTTCTTTCCAATGCCATGTTTCCTGCAGTAATAGTGACCTACAATAAACAGCTGCCCCCACTGGCCTTCTCCAAACAAGAGCAAACCCGGAGACATTTTACGCAAACTGCGCTCATTTATCTAAGAAACAATAAACCACATGGGGAAAACTCAGTAACTTACTTTGTTTTTTAGCTCTATTCATATTCCGTCTTCGGCTCGCACCTCTGTCACCTTCATTAATGATCCACATGAACAGGACATGATCCACAGGCTACATCGCGGGCGCAGTGTCTTTGCTCTGCGTTCTTTCCATAGGGGATTTTTTTGCGTGGTGATGTATTGTATCCTGCTCTTCTGAAGGAATAAAGTTATTTTAAACGCTGGACTTACGCACAGATAGCCTACATGAGGACTTCCTTTGTGACCTCAAAGATTTGGATGAGGACAACTCGCTGCTGTGATGTCAACTGTGTGGGTCAAAACAACTACCTGCAGCTTCTGGTGAGTTTCACGTGAACTCTGGTGTCTCTCTGCTCAATATGTCGCCTACGCCACATCCTTTCATCTTCTCATTCTTCTTCTTGTAATAATAATAATTATAATAAACCACTGCTCAATGCTCCACACCTCTGTTCTAAATCTAGACCAAGCTGCCTCCTGACAGACCTCACCTGTACAGGACCACGCCCCGCTGCGATGGCGGTGAACTGGGTAGGGAGAGTGTCCACGACAATATCAAATTACCTCTGTCTGCACCGATATCAGGCGTGTGCCAGTTGGCAAGATAGGGCCCTTAATCTTTTTTTGTGCATGCTTGTTTTGTTTTTTCTCTGTTAAAATAAGCCGCTGACCTGACCTATCAAACTATCAAAATCATTTTCTAGGTCAAGTTTGGTTAACTGGCTTTGACTCATTTATTCGTAACCCTATTCCCAGTATAGTCCTATTAGATAAGGTCATAAAATAATTTAGCAGTTACGCAACAGTTGTCGAGGCATCAGAAAACGTCTGCTCTCATTCAAAAATAAATGTTATTCAGTTTAATGTGTAGGGCCCAAAATCTTAGCGAGAGATGAGTCAAATGGTTCGAGGAGAGAGACAGCTCTTACTCATCGTTCAAATGTCAAAGCAGCACACAAACCCACACACATATACACACTCACACAAACACACACACACATATACACACATACACAGTCCTGGACCATAACAGCACTTCATTACCACCAGAGCATCTAAATACCATCATTAACTCTGCAAATAATAACCAGTGTGTGACCGCCGCTCCATAAACTCAGAGCTATTGTTATCTGTGCACAAACAAAAACAGCCAATAAGGTCAGAGGTCAAAGTGAATGATTGCATTTGCATTGAGAAGTCAGAAGTCACTGTTGCATAAAGCTGTCTTTATAAATCAGCCACACTGATGATTATAGTGTATAGATCTTTTTAGTCAACACTTGCAACAGTAAACAACTATGGAGCTACGTTTGTCTCAATAAAATTAACTGATGCAGAAATAAAAACTATTGATGCACTTAGAATGATTCATTCAAAATCCCTCATTTGTGACTTGCATGCAGCAATTTTTGCAAATAAATTCTAATTTCAAATATATTATTTTTAATAATTTCAGTGTGCAGTGTTTGGCAGCAGGGGCTATGCTTTCACTACTTCCAAGCACAATATAAGCTGGAAGGCATCAAGACAAGGACAGCAGCAGATTTATAAATCACAAACAAGATTAATTCTTGAAAAATATTAAAAAATATTTTTTGGCAAATTAGAATTTATTTACAAACATTTTGAATAAATCATTGAACTTGCATCAATACATTTACTGCTGGATCAATTGATTTTATTGAGACAAATATAGCTCCATAAACATTAGAAGTGCGTGTAAGATTACCATATTTTCCTAAACATGTGGACACTATAGTACAGGGCTATTCAACTATATTTTCCTGTGGGGCAAATTGTCCCAAGGGTATAGCCAGTGGGCCGCACATTCCCCTGTACTATCACTCTCATGTTGGATGTATGATTGACACAAAATGGCGCCACAGTTTCTGCACACAGCAGATACACAGATACTGCTGCTTTAGTGCTACAAAGACAAAAAACAACAACAGCTAAAACATCAGCAGCCTCTGGTTAAATAAAATCACAGTCACTGCAGCTGCTGGCTCTAGTGTTGCAAAGTCCAATTAGATTGATGGGCTGGTTCTGGCCCCGGGGCCGCCTGTTTGAATTACCCTGCCATCGTTGTATCAGAAATCCAGGACAGCACCTCACTGCATAAGAAAAGGATGCTGCTTAATATCAACACAGTGTCTATAAAAAACATTTATGGATGAACTGCACAGAAACAAAGTCATTCATTCAATATTTAAGGGTACTGGAAGCAGCATATGCGCTCTATTGGTTTGAAAATGGTACTGCAGTCTAAATCAAAACAATGGTTTCTTTTCTGATTGGACGTTCGGCAATGCAGGGTTTACAACCAAAACAAAAAATGTAAACAAACAACATGGGCATTATGTAAAATATATTTTTATTGTGATCAAATCAGTGTGCCATTGTTATCAGTAAAAATAATATTTGATTTAAACACATTTCCATCATATCTTGGCACACATGCGGGCCCTTTTTATGAAGTAGCACCTTTAACTTGGAAATACAAGTTAGTGTTTGATTAGTGTTACAGTCATTTTGTCATCTGAAGACATCTCATTTACTTTATTTTGCTGCCCTCTATAAAAAAGGTGGAGGCTGTAAATTAAAATGCACACGGTTTATTTGATGAAGTCACTTGTAGGTTCTAGGTTCTACAGACATCAAACACAAGACAACAACATGTTATTCCTGCACCAAACTCACCTCTGTCCACAGGTTTTCAGGTCTGAATTAATTTCCAGCACGTCAGCACTCACCTCTTACCTCCCGGATAGCTTTATTTCCTCGGAGGGCCCCCGCACATCTTGTTAGCCTGGAACCGGAATGTGTCAACACTGTCAACCCCCGTCACGCACGTCTGGTCAAATCTCAGCAAATCACGTCAAACGTCTCCTGCCAGGTTAGTTCTACTTCTCACCTTTGGATAAACTGACTGCCCATTGGTTTACCTGTGTCTGAGAGATGGCATCCGAGGGGCCCTAACTTAATACAGTCACAGTATTAAACGTATTAATTATTAAGGGTTTGCAAATTTATATTATTATTTTGTTATTAAAAGTAATATTAAATGAATAATAAATAGCCTTGAAATGTCAAAAATGTACTCATAATTTTATATTTGGACAATTTTTGGACAAGTTTCTCCATTCTGACATTTACAACAATTAACAGTAAACAGGAAAATATAGCCAAAATACAGTTGTATTCTAAATATTTTTCTGTTGTTTATCAAAATCATTACAAGCTAACTCATTAATAATGAATTACATATATTTTCTGAATTTTTTTTATTATTATTTTTTTTTACAAAAATAAGCTGTAATAAAAATTATGGCTGTCAACGTTGACGCGTTAACGCACGCGGTTAATAAAAATAAATAAATAAATAACGCGTTAAATTTATTTACGCAAATTAATGACAACATCTGTTTTGCCTTGCACCCTCCCATAACTGTTACCGCTGAGGGTCACCTGTCAGGCAGAGCAGGCTGTGGTCAGTGCAAACACAAGTGAAACATGAGCGAAGAGACTTCAACACCCTGACAGGACTCTGGATAAAAACAAGGTGTGCACATATTGCAACAATGAACTCTCTTTTCACTGAAGCACAACTAGCTTGAAATACCACCTTCGAGCAAAGTACGTTTTTGCTGACGCTAGCAAAGATGCTACTACAACAACAACAAGCCGTGCTCGTCAGACGATGCTGGTGGAGTGCAGCCGTGGCAGTGTTGTCAACAAATTCACAACAGAGAAGTTAAGCAACGCGTTCGCCAAATGGATAGCCACAGACTGTAGGCCAATAAACATCACTGAAGACGGGGGCTTCAAAATATCATACAAGTTACCTTCACGGGAGACTATTTTAACAAGAATACATGAACAGTTTGACACCAGTAAGACAGATAAAGTACAGCAGCTGGCAAATGCTTTGTTTATTTCACTTACTGGAGACCACTGGACCTCTGTAAGTAATCATAATTACCTCAGGGTAACCGCACACCTAGTAAATGGCAAATGGCAGCTAAAGTCTTTTGCTTTGGGTGTGTTAAAAACAGAAGAAAGACATTTTGCCAAAGCATGTGTTAGTCAGTCACGTTGTTAAAAGAGTGGAATATCACTGAGAAGGTTACCACTTTAGGAACAGACAGTCCTCACAACATGATTGCTGCAGCAAGAAGTTTACCCTTTCAACATCTGCCCTGTGTAGCTCACGCAATACAACAAGTTATCACCATAGCTTTTCATGGCAGTGGATTTGATGTACTTTTAGCCAAGTGCTGTAAAATAGTGGAACACTTCAAGCACAGCCCTGCAAATACATCAGAACTGAAAGTACAACAAGCCTCTCATAGACTAAAGGAGAAGTCACTTGTCCAGGATGTACCTACACGCTGGAATTCAACCCTCGAAATGATCAAACGGATTCAGCACAACAAAGATCCATTAAAAACAACACTGGACAAGCAGAAGCACAACTTATCCATGTTGACACCAGCTGAATACGACAAGTTGGCAAAGCTAGAAGTACTGCTGGAGCCCTGCAGGTGAGGTGTTATTATTTTATGTTTTTATATTAGTGATTACATTCGTAATGCTAATAGTTTCTATAATCTATAATTCTATAATACAGACATAGGGCTACAGCTAGAATGTAATCTGTAATTGATCAGTATTCAGTAATTTAAGTGTATTGTGTGTTCTTGTGTTTCTTTCTGCACTGTAGGTACACCACAGAGCTTCTGGGTGGGGAAAAGTACGTGTCCTGCTCTGTTGTGCTGCCTGCCCTCTGCCATCTTCTGCATACAATGGAAGTGTCAGATGTGGACCCAGTTACATTGTCCGCTTCAAGACTGCATTCACAAAGGACCTTAACAAACAAAAAGAGAAATTAAATCTGGTTTGGTTGGATTGGCTGGATCCCAGATTTAAGGATCTCAGATGCTTGCCATGGGCAGAAAGGGGAGAGGTGTGGCAAAATCTGGGTGAGATGTTAAAAGATAGAGAACCTGCCCCCAGGTGTGCAGTGATATTGAAAATCCCAATGACAATGAAATTGAGCTAGAGCCACCACAGAAAAAGATGGCTCTTTTATTCATGAAATCAGAGTCAGACTCAGATGATGAGGGGTTATCCACAGACAACTCTCTAGAGCGGTACAAGGCAGAGCCCTGTGTGACCAAAACATTAAGTGGAGACATGTGGATGTGTACCGATGTTCCCTGGTACCTATGTTCCCTGGTACATAGAAACCAGTGAAGATATGTACTGGAGAATGTAGGTGCTTGTGCATTCTGGTAAGTCCTGGTGTCCTATAACTCTAGTCCTAACCTTGACCCTAGCCTTAACCAAAGGTTAAGCTTGGGGCTAGGGTCAAGGTTAATTTTCCCTGGGGAACATAGGCACTAGGGAACATAGGGCTGACTTTGTGATATGCATTCTATGTACATCTGTGTAAGTAAATACAATTTTATTAAAGGGTACATTTTTATATTAGCAAATATGTTATGTCTTTGTCATAACATTTAATATGTTATTATACAATGTATTGTCAGGACAAATACTATTCTTTGTAGCTTTCACAACAGTGAGATACCATTGTAGTGAATAGAATAGAATTTGTAACCAACTTTGCCTTTTATTTTAAATTAAATTGGTTTTGCACATGTTACATGTAAGGTCAAGGTTTATTGTACAGCCAGTCTGAATGCTCACTACTACTGTCTTGTAGTCAGGGTTGCCAGGTCTGAAAGAAAAAATGATGTAGCGCTTGTCTACCTCCATGGGCACTCACAGAGCCAGAGCTTTTACATCAAGGAACATTGACACACCAGTGTACACAGACACACAAGGCAAGGTGGGTGAAGTGTCTTGCCCAAGGACACGAACAGTGTGGTGGGAGCGGGGTTCAAACTATCAACTTTCTGGTTAAAAGAAGAACGGCTCTACCAACTGAGCTACTGCCGCCATTCAGTCAAGTCCAAAGCCAAAACCTGGCCAACAGCAACTTAAAAACCATGGAACAGTGAATGAACGTGCATTCAGCTTGTATTTGTGCTGCTGCGTCGAAAGCAGCACTCCATGGATGTGCCCCCTCTCCTTTCACACAGACAGAGCAGCTCCTCAGACACAGAGATGTACTGATTTGGCCTGGCTTCACATGTGATTGGGGTTGGTTTTAAAGATTTGTCATTAAAAATATGGATCTTTATTATATTTAGAAATAGTCAGTCACATGAGCTATTGCTCCGCCCACCCTGTGGACATTTTTTTCCTCACTCCCAATTCCACAGTGAAACTATAGTGAACCCTGCTTGTAGTCCATTACGGGCAAATTATATATTACAAACACAGACTCAGATTATTTGATATTGCAAAACAACAGCATCCAAAAGAATGAATAATAGATCAGGTAAAAAATGCTAATAATTTATGTAAAACTATGTGCTTTTGTTAAATATGGAAGACATTTGCAATCAATCATGTTTTGAGGAGGGTTTGTACAGTCATGGAAAAGTCATGGCATCTATCTATCTATCTATCTATCTATCTATCTATCTATCTATCTATCTATCTATCTATCTATCTTGTGTATACTTTTTTCATTTTTTTCCTTTTTTTTTTGCTGGTCTTTGGCTCCTTTGGATTTGGTAATGTTTTAAAACAGCACAGATAGTTTATATCTAACATAGCATAATTAGCTTTTATTATCTCACCAGTGTATAGGCTATAAGTCAATCAATTTTGTGGAATAATATATTTCTGGGGGGAGAAGCCCCAACAGTTTTATTTTCTTCAAATGACTAATTTCTAAATTTAACAAATGAAATTGTAGCAAAACAATACTATTGAATACTATTTAGACATGTGTAAGTCATTTTTCAAGATTTTTGATTTTGTCAAAAGTTTTGAAAAAGAAAATTCTTGGTAAAAAAAAAATGTTTGAACCCTGTTGAAGGATGTTATCCTATGCTTTATAAGTTAAGTCTAAACCTCTAATAAAACTATAGACATTATGGTAATAACCACAATAAAACTTTAGCTCAAAATCTACATTAAAATTTGTCCAATATTATTTAGTGTTTTGACCAAATGGACATGAAGGTGGCATATTTTTTATCATAAGTAATAAAAGACAACAGGAAAACCTTGGTAGTACCCTGGCCCTGTGAATGCCATACCTCAGTGATGCAAGAGGGGGCACTGTTGCCTCTCCGAGCTTCTAGCCAGGCTACAGGCAGCTCAAATGCAAAGCTGCCACAAATACACCCCAGTGTTGTACATGCTTCCAGACAGAGCAGCACTGTTTAAAGAGACTTTGGTTTAGGGTTGGCGGACAATTCTCGCTCTCACATCTTCGCCAAGGAACTTTTGAAGGTGCAAGTCAACGCACCACCGCTGAAACACACCGCAAAAACAAACAACACCAACTGAGAGGCAGAGAGAGTGCAGGAAAAAAACGGGCTGGAAGTGCGGAGCTGCATCGTCTCCTAAAGCAAATGATTATGACAAGTTCCTGCCGACTCCGTTTGCAGACAAATGCTGGATTAGGTGGTGCTGAACTCAGACTGCGCGTTGGAGGTGCAGCTGTCCTCACTCCACTAAAAACTAGGTTCACAAACTAGTGGCTACCATGTCTGTTCCCAGTGGAGCTGTAGTGGGCTGAATCTACCAGGATTTTTTAGTTTCTGTCTGTGCTTTCTAGTGAGAATGACCATGGCTGTTAAGCTTGCAAGAAAAAACCAAGAAATGTCTTCCAAAAGATAAAAATGGTTATGACAGACATTGGCACTTAAAATGTTGAAATGAAATTCAGAAATTCACCAATATTTGGCCATAAATAGGGTAAGGTGAATGCAGTTACTCTAAAATGAATAGAAGTCATGATCTATCTGAATCTCCTTAATGGCTCTTTATTTTATCACCTATACCTTTTATATTTCAGCCAAATTTAGTGCAGTTTTGAAAAATGAGCTGTATTGTTTACTTATATATAACTGAAATGCATGGTAAGTATTCAACAGTTCTGATTCTTTGAAACTAATGAACTGACTTCTGCTTACAGAACCACTCTACTACACATAGCACAGAAAAACACCTATAATTAAGCATAAAAATAAAAAAGGACAGATGCTGTTTTTTTTTAATCTATACACAGACGCACCCCTAACAAAAATCAGAGCTTCATTTAGTATTAAAAAGTTAAAATAACAATAGCTGACCTCAAAACTCAAAAAAGCTCATTATAAATATAACTTTATAAAAAATAACAGAAATATACTGCAATGTGCATTGTGCAAAACAGCAGCACCAAAGAGCTTAAGGTGTCTTTCTCTGAACTAACCAACAACAACAAGATTGGCGTTGAGGAAGACCAAGTGCCACAGCTTAGAGGGGCCATGTTTTAGAAAAGCTTGCGGGTGGGAGCCGGCGCTCACCATTCACTTGAAAGAGTTGTCTTTGTACCAGCTCATTTACAAACGACCATCATTACATCACTACTAATATCTCTGTAATTACTGGGCTTATCCACATGAAACAAAAACGTCTTACCTGTCAGTTCACATGACTTCAAGTGAAGTTATTTCTTTATTATAGCATCAAAAAGTGGTGTTTTATTCATATTCCTTTTATTTTTAATCAGAAGTGATTACTGTCAGTAGACTTAGCATTAAGCCACAAGATTATTATGGTGTGGTTGTGAGCCCTGTCACTAACAAAAAAATGATCAGGTTCAATATTTGTGAATTTTCTGTTTGGATATTTATTTTAAAAATAGTACCTCATTTATAGAGATCGGGAACTTGACGTCACATCAGGGGTAATACGAGCTATTTTCAATAGGAAAACAAAGGAGAATGTAAATTACTTGAGTTAGCATTCACACAAAAGTATTCTGATTCTTTAGTGTGTAATAAATATTCACCAACCCCAAATTTACACCGAAAACGTCACGGGGGCGTTGCAGCAGCAGATCGTTTTTCGCGCGTCTTTTCAAAAGCGTCAATTCACACCAAAAGCATCAGATGCTGCGTTTGGACCTGCGCTGTGTCTGTGGATCTGCTCTCTGTTTTACCAACTTCATTCCTATAATTGGTGGATATTCTTGCTTCTTCAGATGGTTAAGCAGAAATATTATGAACCGGTTTATACCAAACTATTTTTGTTTGAATAAAATGTACTTTTATCTGTAGTACGTGACCAATTGCACTTTTTTTTATTGAGCTCCCTTGGTGATCAGACAACAGTACTACTATTGTGCTAGAAGTAGAATTACAATCTTTTTGTGTCTTAAAGTATGTTAGAGTTCTCCACCTGAAGAATTAACTTCTCGTCATCCATGGTGCAACATTCACTGAAGTCCTTGGTGCGATGCGCGATGTTTAGGTCAGTCATACATTTAGAAAACCTTTATTTTGAAAGTGTAGCAGAAGTTTATTTTGACACAGCTGTAGCGCTGCCGGTCGACACGAAGAAGCTGGAAAAACAGAACTCCAACCTAATTTGAGCGTAGCGTCACGGGGAGTCATTTGTAAGACGCGCGTATGACGTCCCCGGTGTGAATTGTCAGATTGAGTAAACAGAAAGCAATTCACTCGCGTCTGACGCTGCTGTTACACGCTGCTACTGCTTTGGGGTGAATTGGGGGCAAGAGTGACAAAGCAGTTAAAAGAATTGTTTCAAGGCTCATTTGTTTACTTTTTTATTCCACTGTGACCAATACTACTCTATGGTATTTTGCTGTCTGTGACCACTCACAGAGGCAGAATCATCACTTAACATTTGTTTCATGATGTAGGTTACCTGTGTCTATTCATTTATTCTGGCCCCACCCACTCTCTGAGGTTTTGACATCGTCACCTTCCAGAACATGAAAGCAGCCTATTTACCCTGAATGCGCTGTGCGTGCAGTACATCTGCAACATAGTATTCTTGTGGAGTGCGTTGTTACCTTGCTCAGCAGCAGCTGGATTGTCCTGAAATGAGTCCACAAATTCAAGAAATCCATCTTGTCAGGCTCCCGCTGATCCGTTTGGGTCCAAGCCAGTGGTGGCCCGGGTCAGTGGTGTGGCAGTACTGCCATGAGTGGGCAGGTTTTAGGTTTGCTGACAACAACAAGCTTATTTAGCGATACTTGTTAACAATATGGCGGCGCGGAAAAAACATAAGGATATGCTGCTCTACATTTACAAAAACAGCAAAAATCTTCTAACAACATCTTTATTGTGTTGTTTTACTGTCGTAGCAGTTTGTTGTTTAGCTACAATCACCTCCCAGTATTCTACTGAATGTCCCAAACATTTTCAATGGGAGCCATTCCAGATTGAAATAATGTTAGCAACTCTTTCCCAACGTTATATCAATCTGGCTTTTGCCAGATTAAGTGCGTTGCATGTGTGGCACATATGTGACCAGAGCCAGCTGAGGAGACCAAGAGTTCATGGGAGAGCTGCAAGTTCATCCTGGAATGAACTAGAATGATGTCTGTTACAGAGGCTGCAAAGGACAAGTACTGCACACGTAATGCTTTTGGTGTGAGTTGGGCCTTAGATTTTAGACTGTTGCAGTGTGCTTCCCATTACTGAAGTGGGAAGTGCCTTTCATGTGGGTTACATTCCTCAGTGTGAGCCAAAAATTTCAATTTGTGCCAGTCCCAAACTTGGATAAATGGAGAGGGTTGTATGAGGAAGGTAATCCAGTGTAAGAAAAGAACACCTTTACCAAAAGACCCATGCACATGAGATTTTTCTCTGTGGCAAGTAAGCCCTGAAAGAAGGAGAGCAGAAAGGGACTTTGTAACAGTACCATGCTGTATTTCTTTGGTAACACCTCAGCTCTGGTTACATAATAGAAAATCTGTGAAGGTATGCTTATTTGCAGACTACACACTAAACTAGTGTCATAGTTAATGCCATTTCCTATAGTGACAAATTCTAGGAATAGTTAGGTTAGACCAGTTGTTTTCAAACTGTGGCATAGGTATCACCCAAGGGCGTCACCAGGCTGTTTTACCATGGCTTGAGCCCCGAATGCTTTGACCTTAGCCCCCGGGACCCAAACAGTCCCTCGGCCTCACAGTGAGTTTATAACATTACATTCTGAGCTGAGTGAGAGAGAGCTGAACTACAACAGGGACAGGAAAAACTGTGATTAGTGCTCACAAAATGAATGAAATAAATGACTGTTCACACACCGTTCCTCTTTCATCATTTAGTGACTTTTTAAGGCCAGACTGCAGCTGATCAGGGCTGGAGAGAAACAGGGAAATATAGATGAGATGTGTGGAAGAGGAGACAGGAACAGCTCATGTATGGTGCCTCCACAGAATTGATCTCAGTCTCTGTGAGCTTCTCGCTTTATTTCTGCCCTGTTTTATCACAGACCAGGTCTGCAAATGCACCGTCAGATCAGGTGTTATAAAAGTCATTCTTTATCCAAAGCTACAGCGAAACTAAACACAAGCTCCTCTGTTACTGCAATGTCAAGGTTCTCTTAACAGCAACTAAACACTTCCTATAGCCCCTGCAAAATAAAAGCCTCAGCATTTTCCAGCAGCAGAAAGAACTTTATTGTGACAAGGTCAAACAGCGCCACAGCATTGACGCTGCACACATGACCTGAAGGAGCTGACCAGAGCTAGACCTGTGGGTATACAGTCTATTAAGTGTATTGTATGTATTCAGCCTTTTAAGAAATGAGGCTGCTGTCATTTATTTGAGATAAATTGTTATATATTAAGAAATAGTCTATATTTAAAATCCATGTGCGTGTAGCACATGGATTTGAGCTCTCAGTACTTATTGTGTAAAGCTAGAGCTCAGGGAAAACAAGAGGATTTTTTTGGCTTGTTCTCTCAATACTGGGCAGGAAGAAAAGGTCAAGGAAAGTCTATAAAGCCTTCAAATTGCCAAAATTTGAAGTACTGCTTTTATTTAGTTATGGATTTTAGGTATTTTATATATCTTATTATTATAGAAGACAGAAAGGTGGGGGTTTCCAGTCAAATGGGTACTGATCCCAGTTTGTGAGGGGGAACATGTTCCCTCTTGTTCCTCCTCAAATTAGTTTTGTTTAATAAAAAAGTATTGCTAACTAGTGACTGTTTGTTAGAGCAAAACTATGCAACACTCTGCATCAGTAAACAACAATAAACCTCCAAACAATCAGCCACAGTTGGCTCTCCCTCACATGATGTTATTGTACACAATTAGGCTGTACGTAGAACCAATAATTTTCCTCCCACCACAGTGAGCTAAATCACCTGTTAAAATGCACCAAAATACAGAAAGTTATATATATATATTTTTCTGGGGGAGGACACCCACACCCCCTGCTTACATAATATAGTAAACAATATTGACTCTGGACTAAGCCCCCAATCTCTTCAGACCCTAAAAATGCCTCTGGTATCACCAGTGGTATGCAGGCTGGACTCTCTTTTGCAGTTCAAATCCTAATTTAGATATTTAGTGACTTAAACCTGGTTTTGTTTAGGTCTGGACCAGTTTTAGTCCTGTTTTAGTCCTTGCTTGGACCTGGTTTAGTGCATATTTGGTCACTGTTTTGTCTTTTGAGGTGGTACTTGGTGTGAAAAGTTGTGTGTTAGTAGAATAACACCAAAAGGAATGAACAAAGTACAATATAATCAACTGTCACTTTTGAAGGCTTTGTACTCAACAACTGCAGTTTACAGTGAGCAACACAAATTTCAGTTGAATATTTAAACTTGACAGACAACATGTCAAAATGACCGCATGGCACAAAGGAGATAAATGACTTCCTTTCAAAATGTGGGATCTCCAGGGCATTATTTTGTATTGGCTACTGTTTATTATTGTTATGATTAAGAGTTTTTACGTTTTTTTATGCCTAATAAAGAAAACTAGTGACAAACAGAGAACTTATTGTGCTGGTCCCAAGCGCTAAAAAATGAACAGGGTTGTGTCAGAAAGGGCATCCGACATAAAACCTATAGCAAAGCAATGTCTAAATCTGCACATTAGGAGGCAAACAATTTGCTGTGGTGACAATAAAAGAAAAAAAGTCAAAGGCAAGGTAAAATAAACAACAGTATCAGGAACAACTGTTATCTCAAAGAAGCAAAAACAGATCAACAACATTGCTTTGTACAGCTGTGTATGTGGCCAGATCGTACTTTTATTTGTGGCAGTTCATCTCTAAAAAGCGCCACACAAGACGTCATATTTATAAACTTGATCTGATATTGGCAGAGCAATGACAGGCTTTACAGATGGCTTCTTGACAACTGTAGCAACTGACTGGAGCCGAAAATGTCACATCAAAGCGTATTGATCAACATGTCAGACGGCTCATCAGTCACGCTCCGGATGAGCTTGTTATTGTCAACGTGCCCTTTTGATCTTGAGATGAAGAGCTGGATCAACTTCTCGTTCTGTAAGCAGCGTTTTGTTTTGTTAAACAAGTAATTACCCCTTAATCTCGAGATAAAGACATTGTAAACAGATTTCAGGGAACTTCTTTGTAGTCTACAACAGGTCAAATGTACCTCCTGCGAAAAGATAAAGTTAGCAGTTTTCTTGCATTTTCGGATGTTTAATTACCTAACAGTATATTGTGATGCTCTGTTGGAAAAAAAAAAAACAAAAAACAAGAGCTAGATACATTCTCAAAACTTTATTATCAAGCTTACACAACTAGTTGACAATGAATTGAACTGAATTAATGGCTGTGCATAATACAGATAAAGTAGCTAATTTAGTGCTGGCTGCAACTGCTAACATAGAAAACACTCCAAAAGTGAAAAGCATGAACAGAAATTAGGGAAGCAATTTGCACCAATGTTAAAGAATACTAGGTCTTTGGATGGACCCCTTGTCACAGTATGGGAATGATTCTCTGTGGCTACCCCTGTATTAAAAGGAAGCAGCCAAAAAGGTCCAGATAAGACTTAGACTTTTTTTTAATTACTATTTTGCACCAATCCATTTTCCCCTTTTCAATGAATAAAAACAGAAATGATAGCTATACTGTTGGTTATTGATATTTGTTGTGGGACAAAAGTGTATCTTTTACCCTTGTTAAGTTAGTCTGCTATCCCTTCACTTGAGTTTTATTTCTATGGGCAGAACAATCACAGGTGGAGTAACCAATTGGAGAAATGGCAGAATGTAAGCAATATGCAGCTGACCTGTTATAGTGCTTCTGCAGAATTGCTGCTGGCTTTGCCATAAAACACAGGTATATGCTGTATTATTAGCAACTGCTGAATTAATCAAAATCAAATTGAAATCGCAATCTGAATTGTCACAATTAGTAAATTGCAAAGGCTGCAATTTTATGTCTTTTGCAGAAAACACTGTAAAACACCGTAAATAAGAATTTGTTCTTAATGTTCTACTTGGTAAAATAAAGGTTAAATGAAAAGAAATAAAACAAAATGTCCTGTCTCTGCAGGGTCTTAACGTATAAATCGTGCTACAGCAGTAGTTTAGGCCTCTACAAACATGTACTGAAAAGCATGTGATTCCCTGTATTATTTAAACAGTGAATATTTCAGTTTTCTCTTAAGTGTCAATGCATCACATCAGGGTAGCCCCAAGGTCTTAAAAGCACTAAAAAGGCATTCCATTTGATGGTGTCAAAATCAAGGCTTTAAAAGTATTAAATCTAATCAGTAAATATTAAATTTTGTTCAACCAGGTGTTAAATTTGTAAAAAAAAATTATAACATATTTCTTTTAAAGTACTGTTACCACATTAACAGTGTCAACAATATACTTTTTGTTATCATATTTTATCATTCAGTTAAATTTTATGCAGCTATGAAGTTATTTCGTCATTTTACATTCAATTATTGTTTGGTTTCTTGACAATGTTGGTATTAAATTTCATTCTAAACTGCATTAAAAAGTCTTAAAAATGTCTTAAATTTCACTTGACAAAAGCTGGAGCTACCCTGCACATGCTTAAAAAGTAAACCGTGAACTGAACATTCATTTTAACAATATATTGCAAAACTAATCACAATCACCATATCTTTCAGAAAACTCGCAATTAGATAGTTTTTTTTCCAAATTGTTCAGCTCTATTAGCAACTCTGCCTATTTCTGAACAGAGACAGCAGAAAAATCCAGTTGTACAAAGACATTGGACACCAAGCGGGACTTTACTTTTGTTAAAATGGCAACAAGATGAAGAAAAAAACAAAAAAACATGGGACTGAACCACAACAAGGACAACAGAATCAACAGGTGACAAAGGAAAGCATTAAACTCTGTAAATCAGGTGAGGGATGCTACTAAATTTGCTCTGTATAAGCCATCTTTGTAATTTTATATAGGAATTTTCATCTGCTTTTGTAAGACATATAACTGGATGTGATAAGTTAGTTTCAAGCAATTCAATTAGAAATGGCTCCCTATAGCTGAGGAATCAGACCCCCCTGCAGTCAAAAACTACTTCCTTTATGAGTGGCCCAAAAAAAAAAAAAAAAAAAAAAAACTATATATATATATATATGATATCTTTTCACAAGCCAAAATCTGCTGCCTGTATCTTTGCTCCTACATCCACTTCTTTAATCAAATTATTTCTTAAGCTTTTAGGAAAATGTACAACACACAGCAAGGAAACGTGACAAAAACCAACTGAGATCAAATGGAAAAATTGTGAGATCTAATAAAAGCAATGGAAAACACCAAGACTGCTGTGAATTTGAATACCAAATGTACAGCTAACTTCATTCCCCGTGTCCTGCAGCAGCCTGACAGACGCCCAACGCCTGCTGTACATTATTAGAGAGAGCGGTTGTAATTTTCTCGGTCCGATCAGAGCGAGGAACTTGAATGCCTCTGAGGGAGGTGGAAGGCAAGGTGATAACTGCTGAGGACAGAGAGAGGGAGGGAAGAAAAGAACTTATTGAACAGCCTTGTGTAAGACCGAAGGAGAGCAAGAGAGCAAGTCATGACAGGATCAAGATAAGACTGTGACTTATAAAGCTTGTTTCCACTGGAGAGGTGTGGCAGGGGTCGACTTGAAATGGAATTCCTTTGACTAAAGAGATTACAAATTGTCCCATATACAGGAGGTGTTCCATTTTAATTAAAGCAAACTTGTCTCATCAGATTTTGAATTTTAAATGCCTTTGAATTTCTACATCTGAATTTTTTAACACTACAATATGAGTCTGAATTTTTAGTCACAGAAATTTCAATATCTAATTTTCACTGTATTTTTTGATAACAATTTCAGAATTTCAGACTCCATGTCACTTCTCCCTGGAGAACATGTGGGGCGGAAGCAGCTGCCTCTGACTGCAGTGCTGTTCACTTCCACAGTAGACTTGAGTGTTTTTTCCTTATATCTCACTCAAGTACAGCTTATTTAAATAAGTAAAAAACATAACCAAAATAACAAAAATACCTTGCCAAAAACATTTCTGTTTGCGCATGCACATACGAATGGCAACTAGTACTTTCAGTGCAAATGGGGCAAGTCACAAGGATGTTTCATGCAATTTTTTAAAAGGGTTTTTTACATTGAATTAGGCCAATCAAATTTGAGGACTCAAAAATACAGTATATGCATCAAATTTTTTAATTCAGATTTTTTATTCTGACATTTTTATCACTGAAAAAATACAGTAAAAAATAAATTTTTAGTGACAAAAATTCAGAGACAAAAAAAAAAAAAATCTGAGTAATATTTTAGTTTTAAAAATTCAGATGTAGAAATTCAGTGACATTTTATATTTAAAAGCTGATGAGACAAGTTTGCTTCCATACTTTGTAATGTATGCAAGTATTTAGATAACAGTAAAGACAGTCATTCATAAGCCAGTCTAAGATGGATTTCTGTTCTTGATGGATTAAACTGAATGTAGAATGTATTGTGGTCTTCCAAATTTCTGTAAACTCTTGTCCAGTATGACAGAAAAAAACAATGATTTTAGCATGTAGTCTTTATCTTATGTTGCACAAATTATTACTCTGAAACTGTATTGCAGTTCTTTTCTGTCTGCTTCACTTTCTAGACCCACATACCAGCACTAAATGTACCTTTATTGGCAGCCATAGCTCGCATTCATGGGCAATAGCTTTATATAGCACCAAAACATTATAAGAAGTGGTTCCCAAAGTTTTGTTACTTGTTTTTAATGCTTTTTTTTGTATTTAAATGTGTAGTGGCTTTTAAATAGTTACTCTTCCAAACTCTACTCTTGTTCTCCCTGGCTCCGGCTGTAACAGGTGGGCAGTAACCGTAAACATCCGTGTGCTACTCAGCTGCTCCATTATCTGCTGCTGCACTGGCTAATAGACTTGTCCATATCGAGTAAAAGGGCTCTAATCTTATTGTGATCAACCATATACTTAATCACAATTTAACTTCAAAATTGAATTTAAATTCAATTTTTGGCACAGCCCTACTATTGCAATCTGCCAAATTTCTGAAAGTAGTTGTCCAGCATGACATCACATTTTCGCAAGCAGGACAGTCTGGTTCCTGTCTCAAAGGGAAGCGTTCCTCTCCAGTCAATTTGGAACTGACCTATCACAGCCGTTTATCTGCAGCATCTTACGAATGTGGAAGCTCACCAAGGTAGTGCTGGCTACCGAGAAAATTTAATAACTTCTTTGACCGGCGTTTAGTGCTTTCCTTTGTTGCCTGTTGGTTCTGCTGAAATCCTCGTTGTTCAGTTTTCTGTGTGATTTTATTCTTTGTGTTGTTTCCATTTTAACAACAGTAAAGTCCCGCTGATGCCTGTTATAGTTCTGCCCACAGATATGAGCCTTAAGTGAGGGGACACCACAAACCTCTTTGTATAGAATAGGAAAAGAGTGCCTTTAACATTAATTGAAGCTGTAACAGAAAAAAATAAATATTGAGCCACTTGCTACTTTTTTCTACCCAGGCACTGGGTTTGCCTGGAAAATCCAGACTGATATGTCTCTGTGTTATTCTACAGAGAAATATCAGTCTGGTCACCACGCCGTCTGCAGTGGTTTACTCAAATCCAAACCGTACCGTGCATTTTGACTGGTTTATTTAAGTCACGTGTTCTTCGCGAGCAGCGTCGTCTCCTCACCGACAACAATCAAGATGGCGCACCGAGGAGCCGAGAGTTTGTTTCATTCAGCGGTATGGTACGGTAAAGGCGACCAGACTCGGATGAGTCTGGAATTTCCAGGCAAGCACTGGGTTAGTTGCCATTTCCTAAAACTATTTTGTTATTGCACAATTTGACAATTTTAGTACCTAATATTAAGATACTGAGAATGTATTGCAAAGCTAAATGATGCCTACCTTTTCTGACAACCATAGCTTTAGCTCTACACAATAGCTGTTTCACTTTTAGAGGGTTGACTTATGACCCTTTTTTTCTTTTTATGTACCTGGACTTGATGCCTGCATAAAGAAGACCTTGTAGCTGGAGTTTTGTCAATCCAGTCCAATAATAATGGCCTTAATACTTTTAAAACACATTTTATTACATGGCCAAGAACATGTTTTTAGTTTCAAGACCGCTACTCTTCTGAACAGCTTCACAATTCATAAATATATGTATGTTTACTCATAACACACAACAAACAGTTTTCTTAATGCTAATCCCGGTCACAGGTCATGGACTGCCACAGAATAACACACATGCTCTTCCAATAATGCTGCTTTACTGCCTGTGAAACTGCCACAGCCATTATCCGCTGCTCTGACCCCCTGACCTTCACTCCGCATGTTTCCAGCACAGATAACTCTTAATGCTCTGCAACAATGATCTTCCAATCAATAATCATAAAGCAGAGGAAGCAAAGGGGTGCCGCTCAAGTGTCACATCCCTGCCAGATGACAATGTAAGGCTTTCATCAGCAGCGTGTCCCTAGTGATGGCTAATTAAAACACCTGTCATTGTGTATCGTGTGGCATCAGGAGTAATAATGGTGTTAGATGGCGAAGGAGAAGGAGGTGTTTTTCACTTCATTGCTTGTCACGGTAAAAAATATTTTCTTTCAAGGATTATGGAAGACTTGTTATTAACCTGTAAGTAAAGGTGCATTGTGTAAAATGCTGTGGTGTATTATTTAACTAAATGGAAAGCATTGATCACAACTTAAATCTTTCCCAGGTAGCTAGGATATAATCATAATTAAATTACACTCTTTGCGATTGACAGATAGAGCTGTGAAAGTAGCTATTTTAGTTCAATTACTTCCTGCTACTATTATCTCTCACATCATTCTTGCATAAAAGTTACTGTCAAGAGAAATGTAAGATACCACCAGAAGTACTTTCATGTTAGTCAAATACACATGCATTCATTTTTAAAAGGGCCATAGAGCAAAATTGACTTTTCTGAACTTTCTACCATGTTATAATAATGTTACCTTGTCAAAACATTTCTGGAGTTAGGTTTTGTTTCATTCACGCCTGTTTAAGGAATCCTGTTTTCTCTGGCACAGCCATTCTGAGGCTTAAAAACGCTCAGTTGCACGAACCTCCGCCTCTCTTACAAACCCCCGCCCACTCCAGGAAGCACTGACCAATCAACAAGCCCTCTTTTCATTCATTTCTCCCAAAAAACAGTGTACAGATCTGATTTCACCGATTCATCATCATACCAAAAGTTTAAGGGAATAAATAGCTTTTTGTTTAAAAGACGGCAACTCTCTGCTGGTCTCTTCACCTGTTTCTTTTTAGCATCAGTAGAGTAATTATTAGTAATGATCTCTTTTAGTCACATAGTTATTAGAGGTTGTAAAACATGCAATACTGTTCTAGAGGTGACCTTTTAAAATGTAAAACTTGACCACTTTGACAAAATAGTAATATAGGAGTATAAAGGGCCCATATTATGCTTTTTTAAGCTTTTAAATATATATATTAACAATCATAATATATATTTGGACTTATTTGCATCAACATTTTGTATTGTGTGTTTTCTGTTGGGGAGCTGTTACTTTCACTTTGCAGAAACCACTTGGATTAGGTGTCACCAGCAGCTCCCACTTCACTGCAGGCCTCCGTCCCAAGACACTACAGCCTCTTCTTCATCTGTTTTTTAATTCACACATGAGTGAAGTTGGGAGGATTTGAGTTCAGACATGAGAGGAGAATCTAAACAGTGGGGGATAGACAGGAAATGGCTAATTCGCACGGCTATTAGCAACATGAAGCTAAGAGATTGATAAATGACGTGACGACCTTGTAGTGGCCACGGTTGATGTGCTGAAATGATCAGGATGAGTCCAGTGACCATGTATGTGCTCTAGAAACACACAGGAGAGCTTCCTGGAGAAGGCGGGGTTTCATGTGTCTAGAGCTGTGAAGCCGAGCGTTTTTGAGAAGGGCAGCGCGTCTACATACAAGATTATTAAAATGTGTGCATGTGTATCAAAATGCTTCTATGTTTTTGAGGTGGAAACAACATTATAACATGGTTAAAAGCTCAGAAAAGTCAATTTAGCAGAATAGGAGAGATTTAAGCTGAAGATTAAAGCTAACTTTTTTCCTAACTTCTAAGTTTAGCTTTAGGCCAATGCCAACCAGTAATTATGTCCCTCGTTTTAAATAAATTCTTTCATTGGCCATATTTTTATCTACCTTCTGTTTGCCTTCTTTTGCTTTTTTATACCTCTATACTTCCTCTGAGGTTAGATGTCTTCCCAGAGATTGTCTCTTACCAAAATTTAGGACAATGTCGCAAATGTTCCTACGACCGTGGTGAAGCACAGCAGTTAGGCAGGTACATATTATTATAATATGCTGTGCTATTACCATACACTCTTTGTTAGCGTGTGCTCAAACTGACAGCAAGTCTTCTCAGGCTGTGTATAACTGAAACTGTACATTTTATAGTAAACATCAGTTGCTCGGGTGGAGATACATGCAGTATCAAAGCTCTTCAACAAATCATATATACTGCATCTTAAATATTCAAAAACTCTCCAATATATTCCACCCAGTACTATATTTACTCAGATCAGCAATTAACCATGTTGCTGATAAGAAGAATCTTCTTTAACTTGAATTATTTATACTCCCTGTAGTCGAGGATACATTCAGCCTTCAATGGGAATATCTGAGTATGTTGTGAAAGGGTATAGAAGATAAAGGGCCCATACAAAACTACAAAAAAAAAAAAAAAAAAAAAAAAACTCGTGTCCCATTATAATAACCACTGACAACATATCAGAAATGACCAGTTTTGTAACAGATGCCATTGAAAGAGTTCCATTTTTTGGAGTTGGGGCTAAGATGGCGGCGTCCAAATTACACTGGCAGCCAAACAAGTTCTGAAGTGAGGGTGCAGCTGTGTCCCAAAAATCTGCCTAGCGACCACGCTCGGCATTGTCACCGAAACTCACAGGCTGAAGGCACATAAAGCTTTCCCACTTAACACTGAATAAATCAAGGATTTAAGTGAACAGCAGATGACTGTGTGGGTGCTGCACTCATGTACTGTATAACTACTTCATATACTGTAGATGTGAAGTTATATGCTAAGCAGAAGGAATGTTCACTTGCTAAGTAATTTGATACACTTGATCTGCTTCTAAATACAAATATTAACTAATCACATGGCAGTTTAATATATTTAGGCATGCAGATATGTTCACGATTGGATCAGCATCACATAAATATTCTCTTTGATACTTTTAGAGAGCTAGTATTTTTCCATTTGGTAGTTGTCAACAAACTCCGAAAGAAGCAGAAGCAGACTACAGACTCAACTGTTCTAGATATACGAATATTCACAGCATGCATAGAGCATTAGGTTGGTCATTGGTGAAAAACACAATTAATATTGCCCTTCTTTGCTTTTTTTGAAATATGTTGTCTCAAAAATACAGAAGGTTTTATATGATAAGCTTTCATTTAGCTGTGCCTTTCACAAATTTAATACAAGACATGCAGTTGTTTTACTCTTCCAACATTAAATAGGAACTCAGGACCAAAAACAGTTATTTTTCAGGGAATTAAAGCATGGAACTCCCTGCCCTCATATATTTTAAATGCATCAACTACTAAAGTAAAAAAAACAAACAAAAAAAGCTAATCATCACTATCATTTTTAAAATCTCTAATGTATGTTTATGTTGGTGGCAAAGTAGGCAGCATGTTCACCTCACAGTATTAGTAGCAATAGTATTGGTAGTAGTAATAGTAGTGGACGTGGTTGTAGAAGCAGTAGCAATAGTGGTGGTGGAAGTAGTAGTATTAGAAGTGGTAGTAGTATTGGTAGCACTAGTAGTAGTAGTGAGAGTAGTAATAGTAGAGGTTTGGATAGAAGCAGTAGCAAAAGTGGTGGTAGTACTGTTAGATGTCATAGCAATAGTAGTATTGGTAGTAGAATAAGTAGTAGAGGTGGTGGTAAAAGAGGTAGCAATAGTGGCAGTAGTAGTAGTAGTAGTATTAGTAGAAGTAGCAGTAGTAATGGGTGTAGAGGTAGTGGTAGTAGTAATATTAAAATGGTAGTAGTATTAGTAGCAATAGTAGTAGTGGCGGTTGTGGTAGTAGAAGCAATAGTAATAGTTACGGTAGTGGTAATAAAATGTATTTGTGGATATAATTTACACACGAGTCAAAGTCATATTTTACAAATTTTCACTTTTATTCAAGTATACTTTTAGTAAATTATTTTACTTCTACATGAGTAATATTTTTAGGTAAACATACATTTACTTGAGCACAGATTTATTGTACTTCTTTCAAACCCTTTTACAAAATACTGGACTGTCTATTTTATCCCCAACTATACTTTAACATGTGTACAGCAGATAGTTTTAAAGGCTGCCCTCCACCAGGAAGAACCATTCTCTGAGTAAATCTGTACACTGGAAGCGGTCCAGACTGCTGGCAGCCATATTGGTCCACAGCTCTGCAGAGTGTATCAGTGAGCAGCTCTATTACTGTAGCCTCAAGTTATAAACACTATAGTTCATCTGTAAGCTCTTTTTCACCACAGCTTATCCTATTGCTAATGATACTGTTGAGTGTATATGTGTCCAAGGTTATAGCTCATATATCTACTGTATATATCAGCTACATAGAGTGCTTTATGGAGTACTTGTACTTCAAAAGCAAATATGTTATAAGTATTTAGCGTCATAATGAGAACGAAAGATCTTATTGTTGCCACATCCAATCATTTGCCTCCCAGCATGCCCTTACTGACCCAACCCTCTCCATTTATCTAAGCTTGGGACCAGCACAAGGAGTACACTGGTTCGTGACCCCTTGTGACCGGATCATAAAGGGGAAAGAAGCTGATTTAACATACATTTTGGGAAGACTGATGATTTTTATTCAACCAATTGTGTACCAAGGACAAACCTGCCCTAAGACTGGGATTTGAACCAAGGTCTCCCTTTTAGGAGTCATTCCCCTCCCTTATTGAGCTAACTTCAGCACCAGTCTTGTGTTCTCAGTAGTAGTACAATTAGTTGTAATAGTAGAGCCAGTCGTATTAGGTAGATTTTATGCAACTGAAAATAAAAAAAACAAAGGAATGAACTCGAAACATCTAATAATTTTACTTTAGTAATGACAAGTCTTACTGTTACTGTACTGATAATGTTTACTCGACAAGTAGCTCAGTGGGTTAACAAGTCTTCTTATGGGGCAGACAGTTGTGAGTTCAAACCAAGGTTCAGTGTTTAAAACTCTACCCACTGCCAGAAATTTAAAAATGCTGGAAAAGTGGACAGAAACCAGACAGAGGGAAGAACTGAGGGTGGAGCGAGGCCTGGTCCTATGACTGTTTGGAGGGGCTCTTTCAGTCAGATTGGCTTAATCTGGCCATACGAGTGCACACTCCCCTTTATGGAACCAATTTTATGTTTTTCATAGCAAGTTTTATGGAACAGCCTTCACACTATCACATGACGCACAATTACCAAATCCTATGAAAAACACCAGCAAATACTAGTCCAATTTCAATATCAATATGACATTTAAGTAGGCCTTTTTCTGTGTAATTTCAGCGCGCATTAGCTTTGACATTCTCTCTGAAATTCCCTTTATTCCACTTGTCGTCCTTTTCATCTGAACACAGCTCATGGCCATTGTAAATTAAAGCGCTTGTTTTTTCAGGTGGCACCTCTCCATAACTCCGACTACTTCTGTTTGTCATTGTTTGTTTGCCGAGTGCTAATGCTTGTGTGTGTGTTTTGTACTTGAATGGCTAATGTTGAAGGCTAAAAGCTGCTCCACACTGGATGGGGGCGGTTCTGCCTCAGGATGAGTCATCGTGTGAACAGCTGAAGGTGCTACAGCTATATGCAGCAGCCTGGAGAGCACACTTGTTACATCAAAATGCCCACTTGTACTCGCAGTCTTCAACCATGTTGCAAGGCTTTAGTGCAACAGCGCAGTATTATCTTATCCATACATCAAACCCATTTCACAAGACGTCTCCTGACAAATTTCACAGGGGGTGCAATTATTGAAAGGATCACCAAGACACTCCCTTCACTGGTCAATAAGTCTAAGCAACCACACATTTTGTTGCATTTTAATCCTGGTTAGCTGCCATAACAATACCACTTCTAACCAGGAGACGTCAGCAGTTAACAAAAATAATCATCGGTTTACCATAAATACTTCATCATGGGACTAGGGGACAGGGACTATGGGCTCGGACTGGACTTGCACTGAAAACTATAAACTAAGTCTAGTGTCAAGCAGAGGAAGGCTGTGAGCAAGAGTTTGTAGATAAAATCAAACAGTGAACACTTGCCTCTGTCCTGACTCCTGAGCAGTGCTGTCTGACAGACTGCTGTTTGTTTACAAGAACATCGTGTCCATTGACATAAAGATGGAGTTCCTATACACAGTCATTGCTCATGGCACCTGTTTGAGCGGCTTTTTGTTCTCAGACAAAACTAATGTGATCCAGATAAAAACTTAGTTATCTGTCACACTTTAGAGTGATTAAACAATAAATATGACAATCATTATTGCACCAAGGGCTTGGCAGGGTATTTTTATAAAAAAAAATGTTATTGTGAGCATTTCCACAATATCACAATAAATATCATACCGTGAGGTTAATATCGTGATAATATCATACTGTGAGATTTTAGATCGTTACATCTGTACTTACATGTGTCATCGACTTGGTGTCCCGAAAGACTCAAGTCTTGCAAGAAAGTGGCACAAGTTACCCAACCAACAAGCTAGTGGTGGCTTTATTTCTCCATTTTTGTCATGGCAGAGTGGCCAAATGGCAGAAAAAATGTGCACAGATTCAATTCAATTCAAGTCAATTGGATTTGTGTGTATTTATGCTCAAACCCACAATCTCCTTGCTGGGAGGCGGGAGCACTAACCACTCTGCCCCCTCCATTGCGCACAATGATGTAAAAACAGCCAAGAAACAAGAAAAGTTACTGAGTTTCACTTTAATAATTTTCTCTCCATGCTCTCATCATTTTATTTGCTCCATCTTGTTTGAACTGTGGTACACTGAGTGCATATTTAGGGCTGAGATCATTTTGACTTTTTTCATGATTCATTAACGCCACATTTTGCTCTGCCCCAGACGCTGAGCCTCTTGTGGACTTGCAGATCTCACAAACTTGTCATCCGAGTTCAGAGCCTGTAGTCCAACTCACACTCCACACAAGGAGCCTCGGCCTTGGTGCGAGTGACTCATGGCACAGTGTTATGCAAACTTAACCGAGTGCTGCGAGTCCTTGTTCTGAAACACTGGCAATGAGGAAAATCAGCGTTTGGGTAAATGAAGGGTTGTCATTAAAAGCAACAAACAATGGACTGGAACAATGAAAATGCTAAGAATACCAACTGCTTCTTTTGAAAACAAGCAATAAATTCATATTTCCGCTTCAGTGAGCTAGAAATCCTTTTTTAGACCACTTAGTCAAAAATCAGTCATGCTTGTAATAATGCATTTAGACATATACTAGGATAACCATTGACTTGTTTTATCACTTGATTGGAACACAATCCAACCTCTTTTTTAGTTTTAATTATACAAAGTGTTTAAAAGGACACAGGAGACAGAGATGTGCAAAAAGTCCAAAGTCATTTTTATCGATTTTACCTTCTGTGATTTCTGAAGTCTCCTCTGCCCAAAGTAACAAAGGAAAAGCAGACCAAACAGAACAAAAGGATGTACCAACCCAGGACAAGGCTATAGGCTGTCAATACACCACCACCCACAGGGGACAGAGTGAGGGCACCTGACAAGACATCTTTATTGGTGAGACAGCTAGCAAGTGAGTAGCCAGATGGACTCATTTATACTCCCATTTTATACGTAAATAGATCCGTCCTTTCCAAGTATTTTGTGACAGCATTCATACTTCCAACCATTTTCTATGTCAGTGTTAATAACCAGAAGGAGGTGATCAGTGACAGTCAAAAGATTTTACCAAGACGGAAGAAAAAGAGTAATAACCACAACAAACATGGGGGCACTGACGGAGGTTTTTACATCACATTTATTAGAAAGGAGCTAAGAAAATGAGGCGAAAATAGCAGAGATCTGTTCAGTCATTGGGTGTTTCTCATTTGCCAGGACCCTTCCTCTGGAGTCGACCACTCCGAAGCAAAGCCGAGTGTCCTGCTAACGCCGCATCTGACCGCTTTTGGAACATGCTCGGAAGTGTGTGTCATGTGATCAAATAATGCGTAATAAGAACAATAAACAACAATAAAAAGCTACTTCTTTACAAGAGGAAAAGGGTTAGACAGCAGAACGTGAACATGTTTTGTAGGTTGTCCTCATGTACCGTCATTTTGGTATGAAAAAAATAAAGATCTTAAAAAATGCTTAGAAAATAGTAGTCATAGTAAACAAAATCATGGCATATCATTAGCAGAATTTAATGTACAACAAAATAAGTTAAAATTAAATAATCAGAAACAGCAAAAACTATTAGACAATTAATTATGACTTTCCTCGATGCAAAGCCCTAAATGTGCTTTTTAAAAATGTCTTTTTATCCTGTTATGTGGGGCACAGTAGTAGTATATTTTATAGTATATTTTCTTTTATATTGTAAGTATAAGTTTGCAAAAAATCAAAGTGGTTGCTGTGCATTGTGGGCAATTTGCAGAAAGGTGAGGCCACAGAGGATCCACAGGTGCATCCTTCGTGAATTAGCCAAACGGAGGAAACGAGCTCTGGATAGGCTTGGGGGATTTAACGATTTTGGACAGCACTTAGTGAGGCACGTGGATCAGCGGTCAGTGCATGTATTGCTCCGTTCGTCTGTATTTGCAAGCTCTGGGGAAATGGACCAACGTATGAACTAAATGAATGCAGAAGACAGACAGAACACTCTGTCAGTATCCAAATGCATATTTAACGTTGAGTATAAATGAGCATTTACAAAACCAGCTTGATGATGGCAAGCAAGGTGATTGGATGAGTGACTAACTACCAATCTAATCCAATCAAAGAACACCATGTTGTATAGATTTTTTTTTTTTTTTTTTTTTTTTTAATCTTTTGGCTGCTCCTTATTTGGGGTTGCCATTTTTTTTCTTTTTTTTTACCTTTTTTTTGCTTTATTTGCAGTCGAGAAGTGACAGGAAATCACAGGGTAATGAGTTGGGAGAGACATTCAGCTCCACATGAGCCCATTATAATGGAAAATATAACAAGAGAGACCATTTCTGGGCCCCTCTCTGAGCCAGAGGCCTGGGACAATAGACCCCTTTGCCCCCATCCCTTTGTTGACGGGTGTGACCCCAGCTGTATACTAGTGATCGAACTGACAGCCGATCACATGCAAAAACAATGGCTTAAGTGGACAGGATGGATTTCACTGATTTTTTTTCTTTTAATAAGAATCCAACTGCTTTGATAAAACTAATATCTATAACCGTTGACGTGAACTTAGCGGCACAGTGGCACAGTGGTTATTGGATGGGGCAAATTCAGAGAACAGATATCCCTAAAGGGGACAAGTCTACCTTAGATAACATAACCCTGCACAAAGGCACTTCCCTTGTAATTTTTTGTGTAAGTCTTTAAAGTAAAAATGAAGTCTTGGTGCAATGTATTAATGTTAACCAAAATGTTAAGGCTCGTTAAGGAATTTGATATTTCCAAATGCTGTGACCCCATGGACACTCCTGTTCACTGTTAGAAGTAGCAAACAGTTTGTTCAAATATTAGAAGTGGCAGTAGCAATGATCGGGCATATTTCACCTGCAGTACTCAGAGACATTACATGACAGAGAAGGGCATGTGTTCCCGCACTTTTTGACTGTGTTGCAAACCCAATGAAAGCTGTTGGCACTTTGATTTTGAAGGCCATCCAAAGCTATTATTTTCATTGTCAACAAAGTCTCCTAGAAGCAGAAGAGAGCGCATCTGACGCTCCTTAAATATCCTCCCGAGGTGAGCAGTCATCTTCACTGATGAGAGCAATCCTTGCATTTTAATTATGATGCTGCATTAACTACTGACTTTTAGTTTAGGAGCTTATTAAAATGCTTTGTAGCAAATATAAATCTGAGTGTTGGTCAAAGTCCTTTGGGCCTATAGGTGCTATGAAATACAGCCTTTAGAGGATGATGTGTTGTTATTTATTTACTTTACCCAAATTTGATAAGAAACATTGTAGCACTAAATGAGTACAGTTATTTTGAAATATTGGAAAGCTTTTCCTCCACATGAACACAAATTACACAATATTACACAAATTTCCTCGTGGTAGTAGCTCAGTAGGTAAGTGGAGGTAGAGATGTTTGCCCACTAACCAGATAGCTGGAAGTTTGATCCTCGCTGCAGGCATTGCATACCGCCGTTGTGTCTTTGGGCAAGACATTTCATCCACATTGCTTATGTATGAATGTGTTTGCGTGCTTGTGTGTTCGGTGGTCAGAGAGGGTATAAACTCAGAATGGCCTGGCCTGTCTCTGTCACTCTGTCACTAGCTCACCACCACTGAGTGTGACTGAGGAAGCTTGAAAACAGCATTATATAATAATAATAATAATAATAATAATAATAATAATAATAATAATAATGTTCATACAGACATTTGAGTAACTTAGGTTTAGCTGACATGTTTACAAGGAATGTAAATAAGGGATTTGAGTTCAGACATGAGGCGAATGTCCAAGTGCTTGTACAGTGGGCGGTGGGCAGAGCCGTCATACAAAACTGTATTATTAGCACGGTTATTAGCAACATAAAGCTAACAGCTGAATGAGCTGACTCTGTAGTGACATCGGTTTAAGGGGCCATTGAGGCGACAATGCGTTTGGCCGAATCCACAAAGGTTTGGCCTTTTCTTTACAGAAAGGCGGGGTTTTTCTTTTCTGAATCCACAAACTTTTGGCAAAGCTGGAGAAGGTGTTTTGATCTCACAGCGGGGAGCCGCTCGGAGCCGCTACGCTCTCAGGTAAACTGTGAAAACACCATACTCACTGAAAATGATTACATAGCAGCCCCAATCTGAACAGCGAGCAGCATGTCATCGGAACGCGATGACAGACTATGAGGCTTTACTGTCTCATACGTTCTTATTTACTCCAGTAACTCCTAGTAATATATGAATAATTATTGACTTTTACTGAAGACTTAACGAGAATGGCTCCAGAAAACCACAAGATCCAAAAGTAGTAGGTAAGTTTCAGACAGAACTATGATTTCCTCTGCTGTTTACTCACTGTGTGGTGGAGAGCATTTGCAGGGCCCACAGCGCCGTTTGCTGGACAAACATGGGTACTAGAGATTACACACACTTGAGCATTTTCGTGTAAATGCGAATCAGAGGCAGTGTGACTGTTGCGTTGTTGTGTTAACGGGATCTAAGACCTGATATTGTCAGTACGTGCATTTGAAGGTCAGGTGACAGTGTATATGTGCTTTAGAAACGGGCAGGTTTGCTTTCTGGAGAAGGCGGAGTTATGTAGGTCTGATGTAAAGTGGTGAGACTGAGCGTTTGCGGCTCTTGAGAAACTCAGCCCCAGCATACAGGATTACTCAAACAGGTGTCAATGAAACAAAATGCTACTCCAGGCAATGTAGATTTTTTAGAAAAAAACATGAGCCTTTGATGACATACACAAGGATATAGTGCCAACTGTAGACCATAGTGTAAACCTATTGAGTCATAAAACCTTACTGACAGACAACTGCACCAAAACAAACCCAGACAACTCATTAGTCCACACAGTTCTCCTGTATTCTCCTTCTGCAGGGTGTATGTATAATGCAAAGGTCTCTGGCTCCACTGCTGAGGGAAATACCCCAGGATGGCCCCTCTACATCACATTTGCTTTGACTTTTATGCAACACGCTCCAGCCATGCTTCAGTAACCAGACTGCACCTGTGAATAAAGAGCAGAGAGGATAGACTTGTAACAGCAGGTCCAGTGTTAAAACAAGAACATACCAGCCCCTGTGGAGGCGGGGCAAAGATGCCCAAAGGGATGGCAATGTAGTGCAAATATCCAGTTCCGTAATGTTTGCAGTAGGAATTTTAGACATTCATTTTTAATATATCTAGTTCAAAGGCATCATTTAGCTCCTAGTCTCCCAGTGTAAACATTAATGGCTTAATCCTTCTTGCAGATAAAGAGGCCTATAAACAACATAGACCTCTGTAATGATGCATACAACTTAGATCAATTTATTTAGCAGAGTTGGAAAAGAGCATTCTCAGCTCTGCACACCTAAATGGAACTACTTTATCTTTTTGGTGTAATGTTTGCTGCTTTGCTAAACCTAAATATAATTTTGCATTTATTTAACCAGCTATGGTAGCCTTGCAGTGACATGCTGTTTATGGAGGTACCCCCTGCATACATTTTATTTGAGTTCTTAGAACAAACTAAGCTTCTGCTCTGGATGTACAAGGACTGGACAGGCAACTTTTAGTCAAATATCATTTTATTCTGTAAAAAAAAAAAAAAAAAAGAGGGAATGTGGTTGATGTACCGGTCTGTGGAGAAGAAGAGGCTGAGCCGAAAGGCAAAGCTCTCAATTTACTGGTCATTCTATGTTCCTACGGTCACCTATAGTCTTGACTGAAAGCACAAGATCCCGGATACAAGCGGCTGAAATGAGTTTCCTCCGCAGGCTGGCTGGGCAGTCCCTTAGAGATAGAGGAGGTCAGTTACCCAGCAGGAGCTCGTAGTAGAGCTGCTGCTCCTCCACATTGATTGGAGCCATCCAAGCCAGCTTGGGCATCTGTTTTGGATACCTTCTGGTAGGGCTGCACAATATAGAAATTAATATGCTATATTCCATAACCATGTTGAAAATTGTGATAACAATATTATTGCAATATTTTAAAATGGGGCCTTTTCTGACATAGAAAGTTAAATTAATTTAAACAGTAATGTAAGTCCCTATATTCACAAGTCAAAACAGCCAGAACAAAAGGTTTAAAAAGCAGTCTGGACTTGGACTTTTTAAAGTTAAAAACGTTTCCAGAATTGAGAAAGCTTCTTGGATAAGAGGTGAAACATTTTCAACTTTAAAAAACAAATCCAGATGACTGCTTTTTAAACCTTTTGTTGTGATTCAATTAGCCTGGATGAGAGAGAGTCTTCACAGACAAGTCACAACAGCATCAAAATCAATACATAACACAGACAGAATAAAACAAGGCTAAATTTTGACTTAAGTAAGGAAATTACCAGTGAAATTGGACTTTTGTTTTACATTTTTATTTAGTCACAACAGATTTTCTTTTAAGCCTCTGGTTGGAAAATGATACTTCAGTGTAAATCAGATGTAAGACTATAGTGTTATTGAGATATATTTAGATTCTAGCGATAGGGATATTGTGTATACTGATACTGCAATAACTACAATTTTATGATATATTGTGCAGCCCTACCTCCTGGACACCTCCCTGATGTTCCAGGCATGTCTCACTGGAAGGAGGCGAAGGACTGGCCTTGGTACGCTTTGGGATTCCCTGGAAGAGCGAATGAGAGCCAGCCGTGGATAAGCAGTAGAAGATGGACAGGTGAAAATAATACAAAAATATTATATAAATATTATAAGTTTTGCTTTTGCAATTGTAAGAATCGTCTCAGCAAAATGATTGTTAGGAACAACCACAGTCCTTTCATACGCAGATCAAGAGGGCTATATTTCCATGTGTGCTAGGCTAACTTCCTGTTCCTGCTGCTTTGTCTGCATGCAGCTGTCGGACTCTGTGATTTGAGTTGACATCATAGCACTCATTGCCGACAATGCTATGCCTAGCTTGGTGATGTGCTGTTGTGCTGCGCTGGCACAGATACATGAATGGGTTTTTGAGCGACATGCTGAGCCCAGTGTATCCTATCTGAAAAGGGCTTTACTATGATCTCTGTACTGAGTAAAAACAAACAAGGTTAAAGTTTTTTTTAACCTTGTTTGTCATGACTGCGATAGCCTGGAGGACTGACAGTCTTCAGGGACATCTCTACTGAATAGTGCACATTTAAACAGCATTGTCATTCACTGGTTCAGGATGTGCCTTATATTTCAGAACAGACATCATAAGGGTAACCGGTTTTTGCCTCTTTTTCTCTAAGTCCTGAGTGAAAGTGCTAAGTTCCCTGCCTGTGCTCCTGTCTGGTGCCTGTCTCAGCCGGTGCAGGGATCACACAGACTGGAAGAAGGATAATCCTCATTGTGCTAATCTCACACACTCGCCTCTGGGAAGCTCCCCTCACCCTGCTCCCAGTTACCACAAATCACAACCCTACACTGCCATTCAGAGTACTGCAGCTCAACAAGCCGCCATGATTCAAATGAGAAGGGACAACCGCGGCGGCCGGAGAAGTGAGTCATTTGAGTTTTGTCCATACTGGGCCCTGGAGGTACCGACATGACGTACAGGCTGCAGTAGACGGTGAGCTGAGTGGAAGATGTCCAGGAATAGCAAAGCGCTCCAGAGATTTGTAATGAATTAATGTGGTCATGAGTGCATGTAGTTTTAATTTTAGTGGGCTTAGAAGAAACTATTTTTATTTTGTAAAAGTTAACAATAATAATAATAATGATGTGATGTGGCTGCCATTTTGCACAATCACACTAACACATTCATACAGGTAAGGTGGGTGAAGTGCCCAAGGACCCAATGGCAGAATGCAGTGGTGGTAGTGAGGATTAATCTGCCAACCTAACACTCCAAGATGTTTTGAAGCGGTAACTCAGTAACTTGGCACATTTTTTTGCTGTTTTGTCTTATTTTCTTCCATGGAGCTCCCCTACAGTTTAGAGTAAGCACTATCATCAGTACTTACAATTCCAGTTGAGTCCTGTGTGATCCCTCACTCTTCCTTTACCTCTTTACCCCACTGCTTATCTGTATATATTTTTTTCTGCTATTTGCTCACTCAGGCACAATGCAAAGCAAGACTCGAGACTTCTGTGATGTCGGGTCAGCGACATTCATACTTGCAAGTGTCATTTTGGGCCCAGAGACACCAGGGGGCGATGTCAGATGCTTCATTTACCCCACAACAATTCATTTAACCATCACTCAGACTCCAAAACTGTTTTTTTTATAGTACAGAATTTACTAAATTCTGTTTTAAACACTGGGTAAGTTGCATAGACCAGCAACACAACCATTCACTGGTTAATTGGCAACCAATCATGATTGAACAGTTATTGTTAAAATAATCTCATTGGTTCTTGGTTAAAAAAACGGCCAATTAAATTACACAGAAGAGACAAGATTTTCACTCTAAGGAAAGGGGTTCAAATTACTTGAGAAAATAGATTTTCTCATATGTATTCCTTTGAACTGTTTGCCTTCAGGGGTTGCCACAGCAAATAATCTGACTCCATCTCATTCTAACCTCTGTACCCTCTTCTCTCACACTAACTAACTTCATGTCTTCCTTTCATCCATAAAGCTCCTCTTTGGTCTTCCTCTACACCTCAGCTCCAACCTCAGCAACTTTTGACTGATTTATTCACTATCCCTCCTCTGTACTTGTCCAAACGATCTCAGTCTGACCTCTCTGACTTTAGCTCCAAAACTTCTACCATCAGCTGTCCCTCTGAAGTAGGATACAGAAGGGGCTGCTGATAATTATGGGTGGGTGGGCCATTGGGATAGCATCTCATAGCACCTCTCCAAAGATCTGAGCTGGCATTCAAACACTAGTGACATTGTGAAAAAGGCTCAGCAGCATCTCTTCTTTTTTAAAAACTAAGGGAATTCACTTAAAACAAAACTATTCTTTTTAACTTTTGTCAGTGTGGTATTGAAAGTCTTCTTACCAGCTCTATTACTGTGTGGCTTGGTAACCTCACTGTGAAAGAAAAGAAAACTTTAAACAGAGAAGTTTGCTCTGCTGCAGGACCATAGGCTGTGACCTGCCAGTCCTAGAGACTATTTACAAATCTATACGTTTGATGAGAGCTTTACAGATCATCAATGATCTCTGGCCGCCCTGCTGCCAAGATGTTTGACCGCCTTCCCTCAGGGAAAAGATATTGTTCTATTAAATGCACTACATCTTGCCATGCTAAAAGTTTTTTTTCCACAAGCTGTGATGACTTTGAACAATGCACTTTGAAATACCTCAGACATGCACCTTATTGTTTTAATTACCTTTTTTATTGCTATTTATTTATACAGTGTTTTTATTGTTTCTTAGAATAATGTGTTTTTAGAATCTGAAACTGTTTTGTCTGTTTAAATGTTGACAGTGCACTTTGAGCTCATTCAAACTGTTTTACAATGTGTTTTTTTTATTCTGCAAATGGCAAATAAACTGAACTAAACTAAAACTAAAAACAACAACAAACATCTGAATGTGGCACAGTAAAGTGCAAAGTGGTTAGTGGTTGCCCCACAGCAAGAAGGGTTAGATTCCTAGCCCATGTGGGTATTTTTGTGTGGAGTTTGCAAGTTCTCTCTGTGTCTGGGTGGGTTTCCTCCGGATGCTTTGTTTCCCCCAAAGAACCTAAAACATGGACAATAGGCTAATCCTCCAGCTAGGTACTCCAGACCAGGAATCCTGGCTCAAGAGTCCCATGGTCACTGCTCCAGACAGGTTGTCCCAGCAGCAATGAAGAATTGGTTAAATGCAGAGAACACATTTCTATAATAAAATAATTCTAAAATACCTACAAACAAGGTAGTGAACAAGATAAATATTTATGAATATGACCTGAATATGAATCTGAATTCCATTGTTATGCTAGACTATGCTTGATCACTTTGCAAAGTGTTACTCTGTGCCAATCCTGTACATTTGGAGACCAATCCACTCAGTAATTTTTGAGACCATTTAAATTTTACTATTTAACATTTACATTAAATTTTAATAAAACACTTACTATTTTTTGAGACATTTTTGATTTGCAAACTCAGCAAGGGGAAGCCCAGGTAAATGGGAATTAATATACAGACTGCATTGGACCCCGTTTTCAGATAGGCCCTCAGCAAAAATGACCCATCTATAGTGCTGTGAAAACATCTATTTCTTACACACTTTAGACCATAAGTATTCTTGCCTCATAAGTATGATTGTGTGCAATATGCCCCTGACTGATTTTTCAAAATGCAAATGTCCGTAAACTACCTGCTGATTTTCTTAAAGAGCAAAGAAATGGGGGATCATTTAACTTATGCATGGGAGCTGAATCCTCTTCTAAGGGTACAACCTGGTAGAATAGTTGTCATGTTTGTATTCAGTTCACTTCAAATTGCTTATTTTGGCTCAGACTAGTACCACACACAGATCCCAAATCACGTTGTGCAGCCAACATGACTTCAGCACCCTGGAGAGCTCCCCAGTAATCCTTTCATTATCACATCGCTTCTTAGCCACACTCAATTAACGAGAGAGGGGAAAGTGTGTTTTACAGGGGTCCCACCATGTTCACAGCCTCACACACAGGCTGCTCTGCCGGGTCAGTCAAGAGGGAGAGTGGTGTCAAACACATGACCTGTGTGTCCTTACAAACCATCACAGATATGAATATGGTGTATTCCTAGCAATATACTGCTTGTAACAGTATGCAGACATGTATAAGTAAATGTCTATGTTTGATTATTGTACTTTCCACACCTCTGCATTTACAGTCATGGTAAAAGAACAGATGGGTTCAGATTCTTCTTTGCAAGGTGTGTGGTTGACCTAATAAATACTTATTGAATTATTAATGTAGTCACTCAAATTCTAAACTGAATAAACAAAATGCATTCTTTTAATCAGTTGTTTTTCGTTTTAACCTTGTCTCCAAAACCCACAGTTATTGTTCAGAAAAAGGTCATAAATCTGCATATCAAAAATGTGTGGAGTAACATGGCTGCTATCAGAAGCAATCCCGGTTTGCATCAGCAACAACAATGTGAAAGGTGGTAAGGAAAAAAAAACATGAAGCAAGAACTGACAAGTTAGCTGCATTTGTAAAATCGTACAATGGCAAATAAGGCAAAAACTAGCAGCTAGCAACAAGAGTTGAATTTGACTAGCCATACGTCTTTTACCTCAGTAGGCGTTCTAATGTAGATAAGTACTTCGTACTTGTTCAAGTTAAACTTCTTTGGTATTTGGCACTTTGATATAACAGAAACTAGCTGGATTTGTCAGCTTGTCAAATGATTAGGCCACTTATAAATGCCAATGTGCCAAATATAATCATCACTTTTTCCTGTTTATGCTATTTATGTACTTATTGTATGCTGCATAGCATTCACTGGTAGCTGGACATGAGCTTGTACCAATGAGATATTAATTCCTGATCACTTTGTAAAGTGTAGTATAGTATAGTATAACATGCTGATGTGCTTTACTATACTGTACAATACATGTATTACTGTACTATACTATGCTATACTGTTCTGTAGTATGCCAAACTATACTATTCCTCATTATACAATACATGCTACAGTATACTATACTATGCTATATTGTGCTATACTATCTATGCTATCTATGCTAGCTATGTGTTATGCTAGCCTGGAGAGCCAGCCTCTGCTACTTTGTTTCGAAACCAGGACAGTGTGGTTCCTCAGTCAGAGGGATGTGTTTCTCTCCAGTCGATTTGGAACTGTCCTATTACAGCCATTTATCTGCAGTGTGTCTTAAAAATGTGGAAGCTAACCAAGGTAGCGCTTGTCTTTGCCCCATTTGTTCAGGAAGCACGATTTGTCCAGCGAGTACATCTGTGCATGTGCAGACACAATTACTTCCTATAAGGTATTTTTGGCAAATAATAGTGTATTTTACCTATTTTTATAAACTAACTATAATGATTTTAACAAGTGAAACAAATCGCTTTTATTTTTATAGATGAAATAAATATTGAGATAGTTTTTTTTTCTGTTTTTTTATGATGATCTTATTATCCATGGTATAAATAACAATTTACATACTGAGAAAATGTGGGCAATATTGTTTTTCTTGCCATTGTAAAACAAATACAAGTCATCCATTTGTTTTAACAAACAATGTAATGTAAACAATGATTTTTCTCAAATGTTTGCAATTTCACATTCCCATGAACACATCTGCTGAAGGCGACTGCTTCATCTGTTAGCCTTTAGCCACCGTTAGCTTGAACAGGTGATAAAAAGTAATATTGCTAATGATTGCTGGCCTTTTCTTTTAACATAATTTAGTGATAAAGCAACATAAATATTACATTTTTGTTTAACAATATCAAACATAAACTTTATAAAAAGCCTTTAAAAGTACTTGTTTTGCGGAAGTACTTGTGTTTGCACATGCTGCTGTCTCCTCTCCGAAATAAGTACAGAGTTGCTCATATTACGCCATATTCCGGTGTTTTATAGCAAAAACGGTAAACCGCCATGTTTGTTTGGGTCAGCGGTGCGCTGCTTATGTCCCGCCCTTCCTTTCACTGATTGGTTACTCCGCTGGTGCTTGTTCCGCTCATACAAATGAAATTTAAGCAAAGGGGTGCCATACTAATCTCTTTGTATAGAATAGAAAAAGAATTTGTCTGCCCATTTTTTTTTATCTATTTCATATAAATTATCTGCCAATGGAGTAAATGTAACAAGACAGAAATAACATGAAACAAATCAAATAATCTAGCCATGCAAGTTACTCAAATCAAGGTTAATAATCTGAATTCAAGTCATTTTAACTAATGCTAGATTTTTTTTGCTGTGATGTTAAACTTTCTGGGTGCCATTTGTTCACATCAGTTGTACTTCCTAACACTTGGCTCATGTTACTTTATCCGAACAAACGGTGTGCTTTAAAAGTCGGACCTTACCTTGCAGCTGAAATCTCACTCATGTTTACAGGGAGCTGCGGGCCGTCTCCCGGGAACGTTATTGTTTCTGAGGTCCAGAGGTTTGGACTTGTTGACGGAGTGAAGCATTCCCCCAGTGAACCTCGAAAAACACTTCTCTCCCTCATCCCACATGCCAAGCAATCATTTGACCACCCAGACACCCTGCAGAAAATCAATACCGGTGAGAAATCCGTGGCATTGCAACCATCGAATTCATAATATCACCACAAGTCTCGGGCCTTTATATTTTCTCCCATAGAACAGAGAGTGTAGTTGGAGATTTAATCCAGAAGGAGCTAACAGACGTTATGGCAAAGCATTTTATAATTGACAAATACACTTTTGGGCATATAGGAGACCCTTCCATGAGTGACGTATTTGGATAAGTTGTGCACACAGTTTTGGTTAAAAGATTAGTGTTCTTTCGTTTTCATTTTTTCAAGTGAGCAAATTAATAACCTTAATTTAGATGTTTTTGGACAACAGGAACAAATGGTTGTTGTTTATACAGTATAGTTGTCCTATGAATTTATTATGAAATAATAGCACCCAGAGATTCCAGTTTAAGTAAACTGAAAGATCCCATATTATGTTTTTGTCAGGCTTTTTGAAATAGTTTTGGTATGCATTGGCATTTGCTTTGGTATTTCACATTTTATAACATAAAATAATGTATATGTATGGAAAACAAGGTCTTCTTTTAAGTTAGTGTTGTAGTCAAGACCGTACTAATCGAGGCCAAGACCAGTTTGAGTCCAGACTGAACCGAGACCAAGACAAGGCTGAGAATTTCAGGGTTTGAGACTGAGTCGAGACTGAGAGTAACACTAAATAAAAGGGAAAAGTAAAAAAAAAAAAAAAAAATGGTTCAAAAACATTCATGATTATTTTAATGATCTAACACAGGGGTTCCCAAAGTGGGGTCCTGGAGGTGTGTGAAGGTACTGCAGGGAGGCCCCCACAAGTTGTCTATATTAAGTTCATAAAAAGAAAAAGTTTGAAATAAGTACAGTTATATACTTATTTAAAAATAATACTTTAAAACAATTCTTAGCCAACAGTCAGCATTATTTGTAAGTTTTTTATAAAAATCTATGGAGAAAAATATGATATAGTCTTTTGAATAGAGTGATGTTTTATGGTTGGAGGTCCGTGTAGGATTTTCGGAAAATGAAGAAGGCTGCAACAGTCTTGACTTTGGCTGATCTAATGCAACAGACTCCACAAACAAACAGAGACAGATCATTATCCTGGTTTTTCTAATGCGGAAAACTAATTACTCCAAATTTATGAAGAATAGCATTTTTTAATAAGTTTTGGTAAATAAATTCTCTTAGACCGACGCATCTGAGACTGAGACAAAACCGAGAACAACTGGATTCCAGACCAAGACCACGACCGAGTAAAGGTGCAACCGAGACCGAGATGAGACCAAGACTGTAAAAAACTGGTCAAGACTGTAACAACCCCAGAGCAGGCCTAACTTTTACCCCCAGTCCCTCCTGTTTGTGCTTTGTTTGTCGAGCCTTATACGAGCCAGACCAAGACCAGTCTCTGGCACTACAACACTATTTTAAGCACTGTCCAGCATGAGTCCGGTGAATGGGCTTTAAAAACGTGTAGGAGCACTTCCTAATAGGTAGAGCTGTGCTTATAGGTGCTTATAGAAGTACCATGCCTCCCTGCGAATAAGGTAACTGCTATAGTATGAGAGTACAGATTTAAAAGTGTCTCATTCACACTAGAGATTGTGTTTCCTGGTTGGGCTGTGATTAGGTCTGTGACACGCTCTCCACTTATTTAAAAGAGTGTAATTATAGACTTGACCTTTCGGAGCTCTCTCTGCTGTGGAGCTGCTCAGTGTGTTCAGAAGTTGTGATGGACTTTTAATTCATTAATGTCAGATTGAAGAAACCTCAAAAATACATGTTTCTGCTTTGAAATGAAATCTGCATTTTTCAACTTTTCCTCGTAGGGCACACCTTTAATTATGTTTCTAAATATTGTACATAATACCTATGTTGACTCGAGTTTGCAGTATTTTCTTTTCCTCTGCCTCTGCTTCAACACAGCGGTCCAGTATTAAACCGCCGGACAGTCCACATTCCAACATTTCTTCACTTGTGTAAACAACCCCAAAATACCTATTCCAACATAGAACCATGGCCTCAGACTTGAAGATTGTTGATTCTCATCCACTCTTCAGCTGTATACTGTTTCTGTAAATGCTGGAAGGTCATAGACAAAATAAACAATGAAAGACAAGCTGAAGAAAAGGAGAGGGGCGATGTGTGGACCTGCAAACTACAAAAAAAAAAAAAAATTCAAGAAAACAAGTTGGATGAAGTGTCTTGCCCAAGGACACAATGACAGTATGCAATGCTGGTAGCGGGGAACAAACCGTCAGTTAGTGGGTGAACGTCCCTATTGACTGAGCTACTGCCACCCCTTCTGAAATAACTCTTTGTACTAGTAATAATTAGTAGGTCTCATAGTGGGACACAATTGTATTCCATTTGATCATGCTATTGTGACTTTACAGAATTATGGTTATTTTTCTAAATTATTTTCCAATCAACTTTCAAGCACATTTGCTTGCTTGTATTTGCAAAATCGGTTTCATAATTTCATGTAATTAAAACTTTGTTTAGACTTCAAATTAGAAAGACATCTAAATTACAGTGCACCATGACAAGGTGGTTAGCGCTTCTGCAGTAAAAAGATTAGCACATTTGCCTCGCCGCTAGACAGGGCTTCATTTGAGCCGGATCTTGCCGGAACAGGATCCGGAAACTCCCTTATTTTGATGCAATTGGATCCGGCAACTGTTTGCTTGGATCCGGTAACTCAGGCAGAACAAAGTGTTGACTACATTTGACTCTTTTGACCTCCTAAACCTGTGTTGAAGGTTGGAGGTGTAATTACACAGAAATGCATATGTATTAAACATAAAAGCCACGCTTCATTTCCGCGTGAGTGCTTCAACATAGACTGTCCCTGCGCTATAATTCGTGTCTATAGAGTGTACAGGGAATCAGGTGGAAAAGACCTTCACGTCAAACTGAAAGATCTATTCACCACTGTTAACACCAGTGGTGTCTGCAGTGTTATTTCCCCACTGCACCCGAGAGCGCACAGGACCTGGCAGTGCCACGTCAGTTTGTTCTTTTACTCAAATGCATATGGAAGCTAGAGCTAACGCTGATCATGGGTCACAGGATGAGACGCAGGGCCAGTTAATCGCCAGTGTCACTGTTACATAGTCATAGTTACGCAGAGAAACCTTATGCCACGTGCCCTCAATGTGCGCTTTTTATTCCTCCATTATATCCCCTGTGCGCACAGGACATAGCAAAAGCAAAAGGAGAAACATAGGCTGAAAGCTTACTGCTGCTGTGTGCTCACTTTCCTATACTCTTAGAATGGATGTGTTAAATTTCTGCACAGTTTTTGTGTTACTACTATTTTAACACATGTATGTGTTAAAATGTTTATTTAAAATTACACAAGTTGTACACATGAGATGTGTTAAACTATTATCCAATCACAAAGATACCAAGATACCACTCATATGCGTGTCTGAGCGCTACAGTAAACCTGGCCCAGCTCCTGTGCAGCTAACACTGCTCTCCGTTCACAGTTCTCGGTCTGAAGCGACAGCAGCCAGCGGGACTCGCTCTAGCCCAGGGTCAGACTCACCCCCGCCCCGAGAGAGGGACCAGCATGAGACAGAGCAGACGGCAGCACGGTGAGGTGAGCTGAAAGTATTAGTGCTATGTTCAAACTTGTTCGCTTGGTTTTACTGCCGTTCAGAAAGTAGTTTGTTGTTAGCAGCACGCTAATGCTAAACTTATACAATGCTATTATGTCACGTCACCACTGAGCTGGGCGAAGGTTTGGTCTGGTTTAGACCTGGTTTAGAATCAGACTTGACCGGGTTAAGACCTGGTTTAGTCCTGGTTTAGACCTGGAGGGGGGTTATGGTCAGGGGTTAGTGAGTGCCATCTCTTTGACCATGGATGAATTTTTGGTGACCCAGAAATGGTGGGTCAGGGTCTCTGAAAGCCCTAATCCTGGCTAAATTAGACAAAATTGTGAAACATATTTTAAAATGCATGTCCAGTGAATGAAGTCATTTAGAAAAAAAAACTTTTGTTATTGTAAAGTGGGTAAAAAAATATATTTTCCACTAACACTCTGTTTTCTGTGTTACAGGTTGTCAAATGAAGGGGAGTGGGACTCCCCGGACACTTGTGACCATGTCCTGGATGGCAGGGAGATTTCTAAGATGTATCAGCTGAAGACCATTACAGAAATTACTGATGTCTGCAAATGTTCACTAAATTCTGATGCAGAATGTGATAGACTTCTAAAATTTAACGCATATTTTATTGAATTTATTGACAGAAATGAATACCAATGTCCAAAACCTTGACAATAAATGTGAATGAAAATTATGCTGTAGTTCTGGATCATTTGATGCATTATTCAAGCATATAATATAAACATTATATAAAAGCATTACAGATTAGTGTGTTGAAAGTAACACAACATTGTGTTTTTTTTAACACATCTTTGTGTTAAAACATTTAACACACGTAATGTGTTGAATATGCCAACACACTGACTGTGTTGAAAACAACACATTTTGTGTTGTCCTTAACTAGAAACAGAGGTGTGTTAAAATATAACACATTATGTGTTGTTTTTAATACATCTGTTTTAAGAGTGTAGTCTAGACTTTGTTTATACAGACCACAGCTGCATGAGTCTTGCTTCAGACTGATGGCCACACAGTCGGTCTATGACAGAGCGAGTCTACAAAAGCGCAGTAATTATGCATGGCAGCTGATTTCTCAATCAGCTGAGCAATCACACAAATGTACACTGACACATTACACTGAAGTGAAACGCTATAATGTATAATAATGTTAACAAATATGTTAAAATATAATTTAAAATTGAGTATAAATGAGCAGTTGCTTGGTATTTTGGCATGTGTGTGCGCCTAAGCTTTGTGTTGTGTGTACGTTCCGGTATCAGTGTTGGCCTTGTGGACTCCGGTGTCAAAGCACAATTTTTGCTCCGGCATCGTTTGATTTACAAATAAAGCCCTGCTGCTAGAGTGTCCTGAGTTAGATTCCCACAGTGGGCAGGGCCTTTCTGTGTTACTTTGTACAACGAGCTTAAATGTTGCAAGATTTCTGAGTTGACAAATTCATGAAAATCCATCTGATCAGGCTCCCGCCAATTTGTTTGGATCGGCCAATGGTATGGCAGTATTCCTGTGCATGGGCGGGGTTGGTTTGTCAACAGCAACAAGCACTTTTAGCGATACTCGTTAAAAGGACTGTATTCTTCTTTTACCCATTTTTTTAAACCAATCCTTGCCACTTTTAGAACAGCAGCACATTAAAAACAATGACTAAAAGAAAATGTTTTTTAAGCACTCTACTTGTGCCATAAAGAAACAGGTGAAGAGACCACCAGAGGGCAGCAGAATGCAACTCTGATACAGTCTTTTGAACAGAAACAGAAAAAAAGCTGTTTATTTCCCTAAACATTTTGTGTAATGCCATTTTACTACAAAATTAAAAATATCTGTGAGGAAACAGAGCTGTACACCATTTTTTGGATAAATGAATGAGAGCAGACTGGATGTAGAGGGCTTGTTGAATGGTTGGTGCTTCCTGGAGTGGGCAGGGGTTCATGGAAGAGGCGGCAGTTCATGGAACCAAGAGTTCTGAGAAAGTCAGTGCCAGAGAATACAGGATTAATCACACTGACGTGAATGAAACAAAACAGTACTCCAGGTATATTTTTGATGAGAGAAAAACATTAAAACATGGTAGAAAGATCAAAAAAGTCTTTTAACAACATGGCAGCACTGGTTACATATTGCTATACATTTACAAAAACAGCAAAAATGACCTTGTTACATTGTTACATATTATTACATTGTTTTACCATTGTAGCAGGTTGTTTTAGCTATGTTTTATGAGTGGGGTGACTGGGATGGGATAAAACAAATCACACTTGATCCAATCAGCTACAAATACTATAAGTTCCTCCTCTTTACAAAATGTTCCAGTTTGATAACATTAACGTTAGCACTTTCTGTTTGGTAGTCCTGAGGTGCAACATCAAAATTGTAATGAGGCTGTGTGTGTTTTCATTTTTAAGATGAACTTTAAATAGAGGAATGTCAGTGGAATGGAGTGTTTTTTAAATTTATTTTGTAACATGCTTTTTTTTTTAAGGAGTGCTTTTTATTTTTTGACAAGTTTATTTTATTCTGATGACTGATTTCATTTTTTCAAACAGACTTGACACATGGCTTTTGTTTTAATAGACTCGTTTTTTTTTTATTTTTACAGTTGGGTTCTGTTTTTGAGGAAACACAATTAAAAATCTTACTCTGATTTTATTTTAGTGGACAAAAACAATTTTGAGGATGCTACTTTTTAATATAGAAATACATTTTATTTGTTCATGTATTCATTGTATTCACCCCCCCACTCCAGTTTCCCCCATCAACCTAAAACATGCCAAATAGGCTCATCCTCCAGCCCCAGTTCAAGATCACTGTGATGTTCAACTTTGAAAACCCTTTAGCATGGACAATGAAATGAATTCATCTATGTCTTGGTTATCTGCAGAACAGTTTAAAATCTCTGTTTCCTCTGAAATGTTTAAAAGGCAGACTCCATCACACGGTACGAGCAGGCTCCTGGGAGAACAAGAGAGTTGATTAATTTTTTGACAGTTTTTGACAATACATTACTTTAAAACTTCTTGACGCTGTGCACTTTTTTTCCCTGATAAATCTGCCACAGCGCATTTAGTTAATAATGCGGATATGGCAGCGGTGGGATTACATTTGAATACATTTGTAGAAAATACACGTTTCATCATTCCAGCGCATTCAAATCACAGGCAAACAGGTACTCGGGCTGCGACAGCTGCTGCCACTCTGATTCCCAAATCAAAGCGGCACAGTATTTGGTGCTATTAGAGAAATATGAAAATGCCTTCTTTTCGACACAGAAAGCACTTCACTCTCACAGGCAGCCGCACATCACTTAATTGTAAAGTGTCTTTCTTTGACAGTATGTTCCATGCACGTAGAGGGATTTAAATTAAAATCAAAACCATAGATTTAAATGCATGTATGTCTGAGTGGGTAATTTCAGCTTGTCTTAACTGTACATGTGGCAGTACATCACTCCAGTGCTTGCTGCTCTTCACTGTCTCCCACTGAAGTTTAGGATTCATTTTAAAATGTTGTTACTGGTGGTCCAACTATATCTGTCTGAGCTCCTTCAGCCCCACTCTCCAGCCAGGGCCCCGAGGTCTGCGGACCCCAGCCAGGGCCCTGAAGTCTGCAGACAAACTGCAGACCACTAGAGGTGACAGAGCCTTGTCAGTGGCTGCACCCAAACTATGGAACAGCCTCCCAATGCACATCAGAGCTGCGCAGACACTTGAGACTTTAAAACTTCATTAAAAACCCACCTCTCTTCACTGGCTCAACACAGATTAGGCAAGCACCTTAAATGTGCTTTAGAAATCAGGTTTCACTTGACTTGACTTGAAGTACACGTCAATAATGTAATGTATTGTCAGAGTATAGCTGCTTGTTTACAGCCTACTCCAATTGTGGTTGGACAAAGGTCGCTCGACTCACTGTGAGACTGCCCCAGAGACAGATAACAGGATTCCTATCAGCTGCTTGCTCTGTTTTCAGGGCTAGCCATAGCCATAGCCATAGACTTGCACTGGTCATTTGGCATAGGTTTTTACACCAAATGCCCTTCCTGACACAGTCCTGACAAGTTCTCCTCAGGCGAAGATTGTGAATTTGTGCCATTTAACAAGAAATCGGTCTTTCTGGTTAAATTTTTGCATACAGCTTCATTTGTAGTCCACATTGTATTTGTTTCTAAGATGTCCGATCATCTAAAGACTCTTTTGGCTGTGTCTCCAAATATCTATGAATAAACATTGACTGAAAGCTTTGCCAATAATTATTGCTCCCCCTTTTTTATATTTCTTTTTGTACTGTTTCTCTAAAGTAGCCAGCTCTGGAATGGACACATTGAATTAGATTTTGGCCGGCATTGATTCAAAGGCTTTTGGTACATACAAGGCATGTACACCAAAAGCCAATGGGATTGTTTCTTATTTGAGAGTGGATTGTGTTCAAGAAAGTTTTTGACCAAAGCCCCCTGTACATGCTGAATATTCTCAACATGCCTCAACAATGCCTTTGGTTGCTTGAACAGTTTTTTTTCTTAAATACAAAAAACAAAACAAAAAAAGAAACAACATTCTTACTTTCCGTTTAATTGTCTCTCTTTGACACTCCCTCTGTGACTTGGTCCCGTTGGTCCCAGTTGTGCGGTTGGCCGCCCTCGCCTCTGCCCGGCTGACTGACTGATTTGGTGAGAGCTGTTTGGATAAGTGTCAGGCCGGCCGTTCACTCACTGTCGTCAAAGATGAAGGGTCATTTTTCTCCATCTCGCCATGACTGCTCTCAAAGTGTCTCTGGACTGAATGCACAGGCATGGCTTCTTCTTCGCCTCCTCCCTCTGGTCTGTAATAGATGAATCTTTCCTGAGTGACAGTCAATCTGCTGCTCATACAGCTCTTCTGTTCCCACTGGCTTCATTCTGAGTAATAAGAATGTGTTGGATGGAGTTGTCTGGCTTATGTATCTTCAAAGCTGTTGGTTGGGTGACTTTTGCAACATCTACAAACTGACTGCTAAGGTCTGTCTTATAATTGTTTTTATCCTTTCATTTTTTTGGTGCATTTTGTTCTTGATCTCTATTGATCTTAAAATTTGCAAATGTTTCCCAACAGATTTTAAAAAGCACATCATGTGAGACCTTGCTCACAGCTAAAACAGGCAACACTCATTTAACTGGACTGTGTCAGTGGCAGGTCTGCATACAAAAGGTATAACTGATAAAAGCAGAACCATGCAACTTTGCTTGTTTCTTCACTGCTTTGGTCATGCTTTTTCTACAAATCTCCTCCTACATTTCGGAGTAAATCACTATTGTAAAAACTCACCAGTCTGGTTGACTTCTGTGCGACCCCTTGCTCGACTGGACTCTCATTTTCTTTTTGTATTTGTACAAAACTTTCCTCTGCCTTTTGGCCGCTCTGCCCTGACATCATCTATGAAATAAAGCCATCAGTAGATTGTTGTTATAGCTAACTGGGACTTGAACACTTTAGGGACATCGGGTTGGTTCTCCCATTCTTGCAAGGTTGTTTTTTCACCAAGATATACCTGGGAGAGGTACCCTACAAAAACATTTTAGCCATCACAGTGACTCCAAAGCTGTTTAATTAAAGTAAAATGCCCCTTCATAGTTAGCATTCATTTAGCATTAAAAAGAGACATAAAAAGCTAATGTTAAACCTGATTGATTGTAGCATTAATAAAGCTTGTAGCACTAATAAACCTAACTGACTAAATTTACTGTGTGTCTTGTTGGAAAGCATATGAACACAAAGTCAGAACTTGGGATGCGTGGGTTGATCCGTACCCTGTGGGTCCCGTGTTGGGGTGAGATTTGGCAAAGAAATAATCACTTTATTGCAGGGCGGGCTGGGACAGGTTATTAAAACATAATTTTTTTGACAGACAGAAAGTAAATCCCTTTATAATATACAGTATATATAATGATATAAATATAGTTCAGAATATACTTTACTATTAGATTTATCGTCTATTGTAGGTCACGTTACATGCCTCTTACCTAATTAACATAACCTGTACAATGCAAACAGATGTCACACAGCACCAGCCACAACCATGGATGTATAATAAGACCACAACAAATGGAGAATAACAGAAGAGTGAAGATGGAAGATGAGGTGCAGGAGAAATTATAATGGGAAGTCCAAACTTGAAAAGAAAAGTCAAGTCAAGCTGCTAATTCTCATGTTTGGGACAGGTTCTCTGAGGTAGCTGCTGACCACACCAGCAGCAATGGTTATAAAAATGAGCCACAAGACAGGTACATCTAGCAAGATGTCAGTTTTCAATGGCATATTAGACTGGTTTGATATAAACTCCACCCCGCCTGGAGTGGGGTGAAACAGTCTGACTTTGCTACAGATGTCTTGCTTCTTGTCCCGTTGTGGCCATCTACACTCGTCTACTCTCATTCACAATCCCGCTGAAGCACAGTTAATCTCGAACAAGCCTATTTTAACATGTAATTAATAGTGGCGGGGCGGTTTAAGAAAATAAATGCAGTAGTACGGGGCAGGTTGGGGCAGGTCATATTGTTTCATAAAAGCAGGACCCACCAGTTGGAAAAAAAACTCCAACCTGTGCATCACTCAGAACAACTTTCTTATTGAGATGCACAAGTTAACGGGGAATATTAACAACAAACGTGTGTAGAACTGTGACTTTCTGCTTAAAACAATAGAAATGTACGTCAAGGTCCCTACTGCTGCTGTTTGTCTGCTTGTAAAAATGTATTTTATTCAACTGACATTTCCTGAAGCCTCTGTCACAACTTCCATAAAGAAAAAGCAATGGGAAAGCTGGAGAATAACATGAAGCAAACTGATCAGAGTTGGGAATCAGACCTAGGCTCCTCTACCAAGTGACCCACCACCGTATTGTAAAATTAGGCCAGAAAAAACACACAACTTTTCTTTTCCTCAAGATATCTTGCAGTCCACAAAATAAGTCCATGGGCTATTGGCTTTAGATCATCTTGAAACCTGTCTCCACTGTGGACTTACACCTCACCCCGGACTTTGCCAAATATTATAGCAGTTTCCTTCTCCACCAGCCGCCTCGCATTCATCATCGGCCAAAGGACTGGTGAGCTCCCCCTCCTCCAGCTGGAAGATTGATGGGGACCTCAGTTTGGTTCTATTGAGCGTCCACCCTCCTCTCCCCCTTCACCGCCCGAGCACGCGGCCTAGCCTTGCACACCCCCCGCATTCTGTCCGCTCACAGGTCTGCCTCGGTACCACAGGTAGCCGGGACCTTCAGAGTATGAAAACATGTCACTGTGGATAATTCCCATGATGCACAGCAGTTCTGTGACGGTGTGGTTTGTGACAGAAGAGGTGAGTGGACTGGGCTGACCTGTTTGTCTCTGAAATCATTGCTTCAAGACTCAGTGAACAAAGTCTGAGCTGTCAAACAACAGCGCGGTGCAAAAGGTTGAGAACACATCAAATTGTCCGTACCAACATTTCTGTCTAGAATAATAAAGAGAAAAGAGATTCCAAAAGCAGGGGCCATTCACAGTTTGAAAAGAAATGTTATTGTTTGTGAAGTAATGTCAAGAAAACGCTAGGATTTTCCGAGGCACATGCACAATATTTAATGATGGGATGACAAAAAAGTGTACATTTAGTTTTTAACGCTACACTGTGCAACTTTGAAGAAAGAATTTAATAATCTCATTACGATTATATTAGGCATAATCTGTTTATGATTTTCTTAAGCTAGTACTCAATGAATACTACAAGTGCAAGACTTGATGTTTAAAGGGGCTATATTATGCTTTTATTCATATTTTTTAAACCAATCTTTGACACCTTTAGAACAGTGTTGCACGTTTTACAACCTTTAAAATGTTATGTGACTAAGAGAGAACATTTTTAATAAGTACTACTGGTGCCATAAAGAAACAGGTGAAGAGACAAAAGAGGCCAGCAGAATGTTGCTGTCTTTTGAAAAAACAAAAAAACACCTCACTTCCTTAAACTTTTTGTATGATGCCATTTTACTACAAAATGAAAAATGTCTGTGAGGAATCAGTGGAAACAGAGCTGTACACCATTTTTTGGATAAAAAAAAACAAAACAAAAAAAACAAGAGCAGACTGGCTGTAGTTGATTGGTCAGTGCTTCCTGGAGTGGGGAGGGGTTTGTGGGAGAGGTGGAGGTTTGTGGAACTGAGCGTTCTAGGGGATCAGAAAGTCACCGCCAGAGAATAGAGGATTATTGTAATTTCTGAATGACACAAAACACAACTCCAGGTGTGTTTTTGATGAGGGAACAATATCATAACATAGTAGTATAGTAGTAGTAATATCATAACATAAAAGTCAATTTTGCATAATGCATCACCTTTAAGCTGGTACACAGTGAATATAACCAGTGCAAGATGTGATGTTTAACAAGGCAGACATATTTGCTAGTTTGAATCAGCTCCAAATTACTTAATACTGTTGAAGGTATTAATGTCCTCAATTCAAACCCAAGCATTTGTAATAGATTTTAGAGTTCACTTTGTTCATTGCCTCTTGTGCATTAGATGTGAAAGAAGTACAGTTTAGATTTTCTGCCCAAGCTTGAGTCTGACCCAAACCTGACTGGGCCAAGAATTTCCTCGGGTCATGTAATGTATTGTCCCGGGTGGATGCCAAGTTAAATCAGAAATTGTGTATTTTATTCTTTCAGTCATCTTTCACTTATTCAAGTTAGGGGTTGTGGGGAGCATATCCCAACATCTATGGGCCTTAAGCAGGGTACACCTGACCTGCTCGGCCAGAGTCAAGTTAGTCTGGTACCTTGTGGTTTGAATATCATTTCTATGGGTGGAAAAATTACAGACGCAGTAATCAGTGTGAAAAACAAAGGGCAGGGCATAAGCAGCACACCGCTGACCTGTAATCAAAACAAACATGGAGAATTTTGCTATAAAACACAAGAATACGCTGTATTATGAGCAGCTCTGTACTTATTTCCAAACAGGGACAGCAGCAGAAGCCAGTTGTACAAAGACTTAGCGGGACTTGCAGGAGAAAGTGGGTTAATTTGAACGTGGTTGTTACGTCGGATGGCAATGGGATTTACTGTTGTTAAAAAGGCAACAAGACAAAGAAAAAAGTCCCTCAGAGGACTGAACAACAACGTGGACTTCAGCAGAATCAACAGGTGATGAAGGAAAGCACTAAACGCTGATAGTCCGGTAAAAGATGTTCTAAAATTTGCTTTGGCGCCATCTTGGTTATTTCTTCCGTGATTCTAAGACGTGTTGCAGATAAATGGCTGTGATAGCCCAGATCCAAATCGACCGAGGAGAAATACGTCGCTGCGAGTGAGGAACCAGACTGTCCTGGTTTCGAAAAGAAAGTAGGAGAGTCTGGCTGGTCAGGTTTGGGTACCCCATGGTAAGTTGCAGGGCTGACACAGAGACATACACTGACAGACAACCATAATGGGGAGGACGTGCAGACTTCACTTAGAAAGATCGTAATCAGCTGGCCCAAGGATAGAACCCAAGTCCTCCTTGCTCAGAAGCAGGAGCGCCAACCACTCTGCCACTGTGCACTCCATTTTCATTTTATTTAATTCAATTTGTTTGATGTTACACCTGCAAATTTAATTTTGTGGATTGCTACAATGAGACAAAGAAGTTCCGAATGCTGTATAATGTTGGATTTCATTTGCCTATAATCTTAATTTACATAGTAAACTTGTAATCTTCATGTCAGAAAATCAATACAGATATTAATTAATTTTACATACTGTGACAACGCACTGCTCCAAATGTCCAACTTAAGATGTCATAAGAAGTCTTCTGACACATGTCAGCGTGATTGCCCAATGCGTTATATGTGCAGTCACTTGAAAGACACACTTAAACCAATCACGCACAAATCAGGCCTCTCTGACAGAAGTGATGGATTCTTAAATGGAGCGGTTATTGATCCTTATCCCGGATGTAAATGAACGCGTCCTCTCTCTGGCTCCGTCTATTAGAGAGATGAGAGGAAACGTGCGGCATGGTGAGAGCCATCCGTCTTGATGAAGCCGTGCCATCCGCATGCCGCGCCTGATGTAAACAACTTCATTTGTCAAAGATATGATGAACCGCTGACTGTCACGGAATACACAACCCACACCTGTGAATATCCGAGGCCAACTGTTCCATATGAAGACCAACTCAAATCACCTTCAAATAATACCAATGCTAATAACAGCTAACGGCAATGGTAGCAGTGGCAGCCTGGTAACAGTAACAGTGACCAGTAAGTGTAGAATTTCTGCTCTACCTTGATTTTGTAAAAAGCAAGCAAGGACCAGGCCACAACAATGGGGTGGGTTTAAAATATTTATTGGAGGATTGACAAGATGGAGGCAGGTTGAGGGGTGTGGGATGCAGGATGCGAGATGAAGGGTGCAGGATAAAGGGATGCGGGATGTGAAATGCAGGATGAAGGATGCACAGTGAGGGATGCAGGATGAGGGATGTAAGATGCAGGGTGAGGAATGCAGGATGAGAGATGAAGAATGGAGGATAAGGTATGGAGGATGAGGGATGAGGGGTGTGGAATGCAGGATGAGGGATGAAGGATGCAGGTTGATGGATGCAGGATGAAGTATAGGGATGCAGGTGGATGGATGCAGGATGAGGCAAGTGGGATGAGGGATGCGGGATGAGGTATATGCAATGCAGGATGAGGTATGCGGAATGCAGGATGAAGAATGAGGGGTGTGGGATGAAGGATCCAGGATGAGGTGTGTGGGATGAGGGATGCAGGATGAAGTATGCAGAATGCAGGATGAGGGATGCAGGATGAAGTATGTGAAATGCAGGATGAAGGATGAGGGGTGTGGGATGAAGGATGAGGTATGAGGGATGCAGGATGAGGCGTGTGGGATTAGGGATGCAGGATGAGGTATACGGAATGCAAGATGAGGGATGCAGGATAAAGTATGCGGAATGCAGGATGAAGGATGATGGGTGTGGGATGAGGGATGAAGGATAAGGTATGTAGAATGCAGGATGAGAGATGCAAGATGAGGGATAAATGATGTGGAATCCAGGATCAGGGATGAATGATGTTAGATGAGAGATGCGGGGCGAAGGATGCAGGATAAGGTGTGCATGATGTGAAGTAGTTGGCAGGGGATGATGCCTGGGTGTGGGTGTCCTGTCTCATGCCGCTCACCTGGCAGACTAGGGACCCCACTCTGGTTTCATTATTGGAGAGAGGAGAGTGAAATGGAGAAAAGTAAACAAAAGAGGTATGAATGGGAAAAGAGGGAGAGGTCGAGATAATAAAAACAAACAGCGCTGGATGAATTTCGCAGGTTTAAATAAGGGCTGCTGGGAAAATGGAAGGTGTGACTGATGAGTGGCTGTGGACACATTTTTTCAAAGCAAGACTATGTAAACTGGACTAATCTTTCTTTCTAAAATACTAAATAAACTAAACTAAACATAACAAAATTTTGCCATTGTTGGTTTGTTTGTCTGCAAGATAACTCAAAAAGTAATGATACATACAGTATACATTGATAGACAAGTTCACATTCGTTCACTAAGTGCAATTTAAAGCCAGCAATTCACCAAACAGCCCTACATTTTAAACACTAGAACATTACATACATTCAGTTCCCTTTTATCCATCACTTTCTACTTATAAATGAAAGCCCATTGTTGCATTCTATGAAACTGAATACACGTAAGTCACATAGTAAAGATGTCATCACCAGTGAATAGGAATACAAGGAAAAGTTTCATAAAAAGTGGTTATTTTAAATATTACTGAACAGTTAACTATTTTCTTAAAAGCAATAAGTCAGTTATGTTTGGGTGCTAATGGTGCTATTAAAGCACACACTTTATACAAGGCTGAGTCAAAACCACTCAAGTGCAAAAGTGTGTGATATTATAAAACTTTCATTAAAATACAGTCCATGGTGTTGGTATTCTGTTTTTCCATGTATATAGGTTGTGTTCACATTGTAGAATTTGATGATGTCAAAAACTCAGATGAGGGGCAGGGGCCAGTGATACCCTGTGGCTTTGAAACAGTTTTAATATCCCATCAGAAAATAAACAAATGTTGAACCTGATCATTTTTTGTTAGCAACTGGGTCCACAAACTTACTATATTAATTTTGTGGCTAAATGCCCTGTTTACTGACAACAAGCACACTAGTGGTATTGAATATTGTTACTGCTATTTGTGCTGAGAGAACAGACGTTAAACTTTGTGCCAGTTTTTCTTTCTTGTGGGTACGCCCAGTTATTGCAGAGATATTAATCATAAACCAGGCCATGAAAAATCTGTATTTTGAATATTTAGCAGCAAACACAAGCATAGAATTCCTACTTGACCTTTACCTCAGCCTCGCAGTATGAGTCCTTTCTAATGTTATGACATCACATGAATGCAACCTATTCATAGTTTTCTTCTTTGTTCAACTGGAGGGCTAAACAAACATGGTGACGCACAGCAGAAATGAGAAGGTGCAGTCAAATAAGTATTTAGATGGCCTGAAACTCAGGACACAATATCAAATGGACTAAAACTAAAAATATTGAGGACCTATGACCTGTATGAGGCACCGCTGACAACAGCCAGGTCACTGCTAGAGCTGGACTTATCCCTATACCACTGCTGTGATGCAAGCTTGTAAATGAACCTAAAGTTTGTTTGTTTTTTCAGTCAGGGTTTGTCATCAACCAGGAGTATGGGAAGGGCATTAGTTTTTTATCATAAAAAGGTAAGAACAATGTGTACAGAGTAACATTAACTAGAGAGGGATTCATTAAACAGCACAAATGGGGTGACCACCTCAAAAAGTACTAAAAGTGGGGCAAGTTTTAGAATTTGGTGGGACAAAATGGGACAGAATCAAGAAATAAATGTGTTATTATACATATTTACCTTACCAATTTACTGAGTCTAAACCTAGGATACAGCTGATACAGTTTAGGGCCTACAAAACATTTGATCCCAACATAATCCAGCAGTAGCAACTCACAGCACGTAGGAAAGCCCTTTCCTGAAACAGGGTCAGTAACACCACAGCTGATATATTCCACCACACAAACAGTTACTCTATATTTTACGCAAGGAATATTTGTCTTACTTGTCTTGATTTTACCTTGTTGTTCTTAATTTGAATCTCACTTTTATAAGATCCACTGAGCACCTAAAATGAAAGTGAGACATTATGGTAATAAGTGGGACAGGGGGACAGATGCCTAAATGGCTGTGCAGTAGAACCAAACATGGGACAGGTGGTCACTCTAGGCACAAATCCACATTCGTCTTATTTCTGAGTCAGTTTTCTCTGGTGAGATTCTATAGAAAAACAAATCTAACTTGAATAAACAGTGGCTTCAGCTGACAGTCAGAGGAGTAATATTAAACCAATGATTGCCATCTAAAGGAATGTTGCCCTTCAGATGTGACATTACTGTGAAAACTATGAATTGTGGTTTTACAACTTGGAAATTCCGACTTCCGAAGACAACTGGAATGTGCCATTATTCCTACTTTCCTACCTACTAAGAATGTGGAGCTCCAGTTTTCAACCTTCCTGTGAAACACATTATAATCCTGACCGTCCAGTCACTACAGGAGAATTGAAAAATTTAGAACAAAATAAGATCTACATAACTAGTCCTAGCTTGTGTTTCAGAGCATTATTTCAGAGTATCCTCAAGACAAAACAGAGCAAAACTTTAAGGAATTGCTGCAAATTCTGGGCCACACACAGTTATGACTGGTAGAAAGCATAAGGTTGATGATGGTGACCATGCTACTGCATAAACAGTGACATTAATGGACAATAGTTTTGGACAGTAATGGATCCCTGCTCTGTACACAGATGGTTTATGTGCGGTTAACCAACTTGCACCAGTCAGCATCAGATTCTAAATGTTAGGAAATGTGTGGCAGAGGGAACAGTTCTGGACAATTCATTCAGAAGGACCACAGTTTAATGTGCAGCTTTATATCCAGATTTAGAATGAACAGGCTCAAAGTACTGAGGTTCTGAAGCCAGTTTATAAAAGATGAAAAGTAGTTACTGTGCTGTCATGTCATGGTGTGCACTACACTGAACAAAGACCAGAGGTGAACTCTAAGGTCCAGGTACATCAGTGTTGCACCATAGGTTGCTGTTTGAGCCAAAGTGGAGTAGTGGAAGATGACCAAGGACTCTACTGTTGAAAGAAAATTGTAAAAAAGCAAGGCTGGAAGTTGGCAAGCTGTAAATGGACAGGTCACAAAGGAAAGGATACAGATGAGACAAAACTGGAACTTTTGGCAGATCCTGTCAGCGCTGTGTTCACAAATGTAAAAATATGGCATAAAGAAAAAAAAAACAACCAATCAAACACTGAATCTATTATGGGGCTGCTTTGCTGCATGAGGCACAGTATGTTTTTCAAATCAGTTCAATTTTTATTATAGAGCCCAATATCACAACAGCAGTGGCCTCAAAGGGCTTTACAAACAATTAGTCACACAATCAAACATAAAGACGCAGACATAAAGACACAATCAAACATAAAGACGCAGACATAAAGACACAATCAAACATAAAGACGCAGACATAAAGACACAATCAAACACAAACAATAACTACATTAAACTAAACAGTCCCAGGACAGGGGTTGTTCTGAGTAAGGAAAAACTCCTCCAGCTGTGTGAGGAGGAAAAAAAGAAGAAACCTCATGGAGACCACATTGAAGGAGAGATCTTCTCCCATGACGAACAGGCTATAAATGTGTCTAGGACTGTTAAATAAAGTCCATTAGCTCATCTATAGTATCATAGTTCATAGTTTAGAATCTGTACATGATACACTGAAAACTATTAAGGCATTCTGGAGTAAAACATGCTGCTCACAGGTCTTGGGTTCAGGACAATGGCCCAAAACTAAGTGAAGGGTCCCATTATTTTTGTCCAGCCTAATTTTATTCTTTTGAACCACAATTCAAATGCAGTGTTTGATTTACATTAGTTCATTTTCAGTAAAATATTATTTATTATTACTGTTGTCAGTTTCAAGTTATTTGAGTAATTTCTTTCTTTACTGGAAACAATTTTGTCCATTTTGAATGTCATTATAGCCTGGCCATATAGCCCCTCCTACTTTCTTTGCGAAAGCAGGACAGTCTGGTTTCTCACTCGTAGTGAAGTGTTTCTCTCCGGTCGATTTGGAACTGGCCTATCACAGCCGTCTGCAGCACGTCTTACAAATGTGGTAACTAACCAAGGTATTTGTTGGTTCTGCTGAAGTCCTCGTTTTTGTCCAGTCCTCTGTGGGATTTTTTTCTGTGTTGTTTCCATTTTAACAACCTTAAAGTCCCGCTGACGTCCAACATAACAACTACATTTAAACCAACTTTTTCCACAAGTCTTTGTACAACTGGCTTCTGCTACTGTCCCCATTCAAGAACAGAGCTGCTCACAATACAGCATATTCTGGTGTTTTATGACAAAAACAGCAAACCGCCATGTTTGTTTGGCACTCTCATAATAATAGACAATTTGCATACATTGAAAAATAGAAAACACTCTAATTGCCATTAAATTTTCATGTTTATGAGCAGACGTTTGTATTTACCACAAAGTGTTTTGTCACCTGCAATTAAAACGTGACCCAGAGCGTATATTTTTTGTTTTATATTTTATGGCTCTGATTTTTCATGACTTTGCCAGGGTTGTTTTCCTATTACATCATATAGTTATTTTGGGTTTCTGATGTAATTTGAGAATTTTACAAACAGAAATGTATTGGGGTCACTAATGACCTGCTCCGACGTACCCAGACCGGACAGTCCTGGCCTCAAGAAACCCTCAATAATGTGTAATAATTCACTGCATTGACATCAGAGACTGGCCACTCCCTATTTGAGATGGCTCCTCAGCACTGATGAAGGCCCAGTGCCGAAACGTTGCCATACCTCACCTGTAAATAAATCTCACGTTTCCAAGTTCGACAGTGTGCAGGAGTTTTCTCTTCTTTACTTGGGTTACTTGCCACATCACATGTAACTTTGATCTCCTCATGGAGGTTGTGGGTTCATTCCCCCAGGTGGCAACTAGCAATCTCTTCCCATGCCCTCTCCATGTTACCTTGATTTCTTTCTGGCTTCCTTCCATCATCTGAGTAAATATAACCTGTACAAACCCTATTATGATTTTGAAAACACGTCCATATTTGTCAGTACATTGCCACCTATGTAACAGTATGTGTAACCAGGATGTGATGGCCTAGTTTGGAGCGTGCACACTCCTCCCCTCGACAACATGTGATAGTATCTTGTAGCCCGCAGCATGTTTTAATGAGTCGCTATAACAAAAATAACTCTCTTTTAGTTCTTCATGGTGGGCAAGGATTAAATAACAGAGAACTAACATGTCTTGACTGGAATTAGCTTGTGGTCTTAAATCCAGAATATTGGTGCACAACAGTAGGACATTATTATACTGTTCATTTTTAGCAATAGTTATATCTGTTAGATTTTTGGATTGAAAATGGCACTGTCACTGACCACTTCTTGTTGGAAATTCTGTAATTCTTAAAAATATATATATATATATATATATATATAACTGAAAGAAAAAAATGAGATAATGTGGCAGATTGAATACTTTGTAATATTGGTGATATTGATTGTTCTATATGGCACCAAAGTCAGCTCACAGCGAGAAGATCCAGGGTTAGATTCCTTAGCCGGATCTTTTCTGTGTGGAGTTTGCAACCATCCAACCAGTAAAAGGCGAAAATAGCTAATAAAATATACATCACTGATCAAGCAGTAGCTCTGATAACTGCTGAGAAAGTGAGGAAAGCTGCAAAACTGGTGGTGGTGGAGTGGTTTCCTGGTGGTGTTGCTGGAGCTATGCTCACAGTCACTGCACATGGCGTTTCCCCGCCACTTTGCCTGCTGTAGGTGACAGAGTCAGGTGTGCACTTAGTTCCTCAGGTCCCAGGAGTGAACGTGAGGTTGGGAGTAACGCTGTTTTAAGTGGGAGATGTGCACGCAGGGCTGCATTTCGTCCCGTGACATTCTTCTGCGGAGACGGGGCAGCATGTAGTCTCCACAGCCTTGGTACTGAGAGGAAACTCGAGAACAGTTTTGAGTGAAATAAGTGTACCCCAGGTGCACCCCGTTCATCCTCGCACTTTTCCCCCGCAGAAGAGGGAGAGTAGGCAGAGGTGGGACAAAACAAAGACTAGTATAAACATGACTAGCAACAGCACTGATGAGGCTGGGATCACCTGAGAAAGGAGGAAGTTCATCAGGAGTGGATACAGCAGTCTAATGAACCTGCTGCCAGGCCATGACAAACTTTGCAAAGCGCGCCCTATATGTTTAGACTCTGCATTTCTATTTCCTCACATTTGACTAGTTATGGGACATTAGAGGTTAATTAGAGTTTACTGTGTTTCTACTCATTTATTAATTGGTGAAAAAGACAAGAAAAAAACTTCAAACATGTTCATTATCTTGAATTTACTGAAAATAACACAATTCAGCACATCACAATAAATGCAAATTAGATGCCTATAATTACTACATTCATAAACTTTGGTTCATAACTGACATTTTTCTCGTTTACAGTAAGACACTTTCTCTAATATTTTTTAAGCCACAGCCAAAAAAAAAATTGTTTTAGAGAAAAAAATCTGGCACCTAAAGGGTTAGGGTTAGGGTTAGGAAGTCATTATGAGTAAAATAAAAGTCACTCTGTGCATGTACAAATGTGTCTCAAAAGTTACAAAAATTATGTGTTTCCATACAGTAATGCTCCCATTAGCACTTCCTTCACACTGGCAGATCGTTTTTCCACTACGGAGTCATCAAAGACACATTATAAACTACAACTTATCCTGCTCCAGACACTTTCTACCTCGATAGAAAGTGAAGGAGCTTCACTGAACTGAAAACCCATGGTTAACTCCACTGTTACCTCGCGATGTACTGTAGCTTCTTCCCAGAGGTTGTAAGATGAAGAACTCTTCCTCATATCCACCTGAGTAACTTTGGATTTATTGCATGATTTGCCCACCTCATTGCAACACCTTCTTGCCATTGAATTCTACAGAAAATTGGAGTCTCCAGTAAAAGACCATGACTCCGACTATATTTAGTGCACACAGACCAACATATTTACAACCATAGGCCAAAAAATGCCCTTTATTTGACATGTGCACAATCAATCTGTTAGTTGGACAGATAAACCAAAACAGAACTCACCTTGTCTTTTGTTGTTCCCCTTTAGCCATGCAAACGAACCCTGTCTCCTCTCTTTACGGACCACTGTTGCTTTCTATCAAGCCTCCATTCACTTCTCTGGCTAATCTGCTTCCATTCCCACTCATGCCATTTCAGCCGTCCATTAACGCCCGCTGACAGCCGATTCCCATTCAATCTGTTCCTCTGACTCTATCAAAAGAAACCTGACTTTAGTTCCGGCCGGTGGCGAGCAAACTGCCACAGATCCGGCAGCATTGCACAGTTTTAGTGCTTTAGCGGCAATAACACTCAGCATCCCAATGAGGGATCGCTAAATGTTTTCACTCTAAGAAGCCACATTTAAGCTCACATTAGCCCAAAGCTGGTCGTTTCATTAGCGTGAGTTCCAAAGCCCCCCATACGACATAGTCTTTGTTACATTTTAGATATCTTATTATTTAACAGGCACAAAGCAGAGAGCATGCTGCAGTTGGAATAATCATACTTTGGAATAGGAATAATCACAATGCGCCTCCAATGGTGTTAAATTATAATTGCGCTTTTCTGTATATAGTGGTGCTGATGTGTGTATTGGTTAGACTCAGAGGTGCAAATAATCATTTTGAAACCAGAAAATAGGCTTTTTGTGTGGGTAAAGCCATTAAAACTGTGTCTTTTATCGCAATGTAATTCTTCTGAAATGAGACAAAATAAGATCCAATACTGCCGAAAAATAAAATTAAAGTTTAGAAATATTTAACTACTTGGAATGTGTTTGACTATTGCAAAGCTTTCAAGTTCTGCACTGATACAACCTCCAAGTTAATCTTTTTTAGGCTTTTTAAAATAATTTTGGACATCTTTGCATTAGTATTTCACATTTTATTATTTAAAATAATGAATGTATGGAAAATATGTTTTGGGGAGCTTACTATGACTTCGCAGAGAACACTTGGATTAGGTGCTGTGACGCCCCCTGCTGGTAACAGTGAGGAATGGACAGAGCATAAAATGGCCATTTAGCACGGCTATGAGCAACATGACACAACACTTAAATGAACTTTGTAGTGATGGCAATTTAAGTGCTGAAATAATTGGAATGAGTTCAGGAACAAAGTTTGGTTTTAGAAATGTGCAGGAGCACTTCCTAACTTCACGTGTGTAGGTAGAGCAGTAAGACCAAGTGTTTAAGCTCTTACAAAGGATACGGCATCAGCATATAGGATCACTCAAATGTGTGAATAAAACAAAATAATACTCTAGGTTTGTTTTTGAGGTGGAAACAGAATTATAACATAGTTAAAAGCTCAAAAAAGTCAATTTTGCAGAATAGGAGACATTTAACAAAATGTACAAAAGTTTGTAAAATTTCAGTAGACTGTAGATAAAAGTTACATTGACCTGTGTGGTCCTCTGTTGTCTTTTATTGTGTTTTATTGTTTTGTTTTTATTATTTAATTCTTGGCATTTATTTATTGTTATTTTATTGTATTACTTTTATTTGGTTTTACTGGTTCTTATTTAATGGGGACTGGTGGAGCTGAATGGAGTCATTTATTGTTATTTAGTGTTCTATGTGCAGCACTATGGAAACTGTTTTTTTTGTAAAATGTGCTATACAAATAAAGTGGATTGGATTGGATTGCATGGAGTTGATTCATATCTGACATTTTTCCCCCCTCACAGATTAATTAGAAACCATAAAATAAAAAGTTTGGTGCGCTCAAAAAGCTTTACTATACAATTTAAAACTATTTATTTTATCCTCCATCTGTGGAGCTATATTTGTCTCAATAAAATTAATTGATGCAAAAATAAAATTAATTGAGGCAACAATAAATGTATTGATGCACATAGAATGATTTATTCAAAATCCCTAATTTGTGACTTGCATGGAGCAATTTTTGCAAATAAATTCTAATTAGCAAATATTGTTTGCAATTATTTCACAAATCAATCATTTTTGTCATTTATAAATCTGCAGTTTTGCATGTGAATAGTCCAATCTGCATTTGTGGATCACTCGTGGTTTCATCACTTGTGCGTATTCGGATCTTTTTGAGACATTTGCCATGCATTTTGAGACAGCTAGATTTATTCACAAATGAAATCCTGTTCCAATGACAACCACAGAGTAAAGCACTATTGTAAATACTCACAAGTCCAGTTGCTGTAATCCCTCACTTGGCTTTTAAGCTTGGCTTTTAACTTTCTTTTAAGGCTATTGTCAACATTTTCTAGTTTAATTAAAGACAGAATCAGATATCCATAATACCCTTGGTAAAATCCCTTTTATGTAACATGTCAACAAAATGAATCAATAATTTGAAACCTAGCTTAAACAAATATCTAGATTTTGTTTTTTGAAAAGTATGCTAATTTGTGATTTTGTATGCAATGTCAGTAATCTACAGGAAAACATTCACATTGATATCTGTTAGTTAAAAAATAAAAAATTCCCTATTCACCTCCAGTGTCTGGCCTTAATAGATAAAACTGAGCAAAAGTATTCCGGATATAATTTTATTCATAGTCAATTTCCCACAGCAATATTACTTTCACAATTTTATTTTCATCTTTTCATTTGTTTAGAAATTTACTGTTGTTAATAAAGTAACATCAAATCCCAACATAATGACTGTGTTGGGAAATATTAGCTGAATTACAAACAGGAAGACAGAACATAGGAGAGGCAGATAAGAGGACTCCCACGGGCTCTGAACAGAGATGTAGGCCACAAATGAGCAGATCTGTAAGACAGGCCCATTACTGTACATACGTATACAAGAGAGCTTTTTCTCTGTACTGCTGGTAATTACCAGAAAACACAGGAGTAAATAATAAGACAGAACTTGGCCATGAGCGCTACACGCTCCCGCCGCCTCCAGACTGGATTTCATTGTTAACACATTTTCATGATGCAAGTGTGTTCTTCAGTGAGATGTTAGTGTGGGGAGCAGTTGTTTTGCATAGATTTAACAAGCCCCTTACACAAGATATGTTACCTAAAAGATATGAATGCATAACAGCAATAAAAGCAGCTCTGTTTCATAATATTTTTTATGAGCATTGAAGTTAAAGATACTAGCTAAATACATTTCCTCTACAGATAGACTCAACTCTTGTATATTGTATTGTATACGGTTAGAAAACAGAGCCATAATGCAATAAAGCTAAATAGGCTTCACGTAGTTTTGCTCAATTGTCAGCACAGGTTGGCAACTTTGCTTGGCTGCAGGCTCATTTTTTTCCAAGTTGATAGATATTACCGCCCTATATGTTCCATTTTGTGGCTGATGAAGAGCACGGGTAGCCATTTATTTGCAGTACAGACCCCTATTCCTCCTGCAAACCCTCAGCTTAACCAGGAACAAGAGAGGAAAACCAGATAAAAAAACTGCTTCATGAGGGAAATATTACTGTCCTATTCCTTGGAGTTGCGTTACCACTGAAAACACAGCAAAGGCCATGAGAGGAATGGATCCCTCTGGCAGGTGACGAATGAACACTTTTCCCTGGGTTGAACCTTATTGGTGAGTTAAACTGAAACTGGCAGCGCTGCACATTCAATATGCTGCATGCACAGAGACGTGTGTCGTGTGTGCACAGAGACGGGACAACTGAGTCTGAGTTAGTGTGCGTGAGTTAAATTTATATAGTAGACTACCTAAAACAGTGTGTAATACACATTTCTAGGGCAGGCAGGGGTTCAGCTATAACTGTATGGTGTCCACACAACTTAAGAGTCCTATAATGCGAGCAATCATAATTTTCAAAATCATCTCGCCGGCCAGAAATTAATGGTTAGAAGCCAGAATTTTCCCATGGGCTTGACGATGAAAAATTAGGGGACCATTAACAAAAAAAGTAAAAAAAAAAAAAAAAAGATCAGTAACACAGCTGGTAAATTGTCTGTTGACCCTAAAAGTTTGTTAGATTTAGTACAAAATCACAGTTACCAACAGTGGGATAAAGTCACCTGAAAAATATTATACCCTCTATCACTAACACTGGATGAAAATTGCTTTCCAGGTTATTATTTTCTTGCATTTAATGATTTATTATTAGTGCCATGTAGTTAATGTTTTTTTGCCGATTCGTCTGCGAACAGCATAACTCGATAGTGTGATTTTCATTAACATTTTAGGAAAGATTAGTAATGTGCCAAAAAAATCATTGTTGTCGATTCAGATCACCATCACAATCCAGGATTTTACATATTGCAAGATAGGGCCATTACATTTTAGATCTGGAACACTCTGGCTGGTGGCTGGAATTTTATTGCCTTGGCCGAGGTATATCCTGTCCAAATTCTTCTAATATACAGTAAAGTTTGTATACATATTTGACCTTGCTTCCTATCAATCTCAACTTGACTGACTTCCAAAGCAATAACAAGATAACTCCTTTTTGTTTCTATCCACATTATCCCCAAAAGCAATCTTTGAAGCACATCACTAAAACAAAGACGTCTTGCCTGTAGTATCTCACCAAATAGATGTTATTGTCCTATTGTCAGCGAGAGTGTCTGCGAGACAGAATGTGAATATATCTTTAGTGATATTTTCAGCTTGAAGAGTGCCTTTCAAAAGTGGATCACTGTTACTAGGCAACAGGCAGCTGAGCCGATTGAGAACTAAAGTGAGAAAAGTTTCCCTCTTCTTTTTAATCGTGCTGTCTGTGTCTCTCTTACAACTGTGGAAGTAGTGAATAGAAGGTCTGACCACACTTATGGGACGTTTATGATGCTCATGTGTATAATTCATATCTACTGTTGAATGAATGGGGGAGCTTAGATAGCAGTGGTTATGTGAGTTGTGGCTCCATTCTGATTCATTCATGACTAAAGCTGAAAAGGAATGAATGTCATGGGTTTGTATGGAACTATTTACCATTTACTTTCAACAGCTTTGGTCCCAGGAAAGCTTAAAACTGACAGATTTTTTGTAATAAATGCTGCTGCTACTACTACTACATGTGGCTGTTTTTAGTATGGCTTTTTATGAAGACATTTTCTTCATGGTTGTAATAACGTTCATTCATTCATGTAAAGCAAATGATCGTACAGACGGCCCAAAATGATTTTGTCTGGCAACAGTGGTCAGTATTCTCCAATCTGAATGCTATATAAAATAATTCATTCACCCTTTTTTTTTAAAACATCAGAACATCTACAGACACCACACTGGGACATGTTTTCCCACAAATAAGCCCAGTAGAAATAGTTATGTTTGTAATTAAAACATAATATTAAAACATTTTAGTCCTAGAGAGCACCTAACAGTCTATTTTGATTTGTTGTTAAAGCGGAACTCAGTAACGTTTTGAGCTTTAAATAAACTGTTGATGGTTAAATGAGTTGTGGGGTGAATAAAACACTCTGCATCTCCCCTCTGGACTGAAACTGACACCTGAAAGGAGGAACGTCACCGGCCCAGTGTCACAGAAGTCTTGTGTCCCGCAAGAAAGCGGCACATCACGGTTAGCCAAGCAACAAGCTAGCAATGGCTATATTTCTCATTTTTTGTTGAAGCAGAGTGGCCTAATAGCAGAAAGCTCTTTGTACAGATACAAAATACTCAGTTTTACTGCTCTACGTAGACACACTTGAAACCCGCCTTCTACAGGAAAACATTTCTAAACCAAACTAATGTACACTATTGTTCTGATAATTTCAACACTTAAATCGCTATCACAGTGAAGCATGAAGTCTGACATGAAGTCTGTTTGGTTCGTGTTACTAATAGCTGTGCTAATTATAAAGGTATGGTAATAGCAGGTGAAGACACTGGATTGGTTGGAGGCTAACAGCACTGCCCAATCAGAGGGGGAAAAGCAGCGGGACACATAAGACAATCAGGAAATGGAAAAGCCAATGGAAAGCTGTCCACCTATGGCGAGTGAGGGCTCCCACAGCCAGATACAAAAGAAACAGAGGGTTCACCAAAACACAGAGACTTATGGCACAGAGGAGGTGGAGGTCTGGGACCATAACACTGTGGTGTTTGCAAAGGGTTCATGAGCTGACGGAGTGAAGTGGGTGGGGCCAGCAGAGTCTTAAAGAGACAGGCACCTTATCCAAGCAATTTGAGCAAAGTTAAAGTAACAGCTCCCCAAAAGAAGACATTTTTAATACATATAGATTATTTTAAGTTATGAAATGTACTGATGCAAAGCTGTTCATATTTATTTCAAAAAGCTTGAAAAATAGCATCATATGGTCTCCTTTAAAGTGACAGGGATCAGACTAACTATTGATACATATAATTAAAATGGTTGGACAGGCTCATAGTATTTAATACTGAATGTGTTCATTCACCATTGTATTTCATCTAGTTCGTTGTATCCAATATGCACAATGTCCCCTAATTTCTCCGCCCACAATATGTTGCTGCAAATAAAGCATCCTACTGGAGCTAAAGCACTGAGTTGTTTGGGAATTATCCCCAGCAGATCTCTATCCGTGCAACCTTTAAAAAAAAAAAAAAATTACTCTTTGCTTATGCACAGTCAATTATCCACGCAATATGGGCACTGTAATTGAACACAGCACTCTCCGGTTGTACTGATGTGGCCCTTGTTTTTGTGTTGTCTCACCTGTCATCGGGAGGTAATTTGGAAGTTTTAATTAATGATCATCTTTGCCACAGTACACGTTGACTACGGTTTTCCTATTATGAGTGTTGTTTTTCTGCAGAATGGTAATGGCTGTTAGACCATATCTGAGGCTGCTTTTCACTAAATTTCATGCTTTTGTTGTTTTGGTGAGCTGGGCGCAGCGGGTTCAGACGGTGGACAGGTATCGACTGGTGACAGAATAAACACTGACTGACTGCTGGGAACCAGAATAACTCCGAGTGGATTGTCGATCTGTTTTCTCCCACAGCTGCAGACGCCACAGTCACATCTGTATTCACTGTATTGTGCTGGGCTTTGACGTCAGTGCCGGAGCAGTGGAGAGGAGCATACATTTCAAATAAAAGATGTATCAAGATAAGTCAGTATGTTTTTAGGCTAGTTGAATATCTGATATTCCTGTAAACTTGGTGTCCTCATCCTTTTCCACGCCTGTAGAATATTCTTTACATTCTGGGCCCTATTGAAGCACTCACCTTATCACTTCTTAGAGGGAACTGAATATAATAGTAGTAGTCATCAGAATCATTACTATGGTGCAAGAGTCACATACGGTTACACTTTTCAATAAAAATATACTGATACAGTTGTACAATAAATGAGGCTGGGGCTTTAACGTGTTAAAAATTTTTTGCGTATTTAATCAAACTTGTCTATGACAACTCAGAACTTTTCTCAGTGACCTGGTTTCTGGCACACGGTAACCAGGGCTGAACATCCACACCGCCAAACTGCCAAATGTGAGTGTATTTTAGCTTTGGCCATTTGGATATACGTATGTGCATACATTCGATTCCACCACAGATAAATGCGTGTTTTCCACCCAGGATGGCCCACCTGCGCACTTCCAGAGCATGGCTTTACTCCTCTTCTTTCACTTCACGACAGTGAAACACACATCTTCAAGGCGCTGCTAGTCATATCTCCAATCATTTTCACAGCTGACTGACACACTCACGCACACACTCAGACACAAGAGCAGCATTGTATGGAAGGCAGGTCCTCAGGGGCCCCTAGTACAATCTCTAGAGCACTGTATGTAGTAAGTAAGTGTGTCAAGAGATCCTCCTGAGGATGCACTCTGGGGTGCGCCAAAAACATGGCCAATTGATGACGCATATCTTCAGATGTGAGCGGCGCGTTAGTGACATAAAGTAAAGAGACTATTTTAGTGCATGAACCTCCTGCAATGTGATGGAGTCAACCTGGGGTATGTGTACATACCTGCAAACTCTACCATGGTAAAAAAGCTGACAACCCTGACCAAAGCACACCCCAGGTGTAAACCTGGTCTAAACCAGGTCCGACTAAACCAGGTCTAAACAAAACTAACCCTCCTACACCTCTAACTTTTTAGTCACACCTTTCACCCTAAGCACTAAAAAATGCACCAATAAAGACTGCCATCGAAAAATTATCTTTTTTTTTCATGGTTACAATGATTAACTTCAGCCCTCATCATACATAGCAAAAATTCATTCCATTTTTGAAATTTAACCCCTTAAATTCCAGTTTATGTGGCACATACACACATCCAACACAAACAGAGGCATCGCCTTAGCCCTGGCACTTTTTCTAAATTGCAGTGATGTGCACATCTCAGTAAGGAACTACATTTTGGATGTGTGCTCACACATACACAAATAAACAAATTTCTCTACAAACACTTTCACAGCAATTTAGGACAACCATAAAACAGACTTGTATTCATTTTAGTTCTTTTTTTTAAATTTGCCTTGCAGATCAATCATTTATACAAACACTAATGAGGCCATTTTAACATTTATAACTCTGTCTACCATATTTGGGGAAATGGCCCCACCTAGTAGAAAACAATAAAAACTAAAATTCCAAAACTCCCTCACTATCATGAATCCATGAAATGCTTTATAAAATCTGAAATTATATTGCACTGACAGTGTATTATAAAAATGTCATTTGAATGGGAGTCAAAAGCACAAAAAATGTCTTAGGGGTAAAGGTGTGATTATTTTTTTAGACAGCTTTTTAAAAGAATAAAAAAAAAAATAATCCTGAAATGTGAAAATTCATCCAAAAATACACACCTGAGGCAAAATATATGCTATTTGAATCAACACAGCAAAGGTTATCCACAAAAAACATCAAAAAATGTCTTAGGGCTGTAGGAGGGCTAAAACCAGGTCTGACTCAGATCTGAACTAGGTCTAAACCAGATGAAATCTGCTAATAACAACTACTGTCTGAACAGCAAACCAAGCAAACTTGTTTGAATACAGTGAATACAGTGAATACAGTGAATACAGTGAACAGGGAGCACGGTGCTCCCGTCTGCTCTGTCTCATGCTGGTCCCTCTAACTGACTATGTGACCCTGGCTGGAGTGCGCTTAGTGAGTCCCGCTGGCTTCTGTCATTTCAGACCAGAGACAGTAAAAGGAGAGCGGTGGGACGAGTTGCGCCGCAGGTGGCTACTGCACTAAAGCAGGAACAGCTTTACTATAGCGGTCAGCCACGCAGATATAAATGGTATTGGTGGCAAGAAATAGGTAAACTTTTACAATTTAAGTAGCTTACAGTAAGTTACAGTTAGCTAAGAGTTGCTTACACCCTAAATACCCCCTAAATATATTAGGGCTGGGACTTTAATGCATTAATCACGATTAATTAATTACAGAGAATTAATGCGTTAAAAAAAATTAACGCAATTAATTGCACGAAACGTTTCTCAGTGATCTAGTTTCTGGCGCACAGTAACCAGGGCTGGACATCCACACGACCAAAACAACAAATGTGAGTGGATTTCAGCTGTGAACAGTTGGATAATGTGCCTACAGACTGCACGACAGGTAACTGCGGGGCCGAGGTTGGCCACATCCGCGCAACCAGCGTCATTTTTCTTTCACTTTCAAACAAGCTGCGTCAAGGCGCTCATCGTCTCTCTGATCATTCTCACAGCTGATTGCTGCATGGACGCACACATGAGACAGCAGTCCATTTTGTTCAGATGCAAAGGACAGGAGAACAGAGGAGAGACAGGAGAGCATGTTACTACTGCACGGGAGGTGGAGCTCGATGCACAAACACTGAATCCTGCCCTGTTTGACCGCGGTGTTAGATGAAATCAAGTTAAAATATGCCAGAACATACAAATAAGCTCCTATATTTTATTTCTGACATATAAATATTGCTATTTGATAAAAATGTGATTAATCGCGATTAATTAATTACAAAACCTGTAATTAATTAGATAATTTTTTTTTTATCGAGTCCCACCACTAATATATATATTTATGTGAATGATCTCTATTGAGGTGACAAGTTTGCAGGTATGTGTCTTACCTGGGCTTGATTCTTGTCATGGGCTCTCGGAGTGTCTGGGGAATAAGAAAGTCCAGACATCTCTGCTTTAACCGTTGTTCCTTTGACGTCATCCTGAATAAAGAGAATAAGATGAATGGAACAATCCATTTCAACTTTCATAGAATAACAGTTAAGAATTTAGGATTTGAGCTAGTTTTACAGCCAAAGAATCCAAGTCCCCCAAGTTGAACATAAATTCCTCTGTAAACCAGAACTTTCTAAGGGCACATGTGAGGCCATCTGCCCCACAGCTACGGTTTCATCCCAACTGGATCATGCAAGATAACAATGGGCCAAGTGCACATATCCACCAGAATGGCTGAAAAAGAATTTGGTTTTGCAAAAGAGGTTGAAGATGGATGGAAGGGTTTGCAATGGCGTAGTCAGTCCAGCCATCAACACAATCAAAATCTGTTGCAGGGCCTTAACAGATACCCAACACCCAAAAATCTCCAGGGGGGGAAGGGTGGGATGTAAGCAGTGCACCACTGACCCAAACAACCATGGCGGTTTGCTGTTTCTGCCATGAAACACCAGCATACAGCGTATTATGAGCAGCTCTGTTCTTATTTCTGAACAGGGACAGCAGCAGAAGCCAGTTGTACAAAGAGTTGTGGAAAAAGTTGGTTTGTTTGAATGTGGTTGTTATGTTGGACGTCAGCAGGACTTTAATGCAGTTAAAATAGAAACAAGATAAAGAAAAAACACGCAGAGGTCTGAACAACAACGAGGACTTCAGCAGAACCAACAAGTTATGAAGGAAAGCACTAATCGCCATTAATCAGATCAGAGAGGTTATTAAATTAGCTCAGTAGCCAGTGCTACCTTGATTAGCTTCTGTAAGATGTGCTGCAGATAAACAGCTGTGATAGGCCAGTTCCAAATCATCCAGAGAGAAACGATTCCCTCTGAGAGAGGAACCAGACTGTCCTGCTTGCAATTAGAAAGGAGGAGAGGCTGGCTGGCCAGGCTAATGTACATAATGTTCAACAAGATCCAATATTGCACATCTGGGAACAAAGGTGCGTTAGATTTTTGGTTTGTTTTTTTGGAAATACCGCCATCAATGTTAGTTTGTGTTTTAAGTGTATGTGCATTTTAGAAAATATTTGGAGTCCAAAGATCAAAGTCTCTTGCAGCCCGGATCTGGCTGGTGGGTTGCTATGTGGAGTTTGTTGTCCTAGCCACTCCCAAAGTAAAGCGTGTTGTGGCCCCCTTAAATTTCTGAAAATCCCATGTGGACCCCCAACACAACTTCACTCTAATCAAAGACCGTGTCATGTCTTTCGCCATATACTGTATTTCTATAAAAACCTTGCAAAAAACACTGACTGTTGACTAAAAATTGTTCAAAAGTAATATTTTTAAACGAGTATATAACTGTACTTTATTTCAAACTCCATTTCTTTGTATGTATTTAATATAGACAACCTCTGGAGGCCTTCCTTCAGTACCTTGGCATCCCCCCAGGGGGCCCCAGACCCCACTTTGGGAAGAATTTACCTAGACAATTAGCCAGTTATCCATGTTTTGAGTTGATAGGGGAAACCGGCCCAGACACAAAGAGAACATGCAAACCCTACACAGAAAAACCTCATCCTTCCAGTCTGGGAATCGAACCCGGGACATTCTTGCTATGAGGCAAAAGTGCTAACCACTTTGCCGTCATACCACCATTTTTCTTATAAGTGCAGGACCTGCTATCTGCTTTTACAGAATCAAAAGTAGAGGGAATAAAAAGTAATGCATCTGCTTGTAAAAATATATTCCACTCAATCTTTTAACTTTATGTAACACTAAGTCTCACTACTTTCTACTCACCTCCAGAGATCCCTAACATTTTTTGTCCACGTGCCTTTAAAGAATACCAACCTTTTAGCTCTCCTGTATGAGAATATTTTGTCTGAGGTTTAATTTGTCGCTAAAAGAAGAATATCAAAGGATAGAAACTGAGCCTTAATCCAATTTAAGCTCTTATCAAAGCTAAGGGTCTGTTCACAAAGGAAACACGGGCGCCTGGCTGCAGCGCGCATGTATGCAGAGGAGAATCTGATTATTCCAACAAAGACAGAGGCTGTATCTTGGCTGGAGTAAGACAACACTGAGAGGAAGAAAAGAATGCGTGCTTTTAAAACTGGAGATACATGACTCATCCCAGACTGAACACTTATGAGCTGGGCTGCTTGAAGTGAAGAGGAACAGAGCCCTACACGCTGCGTCCGCTATTTACAAAAACACATCTGAAATCAAGAGTCTGTTTTGTTAAAAGCATCAGCGAATATGTCATGTGGGATCAATGACACAATGTCAAACTGAGGCAATACTGGCTCATGAGAAAGGCTTTCTCAGTGGAGTTACTTTAAAACCATGGGTGTTTGGCTACACGAGGTCATCCACTGCTGCTTGACTCTTCCAACATTTGTAATCTTATCTATCTGTTTAAAATAACTAAATGCCAGTAGTTTAACAAATTCTGGCTTTGAATGTTTCTCTATGATGAATATGAAATACAAACACTCAAATACTGAAGAGTAATCAGTCAAGGTGAAAGCACAAACTGACTATTGTGTAGGCGTATTTCCACAGAAGGTTAGGTTGGCATGCTTTTATGTGTATTTTATTTTAACAGGAGCACACTGTGTCCCAAATAGGCTATTGCACGTCTTTAACCATGTAGCTTTTGGTTTTACCAGTGCAGGGCAACAATAACATTTTTAATCGTGATTAATCGCATGACTTGTATTTCATTTTATTTTTTGCGCTTTTTGCAGTCTTGCTATAAAATTGAATTAATAATGCATTCCACATCTTTCGGGTCTTAAATGGCTCTTCAGCTTTTAGAATTTAGCCATTATATGCTGTTTTGATTTGGCTATGATTTGTGTATATATAGTGTATATAGCACCGCAGCATTCATTTCACATCCTTGAAGCTCAAATAATAATCATCATTAGCCTATTATTTTGCAGATAAAGTGCACTACAGCAGATAGAGCTACATTTTCAAGAAATGCTTCTGTTTAAAATAAACATTTATAATTGGAATGTTTTTTAACCTATTTTTCCTATTCAAAGGTCTCTCCTCCTGTGGCTCTCATGTATCTGTCCTGCTGCTGCTGTGGCTCTCTGCTCTCTTCTGTCTCATTTAAGACCATCAAAAAAGTTATTTTTTGGTTGTTTTTCAAGTAAAATATAATTGATGCGATCTGAAGACAACCCTTGTTGTCGCTGATAGCATTAATTACCCAAGCGTATATTTAACAGGCTGTATTTAACATCAGTAACAGTTGTAAGACTGTGGTCAAAACCAGGACTAAACCAGTTCTGATTTCATTAAATCTTTGTGTCCATAAGTCTTGGAATCACTTGTCATTGTTTTACATGGATCTACTTGTTGGTTTGAACTGTGTGCTGATGTTGTAACCTGAATCTTGACAGGTTGCACCTATGTGTTATATATTTAACTTGTTTGTGCGTCTCTCCAACCTGGACTCTTTAGTAATAGATTTACCTCTTCAAATGTGATATGGTCTTATATCAGGTTCTAACCCAGGACTAATCCAGGACTAAACCAGGGCTAATGACACCTAGGGCCAAAACACAACGCACTCATGCTGCCTCTGATTCAGGTGTGAAGAAAACGAGAATTAGTGTGATCAAACTGTAGTACCTGTATTTGTCCAGCAAATGGCGCTGTGGCCCCCGCAAATGTTCTACACCACACTGTGAGTAAACAGCAGAGGAAATCATAGTTTCCTGTCTGCAACTTCCCAACTACTTTTGGATCTTGTGGTTTTCTGGACCAATTCTCATAAAGTCTGGTGAAATTAAGTCCTTATACAGATATTACTGACAGTTACTTGACCAACTATGAACATATGAGACATAAAAGCCTTGTATTTTGCAACTGTGGGTCAGCTGACATGCGGCTGGCAAACAACCGATGACTGTTACGTCATCGTTTTCATTGAGGACTCAGGCTGCCAGCGGCTCTGCGCTTGTGAGACTAAAACACCTCGTCCAACATTTTCCAAAGATTTGCAAAGCCGAAATGCGCAATCGAATCATTGTGTTTTCAACAAAATGTGTTTTAATTTGCTTGTAGCCTAACCACAAGCAGTACTTTCAAAATATGGATAGAAAATATCTAATGCTAGTCCAGGGATAAGGGCAGTTTAGTGGATGTGTCTGCAGAAAACCTAATGGTACACTTTTTAGCTTAAGTTCAACAGAAAATTGCAGAAAGTTAGATACTCTAGTTTTAGTAGCAATATTTTTGAAGACACTGAGGTCAGAGACAGTGGGAAGCACTACCCCCAACACAGTAGGGGGGGTATGTTATTATAATTACAAAGGCTGCTGCCCATATGCGGCAATCACCCACAAATATTGCTCTGTTTTCATCATAAACATTTTTTGTGATATTATTTCGAGGTTATTTCTCCCACCAAGAAACTACTATTAGACAGCCACACACTTGCACGCACTTGATCCAAGAGTTGCATAAAAATCCTTTTAAATTAAAGACTACAATTTAGCAGCTTATAGGATGAGACTTTTTGGCTGACTCAGATCATGCCTAAGGTTAAAAAAGTGAGTCACAATTCCAGACACCATCTTGTTAAATGTCAGAAAATTGGGTTGAAGCTCTTCTGCTTTGCATAACATCAAATATTTCATCTGAAAACTTCGAGAGAGTTCAGCGACGCAGTTCAAAAGGTAAACCCGGCGCTCATGAGGGAATGCTTTATTCACTGTGGCTTTACGGGAAGAACTCCAGACTCCAGCCTAATTTGTACTGCTGTGGAAACGACTTCAGGCATGGAACAGACTGGTTTTAAGAGAATGCCGTGTCACTTGAATGCATTTACATACGCTAGAATGTAATACTTAATCTGAATATCAGCATACACCATTTTATATTTACTCTATAAGGTTATATTCAGAATAAGCCAGAATAAGAATAAACTGGAGTATTCTGATTTTATGCCAGATTTCCACTGCATGTGTATCCGCTGCACTGCGGGCCGCCACCAAACAAAATCGCAGACCCTCGCCTTCTGGAGCTGTCTCCACTCTGCCACACCAGGGTGTGGGGCCCCGGGGAGCTCAGGAAGAGCATGCGCAAGAAGTACGAGTGTCTGTGCCATAAAAGCCATTAATGAAGACCAAAACAACAGTTTATTAAGACAGAAAATAACTGTTTAATATGAGATTGCTTTGGAGTTCACTTCACTTACACTTCATGGGTTTTTCCTCTACCACACGAAGTTGGTCATTTTTTCTGTAACATCAAGTTAAAGTAAATAGCTGACTAAACATCCTAATCACATTATTGCTTGTTCTCACTTTATTTGCAGAAGTTACCGGTGGCTTTGTGACTGAGAAAAATGTTCAAATTACAAGAGAAAATGTGCAAAGTGCTGCTCTTTTTTGCCAAACGAGCCAGTGGTTATTAGCAACAGCTGTTTCTGGTTTTAGATTAAAACAAACATTGGATTTATTCTTAAAATGAATATATTAACACAAGTCAAACTAGTGATGTTATATAGTGATTTGTTAAAATGTAGGGTTAGTACAGACTACAGTCAATACATGCTATAATGCACGGAAAGCTGAGACTAAACGGAAAACAAAACGTCTACCATAGTGTTAGCTTATAGCCTTAGCTCCAGCTTCTCACTGCCACGCAACATTTTAAATCCCCATCTATCTAAATATTCTTTAACATGTAAACAGGAATATTCTAATTCCAGTAGCGCATGTGAGCTCCTTATTCTCACTATGGGCTTAATCTGAATATGGACCTTAATCGGAGTATAATGTGCCATGTAAATGCACTGGCTAAGTTTTGAAATGAAAGGTCACAATAATTTGTAAACAATATACATCAAGGTGTAACTGTTTATAGTATTACTATTCAACAGAAAGTGGTGAAAACCAAGGATTAAAATGATGGATTTGTTTTTTTCCTTGAACTGTGTATAGATTCAGGTACTATTTTTTTTTTTTTTAACTAACTTGGAACATTTTTGCCTTTTAGTAGTTCAACCAGTTCAACTGAATGAAAATTTAATTAATTAATTTTGAGCTGTTCAAACTATTCAAAAACTATTCAAACCTTGAACTGTGTCTAAATAACAAAGTCACTATTATGATTTAGCTGTTGGTCTTTTAAATGTGTCTAAATGAGGGGTAAGTTCACTTTTGGTATTTCTATCCTTTTTTTAAATATATTTCTGGTCTTTTCCATGGCTTTATTGGATAGAATAGTAGGAAAGTGACAACGGAACTGTGTGGTAGAAAGCAGGGAGAGATATTTGGTAAATCATTGTACTTGAGTCCATACTTGAATCCAAGGTGCAAAGGTGGGTTATAGACCCTCGGTACAGTATAAGAAAGATAAGAAAGTCTTTATTTGTCCCACAGTGGGTAAACTGCATATTGTGCTGTGTGCTCTATAATTTTGGTTTAAACTTTTTAAAATGTTAAGGATTCTGTGCCACTTCACCAAATTCTGCATTTTCAGCTCTTAAGCCTTTTATTACTTGCAGCATAGTTCAACATTTTAGCATCAAATGTTCAAAAATTCACAAATTCAGCTTTTCATATTCAACATTGTAGATAACCTTTGTTCTAGTTTAAGTTTTGCAACTTTTTGGGCACTTAATAATGGGTTCTTATGGTTGCCAGGTAATGGGAGTTAGGGTGTATTCAGATAAGTCTCTTGGTCCGGAACAAATGTGCAAATGTTTATTTTTTTTCATTTGGTTCGGATCACTTTCTTCCTGCACTTTTTGCAAGTGGACTAATGATGGGGGCGGGGCAAAGCAAAGACACAGATGTTAATATAAACAGTCATGGAGGTCTTGCATGCTGCACTTCTTGTCAAGATATTTATTTTGTTGTTACCATTACAAATCTGTGAAAATAATTTTGAGTGTCAAGAGCAGCAATACAATGTCAGTTTTGCGACGTACTAATTTTGCAACGGCGATGGCGGGCTGCGAGAGAGACTGTTCAGCCTGAGTATTCTCTCTAAACATGGTAAATAACACTGCATTTGTCCGCAGTTCTTTTTTTATTTTATTTTATTTTTTCATTTTAGACCTTTTTTAACTTTATTGGATAGTGCAGTCAAGAAGTGACAAGAAATCATGGGGGAGAGACATTCGGCAAAGTGTTACACCACAGCACTTCTCCAACCAAAACCAGCTGGGAGACCACGAGGTCACAGGATAGGAGCGAGTTCATGTTGGAAGTTATGACTACACGTGATAACAACCATGACTATAGAGAACTGCATGTAAAAAGCCACGTTTGCATCTGACCACGATCTCCTGGACACTAAATACTGTCTTTTTACTCAAGTTTAATGGTGTCATGTCTCGTTTGTGACCATTTTAAGCAAGCAAGAGGCTGCACAAGTGTTTTATTTTGAAATTTACCAGATCCTCTTAACTGGTCCCGGGTCTGACTTCCCGTCTGGCTCGATCTGCTCTATTCAACTTTATGCAGGATGGCTCCGACATCTGGCAAAAAAAGACTTGATATGTATTTCTGTTGGAACACCGGACACGGAGACGTACTATAAAGCAGTTGGTGTCAACTCTTGCATTGACTTGCATTGCATCTTTTTCTTGCTGAGGTTGTACGGGCCATGTAATGGACATGCAACGGATTCATTGTGAATCGGGCATTAGAAGTCCAGACTCGAACCCACAATGCTAAGGCAGGCTGTAGTTGTCGTATATATGTGTCGCCGCCACAGCTTTACCAACTGAGCTATACCGCAGCGCATTGCTGTTGTTTTTAGCGCAAGTAGCTCTGCCACTGTTTATTTCCTGGCTGTGGTTGCTCCTAAACTCCTAAAAGGCTGTATTTTGTATTTGGGCTGGATCAAGGCCGGTTCACATTCAGACCATAAAGTCATCTGAAGCAGATGAGTCCCTGTATTCACACCTACACAAAAAGTCCGGAGTAATGGGGGAAGCCGTTTAGTAGTTTTTCTGGAAGTCTGGTCCACTTTAACCAGACCAAACAAAGCAACCCTTAGAGTGGCACAATGTACTTCTGCCTTCTTCCAGTATTTTTAAGTTTCAGGCTTTTTGTCCTCCACTAACTTTACTCCCATTCATAAATAATATTTTGAAAGCGTAGAGAAAAATATCCTGTTTCAGTAAAAATAAGAGCCAAATTTCTGCGACTCACAGAATTTCAATAATCGGTTCTAAATTGTAGAAGTTCCAGCCGTAGTCCCCATAGACTCCTAGTACAAAGCCACCAAACTTCAACGCAGAAGCAGTGCATTTTTTCATATTGTTGCTTGTTACTCAGTTTTTATTCAAACAACATAAATCATATATCCACTCATTCAAAGTCTCCTTGGCACTCAGTATTTTCTTGCATACCGTTTTTGAATGGGTCCTATTAGCTTCATTTTATGTGAGTAGTCATGTTGACATTTCATCTCGTGTCAGTGGCCAGGACTGTGGTACATTCTCTGCACAACGCTCCTCTTTTACAAATGAGGAGAGGAAGAGACTGTCTCTGTGCAGCCGAACACGAGCATCTGGGATTTACGTAAGTGTCTCGCTCAAGGCACCTCTCTGAATATTTAGAGAAGAATTTTTTTTTATATGTAGGAATTTGTTTTAAGCCAAAAAGAAAAGGTGTAGAAGTGTTCTGCTAAGCATGAACTTTAAAGTTTGAAAGGCAAGCTGCAAGACATGCATGAGCCTTGAGATTTTAATCAGAGGTTTAAATACTTAGCTTGTCATCTAATTAATTTGATTTTATTTACTTAAAGGTAGGTGTGCAGTATTTGTCGGTAAAAGTTCAGATTGCAATTCCTGACTTCATACCTCCACCATCAGTCCTTCCTGCTCCCATTTTAGGAGCAGGACATAATTTACTGTGCCAGTCTTTCTTTATTAACTAAGTTGGTGAGATATGAATTCTCAAGAGTACGCTGTCTTTAAGAGATAGATAAAATGACTTCCGATGAGTCAGATTTCTTTTTTTCTTCATATATTAATTACTTAAAAGCTATTGTAAAGAAAACGTTACTTATTGTGAAAAAAGCTTAATAAAATGTAGCATAATGTGAAAAATAATTCAGTTAGTATTCCATTCATGACTTTTTTATTGCTTTATATCAGAAGCTTTGTATAGCTATGTAATCATTCATTCATTCATTTTCTCAAATTACCTTTAGGGGTGTCTAGAACCTGTCCCAGCAACTATGGGCCTTGGGTGGGGTACAGCCTGAACAATGGCTAGTTAGTGCTCAAAGCATGCACAATAGGCTAATCCTCCATCTAGATCCTGGCTCAAGATCTGGAGGAGGGTTCGCAGGCACTGAGCTGCAGTTGTCCACTGCTCCATGCCAGTGGCATTGAAGAACTGTTCAAATGCAGAGAACAAATTTCACTATATGTGCACAATAAAGTACGCCTTAGTTTCAGGGCTGGCACAGTATGGAAGCTGTAAGCGGCCATGAATTTATAACTGCAAGGCTACTGTAACTTTTTTCACCAGTTATAACGACTTGATTCTTTAATTTTCCCAAGATAATGACATAATTTTCTTGTTATAATGAGAAAACAAGGTTCATTTTCTCATTATAACAAGATAACGGGAGAAAAAAAAGTTATGAATCCATGAATGGCCGCTTACGGCTTCTGTTCACATTGGCAGCCCTAACTGTGTTTTCTGTACTGTATATTGACTTTAAAATAATACTCTTTGATTTGAGCCCTCTAGTCAGTGACGAAACCTGTTGTAGTTGTTATGAAGTCAAAGAAAAAGCAAGACAGCCATAGAGGAAACTCTGTTTTAGTGCACTTGTGTAGGCATGCATGCAGATATTTAATTGACCAAAGCTGAAATCCACCCATATTTGGTGTTTTGTCCGGTGTTAATGTCCAGCTCTGCTACTGTGTGCCAAAAATTTGGGAAATGAGATTGTGTTTCCATAGAGGAGTGTGACTAAATGAGATTACTTACAGAAAAAATAAGGCTTAAAAAATGTATTGTAATTTACACGTTAGTCCCAGCCCTAAAATAATATACATCTAATGCTGCCCAGAAAAGACAGAGCCACAGCGTAGCCTACGGCAAAAACCCTCAGCAGCACCTTGCGTTCCAGACCTGTCCTCTCAACTCCCGTTTTGACCAAGTAAGCCGACCAGTGTGTGACATTCAGTCAGAGTTTGGAATCATTTTCAGGATCTAATGTTTACTTTCTTCCATTAGAAAATGTCCCATCAATTCACAGCCATACATTATACTTAATAAAGTCACACTTAATTGAATTTAAGTTGAGTTTATCTTTAAGAGCTCCAATCTTCAGCTTATGGTCTGTATAGTTTCTTGCTAAACAGATTAAGTGTAGTTAAATTGAATGTATCTTTAAGCTAAATAATCTCTACTCAGCATATCCACTACAAGTGCTTGTCTAGACAATTTGGTGCATTATTTATTCACTTCACAGTCACACTTGGTGACTGAAGCATGGCTGCCTTTCTGCGCCTACGGCCCCTCCGACCACCACCAATCACACTGACATTCATGCAGACAAGGTGGGTAAGGTGTCTTGCCCAAGGACACAGGGATCGAACCTTTGGGTTAAGTGGTGAACATCTCTACTGACTGAGCTACAGCTGCCCTAAAATCAAAATCAAATGCAGTATGTGGGGCCTGGATTGCGGTGTATACTGTGCCAGCCTCAAACACTATTTTCCTTTGTGAGGAAGAATTTTTTTTTTTTTTTTTACGAGATGAAAGTTCTCTGTCAATAATTTTCACAAATGCAATAAGACACATTCACTGCTCAAAGCAAAGTGTCTTTTTATGTACAAGTCCTTGGTAGCAATTACACTTCACATAGTAAAAGGTTATAACACGATGCTGTATTAGCACTCATTGAGAACAGCCTGCACTGCACGTTGAATGGCGTTTTTTTTTTTCCCTTCTTAATTGGTCAAATCCCCGGAGCTATTCGAGAGCCTGTTCCATCTCAAGGCTTTTAATTTTCAGAAAACTCTGCTAATTGTCAAAACATGGAACATTTACGCACGCCTCATCCGGGCTGGATACTTAACAGGTTGGTAGCACAACAATTGGCAGCAGGTGCAACGTGACAGTCATTCTCTCCGAAGCGGTAACTGAACAAGTGGGGAAAAAAATCCATTTGCCAACAGCTAATTACAGCCGTAGAGAGGGTCATTTCCTCAACAGGTGGAGCATTCAATGTCCGTCCAGCCACCTGCATGCATGGGTATACATATTCATAACAGTGGGACCTCGTACAAGATTGTGAAATAAAACTGCAGGTTTCCATCAACACATCTGCTACTTCCTAACTAATTCTGATGGTACACCGATTTCCGTTTCCAACTAAATATGAGAAAAACCAAAGGAAGGCTGGAGGCTAGATGTAATTTTCAAGGATTACAAATTGAGATGGTGTGAATCTTAAAATATCTTGAGCTAACGGAATAAGTGAGACTTGCCGTACTTCTCATCAAGTTTAAAATTTAGAGTGTGTGTAACTTTTTGAAAAACAAACAAAATGTGGGTATTTTCATTCATGCATTCATTCACCTTCTTTTGTTTTTTTACTGTTAGGGATTGCTGGAGCCTAACTCAGCAACTACGAGCCATAGGCAAAGCACACCCTGGTCAGCAGCCAGTTAGGGTTTACAAATACTGGTCCACTAGACCATTGATTGGAGACAAAAGTCTGCACCAGTATTAATGATTGGTTTAATCGGTCTGGTTAGAATTCACATTAAGCTCTGTCAAAGGAACTGAACTGACTGAATGAGCAGTAACACTCTTCGACTGTAGGGTGCTGTGCGTCAATATTAGCATTTCACCAGGACCACAACGGGACTACACAAGGAGTGCACCAGGACACACCAGGAGGACCACAATGGGGGTACACTAGGACCACAGAAGGAGTACCCCAGGACTTTACCAAAAGCACACCAGGAGCACATCAGGAGTGCACCAGAAGCGCACCCGGACCACACCAGAGCTCAAAGTGCATTGTGTTCACCTGTGTCCGCCTGAGAGTTTGATTTTGCATTCACACCTTCTCAAATGAGCTGGACTTTCCCAGGTCTACACCAGGAGCGCAGCAAAACCACTCCAGAGCTCAAAAGTGCACCATACTCAGACTTTTGATTTAAGTTCATTTGTTTGGTCTGCACCAGAGTCTAAATACGCATTTTCTACGAAAACCCACCAGAGTTTGATTAGGGTGGACCATACACAGAAAGTGTGAATACGCCCTCTGTGGTCCATACATTGTGTAATGTCTGAGTGCATGTATTTAAAAGCTCTGTATTAAAACTATGGCTTTAAGGCTTCATTTTGTCCCTTTACTAAGTTTATCTGTGACATAATATCCAACTTTCTCTGATTATACATTTACAAAAAGACATGCACAAAGGGCATGAGTAATATAGAATGCCTTACAACCACTACAATTTGTGGAATTTCAAATTGTTTCCATAAAATAAGTCTAATAATTCTATTGCTCATCCTCTACAGCCATTGTAACTACTAAAAAGAACTTGAAGTATAACAAAACTTGGGGTGTGGGATATCATGTCAGCATGGGGAGTCTGTGGGGCATACACATTGTTATTCTGACCGAAGACATTCACAGGAAAGTTGTGGTGATGGCACCAGTGCAAAGTCACGTGAGATTAGCACAGAATGAGTGATTTTCCATGAACTGGTGTGATGGTGGCATCACAAACTCATGTCTCTAGTCTTGAATATGAGTATGAAAATAAAATTTCCCACCTCCCCAGTGCAGAGAAACAGCGCTTTCAGGTATTCCTGTTTGCCAAATTCTTGTTTCGTCAAAATCACGCTCCGTTCGGGAAGTGCAAGGACTAAACCCTAATCATGAAATATTGTCAGCAGTGCTGTCAATCACAGATATTAAAAGTTAGCCCAGATTTATGCTCTGTGCCAACATACTCCACAATGATTTTACACGCATCATTATATTCAATTCTGGATTTCCTCTACTCCTCTCTCACCTCTCACAGATGGAAAAATGATTCCAGCCTGAAATCAGAAATAGACGTGTACACTGGCCAGGTTTGTTGATCAGGCAAGACTCCAGATAGCAAAGGTTTGTGAGATTTCTACAAATGTTCAGGCATCATATCAAATAGATTAGATTATGCATATATACATTTTTTAAATCCATATATTTCACATCTTATATTTAGCATGTAATTCTGCTAATTTATAAACAAAAGTCTTTCTGAAATACATTAAACAGGTGATATATTGGGCAGGAAGTGAACATTGTGTCCTCAAAATTCATGTGTTAGAAGCTTGAAAAATGGATGATTGTAAGGATAGTTTAGGATCAGTTTAAATGGGTAAAATTATGCTTTTTGAAATTATTTCACACACCTAGTATTTCACGTTTTCAAAGTTCAAATAATGTATATGTATGGAAAACGTCTTTGGTCTGTTACTTTGACTTTGGAGACAACACTTGGATTAGGTGTCTGCTGTCCGCTGCTGGCAACAATGGGGAATGGACAGCGCATAAAATGGCTATTTAGCACGGCTATTAGCAACATGACATAGACAACCTTTAAGAAGTAAATGCTAGTTCTGATAGAAAGGTGTCAGAATACACAGCGCATTGCAGTTTGTAGAGTATGGGCTGCATATTCAGCTGGAGTGGTTTATTGCCCTCTATTTTATAGTAATAATGGAGAGAGCTGTGCAATAATATTTGGCTTTATAGCTTAGATTTCTTACTCCATCTGCTAATGATAAACACAGCCCTGCCAGGTAATGATAAAAAAAATAAATAAAAAATCTTGGTGGATTTGTCATAGTGGTCAACATGTTGAATTTTAAAGGACCAAGTAGATAGAAGCACTTACAGGTAATTTGTCAGTCATTCAGCTAAATGAGTGACAGTTTTTAATTACTGCTTTGACTGATTACACGCTGGAAAACCATTGCAATAATTGACAGAAAGAGAATTCTCTTTCACCTTTTATGCTAACTTATTCTCCAACACAGTTTAAGTGGAAGCTACTCATGTAGGTTGGATTCTGTGTTGTATACCATTAGCAAATTGTGCAAGAAAGCCAAATATATATTACCTCATCTCATATTTTCCATAGCTCTTAATTCATTTATATTTGTTACTTTACCTTATAATCTGCACACTAATCTGGTCAGGTGGAACTAAGTTTAACAGCCTTTGATGAAGAAGCACAGGTCCTAAAACTGTGTACAAGTCCAGCACAACATTAGCCTGGCCTGTCAGACAAACTCTTTTCTTATTCTATGCAAAGAAGTTAGTCTGGTACGTCTTTAGTAACATTTAGTTTCTGAGGTGGAACAATGATAGGCGGAGTAACCAATCAGAGAAACAAAGGGCGGGACATAAGCGGTGCACCACTTACCACGCAAACATGAATTCTTGACGTTTGTTTTCATAAAACACCAGAATACCACATATTATGAGCAGCTCTGTACTTATTTATTAATGAGGACAGCAGCAGAAGCCAGTTGTGGAAAAAAAGTCTGTTTTTTTATGCGTTCCTTGCATTAGATGTCAGTGGGACTTAACTGTTGTTAAAATGGCAACAAAAAAAAAAAAAGAAAAACGGAAAAAAAAAGAAAAAATTCCCATAGAGAGAGGACTGGACAATAACGTGGACTTCAGCAGAAGCTAGCGCTACCTCTTCCGCGTTCATAAGACGCGCTTCAGATAAACGGCTGTGATAGACCAGACTGTCCTGGTTGCGAAAAGCAAGTAGGAGACTCTGGCTCACCAGGCTAGCCCAACATAGCTCAAAACATCTAATGACTTAAGCTTAACTTGTAGCCATTAGCTGTTGACTAAATCATTATATTAGTACAGCTGATAAATACTTGTCCTTACGCTAATGTTCCCTAACCACTCACTAACTACAAACTAACTACTTGGCCAGTTATCAACATAATCTTGTTTATCCAGTGGCTTTAGTGGCTTGGGCGGCAGTAGCTCAGTTGGTAGAGTCACTTGTCCACTAACCACAAGGTTGGCGGTTCAAACCCCACTCCCACCATTGCATACTGTTGTTGTGTCCTTGGGCAAGACACTTAACCCACCTTGCCTGCGCACACTGGTGTATGAATGGGTGAATGGTTCCTTGATGTAAAGTGCTTTGAGTACCCATGAAGGTAGAAAAGCGCTATATAAATGTGACTGGTTACCTTCCATTGCCAAAATATATGTTTGTGTTTTAATTACTAAAAATATTGGAAAACCAGTATTATAAAACCTCAAGGACCGGGGCGGTTAATCATCATTGCACTGCTGTTTGTGGGAACTCGAGAGTTGTTTTTTGCAGGCCCTCTTCATTCCCGTAAAATAACTGAAGTAATCATTTAAATCCGTCCTTTGAGATGGTGCTGGCTTGCCTTCACAGAATCCACCTCAAACACTCCGAGGCTCAGACCGAGACCCTTCCTTGCTTGCCAAAGACACCATTTCCTTAAATTGTCTACAGGCAGTGCGGGGCTCCTCGCTAATGGACCCGTATTAGACAGAGCAGGTTGCTAATGCCTCGGAAAGCTCGCTGCAAACCCAGGATCAAAGCGGCAGAGCTGTGGATATAGGATCGGCTGTGTGCTTCAGTCAGGTCTTTCAAGCTCAAGTGCAGCGGCTGATTGGAGGAATATGTGAACATTTGCTATGCTCAGGAGAATAGTGAGAGAAAAAAAAAACTTGTTCTTAAAAGCTTGCAAACCTACAAAGATAAATGTCTATACTTAAACATATTTCTTCTAGATATTGAGTCAGTGTATTCCTAGATTAAAGACATGACAGTGTTGCCAGATTGGGCTTGTTTTGAACACATTGGGCTGGAAAAGAAATAGCAAGATTCCAGAGAAAATACTAACAAAACAGTTGTCATTTTATGGCAAAAAAGTAAACATGCACATTTCAATCAACTGCAGTCTATCAGGAGTAAAAGGCATTAGTTACTTGTCACTATGAAATGCTACTGGTCACTGGGATTAAGAGTTCAACCAATCATCTCGTCTGCGGTCTTTCCTCGTTAAGCTTAGAGTTAGCTATTAGCAACATACCAAAGTGGGGACAATACTAAAATTGATGTTCACGTGTCATGTTGGTATTGGATAGCTGTTTTGTGGTTTCCATGATGCCCTGATCAGGAAACCTTACCCCTCATTTACACCAAATGCATTGTGCGTATGGTTTGTCTCCAGCATGGTTTTGCAGCAGACTCCAATTTACTCTGAGTGCGTTGTGTCATATCCAACCAGAGGCTGTGGGAGGCTAGAAAGTTCATGTTGTTCTTGCATTAGTGATGTTGTTTGAAAGTCTGACCATGCTTTTTTTATTTTGAAATATACCAGATTCTCTTCACTGGGGCCAGGGCTGACTTCTTGTCTAACTTAAAGCATGAAAATATACTTATGTATTTTTGGACGGAGAGCTGGACACAGAAACGTAGTCCAACCCAGCCGGTGTAAACTCGCATTGACAAAAATTGTGTCTATTTGTTACATAGGTCGTACAGGACATGCACCGGACATGTACCGGACACACAATACATTCAGAGTTTGTAATTTTTTTCTTTCTATGTTTTACAGTTTTAACATTTAGATACTAGCAAGGTTGTGATTTGTTTTTTATTGCATTGGGTGTTTTTTTGTTTTTGTTTGTTTTTTGGAAACAGTCAGTCAGCGCTGACAACCTTGGACATAAATCCAGGCAGTTTTTGACTCTCATTCAAGTTTTTACTTTAATAACAGTCGATATACACGTCAAAGTCTCCTTTATTGTACTTTCACAGATAGACGTTTTAGTCCCATTTTGTAGCAGGATGTTCCTTGTTCTTGCATTTTGTCCAGTCCTAAAAGGTGTACTGCTAGCATGAGTGAGGTAAAGTGGTCTCATATTTATCCTTAAAATGGAGGCAGGAACAAAAGGATGACAAAGCTAACATTCAGTAGGCATTCTATGGTGCACTTAAATGAGATGTGAAGGCTAACATACTGGAAAAGTCATCACATACATATAGAATTACTTTAATGGTCTCTGTTTTTTCATACTGGTTCCTTAACAATATTTTTTTGGTACGTAGTGTAATTCATAATGTGTGACCATTCAAAATTCATTGAGCCTTACTGAATCATCAAAGGCCTTTAGGTACAGTAAAGTTGTGCTGATTGCACTGTCATGGCCGCCCACAGCATGAAAGTCTTACATGTCCAAACCTCACTACTGTTTTTTCCAGACTAAATATGTAAAAGGTGACAAAGGGCTATTTTATTGAGTTGTTGTCAAAACTAGAAAAGAGTTAGCCTTGGCAGCCTATTCTATACAAAGAAATTAGTCTGGTATTCTTTCGCTTGACTTTTATTTCCATGGGCAGAACAATCACAGCCGGAGTATCCAATCAGAGAAACAAAGGGTGGGATGTAAGCAGAGTACCACTGACTCGTATCCAAAAGAAACATGGTGCTCATGAAGAATTTTGTTGCCATAAAACACGAGTATACAGTGTATCATTAGCAATGTGTTTCTCAACAGGGACAGCAACAAAAAGTTGGTTTGTTTAAATGTGGTCATTACTTCAGACATCAACTGGACTTTACTGTTCTTAAAATGGCAACAAAACAAATTAAAAAAACACAGAGGGCTGAACAACAACACAGACTTCAGCAGAACCAACAGGTAACAAAAGAAAAGCACTAAACACCGTTAATCATGTGAGAAAAGTTATTAAATTTGCTCTGTATAAGCTGGCGTCATCTTGGTTATTTTTGATATGAGATTATCTACTGCTTGTGTAAGACGTGCTGCAGATATCTGCTCTGATAGGCCCGTATCCTGTGTTTCGATTGGAAATGGCTTACTTAGCCAAGGAACCAGACCTTCCTGCTTTTGAAAATATATTAGGAGGGTCAGGCTGGCCAGGCTATAATAGATTCACTGTACTGGATAATCTTAGACTAGACAAACTGCAGTGGAAGACTTGATGGTTCTTGAAACTCGTTCCTCAACAGCTGTAATTATTTTTGGCCATTCATATTGATTCAGGCATTTTTTTTGTTTTTGCAAAAGTAGGCTATGCTAGGTTATGAATAAAAGCACATTTTTTGTTCAGTAATTCATGTAGCTAACACTACGTTTGTCTTTGGACCTCAGCAGTGTTAAAATACTTTAAAAAATAAAAATTGGTCTGATGAAAAAATGAAATAAAATAATTCACGCAATAATAGAAGGTCGCTTTCTTTCAATTGCTTTGGACCATCACTTATTGTGGTTTTTGGCTTGATGAGAGCAATGTGTAATTTGTCCTTACTGGGCAAGTATTGTAACTTTCACTATATTTCTAGTGTTATTCTCAGCCGATTATACACTTGTATTCACTGATGTGTTCTACTGTATATTTTTCTACTAAATGTCCTAAATACTAACAGAAAGCAATTGCTATTTTGTAAAAAGTCAGTTCTGTGAGTACATGTCCTTCCAATTCAGACAGATTCTTCACAATTCTCCACAGTCTGTGTTTTTGCATTCCTAAAATAATTGTGTAACATTGACGTTGTGTGGAAACAGCAAAAGTCACGGTTGTATAATGAAAACGCATTAGTTTGACATTTACTTTTGTAACGCCGAGTAGCTGCCCTTGAACACGCTGCAGGCTGTACTTCCTTTTGTGCTATGTTCTCACTGTTTGAGGAGAACTTGACCTAAAAAACACGTTCTTTTATTATGTGTATACCTCTCTACATTCTAACTAAAAGTCTACTGGCGACTATATCAGCTTGACGTATAATATGCACATATGAATAATGCATGCGTATGTTTTTATATATTTATTTACATATACAGACACAATAATTTGCACAAAAAACATGCACCTAGCCAAAGTATGTGCAGTAGTCATTAATGTGAAGTGAGAAGCGATACGTGATTTGATGCATGCACGTATGATTGAAGGGTCAGGCATGAGCTGGCCGTTCCTCATCAATGCTATCAGCGCTAGAGGAAAGTAGGGCAGAGAGTCGACTGTTCTGCACACTGGCAAGGCTCCGGAATTACATTTGTTAGCATCTGTTTGCAGGGAAAAGCTCAATATGTCTCTAAGCCAGGGCACAGTGTTGCATGAGTAGTAACCCAGAGCGAGGAACAGGGAACGGGGGGAGTCGGCGAGGAGTGTGTGAATGGAAATGATGAAATGATCAATGCGTCATGGATGTCAAACAGGGGGCGCTAGATTGGATCAGCCAGAGGGACGCGCCGAGGTAATTGCTTTGTTATAAATGGCTAGTGCTCCAGCCACGGAAATCTCCTGAAGACTGGATTATGATTGTAAAAAAAAAAAAAAAAAAAAGGACATGCAACATCCGGAATATATCACAGATTTCCAAAGAGGAACACTTTGGTTTATATACAAGATAGGATATGCTTGCCGCATAAGTATACCAAAGTTTTATTGAAATTGACATAAATATAGCATGCAACATTTAGAAAAGTGTCATTAATACAAAATATTTGGATGATTATGATTTGTTTTGTTCATGGTTTATCTTACGTCACAACCATCTAATCCACAAAAATGCCTAAAATCCCTAATGCCCCTTATTACATATATTTTAAATGCATTTGGTTTGACTCCTTATTTAAATATAAGTAGTGGTAAATATGCTTATTTAAATATGAAGAGTCAAACCAAATGCACTTAAAATGAATGTTCAAGTCAACTAGGGGTTGTGTTCACTTCACAAGTCCAATTGTCAAAAGGGGTCAGAACCAATGTTATTGTCATATTTGTGGAAATTCAGATGTTTAAAACAAAACAAAACAAAAACAAAAAAAACAAAAAAAAAACAAAAAAAAAAAAAGGAAGAAGAAGAAAAGTCATAGGTCCAAAGATCTGAACAAGCAGGCAAACCAAATGTACTGTAAAAGACTGTTTAGTTAACAAGGAGTCGTGTTTGTTTTATTAACATTGCGTCTTTAGTTTACGTTATTTAAAACGTACAGATATATTTTGAATGCAAACAACTTGCTTGACTAGTTTATTTGTAAGGTTAATCCATATGAGCTATAACTTTACTGTTTTTAATAATCTCTTTTGATTACCACCAAGATTGCAGACCTAAAATAATAGTATGCACCTATATTATGCTTTTTTCAGTGTTTTATAAATAAATTTGGACAACTTTGCATTAGCATTTCATGTTTCATAACTTAAAAAAATCTACATGTATGGAAAATGTCTTTATTTGGGAGCTGTTACGCTTGTATTTGGTGCCTGTCAGTTTAAGACCCTATTGGCCCCTGCCCATTTCACTCCATCAGCTCCAAGCCCTACTCTTTCTCATCTCCTATGAGCTCTCATGTGAACACAGGTGGCAGGATTTGAGTTAAGTCATGAGAGGAGAATCTCAGAGTGCTTGAACTGAACAATGGAGTTTGATAGGAGCGTGATAAAATGGCTAATTAGCACGGCCAACATGAAGCTAACAGATAAATTACTGCTTAGTAGTGGCTGCAGTTTTAGTGCTAAACAGTGACGGTGTATGTGCTTTCGAAATGCGCAGGAGCACTTCTTGGAGAGCCGCAGTATACAGGATAACTCTACATGGATGAAATCAAATTCAACTTTGGGCATGTTTTTAAAGAGGAAACAACATTATAACATGGTAAAATGCTCCAAAGCAGCTGCAGTCTGTGTATTTGATTAGTCTTTTTATCTGTACAGTAAAGCATCCACACATGTCAGTAATATTAACATGTATTTATGCTGTTTTTCCCACATCAAAAGCTCTTGTTCTTTAATGACTAGTACTGACGTGACCTGCGTGGGGCACTGCTGGTGTGTCAGCTGCTCCCTGGCTCCCCGGCTGGTGAGCGGTGCTGTGTGGGTGTCGTCATGTTGACAAACAGTGTTCCTGCGCCATTTAGCATATTTATCCATTCATTTGGCATTTACTGTTGAGGAAGCAGATGGTCTGAGTGTTGGTTACAAGTTTGTGACACCCCAAGGATTCGCCGCATCCATTACATCGACGTCTCTGGCACGGCTCGCTTTTCAATCACTGACATAGCAACCCCATTAAAGTGCAAGTATTAAAAGCTAAATCACTCGATAACAAGCCGCTCTGCATGTGCCACGTGCTTGTGGATAATTCCCTCTTTTTACTTTAATGTGGCTCAGAAAAGTCCCAGATGGTGTACCAACCAGTGCAATAATATTTTAGGATCTAAAATAACTTTAGAAACTTTCTTTTACCAACTTTGAACACCTAATGTTACATGGTTTCAGATATATCAGTGTGGCAAACATGCAGAAGTGGTAAAAGTAGCCACATTTGTACTCAAGAGTAATTTTACTTAAATCATTTTACTTACAAAGAAGTAAAAAGTAGTCATCCAAATAGCCAAGTGAAAGAAAAAAAAAAAAGAAATTTGGTGACAAAGCTACTGTATTGATGTAATCAGACATCAATACAGTAAGAGTCTTTGCTTTCTATAACTTGTGAATGAACTCATTTGGGCTGCGACCCACCCTCTCTCTCTCTGTCCTGTGCGAGAGCTGTGCACAGTGACAGCACAGAGAGAGCCATGAGCAGCAGAGGACAGGACAGAACAGACACTCACTTCTCTGCTACATTCTACATATTTGTTCATTTTAGGATGAAACGAGCTAAACAAACACTAATAGCACAGCCACAACATTTATCGTTTGCTTTAGTTCGTTAGCACCTAATTCATTATGCAAATTTACCGTGTGCATATTTAATGGGGTGCTACGTTTTATGCAGGTATGCAAGTGACACTTTGATTGTTTTTGCACAGAAGTTATTCGCCTCGTTATTCTTTTCACTGTGAAATCACCCTGAAAATACAGGTTATATTAATAATCTTCCTCAAACCATGGACAGCTAAAAAAAAAAAAAAAAAAAAAAAAACACATCAAAAAGCACCAGAAAGCAGGAAATGTGTTTCCGCACGAATGCTATTAAGTAACAGACTGTGTTGGTAAAAGCAAGCATAACTCTGGTATTACCATAGCTAATGCAAAAGCAAAGCCAGAACTCAAAGACCATTACACCTCACTACAGTCTCCTGTATGGGAACATTTTGGCTTCTCCATCAAAATCTGTGACGGCAAAGACAAGTGGATGAGACGAGAGTTGTGTGTTGACGTTGTTCCACAAAGATCGGGTAAGCAACAGGTAACATATCCAAATTCTTACCACTTAAAACGGCATCACCCGACTGTAAAAGTCACAGCTACGAGAAAAAAAATCAGTGTGGTACAAACACAAATCAGTTCAGCATTTAAGCAACCTAATATCTGAATATTACTTAAATCAAAGTAAAAAGTATGTTGTGATAAAACTACTCATAGATTATGGATGGGTAAAAACATTGATTCTTCAATGCATTGCAATTATTTTTTCCTTAATTCAATATTGATTCAGAAAATCCTATGAACTTAACTTTCTTACAGCGCGAGGCTCAGAAACAGTAAATAGACTGTCAGCGCACCACTGTCAGAGCTGCTCAGTCATGTAACTGCACTACAGCTGAGCAGGGCAAAGGGAGGGGGAGCCGTGCTAAGGGACGCTGAGCAAAGGGAGGGGGAGCGGGGCGAACACGGGGCCAATGGACACACAGCGGGGTGAGATGACACGGAGCAAAGGGATGAGGAGCCGCGCAAGGGGACGCTGGGGAATGGGGAGAAATGATACGGAGCGGGGCTGTGTAACACAACGCAAATGAGTGCTACGTTAGCGGCTCTTCTGCAGAAAATATAAGAAAGCTAAACATGTTTGCTCTGTATTCATCAGCTCCCCTAAAACCACTGCTGTCCTGTGCTGAACTGAAAGTGGTGGACACGAGCGGAGACAGATGGGACGAGCTGAAGCATTAGCAATACACGAGCTAATGTAGCTTAAGTTATTTTCTTAAAAACAGTCTGCAACTTCATTGTGATACAGCACCAAACCAGGTCTACAGCTGGACCACACCAGGACTAAATGAGGACTTTGGAAATACAAATATGGTTAAAATTGAAATCAATAATATAATTGTGTAGGGTTCATAAATTGTTATTAGGTTTAAACTTGAATAAGTCGTGGTGGTCGTGGTGGGCTCAACCACCCATAGTCTGTTTAAAGTCTTTGGCAAACAATGATTTACTTATTATTGAATCGATATTGAAACTTTTAAATCAATATCGAATGGAACCAATATTGAATTGAATTGCAACCTAAAGAATTGAAATTGAATCGAATTGAATTGTGAGATTCTTAACAATTCCCAGCCCTATCATATACGTAAAATTTATTCCAAATGTTACTCAGGTAAATGTGAGTAAAAGTAACTCATTATGACTGCCCACCTCTGCAAATATGAAATAACGCTGCCACTTTATTCCAATGAAAAATGCATTAGAATGACAAATTGAATGAAGCAGCCATTACAAAGATAAGGCTGGAGTGAGAAGGGGGCGGTGGGCATGGGTGTGTGTGTGATAGGATGACCCATGGTAATAAGCCAGTGATGAATCCCAACTAACCCTGGGCTGCGCGGGGCCACAGTGGTGTACTCAAGATGGAAGGAATTAAAGAGTTGTAATTGTGTTTCCTGTGGGGTTGCCGCGGTGACAGGCAGATATTCATCAAAGCGGTGGTGGCAGTGGTGGCGGCAGGTGCGCGCGCCACACGCCGGCGCCATTCATCATCACAAACCGCCCTTTGTACTGAGACTTTCCTGCATTGAGCCATGTGATGTGCCAAGGCTAGCAGAGGGGGAGAGGCGGGATCTGCTGTGATTGGATACTTTAGCGTCACTCATTTTTGGGGCACTTAGAAAATCAGACGTAATCCTTTTACTCTTTTTCCGAGCCTGTTCTAGTAACTATTAACTTTAGACGGGGTGCATTGTAAATAGTGGCCAGTTATTCTCAAGGGCTGACAGAGATATACAGGGTGTCCTGTCTCTTTACAATTAAAAAAATATATCACAAAGGCCATTGATGAGATATCTTAATCAGATTTTTTTTATGGACTCAAAGTTTTTAATCACATATGTACTGCTGCCAGACAGTTACAGCTCCACCTTCAACAGCGCGCAACATTTCTCACCTGAGTTTGTTTTAGTGATGAGGCAACCTTTCATGTTTCAGGGAAACTGAACACACATAATGTGAGAATCTGGGATCAGAACAGCCCCATTTGATTCGGGAACTTCACAGAGAGAGTCCAAAGGTGAATGTGAGCTGTGGGATCACCACTGAGGCTCTGCTACAGCGAACATCCAGTACCATTTTGCTTTGTGTAACTAATGCTGCTCATATAGAGGTGGATTAAATGAAGCAAAAAAAAAAAACAACTTCAATATCTACTCCTCATTTTGTAACATACTGACAGACAACTATTCACACATTAAGAGTCCCCAGTTCTCCAAACACATGGATGTCTTTGTGTCAGCTGCCCCAAGGCAGACCCATTGCCTCCTTCCTAAGATGCAGGAGTGCTAACCACTCTGCCACCATGTATTGAAATTCATCAATAAAAAAAAAACACAAAAAAAAAACAATGTTGCATTTCTGACTTAATGTACAGTATGTCGTCCTAAACATGTCTCAGTGCCTAAATGCATGGTGTTGCTGCCAACTGAGCATTTTGCCATCTAGCACCAAGTCAGTGGAAGCGCGGTCTAAAACATAAAAGTAAAAACCTCCCTCTCCCCAGACATTCCTCCAGGTTCTTTAAGGAGACAAACCTCAAATTCAAGACTGTGGATCTCTAGACCAGCTCTATACCGTCTGTTCCCTGTAAAAGTCTGAACAGAGTAATGTAGTTATTTGACAAATTTATACTTGGCCATAATTAATCAGAATCCTTAAACTTATTGATCTAAACTAGAGTTTTAAAGTATATCTTAAAGCTCCTTTATTATTTTTCTAGGATTTTTTAAATAATTTTGCAAAATATTTCACATTTTAAAACGTTGGAAAATGTCATCTTTTGGGGAGCTGTTACTTTCAATTTGCAGAGCACACTTGTATTAAGGCCTCGATACACCAAGGCGACTCCCAGACTGCCACCGATAAGATGGAGCGACAGCTCGTCTCTTCCCGTCTCCTCTCGTTCCCTCCCGTTTCCTCACGTCGCATGACCTTTTTCCCTCTTCATACACCGAAGCGACAACTGACCTAAAGACCGTGTCTTGCGTATGCGCGTGATGTAATTACCCCCCCAAAGCGGCAGATGGCGCTAGCTAGTAAACAAAGATAAACGGAAGTGACAATGTTTGCGTAGTGTAGCGGACATGTTGCGCGCTTTGGTCTGCCACTGTTCTCAGCTTGTTTGAACATTTGAGAAGCGTGATAATGGCCGGTTTGGACATTGTTTTGTGTGGATTAGGTGCCGCTGCTCTGTTACTTGAAGAAGATAACTTTCAGAATTGCGAAGAATGCAAAAATGGTGACGGTACGCTGCCACAGTGTTTGTCACCTCTCGTCACTCCGTCACTTCTGCTAAAATTCCCGTGAGCTGATTGGTGCGGCAGCTGTAGTGCTAGGCCTATCAGAGCGCTTCGTGCCAAAGACCAAAGATGCCGATTAAACAACAAGGCCAATCGGCAGAAAACTAGTCAGACGGCCTCCGTCCTGGAGCGATGGGGGCAGACGGCGCATACATATCAAAAGGACGGAAATGAGCGACATGGAAGAACCGTAAAGACGGCTTCAGATGGGCGATCGTCGCCTTGGTGTATGGAGGCCTTTAGGTGTCTGATACCCCCTGCTGGTAACGATTTAGCAACATGATGCTAACAGATAGATAAAAGCTGACTGCTTCATAGTGACACTAAATTAAGCACTAAAATGATCAGAATGAGTTTGGTCTATGGGCTTTGGAAACACACTTTATTTAACACTAATCTTCATACAGTGCAACTACAATGTAATATTGTAACAAGCTGTAATAACATGTACTTGTTCTTGCATTATGGAATTTTCTTCAATATAACTATTATGTAACACATGGTGTAACAAATGGTTATATCATGTAACTATGTTGTACTTACATACGGACATTTTGTGCACTTACAGGTGTACATTTGCACCTAGAAACTGTAAGTTCACAACTGTAGTTAAACTTAAAGTGTTACCAAATCTGTTCTGTTGACTAAACCATCAGCATTTATGAAGGCTCACTTATTTTGCTCCAGAATTCAGATCTGAACCTGTACTTCAGATTTTTAACATTTCATCTTTTAAGAAACTGGAACTTTTTTCTTGAAGAGCAAATACTTAGTTGTTGACTGCTAGAGACCACATTTAAAATCAAGAGTCCTCTATGGCTTTGACTGAGTGAGCCCTTGAGACCATGACCAATCTTGAGGAGTGAAGAGTGAAGTGTTACTGACTGAAATGAATCATCAAGTTTTAAGTGAAGTCTTAACATTTGGTGGTAACAAAATCACTGTGAATCACATGGACCATTCTGACATGACTTTAAGTGTATTAAAACACATGTGACAAAGAGTATGGGTTTAAAGACATGTTTAATGTCCTGATAGTGTGTTATTAGGTATGATCTGTAAAAAGTGGATATAAAGATGTCATATAGGCTTTATTTACAAGTTGAATATGCTTACTCCTTAAGGAAGTACGGGATATTCCCATTGAATGTTGGTTGACATTAAATTAATGGCTGCTAGAAAAAAGATCTATTCCAGCAATACCTAGGTCTGCAAAGTGAAACAGCTTTAAGATAAGATAGAAGGGAATCAAAGTAAAACATAACTATTGAAAATACATAGCCAAGACAGAAACACTTGCAATAACCACATTTGTTGTGTTGAACTCAGAGTTAGAAGTTTAAGGCCTTGTCCCCACGGAGACGGGCTGAGGCATATCTGCAAAGTTTTTTTTTTTTTTATCGTATAAGGATTTTGTTCACACAGATCTGGTGTTTTTGGGAGGCCCAACTTTTATGTTTACATAGCACCAGCTGTCTGTGCATGCCCTGTTTGTTCTTGTCTGTTTTAGTGTGTTTCTGTGACAGCAATACAGCGACCACTACCAGATCTGGCATCTGATCATTTTGCTTTATAAGCTGGTAAATACATATATTTACCAAGCTTTCTGACTCATCAACTGTACATTTGGTCATTTGTTTTGGATTTTTGTGTAAATATCTGATCAGCACAAATTTTATTTATTTTTTCCTAATATCTTGTGGCCAAAACCTGATTAGTGGGGCCCCCTCATGACCTGAGCCTGAGTGTCCTCTGATAGATCCACCCCTGCTCTAGAGTCACAGTGACACAGTGATAGATAGACACAATAAATTAGGCATTCTGATACCTTTTTGTTCTTGTTTGTTTAAAAGCACACAAATCCTATTTACAATGACAGTGAGGGAACAGCAACTGTTTGGGAGCCTTCGCCCATTGCCTGATTGAGCAACTGTTTGGGTTACCTTTGCCTCAGACTGTATGTCTTAATTTTGTGCAACAATTGTCACCTTCAGTTCTACTGTATGTTGTTTTCAAATATTATGTAATAGCGACGTTTGCTATAGGGATATTTGTTCATCACCATGTGCTTTTAGGTTGCAGTATCACAAACAAATGTTTTAATTCCTCATGCATCGCTTGACATGACATGTATTATTATGGCTATAGAAAACACTCCGGCAAACACTGACAGAACACAATGAGCACACTTGGGTTTCTTTTTGTGTTAACATTTTAGAACTAGAATCATTTTGCCAGAAATTTTCGCTGAGTTGTTTCAAAGAGAAGAACAGGGTTCATAGACAAGTGCCGGGTTACCAAAGGCTGTTGAAAGAAGTTTTGTGAAGAATGAATATGTTCCAGTGCAATTCCTTGGTCTGTGTGAGCAGCTTCTGTACTCAAGCTCCACTCTCAAGGATCAGTGCAGAGGAAAACTCCCGTCTGTGGCCAATAGACCAGTCCTATCTCTCCTTACACAGGCTGGATATAGTTCTCTGTTTTTGCCGGGTTATTACCAGATAAAACACCACCATATTAAACTCCACGCTGTTCATGTTCAAGTTTTTTCAAGTTACCAGATGTACCATCGATGGGTGTCACATAATGCACCATGGTTGTGTGCTTTTTTAGCTTTACCACACAGCCCTGTTTGTTATATTGATTAATAACAGCAAACAAGTTCTGTGGATTGCTGTTTTTGTACAGCACAACAAATGCTAATGTTAGCTCCACTGCTTGTTCTGTTGCTGTTGTTGCTTGTTTTTTTCCATGCTCTCTTTGTATTCACATGTGTAGTACCTTTTATAAGATGATTGTTCTTATAAACTCTGCTCTTTTTCTCACTCACTGATGCTTCAACAAGTGGGCGGCAGTGTTGAAAGTAATACATAACACGAGTCCCAGTTTTAGGCTCCTTGTCCCAAGTCCCAACACATATCTGTAAAAACACTCATGTCCCAGTTTCAACAATGTCCCAGTTCTCCCTATTTTAACATACAGGAAAAAAATGGAAACTTAAAATCATTTGACCTTTGTCACTAAATTTATTTATAATGACATAATTTTTATCCATAAATTGCCATCATGTTCAAAACTTAAGCCCTGACATCATGTTCTTTGAATTACATGACAGAAAATTGTATGAATTTCGGAGTCTTTTTTGTTACTTGGTGTAAATTCAAATGGACCGTGACGCGAGGAATGTATGAAAATAAATAGCGCTAATACGTGTCCTACATTAATTTCATCTGTTTCCTCCTCTGCTCCTCTTTATGCGCACCAAGGCCACTCGTCCTGTCCACGTGCCGATCCCCCTCTCAGTGTGTGTGTCGGGGTGCATGTGTGTCAGCTGCCACTGCTGCATGGAGCTGCTTTGGCTCTAATAACAACCACATTTTAGCCTAAATGTGAGCTCAATCCCCATGTTTTTACGTGTAATAATACATGGACACTGCACAGGGACAGGGGCAGGAGAACTTAAAGGGGAGTATTTGCTGTGCCAGGCTGCCCTGCTGAAATGAATGCAGCTGGAACTCAGCTTGAATGGCTGTATTAAGAGATAAATAACAGAGCTAGTCAGGGCAATACTGAGGCTATAGGCTACTTCTATTTAGAATTGGTTTCATTTAGGCCTAGGCCTTTATCTCACTTGTTGTTAGGAGGTAATCCAAAAGTAAAATAACTAAGCCTGTGTTCACACTGCAGGTCTTAATGCTCAATTCTGAATTTTTGCTGGCGTCTGAATTATAATTTAGAGCGGTAGTTCACATTACATTTTAAATGTGACCATCAGTCTGTGTGAGTGTGTGAGCCATCTACAGTCCCGAAATGACCCACATGTGCAAAAAAAGACACGAAGAAGCCTGGAGTTGAGGGATTGTAATATAAGGGGGTTCACTGACCAATTTTAGAATATCAAGGCAGATTTTAATACATCTGTCAGTGCCACCACCTCTCAAAATTTAATCTCCGGATATTTTTATTTTAATTGGATCCAAAATAGTAATTATGTTCAAAACCTCACTTCTCCACTGACCAGCTCCTCCATTGCTGTCTGCCATGCTTGTTACCTTTAGATCTGTCCAGTTCCTGCCTCTTCCAGTGCAGAATTGTTGCATTATAATGTAGTAAAAGTCAGATTAAATGTGACTTGGCCGTTCAGACTCAAGTCAAACTGTAAAAGAGCAGATACGTATCTGATTTAGTAGCACATATGAATGAAAGTGGCCTGGGTCGCAAAAAAATAAATAAATAAAAATCAGATACAGGTCACATATAGGCAAAAAAGTTAGATTTGGGCCACTTTTACCTGCAGTCTGAACGTAGCCTAAGTTACTTCCTTGAGGCAGTAACTAAGTAAAGTAATATTTTTTTCCTATTTATACTTTTTTAAAGAGTAAGTTCTGTTGTAGGATTGGCTCTTTGACCTGTCCAAAGTGAATAAATGCTCCAAGCTTATCATCAAGATCGACCCTATACTCAAATCAACATCAAATTAGATTTTTGGCACCACCCTCCATATTGTAATGTTGTTCTTTTGGGGTTGATCTATTTAAGCAACCCACTGTTCCATTCTTACTATATCCAAGAATAGAAAATACAAATTATATATGTATATATTTGTAATGTTAAAGAATGTGGAATTTGCAAGCAATTAGGATATTTGGTGTTACCCCTAAAATACGAATAGAAATTTCCCTATAGGTTAATAGTGATCCTACCTCTTTCATTGAATGTTTTCTCAGCATGTGTTTAATATGTTGACTAAAGTGTATCAGCTGGACTCATTTGCCAGCTCTACAGAAGTCTAGGGAATGCTCAATGAAAGGAGTATTTCCTCTCTAACACTGAGATTATTGCTGATGACACATCGGCGGAGTCAGTGGGAGTAGAGTCCTCCCTGGGCCATCGACTGTGCTAATCAAGAGCTGTGTCGGAGAAGCACGCTGCACACGCTCACCTCATGTTAGGACACTCACCTCAGATCTGCTGCTGAAAGGTGAGCAAACCCTGGTGTAAGTCAGAACAGGACAGTACAGGGTCGACTACTGCATGATTGCATAGTATTAACAACATCAAATGAGAGCTAATCCTTGAGTTTCTTACTACACAGCTATCCTATAAATATGGGCATGTGTTTTTGGTTCTCATTACCGAGAGGCATGACTTATTAAAAAGAATAAATAGACCTCTAAACAAGAGTTGGAAGAAGTAAAAGTGCTGTTACTTCAGTTTTCTGTCACTCAAGTCAAACTATAGGAAAACACCAAAATCATTACTAAAGCAAAAGTAACAACCTATTGAATGTAAAGTTTACTTCCATACAAAAGTACTTTGTTTGTAATTGTACAGCAAAATCTACAAGTACTACTATCACTTGTACTACTACATCCCCAAATGTGGGTCTGGGTTTGATTCCTTTCCATTTTGTACTCAAGTGAATAACTACAGTAAAAATATCTAGTTACTTTCTAGCTTTGCTTGTCACTGTAGTGACTTTTGGGTTTTTTAAGAGTTTTTCTTTACCAAGAAGGAGGGTCTAAGGACGAGGATGTCCTGGGACTGTTTAGTTTGGTTATTGTTTATGCATGATGGTCTTTATGTTTGATTGTGTCTTTTTGATTGATTGTGTATTTATGTTTGTGTGACTAAATGTTTGTAAAGCCCTTTGAGGGGACTGCTGTTGTGATACTGGGCTATATAAATAAATTTAAAAAATGCGCTGAACTGAATAGTGCAGTAACTACAAGGTAAAGTCCTTGATGGAGCTAATTGTTGATAGCTATGTGCTGTAAGTTGATGTGATAATGTACACACCGTTCATAACCATGAGAATAAAGTGCTTGAGTAAGTTAATGTAAACTGTACTCTTTTACTGATCACATGACGTCTGAATCTCTAAACCATCCAAGATGCTTCACTAGCTATTGCTAGCTTGCACAAGCCATTTTAAGCACATTAGCACAAAACATTATACAATGTATATTTCATATAGAAACACTACATAACTTGGTTCCTCAAAATAATAAGGTTTTGTTATTTTTACACACAATTCCATTAATATGTTATTAGATGATTAATTATTTCTCTCAAATTCGAGACAAAAATTTTTTTCTCCTTAGAATAACCTCCTAGAACCACTGTGAATGCATTTTGACATAAATGTGAATTAGAAGCTTGTTAATGGAAAATGTTGTCGTGTTTTTCAAAATAGCAATTCAAATTTGATAAAATAACAACAGATGTGAGGGTTTAGAACCAAAACAAAAAAATGTAAACATAGCCTTTATGTAAAATATTTTTGAAATTGTGAATAAATGAGTTGTACCATTGTTATCAGTATTTATATCAAATCTGGAGACACATGGGTAATTTTTATAAAGTATTTTTAAAAATATAGTGCTTATAGCACTTTTAAACACAGACTATTTACCATTTGTGCATAATGGAGGTCAAAATGACCCCCTGACCATCTCTTTTATTTCAGGATCATAACATAATGTGTAACTCTCTTCAAAGTCACTGTTGGGGGGAACTTGGGGTTTTTATTCAAACCGAGTTACATCCATTTTAATTGTCCAGAGAGGTCAAAATGACCTCACAGTGGTTCGAATATTAAATTACTAACCTTAAAGGGGCTATATTATTGTTTTATAGACATTTGTGCGTCATATCTTTAAAAACATTTTCTGACCAAAAGAAAAAAAACAAACTTTTTTTTAAATTTTATTTTATATCTTTATTGTACTCTACTGGTGCCATACAGAAACAGGTGATAAAGCCCAGCAGAGTGTTACAGTGTTTTGAACATATAATCAAAGAAAAAGAGCACTTAACTTCCTTAAACTTTTTGTATGTTGCCATTTTGCTACAAAATTAAAAATAGCTGTGAGGAATCAGTGAAAATAAAGCTGTACATGGAGTAGGCGGGGGTTGGTGGGAGAGGCGGAGTTTTGTGGAACTGAACATTCTGAAGCCTCAGTAACTCAGCACCAGAGACTACAGGATTACTCAATGTTTCTGATGAGGGAATAACAATGCAACTTGGAAAAGTCAATTTTGCATAATATATTCCCTTTGAACTTTAATTCCCAATAACTCTTTACAATAAATTGTGCCTAGTCCAGCACATACTTGATTTATTTGTGAATTGGAGGGCCTGTAACTTGACTATCTTGTGAGAATACATATCTTGCCAGAACCTGTCACTTCATAACTAATGTCACAGCATAACTACTTTATACCATATTAACTGACATACTGTATGTATGCAGTGACTGGGGCAGCATTTGTCTAATTTAGTTTTTGAAACATGTACACATTCAGAAAAGTTCTGTCTGTTAATCTGTAACATATTATCTGCTATGACGTCAATAGTAAAAAAATATGTATGTCTGTGACCATATACTGATGTTTTTTGTTGTTGTTGTTGTTGTTGTTGTTTATTATGCATTAGGCTCTGGCCTTAGAGCGACTTTTTTCTCTCTCCTTTTAAATTTTAATGTAGAGTCCTGGAAAGTAGAGTAGCAAGGCCACATCCATGTGTCATATAGCGTGATAAATAGAGTAAATGCAGCCATAACAGTGACTAAGCTCTGAAGTCTGTGGACTGGCGCAGGCGGTTGAGTCAGATAAAGGTCACCTGGATCAAGGATATTGAACCTGTGCTCCCTTTAAAAACTCGTCACAGATATTTACATTAGTGCTACGGAAAATGCGCAACACTTCAAAAGGTATTTATTTCACAAGGCTTTTATATTTTGCAGCTTGATTTATCATAATAAACCTTTAAATGTGCAATTAGTAGACCACACACGTCATCTCAAGCAGTAGAGTAGAGGACAGGCAGACATTAGATGCAGAAAAAAACTGCATATACACAGTCTATAGTCTTTCCAGCTAGGAAGACCTATGACATGCTGGAGGGAGTTTGGCTGGTCTGGGAGTGTCTGGGGAGAGGGAAGTCTGTGCATCTCTGCTTGGACTGCTGCTCCCGTAAAATATAAAGAAGGGGCAGTTTTTTGTCCACTGTTGCTTTACGTAACTTTATAGAACTAAATGGGTACAATATTTAAGTGAAACCCTTCCTATTGTGCTTACTCATTATTTTCCATTTAATGCACTAGGGGTCGGGGATGGTTGAAGCTTATCTCAGTCACTCCAACCTGATCAATGGCCAGTTAGCCATGGGCATACTTAGTTATTCTGAAAAATGACCAAACTCACCAAACCTGTCCAAACTAATCTATAACCCGTTTAAGTGACTCAAAACCAGTTATGGTCCAACATAAGCCAATTTAATCCTCCCCAACTCAATCTACTGTGTATCATGCCTAACCCTCATTTGACCAAGTAGGATAAAAGGTGACCCCATGTGTATATTTTTGTCATATCTCAGCGATGCTTTATTTTATTGCTCTGATTTTTTATGACTTTGTCAGTCTACTTATGCTCTATGACTTGAGAATTTTGTAAACAGAAATGTCATTAATGACCCTAGTCAAAAGTACGTATTTAAGATATACTTTATTGGCCCCATAGAGAAATTCACTCCTTGCATTTGACCCATTCATCAATGCCGCTGGGGCAACCTGTCTGGAGCATTGGGCAGCACCTGATGATCCTTCTCCAGATCTTGAGCCAGGATCCAGAAAGACCCCACATGGTTTGGGAATTAAACCAAGCACATTCTTGCTGTGAGGCAAGAGTGCTAACCACTAAGCCCCCATGCTGCTGTGCTTTTTTAATGTCTTTATAACTTTGGTGAGTTTTTCTTTTACAAGACATCTTTTTGATGTACCACACAATAGAGGAAGGTTAGGGATTGTCCAGGTTTACTGAGGCCCACAGGACCACACTGCCCACAAACACAAAAAAGGATCCTGTGGTCATCTTTGTGTTTGAAACAGCTCTTTAGCTCATGATAACCATGTTTTTCACTTCATGTAAATCGCTAGAATCATTCTGGAAACAAAATGTCAATACAATTTGTGAGTTTAACAAGGCATTTGGCACAACTTGCCAGTGTGACATCACTGTGAAACCTATAATTCAGAGTGTATTTCTAACCACAAAGTAGGATTTTGCACAGTATATTGTTTGATATATTGTTCGTTATTTTGTGCATTAGTGGCTGAATTCAAAGTCGCACGAACATCCTTTCGCATGTCCTACGTAAGCTATCTGCTATCTTCCTCTGTGTCATCACTATATATGGCAATAATATGACTAAAAGGAATATTCAGAGCATTTGTGTGAGCAGTATGCATACTGTTTACTAATTTTATGGTTTAAAGTCAACAAATCAATGATTAATGTATGTATTGTATAATATAGGAGCTAACAGAACACTATATAAACAGATGAACTGTAGAACTGAAACCTTTTGTACAGATAATTTCCTCCAACAAGACATCTATCTTAAGCTGCAGCTTCCAAATGAAAGCCAGCACATTTCGCAGTAGCACTCAGGTTCAGAAAGCATGACTTTATGATTAGTCCTCCGTAATGAAAGCGGCGGTAAAAGGCAGTGCATACCAATGTGAAAAATTATATATGTATAGCTGCACAAATGGACTGACACAAATGTGCACGACGGTTAGCGCGGCCATAAGAACTTTCTCTGCTAGCTAATTATTTTTGTGGATGATTTTCTTTTTTTTTTTCTTTTTTTTTTCACCCTGTCTGCCCGGGGCTCAACGGCAATGATGGAATTTCCAATGATGTGAAATGGCTGGCACTGTGAACTCGTGCAGTCCCCGAAACTCCACGGATGCCTGCCAGGTCTCTCCACGGAAGTGATATGGCCACTCCAATGAAAGCCTATCCTGCAATTACACTGGCAATAGAGTCGGGCCAAGGCCAAGCACATAAACAGCCACTCCGGGCCGGGAAAAGAGCGAATAACTTCAGTCCAAATTCACCATGAAGGAACAATCTGCCGGGACACTCCTCTGGACAGCCATCTTTTATTCATCGGCACTGTTTGTTGTTAAACTGGAATGAGGCTTTATTATTGGGTTGAGATTAAGTGGATATCAAATATTAATACAGAATGGAATTAAAGAACCGGCCTGTTGAGGATAATCTCTTTTACACACACCTAGAGTATGAAGATAAATATTTTATACACTTTATGGATTTAATTTCTGCAATCAATCTGTGGTGTTCAGTGATTAAGACGGGAGTTTCTCTGGTTAGCACGCTGCAGAGATGGTAGATGATAACGACTTTGGCGGTGTTAACATCCATGAGCATCGAGGAATACGGAGGGCAGTGGTTCTCAAACTGTGGTACAAGGGCTTGTTCTGGTTGTACTCTGAAGTCTTTTGTAATTCTAGTATGGATTATTTTAATTTAAAGGCAGTTGTTGTTTTCTGTTTCCTGTTTTAGTAACGTATTGGTCCTTGTTTAGATCTGCTTTAGACTTTGTTGTTAATCCTGATGTAGTCCTATTTTACACCTGGTTTAGGCTTTTTAGAATGGTTTAGCATGGTTTAATCCAGATTTAGAACTAGTCCAGTCCTTGTTTAATTCTGGTTTAGTTCAGGTTTAGACTTGGTTTAGTCCTGGTTTAATCCTGGTTTATTCCTGGTTTATTTCGGGTTTAGTCCTGATTTAGTACTGCTTTAGTTCTCGTTTACACCTAGTTTAGACCTTGTTTAGTCCTGGTTAAGTTCTGGTTTTAAACTTAGTTTAGCCATGGTTTAGTCCTGGTTTAATCCTGATTTAGTCCTGATTTAGTACTGGTTTAGATCTGGTTTACACCTAGTTTAGACCTTGTTGAGTCCTGATTCAAAGCTAGTTTAGACCTTGTTTAGTCATAGTTTCTTCCTGGTTTAGACCTTGTTTAGTCATCGTTTCTTCCTGGTTTAGACCTTGTTTAGCCTGGTTTAGATTTGGTTTAGGCCTTTTTTGGTGCAGAATTTGAAATGGTTTAGACTTGTTTTAGACCTTTATTTAGACCTTGTTTAATCCTGGTTTAGATCAGAATTTGTCCTGGTTTAGCCTGGTTTAGACCCAATTCTGTCCTGGTTTATCCTGGCCTGGTTTAGAACTTGTTAAATCCTTGATTAGCCTGTTTCACACCCGATTTAAACCTAGTTTAGACTTGGTTTACCCTGGTTTAGTCCTGGTTTTGTCCTGTTTCAGCCCTGGTTTAGTCATGGATTTGTCTTGGCTTTGTCCTGATTTAGTCCTGGTTTAGACCTGTTTCAGTTCTGGTTTAATCCTGGTATATCCTGGTTTAGTCCTAAATTAGACCGGTTTAGTCATGGATTTGTCTTGGCTTTGTCCTGGTTTAAATCTAGTTTCAAATTGGTTTAGATGTGGTTCAGTCCTGGTATTGATCTGGTTCTTTCGTGGCTTTATCCTGGTTTAGTCTTGTCTAAATTTAGTCTAGGTTAGTCTTAAGTTTAGGTGATTGTCCATGGAATATACCGCCTCAGGCCCAAAGCAGCTGAGATACCTCCAACTCTATGCAACCCATCATGCATTTATGCTGTGTTTCAATCCCTGAAATCCTAAACTTCTATGTCAGAGTCATTTCATTTCATTGTCTTCCTGTCTTCTTTATTTTTGTTTTCCAAATGTACATGTTCTACCTTGGTGTGCACAATTATTAGCTATTTCTGAGGTTTCTGATGAATAAAACTGTCCCAGGCTGCTGCAGACTATAGCTCTTGTTCAGTCTCTGTTCTTAAAGCCGTGGCTCTCTGTGAAGTGACCGAGCGCCGATTACATGCTCACTGCTGCAGGGAGTCATTCACCAACATTCATCCTGGACCAGTAGTACCTGCACGCTCCCCTCACTGCCCACACACACACACACACAGGCCATTTCAAACCCTGTCCTGTGGCCAATGCTATTTATTAGACAGGGGACTCTTGTGCAGACCTTCAGCCCAGAAAAACTACACGTGTCCGTCCCATATGAGTCTCAGACGGACTGTTCACAATTACAAGGTCACACAAGAAAACATGTCTTTGTTTCTCTACACCAGTGGTTCTCAAACTTTTCTGGCAAAGGGGGTGGGGGTGGGGGGGGGGCTTTGCATATGTTTCCCCCCTTTTCATCTTTTACACCTCATCTGTGGCATATTTTACTAGGAAATATTAAGAGTAACAGGTCATATAAGAAGTTTTAATTATTATAGTCAGGCCCATCGACAGGTTTGCTGGGGCCCAGGGCAAGAAGGCTTAATAGAAAATAATAAAATAAATAATAATAGAAAATATATAGGAGGCGGGATCATTTCTGGGCCCAGGACAACAGACCCCTTTGCCTTCCCCTGCCGATGGGCCTGATTATAGTTACCATAATTTGTAGGCCACTACAAAGTATTCACCATCTTCATTTTTTTAGCCAGTGCTTTGTGTCAAAGTGCCTTGCTAATTTGGCAGGTACAATAGCTGTGTTTGTTCCAAAATAATCCATATTTGAGGTTAGAGCCATAGTAGAGCAATTGTCTTAGTAAGTAATACCACCACGATTTCACAGCCAACTTAAAATGAAAAATGCATTCTAAATCATAATACAAAGGTTTAAAATAAGTCTTCTGGAGCTGAAATACAGTAAACTGGCGAGAGAGCTGAGTTACTGCCTTGGAGGGAGGAGTTTTTGACCTGAAACTAAATTCTATTGGGCGAAAGCCTTCGACTAGTTTCAGCTTGTTAGACTTTTGTGTGTCTTCAACTCCTAAAACCAAGTCCAGATGACTTCTATTTGAACCTTTTGTTGTGATCCAAATTGCCTGGATGAATAGGAGGCGTTCTTTTGTTGTATGAGTAAACATCTGGACACAGCTGACCTATGAACACTTTATTGAGAAATATAATGCTATTCGACTGACCTGAAAACCCTGGTTTGTCTTAACAAGATTCAAGTATATTCTGAGAAAAGACAGTGACCTTTAAAAAGTGTCCCTAAAGCCTCCTTCAGACAACTCTTCTCCAAGCCCAGTACCTCTCACTCAAAGAAAAGACAGGGCTTATTTGAGTTCTTGACAGCTTCATGTAATTTCCTGCATGTGTTAAAAAGCAGGTCTCATGGCTAAAATTAAGTAAAAAACAAACAAACAAACAAACATCTGCTTTAATAGTTAGTCAATATTCACAGCTGAAAAAGCATAACACTGTATATGAACCAAGAAAAATGGATTGAAGTCATATACTGAAGAATGTACAATATAGTCCACTTTTCTAATCCTGTCTTTGTTTGGAAAGACAGAGAGCATTATCTGTTCTCTAAGCCTAAATCTTACCAAAGCTTCACTCCATCTGTCTTTAGATTTAGAGTTGATTTTTTAGGAGCATCCATGGATCAGTGTTCTTCTGACTGCTGCTGTGCATTTTTTTCTGGCAAAAAAGACAGCTCTTCTATCAAAAATCATCTGCCAAAAACAGGTTTCCTCACATGAAAGCTGTCAAGCTTCTTGCATTGGTGATGGATGACATAAACATAACACTCACAAGATATGATCATGCCAAGATATTATTAAGTTTATGTTACAGGGAAGTAAATAATCTGGAATTTAAAAAAATAGAATGGAAAAATTCCTGAGATGCTAGGACCGCCCATGTGAGATTTCAACAATCATAAATGAAAATATTAAGGGTGCTCCGATCAGGGTTTTTGAGGCCGATCACCGATCACCGATCAGCCTCTGCTGTGATCGGCCGATACCGATCATGGCCGATACCGATCACGTGGTCTTCAATGTAGTAATGTATTGTATGCAGGCTATTATTAGTTCCATTTGAAAAATACTGTAGCCTTTGTAAATATAAAAGAACAACAAAATACTACTTATTTTTGTTTTAGAAGAGGTTTTGTTGCATTATTGGTCTTTAATGTGTGCCCAGTGTCTGTGGCTTTGTTTGAATGCTCCGCTGATGTAAAAATCAGCTGTTCTTAATTGGTTCCTTTAATGCGAGTCTGCGGGTGCAGCGGCTGTGTCCGCGTAACGCGCAGCCAAACCAGGTTGAAACACAGTGGACTAAAGAGCAGACAGCTCCTGCAACTAGTTTTGACAACGTCTTAATGAAGAAAACGTGCAAAGAGAGCAGAGAAGACAACGATGAAAGGTGCTCCTCTCAGACACACGGACACATGGGCTGCCTTTTTACTTTCTCTTTCCATTAGCAGCCATTTGGTGCAGTTTAAGCCACAAAACGCACAGTTTTCTCCGCGCAACAAGACACAGGCAGACTCTGAACTTTCTTAATCCTTTTAACGTAACTGTTAGCGGGTTAGCTGTAGCTCTATTTACGTTGGTGTTTGCAAATACACGCACTGCTGCGCCTCGGTTCTGTCCCGTGCGCTCCTAAAGCAGGCGGGGACACAGCGGGGACACAAAGCAGCGCCTCCAGGGCAGGTTTGTGTTAGTTATAACCCGGGCTTAACTTAAAAACACTGCTAAAATAACGCTAATCAAACCGAAGTTGCAGGACAGTAAATGTGAGAGCCTCTCGTGTTTATTGTAATTTGATCGGCCCTTCTGATCGGCCCATTTTACCGATCACCGATCACTCTATTTTTAGCCATGATCAGCCGATCATGATCGGCGGCCGATCGATCGGAGCACCCTTAGAAAATATGTATAAGTGTATAGCAGTGGCTAACTGTCACAGCTACACAATATTTTGCTCAGATGAACTAATACTTTGGGCAATTAGGTGTATATATACACTATATTGCCAAAAATACTTTTGTAAATATAGTGTATCTAGTTGCACTTATCTGAAAAGGAAATTCAAATTGGAAGTGGAGGTAGGAGTGGGTAATCAAGCAAAAGCCAGATTGATAAGCAAAGAGTTGCTAATGGCTTTCAGTAGAATCTTGGAAGTTACTGAATAAAACGGCAGCTCCATAACTCAACAACAAACTGCTACGACAGTAAACCAACACAGTAAAAATGTTAGAAGATTTTTGCTGTTCTTGTAAATGTATAGCAGTATACATTACATTTAAAAGTGCCTGTTGTTGTCAGCAAACCTAAAACCGTCCTTCACATCATTTGCTGGTAATAGCCTTAAAGATGTAGATGTATACCCTCCTATATTGCATGTTGGGTGTCTGGTCATTAAAACGGACCATTGACCATTGAAAACTAGTTCTGACAGGAGCGGGTAGCAGCTGCAGTATAGATAACATAAAGTTGTGTACACACCTGTGGGTTCAGATCACTCTCACATTCATTCACTCGGTCGGATGCAGCTGTAGTACTTGGAAAAAAAAAAACCCTGGTAACATAGGGTGGACATGAAGACTCCACTGGGGATTGAAGCTACACTGTCCTTGCTAAGAGGCAGAGGTGCTAACCACTCTGCCACTGTGCACCACATAAGATAACATTTTATTGCCTAATTGCTATGGACACAAACAGAAAGAATTAGCTCCTACATCTGCATTGCATTTCTAGACATTGCTGTTTGCCTAAAAAAGATTATGAACAGTAAAAAAAACTCTTATTTCTATTAAAAGTTTGGTGCATCACATCGCTGCTGTTGTCAGACTTCACTTGTGTACACTTACTCACTGCTGTACTGCTGTAAAAGCCAAATCGAGGTAGTATAAGAAGTGTATCACAAAGTAGCCCAAACCACTCTGATAATGGGAGAAGCAGCACAGCGGAGTTGCTAAAAGCTTTCTTATCATGACGCTGAGCCTTAGCAGCGCTGGCAGTTGGCATTGATTTCCCTTCCAGATTATCTCCACGTTTCCTCATTGGTCTGTGTAGCTCCTGGCAGTCCACTCCGTCCCGACTGTTTATTTGAACACCGCGCAACGTACCATTTGGTTTAGCAGTGATGCATTCCACACCTGCTGCGTCTGCCCATGATTTATAGCCGTGAATTATCTCATGCTTGTAAGAACTGAAAATGTAAGAATGGCCAAAAATGTAATACCTGCCAATAGCCTAATAATGTTGGCAATTTCAATGTAATAAAGCCAATAACATGCCAATAATATAAAGATTTAATGTTTTTTAAGCCAATAACATAACATTTTGCCGGTAATATCAAAAGTTATTATGTTATTGGCTGGTTATTACATTATTGGCATTTAAAAAATCATATGAAAATACATCAACAAGACTGCATATTTATTATATTTGAAATTAGGGATTTTTATTTATTAATTTATTTTGGCAGGTTTTGTGCAGTTTGTTCTTCAATTTGGCCATTAATCAAGATATAAACTCTGCACTCTCTGCAGCACTCTTTCCTTATTTCTGGTTGTTAAGATCCAATGTTGAAAATTATTTGTACTACAAAACCATCTATTTACAATATTATTTATAATTTTATGCATGGAGTTTGTTGGATTTATTTTTGCTAATGCTAAGGTCAAGGGTCAACTCCACTTAGTCAGTTCATATATTGCCTTTAGCTTAGATCACTTCATTATCTATCAATAAGGTTTGCTTAGTTTATGCCATAATGATTTTAAGTTCCATGTACTGATGTATGATTCTTATGTTATATTAAACATTAGTTTATGCTAGCTCTTGCATTTTAATAAACTTTATTTTAGTTATGCCATTATGTGTTAGGCATCTGTTGTTAACTGTGTTACTCATGGGTTATTTTTCAAGTTCACGTTATAATGTGTTGTGTTGTTCAAGTCAATTGGTATTTGTCATGCAGACATGTTTTCCATCTTGTGCTGGCCTTGTTATGTATATATTACATGGTAAAATTGCCTTTTAAAATGAATTAATTTCAACAATTTATTATCGAGTCTAAGATAGCAGGTGTCCTTGTGTGAAGACGCCAATGCACAGAAAACAAGGAGGTATGCACAAGATGGAATACTGTCACTATGATGTCACTCCTGGTATAAAATGCAATGGAAAACCCTGGTACGGGGGGCATCTCCTTACTCTGAGCTGTGGAGGGAGACCACGGGGATTACAACAATGAGGTGTCCCCCTCCCCGGGGATGAAGATCTGTATTTGGATTGCTACTATGATTCTTGACTTTGCTGAAATAAAAAAAACCAAAAAAAAAAAACAAGGGCGGTGAATGAGAGACTAACTTCTGGCTATCAGACGCTGCTGGTACCTTCTGTTTTTAACGAAGTCTGAATCAGCTAATGTTTAATTGAAATCCTGCTTTTCAAGTTATAATAATACATTAGGCTTATATATATATATATATATATAATTACATTATTGGTTGCTACACATGCTTTTGTAATCATTCTGATGAATCCTTTACATTTAATTTACGCAAGATGACAGGTGATGGAAAATCCCAAATGTCTTATAGCATCAAAAGCAAAAACATCACAAGTTCCTACACATCTTTTATGGCAATGCAGCGAGAGCTTCAGTGAGTTGGAGAAGTCCTCGGAGCTGGCAGACTGTTAGACAATCACCGCCACATGCTGCGTTCCTTTTGGAGATCCTAATAGCCCAATTATGGCCGCTCAGGGAACAGATCAATGGAAAGCTGCCAGCCAGGCCTCCTCCCTTCACAATGGGGGGATGAGGGAAGTGAAGGTGTGACAGACAGGATGCATGGGGACCCTTTGAAGGAGGTGACAGGTGCAGACACTCTCTGTCAGAAGTCTGTCTTTTTCATGGCAGTATGAAGAGAAAGACACAATGACTGTAATACACACGTTAATCTGCAATAGCAATCTAATATGGTGATATGTAGCTGTCAGAAGAGACAAAACAATTGACAATTTCAGCAGAAGGGGATTTTGGTATGAACGTGTTTGATGTGTTGAGATGGTGGAGTTTTGTTTGGTTTTCTTGCAGCCCCAAGAATCACTTCTAAGAGCATGAGGAAGCAGCTCTGGACTAAAGTTTGGGGAACACTTGAGTTGATGATGTGTTCCTTATTTGCAGAAAAAGTGGACCACTAAACCATAGAGGTATAAAGTCTACCAGAGACCGATAGAGCCTGTGGATGTTGTGCAGTATCTTACAGCTTAGAGCAGTGTTTCCCAAAGAAAAGCAATCTGTCTCACTGACTGATGAAATGAAGGTGAGACTGCAAAAGACTTTTATCTGAATATTACTTTTTTTTTACATATGTTTTAGATTTAATGGATTGTTGAGTTGAGGTTTTTCAAATCATATAAATGGGATATGTTATGCTTTTATTGATATTTTAACTCAATTCCTGGTTGCCTCTAGAACAGCATTTCACGTTTTACAGCCTTTAAAAACATCTAAGAAAAAAGAGAATATTTTACTCCTTATATTCTACTGGTGCCATAAAGAAACAGGTGAAGAGACCAGCAGAGGGCAAGGAGAGTAAAGACATAAAAGCATAATTTAAAGAATAAAAAGAACTTCACTTCCTTAAACTTGTTCTGTGATGTGATGCAATTTAAAAAAGAAAAATGGAGCTGGAGTAAACATGTTGGAACTATAGTGGACCATAAAAGTTTTCCATTTTACCTTAGTCCATTTTAAATGAGCAATCCCAAGAGAAGCTGGATGTGTTTTCAGGATCACATTCACATATGACCTCTCTGTAGTCATCTCCAGTAGTAGTAGTAGTAGTAGTAGTAATAGTAGTAGTAGTCCATATAGATTTATGGGATTTGCAAACCATCTTATACTGTTTTGATTCACATTTTAAACTGTGTCCCAACTTTTTTTGGAGTTGAATTTGTCAAATTACAGCAGGAGGGAGGAGCGGTGAGGCTTGGACCAGTACAACACTTTGATTATAGGGTTAGACCAGCCGGGACAGCTAGACTCATATTATATAAATATGATATATAATATTTAGTACTAGACAGTATGAATGAGGTCATGTTATTTAAGGGTTATGGAAGACAAAAATAACGAACTCAAGCTGTGCAGTCATTCTGTGGCCAGCATTAATGCCTTTTATTGACCTGCACAAAAATGTGTCAGAATTGCACAACATGTGACATATGACATATGACATATGTGATATACCATACATATAAAATACTTGCATATATTAGCCTCAATCAAAATAAAATACATTTTTACAGGTTATTGAGTTGCATCAATTCTGTTCACCAGTGTATAAAACAGAAGACTGTGGTTCTATACAGAAAGCTCTGTTTAAGACAATGCCAGTTCACTATCACTCACTACTTTGGGCTAGGTACTGCAGGGGGGCCGCCAGAGTTTCGAAAGTAATTACAATTAGGTACTTGTTTAAAAATATGACTTTGAGACAATTTTTCAGGGTAGCTCCAGGTTTTGTTTTGTGAAATGTAAGACCTTTTTAGGGCTTTTTAATGCCACTTTGAGTGAAATTTAATGCCAGCACTCTCAACATTGATATATATATATATATATATATATATATATACACATATATATATATATATATATGTGTATATATATATATATATACAGAAAATCCCATATATATATATATATATATATATATATATATATATATATATATATATATATATATATGGGATTTTCTGTTTTTTAAGAGGGTTGTGACACTCCTGACTTTTGGAATGGCTGATGTAAATCATCTTACGACCCCCACCTCAGTGTCTCACAATCCCCAGACAGGTCCCGAGCCCCACTTTGGGAACCCCTGGTATAGAGACATAGAGACAGGCATAAATATCCACATTGATTGTTGGCTATAGCTGTGTCTTGATCATGCACATATCCATGGTAGCAGGCAGAGCATTTACAATAGCTGGATTTTGTGATATTACAGTAGAATATTAGTTACAGATGGAACGTACACTGCCTAGCCAAAAAAAATAAATAAAATAAAATAAAAAATAATAAAAAAAAGTCGCCACCTGGATTTAACTAAGTAAATAGGTAAAAGCCTCCCTGCAGTTGGTCCATAGAGATGCTTTGTCATTTTAGCATGCATTAGACAGAATGTAAAAACGCACCCCAAGATAGAACCTTTAGGTATCTGTTTATATGTTCATAATTCTGGAAAAAAAAAAAAAAAAAACTTTCACCAGGGAAAAAACAATGTGTAAAGTATACTGTGTGCTAACACATTCAGTGAGTGGTGAATGGGTTATTTATTAATATTCATATAAAACAGAACTACAGTATGTATATGGGTTCTCACCTTATTCATCTGCTCCTATAGGTGTAGGGTGATGTAGCTGCATGGTGCTGCTCATTAATTAGCCAAGTGCCTGATTGTTTTTTCCCTGCATACAAGCTCTCTGACAGCTGAGCAGTGTTTCCATAGCTCCAAGGCCTGCAGAGTGTTATTTGCTGGGAATCACATCCTGAGAGCACTGCATCTGCTGACACACACTGCCGACTCTTGACATTTTCACCACGTGACACACATCACAGAGACGCTGTTATCGCCTTGGTATATTAGAGGGAATAAATGTGATATGAAAACAATAATTGCACTACTAAAGAAAGTTTAATGGTCCAAAGTTTAAGCGAAGTATAAAGTATTGATAATGTAGAGTGAAAAAGGCCCACCAATGCCTATACTTCCCCAGGCGCCTCAAAAGAACTGCTCTGAGCCACACTGTCCTGACTGGTTTGTGGTTAAGAGTATTAGTGAGCTGGATTATTTGGTTCAGCTCCCTAAAATCCCAAATGGCTCTTCATTTTATATACTATACTTTTATATTTCAGCCAAATTTAGCACAGTTTTGACTAATGAGTTGTATTGTGTACTCATAAATAAGGCAAATACATGGATTGTGATGAAGTATTCAAATGTTTTGATGCTTTGAAACTACCAAACGAACTGACTTGTTTACAGAATCACTCTACTACACAAAGCTTATAAAAACACCAATAATTTAGTTGACAAAATAAAAAAGGTCAAATGTTGACTTTTATTATTTTAGTACACACACCACTAACATAGACAAAGACCAAGCGCCTCAGCTAAGAGGTGCTGAGCCGGTTTCTTGTCTTTTTATTATCTATCCTGTTTTTGTAAAGATTCTTTCAGTAAAAAAAAAAAAAAAAAAAAAAAAAAAAAAGCACTGTTTACTTTATAGAGCTGCCTCTTTATACCGGCTTGTAGGTGACTGACCTGTCACTAGAGAGTATCCTCACCTCCAACAACACACTGCTGCTGCTGCTGTGGTCCAGCAGCTGCACAGTAGTGGACAGGAAAACCCTGTAATGGGTGTCTAATGTTGCAGTGGACATTTGCAGGTGCAACATTATGCCCGATTCACACTGAATGCGTTGCGTGTGCCGTATGTGTCCCGTACAACCTGTGTAACAAATAGACAAATAGATGCCATTTAAGACACCTCGTGAGTTCTATTTAACAAAGGGCTGATTAAAGGTAAAATTGTATTAGAGACTGAAGTGCAGTTGTTTATTTGAAAACATTTGATTAAACTATGAATTAAATTTTAATGTAAGCTTATAACTATCTTCATTGTCTTATGTATAATCTAATATTTTGTATTACTGTTGTTCTTTTAGGGAAACAATTTTAACATCTGTCCAGGGACTATGGATGAAAAATACCCTTTTGGCTAACTCTTGTACATTTGCAGCAATGTTAATTAATGTGCACTGTCCTTGCCAAATAAACCGTTAAATAAAATAAATAAATTGAATCATATCTTTTTCCAAAAAAGACCAAAATGCTGTCAGGCCTTTTAAATGTCGAGGTAATCCAATGCAAATCTGAGTTTGGTAGAACCATATGACAAAATAACACACTGCTACTGGCTCTATAGTCAAATCCAGATGTTTTTGGACAACCCTGTCAATGTGTGTGGGAATTTTGCACAGACACTCTAGGTTTCCCAGGATGGTGGCATGGAAAGGTAGTATTACATCCTTTTTCAAAAAAGAGACCCCTCGACTCCTCCAGCTCCTGCAACACCTCCATCAGTGTGGAGGTACTGCTCTCTGCCATCTTAAGTGGCTCCATTTGCTGTCGGTGTGTGTGTGAGTATTTGTGGAATTGTTGGTGTTATGTTGTGTGCTATTTGTTTAAGTGTATATGTTGAAGTGTTTTATAGGTCTTCCATAAAGCAAAACATTTTTTATTTGACTACAGTAAGCCATAAGTATATCGCTCTAAAAGTAACCACAGAGGGTTAAACCTTATCAGGAACCAAACTGAACAGGCTACAATTAGTGTTGGTTTGGTGTGCACAGCCTCCTGAATAATATTGCTCAGCCTGCTGTTTGTCCTGCGGGAGTTTTCATCACCATTAAACCTGAACTCTCCTACACTTTCTCCTAATTGAATGACCGGCTGACTAATGAAAGCTGTCATCACGGCGGTTCACCCATCATGACTCAAAACCACTTGAGACTCACGGTTCGCCTCCCTACTGCAGCTCTACACACAATACAAGAAGAAAATATAAAGCATGCCTCAGGAATACAATACAAAATCTTTGCTTAAGTAAAAGAACTGTTGCTGTATATTAGCTTTAATTTTCCCTGAATTATTGAAAATGAATATTCACATTCTACAAAGTCCTTTTGTCATTGTAGATTTATATTGGTAGCACAATTGGTCACTGACCTTCCTGTCTTACCTGTTCTACCATATATTCTCTATGGCTTCTCAACACCTAAATGTATTTATTGGTGAATTCAAAAATGTAAATTGTCCATAGTGAATAAAGGTCTGATAGTGTCTGTCTCAGGCCTGTGATTACAGTGAGGTCCATAAGTATTTGGACACAACCAAAACATATTCAAAATACAGTTATATAATTAATATGTGCTTAAACTGCAGACTCTCAGATGTAATTTATGTATTCATGTCCAAATCGGATAAATGGTTAAGGAGTTACAGCTCTTTAAAGTGTAGCTGCCTCATTTTCAGGGGCTCAAAAGTAATTGGACAAATTAACATTATCATGAATAAAATCTTTACTTAGTCTACAAGTCTAATGCGGCCTTTCTATTGTTATGGCTGATATTTTGAATATGTTTTGGTAAAAAGGCTAAAATTACAAAACTTGTGTCAGTGTCCAAATACTTATGGACCTAACTTTACTCTACCTCTGGCCCCTAGCTGTAGAAAATGATAAATGATCAAGAATCACTAGCAAATGCAGTCCAGGGCTGTACTAAACCTTCCTGCACACGTTTATCCACTGGTTTATCTAGGTCTTTATTGTATAATTCTGATTATTTCATTTTCATGGTTAGAAGATGGTGGGCAGAGCTTACACTGAGGAGCGTTTCAGTCGGAATGAAAAAAAAAGCTGGAGGTGAGGACAGTACTGCTGCCACACTGAAGGGGGCGTGTTTGAATACTAAGAATATGAAAAGAGAAGACTTTAACAACAGGAAAAATTCAGGACAAAGAAAATAGTGCATGGTCCTGCAGTCCAGGCCAGAGTGTATACAGAGGGGAATGGAACAGTGGACAGGACATTTTAAAACATAAAAAAAAAAAAAAAAAAAAAATGCACTTGATCAAAATGGAATTAAAATATTTAGTTGCATTATACAGTAAGTCGTGTAATAATTAGAAAACTGCAGAATTTCAGTGTGTAATAGTGCACCAACTTGTTCTTGGAATTTATTCTTTCTACCACGTTATAATGTTGTCCCCTCATCAAGAACATACCTGGAGTTGTGTTTTGCTTCATCCACACCTGTTTGAGTAATCCTGTATTCTCTCTCTTTTATACACCTATATCTTAACTTTTAGAGGTTAGGACTGAATTTATGCTGCTCTGCTTGAGTGTACACCTAATTTAGTATATAGGAATTCATCATGATTAAAGAAAGAAGATTATTAATTTAAACAAAATAACATGTCTTAAAAGATGTGACACCACATGCAAAGAGATACAATTTATTCTGCTGAGGTAAACCTGTTTTTAATATTTGCTCAATCCCTGTCCATACCAAAAAACTAATTTTACATTTCTTATTCTTCTTATTCTACACTGTAAACTAACCCTAACCCTATACACAAAACTAACTCATTAAGGGTGTACTCACACCAGGCCAATCAACCGTGCCCAAGTCCGGAATGCCCCTAAAGCACGGCACGGTTGCCTAATGTGAGTGCGCGCAGTACGTGCGGTACGCTTCAGGACTTTGGCACGGTTGGAGGAGGTGGGCCACGGCACGGCGCGGTTGCTCATGCATGCGCGCACGCACGCACACTATGAGCTCTGTCATGTACGCAACTGTTCTTCTCTCAGTAAAATGTGGATAAACTCCATTATCAACACTCGTAACAATGCCACTGACTTGCACTCACCTTTCTGAAGAAGAGAACAGACAGCAGCAGTAGTTCTGAAGCTTCTCTCTGTCTGCGGATGCCTTCGCTGCTCCTCGTATGTGGTTTATTCCAAAACCTGTGACAGAAGACCGCGTCTCACGAACGAGACTCAAAGCAGAATCACAACAGCACAGATACTTCATGCCGCTGGTCTCACGTTTTCCACTTCACCGGTTTTAAAAGTGTTAGCGGCTCGCTCGACTTGTAAACAAACCGCGCACCACGATGACGTAGCAGTTTGTCGCCCTCAGAGCTGATGACGTAACCGCTGATGGCCGCAGCACGGATCGTTTGTGCAGATGAGAGCGCGGGCCGGCGGGGGACTCAGACCCAAGTGTTCCAAGCCAACAGCTTGGAACACTTATATATAAACAGCTTTTTTTTTTTTTACTTATTAAAAACATTTTCTTGTAGTCATAATGTTTTTATTGGTTGTAAAATGTGCAGTGCCGTTCTGTAGGTGAGCAATTTTGGTTTAAATATATACAAAAAGCATAATATAACCCCTTTAAGTACAAATCTTTGACAATTTGTTCCCTGGGTATATGACAGTAAGAAAAAAACAACAACAAAAAAAACCAAAACTGAAAATGCATACCTGACTGTCATGCTACTTATTACAGTTCTAACAAGCTTCTATACTTTCTGCACTTTTTAATCAGCCGGCTCTTCGCTAAATAAGAAGTGAAGCCCACTCTCCTCAGCTCGGCTATCAGGCCCAGTCAGAGGCAGGTGTAATTATTCATCCCGCTCTGAAGTAATGTTCCATATAGTGAGAGGCTTCAGCCATTTCATTAACTGCATATCTTTAGGAGTCCTCATAGCAACAATGAACACAGCGGCATTTTTTTTTTTTTTACCTCGGGGCTTTGTCAAAGTCACTCCTTCCATAAGAAAAATGTGCGCGTCTTGAACCTGAAGTGCTAGCGTTTTTGGCAAATAAAGGGATTTTTACAGCACTCAGGGGGAGGGGACCTCTGCAGCACACTTCCTCTGATAAACTACTCAAATTGGATTTTGAGTAAAACATAAATCTGATTTTGCTTTTATTGTGCTCAAACTTGCACAGGGGACCTAGTGGTGTTATTTATGCAATCTGTTGATAGCCCGTTTTCCTGGGACTCCCAAAATGTGAAGGTGCTGCAAAATATGAGCTAATAACCAGTATCATTCATAATTATGGTCAAATTCCGCTGCAATTTACCAGCACTGGGATGGTTCATGAGGGGCTCAGAGGCACAAAATGGGTCACAAAATTTGAAAAACGCACACACTTGGTAAATGCTGCCTATTCTGGAAGCCATTTTGGAGTTTTAGAGTTGTGGAAAAATAATTTAAATTGGCTCTAGTTGATTTTATTTTTCATCCTGCATCCTGTCCCGTCTCCACACCCAACCTCCGCACTGCTGCTTCTGCTCTGTAGTTTTGGTATTTGTGCGTCTTCATTACGAAAGCTTTTTTAGACTGCAATTAAGCAATTATATTTTGTACTTTTGGGAGAGCATGTTGTTGTTTTTTTTTGTTTTTTTTACACTTAAAGGTAAGCAGCATGCGCTTGTACTGGTTTGAAAAAAAAAGGTACTGTCGTCTAAATCAAAACAATGGTTTCTTTTCTGATTGGATGATCGGCAATACAGTGTTAGAACCAAAACAAAAAATAAACAATTTTATGCAAAAAAAAAGTTCTCAAAATTCAAAAGCAAAAACAAGTGTTTAAAGAAACTTTTGTAATAATGAAACAAATCTACCTCTGTTTTCCTCCTTTTATTTAAATCATGAAATATACAACATCTACAGCTTTAACAAGATATTACCATCTAGATTCAAATTACTGGAGAATATTCAGAGGTCTCGTGGGTTGCCAGTATGTGCACTCTCTGGTTTTGTGATAGCACATTTAGAATTTTGGACACCTCTGCATTACTATTTCACATTTTAATAATTAAAATAGTCTATATTTATTGAAAACTTATTGCTTTGAGGAGCTGTTACTTTCTGTTGAAAACACTTATTAGGTTAATGTAGGTGCCTGTTCCTTTAAGTCCTACTGGGTATAATGGCTAATTAGCACAGCTGTTAGCAACATGAAGCTAACAGATAGATAAATGAGCTGACTCAGTCACCTTCATAGCGGGGGCAGTTTAGACCCTGAAATTATCAGTACATGTATTTAAAGGTTCTGTGATGGTGTGTGTCTTTAAAAACGTGCAGGAGTGCTTCCTGGAGAAGATAAGGATACATGGGTCTGACGATGAAACCAAGAGTTTTCAGCTCTTGAGAGGGGCATTGACTCAGCATACAGGATTACTCAAACATAAATGAATGAAACAAAATACAACTCTGGGGATTTTTTGACAACAAAATAACCCTACAATACAGTAAAAAGCGCAGAAAAGTCGACAGGTGCCCTTTGAAGGTATTCTGCTAAATCGAATTTTTTGAGCTTTTAGACATGTTATAATGCAGGATGGGCCTCAAAAATATACCTGGAATGGTACTGTATTTCATTCATACGTCAGTGTAATCCCATATACTGAGACTGTCCCCTACTCAAGAGCTGAAAACACTTGGTCTCACAGCTCTATGTAGACACATGAAACCAGGAAGTGCTCCTGCACGTTTCTAAAGCCCAGACACCATCACTGGACTCATTCTGATCATTTCAGCACTTAAACTGCCGTTACTACGAAGCAGTCAGCTCATGTATCTATGTATTATCCTCATTTTGCTAATACCCATGCTAAATAGACATTTTATGCTCTGCCCATTCCCCACCACTGCCAGCAGGGACTACATCTAATCCAAGCATTCTTTGCAAAGTCAAACAGCTCCCCAAGACGTTTTCAATAAATACAGATTATTTTAAGTTTTTAAACGTGAAATAATAATGCAAAGGTGTCCAAAACCATTTTAAAAAGCATACAGGACCTTTAAATACAGATTTTGAGCACTTTTTCCACTGTCTACTTTCATGGTCTGAGGGTCTTTTAATGTATTTTGTGTCAGGTGATTGCTTAAACAATAATTAATACATTTTCTTCAAACAGATAAAAAAAAAAAAAAAAAAATCCATACCTTTTGTCTGTAAATGCTGCCCATCCTCCTCACTAATTTGCCCTTTTGTAGCAGAAAAAAAAAAAAAAAGTTATGAAAATAATTTAAGCATCTGTCTTTTGCCAGAGGAGATGAGAAATAATGAGCAAATAGCAACAATAAAAGTGGAATAAAAGCGGGGATTAGCGCCGGCCTCACAGGCTCGTGTCCGGCTCGCTTTATTATTTACCAGCTCCGAGGCCTGCAGCTTCAGATAATAATATTGTCTTCGACAGCAAGAAAAGCAATAAGGGTAAGCAGAAAAACTTGAGGCGCATCACTCTGCCTCTTCTCCCTCCCCTGTGGAATTTGTGTGGAGGAAGACGCAGAGGATCATGGGTAGTCATTAGTGAGCTGGAGGTATATACTTTTTATTATTTATTGCTAATTCATCTCAGCTCAGCCCGTGTCCTGATGTGTTCCGACGGCGGGATGAGAGAGGGATTTCCCCCAGAAGTGTTTGAATGGAGAAAGAGGCTTGTTGTTTAGATGCATTAGCCTTCTGAAAGACACTTACCACCTCAGTGTTTGCTTTATTCAAGATCTTTTGGATCTACTCTGGCGGATTTTTGACAGATGCGTTGGGAAAGCTTTACAAGATCAGACTCAGAGTAGTTTCACGGTTGAAAAGAAGAAGCAGAAAATGCACTATATGCTGACTGAAAGTGAGATTGATATAATATCTTTTATGCAAGTCTCTCTAAGGGGGAACCTTAACAGTTAACTACATGCCGTGTACCTTTGATAAGGTACAGCAGGGCTATTCACCTTCCTTTACAGGGGGGCCACATTAGAAAATTACAGGATTTGTGGGGATTAGAGGTCGACCGATTTATCAGGCCGATTCTCGCCTTTAATGCCAATTTTTGGTCAGGCACATGTCCGGACAACCATTTGAGATCCTCGTAGAACTAAAATTTAAAAAGCATTTTGCAGCTCTCCCCAAGCTCTACTTGCACAGTAAGTTTGATTGAGATTTTCTGATTGGTTTTCTCAAAAAACTGATCTTTAACTGTTTGCACTGTCACTTCATTAGAAGCCAGTGTGGCAGCCCTGCTACAGATCTGTGAGATTTGGCCTTAACATGGTTTGGAAAGTCCTGAACAGCCAGCTTAGAACATCCCCAACAAACTTTTAGCAGTGTGGACATCTTACACTGCAGTTCATAGGAAATGTCCAAAATTGCTTTATACCTGGCCTGAAAAGCTCAAAACAGCAATTGAAAGATTGTGCTAATTTCTCTGGCATTGAACCTCATAGAACAAAAAAATTTAGAAAGCACTTTCTCCAAGCTTTATTTGCACAGCAAGTTTGATTCAGGGTGTACTCACACCAGGCCAATCGAACCGTGCCCAAGTCCGGAACGCCCCTGAATCACGGACTTTGGCACGGTTGGAGGAGGTGGGCCACGGCACGGCACGGTTGCTCATGCATGCGCACACACACTACTACGAGCTCTGTCATGTACGCAACTGTTCTTCTCTCAGTAAAAAGTGAATAAACTCCATTATCAACACTCGTAACAACGCCACTGACCTGCGCTCACCTTTCTGAAGAAGAGAACAGACAGCAGCAGTAGTTCTGAAGCCTCTCTCTGTCTGCGGATGCCTTCACTGCTCCTCGTATGTGGCTTATTCCAAAATGTGTGACAGAAGACCGCGTCTCACGAACGAGACTCAACAAAATAGGACAGATACTTCATGCTGCTGGTAAAAACAAAACAAAACAAACAAAAAACTTGGTGGTCTCACGTTTTCCACTACACTGGTTTTAAAAGTGTTAGTGGCTCGCTCAACTTGTAAACAAACCGCGCACCACGATGACGTAGCAGTCTGTCGCCCACAGAGGTGATGACGTAACCGGGCCACGCCACGGATCGTTTGTGCAGGTGAGAGTGAGGGCCGGCGGGGGGCTCAGACCCCTCCCCAATCGAACCTGGGCACAGCACGGTTCGAATGGCCCTAGTGTGAGTACGCCCTCAGTTTGCCTTATTGGTTCTCAAAAAACCTATCTTTAACTCTTCTCACTGTGCAGTTCTAACACATTTGTTTTAAAAAACATTACTAAAACAAATAACTATTATCTTCATTTCTTTTATAAAATTAAGAAAATCAGCCCTACATATCGGTCAATAAATAAATAAATAAATAAAAATTTGGCAGGGTTTATCAACCATCGGCTGCTCTGAATTTTAATAATTGCCAGTCAACCCAAGCCAAGCTATTTTATTTGTGTATTACTGGCAGCGGCATTGTCAACAAAAAAACCCATGTGTGTCAGCCTCTAGTGAGGATGGACTATCAACGCATTTCTGGCACAGCATTACTATTACTAATACTAATGTACTTTAGACAGGAAATAAACTTAGCATGATGAGATCGATTCTGCTGGTTCCCCTTCATCACTGCAAAACCCCTGTAAGCTGTGAAGGAAGAACTGGATTTTTTTATTTTACATGTCTATATAGTTGCCTTTCTTTGCTGAAAATCAGATCTGGTTTTGATGGGTCATTCACAAACTATCTCGCTCTAAGAGTCAGTTCTTTGGAGCAAATAAAAAGAGCTGACTCCCGTAAACAGGAGTTGAATCTCCAGCTGCTCCTGCTCAGCGCTAAAGCTAAAAATCCACACAAGCTGAGAGGAATTTTTTAATAATGGGCACACCATGCAGCCAATCACATGTGAGGACAGAGTAAGATCATATCATTAAGTGACAGAAATAAGGTGAGCTCCGAAGACATCGATTGTAGTGGTAGAGGCCAGGTACAACACACAGAGAGACAGGTAACAGGTTAGCCAGGTTTAAATGCAAGTTTGTTGGGGAAAAAGTGAAAAAAATTGTAAAAACCAAAAGCAGCAGCATCTGGCTGTGTTTACATTGTACTGGAGACAGCAAAGATGAGTACAAAATTCTGTAACAGTATGCTTTCAATGTGCATAAAATTAAGGCATTATCAAAAACACTGATTAAAAAATTGTTTACCAACACAGACCATTCATAATTAGACTAAATTAGGCCTAAAAATGCTTAGAGTGATACTAAATGAAGAGCCATCTAGGAGCTATAGGAGAAGGCTCTTCTAAGGAAGCTGAGCCAAAAGAACTGACTGTTAGAAAACAGCCAGACTGCCCATCACTAGTTTTAACTAGGGATGTGCGAATCCATACCATAAGTATTGATACTTTCGATACCTGTGGATTTAATAGTGGTATCGATACCACTCTGAAAGTATCGATACTTCAGTTGTAATGACAAACAATGTTATTTGTATAATACAAATTCCACAGGATCCTTCTTGTGTGCTTTACAATGGCAGGTCCAACCCAGTCCATTGTGTTCTGTTGCCCCAGGGGCATAAATAAGCCATTAGTAGTAATATGTGTATGCATATAGACTTTTATATTTCACAAATTTTTTCTTAATATAGAAGAAAAAAATATGTTTTAACTGCAAGCGGTAGTATTGGTATTGTCAATACCAGGCTTGGTATGTACTGGTATTGAATCAATGGTGACAAAGCTGGTATGGCACATCACTAGCTTTAACATGCTCTTAACAATGGAAAGGAACATTAACAAAACTTATTTCATGGTCAGAAATGTATTTAGATTTAACATAACGTAAAGACATGTTTGATAATGGACACTGGTTGGTCTTACTTTTTACCCAGTACAACAGTGGGACCATGAGTTCTTTTTGCAGTAATGTACTCACACATATTCCCAGGACTCACAGGTCCAAAATGTTCACACAAGTTGTTTCATTAAACACAACAGAGCTTCCACAGCAGGTCAAGTACACATCTAAAGACCAGGCCATTGATTTTTTTCTCTCTCTCTCAAGATGTTTTTTTTTTTTTTTTTTACTATCCTGCACCTGGGGTCTTCTATGGCCCAGGACTGGAGTGATTAGTTCCTGCTAAAACACACACATCTTGTCCCGCTCTGGATCATCTTTAAAAGGCTTTACTGTAACAGATCTCCACTCAGGACGGGTTCACCGGCTGGCCAGGCCTCGGGGGTCACTCAGGCTCCACCAGCTGCTGCTGGGGGGATGCAGAGCTAGAGGATTGGAGAGGGATCACAGACAAAGCAGGAGTTGATGGTGGGCTCACACAGCACTGCATCAGGTACAGGAAGTCAAGCTGCACTTTACTTTTACTTTGCTTTACAGTACTTCTTTGCTTCTTTGTTGTGCAGAGACAGAAGGAGACAGATGTAGTGCAGAGACAGATGGAGCCTGTAACACAACGGAAAAGCATATTGAGGGCTGAGAATCTAAGGGGTATTTTTGGCAAAATATATTAATACAACTTTATAATTAAAGGTGCTATAAGCGGTATATATTTTTTTATAATTTGTAAAAATGACCCACATGTGTTTCAAGATATGAGGAGAACATGTTTAAATCAAATATTACTTTTACTGAAAACACAATGGTACAGCTGATTTATTCACAATGTAAAAAATATTTTATATAATGGCCAAGTTGTTTATGTTTACATTTTTTGTTTTGATACTACTCCCTGCATTGCTGATTGCCCAGTCAGAAAAGTGGCAACCCCATTGTTTTGATTTAGATTGCAGCACCGTTTTCAAACATACAGCTTACAGTACCTTTCACTCTTTTACTGCCAAAATATCACAATAATAATCACAATAATATTGTATTTAATTTTATTCAACCTTTATTTAAGCAGGTAATATCAATAGAGATCAAGCTCTCTTTTTTTAAGGGTGACCTGGCCAAGAGGTCTGCAGAACACGTCATTTAAAATAATACAAGTTACATCTAAATACAAAATACTAATAATACTAAATACAATGAATAGGTTAGTACAACAACAACAATTACAATACATTAATAAAAGTACATGCTAGCTTAGTAACATCCTTGATCACAACAACCATTCAAAAGCACAGACACTGTCTGATAGACCAGTGGTTCCCAACCAGGGGTATGGGACCCCTAGGGGTAGGCGAGCACTTTACAGGGGGTACTTATTTCATAATTTGATTTTTAAAAACGTGATTTGTTTCCATATTAAACTATTGAAACTTGTTAAAGACAAGCTCAAGTGTTTCAATGATGACTGACTGATTAAAAATTATTAATTAAAATGAGATGAAGCTACTAGAAATATTATTTAAATAGGCCTGTTATTTTTTTTAAAGGAGATGTAACTTAAATGGTTATTTTTCATACATACATTTCTTGTCAATTTATTATGAGTCATTTTTATAAGAAATATAGTAAAATATGTAAATGTAATAGAAGTTTATATTTTTATAATTTTGTTATATTTAAATTTTTTTGTATTATAATATTTTTTGTATGTGTTGTTATTTTAAAGTGATTTTGTGTGTATTTAATTTTCAAAGTAACTCTATGACCACTTTTCAAACAAGTGACAGGGTACTCATGGTAGGACCAAAAGCTCAGGAGGTACACAACACAAAAAAAAATTGGGAACCACTGCAATAGACTCACGTTCTCTATCTTTTGAGATACAGCAAAATTTTCCAACTAAAATTCAGTTTGACAGCTTGGGTTCAGACTGGAGCGAACATTTTTTTTTTTTCCATTTCAGTTCTAACCTGAAGCATAGACGGGGGGAAGAACAACACAGGAACATAAGCCATAATGTCTTTTTGTTCTCTGGAGAAATTTGCACAAATATGAAGGAACCAGGTTAAGTAAAGCTCTGTAAACTAGAGTCAGCCAGAGCGTTGAACTGCAGACACTTAAAGAAGGCCAACCTGATTTCACATAAAGTTCACAATGGTGTGTAAGGTGACTATATCCAGTGACAAACCTCAGTACACAGTGGTAAACTATTCATGGACTGTAGACATTTTGAAGAAGCCAAGGTTCACTTTTGGTTTGGCTATGTGAGCTTTAAATGAGAGCCAAACTGTTATTACCAATATTACCAATAAATATGGTGTGTTTTATTATTAAAAATATTAATTTAGGTCAGAGGCATAATTTTGCATGATTTGCCTATTGGCATTGAGTGGTATGGATTGGTCCAATTTACTCTCAGATTTGTTAGAGTGCAAACAATTAGATAACTTATTCTTTCTGCATACAATTTAAATAGCATTTATGCATGTTAACAGAATAAACCCATCAGATATGAAGCCAGACCAATGTAAAAAGTGATAAGTTTGACATATTGCTATTGCATGGTGGGAATTGGTCTCTTTAGCTGAAGATTTTTGAAGAAAAAAATTAACTCTACATCAAAAGTTATGTAGACAATGGAGACAATGACACCAAAAGTGAACTACAGTACATTGTATGTACATGTTCATGCCTTTCTTGTACTAAAAATGACTGCAAGTGTTTAGTAAATCTTAATTAGCTTTTGCAACTAGGGTGACCAATTCAAAAAGCGCAAAAGTGGGACAAGTTGTATGATTTGGTGGGACAAGGTGGGACAACTCAAGAAATAAATGTTTTGATTTAAATTCTAACTTACCAACTTACTGAGATACAAGTTGTTTCAGTTTAGGGCCTATAAAACAGATGTGCTGTTTTCATCCACACATTTTGCAATGTAATGTCTTTACTGAGACTTTACTGTTTGGAATAAAACAGATGGAAGAGAAAAAAAAATCAAAGCTCTCAGTCTGCATTTTCTCAAAAGATTTCAGTACCAACACAGAAGAGGCCTTTCCTAAAACACAGGGTCAGCCACACACCAGCCATAGATCCAACCTATCAAAACGGGATGCCCACAAATATTTATTTTACGCTAGGAATACTGATCTTACCGTGATGTTCTTAACTTGAATCTCACTTTTTATAAGATCCACTGAGCAGCAATGAAAAAGAGGGGCATTATCTTAATAAGTGGAGGGACAGATGTCTAAATGACTGGGCAGACGACCAAAAGTGGGACAGGTGGTCACTCTGTTTGCAACTTGTGAAGGTGCATTGTTAAATTATCTGTTTTGTTTATCTCAACAATGTTAGTCAAATGTTTGGCAGTAGACTAAAGCATGTAGTTAACAAACTGGACTTGTATTGTACAACACAATTGTAATTTAACAGTGGGTGATTTGTTGGAGATCGTAGTTTTGAATAAACAGTAGCAATCTGTGGTAAACTGGGTCGGGACAAAATGTTCACAAAAACATTAAAATCAAAACAGGTATCTGAGGAACTTGTTTAAACAATTACTTGTCCACTAATATAAAGGTGTTTCAAATCTCCAGATTTTCTTGTGCTTTAAAGTTACACTGTGTAAGATTCCCGGTCTTGCGCCTCTAGAGGCCACAGGTGCCACTGCACTGTCGCAAAACGTAAACACTAGGGCCCCTCCTCCTTCTGAAACTGTGCGAGCGTGCGTTACGTCAAACTAACAATGGGACTAGAGAGTGCATTCATATTTACTGTATAAACTTCTGTAACCACTTGTGTGGCCGCAGATTGGATCTTCTATAGAGTTAGCGCTAGCGTTAGCTTATCGCGCAATGGTCGCAATAAAACAACTAATAACTGTATGAAAAAGCATGTTCTAAAGAAAAAATAAAGAGGCTAATTTACCTGTCCAACAGTAAAGAAGCAAAAACGTGATCCGATTTGCAGCCTTCTCTGTCTCTCATCTGACGCCAGCGAGCAAAAGTCTGTCCGATGTTGACTCTTGTCTGTGATCTGGTGCAGTCCCTTTCCTGTTTTCTTTTTCTTGCCTCGTCTGACATTGTCTTCATCTTCTTGTGTCCTTCGGCCCTGACGAACTGGCGAAAATAACAATGCTAAAAGTAGCTTCATGGTTATACCTGCACCTCAGGCATAAGAGCTGAAGGGGGAATGCCGTAAAGCAAGTCGTTTCCTGTCACGTGACTTTTCCTGAACAGCGGAGCGCTCCCGGCCAAACTACGAGGGCGATTTCTCAGTACAGAAGCCCCGCTCGGAGCAACAGATCGCGCCTCAGGCCTTATAATCGCTCAAAAAATCACAAAAACAAGTCAGTATGCCCCACATATTTAGGAGAAAAGTTACACAGTGTAACTTTAAATACAAATCTTTAAACTCCTCAACATCGTGATAATTAAAACAAACAAACAAAAACAAAACAAAAAACATTAGTATAATATACAATATTTGGGGACGAGAGTGGCGCAGGAGGTTGAGCCAATGCATACTGTCCTGTCTTTGGGCAAGACACTTTACCCACACTGCCTATGCCAGTCACAGTAGAAGGCTGGGGCTACTCTAGTCTACAAATGCAGGGCACAGTATCTACTCAGTAACAGTGAAACTGAGAAAATGACTTTCAAGTTTTGATGTAGTCTCTCTGAGTAAAACACAGGTACATTAATAATACTTTCTTAATGTAATACCTTGTCATAAATTATTTTTTATTAACTTGCAACCATCACCACCAATTTGACCTTTGCACTCCAAAATGTTACTTGATATGAGATGTCCTGAAAAATATAATTACTGAACATTTTCACAGGTTGTGTCAAATGTTTCATGGCCAAGTTTTGTCCCATTTCTGAGTTTAAATAAAAATGTATACAATACCACAATTTGGAGTAACTACAAAACTCTCACAGTAATACAAAGGCAGAGTGCAGTAAATGTGTTGACAGAATATTCCGAGCTGGAGTTACTATGTTCTGCTTTTGTATCAATGTGAAATTTATAGTTACTGAAAATTTAACACCAATATTTATAATAAAAATATATATACTGCAGGATAATTTTCAATATTTGTTATTGTTATTATTTTGTTGTGTACGAAAAAAGGAAAGAAAGAGAACAGCCAAAGGGGAGTTTATTATTTTCAAGGTTATGCTGAGTGATTATTCAGGCCATGCAACAACAGTAAGTTGGGTGCTGAAGCCTATCTTGGCTGCTTTGCGTGGGGAGGTGTTTGGACCAGAGTGCCCAGAGATAACCCACAATCCAAGAAGCAGATTGAACCCACAACCTATTCCCTCTGCCACCATTGTTAATTAGTGGACTTGTTTATAAGGATCACTGAAGGGGGTTGCATTTCTGTAACTAGACATGACTTCAAATAAAAGGAACACATACCTCTGTTCTTATTTGAAGAATACATAAAAGAACTCAAGCTGTGCATCATTCCCATTTGGATTCTGACACAATATGGGGAAACTGAGGTAATGGTGGTTTCTTGTAATTCCATGTTCAATAACCCTCCTTTATAGCGGAGGTGATGACATGTCCTCAAACACATTCATAGGAACAGAAGAGACAGAAGTGTTTACACAGTAATACAACCAGAACTGTAAATATAGTATCTGTAAAAACTGCATGGGACAGAACTGGCAATAACAAGAGCAAACACCATAATAATAAGAATCCTTTAGTGTGCTTCATGTTGGGTATTAAATGAAACCAATGGTCAAGGCTGAGGTCTGCAGTAAGAATAATCAGAGGGGACAATGAGTGACACTGGAGTATTTATTTACTTTTTCATTTTCTGTAGTCTTGTCATCAATTTTGAACTGGAGCAAAAAGAAATTGGCCTCTCTGACCTCCACAACAATCACAGTAAGGGTGGACTCACACCAAAAGCGCAATTCTAACCTCAGTATATTTGCGTTGTCAACTCCCCTTCAGGTTGCTGACGAGGGGTGCAAGGTTTAAGTTGTGAATTTTGTCCCTGGACCAATTCCTTAAGTCAATTGATTTACATCACTTGATTTGGCTAGCTTGATTTGTATCTCTTAATCTGAGTTGTAGTAGAAATTCATTCATTCCTGTGTTATCTTGTTTTTATTTTATTGTCTGAGCTGTGCTGTACAAGGACAACAACATGCATAACAGCTGTAAGGCCAAAGCATGTTGTGTCTTAGTGCGCATGATAGTCAGGCCATCGTGACCTCCTATAAATTAGAGAAAAAGTCTGAAGATATGCTTGTGACTCTGTGACAAGTTCTCTTTTCCTATGTATGCTTGGTATAAAACCTATCCTTCTGCTAAAGGGGGGTGGGACACTCTGCGTCTCTCCTTTGTGCTGTGTTCTCCTTGTCAATAAAGACGACTTGCTGATTGATCCAGACAGTCTTCTTGTCAAGTATCTCAATCTAAAATTTCCATAACAAAGTCTTCACAGACATTTAGTCAGCACGCGTCTATAGATTTCTCAAAATTACTTATTTTTCACACTCAAGTAAGAGTCAAGTATCTCGGCTTCACTAGCACCTACAAGCACCACATTTTCCAATCTTGTACTTAAAGGTCCCCCTATTATGCTTCTTTTGTTATGTTTCCACCTCAAGAACATACTGTACCTGAAGTAGTATTTTGTTTAATTCATGCTTGTTTGAGTAAACCTGTTTGCCCATACACCGTCTCCAGACTCGTTCTGATCACTGAGACACTCAGCTCATTTGTCTATCTGTTAGCGTTATGCTGCTAATAGCTGCTCTAAATAGCCATTTTATGCTCTGTTCAGACTCTACTGTTGACAGCAGGGAGTGACAGACATCTAATCGAAGCGTTCTCTGAAAAGCCTCTCCTTTATAGCAGAAAAGATGATGTGTCCTTAAACACTCTTTCATAGTAATATAACAGACAGGAGTGTTCACACAGAACTGTAGATATAGTAACTGGAAAAACTGCATGGAACAGAACTGGAAATAACAAGAGCAAACACCATAATAATAAGAATAATTCTTTAGTGTGCGTCATGTTGGGTATTGAATGAAACCACTGGTCATTGCCGAGGTCTGCAGTGTGTGTATCAGAGGGGACATTGAGTAACACAAGTAATTATTTACTTTAGCTTTTAGTTTTTTCACAGATAAGCCTTATTTTCCACAATATCCACACAACTTGGCATGTTTGTAGGTTTGCCTTGTTGAAACTTTAGAACCTACTGTATGCGATTTTCTGTAGTCTTGTCATCAATTTGGAACTGGAACACTGGAACACTGACCACCACAACAATCACAGAAAAAATACCAAAAGCGCCAAAATTGCTTTTCTAGCCTCAGACCTCCATTTTTGCGTTGCCAGTCCCTCCTCGGGTTGGTGACCAGGGGTGCAAGGTTTAAGCTGTGAATTTTGTTACTGGATCAATCCCTCTTGAATGTCTGTCAAACCTTGCTTGATTTGAATTGGTTGATTTGCGTCACTTGTTTTTTTGTCGCTTGATTTACGTCACTTGAGTCGTGTCAGTAGATTTGTGTTGCTCAGCACATTTGTGCTGCATGTGATAGTTCATAGGTCGGTTGCTTCAGTCGCTCATGTTGCTTTTGGTGTGAGTTCACCCTAACTCATTAATACACCACTGACACAGATACTTAAGCTTAAATTGCTGAAGTTAATGTTGGTTCTGATGAAAACATCTTGCTTTTATACAGTTTTTCTTGTTATATTCTCATTTTTATCATCTATCTTAACTCATTATGAAAGGGATTTCCTTTGTATTTTCTAAATTGCATATACTGTATGTTTATGACCATTTGATTGTCATTTTTAATGGTTGATTTATATGGACCCCTGGAAGACTAGCAACCACTCTGTGGGAGCTAAGGGGGATCCGAATAAAGAAGGTGTCAGAATACACAGTGTATTACAGTTTGTTGCATATGAAGCATGTGGTCATAATGTTCTGCCCCAAGGAGTAGCATCGGGCAGCGCAACCAGGGCAACATCACTCAGGGCCAGAAATTTTAGGGGCCCCTTGTCCATTTATGGTATGGTTTTCATAATAAACAAAAACAACACTTAATTGCAAATGCCATTTTATTTTATTAGAATTTTTCTGCAAAATGTTTTTAAGATTAATTAATTAAAAACACTAATTGCGTGTGTATATATATATATGTATATATATATATATATAGCTAAAGTTTGTTAAAATGAAGGTATTTTAATGTGCTTCAGACATTGAGGGCCCAAAGTGTAAACCTGCTCTGGGACACCTCATCACCAGGTTACACTACTAGTTCTGCCTGGTCGATGTACATAAGACTGCGATATCCTGTGTCAAGAAGATGTATGTGTTCCTTCCAGCTACATAGTGTCCTTTTACTGTGGATCCTTAGAAGCATACAGTCTTCGCAGTTGTCTCTTTGTCATTATCGCATACTTAATGTTACATCCTCGGCCTTAAACTCAAGGGCATGCTCTTTTAACACACTCCCTTTTACAGCTTCCTTAACAAGTTCTATTGCTGCAGGAATACATAATAAAACATAACTCCCAGATGTGTGCCATAACATTCTGACAGAGAATCATACCCTCTATACCGCAGTGATGGCATTTTCCCATTATGCATCTGCTGTTGCATAAACTGTGCATCAAGGTCACTGTCATATTTCTCCAAGGTCTGTTAGAGAACACCAATTTTTCCTCTTCCCGACATTGCTATGACGCATCTCAGCGACCATACGAATTCCTGCAAAAGCATTATTTTACATGCTGACAAACATATTTTTACCAGGAGTGTTTACCGTTGGCAAGGTCTTCTGATACCTAGGGACTACAACTCCTTACGGTACTAGAACTTCTTTTTTTTGAACAAGTAAAAAAAAAAAAAGCTCCAGTCCTTTTTTCCCCCTTCTTCTCCATATCACATCATAATTCCTGTACTTGATTCGGCGTTGTCTCGGAAGAACACAATGTTTCTTATCCCTCATCACAACTGACAGACAAAGTAAAAATGCATCTCACCGAGGCAATCCACTCTTGACTGGCTGCGGCTCCCTCGAGAGCGCACTCCTCTCCACAACAATGAGCTACTTAGACTGCCAGAGGACACAGCGCTCGCAACCAGAATCACAGATAAAACTGCGGCGCGTTAGCAGCGGGGATCGATCGGTGATGAATTTAACATATGGCAGATGGGATGCAACAAGGTGATCTGTAGAAAATGTTTAATTTCACAGAATATAGTTAAATTGGATTTGTTTCTGTCTGTGTCTCTTTGAGCATATTGCACATTTCTTTCACTTTCGGTGGTTCTGACTGCTCATTGCATCCTAAAAACTCTAGTTTTTATCAAGGCAAGAGCTTTTTTTTTTAATTTGGAGATTTTGGGCCAGTAGCTCCTTTACATGTTTTTTTTTTTTTTTTTTTGGCTTATTCCTGCCTTTATTTGGGGTTGCCACAGTGAACTAGTTGCACAGTGATTTGGCAGGTTTTTATGCAAGATGCCCTTCCTGCCGCAACCAGCCACATACTGTGACTGGAGTAGGCAATGTCGGTGAAGTGTCTTGCTCAGAGACATGACAGTATGCATTTCGGGTGAGATTTCAGCCAGATACCCTCTGGTTGCAGGGCGAATGCTTAACCCACTGCGCCAATTGCCTGGAAATTCCAGACTCTGGACTCTGGTCGCCTTAGAATCAATTCAATTTCTAGGGCAGAGCAAACCCGAGTTAACGGACAGCGGAGTTAGCCAATCAGAAAATGGTGGACGTGATGTTAACAAAGCGACAAGAAAGTGAGAAAGTAAACAAACGGAGTAGTGAAGCCACGAGGGAGGAACGAGGGAGTTATTTCAACATTACCGTACCATAACGCTGAATGAAACAAACTCTCGGCTCCTCGGTGCGCCATCTTGATTGTTGTTGGTGAGGAGACGCGTACGAGTGACGCTGCTCGCAAAGAACACGTGACTTATATAAACCAATCAAAATGCACAGTACGGTTTGGATTTGAGTAAACCACTGCAGACGGCGTGGTGACCAGACTGATATTTCTCTGTAGAATAACACAGAGACATATCAGTCTGGATTTTCCAGGCAACTGCACCAGCTCCTTGAACATGTGGCTTTCAAAAATATTAATTCAAAAATAAAGAAAATGTCCACAACGTCTTTTTAACCTTTGCTTGATTCAATTAGCTTGGATGAGTAAGAGTCTTCACAGACATTTAGTCAGCTTACGTCTATAGATTTCTCAAAATTACTTATTTTTCACACTCAAGTAAGAGTCAAGTATCTCTGCTTCAGTAGCATCTACAAGCACCACATTTTCCAACTTTGTACTGAAAGGTCCCCCTATTATGCTTTTTTTCTTATGTTTTCACCTCAAAAACATACTGTACCTGAAGTAGTATTTTGTTGAATTCACGCTTGTTTAAGTAATCCTGTTTGCTGAGGCTGACCCCCTCTCAAAAGTTAAAAATACTCAGTCTCTCTGCTCTAAGTAGACACATGAAACCAAGAAGTGCTCTTACACATTTCTAGAGCCCATACACCATCACCGGACTCGTTACGATCATTTCAGGACTTCCGTCACTATGAAGGACTCAGCTCATTGTCTATCTGATAGTGTTATGCTGCTAATAGCCGCTCTAAATAGCCATTTTATGCTCTGTTCAGTCCTCACCGTTGCCAGTAGGGGGTGACAGAAACCTAATCCAAGTGTTCTCTGAAAAGTCAAAGTAACAGCTGCCCAAAAGAAGATGTTTTCCAAACATATACATTATTTTAAGTTATAAAATCAGAAATACTAATGCAGAGGTGTCCACAACTATTTCAAAAACCCTAAAAAAAGGTCTAATTTATTGGTTATTTTACTCAAAAAAAAAGGCGAATTTTGATTTTTTTTTAAATTTATTATTGAGTTTATTTAATTACTTTAATGTATTACAAAATAAGATTATTTCCCTTTGTAAAAACCTTTTTTTTTTTTGTCAACAAAGTGAACCAAAATTTTTAAACCTGGCTCTATTCAATTATTATTATTTTTTAATGTATGCAAATGTGTGCATTTTTACATGTGTAATAATATATCAAATAAATAAATATATTAAAATTGAAACTACACAAAACTTCCAATACTTTCTATCCTCATGCTGATGACAGTAATCTATTGGAAAAGTTTCACAATAGCATCAAACACAAAAAAAAAAAAAAAAAAAAAATCCTTATTATGCTGGCTGAGATGACTTGAGCCAAAAAAAGAATGCCCACTGTTTTAGGAAATCATATCATATCAGGTGTACATGCACAAAAGTAAAAGAGAATGGTGTGTATACTTCAAATTATTCATGTAAACACTGATTGTTCTTGGTTGTGTGTGGTTGGAGCTTACCTTAGAAACTATTGGCCTCTGGCTTTGTGATTATTGAAGCTAATTCCAGGACATGACCTTAAAGAACACTCTTGTAGACAGTAGACATTCTCAGACAACCGTTGAAACCCATTCTCTGTGTGCACTTTAAAATAAATTCCTTCTTGACATGCAAAGTACATTTGAACAATGGAATGAAACCAGCCTGTCAGAGAAAGAATCCACAATAGCTTATGTAGACTAAACCCACAATGTTCTCTTTTTTGAGATCAAACTACTCTGTTGGCATTGTAAACTATGCATTTATGCAGTTGTGTATGTTTTGTAGCCTGGTCAGCCAACGGGACTGTCACTACAGGATTGGTACCCAGAAACAGGATGTGTTCAGCACATATGTGAGTCGGAAGTTCTCAGAAAATACATTTTATAGCTGAAAAACGATATGCCATGAATTACTTTTCTTAATGTTTAGCACAACTTCTGATTTTAAAATACACTCAAGGAAAAAATAAACGCACCACTGCTTTTTTACCACATTTTTGTTTGGTTACTTATTATTGATGGAAATATTACATGTGCACATCAACCATATACCCGTCCCTGATATTCAGACCCAATTAATCGATGCTTATGACAGTTTCAGTAACAATAACATGACCAAACAATAATAATGCAGCAGTTGTGACATGTGGTCGACCAGATCTGGGACGGTCATTGGAGGATCCAGTGGTGTGGAAACGCTCAGCAAGGCGTACAACAGTAGAGTGATGGACTCCAAACTCCCTGGCTACAGCCGTGTGCTCCTTCAGCTTGAAGCAGGCCAATGGCTGCCAATCTCTCTCTGGTTGCAGTAGTCGTGGCATTGTGAACAAATGGGCTTTTTTTTTCATTTTGGTGTCTTTTTATAGGGAATGGTTGTGCACAATTGAGGACAGGTCCAATTCATCTCTGAGTTTTACTCATGACCCAGACATAGGTGATTAATACAAAAATACAGTTGTTATTGCTCATCAAAATCAATCAACCAGAACAAGGAAAACAGTCATTTCATTTTGACTCAGAATAGTACTAAACTCATTGTAGTCTGTAATTTTTCACTGGCTGTAATATTTTTTAACAAATTGAGAAAATGAAAGTGGTGCATTTCTTTTTTCCTTGAGTGTATAAATGTATTATATGGTTATAGGTTCCCACATTTAAATTAACTTTTAATTTACTTCATAAAACATGCACTAATGGCCTAACTTTTTAAAATGGTTTACACTTCATAAATCTAGAATAGAATATTAATTTATTCAAAATAAAGATTCTATCGGTGATGAAGTCAAATATCACAGAGTTACAATTATTGTATTATTAGTACATAGAAGTGTGCCATTTTTTTTTTTTTTTTTTTACATTTGCAGTATTTTTGGACTCGCAATATAGAAAATATACAAATGCAAACATGTTTTCAAGCATTAACACATAACAGAAAGTTAAGATAAAGTTACTAAAAGTTGCAAGAGTATTATAAATAATAGTCATTTTTGTATGTTGAAGTTATTATGTAAGGAAATGCTTCAAGTCCAGTTGTATTGTACACGTTGATCAAAGAAAGAGTTGTCATATTGCCAGAATTGAAACTGACTTCAGATAAAATGAACATATGTTTCAGTTCCTATTTCTATACCACATAAAAGAACTCAAGCTGCACACCTTTCCCATATGCATTCAATCAAATGAAGGTAAGCTGAGGTAATGAAGTTTCCTGTGAATGCAACTCTTTTTATAGCAGAAGTGATAATGTATTCTCAATCACTCTTTCGTAGAAACGCAACAGACAAGAGTGTTTACACAGAGGCAGGACGAGAGCTTTAAATATAGAACTGGGAAACTGCAATCAATAACCATTCATTTATGTTTTGCTGCCTATTCCCATTAATACAACTCAGTAACTATGTGCTTTAGATGGGGTATGCCTCAGACAATGTATTGCAATTATGTTACACTCAGAAGGAACATTTTGTGATCTTGATTTTGCAATTTGTTTGTAGTTTTTGGTTTGTTTTAGTGCCCAGTTTTGACTTTACAGAGACTGCAATTTCTGCTTAAACTGAACTGACTTACTAATCAGTGTCATATAGGAAATCCAAATATTGCCATTTAAATTATGGCAATATTTAACATAGTTATCACATGTTGTGCAGCTTTAATACAGTACATGCCTTTGGAGCATGGCTGAAAGCTGGAGTATCCAAAGAGAACCCACAGTAACAAGGAAAGGACACACAGACTTCATTAAGAGAGATTAGGGGTCATCTTGCCTGGAAATTGAACCCACAAACTCCTTACTAGAAGTGCTAGCAACTGTGCACCCCCATGATCATTTAGTGGATTTTATTTACTGCTTGGAGTACTAAATGTGAGTCCGTGGTTTCTGCAGGTATCAGCAAGTCTAATTTACTACTTTTAATGCCATTTGTAACATTTTTAATGCCACAAACACACAATTGTGGCAGCTATTGTGGCAAATTATGGCAATCGTGGCAAGTATTGTACATAGAGTTTATAAAGCATCAATAATGTTGAGCCAAACATCCTGTGTTTTGTTAGCCTGGCCTGTCAGACAAACTCTTTTCCTATTCTATACAAAGAAGTTAGTCTGGTACCTCTTTGGTAAAATTTAGTTTCTGAGGCAAAACAATGACAGATGGAATAACCAATCAGAGAAACGAAGGGCGGGACATAAGCAGCGCACCACTAACCCGTAACTGTAATATGAGCAGCTCTGTACTTATTTTTTGAATGGGGACAGCAGCAGAAGCCAGTTGTACAAAGACTTGTGGAAGAAGTTGTTTCTAAAATGGATGCAAGTGGGACTTAACTCTTGTCAAAATGGCAACAAGACGAAGAAAAAAATCACCCAGATTACTGAGCAATAACACAGACTTCAGCAGAACCAACAGGTGACAAAGGAAAGCTTTAATCACCGTTAATCAGGTTAGAAAAGTTATAAATTTAGCTCAGTAGTCAGCGCTACTGTGGCTAGCTCTTCTGTGATTGGCCAGTTCCAAATCAACCCAGAGAAATGCTTTGCTGCGAGTGAGGAACCAGACTGCCCTGCTTGTGAAAGCATATAGGAGACTGTGTATCACTGGGATAGTGTTTTGGTCCCACTGGAAGTAAAATCATTCTGCCCATCTATTATGCTGGTGTAGGCTATGAAAAGGTTAAATTATTATTACCAGCCTATATACATATTTAGTAATTAGTATATATAGAGTCTGCATGTCCTTAATGTGTTCTTAAGGGTTGTCTCCAATTTTATAATAATTATAAACCAATATTTTGCATGCTGGTATTAGCATAACACAAATTAAAAACTAAATCCAGGACACAGAAGCCCACTTGATACTGTGAGCCTCCAAACAGTGAATAAAGAGCACACTATGCAGATTAAGCTCCAATTAAAGCCATGATGAGTGCTTCTGGGTGGAATATAACGACAGACACATGGATCACTGCCTTCATTTAACCACAGCAGGTAGATTAACAAGACGCATGGGTGCATTATTTACAGCCAATGAAAAACAAGGAGGACCTGCTACAGCTGATATACTGAGTGGAAAAGTAAGCATTGTAATCAGCACAGACTGGAAACAAACATATCTGTCTTAAGCCATTCTAAAGCAAAGTGATAAAGTTAAATTGTAGATTGTTGCTAATGACTGCTGTTCCTCATGCTCATTTGCTTCAATGGGGTCAGTAGATCTCAATTTGCAAAATGCTACGCGGCTGTGCTTGATGTGTAATGTTTCTGCAAACTCGTGCATAGTCATTCTCTACACAAAATTTGTATTTTCATTCAAGAGAGTTACAGCTTTTGGCATGAGATAGGAACAGGGTAGAATTGTGCATAAAAACTGAACTAAACATAGGAGACAGGGCAGTTCTACTTGGGCCATTTTCATCAGTACTACTGTTTGGAAGAGTACTACCTAGTACTACCAATAAATACAGTTCACTTGTAACTGGTGGGATGAAGCCAGATTGGCTCATTCTTTTCTAATACTCACAGTGAGGAACCTAAAACCACAACATGCAGATAAAAACCTATATTTTCGTTAATAAGTCGCATTTTGCTTTTGCATTTTCCACATTCCAGTGGACTATATTTATCTTTATTCATTCATGTTCCACTTATTCCCTTTACCGGTCTTAAGTCTCATTTATACTCCAGTTTAATTCATAAATACATCCTTCCGTTCCAAGCGCCGTTATCGTCACAGCATTTATACGTCCAACTGTTTTCTAAGTCAAGAGTGTGTTATGTTAAATAACCAGTAGGGTGCGATAGGAAACAGTCAAAGATGTTATCAAGACAGAAAAAAAGAGCAACAATAACAAACATGATGGCGCTGGTGGAGGTTTTTTTTTTTTTTACCATAGAGATAAATAAAACACTAGAGTGGCCATGGCAACCGCTTCAGTGGCATTTCCGGTGGCCATCTTGTGACTGTAAGATAAGTCTAATAGTAAGTAATGTAAAAACAGAGACCTAAATTAAAAAAAATAAATAAATGCTGGAAATTGAGTAAAAGTGATATTTTTGAACTCGTAATAAGGCAGTAAATGTTGCTGTTTCTTCTGCTTTTACTTTTGGGCTGTGTTCACTTGTGTCCTCAACGGTCAACACATGTACTGCTCCGTATCCTCAAGCTCTGGGAAAACAAACAAACGTACGACAGAATGAATGCAGAAGATGGACAGAGCGCTCTGTCCATATCCAAATGCGTATTTAGAGTATAAATAAGCCTTTACAAAGGCTGGACAAAGTCACAGGTCATTTTTTTGGAATGAATCTAAAACTAGGTCCTTGGCAAAAAGGGCTAAAAGACATTTAGTTTCATCATGAGGGTAATGCACTTTATTCTGTTTTCGCTGATAGGAAACAGTATTCTATTATAGATAAATAAATATAAATTGGCTTTCTAGGTCAGACAGCACATTTTAAATTTGTACGTATTCTGCAAACATATTCAGGTTTGCAATTGTTGTACTAAAAAGATGTGCCAACTACTGCTGCGCTAATGCATCATTAACACAGTGAAGTGATACAAACAACCAGATGTCTAATCTGTCTAATCATTATCCTATGAAACCAAACTGCAAAGGTTTTACTATTATTATTTTTTTACTGGAAAGCTTGCATTTGTTCATGCTAACTGGATTGCCATTTAGGGGGATATGTTGTGTAAAATGAACTTCTCTGAGCTTTCTCCCATGTTATAATGTTCTTCCCTCATCAAACACATACTTGGAATTGTGTTTTGTTTCCTTCACGCCTGTTTAAGTGATTCCGTAGTCTCTAGCACTGAGTTTCTGAGGCCTTAGAACACTCGAACATCATTGTACAAACCTCTGCCTCTCCCACAAACCCCCACCCACTCCGTTCAACAAGCCCTCTACATCCAGTCTGCTCTCATTCATTTACAAAAAAAAAACTGTGTACAGCTCTTTTTCCATTGATTCATCAGACATTTTTAATTTTGCAGTGAAATGGCATCATACAAAAAGTTCTAGGAAGAAAAAAGCTCTTTTTCAATGTTTCTGTTCAAAAAGACTGGAACAGCTCTGCTCTCTGCTGCCCACTGCTGGTCTCCTCTAATGTTTCTTTATGGCAGTTGTAAAGTAATTATTGTTGACACCTTCTTTTAGTCTGATAACATTTTTAAAGTTCAGGTTGCATTCAGATGGTTGTTAAACATGCAATGCTGTTGTAGAGGTGACCAAAACTGGTTTAAACATATAAATAAAAGCATAATATAGCCCGTTTAGCTAATGTTTCATAGCTAATAAAAGCTAATTTCCCACAAAAGTGTTGGCCTTCCAGAAATCCAACTCAAACTCACAGTGCAGTTACAGTGCATTACAATCTATAGATAGATTATTAAACAGATGTAAATTTTGCTCTTGGTCCCATTAAAGGGTTAATTGAAGAACCCTAAACCCTTGTGCACTCGACCTTCTGAAGGACGCGATCAGCAGAATGAAAATTATTCATGCATGCGCCCTTTGTGAGGTTGAATCAGCGTTTCACCATATTATATCAATGTAAATGTTTAATCTGCTGCGGTTTTACATTTTATCTCCAGCCGCTCTGACAATAGTCTTTATCTACTGGTGGACAACAGTAGGGGCCCTCCTCTCGCCTCGGGCCCCAATCTGCACGCACCCTTCAATACGAACTCCCATAATTCACTGTGGCTCCATTAACAAACCTCAATTACTCTGTCATTTCAATGACCTTGACAGAGTTGAGCTCAAAATCAATACAGACCACTATGGTTTTCTCGATGCATGCCTCCCACCAGAGCGTCGTAAAATAAACCAAACTCGTATTCTCCGCCTGACAGATTTATCATCCCATTGACAAAACACAATGCCTCTTAAACTTAAAAGATTTATTTAATTTGATCTATATATCAAGCTGGCTTCACGTCGAATCAGGAACCACCCAATAAAAAGTCACTGCAAATTCAATGTCGCTTTCATTTTGCCTAACTAGCTTCATGTTGTTGTAAAATGCCCCCTTTGTGATTTGATGTGCGCTGTGCATCTGTACAATGGAGAGAATGACAGTACAGCACAGAGACATATTTTCCAGTAAATATTGGCATCTGTTCAGTTCCTAGAAGCTTAAACGAACAATGCAAACAAACCGCCACTGTTGTTGGTTGTCTAGACAAATTTACAGTCTGAGTAATGTTGCAAATAAGATGGAAAAAGTTGGAGGTTAAGGTAGAAAGGTAGAGTTATTGTCCTTTAGTACCCTTCAATGTCCATCCAATAACGTCGCCTGTCTGGAACGGTGGGTGACGGCACTGCACAGGGTGTCCGCAGGCTCTTAACAAGTATTAAAAGTTGATAAATCATTTTGAGTAAATTAAGGGCTTTAAAAAGCATTAAAAAGTCTTAAATGAGATTTTATGAGGTATTAAATTTTGTTATTAAAGTTTAGTCCAAAGAGAGTTTGACTGCAAAAACTATGCATTAATGGATTAGTTTAGTTTAGTTTAAGTGAGTTTATTTTGGTCACATAGAAATATAATAATTTGTACTAATGCACTTTGTAATACATATACAAATACAGTACATATATACAAAGAGAAAAACAATGACTTTACAAGCGAAAATGTGTGGGATGAAGCCACAGCTTATTATGCCTACACTATTTACTTTACTACATCTACAATTTGATATCTAGAAAATTATCTTTTTGTTTTTTGACAGATCAAACATACAAAAAATAAATAAATATAAGACAAAACAAACAACAAAAAACAAACAATAAAACTCAAATTTCATTTTCATATTTGATTTTAATTAATTTTTTGAATAGTTTTTTAAAAGTAAAATAGTGACTTACTCCTTTTAAGTTCATCTGTAATCCCAGAATTCCAGATTTTCACAGAAATGCAGTTATATTGAGTAATCTGTGTTTCATTTCTCCTTCTAAAAAGATTATGAAACACAGTAAAAACAGGCAAATGGTCAGTTATATCACTAATTAATAGACCCCCAACTATTTTTTCCTCAAGTCTATTGGTAAATATATTATCTATAAGTGTTGCAGTTTCAATTGTTATTCTGCTTGGTTTATTAATGACAGGAAACAAACTATTGCTATACATTGTATTCTTTAGGCCAGCTGGATTCACTAAATCAACATTAAAGTCTCCACAGGCAATTTGCACTTTATCTGCACTTATTTTGTTTAACAGTTCTGCTATGTTTTCATTGAAAATACTAAGAGATGATCCCAGTGGTCTATACACACAACTAATGATTATATTATTAGAATTTTCAACTTCAATTTCAACAGTTACACATTCCAAGATATTTTCAATAATATATGAGATTTGTAACAATTTTACTACTTAATGTTAGATCTACATACAGAGCCACTCCTCCGCCTTTCTTGTTATTTTTGTTTGTTGTATAGAACTCATATCCTTCAAGGCCATATCCATCTGCCACTTTGCCATCATCAAGACAAGTCTCTGATGTAGCAATTACATTCAATCTTTTGAAAGACCCAAGAAAATGTTTACTTTGTGTATAAAAAAGACTTCTGCTATTAAAATATATGACAGACAAGGCCCCTTGCATGTCCACTCTAGCATTAAAGTCTCCGTCTGTGTAAAATTCACAATTTATTTCAAGTTTATTATAATAGTGGGTTTCAGGGTCAATGCCATTTTCAATATCATGTAGCTTAAGTTCTGTCTGATCAGAAGTTTTTACATTGTTTTTGTTGCACAACAGCTCCACTTGTTCATCTCTATACTGCTTATCAAGTCTGTTTTCCTCTGTGTGTCTGTAAGGAAAAATGTATTCAGTATCCATGTCTGTCGAATCCATACAAAGATCTGCTTGCTGCAAAATATATGCACCCCTGTAAGATACTTGTCTGTTGTTCCCAGTGTCATTTTCACATACATTTTCAATCCCATGTTTTGTCTTTTATCATATATCCAAGCCTGAGATGTTGAAATTACTTGTAGTTGTCCAGTTCTTTCAGATTTCTTATTATTGTAGCTCTGTTTTGTTCTGATCCATTTGGTCGTAAGTATAGCTTTCCATTCCTTATCCACGTTGCTTGTATTTTATTTTGCTTTTAATGTATACGTCCCCATTTTGCAATTTCAACATTTTTCTTAGTTAAGTGTTCATTAATGTAGACTCCTGTGCCTCTTAGTTTTCTGGATTGTCTCAACAGGTTGATCTTTTGTTTTAAAGTTACCAGCTGGACGACAATGGATGACTTCATTTTACTATCCTTATTTGGAAGTGTATAACAACTAGAGACAGCATTCTTATCCAAATTAATGTTTTTACTGTTTAAAAATTGCAGAAGCTGTTGTTCAAGTGTCTGTAATTCCTCAGGAGGAGCATCCTCACCTTCATTTGCTCCTGCTGCTGCTGCTCTAGCATAACTGCAATGCTTTGTCTCTAATCCAGTAATGATGATGTCTTTATTTGCTGTTCCAAGTCATCAATCCTTTGTTCCAGTTGTTCAATCTTTTTGTCTTTTAGAATAACATTTTCTCTCAATTCTCGCTTTTCCTCCATGAGACCCATAAGGTTTGTTTGTTGTCTCACATCTTTGCTGATCTCTTCTGCCATAAAATTCAGAGATTTTTTTAAATTTCTCTTCAACCAGTTTTTTAGTTGCCATTGTCTTATTTTACAAAACAATGTTCACAAAATCCAAAGAAATCCAGGTAGATTTGATGAGCTGCAAAGATTACAGTCACAATGTGCTCACTAGGTCTTAGTAGGCCTCAGGTCGTCCTACTATTAAGGTCCCAATATCCAACTTCAGTATGAAAATAATCCACCTTAAGGTTCACAATTCATTGCTCTCTTACCTACACTGTAAAAAATATCTGTAGATTTCATGGTAAAAATCTGTAAAATCTCAACAGTAAAAGACCGTAATTGATATATCGGTAAAATACTGTTTTGGTTACGGTAATTAACTGTAATATTAAAAATAAGGCAAAATTGTATTTTTTAGTTTTATTTTTTGTAATGTATACAGTATAGCACTGTTAAAAAAAATCGAGTCCTGTGTTTATTACAGTTTAACACCTTTTCAAAAGATAATAACTTTAAATTTTACAGTAAATGTTGATTAAAAGTTAAGTCACAAACTAAAATATACATTAACCTATTTTTTTGAAAGATAATAACTTTATTTTGCTGTAAATAATAATAAAAACTCAAGTAAAAACTGTAAAAACAACATTTGTGATAAAATTATACTGTAAAATGAAATACAGGCCTCTTTTTACGGTAGAATTCTGGCAACCACAGCTTCCAATTTTTTACCGTAAAATTTACAATTTTTTTTTTACAGTGTACAATGAATGATGTTAAATCCAGGTGATTTTAGTTGGATTGTATAGGGCCTCTGAGCAGTGACATGCAGTTGCAGCCATCTTTGTTTTTTTTTCGATTAATTCTGTAATACATGTTCACACAAGATTCATTAAAAAACAATAAACATTTTGATTTTATGCTAAAAAGTGGTTTGCAAAACACTGCTATTTATTTTTGAAATAGTGATAAGGACAGCCATGAATATCGGCCACAAGAGTAAGATTGATACGGACATTGGTATCGGATGATAAAAATCATATCGGCCCATCCCTCTGCAAAAGTTTCATGATATGATTGCAAAGTAAAATTGTTTACTGTTTTCTTGAATTGGCGATGAAGTCTTAAAATATTTTGGGCAGGTCTTCAAAAAGTTTTAAAAAGGCATTGAAATGAACCGCAGGATTCCTGCATATACCCTGAGCGCAGCGCCCAGGGATCTTTCTCCAGATCTGAGCCAGGATCTTGGTCAGGAGTACCGAGCTGAAGGATTAGCCTAAAGGTTGAGTTGGTTTTCATAGCATTTTAAAGGAACTGTAGTTTAAAACTGAGCTGGAGGCAGGTCCGAATTCTATGGTAGAATCTGCTGCTAAAAGATTCAAAATGCAGATGTCTTGGTGTGGTTTATGGTTAATATCTCTGCAAGTACTCGGCTTATTCACATAAAACAAAAAAATGGCACAAAGTTCAAAGTTCTATCTGTCAGTACAAATGTGTTAAAAAGTGGTGATATTATTTGAACACACAGATGTGATTGCTGTCAGAAGACTTAACATTAAGCCACAAGATTATTATGATGTGGTTATGAACACAGTTGTTCACAAAAAATGATCAGCTTCAATAGTTGTATATTAGTTGTATAATAGTTGTCTATTTTCTGTTTGGATATTTATTTGAAAGAGTACCTCACCTATACATTTATATAGGCCTCTGCCCTCCATCCAAGGTTTTTGACATAATCAAATTCTATAAAGTGAATGCAACCTATACATATAGTCAGCATCACGTCATAGTTGGTCTGGCATGGGGGAAAACTCGCTCGGAAACACTACTTTTTCATGGGGGACTATTTCCAAAATAAGCAATCTTAAAACAAGTCCTGTCTTACACAGAGCCTTTAATGCTGTTATGACATGAATAAGAATGGCACATTAGAAAATGAAATGGATTGTGTTCTGTATTTTTAAAGACTGGCAGAACAATCCAACTGGATTGGTCTGATGTGACAGCTCTACCTAAACATATTCTTCTGTCTGAGTCTGAGTCTGTGACATAAAACTCCTTCAAGCGTGGCTTATGGCCTGACTTCTACCTGGAGTGAAGTGTAAACATGTGAGATGGGGCTTAGCTGCTTCATAGACTCATCTGGTCTGAGTTCATACAGCCGAGCTTATGCTAATGCTGATGCTAATGCTGATGCTAATCAGTCAGCAGTCTGTTACAGTCAAACCATGATGCAATCAAGCCATAATAAATGTATACCTGCAAATTTTAGTTTACAGTAAATATAATGAATGAAATTCATCGTATTTTTATACTAGAGACAGTTATGTTACATGCAGTAGCTACTGTATGTTACTTTGATAAGCATGCTTTAGGCAGCTAATGTCAGCCACTGATGGTATTTTATGCACAAATCTGGACCGTTGGACCACAGTGTCCTCCTGTATATCTCCGTGTCTTTATTAGTTAAAATATAAATATTCAATCCAGCATTTGTTTGTGTATTTGTTGTAAAGAAGCCAACAGAGCAACAGCTTTGTCGTGAATGTTTTGTTTTTTTCCTTATAGGGGAATCAGAAGTGACGTTTTGTGGGCATTCCCACTGTTGCCGACTGTATCGACTGTACAAGTTTTAGGTTGATGCAGGAAACCGGAGGCCCAGAAGAAACCCATCCAGACACAGAGAGAACATGCAAACTCCACACAGTCCTGGATTTGAACCCAGGACCCTCTTGCTGTGTCAAATTGGAGATATTCTAGTTTAGATGTAACTGCTCTATCCATTGAGTCACAAAGGTCTTATATGTCACAGTGGTTTACATCACAAAGTAAGCAAATGTGCCATTACTGACCCCTTGTGGCTGAAGTATGTGGCACATCTATCTTGCAGTGGTACAGAATTCTTTCCAGCTGGCGTTTCAACAACAATTGCTTCTACATTCACTCTACCATGCAGGAAAACATCTGTGTTTGATGTTAACCACTTTTTTGTTGTATTGGGATCACAAATAGCCCCAGTCAAAACTATCAACTATGTATTTGTAATATTTTTCTCACTTGTTAAATCTGGGTTTTGTAAAACATATTTTTTTATGCACCACACTAAAAGAAAAATGGGCACATTGTCATTTTTTAATGTTGTCCTGGTTTACAGAGACCAACAGGACCACATTGTCCACAAACAGAAGAGATTATTCTGTCTGTACTAAATTTAAAAAACACTAAAAAGTCAGTCCTGGCAGAGCCTGAACAGAAGCAGGAACATGTCTGAAGTGACCCAGGTTTTGCTTTGTCATACACAGTCCGGGCAGTCTGGCCCCGGGGCCCAAATTCCTAGAGGTACAAGTAACAAAAACATGTAAACTGATTTGACAAACTGCTCATAGCCTTAAAAGAAATTATTGGATGATAAACCATGCCAAAATTAGGAGTGATAAAAATGTTGTGCTCATGTGGATTGTTCCTGACATTTAATTTGTGCTAAATAAAATCTATAATTTCATTTTCATGAATATGCAAATGCTATCTTAAAATAATATTAAATGTACACATTATTATTTAACACTAATGGCAATATAAAAGAAAGAATTCACACCTTTTTGAAGTAAATTAACCAAGGCTTAGTTATTTGTAGCTCCTGGCTAAAACTTCTACTCATAAAAGTAATACTCTTTTGGCAGACTTTTTTTGCTTAATAATATTTGGTAAACAACGCGTGTTGCTGTCTGAGTTGTTTCACTTCATTGCAAACTCCACAACAGAAATATATTTTAGTAGCTGTTATACAAAAACACACAAATCAAAGATTGCCCAGTAACTATTTCACAAAAATAGCAATCCATTTTGATTGAACAAATAAAGCTGAATCTTGGAACATTTTCAAGCACTCTGTTTAAAAGTCAAGTGCTATTGAAGAATCCAGTCTTGTACTGTTCTTAATTATTTTACCATCTAATTCCATGTAAGTGCACGCTAAGTAGCTGGTCATGTGACTTCCTTTAATATCTTCTACTGTTGAAATGTACATCATAGCTGTGGTGCCTTGTTGAATAAAAGCCTAGATGAATCTATTAAATCCATGCCATTTGAAATGTATGTGGGCCTGGGCATTCAGTTCAAATGTAAAAACCTGCATTTTTCCTCTTGGATTAGAAAGCTATGTAATTAAAGATTTTAATCTGCTGACACAGTCCAATAAAAGATGCTCCCGTTGCCTTTAAAAAAATGGCTGTTTTAAGAAGTTAGAGAAAGACTTTATTTGCACACTAGATATGTCTTGTTACACAGAAAAACTGCTGAAAACATAATTTGGAAAATAGAAATGCAAAGTAAAATGTAGATACAAATTTATGATGCATGACATGAAGTTTAAAGATGAAGAAGGTTTGCTTTGGGCTAACGCTAAACTCAGCGCTGGAAAGAAAGCTCCAAATGTCTTGAATGAAAAAATGACTTTGAAAACACGCACACAAATTCAGAAATGTTCACATAAATTGAAACCATGCACACAAAACCAAAAGCATGCACACAAATTCGGAAATATGCACACAAATTTGAAATTATGCACACAGATCCCACAACGTGCACACAAATTTGGAAACACGCACACACCTTTGAAAACATGGACACACATTTAACAAATATGCTCACAAAATTTGAAAACAAGCACACACATTTTAAAGCATGCACACAAATCCAAAAACGCGCACACAAATCTATAAATGCACACATAAATCCAAAAACACATGCACAAATTCGAAAACACACACTTAAATCTGAAGAGGAATACACAAATCCAAAAACACACACATTTAAAAACATGCACACAACTTTAAAATCATGCACACAAATCCAAAAACACATCCACATTTAAAAACCTGCACACAAATTTGGAAACATATACACATAGCCAACAACATGCATACAAATCTGAAAACGCGCATGCCAATGTTTTGAAAATACACACAAATATGGAATAGCACACACAAATTTGGAAACAATCACAGAAATTTAAAAACGCGCACACAACCCATACACAAATTCAGAAACACTACAACAAATTTCATTGCTTGCAGTGTTTTCTAATGTGTGTGCTTTCAGATTTTGTGCACATTTTAAATTTGTGTGAATAATTTGGAGAACAGGCAGACAAACTTGGAAACGCACACACAGATCCAAAGACACACACACAAATATGAAAACATGTACACAAATTCAGAAACACTAAACAGAAATGAGAAACCAAAACTGTTGCTGCTGTAGTCTTTTCTAACATGTGTGCAAATCCGAAACCCCGTACACAAAATTTGAAAAAAGAAAATAATAATTTGGAATCGCGCACGTCAATTTGGACATACTACAGCAAAAAAACAAAAAAACTGGAAATGGTTGTCTTTTGTCCAATCACAGTTAAGCGCTGTATATTTTCAGATTTGTGTGCAACTTGGAAAACATGCAGGAAAATTTGGAAACATGCTCACAAATTTGGAAACGTTCACACAAAATTAAAAACATGCACACAGCTCCAAACACGCGTACAAAAATTCAGGAACACTAAACACAAATTTGAAAACACACACAAATTGAAAAACCTTACACAAAATTTGGAGAAAAAAAACTTGGAATTGGAATTGTTTTGAAAAAAATGGGGTTTGCACATTCCAAATTTGCAAACACTACAGCAAATGAGAAACCAAAACTGGAAACAGCTGTCATTTGTCCAATCACAGTCAAGCACTAAGGTCCTACCCTTTTCCGTAATCTCATTTGCTGTAGTGTTTTTTAATGTTTGTGTTTTCATATTTTGTGCGTGTTTCAAATTTGCATGTTTCAGTTTTTGAGTTTGTTGTTGTGACTTGCTTTTCTGAGCCACTGTATAACGTATATTATTATTCTGAGGAGGCAGTGTGGTCAAGTTTAACCTAAAATCACAGATAAAGCTCTGCTGTCGTCGTTGGTGAGTTAGTGGTGTTAAAAACGCTGTAGCTAACAGATTTGTCGTTACATAAACCAGGACGGCATTAGTAAAATTGGGTAGTTCATCTTTAAGTTCATCTGACACAAAACAACGCCATGAAAAAACACCACACATTGAGTATCACCCCAGCAGCCGTCTGACAACATCTGCCTGCCAAAAAACGGCACTTTCATTATGGAAAAAAAAAAAAAAAAAAAAAAACTACTTGGCCCGAAACAGCGGGACAGGCTTCTAATCACAAATGAACATGTGCCAATACCGGAGCAATGGCATTTTCAAACTTATTATCAAAGTCATTACAGGTCCCCAGACAAAACTAACAAGAATTATTCACAATCTGCTCAGGCCCGGTCATTATAACTTGGTGCTAAAGTGTCCTTATGTGCAAAACAATACCTGCCATTTTTCAAGATACTTTCCCCATAATGAGCAATGTTTTCACTGGCTGACAGCTGACCTCTCCATGTCCTACAAATAATGACTATCATTTATGCCCATGTTGCAAACACTAGGAATATGCAGCTTAGTGAATTATTGTTCGGTTTATTCTTAGCAGTTGGTCCAGCAAATCATTTTTTACTCAGCTTTCTAGCAGTCTGTCTCTACACGCAGGAAATGCATAAAAGAATGAATACATTTCTTCCATTTGGATAATATGCAAAACAGTGCATATGTGGAAAGAATGTTTGATGTTTTAACAGCTAGAATTTCAACATTTTCAGCTCCCTGTTATGAAGGAGGCCATTGTTTGATTCCTTGACATGGAGTCCAAAACTCAAGCCATACTTAGGGTCTGTTCCAAGCCTGGATAAATGTAAAGGGTTGTGACAGGAAGAGCATTCAGCATAACGCCAATTTAAATGCATCAATCAGATCAGATCAGTCACTGTGGCGAGCAGATGAATAGAAATGTCTTTAGAACTGTAACAATTTTATGCAACTTTAACATGCCCAAAACTTAAAAATATTGAAAGTGAGATCAGTTCCTACGTGGAACCCAAAATGACTCTTATTCTGCCCTTGCTACTTCCCCTTGCTAGGCAGATAGCTAACTCCTCCAATGATGACAAGTTGATTTTTAGTTGATTTTATTTGACACCACTGAAAGGTAAAACTGTAAAACAAAATAATCCATATCAATATGGTTTACAAAATATATTTACCTTATTTTATAAAACAACCACATGTTCACGTGACTCATTAGCATACACCATATGAACACACACAAAGCTAACATGCTAACGCTAGCGGGCTAATCGCTGGAGCAACACATAATTTGACATCTTTCCAACAGCAAACATCACAAAACGAACTGTTTTTTTTTTTTTTTAAACGTACAGGCTGTGCTCGCTCAGGGCACAGAGCTGCCTTAGCAGAAGTGAGTCCCCGTCCTCGACTTGCCTAACAGAAAGTGAATTAGCGTATTTCCTGTTGCCCTTTCACAATATGAGCCATAATTAAACTATTAAAAAACATATGTAGCTGTTACATTAACCACTGAAACACAAAAAATAACTATGAGATGGCTCTCAAGGAGCCAGAACACTCTTTACTCAAATAGAGCTGAAAGTACTAAATCACTTGTACTTGTACTTCCCAAGTAGGGCTTTAGTACAAATCTTTGGGTAAAGATTATCAGTTCTCAAGTCAGGAATTATCACAGGGGTTGCATTAAAGTTCACATCAGGATGCAGAGACATTTCAAGATGTCAGTTCAGTTTTATTTATATAGCCCAATATCACAATAGCAGTCAATTATTCACACAATGAAACATAAACAATAAACAATAACTCCACTAAACACCTGTACTCAGAAGCTCCCTCTCTGTAAACAGTCCACTCTGTAGTAGAGTCCTATGCTTTGGGTTAAAGTGCTAGGGAGTGATTTCAAACATATGTGAAAGTCTCTATGGAAAAAATAGACTACCTTTAGAAAATATAGGGGTAGAAGGAGATAGAAAAGGCCTGTACTTTGTGAGCTCAGGTGGGAACTTAAGCTGGGAACACAAACCTGGACCTTCAACAGTAAAGCCCTGGGTCAATTCCACTCTAACACTTTTTCATCCAGCTGACAAATCACCAGGTGGGTTATGTATTTAATATTATTCACATTTTGCTCCGGGCAATGAATGCATTGGAAAAACCTCATATTGAGTTGATATAAAATAGTATATTATTGCGTCAAAAGTGAGAAATGGAGTTTTTCAGTCACAGTGTGAAGTTTAACTTGTAAGACTTGTGAGAAGTTGTGATCCGAGGGATGTGGGCATTGATGTATAACTCAGGAGTTACACCGAACATGGACTGCACTTCCTCTCCGGCTTTAGACTCAGCGCTCAACAAATATCCGAGTGGATCAAGAGGAGAAGAAACAGTTGGGCAAGAAAAGCCGAAAGGAACTCACAGCATTGTTTCACCAGCCACAAGAAAGTCCACATAAAAGTTTACTTGCAATGAAGAAGTGACCCATGTGGAGCTTCGAATGAGTCTGTGGTGTGACAATACATTAACCCTCCTGCACCCCTAACCTTTTAGTCACACCTTTCACCTTAAACCCCTTAAATTCCAGTTTTTAAGTGGTGCATACACGCGCCCAGCACAGAGACAGGCATCTGCTCAATCTGGGCACTTTTTCAACACTGTACCGATGTGCACATCTCGGTAAAGACAAACACAAATAAACTCTAATTCCTATATAATTCTAATAAACTCTAAAACTAATTCCTCAACACACATTTTTCGCAATTTATGACAACCCTAAAATACACCCAAATCATTCTGGTTCAGATTTTTTTTTTTTTTTTTCATTTATACAGACACTATTAGGGCCATTTCCCCATTTAAACCTTTATCTACCATATATGGAGAAATAGCGCCACCAAGTAAAAAAAACAATAAAAAACTAAAATTCCAATCCCTCACTATCATGAATCCATGAAATACTTGATAAAAATGTGAAATTATACTGCAATGACAGTGTATTAAAAAAATGAATGGGAGTCAATGGCACACACACACAAAAAAAATAATAATAATAATAATACATCAATTTTATATAGCGCTTTTCACACAACTCAAAGTCACTTTACAATTTTTGATCTATTATTCATTCACTCCTCAGTCACACTCAGTGGTGGTGAACTACTTCTGTAGCCACAGCTGCCCTGGGGCAGACTGACGGAAGCGTGGCTGCCAATCTGCGCCAACGGCCCCTCCGACCACCACCAAACACAGCCACACTGACACATTCACACAGGCAAGGTGGGTGAAGTGTCTTGCCCAGGGACACAACGACAGTATGCGCTCCAGATGGGATTCGAACCAGCTACCGGTTGCTGGGCGAATGCTTAACCCACTGCACCACCATCTCCCCAAATGGCATAGTGGTATAGGTAAAACTATTTTTTAGACACCTTTTTAAGAGTTCTTTTATTTTTATTTTTATTTTATTTTTTTCAAATCCTGATCTGAATATTCATTAGCGAGCTTCTGGAGCCAGGTAATAAACAGCAGAGGAGCAACTTATGGTCAAAGGAACAGCAATGACCCATGAACAAATGCAGCTGCAAGAGAAACTAAAACTAAAATGCAGAGCTATTTACCGTTTTAAGCAAGATGATAAAGGAGAAGAGATTCCAGCGGTCTTCTCTCTGGCACTCATCATTGTCGTTGCAGTGACAAGTAGAATGCAGCTAAACTTACGTCTTATTAGCTGCTCTTGACGCTCAACATGCTTTTCACAGATTTGTAGTGGTAACAACAGGATAAATATCCTGATGAGAGGTGCATGTGTGACCTACATGATTGTTTTCATTAACAGCTGCGTCTTTGCTTAGCCCCACTCTGTAATTTCTGTCCAGAGGGTGCAAAAATCGTCACGTGTGGGTTTGTTTAGTCCACTTGCAAAAACAGCAACGAGAACGCACCAAATTAAAAATTAAATAAATAAAAATCCACCAGCAGTGTCTTGCCTTAACTGTGGAAATGTCAGCTCTCTCCTTTTCACATCCAGAGTTAAAATGCAAATAAGTCACTACAGCAGCCATTAGCCACTGCTGTATTTTTATGTTTGTTTGTGTTTATTAATGTTGATCCATTTGTTAAAGTAAATAAGGCTTTTGCTCGTGCATCACATTGAGTTTTCTTGGGAGGTCGGCGCTGACTTCCACATTTAGTATTCATCTTCTGCACTGTTCATTTGAATACTAGGTGCCAAGTGCAGTTCTCGTGTTCATGAATAAGTCATGCCTCACCCACGGGGCTTTTGTCTAATCTTAGACATTTAAGAAGCACACAGTGGTACAGACAGAATGTAGGTTTAAATGAGCAGACAATTCCTTACTCAACACTTTAAAGTTCATTATTTTACACACAAACCAAACACTTCAGGTCAGTGCGGAATATTTTATACTGCAGTTCTGAATAGGTCAGATTTACACTAAATTAAAGGATTGTTTTACTTCATCTAATTATCATATACTACTATTGAGTTGACAGTCATTTCCCAGGTGATGTCTTAAGGCTTAATGTGGAGACATTAAAATGTATGACTTCCACTGCTCTAGTATTTTAATGGTGCTGTGTGAGACAAATTGCTCAAAAGTGGTAGGCAACCAGTTTAATTTTATGTATTTCTGATTTACTGAATGTTTGTAAGTGTGAACAGTAGAGCTGGCACCTGCCTTATTAAATGTTAAACTAAGCAAAATATATGCACTGGCGGTTAATTTTTTACAATGAGACCCATTATGTATTGCATGTAGGCATTGTTTTACATTATGTTACGTATTAAGGCTGAGAGTGATCACATATTTCATGCATGGCTTGCATGAATATAAATGACTAGACCAGCACAATCTCCAGCATAGTGCATTATGAATTGTTTGTAGACTCAAAAAAAAGAAAAAAAAAAGCTTATTATCAAATTATTATCAAAAACTCAGTTAATATTGAACTCAGATTTCTCACCCTTTAATTTTAAAGTGACATGGTCTCTGGGATGAGAGACAACATTTTCAGCTCTAAATACCACCTTCAGATGATTTCTTTTTAAACTCTGATGACTGAGAATCTTCACAAATTGACTATTTTACTATTATATGGGTTCCTGTGTTAGAGACCACAAGGATGGGTTACAACCAGTGGTTCTCAGTCTTTTTGGTCTTGTGTAGCCCCCCTGCTTTTTTGTAATATCACTTGGGATACCCTTCTTGATGGTCATAAAAAAGTACAGAAACATTTCATACTTTATAAAATATATTCTGCATAATAATTCTCCTGCATTTTCTTTTAAACTCGAATTTTTAAAAAAAAGGTAAAGTTCATTTAAAATAAAAAATAAACAATCACAAAATAAAATGAAATTACTCAAGTTTCGTCCTGTGTATATATTAAACAAAAATTATACAAATAATTTCATGTACCCTAGGGGTCCCTGTACCCGTGGTTGGGAAACACTGACCTACACAAACAAACACAACTTTATATAGATTTCATATTGTGCTGGACTGAGCAAACAGATACTTAAAAATAGTATATTAATATACAGTATTAATACTGTGAAACTTGTGAAAAAAATAATACTGTGAAAAGTGATGAGAAAGTATAAAAGTATCAGAAAATATTCCATTCTACATTTTAGAATATTCTATTTTCAAATAGAAGAAAACTCCTGCACACTGTCTGACTTGCACAGTGAGATTCATTCAAATATGAAACAGGAACATTTCGGCACTGTGCCTTCATCAGTAAATATGCCCAAATGCATTTGGCTGATGAAGGCACGGCGCCGAAACGTTCCTGTTTCATATTTGAATAAATCTCACTGTTGCAAGTTAGACAGTGTGCAGGAGTTTTCTTGAAGTTTGGCAAGAATTACACACATCCTCTCCTACGCACCTGTCTGCAGAAACAGATGTGCAAAGTACTTCATTTATTAAGATTATTCTAGTCTAAAAAGTGATGCAATTTTGCTAAAAAAAAAAAAAGTTGAAAATATAATAGCATTTATTTAATATAAACCTTAAAAAATATTCCTAAACCTTTTTAAACTATTTTATAAACCTTGGCAAAAAGTCAGTCAATGACTCACGAACAAAGTGATGATACATTTTAAGAATATTCTTGGTTAGGCTAAAACTTTTCATTATGACTATTTCCCTAACTTTGTCCCTCAAACAAGAACTGAGCATCATCTTTTTCCTTCGTTAAACTCAAAATGTTTTCCACTCTTTTGGTCATTGCAGGAATCATCATCGTCAAACCCAGAATAGTTGTTTTGCCTGTCCTTGCTGACGCCTGGGCTGACGTCGCCACTGAGCGTCCCGCGGTGTCCTCTCCGTGACCATCTGCGTACCTTCCAGCCTCACCTCTCCTTTGGCCGGTACATCCATGCATCAGAGAGGCCCCTGTGAGGCCCCCACGGCTCCAGCTCACAGTCTTCCAAAGCGGGGTGCAGCTGTCCTGGCACGCAGCCCGAAACGGAGCTCTGATCTGTGTACACAAGAGCGCTTTCTCTCCCCGCTCAGTTCTTCAGGTTTCCCTTCACACGGCACGACACAAAGATGCTTATTGTCTGCGGGGAAAGTAATTCTGATAGAAGAAGAAGAAACAGTTTGGCACGAGAGACTGTGCTGGGCATGTTAAATACAGGAGTGCAAAAGAATGTAGAAGAGTATATGGAAAATACACATGATGTTTTGTCCCTTCCCTCTGTGGTTGATATGTAAAGATTAAAGAAAATATGATGCACGTGCAACAGCAGGGGTCTCCAAACTTTTTTCATGGACGGCCACTTACTGGAAAATATATGAGGAAGGCCACTCACTGTAGGTGACGTGTTCTGCCTCGATATAAAGTAAAGTCCTTTTTGGCTGCTTCTTTTACTTCAGGGGTCTTCACTGTCAACCAGCCTCATGGGTACTTTGGCATAGGTTTTATTGATGTAGCATACATTTATTAATTATGCTTTTAGGACACAGATGTTTAGCTTAACGAACTATACCTGATAGGTGACAAATAATCAGGTCTGGAGTTTAACCACAACAGCTTATGTCCCTGAGGGAAAAAGAGGTTAACCAGCAGTGACTTTGATAATAGATAAAGACCACCAAACTCAACTTAAAGTGAATTAAGTATGGGTTTATTATTAGAATGAGCAAACAATATAATGAAAACAGGACCTAGGGCTAGATAACTTTATGAAATGTTGTAAATGGGATTATTGCAGAATATCTAATTAATTGTAGTGAAGTATTATGGGCAATAGGATTTACGTGAGATTATAGGGACATAGAAAGATAAACGCTAGAGTTAGGGCACTTAAGGAGTTTGACGCCGAACTCAAAAGATGTCATATACACTGCGCTTACTGTGGAAGGTCGAGCAGAGGTCAGGACCACGGGCTCAGCAGGCCACCGGCTGTCGGGCTGGGGGTCGCTGTGCTGGGTTGCAGGTTCACGAAGTGTCGCTGGCTGGCCACTCCAGTTACTACTCCGTCCTGGTCTCGTCCTCCGAAGCTCGTCCGGATATCAGCGTCAGTGATGTACACAGCAGTCGTGGATGCCGCTTTGAGTTATTGCCGTGGCTCGGCAGAAAGGCAGCGTCAAGCCATAAGCACAGCAGCAGTCCATATACGTGAAAGCTTGAAACCAGCTTTCACTGCGGCTTATAAAAACTTTGAAAATGGACTTCTGAGGGAACCGCTATGGTCAATCCAGCGGTTATGTTGAAGACTGGGACGGAAGTTTGCCGTGCGAAGTTTCAAAATACGCTACAAAAGCGACTACTCGCAAAACGAAAGTTAACTAGTGTCTTGCAGGACACTAATACAAAAACGAAAGTATAAGTAGCAAAAGAGAAATAAAAATTTGTCGACGAAAAGAAAAGCGTAAGAACACACGAGAGCGTGTAAAGGTTGTTGTTTTAGCGCGTAAGAGTGAGAACAAAGAGAAAGCGAGGAGTTTTACCTTCGCCGTCTCTGGGGGTGGTCTTTCGCGTTAAGGCGTCAGATATCACTTGACACAACCGAACGCCTTACATGGCTAATCATTTTTAACACTCCACTTCAATTACACCAGATAATTAAGTAACTTTGCGTTTATACTAAATAAGACTATCATGATGATACCACACAGACTGATGACATGGCATGAAATAAACACATGTTCAACCAATATTAAACATGATCATTTCAACAGTTTGCACAAAGATCATGATGATAATGTCCTGTGAAGAAACATGTATATGCATGAAGTCAGTCTCCTGAACAGATGGCTGTTGCATAAAGACCTTAATACACATACTTTTATTGGAGTGAATAATGGATAGGCATGTAGTGACCATAGTCCGTCTTGAACATTAAGATGGCAGAGTGTCTGTACGTTTCTCCTCAAACGTACACAGTTTCGATTTAAACAATGGGAGTCATTTATCTGGTCCCTGAAAGTGATAGTACTGTCCCGTACCAGGTTTCTGGTTCATATCAGAGAAGAGAGGAGACCCCTTCTGGCATATTTATTGCAGTAGGTCAGTAAAGCCCAGTCATGCAGTTCGTATAGGATAGATATATGCCTTTGCTTACGTCCTTTGTGTGATAAGTGTCTGACTCCTCCTGACTCCAAGTAGGAACACCTGTGGAGCTCCATTAAAGGTCAACAAGGGTTCAGCGTGAAGTCTTCCTACATTGATGATGCCCATCCGGAACCGCACATTTATTTGGGCCTGGAACATAGTAGGGTGGCACGTGGCTTAGTGGTTAGCACTCTCACCTCGCAGCAAGAAGGTCCCAAGTTTGATTCCCAAACTGTGGGAGGACTTTCTGTGTGGAGCTTGCATGCTCTCACTGTGTCTAGGTGGGTTTTCTCTGGGTACTCTGGTTTCCCCCATCAACCTTAAACATGCACAATAGGCTAAAACCCTCAGCTAGGTACTCCTGACCAACATCCGGGCCAAGATCTGGCGAAGGATCCCTGGGCACTGCATTCCTGACAGGTTGCCCCAGCAGCACTGAAGGATGGGTCAATATGGAGAACAAATTTCCCTACTGGAACAATGAGGTATACCTACCTACCTACCTATGGCTGAACTTTTTATTTCCATTTTTTCTTCACGGTTGCCAGGTCCATCCCACACAAATATTACTGTGCTTTAGACCTTGCAGTAAAAAAGTACTACTAGTGGCACCAGTGAATAATTGAGAATAAAGCCTACAGGCCAATAAAATATGGACAGGGGGGCTGCATTTTGGCCCTGCACCAAAATGAGACTTACACCTCAGCTTGTTTTTGACAAGGTAAATGGCTTTGATAGAATTCCACATTGTCATCAAGCCTATAATGATCCTTTAAAGGCACTATAGTATGCTTTTAATGATCTTTTTAAATTAAACAATTCTTGGTCACTTTTAGAACAGCAGCACATTTTGCAACCTTTAAAAACACTAGGACTGAGAGAAAGCATCTGCAGTAATGACTTTACTACGGCCATAAAGAAACAGGTAAAGAGACCAGCAGAGTGCAGTTCTGTTACGCTCCTCTTAACAGAAACAGAGAAAAAGCAGTTTACTTCCTTAAACTTTTTGTATGAGGCCATTTTTCTACAAAATTAAAAAATAGTTGTGAGCAATCCGTGGAAAAAGAGCTGTACACTGTTTTTTTTTTTTTAATTGAATGAACAAGAGCAGGCTGAATGTAGAGGGCCTGTTCAGTGGTCAGAGCTTCCTGGAGTGGGCGGGGCTTCATAGGAGAGGCAGAGATTTGTGGAACTGAGTGTTCTAAGGCCTCAGAAACTCAGCGCCAGAGAATACAGGATTATTCAAACCAGTGTGAATGAAACAAAACACAACTCCTTGTATGTGTTTGATAAGGGAACAACATTATAACATGGTAGAAAGCTCAAAAATGTTATAGCCCTTGTAAGAACTAGGAATGACTATTTAGGGTATGAACAGAACACTTTGAAGACTTTGCTCTCACAAGAAAACCTAAGCATTTAAATAGGACACAAAAATGCCAGGATTAAACCACTTAAATGAAACAGGTGTAAATGGTATATGAGGCAATAATTCCTCCTCTTACATAAAAAGGACTGTTCTGGCCTGATAAAACCTCAGATACGAACGCTCCATTTTCCAGCCCAGGTGTGTACTGTCCGTGACATGGGTAAATTTAACTGCTCCTCGTGAATCTCTTGACTGCAGCCGTATTGTTGCTTATTACAATGGAGCACTCTGCCTCAAAGCCCGGCGCTCCCACAGACTAGCAGCGTACACAATTGTCCTATTAAACATCAAGGACTTTGCGTTTAGCAGAGAGCCGGGGCAGTCCACTAAATATTTAACAATAAAACACAGGAGAGCAGAGTGAAGAGGAGAAGAGAAGAGTTCAAAATGAAGGCCTTTGTACAAGTGTGCCGCTCCGAAAATAGACACACCGATGGACAATAGGCAGTGAGGCAGAGTATTTTAGCCTGTTTGGTAAATGACATTTTAGCTTTGACATCAAGTCTCTATTTATGCAATTATCATAAAAAAAATTGCACTGCCACTTCATCAGAGTTATATAAAGAGCGGCTTGTGATGCAAATCTTCAGACTGATGTAATATGCACAGCTATGGTAGCAGTAGTTTTGTTTTTGTGTGGTTTGGCAGTGGAAGATTAGCAAACAATACATTTTAATTGGACAAAAGGGCCGCTCTGAAAGCATTGCAGTTTCAATATAAAAAGATCATTTTGACAAATAGCAACTATGCTGTCAGTGGGCGGGTAGAGGACATCAGCAAGTAGCTCTTTCCTTTCACCTTTTCCCTTCTGGGGTCATCACACCAAATCATTTGCCTTCATATTGATTTGACATTGATTCTACATCAGATGCCTTTGTTGATACAGTTCTGTAGTTGTTACACATAATGCATTGCAGACTCTACATGCTAATGGTAAACAATATAACATTCAACAAACTTTAGCAGTCTAACGTTTGTCACAATATTGACACCACTCAAGAGACATGATTTTTCTGCCCCTTTTAGTGTTATTAACTTAATTGTATAGTACTTTATAGTAGTCTTTACGGTTACACTGTTGAGGTGAATTGCTCACTGTAGTTCTTTCAGGGGTTTGCCACATTAAAACATATGCACATTTCATTTTGGATAGCACAGGTGCCCTTACAATCCTCACAATTTATCCAAGCTTGGGACCAGTACAAAGTGCAAGGGTTTTGGCTCCATATTGGGGAATCAAACCCCCAACCTTCTGCACTATAGAAGGGGTAATGAACCACTTCAAGTCTATAGGTGCTTTCGCTCAGAATAGTTATAGGAACTTTTTTTTTATGAACTACCCAGCTCCCAAAACCTTTTGTCAGCTCGCATTTGCACTGCCACTAGCAACCAAATAGGTACTCTGTGATGTAAACAGTGTGATGGATTGCAACATTACGTAAGCCCGACATCTAGCAGTTACAACAAACCAAAACAATCTGCTAGCATGGAGCACAAAGACGGCAGATCGTAGTGTTTATTGCTCTAAGTATCACGACGTAGTGGCAAATGTGCTGTATAATGTTCAGGCATCAAATGTACTACTTCATTTCATGAGTGAAAAGAGTCAAGTGGAGTGCCACACACGAAAGATATGACAGGTAATTTTTCAAGCAAAATACAAAAGGTGGTGGTGGTCCCAGTCCCTGGTTCCTATGATGTTTGAAGGCAAAACAAAACAGGATAGCTTCTTAAATGGTTACATGAACTGCAAAAAGTTCCTACAGTGCAGGAGGGCCTTATGTGAATTGCGAACTGTATACATATATAAGTATTTATTACTTTTGCTAGACGAGAGAAGACAATTTTTTTCTCCTAGTGTGCAGTGATTTGCATATTAATTTAGTTTTACAACAGATGCCGCTCCTGACACATTTCTTTCCATTTATCCAGGCTTGGGACTGGCATAAAGTGTACACTGGCTTGTGACAACTTGAGGCTAGATTATAATCTAAGATTCAGTAGGTTATCGATTTTTTCAATACCATTTGTGTGACTCTTTTCTACATTTCCAAATTTGAAATATAGGACAGTTTTTTTCTGATTAACTTTTCCTTGAGTAATTAATTATAGTACTTGCAGCAGTTTGTTTTGCAAATGAACCTACAGTAAAACGTCCACCTCCCTCTTACATTCAGACCGAGGAATTAGAGCTGGCACAATAGCGCTTTGATTTGCACACATCCTGTTCTTTCATTTCCCTACCTTCATTAATTTTCTGTAGCAAATTTCAGGATCACATCCGAATACTGTGTGCAGGAACAAATGGTGAAATTACAATAATAAAAAGCAAATGTGTTTCAAGCTGATTCTGTTCCGTTTAATGAATCCTTGCTTTTCGTCTTTGTGCAATATTAACCTGATGCTAACTTGGAGTGTTGTTAATCAGAGAAGTCAATTCCTTCCGAGACAAAATGAAGAAAAGCGGGGCAGAAAGGTTACTGCAATGAAATCTCTTCTCTTGTTTGTTTTGCAAGCTTTCCTATTGACGTGTGCTTACAGATAACGCCACAAGAGGATTCACAGCCAACTCATTTTGAAGCTTAAGTACTTCCCACGCAGTAACAGCACTGACCTTTAAGTTATTAAGAGAATTATGTTAGACACCGATCAAGCATAACATTATGAGCTCTGACAGGTGAAGTGAATAACAAAGATTATCTCTTCATCATGGCACTTGTTTGTGGGTTTTTTGTCCTCAATGTTGATGTGTTAGAAGCAGGAAAAATGGTAACAATTTGAGTTTAACAAAGGCCACATTGTGAAGACTAGACTTGACTAGATTTCTTAGTTAATCTCTAATTGGGTTACTGCTGAAATTAGGCTCATTTTAGTCCATGAAAGATGCTACTTAGAGACAGATATGTTTTGAGGTGGTACTTGATGTGAAAAGTTGACGTGAAAAAGCGCTGGGAAACATGACTACTGTAGCTCCGATAGCCACTGTTGTAGGGCCTGAGACTAGTCCGAAAGAAGACCTTTTTTTTTACGGTCTTGGTCCCGTCTCACCTGTAGTTTTCCTCAGTCTTGGTCTTGAATCCAATTTTACTTGGTGTTGTCTCAGTCTTAGATGTGGCAGTCTCAAAGATTTTATTTACCAAACATTATAAGAAAATGCAATTCCAGGAAAATGATCTGTCTCTGTTTATGGAGTCTGTTGTATTAGATTGTTAAAATAACCAATAATGTATGTGAACTACATTTTGTATTTACTTTTCCACTCTATTTAGTGTTATTTCACAAGGTTTGGTCTTGGTCTTGGTCCTTAAAAGTCTTGGTCTCAAACCTTGAAACTCTCGGCCTTGCCTTGGTCTCGGTTCCCCCTGGACTCGGACTGGTCTTGGTCTCGATTAGTACAGTCCTAACTACAACACTGCAGATTGCTGAAAAAGTTCATGTTGGTTCTGATAGACAGGTGTCAACATTGGCGTAGCTATACCAGTTTTGGGGCGCTAAAATCTACCTTAGGAGGGCAAAATGTAAACCCAGTGACAAAGTGATTTTAGTGCACAGTATAAAAATATACAGAAGCCTGAAATCGCCCTTGGTTGTCAGAGTACACAATGCATCACAAATATTCACTGCTTCTAGATTTGCATGTTTGTATTTGGACATTTGAAGGGAGTTGGAGAACCTCTGAAAAATCCACAGTAACTTGGAGAAAATATCCACTCAGAATTAGTGTCTAGAATATACTTATCATTCATTCATTCATTCATGTATTTAATTTATTTATTATGTAATGTGGACAGTTCAATCTGTAAACATTAGTTCCTTGCTATAGACAAGTATACTAGGTCGTGTTACAGCCAGTGGGTTCATAAAAAAGTGTAAAACAAAACAAAAACAAAACAGTAATGGATGCTCCAACAGCAAATCCCATTTCCTCACGACAAACTCTGATTATGTTTGTGGCAAAATAAATGTGGCTGGAGTTGCGTTGTAACAAAACATAATAGGATTTGCAATTTAATTATATTTTGGAGAGACCAGGTTGACGCTATGTATTTTAATATGGCATTAATAACTGCAAGTGGATGAGTCAAAATGACAGGTGCAGAATAAAGTGAATCCGAGAACTAATTATGGGTTGTGTGCTTTTTCCAGTAATGTTTGTGTGTGGCTCTGACCAGAACTGTTCAAAACTATATCTTAACAAGCAAAAGAGCAGCAAAGGCCAAAGTCAGCCATTAAAATATTCATAACAATGCTTTAAATGCATTTGTACAATAAACCTTACAGTAATTTGTTTCCTTCAGTGTTTTATAGCTTTTCTTTTAAAACGTATACATTTACACACATTACATTACATTACAAATGTGCAAAAGAAACTAATGTGACTTTTACTCTGTATGCCTTGCATGTGCAGCTGGGGAGAGCATGAGTTCATACTGGAAGTCACGACTTCACACAACAACAATCATATATACTGAGTAACACCTACATGTTTACCTGTCCAACCATGTTCTCCTGTTAATTGGATATTATTTTCATAACTGTAGTGCTTCTATGTATAGAAATAGTGTATTCAACTTTATGATAATGCAGTGGCATCTGTCAAAAGTAGGATCTTTGCATATTTCTGCCAGCGCACCATACGGAGACACAGGCTGCAATGCAGCTCGTGTAAACTCACTCATTGACTAAAGTGGCGTTGTTACAGCGGTTTTACAGGATACGTTCCACATGTGGTGAATTCAGTGTAAATTAAAGGAAACTCCAGCTACAAGCCAGTCTACTGCTTGTGCTGGTCCCAAGCCCAGATAAATGGAGAGGTTGAGGGTGCATAAGGAAGGGCAACCAATAAAGATGCCTTTTCAAGTTAAACATACAAATGACTAACCTAGCAAAAGCCAGATTGCAATAATGTTAGCAAAGAGTTGCTTCATATCAATCTGGAATTCCTGCGATTGAAAACATCTGTAAAGGGGCAGGACTTTCAGTAGAATATTTGTGATTGGCTAAAGCACCAGCTGCGTAGCTAAACAATAAACTGCTTTTTGATAGCAAAACAACACAATAAACACTTTGTTGGAAGATTTTTTGCTGTTTTTGTGAAAGTGGAGCAGGATACCTTTTGTTTTTCTGTGTCACCATGTTGATAACAAGTATCACTAAAAGTGCTTGTTGCTGCAGCCTGACAAGATAGATTTTGTGGGATTGTGAACTCACAAATTTCACAACAATCCAGCTTGCTGGGCAAGCTAAACAAATGAGCCCAGAAAAAAAGAAGCAGCAAAAAGGAACTTTTGTTACAGATTTTAAAGACACTGACAATATTTTAAAAAAACTGAACTACAAAATTACAATAGATGTGTTGAAACGATCTAGATTCTACATCTAAGCAGATTCAATTAGTCTGAAAATAAATTAAAAACAACTGGACTCACTTCATTTTAGGAGCTTATGTTTCACCAGCATCCAGGTGGCTTCATCAGAGCTGGATTAGTGACTGTGAGTGCCGCTAGATGAATCTGTGGGCGGTGATGTGTTGGTGACGTTTACTGATTAATAGATGTATAGGAAATTAAATCAGTACACAGGGATCTCATTTTAAGATCTTATTTTATAGCAATGAAAGCTTCATCTGTAGGTCTATTTTGTAGTAGCCATTTGGCAGTCTTTATAAAAATGCAGTTCAGTTCTACAAATGTATAAATAGATCATTATTTACTATGCTGAAACAATGGTATAGTGCTGATATACAGTATGTTGCAGCAGTACATAAAATCTTATGACAGCCAGCCCTCCAACAGCAGCCAAAATGACCATGCAGGCCTTGTAGGATTGTGTACATTCTGAGCACACATAGGAGATTGAGAATTGAGAATCTTATTTTGGAATGAGCAGTAAACACCCCTGACCGACTGCAGCACACGACCTTTATTTCACCAGTATATTTGGCAAAGGTCTTAACAACCTTTGTGAAATGAATGAGAAATGTGTTCCTCCTCCACAAAGACAGCATTAAATTTAGCCGTCTGACACTGGTGCAAAGTGGGAGTGTGGAGGTATAAGGGTTCACAGATGCACTTAGTATCCCAGGTGAGTGGGTGGCACAAATGTTGGGTGGTTAGCAGCCGTCCTGTCAGCGCTCACAGGTTTCAGGCTTCCTTGTGTGGGCCTCCTCCTCCGACCGCTGACACGTGGGTTAAACCAATGTGTTTGTCTGTCGCACCGAGTTAGCCCTGTGATCGACGGCTGACATGTCATGGGCCTCGCCTGCCCAGTCTCATCTTTGAAGGCTGGGCTTTGAGATCTCAGGGGTCCTCCATGTCTTTGAACATTTGGAAGAAAGCAATATATTAGAGCTCTATTCTAGACCAGCGTTCACCTGACAAGAGTGCGTGTTTTAGAAGTGTGCCAATTTAGATCTGTTTAGGGCCCTGTTTACATGTTTTTTCATGGCAATTGCAGTCCATAGTAGTGCCATGTTTTTGTCTATATTAAACATTGTTACCACCAAGGAGGATCTCTTTGAATACTCCCTGCTTACATATACAGTACATTTTATGCTAAACAGCTAACCTGCATCGGAGCATAAATAAACAAGAAGAGTAACGAAAGAGCGTTTGTCTACTGCCTGTTTGTTTTCTGCTGTAATATTGAGTTACATTCATTTATTCATTCATTCATCTTCTTCCGCCTGTTCCTGTTAGGGGTCATGGGTAACAGGAGCCTATCCCAGTTACTTAAGGCTTTAGGCGGGGTACACCCTGGACAGGGGCCAGTTAGTGACACAGAGACATACATACAGCCAGACAGACAACCATTCACTCTCACATTCATTCACTAGGGGCAATTTAGAGTCACCAATTCACCTAACACATGCATGTCTTTGCACGGTGGGAGGAAGCTGGAGTACCCAGAGAGAACCCACAGTAGAGTTTATGTGTTGGCCGACCCGAGGATCAAACCCACGATTTCCTTGCTGGGAGGTGAGAGCACTAACCACTCTGCCACTGCATGTTTTTATTTTTATTTTTATTGTTGTTGTTCTTTTGTTTTGTTGTTGTTGTTGTTTTAAATGTATTATAATGTTTCTGCTATGGAGACTGTGTTAATATTAAGTAAATTAAAAATAAAATATAATAATACTACTACTAATAATAATAATAATAATCATAATAATAATAATAATAATAAAACAAATACATTTAATAAAGTTTGAAAATGTGTTGTATTGTTTGTATTATGTAAACTTGTTAAGATTAAGTAAGTAAATAATAAATAGTAAAAAAATAAATAAATAATAAATATTATACATACATACATATAGCCTATATGAGTCTATAGTTCATAATTTTAGCCCATAGTTAGCTACACACAAACTTGACATTATAGAAATATCAGTTAAGGAGTTTTAAGAGGAGATAAGTTACAAGAGTGTTGTGTATAGTTTAAAGTTCTGTCACAGTCCTCCTCAAAAATAATAATATTGAATCCTAAGTAGTATAAACTTATGAATATTTATATATTCATTTTCTGCTTGCATATAAGCCCCATTTCTAATAACTGAGGCACTTTTTTGTCATCTGTGTCTATTTGCGTTTGCATTGCATTTACGTTTGCATTGCATTTACGCTTTTCTCTGTTGACGGTTGATAAAGATGCCACAATTGTGTTCTACTGTGTGGGGAAAAGGGGAAAAAAAATCCAAATGAGGACATTTGTGCAAAACAATAGATAACATCCTAGCCATTTATAAATGTCAAATAAGAGTGAGTTCATCATCATTTATGGCTAAAAGCAGGCAACAACACACTACTTTTCAGGGGAAAAAAAGGAACCTTTGGCACCTGATGTTTGTCCTTAAAGAATACTCTGTGGGCCAGATGGAAAGCTGTGGCAGGCTGGATGTGGCCAGCGGGACGCCTGTTGACTTGCACTGACACAACTCACCTAATTTGGGAGCTTTTTGTGCAAGCTAAACAAACTTAAACATAATTAAAGGTCCCATATTATGTTTTTGTTTTTGTTTTTGTTTTTCAGGCTTTATGAAAAAGTTAAATTGTGTAGTGACAGCAATTTAAGCGTAGAAATTTTCAGAATGAGTCCAGTGATGGTCTTAAGAGATGTGCAGGAGCACTTCCTGGTGTCTATGTAGTCGTGTTTTCAGCTCTTGAGAAAGGGACGGCCTACAGGATTACTCAAAGAAGCGGGAATGAAAATATACTACTCCAGGTTTGTTTTTGAGGTGCAAACAGCATTATAACATGGGCTCAAAAAGGCTTAAAAAGTTGGTTTGCATAATATGGGACCTATGTAAAAATAATAATACTTGTACTCATTTTTGTTAAAGTGCAGGTTGACATAAAATATTGTGCTCTCTATGTTCAGCAAACTGAAGAAAATGGAAATCTCACTTGCTATTGGCCATATAAGTATTTACTAAATGCATGGCAGTTTTACAGTAGATTACTGTAACATTTCCTTTTTTATACAATGAACACATTACAATAATCTTCTGTATAAACACTTAACATTAGAATACAGTTTAAATTACAGAAATCTGTTGCAGTGTATTATCCATTGTGAGATAGGGCCATTGCCTTGGGGGAGGTCTGTACTCTCCAAATGTCCAGACCCCTACTGCTTTACTGCAATACTAACTATGACTAACCATGCAGGAACCTTTAAAAAGCTACAGGCTTCAGCAAACTAAGGGCACCTTCACTCAGAGCTTTTTTGGGAACCGAACATTTTCTCTCTGTCCTTTTGACAAATGATGCAAGATTATTTTTGCAACATTGTATATTTGGTTTATTCGTCCCGTCTGCATAACAATAAGTCCAGAGAAAGAACTTGTAAATCAGCCTCTGTTTATGCAGTGTGTGACGTCAAAACAACAAAAGTTCCACATTTAAAACAAAACTTCAAAGATGTCAAACAACTTGCATATAAGCAGCATTTGATGTGGAGCTCATCAATAATAAATGATCATCTATCGGCAAAACATGGAAAAGAATTCTGTTTGAAACATTGTCTTCTGATTTCTAATTAAGAGCCTATCCTTTGTTTTGAAAGTGAGTGAACATGTATATATATATATATATATATATATATATATATATATATATATATATATATATATATATATATATATATATATATATATTCATAATAATTAGGGGTGTAACAATACAGTAACTGTATCGATGTATCGATTTTTTTTCCTATGATACAGCTACATCAATACACATGACCTTGTATCGAATCATATCGTTTTCTAGGAAGTGAATCTCGATACACATAAATTTTGTGTTTTTAATTAAATAAAATGTTATATTAAACTTTTTTTCACTCTCTGTCTGCTGGACATAATCAGCCGCGGTGCTACATTTGTGAGTAAACTTTTATGATTTTTGGCAAAAAGTTGCTGTATCGATTATCGATACGAAGGTGTTGAATCGTATCGAAACATATTGTTCCAAATTAGCCAATATCGTTCTTGAATCGTATCGAAACACTTCTAATCGATACATATCGTATCGTTGCAAAAACGTATCGTTACACCCCTAATAATAATAAATAAATAACTGCTGACATACATAAGTAGAGGGGTAAGTAACTTGATTTAGCAGGTAATTGCCAGCACTCTCCCAATTAAGAGAAGCAGACTGGAGCTGTGACACAGGCTTTGTGGTGTGTATGGCTGCTAGTGGGGCCAGTAATTAAAAAAAAAAAAAAGATAACAATAGAAAAGGCTTCCACAAAACATGAAACATTTTCCAAACAAGTCCTATCTCAGAGGTGGAGTAGCCTCACTCACTGGAGGATAAAACAGCAATAAATGTCCCACTAACAGGTGTTTAGTTTAGCAAAGCTGCTAAAACTATAGCTAAATAGATCGCTGCTGTCATCCTGAGTCTAAGGCATCGTTGACAGAGATGAGTGATTATTTCAAAACACCAGTCTGTTCTGGAATTCTCAAAACAAGTTTGATGTAAAAATGGAAATAAGTAAGAAAAAAAAAAAAGGGGGGGGGGGGGCTACAGCACCCTCTAAAATAGCACCAGCAGCCCCTGCTGAGGGGTGTGGAACAAAACTGTATCTGAGAAAAATAAAATTGAATCTTTTAATAAAACGTGTATATTGTGCTTGGGGTGTGATTAAATAGCCTAAATGAGCTAAATATATAGGGCCTATATATTTAAAAATAAATAAATAAATAATAATAATAACATTATTATTATTATTATTATTCACTTTTTGGACCCACCAACTTTAGAGGTCATGAAGGGAAAAGTAAAGATCTCTCACTTTTTAACAATCGTAAACAAGAAGCAACAGAGCTGTATTTCAGACTTATTTTCAAATAGGCGTAGTGTGGTTAACAAAGGGATCAATGAAAGGAATGCTCAATCAACGGATACCAACAACAATGACACTGACACTGCGACTGAACCCACGACTTTAGCGGCTGAAACCGATGAAAGCTCGACTAAAGCTAGTCCAGCTACCACGCAAAGCAACAAAGTCATAGAATTGAACTATTCTGCAGAGAACAGGGCACCTATGCTGGTCAGTGGAGATGACCACTCTCATCAGCCTAATATAAAGTTTCCACACAGAAAATTTGATGGTGAAACTTTTGGACGATCATTTCAACGTGGATGGTTTAAAATATGGAAATGGCTGCATCGCATCCAACAATCTGACAGTGCCATTTGCTTTACCTGTGCCAAAGCTGCAGAGACTGGACTGATGTGCACCACCACACCCAGCCCATTCCTAACAGGAGGGGTTTGTAACTGGAGGAAAGCTCGAGAAAAATTTGCTCAACATGAGTTATCCAACTTACAGTTAGACTCAGCGCGTGCTTTAGTGTCTCTGAGACTGAGCAAAACTCCTGCACGCATCTGCGACACCACAAACCCAGAGGCCGTCATGTGTGACTCAGGAGAAACACTGTGGCGGCGGCAGTTTTTTGAAGCAGTTGACTTGATTGAGACAGAGCTTAAGCGAAGATTTGATCAAGTCAGGATGAAAGTGACTGCCCAAAGAGAATCCATTCTCATTGATGCTGCAAACAATAACTTCTCTGCACCAAAGGATGAAGTATACATCCCCCCAAAAATTGACCAGTCACGCCTACAAATGAAACTAACTTTACTGGGCGACCTAACTAAAGAGAGAAACTTCACCACAGTCACAGAGGTTGCTGAATTTATTTCGTCGTTACATCCATAAACCAGAGAGCTGTTTAAAGAAGTTGAAAAATTTATTGAACTTTGTTTGTGCTTGCCTGTGTCAGCGATTTCATCAGAGAGATCATTTTCAGCCCAAAAGAGGTTGACACATCTGGCTGTAATGCACATACGTGGTGACACTGTGGACAGACTAAATATTCCATCCCTTGTTAGGAGCTTCATCAGCAACAACTCTGAATGCAAGGCCACCTTTGGTGCATTCTAAATCAAAGTAAGACATTGTATTGTTGTATCTTATAATACAACTTTTGTCTTAGTTGGGTTGCTTATTTAGCATTCTTTTGTGTTGTGTTTCTATAGTCCCATATTTCATCTATTCTTTTACAAAAAGCGGCTTTCGTTTGTGTTAAGCACCATGGACAGCTCCGGGCGTCCCATCCTTAGTGCTGAGCTGTACGCCCTTCAGTTAACCCGATGATTAAAAAGACTGCCTTTGCTCTTGTTGTAGTAAATGGATTAAATGGATTAGTCAATTATGTTGAAGGTGGTTTCCCTTGAATATTTTGAACATTTTGCTGTATAGGTCCACCCTGAGTGCTCTGTTTTTTTTTTTTTTTTTCTTTTGTTTTTTTATGAATATTTTGAGTCGGGCCTCCTGTGGTTAAATTTGTTTTACTGTTGTTCTATATTAATAGGCTATTTAAATGACAAGCAAAGTGTTGCCGTCTGCTGTTTAGTCAGACTTATGCTACTGTTCTGTGTGAAAATTGCAATTAGAAAAATTGCAATCAAAAATGTTGGGCTTTTTGTTGGTCTGTGTGTATAGCCAACAGGCAACGTTAATAAATAAATCTTAATTCACAAAAAATAAAAAATATTTAAATATAAAAATAATTAATGCCTTGTGTAAATTAATTTTTAAATAGCAGCAGTGCCACTGTGCCAATAATATCAGTAATATGCCAAAATTGACAACATAATGCTGTTACGTCAGATATTACGTTACAGCCCCCAGCCCCCCTACCAGAACTGGCCTCCCGCGCGCCTGCTTGCTCTATTGCTATTGCTAATGAAACAGATTTAAAAAAACAAGACCAATATCAGGATTCTTCCTTGGCAGAACTCCACTGCCATGAATGTGGAGTTAGATGTGTCACTACCCACATAGCAAGCAAAGTCGGGCCAATTCTAGCAGAGTTACATGCAGTAGTAGCACCTATTCTTGTTTTCATTTATTGGCCTAATCAAGGTTTGATATCTGGTTCCCAGAGTTGGATGTAAACGCAGATGTGGGCCAACTCTGGGCCAATAAGAGTCCGTTTTCAGGGACTGGGCCACATTTGGGCCAGAGACCATGCCAACACTGGCCCAAAATTGAGCCAACAGTAAACAGGTGGTGGGTCATTCTGGGCCAGAGAAAAATCCATCCCAAAATGCATCTTTGAAGGATCTGACTGTGACAGAACTGCGTCCCCTAAGGAAGAATCATGCAGATTGAGAAACATGTGATGTCAAATGTCAACTTTGTTACGGCAGAAGAATGAGAATGACCCAGTGGTGGAAGGGAATATTTGAATAATAATGGTTTAGCTTCCTCTACTAAAACTCTTACGCATTCATCCAGGTCAGACATTTATAGGAATGAGCTTTCATATAGTATGTTTTGGTGTTTTTATGTGTTTTCAGATTGAGTGAGAGAGAGTGCTTTGACAGGTGATTCTCACACAGCCAAAACTCACATAATGGTAGACTCACACCAACAGCGACTGAAGTGACTGTCGGCCATTCATTTCCTCTGTAAGCTGGCGCATGGATCAAGCGACTTGCCCTTTGTTTGGAAACTTCAGGGTGACCTTGCTGTCTCTGTCACTGCCCCAAAACTCTGGAACCAGCTGCCAATAGAGATTAGACAGGCCCAGTCCCTTCCTGTCATTAAATCTCTTCTCAAAATGCACCTTTTCTCATTTGCTTTTAACATAACGTGCAATTTTATCTTATTGTTGCTTTTATTTATGTTTTAGTGGCTCTGTGCTGTTAATTTGTTATTTAATCATTTATGTTTTATCTAATGATGCTTGTTATTGCTGTATTTTGGTGTCCATCACTTTGGCTGACTGCACAGTTCTATTAAAGCGCTTTATAAATAAAGTTGGTATGGTATGTTATAGTTTTGAGTTGAATTGAAGTCAACTTAATGCCAATATGACCAGCATCGGTGAAGTGGCCTCCAATCATGGAACAAGATTTGACAGACATACGAGAGGAATTGGTTCAGGCACAAAAGCTGAGTTTTTTCTCTTGCCCCTTGTTAGCGACCTGAAAGGGGCTGGCAACACGATAAGAGCGAACTGAAATAGCAAGATTTTAAAATTGTCTGAAGATTTTCAAAACCTGAGAGACCCCACACATGGCGATAAAAAATCATAGATATAACAGTTTTGGTCTTACAGTGTGTGGTGTGCAGCCACAAAGCAAAGACAACACACCACACACCAACAGATTTCACTCACAAACATTCGCAGGGCAGACAGGAAATCTTTCAAAACCTCACAAAATTAAATCTGACTTCAGCGTACACAAACATGGCGGATTGCGAACAAACAATTTCTATAGTTTGTGGACTATTTCTAACAGAGAAAAAATAGTACAAAAAGAATAGGCGTTGGTTAAATGACTTTCTGGTGCACCATGACAGATGGTTTGATTTTGGATTCCCTCCATGCTTCCATCACCTTGCTTTCTGATTGGTTATATGTCACATTTAACAGGGTTCAATGTCGGGCCAAAACAATCCAACATGTTGAATATCCCCAATTTGAGATCGGAGCAGTCCCGATGTCCTTCCGAGCAAACCAGAGCACTCTTAACACACCACACACAGCAGGAATATCTGATAGTGCCATTACGATAACTGGGGCACCTTTAAGATTGTTGGAAGGGGAGAATCGGGAAAAAATTGGCATCATTTTCTTGCCGTGTGAATCAGGCATAAGGAAAAAGATTTTGTCACTTTTGGTGTGAGTCCATCCTAAGATGTAACTGCCTTTGTCCAGCAACATGCATCATAACCTCAGCAGCCAAAGATACTAGCGCTTGTCCAGAGTGAACCCATGTCTGCTGGTTCAGCAGTCAGCAGGGGACAGGCTCCAGCTCAACCCGAATACATAAAATGTTCAGTAATGTATCTAATATATATGCCACCTGTCAGCATCACCATGGTAACCAGATAATCAATGTTATTCCACTTCACCCGACTCTGGTCATTTTATTAAAGCCAATAAGACGAGCTGTACATCACTGTCACTCAGCGCTCAGGGACTCAGCACATCAATATGGGCCCCTGCAAACACTCATGTTCCTCATGTTCTGCATGTGGGGGGTGCAGGAGAGGAGCTGTCAGACAGATTTCATGCTTCAAGCAAGACCTGCTGACATCAGTGTGCATTTTTCTACATATTATTACAGGGCTATATATATCTTCAAAATGTCGGTTCTCAGTTATGCAGGTGATCATCAGACACACAAACTGGAGCCTACAGGAGTGGAAGCTGTACCATACAGCAGTTGTTACCAACCTTTTTTCTGTCTTGTGTATCCCCTGGGCTTTTTGTTATACCATAAGTATCCCCTTCCTTATACGTGTTGATAAAAAAAAAAAAGTCACATAAAAAATCAGCTTTTATTGAACAAAGATATTTTATGCACACTTCATTGTAAATGCTAATTCTCCTGCATTTTTTTTAAAAACAAAACAAACTCAAAAACAATAATAATGTTAAACAAAACAATACATAAAATTGGTTGAATAAAAAGCTATATAACATAAAAAAAAGTAATACAATATAATATTCAAATAACATTTTTTTAGCAGTTTCACCTCCTTTTTATCAGTCAGTGAGACATGTGAGCCTGTCTTTCATCAGTTTCAATAGTTCAGTATCTTGGAAACAAATTATGAAATAATTCCAAGTCCCCCCTACAGAGTGCTCACATACCCCTAAGGGTCCCCATACCCCTGGTTGGGAAACACTGCCATACCGTAGAATGTTGAGACAGATTTTTGATTGACAAAAGCAGTAGAAACTGTTCTGTGCCCAGTTACACTTGTGCATGACTATCCTGGCAAAAGCCTGACTTAGATAACATTAGCGCAGAGTTGCTAAAGTTTGATCGATCTGGAATGCCTCCAATTGAAAATGTTAGTAAAGAGGAAGACATTTCAGAAGAATATTTGGTTTTGTTTGGATGAAATGCCATTTAGTGACCATCAACTGTGATTTGTTTTTGCCAATCACAACAACAACACATATGATGTAACCAAACAACAATCTCCTACAATAACAACAATAACAAAATGTTAAATTGATAATTGTTGATTTTTTTTCTATTTTGTAAATGTATAGAAGTATTACGTTTTTTGCCATCACCATGTTGTTAATGAGTATCACTAAGAGGCTTGTGGCTGTCAGCAAACCTAAAATCAATCCACCTGCTGCAGTACTGCCTCACCATTGGCCTCCAAACAAATCAGCAAGAGCCTGACAAGACTTTTGTGAGTTTGTAAACACACTATAGCACAAAAAGTAAATAAATAAATAAGTAAAAAATAAAGCAAAAAACAAACAAACAGAAAAAGAGTTAAGTATGTCAAGATATTAAAACAGTGGGATCTCAAAGAGCTAATGGTGAAGTCAGAGCTAAAAGTTTAAAAGAGACATAATATACCTTTAATAGTCTGCTCAGCCAGTTGGTAGAGCACATTTTAGTGACTTTCTCTCATTGAAAAATGTGTTGAACTTACGTTCAGCCTTATTAAGCCATCTCTACCATTTGGTATGCTATGCTAAAAAAAAAAATCCATTAGAGGTCACTCTGTTTTGTGACAGTAAGGCCCCTGTCCCACTGCGCCATTTGACAATTCCATCTGAAAACGATGAGTTTATTTGGATGTTTCTATTTGTTTTTCAGATGGTTTTCAGAAAAGCCAAAGACAGTCCTTGTAATGGTATAAATGGATGGATATAGAGGAACGTCTGTTAATGTCTAATCACATCTGAATAATGATCAAAATGCATGTAAAAGTTAGATAAGTGCAAGATATGCCTTGGCAACAGCCAGATGGGCAGAAACCGACATATCCAGCTGGTATTAAAAGCTTGGGCCCTGCATACACCCCCACATCATTTGCACCTCTGCTTCCAAATACAATGGGTGACATTCCTGACGATGTTCCTGATGAGGCACAACTTGATGTGCAAACTGCCTGGCTGAGACTCTGTGAAAATGTGGTCCAAAGAAGAAGGGCAAGGCGCAGAAGGCAGCAAGGTCAGAGGCACAGTTACTGGTTTTTGCCATGGCATGGCCCTGAGAGGCGGCGGCAGTTTGGTCTTTACAACCAGTTTGTAACTTATACTTAACCAGACGTTAGTCAGGTGTTCAATGTTCCACAAGCTGGGCTCAGTGAAGCTGTTACTCACACTTTAAGCAGTCGTTTCTCAGACATATTTAGACATTACTCATGCTGATCTACCATCATTGGCCAAAAAATGTGTATTTGCCGCCATGTGACAGTGTCTGATGTAAATATTTAGACTGAGGCAGACACAAACGTTAAACGGCGCAGAGGAACAGGGGCTTTAGCCTTTTAACTAATTCCTGCTACCAGGAAGTTGTAAATTGAAAAATCACCTCTAATATCTGAACTGTTCTGGGCTGAATTTTCAAAAGTGCATTTAGTTTTTTTTAACACATTCTTTAATTTAACATGTTAACATCTTAATAAAACAAAAATAGTCTAAAAAGGATCAATTCATTTTTAGAAATTTCTTTACCAAATGGTTGGGATTAAATTTCTTGGTGTTAAGCGACAACTCAGTCATTTGTTGAAATTAAGCTAATATTAAATTTAACCACTTCCTGTAGAATAAAAACACTTTAGTTCATGCATTGTTATTAATATGTTATATTAATTGCATTTTTACACTGAAATGTATGTCTCTGAGTTGTCCTGGGAACCGCTTTAGGGTTCCTCTAGGTGAGCTGGAGGAAGTTTCCGGGGAGAGGGAGGTCTGGGTGTTCCTGCTTAGACTGCTGCCCCTGCGACCCGGTCCCGGATAAGCAGAAGAAAATGGATGAATGGATGGATGGATGATTTTTTGTAATTATCTGAAGACCATGCTAACATATCCATATTGAGGACCATTTCAACTGTACCCTTTTTATACAGGGGGCATTACTCACTTGCCAGGATCCTTCCTCTGGAGGCTGCTTTGAGTGTCCTGCTAACGCCACATCTGAGCACTTTTGGAACATGCTTGGGAGTGTGTGTTATATGATCAGATATTGCATATTAAAAACATGGAGCTATAATAAAAAAAACTGTGAAAAATTGTCAGGCAGCAGAACGTGAACATGTTTTTGTGAGTGTCCTTGTGTATCAGCATCTTGGTATGAAAAAAAAGATCTTACAAACATGCTAATTACTACATTTTATTAGCAGAATTTATTTCTAACAAAATGTACATCAAAATAGGTTAAAATTAATCAGAAACAGCAAAAACTACTAGACTAGTTTAAAAATTACTTTCCTCCATAAAGAGCCCAAAATGTGCTTTTTAACCTGTGTCTCTTTATCCTGTTATTTCCTGCAGTGTGGGGCACAGTACTAATATTTTATTATTTTTATTGTAGGGACTTTAATATCATATTTAAGTTTGTCTTAATTGTTAGATAAAGTCTGCAAAAAATGGGAGCGGTTGCAGTGCATTATGAGCAATTTGTAACAAAGTGAGGCCATGGAAGATCCACAGGTGCATCCTTCATGAATTCACCAAATTGAGAAGACAAGCTCCAGAGGACATGGGGGATTTAACCGTTTGGAACAGCACTTGGTGAGGCTGTGGTTCAGGCACAGGAGGATCCTGGCAAATGAGAAACACCCAGGGATTGCCACAATGAATGATTTCTTACCAACCATCCTCTAGTGTAGCTTTGGCTATACATACTGTATATAACAGACATGCCTGAGAGTCAGTTTAATACAATGTCACTGATGGTAAGAATACAAACTTCACACCAAAGTAGAAGCACATTTAAAAGTGTGACTTTTTACATAAAACTTCAAGGCCCTCTGTAAGCTCCAGAATCATTCCGCTTCTGCTAACTCAATGAAAGCGGCTATAAGCAAAATTTATACAAAGCGAATTGGCCTTCGTGTGTTGATGAATAGAACACGTGGCACATCATGTCTCAACAGGATCTGAAAACACGAGGACAACGCAGTCTTCACTCATTCCTCTTCCACCGACAAATGTGACAAATCCAGCGCTGAAAAGAGGTGATGCTGGCTCCGACCTTGAAAATGAAGTGACAGCCCGGCTGCCTGACCGCGTTGCCTGGTTGCAGTTTGCTGTAAAAACTCAGTCTGGCCCTGACGCAAATAAAGACGGATGGTGTATGATGACACCCAGTCGGCTTTAATTCCATATTTTTTTTTCCGCCGAAAGGATCGAGAGCCAAGAAAGCAAGATGGAAGGTAATTCAATACATAACAAAGCCCAGCGGTGGAGCTTTGATCTCGTACGGGTCAGACTGACGGAAGTGTCTGCGCTGGTATGTTTCAAGTCCGGCGACTCTTTACACAATGGCAGAAGGAAATATCTTCATCTGGCAGACAAAATAGGGAGTACTTCAAGTCAAGGGCAAAGTATGGCTCCAAATGGGGTTTTAAAGGGATTGTGGGTCAAATCTGGACCTCTTTGTGCCGTCTTTGGGAACTCTGTGCCTCTCAGTATTATGATGTTTTTATACAAGGTTCATACAGTTTTTTTTTTCAAGAATTTTCCATGACTTTTCTAAAACTTTTGACAAAATTCCCAAGACCTGAAAAATGACACACGTGTTTAAATAGAATTCAAAATGTCCAACATGGTACATTAGAAACATGCTTTAAACTGATTTCTAAATGTGTTAAATTTAGGAATTTGTCAGTTGTAGAAAAAACAAACAAACAAACAAACAAAAAACTAACAAAAATAAATAAATAAATTTAAAAAAACAGTTGGAAGAAATGTATTTAGTTCCAATATTCTGACAAAAAATAGATGAGCACTGAGCACTTATATTTACTGTAATCTAACCGGCACAGGTTTAACTAGTAGTGGCTGAATGTTACTCAAACTGTTTAAATTTACAAAATATTTCCAAAACTTTACATCAAAATATAAAATTCCTAAACTTTTCAAGGGCCTGGAAAGTGCATTTTAAAATTCCATGACTTTTCCAGGTTTTCCATGATTGTATATTTATCTAGAACTATGCAAACTAAACTAAACCAAAATCATACTGACTTAAGGTTATACCAAATCTACAATAGAATAGGTGGACCAAAATTTCTGCAGATCCTAACCCCTAAGTTTACACAGAATGTGTTGTGTGTGCAGTCCATCTTCAATGTGAATGGGTATGGACTCCAATTTTCACCAATTGTGCTGTGTATACGGCATGTACAGTAACTGACCAGCGCCTGCTGAGTTCATGGCAGAAGGTTCATGCTGAAAGTCATAAGTTCACACGATAACAACCACAGAGAGCTACATGTATACAAAAGCCACGTTTGCCTGTCTGACCACAATCTCCCATTCATTTAGAAATGTTTTCTGTGGCTTTTGTGCTTTAAGCCTTCTAACATGGGTAAGTATGCTACTAATAAAAATATGTTTTACTCACATTTAATGTTTTCTTATCTTGTCTGTGACCCCGATGTCTCCAGTTCAGATGTACAGACTCGATTTGGCATAACATGGGATCTTTAAATATTGATAATCATGGCACAGTGGGCGGGTTGGTTTCTCCGGGCTTCTGTGGAGCCTCAGCTTGGTGACTCGCCCTGGGTGGGGCCTATTTCACAGCTAGGCGCACTTGTCTCTCCATCCCACTTTATTATTATTTGTATATTATTACTGCAATTGCTTGCATGTTTTTTTATTTATTCTTTTTTTGATTCAGTAATACAATCTACATGTGTCTCTGTAAACAAATACACATAGACACACGTACACACCTGCACATACCTGCACACACCTGCACACACCTGCACACACCTGCACACACCTGCACACACCTGCATCCTGGTCCACATCTTGTGTCTTTGTGCATGGTGTGTATATTGTTTGTAATTATAACTCTTGTTATATGTATTATATTAGGGATCACCTCTAAATATTGTACTTTTATTTGATTGAGATTAATAAAATAAAATAAAAATATTGACAATCATATTGCTGTCACAATATTTAACACAGTTATTGCATACTATTTTTGACCACTTGTGGTTCCAATAAAATTAGGGGTGTCCAAATTTTTTTCATTGAGGGCCACATACTGAAAAATAAATCTGGAGGAGGGCCACTCTCTAGTGTCACATTTTGACCCCCTAAATTTATTTTAATGAAAACAAAACTGGCCAACACACAAGCTCTCTGGGTGGAGTCTGCATGTCCTCCCCGTGTTACCATGGGTTCTCTCTGGGTACTCGGGCTTCCTCCCAATGTCCAAAGACATGCATGTGCCCCTGTCCAGACTGCACCCAGCTTAAGGGCCAAAGTTACTGGGATAGGCTGCAGTCACCCACAACCACTAATGGGAATAAGCGGAAGAAGATGAATAATGTTTGGACCCAGTGGAGTCTGTGCTAGCTCCCCACCAGACCTGGATCATCAGTCAACACAGTAAACCTACAGCCACCAACCTTGGCGTCGATATGGATTTTAAATTGGATAAAGTGAACACAGTTGTGAAATCCAGTTTATCTTTATCTTTTAGCCAAAATGAAATCTATTTTATCATTTACAGAATTTGAGCACATAATCCATGCTTCGATTTCCTCATGTCTGGACTACTATAGCGCACTTTACTTTGGAATCAATCATAATGCACTTTATCGACTACAGTTAGTCCAAAACACTGCTGTGCGTCTTTTAACAAGAAGAAGAAAAAAAAAAAAACCACACCACCCCTACCCTCGCCTCCCAGCACTGGCTTCGTGTTTGGTTTAGAATTGTTTTTAAGATTTTATCGTTTGTTTTTAAAGCTTTGAAAGGACTGGCCCCACAGTACATCACGGACCTCAAACAAATTTACTCCCCGGTGCATTCACTGAGGTCCGAGGGCCAGCTCCAGCTCGTGGTTCCTAAGATGAGACTCAAAACCAGGGGGGACGAGCCTTCTCTGTGGTCTGCCCCAAACTGTGAAACGCTCTGCCCTCTCAAGTTATTATTATTATATTGCTTTACTGGTTCTCATTATTTTTATGGGGACTAGTGGAGCTAAATAGAGTAATTTAGTGTTATTTATTGTTTTATGTGCAGCACTTTAGAAACTGTCTTGTTTGTGAAATGTGCTATACAGATCAAGTGGATTTGGATTTGAAATTGACTGCTCTTTAGCTTTAGGGATATCCGCACATTTATCATGGCTTGGGGCTAGCACATAGTATGGATTTTTTTTTTTTTAATGGCCCAACCACAAATGCTTTCTCTTTTTTAATATCAGGTCCAGCTCACACAAATATAAAGCTTTTAACCTGTGCTCTTATGTGATAAGAAATACTATGTTACAATTTGGACCTACTGAGAAAGAAGCCTGTGGACCAATAAATCAGTGGTTCCCAACCAAGGGTACGGTGACCCCTATGGGTACACAAGCACTTTGCAGGGGGCACATAGAGTTAATTTTAGTATCTGTTCAGAAAAAAAATATTTGGCTGTCAAAGACTAAAATGAAACTAAATCTGGACTCGGGACACGAGGGATAACACAGAGATTAAAAGAAAAATGGAAGGATAAAACAGGGACTAAACCCAGACTAAACTAGAACTAAACCAGGTCTAAAACCAGAGCTTAACAAGAAATAAACCAGATCTAAAACCAGAGATAAACTAGGTCTAAATCAGGTCAAACCAGGACTAAACTATGACTAAGCCAGGTCCAAACCAGAGCTAAACCAGGACAACTCCGGGTCCAAACCAGGACTAGTCCAGGTCCTGGGGGTACACAAGACCAAAAAGGTTGGGAACCACTGCAATAAATAATGATCCACAGGCCGCATTTGGACCCCAGGCCATAGTTTGGACACCCCTCCAATAAAGCAACACTACATAATAAAGCTTTTAGTTCTCATCAGGAAAATGTCACAATGATATTTTGTCAATAGTGCTCCTCTACACGGAGATTTCATACATTTTCATACAAGTTGGCTGTATGATCATAGTGGCATATGTGCAGCTGTAGAGGCTGACTTTTGATATTGAATTTGCACTAACATGTTGGGTTTATTGTGCAGACTTTTTGCAACTAAAGTTGAAGATCTTCTCTCGCAAGTTCGGAAAAGACAAAAGATGAACAAACCGGGGAAAAACTTGTATTCTTGTTGTTGTTTTCCAGCAGAATAATACCAGGCTGACGCCGCACTCAGACCGAGGCCTGGGTGCATTGTAAATGTCTTATCTTCACGCGGCACAGGTGGGCTCCGCTCGTTCTCACCGCAATCAATTCCGACTGTCAGCAGAAATTCGGCTTTATCTTCCGTGCTCGCAACGTTCACTCTCGTTTATGTGTCAGCGGCGGGATATATGCGGAGCTGGGATTCCTGTCATTCCACGGAGAACAACAGCCGTCCCGGTTCTGCCTGGCACTGCTCCGTCACTCAGGCTGATTCATGACCAGCTCAGGATCACCTCAGGTTACAGCTCAGAGCTTTAGGAACAAGTGTCAGTCAGTTTTCAAATGTGACAAAGGAATGGATTACTTTGGCAAACAAGACTAGATTTAGATGAATTCAGTTGAAATTTACCCACTCCAGATGTGAGTCTCAGGGGCTATTTCTGACAGACTGTGGTGTCAATAAAGAAATTCTATGCCTGCCCATAATAGGAATCTACATTGTGCCCTATTATATTCAAAAACATACCCAGAACAAACAAATCCAAGGCACTCTGACTGTTTCTCCGCCTTTAAAACATGAATTAAAAATGCATTTCAGCTCATTATTATATAAGGAGGGGCATAAGGAAACTCCCTCTTCATTGAAAATTTTGTATGTTATGTGTGTTGTTTACAAGCAAACACCAAAGTAGTAAATGTGATAAAAAAAAAAAAAAGTCAACTAAACCGTAAGAAATACATGCAGACAAAAATTTTCTTCAGTCGCAAAAGTAAGCAAGCCCAGATGTACATCCCACAACTGGACCACATAAACCCAACACTTAATAAATAAATATCAATATAGAAAACATTTTCAAAGATAAAGAGAAAAGTCTATGTCATCTTTCAACCGAGGCCAGGTTGTTGCGTTTAAAATTACAATCCAAAATGTTTCTCTTTAAAGGAGATGTTTCAATCTATCTCCCCCTGGCAGAGATTGTGTGATGGACTCAATAATAATCAAATGTGTGTACCCTGCTGTTCCATCGTGCATGGCCATGGGATATTGTGGATTTTTCTTGCAAATAGCCAGCTTGTGTCCTTCAATCTACGTTTTGTGCGTCCAACATAAAAACATCCACACTCACATTCCAAACAATAAACCACAAAACATGTGTTACAGTTTGCAAAGCTTGGTCCTTTTATGCTGAGATGCTGAGTTTCTAACGAGCTGAAAACGCTTGGTTCATCGCTCTACGCAGATACGTGAAACCTTGCCTTCTCTGGAAAGCGTTCCTGTGCATTTCTAAAGCACTGTGCGCCGTGGAATAGCTCAGTTGGTAGAGCTCATAAACACGGCAACTAAACTGTATATTGTTTTAACTGTATTTTTTTTGCCTTTTATTGTTATTGTGTTTTTATTTGTTGTAAACTAGCGATCTTTACTGTCTAGAAAGGTGCCTAATAAATAAAATAGATTATTATCACAATTATTTTTTTCTATTCAGACACGATAAAATAAGGAGATGTTAACTTTTTACCTTTACATGTTTCGACTGTGCTATAGTGTTGGTCAGAAGTGTCACATGCCTGCTGTGATGTGATGTCCTTATCAGCTGATCTTCCCAGGCGTGGTCAACCTGACAGGTGTAGGTTTATCAGGCTGACCACGCCGTGGCCGCATGGTGGTCTCTTGAGGAGCAGTCCCAGGTGTGTGAGAGGAAAAAAGCTCCCTCATCCCGGTTCATAATGTTCTGTCGCCACTTTCGGATTTCAGTGCCTCTTTGATCCAGCGTTTGTGTTTATGGGACTCTGACCCAACAACCCTGCGCTCTCTCAGTCCATGATCTAGTTATTCCTTTTGCAATACTAAGATATGGCTGATTTTAAGTTCTCCTGTTCTGATTTTTTTTTTTTTTTTCATAAGTTGTCCTGCTGTCTACCTCTTACATTCCCTCTGGTGTTTCTTTTTTCTGATGTTAAATGATATTCCTGTCTCCGTCCCCGATATAAGTTTTCTCGCATGATTTACATGGTATTTTGTGTATGACTTCACACTTTTTGTCCTGTCCTTAGGCTGTACCAGTAACTGGTGTAGTTTTTTGTGTGGTTTGATTACGGTGTTTATTTTGTCTTTCTTCATGCCTCTTTGTATGGGTTCAGTTACTCCACAGATGTAAGTTCTTCTAATGTAACGTCTTTGTTGTTACTATCTATCTACTATATTACTATGTTTTATTTCTTTAGTTTTATGTTCTTTCATTTTTTTTTCTTTGTTTTTGACTCTTTTTTTCCTGTTGTTATAGCCCATTTTGGATACTAGGCAATGCACGAGCGCTTGTTTGATGTGTTTCTCCTTCTCCTTCTCCTGTCCTCCTCAGTTGTGATGATGGTGGCCCGTCTGTGTAGTGTTCTGACAACTGACATGTTTGTGCACTGTGGGGTGTTCTGAGGTCCAGCGTAGATATTAGTCTGTGTTTGTAGATTTTAGTTGTTTTTATGCTACTGTCTTTGTTATGGTGAATTCTTAGGTCTAGAAATGCTATTGTCCTGTTTATTTCTTCTTCGTGTGTGAATTTGATGTTTCCAGTGGTGTCTATGGTATTCAGGTGGTCAGTGAGTTCTTTGTTTGTGTTCTCTCTTTACTTTTTCCAGAATGTTATCAACATATCTTTTCCATAAGGAAGGTCCTACATCTGTCAGGCTGACCACTGCCTGGGACGATCAGCTGATAAGTGCACATCACAGCAGGCATGTGACACTTCTGACCTAGAACAGTTGAAACTTATAAAGGCAAAAAGTTAACATCTTATTTTTTTGTGTCTGAATAGAAATAATAAAAAAATAATAATCTATGAGAAGACATAATGAATTTTGCAAATCTATTATTATTACTAAGAAAGGCCTAAAAAAAAAAAAGACTTTAGAATACATGTATTGATAATTCCAACGCTTAAACCACCATTAATTTAAGTGTTTTAGCGTAATGTTACTAATCGCAGTGACAACCTGGATACTAAAACTTTATGTCAGTGACACACAATAAACTACAATTCCAGTTTTATCTCTCAATGTCAGCATACAGAAAAGAAGATCGAACCAGAAAGACTTATTAGTATTATTGTATATATATAATATTATATATATTACTATATATTATGTAGTATTATTGTTGTAATTTTCCACTGGAATACTAGGCTGATGGAGATCTCAGAGAGAGGCCTTTTTTCACTTGTTGTTCTAGCTTAGGAAAAAAAAAAAAAAAACTTTATATGCCTTATGCTATGCATCCCCTGGGTTAAATAGGACGGTTCAGGTCCACATGTTTTGTCCATTTTATATACAGTCTACTATTGCAACCTGCTGTTTTCTTCTTGCATCATCCTCAATTTACAAAGGAACAAGTTGGTTTTAAATCTCGGAAAGACAGTTTTTGGACTCATTTGGACTTCTGGGGAATATGGCCACAATACTGCTAGAATACTGTTCCCTTTATGTTGATATGTCTTATTTTGTGGGTATATTGTTCATTTTGTTTTTTGTTTTTTTGTTTTTTAGTCTTAGGGTTACACTGGATGCCCTTCCTGATGCAACCCTTCTGTGTAGGTTTCTCAGTTTGAGCTCAGTGAATCCAGTGGGACACCGGGTTGTAGAAATGCCCCTGGACAACTTACATTAAACTGATGAAGAAAAGGATAACACAATTTTTAAGAAGCTAATAAATTCTTCATGAACTTGTCCAAACTTTAAAACCATTGTATACATAAGACCAGGGCAAAACAGAGTAAGAATGTTCATTTTCCGGTGTAAGCATCAAAGAGGACGATGATTCAGAAGTGCAGTCAAATCAGAAGGTTTCTTTAGTATCACACAGGTGAGGTTACAGCAGCAGGCCCTGCTGAATGGAGAGTGAGAGCACGCTGCAAAAGAGGAGTGTTCTAAGTTTTTATATTGTGTATGACGATCTCAGCATAGCGTTATTCGTCTTTGTCTTCATGAGCCTCCCGTGCATCAGCAGGGCCACGAGGAATCACACCTGCAGCCTTGAATCTGATAGCTTTGTAGCAGCTCTATTTGTTATTTGTGCAGTTTAATGAATGAACAATACACCCAAATGTAAACTCACCTACAGTGGAAAAGCACCTCATACGACTCATAATAAGTATTATTATTACTAATATTGAGCCCTTAGCAGTAGTACATCAAAATATAAGTTTAATGGTAATGCGGAAAGCTGTATGTAGAGATAACAGACTTGACCAATCAAGTAATAACATTGTAAGTAGTAATTCAACATGTCCTGGGGTGGGTGCTAGAAAAGGGCTAATCAGATTGCTTTGGGTTGAATTGGCCATGCTGTGGAAATAACAGAGGAGATGAAGACACTGTGACACAGGTCCAGACGTCAGAGGGAAAATGGAGTTGTCTTGGAGATGAGAGTTCTTGGTCGATTTCTGCTTCTTTCTGAGAGCTGGACTTGTCGGTGGAGGTGGTGCAGGGATGGTTGTGTATAGTGAGGCAAAAGTAAGGGGTGGTACAAACCTTTATATGTGTAAGTGGTACTTATATAACGCTGCAAGGTACTGTATGTTGAAAGCATGTGTTAGGCTAAACAGTAAGTAGTTTGTACAGATGATTTAAAGAGAATTACGCCTGGACTATTGATTACTGAGTTCATAGATGTAGCAAAGGTCAGAAGGTCAGCATAGTATATACATTTGTTTTGCTCAGACAAGGAAGAAGTACTCAGAATGTGTACTTAAAGTGCATATGACAGTTTTTGTTTTCAAATTCATAAGAAAATCTGCTTTTTTAATACCTATGTAAAGGGTTATTGTACGTTTTACAACACAATTTGTCAGTATTATACAGAAAAAGTCAAAAGCTTTCTCATGGGAAACTGAGCCTAGAACTTTAGCCCGAGTTTAGAACTGGACTTGGGACTTAGATCGGAACAGTGACAGTGGTCTCTGCTTTCCCAGGAGCTGGTGTAGGCTCAATAAATGCACACAACAAGCCTTGCAGCCCAGCTGGCTGTGGATCTAAACCAGTTTAGGCTTTAGAGAGACACCATGCTAATGTTAGCTCAGGCTCAGACAGACAGATTCCTGACCTCTTTGTGGGCTTTGCACACAAAAAAAACCCTTGACAACAAATATTATTTTGCTTATTTAATGTTTTGATTGTACCATAACACCGTAAGCCGATTGTGATTCCCACAAACAGCACAGTCAGGGCCCCTGCAGCGCTGCACATGTCCCGCGGGGATAAAGTGACATGAACACGGTCTCCTGCGGTGCTCTCCCCGCTCTGTCCCGTGCACTGCACTCTACATTCAGCGCACTTCATCTACTCCACTTAATATCAACTCCTAATGAAACCTCATCAGGAGGTTTTCTGAATGGTCCACGACAAATTCAGTTATGATCCCCATCCCTGGCTTCGAGATGAGCCTGTCCCAGGCTGGGGCTGAGAAGTGCGGAGGGAGGCGGACTTTGACGCTGTGATGGCTGCCAGTGGTTATGACTCTGGAATAATCTCTACATGAGAGCTACAAGCTTCGGATGTGCCCCTCTCCTAAAAGCTAAGTTTCTGTCCTGTTCAAAAGTGCACTCAATACTGCTGTGACAGGGAAAGAATGAGCGAGGAGTGGATTCGTGTTATTTTATTCCCTGGGCACACAGTCACAGCTGCCTGTTGTGGCTACCTGCAAGCAGCTTCGGCTAATAATGATAAAACTAAAAAAAAAAAAAAACACCTGATTGGATACTAATCAAAACTTTGTGCTGATTTAGCTGAGTAACATTAATTACTGTGACCGAACACATTAGATTTAGCAAAACTTACCTGGACCCCTGCGCTGTCCTCATTCATTCTGACCCAAAGCTCCATTTCTCTCCTCTGCCCATCGTTTCTTATTATACTGGCTGCTCTTGGTCTTTCTCAGGTCAGACAGACTCAGAATGACCTGGTTGCGGTCCGTATTTTATTTGTGGAAAGAGATTTTCCAGTTTATCTCGTCCATGTTCCCTACAGTATAACTGTACAGCAGTAGATTATTTACCTCTTGTGACGTCACAGCTCACAGCCTGCTCTCAACGAGGAAGTAAAATTTCTCACAAAAACATCTCCTAACTCCAAACTAGAGACTATTAAAAATGAATTTTCACCGAAATCATAAATACTAAGACTGTACCTATGCTATGGTGAAATGGGTAGTTCAACCTGTCATACGCACTTTAAGTAAAAACAGCATGACTTGCTCCCTTTTTTGTCAGGGGTTGCCTCAGCAAACGGTTGCAGAGCACTTTAGCATTTATGTTTGGTTTGTTTTTTTTATGCCAGATGCATACTGTGACTGGAGTAGGCTAGGATGCGAGATGTCATTTTAACATAAAATAATATATCTTTATATTAACATAAAATGATTTATCTAAAGACTTTTATTGTTACATTTATTTTAATGTCATTAAAAATCATAAATCATCCTGCTGCAGATGATGTTTCTGTACAATGGGTCAAAAATTATGTGCGCTTTACAGAAAAAAACGTTGTATGGGAGGGTGATGCCACGCCACAAATAGAATCACTTTAGGTATGCAAAAGCTCAATTCAGATTAATTTTGAAATAAAATGGTGTGGACTGACATACCTCATGTGACTCATGCAGTTTGTGGCATGGCATCACCCTCCCATACAGCTGTTCTTTGTGCAAAGTGCTCCATGTACAGAAACCCCATCCACCTTAAATACCTTTTCTCATTATTGAATGCAGCTGTCTATGAAGTTCAAGGCTTAACTAACTAATCTAACGAGTTTTGTGTTGCAAGTAATCATGGTACCCAAATATTTGCACAGACATTTTTTTCATAATTCATTTAATTTCATACACCTAAATACTGCTACTCTAGAAATTGCTTTTAGGAAAACACCCTAGAACTCAGATGTTACTAGAAAATGAATGACATACGTCTGTGATTTTTTTTTTTTTTTTTTTTTTGTGAAGAAAGAGTAAATTATTATGCAACCTCAGAGGGGTGCACAAACTTTTACATATCACTGCATGTGTCTGTAGTTGTAAAGCCACAACACGGTTGGCCAAAATGCTGTACACATTAGAAATATTAACAACAATATAAATAAAAACATAAGTAAGTACACAAGATAATAAAACAATACAGTGAAATCATGGAAAAAAATAACAATGAAAGTCAATAACTCATACTTGGTTATAAGCTAAAGCGAAAAAATGTGTTTTTAAATAAGATTTGCAAACTTTTAAGTGAGTCGGCCTGTCAGACAGACAAGGGTACCTCATTCCACAGTCGAGGAGCAGCAACAGAAAAAGCCCAGTCGCCTCTTTGTGTTCAGGACAACTGAAAGCACCTGAGGAGATGTACAGCTAGATCAGGCCAGACAGATACTGAGGGACAAGACCATTTAGACATTTAAAAACAAATATATTTTTTTAAATCAATACAAAATCACACTGGCAGCCTGTGAAGAGATGCTAAAATCGGTGAGATACGGTCATGCTTACAGCTACCAGTTAAGAGTGAATTAAACAAAACACAATCAGGTATGTTTTTGATCAGGGAACTGTAAAACATGTTAGAAAGCTCAAAAAGGTTGATTTTGCTGAGTATAGGCCCTTTATAGACCTCTGAGTTCAATATGATGGACCAAATTCACAGTTAGGTGATGCCCCAAGTTTAGACACCTACAAACTGACAGTAATATTCTAGGTATCAGGAAACTGCATGTACAGTATCCAGCCACAGGGGTCCTGTGTAGTCTTGGTTGCATCAGGGAGGCCATCCGATGTAAAACTTTGCTGTGGCAACCCCCCAAAAAATGAAAGAAGTTTGAAAAGCATATATTATATTCAGCAGTGCTATGATTAGTGTCTTTCACCAAGCTTAATATTTTTTGATTCCACATTTTTAGTCATTAAACTTGCATCACAGCTGCAGCGAGGAGTGTTCTGATTTACTCCAAGTGCTCTTTGAGAAGCAGTGTCTAATTACAGCTAATTAATACCAACAGATAGTGCTCTCCTTGTTTAAGGTCGCTGCAATTCTTCCGACTTCTTTGACTCACTTCAGAAAGAGTCCTATTTTCTTTTTCAATTTGCTCAGCCAGGTGATCTTGAGACTTTAGCATATTAGCTTATGTAATATGTTGAACCGCCAGCGTGAACTTTTTAAGGCCACTTTTTAATTAGCTCTGTTCCTCCGAGTGCGTCTGACTGGATCCAAGTCCTAATTAAATCATTGTGCAGGTATTCAAAGCGTGATATGGCTCCCAGCAGAACGGGCCGCTCGCCGAAAAAACTGAAGCCGGCACAATTATCAATACCTTTCTCTCTAATCTCTGCATACGATATGATATTAAAGAATTTATGAGCCGAATTTTTAGAAGAACTTTAAGGGAGACTCCAAGCTATTGATAAGAAAGAGAGACGAGAGCAAACCGACAAAGTGAAACCATTCTCCATTTTAAGAAATGCATGGATCCAGAAGTTACTACATTTGGAATGAGGTCAAATTTGTAAAGTTAGCTGAAAGTAGCTATTAAGGCTAATGGCCAGCTGGCTAATGTGCTGGTAGAACAGTCTGTCCCAAATCTTTAACAGTCAACCCCGACTATTCTGCACCTTATTATGTTAGGCTAGGTCCAAGTATTTGGTATACAGAAAAGAGTGCACTCAAAATGTACTAAAACACATAAAAAATTAAGGTACAAAGATATTCGTAGGAGATATCCATACTGTATTTGCATGAAAATATGCATGTATGCTGCAGTTGTCCACTGACTGACTTAAACATATGACAGAGGGGAACCAGACTACAACAGGACACTACATCTTGTGTTTTTTTTCTATTGAAGGTGACCTTTGCAACTTTAATTTTTTTTACCTTAACTCTGTCACATCATGCTTCACCGCCAGTCATGGGGACTTCTGTTCATGTTTTCATGTTGTGCACTTAGTACAGTTACTAAGCTACATGCAAGTCAAGTGAAGAAGAAGCTTCTGGCAACAGGACAGAATGCAACATTTCACACATATGGACTTTGCGGGACAACTCGACCCAGGCGTGGAGCAGACAGGACATGGTCTTAGCTAGAGTTAGCAAGACGAAAATATGCACACATTCAAACAAACATTTTCCACAACGCTCTGTTCAAATGACTTTTGCAGCTATCCCCGTTCATAAATAATGATTGTTTCCGCCCATAGAAATGAAACTTGAGCAACGTGATATTTAGTGTTGTAGTCAGGACCGTACTAATCAAGACCAAGACCAGTCTGAGTCCACGGTGAACCATAACCAAGACAAGGCGGAGACGTGCAAGGTTTAAGATCAAGTCGACACCCGAGACTGTGTCAAGGCAAACCAAAACCAGATCGAGACCAAAGCCTGTGATCAAGGAGGAAAGTTTTAAAACAAAAAACAAAAAAAAGTGGTTTAAATACAAAAAAATATATATTTTAATGAGCTAATGCAACAGACTCCACTAAAACAGAGACAGAGAGAAAACTAATTACTCCAAAATTATGAAGAATACATTTTCTTATAATGTTTGGTAAATAAAATCTCAGCGATTTCCACATCTGAGACTGAGACAAGTCCGAGTGAAATTGGATTCAAGACCAAGACCAAGTAGTCCTGCAGCCAAGACCCAGACAAGACCAAGACCGGTCTCAGGCGCTACACCAATAGTGATACTAGACTGACTTCTTTGTGTAGAATAGGAAAAGAGTTACCCTCAATTTACACCAAAGCAGGAGCGGCGCGTAACGGCAGCATCGCTTCCTATTTTATTCAGTCTGACAATTCACACTGGCGGCAGCAGCCCATGAGCGTCATACGACTGCTACGACGACTACAACTGACTTTCCGTTCCACTTCACTACAGATAGGTTGGAGTTCTATTTTTCGAGCGGCTCCGCAACAACCTCAGAGCGACAGTTGGGGAAACACAGGATATACAAACCAAGTTTCAAAATAATTTTCCGCTTCACTTTCAAAATAAAAGCTCAAAAAAGCATGGATGTGACGTAAACTTTACGTATCGCACACAGGACTTCATCACCATGGATGATGAGAAGTTAATTCTAGAAGTTGAGAAATATAACTTAATTTATGACACCAAAAACCCATTTTACAAGGACAGCATTAAGAAGGAGAAGGCATGGGGCTCAATAGCCACCACTTTGGGTTTTGACAGTAAGCAGGCCTAATTACCTATATGTATAGTTAAACACGTCTCGTTTCTTCTCTGTCTAGCAGCCATCAGGGACCCCAAGTGGCATCCATTTTGTCCACTTGTTTTTTGTTTTGTTTTTGTTTTTGTGTTGACCTGGTGTGAAACACACTTTGGCCTATAATGAGTGTAATAAACACACTGAAGTTATGAAAACCTCTTAATTATCCCTTTTACCCCATTAGTGTTTGTTTTTAATGGGTTTAATGAGTAAGAATAAGTTTTTCTTCCATTCATGTAATAAACTTTAAATAAATAGGGCCACTATTTACCTGACATAGGTTAATCAGTGGTAGCCTATACTGTTTTTGTTTTTTTTTTAAGTAATTGTTATTGTATCTGTGGAAGGGGTCTATTTTGAAAAAAATACTCTCATTAATATACTCCTTAATAAGTACAACTTCTATTAAAAGACAAAACAGAAGTAAACACAGCAAACTTTATGTAAGTGAATGATGGACAAATAAATGATGCAGTTAGTAACATTTAAATTGACACCATTGTATCTTGCCAAGACACACTTCCCTCTGAAGAGTTGAAAAAAGTGCAAAACACCTCTCTCACATTAAAACCCTCTCTTGAACCCCTGTTTCCCCCATATTTTGGACTGGTGCCATGCGCCTTTGTCCTTCTTGCTGCTCCTCTATCAGTCTCTGATTCTCACAGGGGGAACTGAGGAAATTGTGGAGGATGCATGCTGCCACAACAAGACCGTCCACTTTGTCAGGATGGAGATTAATGCACCTGTACAAAATCCTTGATGCCAAAATGCCAAAGGCATTCTCTACCACCATCCTGGTTCTTGACAACCTGTAGTTAAAAATCCTCTTCTCTTTTGTGAGGTTCAGTCCAGGGTAGGGGCGCATAAGGTAAGGCTTCACTGGAAAAGCAGCATCCCCCACCATGACAAACGGGACTGTCTCCCATTTGTGCAGCTCCAGGTACTTGCAAAGTTTTTTGTTCCATGCCCATGCTCAAAGCAGATCCTGCATAAACACCACCATCACTTGTCCTTCCAAAGTCCCCCACCTGAATGGCCTGAAATCTATAGTGCGCATCCACTAAAGAATGATGGAACAGAACAATGGAAAAAGTCTTTTTGTAATTAAAATACTGACAGCCAGACCTTGGTGGAGATTGGACAACAACATGCTTGCCATCTATAGCCCCCAGGCACTTAGGGAAATTCAATTTTTCCCAGAAGGCTTGTGAAACATCTCTCCAGGTGTCCTCAGTTGGCTTTGGCATGAACTGCTTCCATCATAATCTTCTCAATGGCTGCAAAAACCATGTGAACGGAGTTTTGCACCGTTGCATGACCAAAGCAATATGAAAAAGCCAGGCTGATCAAGGAGTCTCCAGAGGCCAAGTATCTAGGGAGGAAACACAAAAAGTAACAATTAATTTTTGTCTTGTACAGTTGAAGTATGTAAAAATAGGTGCAAGGTGTTAAGAGACAGCTTTGTCAAAAGTTTAAAAAAAAGTTATGCCCAGTGGATTGGCAGCTGGTTCTCAAAAGGAGTGGAGGTATGCGGACATCATGTCTTTCCTGTTGCCCCACTTACAACCAAGAAGGTAATTTTACAAATAACGTTTTAATAAAGTTGTATCCATAATTTTATCAATAAATTAGTAGTACAGTAAAATTAGATAATATAGTCTATAACAACAAAACATGTTTGTTTGTTTGGCATATTTCCCCCACATTCATATATTTTCTCCTAAAACAGCTCAAAAACAAATTTAGAGAGTGCCTGTGCGATGGAAACTAGCTCAGCTGGGACACCATCATCAAGTGGAGCAGCAGAAGATCTGAGTTTGGGCAGCAGATCTTCAGCAAGACCAACACCAACAACATCCCCTTCACAAACTCCATCTGAAATCCCCAGTGTTTCTACATGGAACCCACAGTCCATCACATGGGAAAAGAGGACCCCCAAAAAAAGACCCTATGCAACTATAGGGAAGAATTTAATGTCCATCCTTGAAGAGCCTGTACCAAAGCAGAGCTTTCCAGAAACTGACTTAGATGAGTCATATCACTTTGCCATGAGCATAGTGATAGTCTTTTTTTTAAGTGGTACACACACATACACACGTATATACACACATACACACATACATATACACGTACACATATATGTGTACATACATATACACACACACATATACACATATACACATACATACATACATACATACATACATACATACATACACACACACATACACATACATTTACAGTATATGGACAAATTCAATCCAATACATTCCATGTAAGAACAGGAGTAGGACGAAGAACAATTCTTATGAAACCTACCCCCTTCTCATTTCATAATTTAAAAAACATAGATGGCCCCAAGCACAGATCGATTATTTAAAGAAATAGTTATCCACACATACAGAAATTCACTCTAGTTATTTTCATTTTTACGATACATCTTTAGTACTTTTAGTTTTTACTTAGACTTAAATTGAGAAAGGTTTGAACATTTTTTAAGCTCATTTTCCTGAGAATTCCATTGTTTTACACCCACCACAGAAATGCACATTTGTTTGAGTGTGGTTCTGCCAAAAGGATGTTTAAAATCAAATTTTCTTCTATTACTTTCATCATTTACTGTAAAGAGGTTTTGCAGACTGGATGGTAAACGGCAATATTTTGCCTTGTGCATAATTAGCAGGGTTTGTAAAACAACTAAATCCTTCAGTTTTAAAAGTCCAGACTTCAGAAACAGTCCAGTAGTGTGTTCTTTTGGAGCAGCTCTGTGTAAAACTCTTATTGCCCTCTTTTGTAATAGAATTAAAGACATTAAATTGCTGGTGTATGCATTTCCCCACACTTCCAAACAATAAATTAAATATGGTAAAATGAGTGAACAATATAAAATTATCATCGCCCTATAATTTAACACATACTTAACGTTGCTCAGAACAGCAAGATTTCTACAAACTTTCTTTTTAACATATGCAATATGCTGCTTCCATCCTGTCAATACATTTTTGATTTGTAAACACCATAAGCTTTGTTTTATTTAAATGTAATGAAAGTTTCTTATCATTAAACCATTTCTGAAGTAGGACCATTTCATGTTCAATACTACCCAATAAGGATTTTAAAAACGTAATATTTTTGACACATCACAAAGGTCATTAATATATAAAATAAAAAGTTTAGGTGCCCAGAACAGAGCCTTGAGGGACTCCACATAGGATTTTTTCACATTTAGATACATTTCCAGATAAGTTAACATATTGTTCTCTATTTTCTAAATAACTAGCTACCCATTTTAATACTATGCCTCTAATTCCATAGGATTGTAATTTTGATATCAAAATACCATGGTCAATGGTATCAAAGGCCTTCTTAAGATCAATAAAGACTCTGATTGTATAATTTTTATTTTCTATTTCTGTTGTTCTGTTGTAATATCTTCTATCATTTTTATCAGTGCTAAGGCTGTAGAATGGCTGCTTCGAAACCCGTACTGACTATCATTTAACAAGGAATTTTTTTCTATAAAACAATCAAATTTTTCTACCAAAAGTTTCTCCATAACTTTGGAAAATTGAGAAAGCAAAGATATAGGTCTGTAATTAGTGAGACAGTGCCTGCCACCAGATTTATAAAGTGGAATAACCTTAGCTACCTTCATTCTTTCTGGGAAGACACCTGTATTGAAAGAAAGATTAATAATGTGTCTTAAATGTTTAATATAGCAATCAATAATCTTTTTAACAATGCACATATCTAAACCGTCACTATCACATGAAGTCTTGCTTTTAAATTTAGAAACAATGGAAATTATATCGGTCTCACTCACTTCCCCAAGATACAGAGATTGTATAACTTTGCTTTCACCTTTCCACTTTTTCTCTCCATCCTGTGTTTGAATAGATTTGGCAAGATTTGGACCAACATTCACAAAAAATGAATTAAAATCATCTGCCATTTCTGCTGAATAAATGTCTTTGTTCTGTTCATTAACTAAATAAGCTGGCAGATTAGGAGTCACTTTACCTCCTATAACACCCCTTAGCACTTTCCACATACCTTTAATATTATTTTTATTTTGCAGTAACATGTTAGAATAATAATCTTTTTTTGCTTGTCTCATTATACTTGTCAATTTATTTTTATAAGTCTTATATTTTTTTCTGCATCTTTTATCCTATATTTTATGAAGTCCCTATAAAGTTTATTTTTCTTTTTACAGGCTTTTAATATACCTCCAGTTATCCATGGCTTCCTATCAAAACTTCCTTTATCCTCCCAGACTTTTAATGGACAATTTTTATTATACAGTGATAAATATCTATGCAAAAATACCTCATATGCTTTATTCACATCTTGTGCATTATAAATAATTTCCCAGTCTTCTTTCAAAAGATCAGCCCGGAATCTATTTACTCTTTCATCATTTCTCATCCTAACAACTTTTTTTAACATTTTGCACATTGCTTTTCATATCAAAATGATGAGTTAGAAATACAGGTAAATGATCCGTTGTGTCGTTAATAAGAAGCCCACTTTTAACAGTGTTTTCTAATACATTTATAAAAATATTATCTATCAGGGTTGCACAACTGGAGGTTACTCGTACTAGGTCTGGTGATCGCTGGGTAAAGCCCTCTGTTGTACATTACATCCAGGAAATTTGAAGTACTAGTATGATTTGACACATTTAAGCGATCAATATTGAAATCTCCACAAATAATACACATCTTATTATCATTTATCTCACTGAGTAATTGTTCCAAATGCTCTGTGAAGGTTGTTACACTTGACCCAGGAGTTCTATAGACACACATTACAACAATATTTCTTTGCCTCTCAATTTCGATCTCAAGGGTTATACTTTCCATCAAATCATCTATTACAGTAGTCATGGTCTCAATTAATTTGCATTTCAGGTCCCTGCTTATAAACGGGGCTATACCCCCACCCTTCTTATTGGTTCTGTTAATCCAATGAAATTCATAGCCCTCAATATGAAATTCAACCCCTTTATCCTTAGTTAACCAGGTCTCCGACAAAGCGTTTACCTTAAATGTATTTAAGTGTTTTTAAGTAATCAGTAATTTTACCAAAATTTGAATAAAGGCTCCTGCAGTTGAAGTGAATTAAGGAAAATGTGTCATTTATTTTCAATTCATTGTTAAATTCAGCATCTGTATAATATTTACACGTGTCATTCATATAACAAAACAAATTAGTCTCTGAATCCAATACGTGTTCATAATCATACAGTTTTCGCTCAATGTTTTCAGACCGTAATAGAATCTGATCACACAATTGGGTCATTTAATTCGATGTCTCAAGTTAGTCTTTCATAAGACACGAGCACAATGTCCCTGGCCAAAGCTCTTTTCCACATACCTTATTCCATTGACTGATCCTTCTCATATTTGTCCCAAAAGTGGAGAAGTGTCTCTACGCTGGCCGTGACGTCGCATGCGGGAGTGCGGCGACTCTTACTACGGGGAGTGAGCCAGCCTCCAGCCCGCAGAGTAGCCTCGCAATCCGGCTGTTTGTTTGATACTTCCATCTTTACGCCAAACTCCTTTAATCCTTCGGCAGCGGCTCGGGGATTGTCAAAAATCTTTACTTTCCCGTCTTGCAGAAACATCTTCAATTTTGCGGGAAACAAAACGCGAGATTTTATATTTCTTGCGCGAAGCTGTTTTCTCGCATCTCTGTAGAGTGCACGTTCCTTATACACCTGAGCCGTAAAATCTTCATCAAAGTATATCCTCCGGTCGCTCACCCTGATGTCCTTGAGAGCCCAGGCAGCTTGTAGCATCCTTTGCTTATCCTTGTAGCTTCCAAAATGAACAACAATGGATCGAACATGTTCCTTACGCCCAGGTGGGATACCTGCGGCGCGGCGTGCCCTCTCAATGAGAATGGCTTCCCGGATGTTTAGCTTCTCCCGGAACAACTTCTCTATGAACTCAATCAAGTTGTTTCCTTCCACCTTCTCCGGTACAGAATAAATCCTCAAATTCTTTCTCCTTGCACGGCCTTCAAGATCCTCACATCTTTCCTCAAGCTGTTTTTGTTTACACATTGTGTGAAAAAGCACTTTAGTTAACTCAGTTTCACAGTCTTCATTTTGTGCAATTCTCTTTTCTGCTTCATCCATTCTAATTTTCAATTTTCCAATGTTTTCTTTTATATCACTTACTTTTCTCAAAGCGTCAAAATTCCCAGCAGTTTCAATACGGAATACTTTGATTTCATTCAGAATTTCTGAGAGTGCGGCGACACCTCCCACGTCTTCGTCTAAGCAGGCTTCCTCTGCTGGCATGTTTACAACAGATTGCCTTCGTCTTTGACTTGTTCTTGGCATTATTGGTCTTTTGTTTCAACGCCGTTATGTAGTTTTATCATTCAGACAACGAACTCCTTATGGTATAACTCAATTGTTGAACATATTTGGCTAATTTTAAGCACAATCTGCCATACGTTACACACCAGCTCCGGCATTAGCGGCCATCTTGTTTTGTTTTTTTTTTTCATTTTAATGTGCAATATTTTATAAGTGTGCGCAATAAAATGTTAACAACACATCCTGGGCTTACCTCAGCACAACGGCCAGTCTTTGCTTTGGCTCAATCGCAGCTCTGTAGTTCATGGACTCTCTGAGGCCTTCTGCCTCTCTCTTCCTGCAGCACTTGATCGACCAAAAGAATAAACGCCAGAGTTCGCCGTCTACTTGGCGCAGTTTGTACAAATAAAGACACGAAACCACTGTGATTATAATTCCTATAAGCACAGTAGGCCTGGTAATTATGTTTATCAAGCGAGCTAAATGTTCGTGAAAAAAATAGTAAAAACGCCGTTATTGCTGTTATAATCAACATCAAAAGTTCTATTTAGCCCAACAAACACACTTACCCGTTTGAAGAAGCCAGAATATCGACAAAAATATGATGAAGACTGGGAAAAATACGAGGGAGGTCCACATTCAACAGCGTCGCCGCAACAGCTCTGATGCCAGATTCACACTGAATGCGTTGCGTGTGCAGTACGTCTCTGGTGCAGTTTTCAGACGGACCCAAATTCACACCGAGTGCGTTGCGTGTGTGGCTCGTCTCTGACCAGAGCCAGCTGCGGAAACCACAAGTTCACGGGAGAGGAGTGAGTTTATGCTGGAAGTTATGAATTCACACGATAATAACCATGTATACAGGGAACTGCATGTAAAAAGTACGGTAAAAAGCCACGTTTGCCTCTGACCACGATCTCAGAAATCTATTCTTCAACCCTGCGTAAGGACGCTACGTATATAAATACTTTCATTTTACTCACGTTTATTGCTGTCCGATGTCGTCTGTGACCCCGTGTACTCAGTTAAGACGTAATGTTTACAGCGATGTGAGCGAGAGGCTGCACAAATGAACTCACGCATTGACTTGCATTGCGTCTGTTTATTGCGGAAGTGGTACAGGACACGCAATGGATTCAGTGTGAATTGGGCTTGACGCTCTCAGTGTGAATTGACGCTTTTAAATAGTCGCGAGTAAACCACTTCGCAGCTGCAACGTTCCACAATAGCTCTTGGTGTAAATTTGGGTTTAGTCTGGCTGGCCAAGCAAGACTTACTTAGAATCTAGATTCAATATTTAATCCATTGTACTCCATATACTATATATACTCCTGTATATATGTACTCTTATTATCACATCTCATTTTGTCCAGTATACGTATGCTACATTGAATCACTGTGTGCTTATAACTTGCTTTATATCTAATTATGTTGGTGTAAGACAGTGTTCTTCAGAGTATACACAATATACTCATTATCTTTAAAAAAGTACAGTTTTCTCCTCTTGAGGCTAGTCATGTAAAACTTTTTTCCTCTTTTTGCCCCTATTTATGCCTCCATTCATCATTAAACAATTACATAGGCAACAAATTCAATTTTTCCCTCCTCTCATTTTTTCCTCTCATGACCGTGTTTTCCACAAAAGGGCAAAAACATAATTACAGAATGCTGCACCACACACTAACAAAGAAATATCGACTGCTGCCTCATAGGAGCGTGTTCAGAGGAAACCAGCGAGGACTTTTCTCTGCTAATAATGTTTTCCCCTTCATTATCCGCACATATTCTTCTCCACGGCCCTGCAGCAGCAGAGAGGAAGAGTGTATGGATAATTCTGAAAGCAGAATACCTCACTTTCAAAGCCATAGATCTACTTTTTGTTTTTTTTGGGGGGGAAACAACACCAAACAATCTGCTCTAAACTCTCAGATAGATCAATGGTGATGTGATGCGACAAGTTCGTGTGAAGCCTTTTAACAAGTCCTGAATAAACGGGGAATTGTGAATAGTCTTTCAGCATGAGCAGATGTTTCATCGCTAGTCAACACACATGTGAACATTTTTCAAGTTTTCGTTCACATTTGGGGGTTTTTGAATCGCAGCAAAAAAGTGTTTTTGGCTGGCGAAAATAAGCTGTTTATAATGTCTCCCCCAGTGATGAAGTAGTTGCAGACTCTGTTAAGCTGGTAAATGGTTTATTAATAGAGAATGTAGGGTTTACTATGTTGCTGAGGTGGTGATGAGGGGAGCTGGTAGCTCTACTGCTGAGATGGTGATAGAGGCAGAGAACTTTAAAAAACAAAAACTTGAAATTAAGACAGCTGCAGGAGCAATGATTGGCTCAGCGGATGTAGCAGTGCAGTAGTGGCAGGAGATGAGGGACTAGTCATTCATGAACCCTTGTTATGAGTAAATTTGTACTTAAGACATTTTTTAGAAGATTTTTGGCATTCACCAATTTTTTTCTTAACTGAAAAAAGTTCTTCTGGAAGAACAAGAACAGGTCTGAGGACTGTTACGCAGAGAAATGCAGTTTTATAATTTTATCAGACCCATAATGGAACCAAAAATATTAATTTCAGGCTGATTGTAGATTACATTTTTTTTTACAAACTATTCCTTATTAAAATGATATTATCTAAAAGAAAAACAGTGATCAGTGGTGATATAGACCAGATATAAACATAAAACAGACTTCAAACTTGCTGCTACAGTGCAGCTTTGAGCAGTGACCTCAGTGACCTTTTTTTCCGCGACTCACAAAATACACAGCAAAAAGATGAACGCCTTCGTCAACTTCAGTGAGTTTGTGACTGAAATAAGCTTCCTGTGTGTAAGCTTACTGTGTCTTAGTGTTTTGGGACATTTTTAATCACTGCAGAAGCTGTAAAACTGCTGTAGATGAAGTTGTCAGAAACCCGCTTCCTGGTTACGGGGGCTGTTCTGCCAGTGAGTCTACTGTAAGAAAGTCCGGTCTCATGACCTTTAGTTTAGAGGTTAGTTTAGAGGGCGTTTCATCACGGACTGCATCACGGACTACATAAACTTCTGTTTTGAGAACACTGCTCCCTCCAGGATGGTACGGTGTTTTGCTAACAGCAAGCCGTGGATTACCTCTGACATTAAGGCTCTCCGGAAGGAGAAGAAGAGAGCCTTCAAATCAGGGGACAAGGAGGAACTGAGGTCAGTACAGAAGGAGCTGAGGAGGAAGATCAGGGAGGGAAAGGCCGGCTACAAGAGGAAGATGGAGGAGCAGCTGCAGCAGCAGAACATCAGTGGGGTGTGGAGAAGCCTGAAAACCATCTCTGGCTTCAAAACGCCCCACTCACAGGCAGAAGGGGACCTGAAGTGGGTCAACGATCTAAACCTGCATTTCAATAGGTTTGATCAAACACCCACTCCTCCCCTCATGCAGCTGCATTCCAACACCTTGACACCTGGACTACCCCCCACAGCCACAGCCCTTCACACCTCTGGCTCACCTCACCATCAGACCACTTCACACCTCTTTGGACTCAGCCACCCCCCCAGCACAGAGACCCCCTGCCCACCCCTCTCCTTTACAGCAGCCCAGGTGGGAAAAGAGCTGAGGAAGATCAAGGCGAAGAAAGCAGCTGGACCAGACGGCATCAGCTCCAGGCTCCTTAAGTCCTGCGCAGATGAACTGTGTGGAGTCATGGAGCATGTCTTCAACCTGAGCATCAAGCTGAGGGTGGTACCACAGCTCTGGAAGACCTCCTGTGTGGTACCAGTGCCAAAGACATCGCACGCTAGGGACCTCAGCAGCTACAGGCTGGTGGCTCTCACATCCCACCTGATGAAGACACGGGAGAGACTGATCCTGGGACACCTCCGCTCCACGGTGGGACCCTCGATGGATCCGCTGCAATTCGCCTACCGACCTGGCATTGGAGTGGAAGATGTGGTCATCTTCCTGTTACATCGCGCTCTGGCTCACCTGGAGAAGCCCGGCAGCACTGTGAGAATCATGTTTTTTGATTTCTCCAGTGCCTTCAACACCATTCCGCCGGTGCTTCTGAAAGACAAACTGGAGAGGGCTGGGCTGGACCTTCATCAGGCAGAGTGGATTCTGCACTATCTCACAAACCGGCCACAGTTTGTGAGAGCCCGGGACTGTGTGTCTGACCTGCTGACCTGCAGTGTGGGGGCCCCCCAGGGGACTGTCCCGGCCCCTTTTCACCCTCTACACTGCAGACTTCAGACACAACACGGACAGCTGTGTTCTGCAGAAGTTCTCTGATGACTCAGCGATTGTCGGCCTCATCACTGAGGACGACGACGTTGAGTACAGAGGACTGACGCAGAACTTTGTGGACTGGTGTCAGCAAAACCACCTCCTGATCAACGCGGGGAAAACCAAGGAGATGGTGGTGGATTTTCACAGACGCCACTCTGCCGTCCCCTCACCGGTGAACATCCAGGGAATGGACATTGAGAGAGTGGACTCTTATAAGTACCTGGGTGTTCACCTGAACAATAAACTGGACTGGACTCACAACACAGACGCACTGTACAGGAAGGGTCAGAGCAGGCTCTACCTCCTGAGGAGACTGCAGTCTTTTGGAGTGAAGTGGGCACTCCTGAGGACCTTCTATGACTCTGTGGTGGCATCAGCTTCCTGTACGGTGTGGTCTGCTGGAGCAGCAGCATCACAGAGAGAGAGAGGAGGAAACTGGACAAAGTCATCAGGAAGTCCAGCTCTGTCCTATGCTGTCCTCTGGACTCAGTGCGGGAGGTGGGCAAGAGAAGGGTCCTGGCAAAACTGACATCCATGCTGGACCAGGAGTCACACCCCCTGCAGGACGTCTTGTCTGCACTGGAGAGCAGCTTCAGTGACAGACTGCTCCACCCTCGCTGTGTGAAGGAGAGATACCGCAGGTCTTTCCTTCCTGCAGCTGTCAGACTCTACAATGAACACTCCTGACTATAATCCAAACACCTGTGTTGTATTGTTTTAACTGTCAGCACCTTGTGGAAACCAATATTTATATTATTATGTGCCATAATTATTTTATTTTATTTGAAGCAGCTATTCACAATGCACACTCTTTACTTATGGTACTTTGAATATCCATACTCTGTCAGACTATATACTGTACATATTTATTATAGTGTATTTAATTGCTCATATTCTAATTTAGTTTATTTAGCTCTGCTTGTAGTTTAGTTTTTTAGTTAATTACCTTTGGCCAGACTGGTCTCTGATACCCTTTGTCCTCTTGTGTGATACCACTGTGTGCTACTGCTAACTGTACTTATGCTGTTGCAACAATGCAATTTCCTCACTGTAGGACTTTTCTTATTCTTTTTCTTATTCTTATTCTTATTCTTATTCTTGTCCTAATACATAGTCAGTTCTATGTAAATCCCATGTTAATGAGGTCCGCGGTGTTTGTGGAGTTGTGCTCTGCTGAGAAAGAATCTGGGAGCTTGAGAACATGTCACGAATCCAACGTAGACTTCCCTTAAGCAGTTCTTAGAAGGGGTACTTTATGGAGCGATATTTGTTCCACCTTCGTGCGCGTGAAGAGTGAGTGTTGAGCGCACGTAGTGTGAGTGTCGCGAGCGCATACTTTACCATTTGAAAAGAGAATAATAATTTGAGCACACAAATCTTTGTTCCGTGCGCGCTCAACTCTGCCTACACGCTCGCTCAAAGTCTACCTAGGTGCGCGAGTACGTGGATGCCCGCTCGCGCAACATCTTTGCTCGCACGACACCTCATTTCTGCTCGCGACTCTGGCTCTGCGCTCGCTCGAGGTGGCACAGGGCAAACTACGATTGTTGCGAGCAGCACAGCCAATCACAGACTGGGATTCACAAATGTTTTTGATTGGCTGTCTTATATCCAATCATTTATATCAAATACAGCAACGGTGGGAACGCCCACAAAACGTCACTCCTATCCCCCGTGGGAGAAACAGACCACTCACAACAATGCACAAGAGTTACTCTGTCGTCTTCTTTTCTACAAAAATACAAACAAGAGCTGGATATACATTTTATATTTTACATTAAAAAGACATGGAGACATAGAGGAGGACACAGTGGTCCAGCAGTCCACATTTGTCCATAAAATACCATCACTGTCTGACGTTAGCTGCCTACAACATGCTAATCTAATCAACGTCAAGTTGCATCATAACAGAACTCTCTCTAATATAAAGACACCAGTTTAATTCATCATATTTATTGTAAACTAAAATGTGCTTCTATAAATGTGTTAAGGATTGGTTGACTCGTGGCTCATCATAACAGGCTGCAGACTGACGCACGGCGTTAGCATGGCTTATTCAGTGGCGCTAGCATTAGCATTAGCTCAGCAGCTGTATGAGCTCTGTGCCATAAAAGAAAAGCATGGCTTATGGACTGACTTCTACCTGGAGTTAGTGTAAATATAGGAGATGGGGCTTAGCTGCTTCATAAGACGAGTCTGGTCAGAGCTCAAAAACCTGCTGAGCTAGTGCTAATGCTAACGCTAATGCTAGCGCCATTGAATGAGCCGCGCTAACACCGTGCGTCAGTCTGCAGCCTGTTATGATGAGCTATGAGTCAACTAAGCCTTAACACATTTATAGAAGCACATTTTAGTTTACATTAAATATGATGAATTAAACTGGTGTCTTTATATTAGAGAGAGTTCTGTTATGATGCAACTTGACGTTGATTAGATTAGCATGTTGTAGGCAGCTAACGTCAGACAGTGATGGTATTTTATGGACAAATGTGGACTGCTGGACCACTGTGTCCTCCTCTATGTCTCCATGTCTTTTTAATGTAAAATATAAAATGTATATCCAGCTCTTGTTTGTATTTTTGTAGAAAAGAAGACGACAGAGTAACTCTTGTGCATTGTTGTGAGTGGTCTGTTTCTCCCACGGGGGATAGGAGTGACGTTTTGTGGGCGTTCCCACCGTTGCTGTATTTGATATAAATGATTGGATATAAGACAGCCAATCAGAAACATTTGTGAATCCCAGTCTGTGATTGGCTGTGCTGCTCGCAACAATCGTAGTTTGCCCTGTGCCACCTCGAGCGAGCGCAGAGCCAGAGTCGCGAGCAGAAATGAGGTGTCGTGCGAGCAAAGATGTTGCGCAAGCGGGCATCCACGTACTCGCGCACCTAGGTAGACTTTGAGCGAGCATGTAGGCAGAGTTGAGCGCGCACGGAACAAAGATTTGTGTGCTCAAATTATTATTCTCTTTTCAAATGGTAAAGTATGCGCTCGCGACACTCACACTACGTGCGCTCAACACTCAGTCTTCTCGCGCACGAAGGTGGAACAAATATCGCTCCATAGTACTTAAGTAACTTTTCTAAGAGAACATTCAAGAATGTGTGATTTTCAGGAAAAGTCAGTGGTCTGTAATGATTCCCTGCACCCCGCTGTGTCGTGGACTTGCAGCCGAGTTCTTTTGATGACATTGTAGAGTTTGAATACAGCCCTTCAGATGCAATCACCTCGCTCTGACAGGACCAGGAATACCCCATTACTGTGGTGTGCAAGGGGCAATTGTTAAGATTCAGTACTTTTAGAACATGAGCAGATCGCATCCGATTTGGTTCAGTCCTGCTGTCTGTTAGCCTAACAACATTAAATTTGTTTTACTCATCAAAAAAAAGTTTAATTTGCCCTATATCTGTGATAACATCTAGCAGCTATCTATTTAAGTAAAAAAGTTAATGTTGCACTGTTTCACAAAGTTTATTCTTAAAAAGAGTCTCATAAAAGATCGTTCCTGCTGTAATCATCAAATAAAGTAAAAACTGATCTGAAGTCAGTGTAGGGTACATATATAAAAATATATACACTGAACTAAGACAAAGATTAAGAGTAATAACTCCGCATTGGTACCAGTTAGCCTTGCGCTAACGTGCAGATTAAAACACCTAAACTAATGTCTTAAGAGGGAAGGATTGACCAGGAGGGACTCAGTTTAATAGATAAAGACCACCAAACTCAACTTAATTTAGATTAAGTATAACGTTTATTTACACAATAAGGTGGAATAGTGTACTGAGGCACAGGTAAATATTGAAAGGAATGTAATTATGAGCGGAACCGTTACGCAGAATTATTGATTAACTAATGATGAATTGCAGTGGAGTAAGTAATAAATTGACTTATTAAATTATTGGAACTTTAGGAATAAGGGAGTAGACTCTGAGACTATAAGTGCCAACTTTGTCAACATAACAACTCTGATCTTACGGCGCTCGGTGCAGGAGGGGAAGGTGGTGACGACAGCCAGCCTCCGGTTTCAGCCAGGGGCTCGGATGTTGTTCTTTGTCCTTTAGAGCCGCGGGGTGTAGCAGGGCTGGTGTTCCCGGTCCCAAACAGCGGTTCGTGGCGTGTCCTCCAAGCTCCACAGCCAGTCGCCAGGTGTCCCGTTATGTTGAACAGGAGCGTGATGCCGCTCAGGGAGAGTTTAGCTGTTGTCAGCGTAAGGCAGCGTCAAAGTCTCAGAGTATGGCAAATGTCCCTTTTAATGCCAAATGGAAAATTCAATAAAAATCCTTTCACAGCGATTCGAAACTTTAGAAGTACAACTTCTTAAATTAGCCGCTTTGGTCAAGGCAGCGATTGTTAAAGATGGCGGATGTTGCGCGGCGCGAGGCTTTTCAAAATAAACTACAAAAATGATACTCGAACAAAAGTTTGGGCGACTTATTGTGAAAAGATGTTATCACCGGCAAGGTGAACTTAACGGAACAAAAATGACGAGAAGAAAAGAAAAATTAGACTTAAAAGACGAAGGAGAGACGGAGACGAGACAAGACAAAGACTAGACGAAGACTAGACGAAACTAAAAACTAAGGAATGTGGGCCGCACCCCAAGATAAGACTGAAGTAAAAGGGGTGTCCCTGGTTCTTCCCTCTGAACTGATAGTGGAGAGGGCTCAAATTACCTCTGCTAGACACAAAGTAAATGTCATAAAAAGAAATGTGTCTTACTCCACTTCAATTTACGTACCTTTAAAACATGTTATATTTAACAGTTTGCACAAAACATAGCTATGACATTTTCCTGTAAAGTAACATGTTAATGCATATAAAGTCTTTTAAACAGATGAAATGTGTCAGGCCTCTGGTTCTTATCAGAGAAGAGAGGAGGCCTCTTCTGGCATTATTATTGGTATGCAGTTCGTAAAGGACAGATTTATGTCTTTGTTTTGCATCCTTGGTGGGTAAGAGCAGACTTCTCGTCTCCTAAAGGAATGTCCATTTTTGATAGAATTTCAGCAGTGGCCCAGAACTCCTACATCAGTTAGCCTTGTTCTACTGTCTGCTTAGGTTTATTAGCAGGGTGAACACGTTTTCACAAACATTTAGCAAATATGTAAACTGGGGAGAAAATACAACATTCAGGGCAGATTGGTATTTGTTCATTTTTGAGTGAGGATATGGCGATTACAGGATTATTTTCACAACATGGAATACTTTTATGGAAATATGCCTTGATATTTACTTGTGGACTCTTACGGACTGATTGAGCATTACTAATCCTGTTTTTTTTTTTTGTTTGTTTGTTTGTTTTTTTGTTTTGGGCATGCTGGGGAATCGTCATTAATTACAAGTATGCCCTATTTTAAGCATAAAATTGACTTAATGCCCATTTTGTACAGAGCATAAGCTTTCTAATGATGTATAACATGCCTGTATTGACCAAATTATAACTACACAAATTATGTTTTCACAGAGTTACTTTCTTTGAATGTGGTTGCTGCTGGGTTTAATGAGGTTAAACATATGTAAGTCCTAATACTCCATATTGCTGCAAATTTGTGAGTTTTTAGGACCTTAAATTCTGATTCATAATTTAAGAGCTTTTAAACCGTGTGTAAACCTTGGTTTGTTTAACTATTCATATTGTTTTTTCACTAATCTGCATCTCTCATCTGCCTATTCACATTGACAACAGTTGTTTTAGGGCACTTTCCATACTTGAAGGTCTGTCACCCATCCTGCCACAAAATATTTTTATGTAAGAACTTGTAAGCTTTTAATTGTGCCCCTATAAAGTGAGATTGTCGATTGATTGATTGATTGTATAATGAGTTGCATGTTGATGGCTGGTAAACAGTCATTTTGGCGTATTATATGGGTCTTAAGCATCAACAAGTGAACATTTCTCTAAATACCGCTGTCTGACCATACCACTTAACTTTAAGCACTGAACTGGTTTAAAAAGTGGTTAATCTGAACTCAATTTCTATGAATGATAGCTAATCACTAGCCAGCTACACTGGCTTTTTTCCATCCAAAATGGCAGCGTCAACAAACCAAGCCACTGAGAACGGTCTATAGGTAAGATGTTTTTTGTTTTTTTGTTGTTTTTTGTTTTTTCCAAGAGAAATACCCACAAGGAAAATTCACAATTTATATTAGTGACAAGGTCCATGATCTCGCTATATTTATCCTACCACAGCAATATAATATAACACCTCTATTTAACACTACAGGCCTATAGAATGTTGTGACATCATCTGAAAACCAGCAAAGGGTGCACTCACATGATGCCATAACATTCTAAGGGGCCTATGTTATGAGATTGAGGTGGGGGGTAGGTAAGAATTCTATGTTAGAATCTACTGTTTAATATTGAAAATATGGATTTCTTGGCCTGGTTTATGGTTAACATCTTGGGCTTTTTGACAAGAAAAAAAAAAAAAAGAAAGAAAGAAAAAACTGTCACAAAGTCTTCTCTGTGAGCACAAATTAACTAAGGTGAAAGAATTTTTTTTCACTTTAATATCAAAAAGTGGTGATGTTATTCAATCACAGAGATGTGCTTGTTGTCAGTAGAGGTTGTGGACCCAATTCCTAACAAAAGATGATCAAGTTCAACATTTGTAGATTTTCTATTTGGATATTTCTTAATAATAAAATAGTAGTTTTGAGGCTATAGAGTAATATTGGCCAGTGCTCTCATCTGAGTGTTTTCCACAACCAATTGGCAAGAATCTGTTGATAGAAAACATCAAAGTATATTCTTTCCAATACAATATATATATATATATTGCTATACTGTGATACTGTAACAAACCAATATACTCCCAATATTATTTAGAAAAACCTTACCACTACATGCACATTTTATTTATTAATGACAACATTTCACATAAGTGTCCTTTCTCCAAATAAGTAATAAATTAAAGAGCTGCCAGAATATTTTTTTTTTTTAAATATAAAAAAATTTTATTAATTAATAAGATATTTATCAATAAAAGAAGATAGCAAAATACTGATACAGCCTTTTGTGATATGGATATAATATTGTCAAATAAAATATCGTGATATATTATATATATTATATTTTCTTATAACCCATACTGTTGAACCATTTGAGCTTATTTTACGTGTTGTCTTTGTCATAATTTTAGCATTTGCAGCGCCAAATAGTTTCAGATATGAGAGGATGTGGTTGTCAGTGTCTCTCTGCAATTAACTGGTGATTGCCTGATGTGTATCCCACCTCACAACCAAAGCAGCTGAGACTGGTATTAATCCATTCCAGGATAAGGTTGAAAACGAATATATAAATAAATGTCTTTAAAATGGTATCAGTCGACAAATAACAGGCATAATAAGTAGAAAATGATCCCTTTGTTTCTTCACTGGTATCAAGTGGTCTGGTCTACATTTTACACATTTTTACGGGACTCATCTGCTTGGAGATATTCCCTCAAACACTCCTGGGAAGATATTTGTTTACAAAAATATTCCAATTTGAGCAGATTTGTTGCCCATACATGTTGGACCGCCTGCAGTGAACACATACCAGGACATACAGGTCCTCTGTATCCAGCCAGTGCTTGGACCAGGGCTCGGGCTCAGAGTAGTTCACAGGGGAGCTCATTTGGCAAGCGCGGCCTGTCACCAGGGAGAGTATGAAAGCTGAAGCTAATAAAATCCCACACAGCCAGAACCTGCGGCTAACATCTGCCCCAGACCAGCTCCAACCGCCTCCTATCTCACACTCACATATTCAGATAGTAGGGTTTTACATCAGAGAATCTTTGTGTGATCAGTCGAGTACTGAGGAAAATATGTTTTAACAGTACGAAAATAGATATTCCAGAATTTTTGTAGGGTTATTTGTGGTCCATTTAATGTTTCTAGTCAGCATTCATGGACCAGGCATAACATTATGACCACTGCCAGGTAAAGTGAATAACAGTGGTGAACCAGCGACAGGTGCTGTCCACTTGATCTGATCCAACAGATGAGCTACTGTAGCTTAGATTATTAAATAAGTTAACACTTTATTTTACAATATACTTGAAACGGTGTAATGATAATGTAACTTCTGTAATGACTTTGTAACACAAACTGTAATGTCATGTAACTATATGGTGTATTTACAACTTGTTACACTACTCATAGTGCATACCGCTTCTTTTAGCAACCAGTAATATAATAATGTGTGACCCATTAACACATTCCATTAATGTAATACCTTACGAATAATGTAATAAAACCAATAAAGTAATAACTGACCAATAATGTAAAAAAACAATTGACCAATAATGTAATAAAACCAATAATGTAATAACTTACTAAAATGTAATAAAACCAATAATGTAACTTATCAAAAATACAATTACTTACCAATAATGTAATAACTTATAAATAATGTCATAATGTGTGAGCCATTAACACAATAAGTTTAACATAATAACTTATCAATAATATAATAACGGACCAATAATGTAATAAAACCAATAATGTAATAACTGACCAAAAATGTAATAACTGAACAATAATGTAATAACTTACCAATAATGTAAAAAAAACAATAATGTAATAATTGACCAATAATGTAACAAAACAAATAACGTAATAACTTACCAAAAATACAATTGCTTACCAATAATGTAATAACTGACCAAAAATGTAATAACTGAACAATAATGCAATAACTTACCAATAATGTAATAACGGACCAATAATGTAATAAAACCAATAATGTAATAACTGACCAAAAATGTAATAACTGAACAATAATGTAATAACTTACCAATAATGTAAAAAAAAACAATAATGTAATAATTGACCAATAATGTAACAAAACAAATAACGTAATAACTTACCAAAAATACAATTGCTTACCAATAATGTAATAACTGACCAAAAATGTAATAACTGAACAATAATGCAATAACTTACCAATAATGTAATAACTGACTAAAATGTAATAAAACCAATAATGTAACAATTTACCAAAAATGCAACTGCTTACCAATAATGCAATAACTTATAAATAATATCATAATCTATGAGCCAGTAACGCATTAAGTTAACATAATAACTTATCAATAATATAATAACTAACCAATAATGTTATAACTTACCAATAATGTAATAACTGACTAATAATGTAATAAAAGCAGTAATGTATCGCAGTTTGTTGTGTGAGGGGCTGCATGTTTAGGCAGGTGGTCCTAACAGATACCACTATGACCACAATAATAGCTGGGAGGTGGTGAAATGCTTATGTTAAACCATGTTTTCATTGTAGCAAACAGGATTACTGAGAATCTCCACCAACATTATTAAGAAATATCAGTCGTGCCCTCTGTTGGTGAAGTGCTTAGTTTTTGATTCTACCAGGGGGGAAACTCCAGCCACAAAGTCGGGATAAATGGAGACAGCTGAGACAGCATAACAACCTGTTTCAGAAGAGAAGGTTGAATCACATACTCTGTATACTTACTATCCATTCATAGCTGACAGTTCTTAAAAAGCACTTATTTGAATCCCATTGAGTATGTTAGTTCAGTAATGACGTGGTGGGTGTGTGAGTGGGACGGGCCCTTTGTCAGTTTCTGAATGGCCTTAAATGCTCTTTTGGAAATAATCTTCACACCAAAGACTGCAGCCGCTGTTTTGGCAACTTTTGTGATTTTTAGTCTGCCTTGCGTTGACCCTGGAGGGATGGTGTGTTGGTCTAACGCTCAGATGGTCACTGCCCCTCATGGAGCAGCAGGCAAAAGTCCTGACAGGAGAAGATGGATGGTGCAGCTTTCCTTAATCCCTACAGGGGTAACTAGAACTACTTTGGTTTAGCAGTGTTTCATCAGGTCCTGACTGAGATAACCATTCTATAAGCTTTAGATTGGTGCCAACAGATAAAATGGACCAACGAGATCTTTTCAATGAAGCAAAAATCTGCTAAAATAAAATATAATGAAATGAAGTAAAATATGAATGCAGGCAGGTATTCCTGAAAGCCTAATATTTGCCAGGGTATTACTAAAATAAAGGTGAAAAATAATTATTTTATCAGAGGCATAACATCAGGCAGCACAGCTAGTGCAGCTGACCCCATGCAGAGTCCTAATTATAGTAAATTTTTTGTAGATTATTAACTACAAATTACACTGCAAGCATGACTCATTTAAAAACAAGCATATGATTATAAATATTAAAATTGTATGATATGCATAATAATTTACCTAATGTTTACAAAGTCTAGTTATAAACAATCTTTTTTTTTTGTGGTGCCGATGTGTTAGAATTTTTTTCTTGACTTTCAGAAATTTCAGTTCACTTTTTACAACTTTAAGTATGATATATGGCTGTATAGACTTGTGCTTCATAACTGAAGGGCCCATTCTGAAAACCTGCACTGGGGCCCCTAATTACCACCTGAGTTTTATGTACTGTGTTAACTTCTTTGGTATCTCTGATGCCAGGTTTAAATATTTAGCTTAGAAAACTATTAAGTATGCTTTGTTTTAGACAGATAAATCAACCACAGAGTTTAATCAAAAAAAGTAAATTATACATATTGCATCTTTTCAATGGGACAAAAAATAAAATTATAAAATAAAAATAAATGAAATCAAATCTGAATGCAGGCAAGTATTTCTAAAAGCCTAATATTTGCCAGGTATTACTAAAACAGCAGGGATGAATAATATTTTTAATGTGTTTAATGTACTGTGTTGAAGAATGTCTGATGTCAGGTTACATCTGAATATTTATCTTAGAAGAATATTAAACACCTTTGCTGTTTTGCAGAACGATGCACTCCAATTAGTCAGAAAGTGTGTCACATCAGATCACGCTGCGTTTTCAGAGTCAGATTCTCGGTCTTCGTTCAATTAAAAGAGGCATCAGAATATCACCACAGGAACACAAAATGTAATATCTTTTTCACACCTGCATGATCATGTCTCATGTAGTTTTCTGAATTTGTGATTTATGAGTGATGTACATTTTATTTACTGCATCTTTGTGTCTGTTTTCTACTGTTTTACTTACTGCATCTAATTATGATAAAAAATCTAATACATTTAAAGCAATAAACAGTATAAGTGCAGGTTCACAACAACTAATTAGTCAGCGGTATCTATGAAAATAAAAGTGAAAAAAAAAAAAAAAAACTGACCAGCTCAATTGATGCAAAGACTTCATGCAACAAAGTCCTCACTGACCAAATAATCGACTAAGTGACCAGAGGCTATCACTTTATGAACAACCAAAGGGGACTTCATTTGTTGTCAATAGTTTTGCAAAAAGAATAAAGTATACATCATGACAGAAGGTAAAATGTTGGCTGCAGGGAAGATCCACTGAGTTGTGTTGAAAGCAAGTTTAATTCAGGCCACGTACTTTATGAACCCTATCTATATATCTCTAGCACTGTCGATGCAGCAACCAAAGAGCCCATTACACTGAGCAGAGCAGACTCCATAGACCTAAATTGTGCAGAAAGACAATCTGACGCTGGTTCAGGGTGCAGCCGGGAAGCATTTTTGGTGTAATCCGACTAAATGAATGTGCAGGAAGAGGGTATCACTGACCTACAAATGTAACCTTGTTCCTTTTTTGAAGAGGGCTAGGTGTGTGTGTGTGTGTGTGTGTGTGTGTGTGTGTGTGTGTGTGTGTGTGTGTGTGTGTGTGTACTTGTTCCAGAAACAGCAGCCCGTGGGACCAAAAGGTAGGAGCTAAAGTTACCGTGTGGTGCTTAATGAGAGCGCACAAATGAGGGACAGCACCAGAGGAGGGAACAGCTTTGGACAAATAGGCTCTTGTCAGAAAACTGCTTCTCCCCTGGGGCTTGACTTAGAAGCTGGTTTCTGATGCTGTAAAATAATTATCAGAAAATGTGATGCTAAAACACCAATACTCTGTTATTTTTACATAAGCAGCCTTTCCTGTTGGTGCATAGTCTGTTATGTAATCTTCCTCTTTTGTCCTTTAGGTTTTTCCCTTCTGGGGTTGCCTGCTTGCTTATTGATTGCTTTTAGAAGCCGGATGCCCTTCCTGACGCAGCCCTCTCCATTTATTTGGGCTTGGAGCTGGCACAAGGAGTCCACTAATTTGTGACCCTTTGTGGCTGGATTATTGTGGTATTATGCAATAAAGAAAGTACTGGCATGTATGTACATATATAATGCAAACATAGCCATAGCCATCACTGTGTGAAATTTTATGCACATATGTATGCTTATGTATGTGCATAAAATTTCACATATGAAGTGTGCACTCTACAACAAGTGGTCTATTTGTTGACTTTTTACCGCCACACTCCTGCAAGTCTTTGTCAAATTAAATAGTACTTTAAAGGGACTATATAATGCAAAACTGACTTTTCTGAGCTTTCTATCGTATTATAATGTTATTCCCTCATCAAAAACATACCTGGAGGTGTGTTTTAATTCCTTTACATATGTTTCTCTGGCAAGGCCATTCTGAGACCTCGGTTGTACAAATCTCCGTCTCTAGAAGCCCTCTACATCCAGTCTGCTCTCATTCAAATAAATAAATAAATAAACTGCATACAGCTCTGTTTCCACTGATTCCTCACAGACATTTTTTTTTATTTCGTAGGGAAATGGCATCATACAAAAAGTTCCAAGAAGTGAAGCGCTCTTTTTCTTTGATTATATGTTCAAAAGACTGCACCTCTCCGCATTCCCCTGCCCTCTGTCGCCCTCTGCTGGTCTTTTTACCTGTTTAATGGCAGCAGTAGAGTATTTATTCAAATTCTCTTTTAGCCAGATAATAAGCTGCTGTTCTAGAGGTGACCAAGATTGGTTTAAAAAAAATATAAAAAAGGCATAATATACCCCATTTATTTGAGAAACTTGATACCTTATTAGACCTTTATTGACCCAATTAAGTGAGGCACAATGTAACCCCAGGTATATACTTTTTTATCATTATTTTATCATTTAGATTTTTCATGACTTTGTATTTGTTGTCTTCATGTAGTTGCTTTGTGTTTCTGATGCAATTTGACTTTGTTATAAACACAAAAGTCAAAACACACACACACAAATTTTGCCTATGTCTGTATGTGTGTTTTTTAATGTTTTTATCACTTTTTTGTTTTGTTTTTGTTTTTGTTTTTTAGGGAGAGGGCACACTGTCAGTCATGTCCCCGTTTTTGCCTGAAGTGACCCAGGTCTTGTTCTGGACAGTCCTGGATCTAAAGGCCCATACTCCCAAAGCACCCCCTACAGGAGACCCAAGCAACAAAACACATGCAAGCTGTTCAGACAAACTGGGTGCTGCATTTGTAAATTCAGAGTTTTACCATAAGGAAAATAACACTATCATTTCCTCCTTAACTTTTGAGATCCACAAATGGGCCTCCAACTGTTCCTGAAAAAAAAAAAAAAAAATTCATACTGATTCAGCCTTTATTATTGATATAAAGCCATGTTAGGGTTACAGATGTTTGTTTATATTCTTGCAAGGAAATCTATGTGCCAGCTTCCGGACAACTATATTTTACAATTCTCTATAATGATGGTTCAATAGCAAACAGAATTCTCCTGATTTAACAGATCAGTTACCGTTGATTAAGACACTGAAATGTTTATTTTCTAAGCCCTCTTTTACTCCTGATAGTTTGTTCACTGCGGCGCTGAACAAATATCGCTCGCTCCCCTGGGACTGCCTGGTGTTTATTGTAAAAAAAAAAAAAAAACACAATCCAAAGTTAAATACTGTTTTTCCTCTGAGGTCTCATTCCCGTAAACATTTTCTGATGGATTCCCCTCACTCTGAAGCCCTTATTAAACTTTGATGAGGTTGTGCTTTGAAATGTTAACACATCACAGCAGCCTTCAGTTCTAATTATACAAGTTACATAAGCGCCGCAGCAGTTGGCGATGTTCTGTCAGTGACATAACCTGCAGAGAGCCACCTACTGCACCTTCAACACCTTTGTATTATTCTAAAGATGTGTCATTAACTAAGGGCGAGGAAGGTAATGTAGGAAACTTTAATGTGCAGAAGCATTTGATAAAAGAAAGTAGCTTATGGCTATATTTAAAAATGTCAAATTCTGTTTTGGTCTAAAAGCAGGCTTGGACTTAGTTAAAAGTAGACTGATTGGTTGTATGCTAATCCAGTTTTATCCAGAAGTTGGTGTTAAAGTTGCTGCTGCCCCTGCAAGTCAAATACACTATACTTCCAAAAGTATTTACTCACCCACCCAAATATCTGAAATGGGATTATGGTGTGGGGTTGTTTTCAGGAGGTGGGTTTGGCCCCTTAGTTCCAGTGAAAGGAACTCTGAATGCTTCATCATACCAAGACATTTTGGGGGGACAGTTTGGGGGTGGCCACTCCTGTTCCAACATGACATTGCACCATTGCACAAACATGGTCCATGGATGAGTGAGTTTGGTGTGAAAGAAGTTGATTGGGCTGCACAGAGTCCTGGCCTCAACCTGATAGAACACCTTTGGGATGAATTAGCTCAAAGACTGCGAGCCAGACCTTCTCGTCCAACATCAGACACGTAGATGTCTGATGAAGATAGATGCACAGGGTGGGCCCACATCATATAAAACCCTATGGATTAAGAATGGAATGTCACTTAAGTTCATATGTATGTAAAGGCAAGTGGGCTAATAGTGTACAACTGAAAATAAACAAATCCAAGGCACGCTTGACTGTTTCTCTGTTAAAAAGTCTTATTAAATGAATTAAAACTCAAGGTTCAGACCCAAAAAAAGCCCTTGAGCCGAAACATGTTGGTGCATAAGTTTTAATTCATTAGCCATGCTTCAATAAAGTCTTTTTAATAGAGAAACTGTCAGCACAGTGCCTTGGACTCGTTTGTTTTCAGTTACAAGTTATCACCCATTGCTCCTGACTCGTTCTTTTATGTCTACCTCAGCTCACACAAAGCACTCCCCACCATTTTTTTTTCTTTTTTTTCCCCTTTTTTAAGCCAAATACTATGACTTGAGATTTTGCCGTCATATGCTATATTCAAACCCATTACCAAGAGCTCCAAAGGCTAGGGAGAGTGAATCATTACACTAGAAACATGCAACGGGCTCCCGAGGGTGCCAGTGCTTGGGGGATCAAGCCAGATTTAGTCGCCTTGGGAGGTGGGAGTCGGCAGTTAAGCAAAAACATTCCAGGTCCCAAGTTTCCCGAGTTGTAGCAACTATTATACATGTCTTGATGGTATGATTTTGAGTGTGCTGTTTATGGAGTGCATCAGTGTCCACCCCCTCTGGTGCTGGAAGAAGATTTCCCATTAATTTTTCCCATAGAATTTTGAAAAATGCAAGTTTAAAAGCTCAACAGAGGCTAATCAGCTCTGTGGTAACTCATGATGATAACACGATTAATTTCTATCAAAAAGATGATCTAAAACTTAAAAATTCAGCAAAATGCGTTTGTAACTTTGCCTTTTGACAAGTTTCACATAGCCAAATTATTTGTTTTATGGTCATTAGTTACCACATAGTTAATTAGCCTCCCTTGAGCCGGTGAGCTTTTAATATATGTATTTTTCGAAAAGTCAATGGGGAAAATACTTTCGGACCTGGGGGCGGGCGGGTACTGTAACAATAACTGTCACTCTGCTACCGGTGGACAAGCAAGGCTGCAAGCGGACATTAGTGTGAGCAAACAGACTGAGAGAGGAGCATGGGGAGAGGTAAGGACAGACAGCCATGCTACAAAAAATACAAAAAATAAACCCATAGCCTAGACTAAGTCCATTAAAGCTAACATTAGAAATGCTTTCTGCTCGACTCTTTTGTAACACTTTGGTCAGTGTTTGTGGCGTGTGCCAATCAAAGCAGTTATGCCTCTGGGAAACCCCTCAGGTGGGCAGCCAGGGGTTGACTTCAGAAGCAGGCGGGCATGGTCAGAGGGCAGGGGCAGGGGCAGTTGGCCTGAAAAGTCAGTCCCGTGCAGGTCTTCACACTACATAGACTGGTGTCCGTTTGTTGCTGTAGTACTAGTAAAATACATTTTGATTTTCTGTTGTAGTAATGGGGAAATATCATACAGGTATATACTGTATGTCTGTGCACACAAGATATGATTAATACCACTTTCATAATCACTTTCACAATCAATATGCCTTGTTTAAACCTGGGTTATTAGGTTATACTTTATTGATCCCCAAGTTCATTCATAGCCTGTACAGCACTTTGGTTGTAATGTGCTATATACATACATTAGTCTTTTGACCTTTTATGAGAATGTATGTGTATTTGTTATTGTGTATTAAAAAAAAAAAAAGGTCCTTGTAGAGCATTGTGCACACACATGGATAAATTGCAAAAAGAACCTTTTAGTGATCTCAATGATATTTACAGGGCATAGGTTTGGAGAAAGGCACAATAGATCTCCTCTGACCCAAATAACCATCTGAGTCCAATCTGCCCCCATCTGGCCACAGATACAGGATCCCAAATGCAGGACAAATAGATATGAAAACTCTTTTATGCCTGTTGTGTTCTGCTTCTGTAAAACAATAGGTTGGGTTCATGTCCTAGAATTGTCAAAAGCTACTGTATTACTGATTAGAAATATCCAAACACAAAATCCCCAAATATTGAACCTGCTAATTTTTTGTTAGCAATTAGCTCCACAACCTCACAATAGTAATCTTGTGACTTAATGCTCTGTCTACTGACTCACGCCTGTTTGATTGAATAATATGACCTCCTTTTGACACTATTATATATATATAGCCTAAGGTAATATGTGCTGACAGAGAGGACATTGAACTTGGTGCCAGTTTTTGTTTAATGTGGGCAGACCCAGTGTTTGCAGATATTAACCATAAACAAGGCCAAGATATTTGTTTTTTTTAAATCTCTAGCAGCAAATTCTACCATAGAATTTTACCCTGTCTTCCATCTCTATCTCACACCGTAGGCCCTGTAGAATGCTATGACATTACATGAACACAACCAATTTGCCCCTTGGCTATAATGAAGCCTCCTTGAACCTTGAATTGAACCTTGAATTGAACCTTGAATCTTAATTCCACAGGACAGTGTGCTAGTATGATTCTTGAGCTATTAGTATTTATTTATCACCATAAAATATATATATTTTTACTTCTGCCTGTCTGTGTTCTAAATCAGTGTTTCCCAGCCAATGATACAAGGACCCCTAGGGTTAAAAGCACTTTGCAGGGGGTACTTGGAATTATTTCACATTTTAGTTATTTTATTATTTTTTAAATGTTTTTATTTTGCAATGAGAAGGCCTGTACAGTAGAATAACAAAGGAGAAAAAACATATTGTTTCCAAGATCATGAAAAAAAAAAAAAAAGTTTTCATATTGAACTAATGAAACTTGTGCAAGACAAGCTCAAGTGATGCTCACTAATGAAAAGGAGATGAAAGAATATTTGAATTTTTTTTTTTTTTTTTTTTTTAGGTTTAATAGCTTGTTTGAAAAGAGAGATTATTCAAATGAATAATCATTTTCTTTATAGTTAATACATTTTATGTTAATTATTATTAATTTATTAATTTATAATAAATAAAAAAATGCAGGATTTACAATAAAGTATAAAGTGTTTTTGTACTAATAAAAACAGAGTTTTTTTATGACCACTTTTTGAAAAATCATGAATGTGGATGAGTAAGGGGGTACTCATGGTACGACCAAAAAGCACAGTACACAAGACAAAAAAGGTTACGAATCACTGCTCTAAGCTTGAAAATACATTTGTTCATTCATTCACCTTCTGCTTATTTCTGTTCTCTGAACCATATTCCACATAGCTTTTTTTTTTCTTTTCCTTGAAATAAACATAATATCTTTTATTTCCAAGAAAGGGTTGAGTTTCTTGAAATGGCCTGTTAATTGGTTTCTTTGTAGAGGCCCATTCATCAGCTATTTTTAATCAGGCTTATCTTAATACCTGAAACTCTGCCTGTGCAATTTTGTAAAGTGAAATTTTACTGTACGTTGCCATTAAGACAGACTCATGGTACAAATACATCTTGATTTATTTCACATACATTTTTTTAAACTTTTACTTTTTTTGGGAGTTTTTCACAATCTAAATGATTCAACAACAAAATGAGAAACTACCACAACAAAGTCCAAATTTTCCTACTGGGGGAAAATGATGCAAATGTCACTGTAGTAAAATTGACACATGTAGTTTGCCAACCAGTAAAGGTACAGTCAAAGGAATCAAAAAAGACAAAAAGAGGACAGAAACGTGGTTCATGTCGGTACTTCGACCAGTAATGGGTCACCGTTATATTGATCCAAGAGTTACGATAATCCTGAACAGTGTTGGAGACTGAGATTTTAACAGAATTCTCAACTCTTTTACATATAAATTACTTTTTTTCTCTATATTTTCATCGATAAATAATATATATTTATTCATATCTATAGGTCAATTGGGAGATAGGGACAGATAAATCATCCATAGAAGCCCTTCCTGAAATCCTTGGAAAAGTCAGCAATGAACACCGGTTTATACCAATTTTGGCTAATGCATCCCATGAATATTGCTATGAATATTTTTTTAATGTTGCACATACATGTACATAATAAAGCTTAGGTACACATATGCAAAGTATTAAACATAGGAATTTATGGTCTGCTTTGTTGATTTGTTTGGTGAATAAGCATGGCGCAAGACTAAACAAAGTAGGTTAATAGTTTAGATACAAATTTGTACTGTACATTGTTCAGTCCATAGATCCCCACCCAAAAATGTTCTTTTTTTTGGGCATATAAATTTTAATATATCAATTTCAAACGTCATAATTGACACCTATCCACGTTAGGTCCTTGGCGGCAAAAGTTCCCTTGCTCATCCGCTGAAAAGAATAGCCTTTTGGCAGTTACGTAAAAGGATGTCCAACTGGCTATTTCCAGGACTGAAGATGCCAAAGTATTATGTTAATTTCCAGTGGTTTAAGATTAACTCTTTTCTGTGAAGCCCACTTTGCCATCCTTCCATTAAGAAGTTCATTAATCCGGTTTGGGGGGAAAAAATACATTGTACTGTACTTTGGGCTTTTTTCAAAATCCACAGAGTTATAAAAGAAGTCACATCATTTTCATGTTAAAACGACGTCCGGCCGCTTGTCCCTCCGCCGAGTCCACGTTAGTGCCGTTAGACTTTGAGCGCGGCACGTATTCAACGTCTATGTTATTTTTATGCTTCCCTTTCCCTCTGCTCCAAACGAAAAGGAGAAGGAAGCAGAACAAGACCACTCCCAAGAATGTGAAGCATCCCATGGCCGTTGACACCAAAATAGTCTTTAGGTCCAAACCCAGGGTGACGCTGCTGGTTCCGTTGGTGGTGGAGTTGCTGGGATCTGTGTAGTATTGGGTCCTGTTTGCGTACAAGGATCCAAGGCTTTTCACAGCTAAGGAGGTCATGAGGGTGTCATTCCCAGCAGTGTTGGATGCTAGGCAAAGATACACACCACTATCTTGTATCTCTGCTGATTTGATCTCCAGGGTACCATTGTTGTGGACAGTAACCCTTCCGTGGTTCCTACTCGTCAAGATTCTCCTCCTTGGGGACAGCCAGGACACTATAGGCCTTGGTGTGCCTTCGGCGCTGCAGCGAAGGATAGCTTGCTGCCCTTCATCCACAGTAACCGTTTGTGTTTTATTCTCACGGATTTTAGGCTTTGTGCATGTCACATAATATGACAGCAGCGTTTCCTTAAATTCCTTAAAAGGCCTGCCTCGAATCCCTTCAGGTGTGCTGCATTCCGGCTGGGACTCCCCAAAAAAGATGGAATGCCTTTTCTGCAATATCCACATGAGACGGCAATCGCACACCAATGGGTTGTTGTCAATCAGAAGCACTTCAAGAGTTTCCGGAGATTGGAAAACTCCCTTCTCCAATGTGTCCAGACGATTGTGGGACACATTGAGGACTTTGAGCTGCCGCAGGCCTTGAAAAGCATACGGTTCTATAGCAGTAAGCTGTGCCCCAACAAGATGTAGCTCCCGTAGGCGTACCAGCTCGGACAGCATTCCACCTTCAATGTGCCGGATGCGGTTGTAGGACAAGTTGAGGTGGGTAAGGAAAGGGAGATGCTTCAAAGCCTGGTAAGGAAAAGATGACAGGTTGGTGTTGGTAATAAACAGCGTGGTTAGGTTAAGACCATGCAGAGTATTGGCCGGTACATGGTCCAGGGAAGGCCAGTTGTCAATATCCAAATGCCGGAGTCGAAACAGTTTCTTGAATGAGTAGGGATGCAAAGAGCTGATGCTGAGGTATCGAAGATGAAGGCTGACCAGGTTGTGCAGATGAGAAAGGGCTTCAGTGGGTACAATGGTCAAATTGCACCGCTCCAGGGTGAGAATCTCCAGGCTCATAAGTCCACTGAAAGCACGGTGAGAAATGTACACCAGATCATTGTCTCCCACTTCCAGAAACTTTAGATTGTGCAAGTCCTGAAACATGTAATCCAATAGAATGACGATCTTGTTGTCGCTTATATCCAGCCGGGTCAAATTGGTTAGGGCTGTAAAGACGCCCAAAGGGATGAGCTTGATTCGATTGCTCTTAAGACTGAGCGAGTGCATGTTAAACAAAGCATTGAAGGCCCCCGGCTCCACATAACTGATAATATTCCCACTTAGGTCAAGTTCCTCCAGCCCGGGAAAGTTAATAAAGTCATCCGGGTTGATCATTGTCAGCTTGTTCTTGCTGAGGTCTAGGATCCTAGTCTCCGTGGGGATGCCGTCTGGGATGGTAGGCATCCGCTTGCGGTGACAGACGACCGCCTTGGTCTGTGCTGAGCACTCGCAGCGAGAGGGACATCCCAGCGCAGACCCCACAAACACTGCGACGAGGGCAAGTCCCAGGAATGGTTGCCAGCATGAGACGACCGTGTGCAGCATGACTTTGCTCAAGCAGTCGACCATTCTGTCACGGTTCTGCAAAAGACACACAGAGACACAAATATGTTAAAGAGATTGTTCTGCTACAAACATAGTGACATTAGAGATGACATTGCAGGGGTCTGCTTGAAAATGGAAACACCACAAGAAAATGGCATGGTGCAGAATCATCAAATCATTCCTGTATTAATACACACAAAGTGAAATGAACAACTTTAGTGAAGGCAAAAGGAGAAGCTGTGTGCAAATGTTTGCTTTTGTGCTACATACTACAAATGTGATCTAGTGATCTGTGGATTTTAGTTCAGTTAAATATTTAATCAATATTTTTTACACATTTTATATTCCTGCCCTACCATATACACATAAATCCATTTTAAGGTGTTTTGAGCTTTCCCAGTCATTAGAAATATAATTGTATCTAAGACAATGTGTATTGTTTATTGATTAAGATGGTGAACATCTTCAATTCTGTTTAAAAAAAAATACAAAATAGTAAAATTAAAATAATTAAAAAAGCATAACAACAACATATATTTTATAAAACTTTAAAATATATATAAAAAAACACATAAAAATTAAAAGAAACAACATATACAGTAGGAGAGTATTGTCATATGCTTTTAAATTAGTTTTATTTGTATGTTCCATCCAACAACAGAGAAAAGTACCACCGACTATTTCAAAATCATGGTTTATGGGTTTAGAAAATAGACCAGGGACAAAACATTAAAGAATCGTGGCTTGTCATTAATTTCCTACCAGGAAAAATACAATAGGCCTGGGATTCATATTTTGCCTTTATGCAAAAACAATTTATATTCTCCAGATGCAAACCACAGGCACATCTCTACCTGCATCCTCTGCATAAATTTCCATTAAGAGCGAGTCTGTCTGAAATCCATTTATGTATGCTGTGAGCTTTTTTTTCTTCTTTTTTTTTTTTTTTTTGCATATGGCCCTCTCATATAGATCACAATGAGTGAGAATTGAATGCACTGCTCGACACAAACAGACTTGGTGACAGGTTGCAAAAGACTGCAAAACCCTCCCTGGCTCATTTGGTGTGTCATGGGCTGTGCTAAAATTAAACGATGAGACGAATAATCCGAATTTCTCCCCGGGCCCTCAATATGCTCACAGATTATGGAAGGAAGATAATGTGATGCCAAGACCATGTAAAAAGAATTATTAGGTAAAGCTTTAAAAACTAAACATTTAACTAAAGGTTTTTGGTCTGTGACAGATTTAGACAATTAAAAAATAAAAAATGAAATACCACAAAAATATCATAATAACAGAAGATGGCACTATATTTCACAAGAGCTTTTTAGGGCATAATAGAACCACATAAGATAAGTCTACTTATAATTTTAATACACAGCCACAAACATAGTAGCTAGTAGAGTATGTAACTCTAAGTGATGTGTCACTGTGAAGTCTAATGATAAAAATTCAAATTTATTTGTATAGCCCAGTATCACAACAAAAGTCGCCTCAAAGGGCTTCACAACAGTTGATCAAACATAAACAGACAATCAGACTTAACACACAATCAACACAAACAATAACTACACTAAACAGACCCAGGACACTCCTGTCCTTAGACCCTCCTTCTCGGTAAGGAAAAACTCCTAAAAAAAAACCAGCTGCGGGAAAAAGAAGAAACCTTATGGAGCCCATATTGAAGGAGAGATCCTCTCCCAGGACGGACAGGCAATGCGTCTAGGACTGCTAGTTCATTAGCTCATCTATAGGATCATAGATCAAAAAGAGCCATGTAACTGTACACAATTGCAGACATCATAGTTGACAATGATCAATGTGCAAGGTCCTTTCAAAATTACTTGGATTAATTAAGTTATTAATTTGGATAGATAGATGATGTTTAAAATATGTATCATCTTCTAATACCATGTAAAATACAGGATGTAAATAATTTTAACAATTTGGCTAAGCAGGCCATGATATGTTTTTCTATAGATGATTTAATATAGCCAGCCATGAAAGTACAACAAAACATACTGATTTCAGGAAATGGCAAGTGACTGACTATATGTATGTTGTTGCAAACATTGGGCTACAGGAGCTACAAGATGAGAAACATGATGCAAGCGCTTATTAGGCAAAGCAACAAACATTTTGCAGCTTGGAAGCTGTGCCAAAATACAGGATGTACTACTTGCATTCAACATTCTTGCTCTATCTGCTAATGATAAACAACGCAGCAGCAACATACTTAAGAAGAACGTGTCAATCAGAGTCATAATGATGTTGTTTCAGGTATTCACAAGCTAGTAACTGTAAACAAACAAAAACAATGTACTTCAGTGACAAATATTTGCAAAGGCCCTTCTATCTCTCAGCCTTGAGTTCCACATGCCTGCTCAAAGTCTACAGACAGCAATAACAATACCCCGCATAACTACTATTTGATATTTCTGATTCAAAATATCACCACTGTTTCCAGCTACAGTACAGCTATGGATGTAATTTCAATAATCCGAACACACCCACAGGCTGCAGCATCAGTGAGTCATTACATTCCATTAGATTGTGCTTCTGTCAGATCCAGATGGTAGTGCGTTGGTTCAATCCATTACACGATATGTGCCAGGGCCCTATATGCAATTATTGAATTTCATAATGTGTTCTATAATCATTAAATACACTATGACTTTTTACTTTCTGCCAAATTTTAAAGATTTTAGAGATTTTATTTAGTGTGTCTTTGCAGTTCTTAGCCTCAGCTTGCCATTAGGCTTTATTGCTATACACCATATGGCTCAAAAGCTCATATTGGCAAATGTGTGGAAGTTTGCTAAAACAGCTTTTAAATAGTTACATTTGAAGCAATATTCTCCCTGCTTTACAACTGGTACACTATGTTCATCTGTTTATCAATCATGTTTAAATGTTGATTGAAAAATCATTAAAAAGTGTTATTTTGGCATTTTTGTAACACTGGTTGGTATTTTTGTACCTGCAGACAAAGCTATAAAAAAGTTAAGACTGACCTCTTTGAAAGAAATATACACCAGTATATATATAATAACACATATGACCTTTAAGATGCATGATGAACTGAACACATACATGGCAAGCAAGCTAGGAGTAACCCACCATTTTTATATCTATCTATATGTAAAATTCTTGACCAGTTATCTGTATCTATCATAAACATTTTGTATTGGAGCATGAAAGAAACATTGCTGCCCACATTTACTATGAATATAGAATTATAGGATTTTTATAGGGGTTGCATGTGATAAGGGGATTACATGTGACAGCTTTGTAACTATAAATCATAAAGGTTTGTAGCAAAAGGAAAATGTATGTAATCCTGCTAAATCATCAAGGCAATATTCTCTCTCAGTGCTTTATGAATTGTGCACTGTGTTCTGCTTATGCTAAGCATTGGTGTTGATATGATAATAAAATCAATTGCACATATTTACACAAGATATGTTAGTCACAAAATGTATTCATGGACTCGAAATACACTAACTTGACACTGAAAGATAAAATTCACTTGTCATCCAGCGTGAAATTATCTACAGAAAATACACGTTACATGTTTGACCTGTGTCATGAGGTGCATATCAAATTTAACCAAAAAATGGCGAGCAAGCCAGGAGTAACTTGCCAAATTTATATCTATCTATATATAATATTCTTAATCAATTATCTTTGACTATCATAAACATTTTTGGAGTATTAAAGAAACATTGCTGCACATATTGGCAATGTGTGGTATAGTTTTATGGGGGTTTGTATGTAATTAGGGTATTACCTGCTTTAGCTTTTTTAGTTAACCCATAAAGGTTTGTAGCAATTAGAAAATGAATGTAATCTTGCTAAACCACTTTCTAATAAATATTCTCTCTCATTGCTTTATAAATGGAGGACTATGTTCCACATTGGTGTTGATATGATAATGAAAACATTTACACACCTTTAAGTGTTCCTGTTTGATGCTTGACATTGGTGTAGATATGCTAATTGCAGAATCTTTAGTAAAGTTCTCATCTCATGTCCCTGGACGGGACATGAGATGCTGTTGGTTTTCGAGTAACCTTAAGTGAGCTGTCATGGAGTGTTGTTCTCCCACAAAGCACTGCAAAAGAGAGATAAAGCAACCGCTTGCAGCTGGAGAACAAGATCTTGAAAAAAGAAAAAATCATTCTCATAAATATTGACACTGCCTTTTTCTGTATTTTTGGGAAGATTCTTGTAACGCTGCTTGTATTAGCATGAATAATAAGCATCATTTTGTTGTACTCACACTAATCCTGGCCAATCTATACAACCGCCATTATCTCCATTATAATAGACGGCCAATCAATAGCGGTTTGTTTCAGTTTGCTAGTTTGTGAGTGATTGATTAGCATCCTGGAGAACATTGCTAATGGGAGTGTATTTGCATCATTCTGAGAGGAGATCTTCACATCCTTGTGTTTGGGAAGGCTTGTTCTGCATAATAATCACCATCAACACACATATGCGGCAGACATGAACGGGAGAGCGGCGTGATTGGATGGTTTACCGAGAGCGTGTCTAATCAGGATAATGATTGGCCGGCGTTATACCAGGGTGTAATCAGAAGTGGAGAGTGCAGTGATATGACCTCCTCACCTAAGCACTGGTGAATAAGAGTGCAATTATAAAAGCGATTTGCTGATGTTCGCTGGAGTGTCTGCCACAAGAGCAACTGCAGAGGTGGGCAGGAGCTAGGTACATTTACACCATTACCTCCACTTAAATCATTTTGGGAATAATTAGGTGCAATTATAAACAATTGCCGACTCCACTATTAACAGGTACCACATCCAACGCTACTTTAAAAAAGTTCTTACTTTACATGAGTAGACAAGTTTTAAGTTACTGAGAAAATGTCATACTTAGCAACTTAATTTATTCCTATTAGATGCTGTGGGTGACTAGAGTCTATCCAAGCATAAATGGGCCTTACACCCTGGAAAGTGGCCAGATAGTCGAAAGGCTGACTTCACTCTCATACTCATTACTGAGGGACAATTTAGATTGACCTGTCCATCCATGTCTTTGGGAGAAGGCCAGAGTATATAGAGTAAACCCACAGTTACACAGGCAGGACTTGAAGACTCCACTCTGAGGTTGCCGTCCCAAGGATCAAACCAAAACAAGGGTTGCTAACCACTCTGCCAGCGTGCACCCCACATAAATACAGCATGTATTATCAGATATTAGTCTCTGAAGCTGAAAACAACTGATGGCATTGGTTTGAAAACTGCAACATTTCTCTTTTCGGTTCATGAAAAAACAAAAAACACCTGGATTAAAATCTTTGCTTCCATTTTATATTTCTCATGGGATATTTCAAAATGCACATTAAATCAGACTATGCAAACAATGCTACTATGATTTTAAAAGAGACTACTTTTTACTAGGGGTGTTTATTGGCAAGAACCTGTCTTATCAATATATTATGATACTGCAACAAAGATGATATATTGCAGTTATTTAACAATTCAATTTTGGAAAGCATCTACACACAGCATATGCACGCAATTTTAGGAAATACATTTTCTTAATAATTATAATATATAAGTGAGTACTGCAACTCTATTTCACAGCAGAGTTTTTTTCCTATAAAATATGAAATATCTTGTCAATACTGTGTTTTGATCATTTTTTCGACTACAAAATATTGGCTTTACTATTAAAGAAAATACCAAGACTCTATCAATAAGAAGAAATATGAGATACAGTCAATAATCATCATAATCGATACAAGATAACCCAAAAAAAAAAAGACAATATTTTCCAGAATCAATACTTTATTATACCCCTACTTGTTACTTTGAGCAGATTTGGCAATATCTCTGACCAAGGGTGATACAGTATAACACCATCAGAAAATCCCTGCCCCTTCACTGTGCCAGCAGAAACCCCCCTCTTTCCGTTATAGTGCACTGACAGCTGGATGCTCTGCTGATTTCTGCTATAATCTCCCCAATTTAACTGTGAACAACAAATAATGAATGTGTACGCCGCACTCCCCGTCGAGCGCTGATTGATTTTGTGCAGATTGTGTGCTTGTCTTTCAAAGTTAATTGTTGACAAGACAAAAGCGCACACTGGTAATTTATTTTGCAATCTATAATAATCAAGTCACGGGTAAATATATTCTTTTTAGTACAACACAAGCCTGGGATGAGCTGCTGTTGAGATCTTTCTTTTGTTACACTGTTTTCCTCATGACACTGTATTATTTCATGTGGACTATTGTTTGTGCATTGTACCATTCTTCTGGAAGCAGATATAACTATTACGATTTTACAGTGACATTTCCCATTATGTTTGAAGAATATTACTGACCACCTATGTTAGATTATTATTCTTTGGAAAACAGCCTAGTGTATAGTGTTCTGGCAGTCAACAACTCAATTAGCCATAATAGCGCATTGTGTAAAATGTTGTAGTAAATTTAAAAAATTGGAGCTCAACAGTTGCAATTATGTTTTTAACTAAAATACAATTCTTTGTAAATGGCTATTTTAAAAAAAAGTGGACATAAAAATGACATTAGGAGTCAGAGATAATGCCTCTTCTTCTGTTCCTTTTGGCTGTTCCTTTTTCAAACCAATCATTTGCCTCCATCTAACTCTATCCTCTGCATCCTCTTCCCTCACACAAACTAACTTCATGTGCTCTTTCAATACATCTAGAGATCTCCTTTTTGGTCTTCTTCTAGGGTTCCTGGCAGTAGCTCTTAACTCAAAAAGTAACAAAGCGTAGGATCTGCACAACAATGCTTTTAGCTCCAATTTGAATAATCGTTTCACCACAAATGACGTTCTGGCCGCTTGCCCTTCATCAGACGTGAAATGTGCATTAAAGACACACCTCTTTTTGTCTGTGAGGTCAACTGATTCATGTCATGAGATACATTCTTTACAACATTACACTCACTCATATATATAGTGCTAGAAATGTCATTATGAGAAGCTATATGACAGAGGGTTTTTCATTTAAAGAAGAATCTTGCTTATAAAATAACACATCTAGACTGTTGTAATGAAGTGTTACAAACAGAATAATAATAATAATTTTAAAGTACAGAAATTGGTAAAAAGAATATATGACAGGACCATCTAGTGTGAACCATCATAATGAAAGGTAATATCAAGGGAAAATATTTCTGGTCTCAGTACCATGTATCCTCAAAAGTATAAAGGTGCCTCTGCTGAACTCAATGTGATGAGACACTGAAAAAAATGCCAATGTCCACAGCCATATACAGTGAATAGAATAATAAAAAAGTATAAAAAACAAAACCAATATATTCACTATCCTTCCTCTGTACGGGTCCAAACTAACTCAAAACAACTAACATGGCCTGTCCCTCTGATGTACTCATTCCTAATCCTATCCATACTCCCAAAGAGAACCTCAGCGTCTTCAGCTCTGCCTTCTGTCTTTTCCTTTTCTGTCAGTGCCACTGTCTCTAAACCGTACATCACAGCTGCTCTCGACTCTTTCTTCTAAACCTTTCCTTTCATTCTTGCTAAAACTAAAAAACTTTTATCACCTGACACTTTCCTCCACCCATTCCAACCTACTTGCACACCCCTCTGGACCGTCGACCCCGAAGTATTTTAACTCCATCATCTCTGCTCCTGTAATCTCACTGCTCCACTGGGGTCTCTCTCATTCACACACATGTATACTAGTCTTGCTTTGACTAACCTTCATTCCTCTCCTTTCCAGAGCATACCTCCACGTTCTCCTTGCTCTGACTTTATTTACTCAACTATGGCTGTTACTAAAGAAAGAAAAGCTAGACAAGACAGTCACTTTGTTTATATTCAGGTTCAGAAAACCAAATTAATGCCTTACGTTGATTATAACAGAAGTTTTAAGCTGCATCCGATTGGGGGAAAATCATTTGAATTTCTCTTAATTGGAGTGGAGCAATTATGTGGTTCATTATGGAACTACTGCTGCATGTATACACTGTACTCTGATTAAGTTAGGAGAGGCATTCAACTGCACTTGGTACTAAACAGGCTGAACATTAGACAGAACAACATTCATGTTAAGAGATGTACTAATGCATTTTTAGACCAGCAAAGACACATTATGGGTCCCTTTACTTATGGCTAGCTTGTGTATCATTGCTTTGGTCCATGTTTACAAGTGAAAGCTTGACTGCAGTGGCATTGATGAGTCTGTATGATACACATTTGCCATGCAGGAATGCATTTTCCTAACTTTGTAAAGTTTTATTTATTAAAGTGTTACAGTTTATACTTATAAGTAAAACTAATATTACTGTGTAAATTAGTTAATTTTTTTAGCCTTTAGCGCAACAAAGTTTTAGTGCTGCTGGTAAATCCTCAGATCACTTTAATGCTTCACACCATGGTGCTCTAAGTAATTCAGCTCAGTGCTCTCCGTGTAGACTGAGACAAGAGTTGTCTGACCAATTCTCTGGAGAAATTGGAGTACAAATGGAGAATGAGCATAGTTGGAGTAGGCTCTGCATGTTAATGTAGTGAATGGTGATGGTTTAGAGACAGTGGCACTGGAAAAAAAAAAAAAACAGGAGGCCGAGCTGGAGGTAGCAGAGCTGAAGATGTTGAGGTTCTAATTGGGAATGACAAGGAAGGATCAGGAATGAGACAGCTCATATTAGCCGTTTTGGAGAAAAAGACAGCGAGGCCTGACTGAGATGGTTTGGACATGCACAGTCATAGTGAATATATAGGTAGAAGGATCCTCTCTAGATAAAAGAGTTTTATGGATATATGGACACGATAGACTCAATTTGCATTTTCATCCAAAAATCAAGATACCTAAGTTATCTAAAGTCAGGAGTACATATGGTCCCATTCCCTCATATCTCACGCATACATCACTATCGTCAGTTTCCCGCTGATATGCCTTCTATACGTCTGCAGCAGAAGTGCCGGCGGTGCAGTGGGCCGGCCAGATAAGCCCTGAGCCGGAGGTGTTTCTATAATGTGGCCCCTGACCCACATTAGCGCAAGGTTGGCTCCTGAGAGGGCTACGATAACAGCTAATGGCGTCTGACTCAGCAGAAATGAAGCAAGCAGCCATTTCATAGAGAGCTCCAGGGTCTCCCACGCAGCCCGCCGTCACACGCCCCATATGTACACAGTCGTCCCGCGTCAATCTCCGAACAGGAATATATGACTTCACAGGACATTTTACGTGGAGATTTATGACGTTCAAAAGTGGAGGAATATGTTCTGGTGGTTTCATAATCAGAGCCAGTTCATCTCGTGATTCCATTCATTGTCGCTGCTCGAGGCTATGTCAGAACGGGGATGAGTGGGAGCGTGAGGAGGATGGTATGACGTCTGTTGTTAGCACAGGGGTAAACACAGCCTTGTCAGGATGTTAGAGTCATTTTGAAACAATTTTTGGAAGAAAAGCTTTGAATGCACTGTCATTCCTCTTTCATAAAAGCTTGTTTTCGAATGAACGCACAAGAATCTAAAGGTCAGAATGTGCCAATGAAAAAGTTCTTTTAACAGTGGTTAAATGTAAAAACTCATTCAACCATCTTCTAACACTTGGCAAGTCTCTATTTAAATTTTTAAGTATGAGAAAGCCTCACTAACATGTAGAATCCAGACACTAATCCACCAGCAGAGATCAATCCCACTATATTGCTATTCAAATTATAATTATTAGTTGTTGGGTTTTTTTTTTTTTGTAGTACATTTATTAAGAAGTTAAGATTACTTAATAATGAAAAATTTAATAAAACTTCATATTGTTTCATTTTTTTTATATTGTTATTTGAAAGGCAAAGTTTTTATATCCTGAATTAGATGTTTAAAGCAATAAATGTTGGAGAATTGGCATTTTTAAATAAGAGTTTTCTAGACCACTTTAAAAAATTTTTTTACACGTGAGTGAGTATGGCGGTATGACAAAAAGTCCGGGGGGTACATATGACAAAAAAGCTTGGGAACCACTGATCTAGGGTGTGTCCCCGCCTAATACCTAAAGCAGCATAAATAAATGTATGTATGTAAGACATGTTTCTGAAACTCAAACGCTTCGGAATTACCCAAAATTAATCTTAAATGCTTTACACATGTATTTATCCCATTCATAAATATATTAACTGCAATACAATAATGAAACAGAAGATAAAATTTGCTATGTCTTGCACTCTGCATTGCAAAAAGACCAAACACAGTAATACTGATTCCAAAAATCAATATAATGGTGCAGAAACTCCCCAAAAATGGTTCACAACAGTTAAAGTTTTACCTTAATGCATCTGAAATGCTAATACTTGGAGCACCAGCATGTAGACATTTTTAAAGAATGATATTATGCTTTTTTGTATCTTTTTAAACCAGCTTGGTCACCTCTAGAACAGCATTGCACATTTGACAAAACGTTTTTGTAAGTCAAGCTATTTGGAACTCACAATAAGGCTGTGCCAGAGAATACAGGATTACTCAAACATGCGTGAATAAATAAATAAAAGAAAACACAACTCCAGATGTTTTAGAGGATAGAACTACATTAAAACATGGGAGAAAGCTCAAAAAAAGTCGATAAAAGTTGCTTATTTCCACTTTAAGTCTAGTTTTAACTAAGGCTAAACCAAGTGCAAAATCACATGAAAAGTTGGCACTGAACTTTTCTATTCATTCTAACAGCATCCATTTAAATGCCCCTTCTTAATGTGTTACGTATATACACTATACGCTCTTCCAATAATATTTATCATGCAGTGATATGTAATGGGAAATATATGCAGATCATGAGGTATTTCTAAGACGTGTTTCTTTATGCAAGCAGGACACAATGTCACTGTACTATCTTGGTATATCGGTTACTCCGAGACAGACCTAAATACATGCATTAAACGCACTGTACATCCTAAAATACTCCCCCGGGCTGGCCTACTTTCAGTACATGCACTATATTATGACTGTACTCTGAGTTCCTACATAAACTAAACTAGACATCCACATTTACAGTAATAACTCCAATGTCCTTCTGTTCTCTTCCCATTTGGCACCGCTTGACCGTTTGTTTCCATTCTCGCACATGCATAATTGTACTGAAAAGCGATGATACGCGTCTAGATGAAGTCCTGGAGTGGTCCCGGCGAGCACTGACTCACTCGGAATAAAAGGTGATTTGGTTGTAATTGGTGCAAATTGAAGAGAGCGATCAGGGGGTCAGTTTGCTCATCAGAGCCCTGTCCCCCTGTCAGGCAGAGTGCTCACCCACCATTCATGTTTGATTTCCAATTATTTACCAACTAATTAGCCCCACAGCTCCAATATAGGCAATGCAATTATGTGGAATTGCCGAACGGAATTGGGGGAGAGCTAACAATAGAGGAGCCCGGGCTTGTTGGTGCATGATCCATTCAATTTAATGTCCGATAAAAGCCAAACAATTGTCCACTAGAGCAAACAGTATTTTAACGTCAAAGCAAAAGAGATATTGCCAAGGGAGGTTAACATTGATAAGAGCGCAGAGAGCAACAGACACCTAATCCAAATGTTCTCTGCAAAGCAATAGCTCCTCAAAAGATGTTTCCCACACATAAACTTTATTTTAAATTATAAAATGTGAAATACTAATGCAAAAGTGCAAAACAATTTCAAAAACCCTAAAAAAAGCGCAATATGGCTCCTTAAGGAGGTGCTCATTCAGCCATCAAAGCAATCACAAGACTTTGTCCAAACTAGAACCAAATTCTGTATGGCACCTAAATAAAAAAAAAAAATTCTCTCTCGCATTTTGGGCAAAATTTGGTGAGTTTTCACAAATGTTCAGGGGGTCAAATTTGCGCTCAAAGAGCAGAAGAAAAATAAAGAAGAAAGAAAGAAAAATAATAATAATTTTAGCGAAAACAATATATCCGTTTACATTATACCCACAAATTATATATTTTTGGAAAGCTCTCGAGGTCCCCCACGTGACCATGGGGTCAAATGTCAATGACGAGCGCTTACGCGAGCGCTTACGCACTCGTCATTGACCCACAAGTGGGCTTCGCCCATTGACTTCAATTCATTCTGAGCAAATACAAGTATGTGGCTTCCATACCTGAGGTATATGTGTTTGTGTAGTATTTGTTGCCATGAGTGTGTACATGGGAAAGCGCTTCGCGCTTTGTTATTGTGCGCTTTGCACACTGCTGTGCACACACAATAGGCCCTGCGCCACCCTTGGGGCTCGGGCCTAAATATTGACCTTTGTCATGGCCTTAACCCTGCCTTGCAATGATAAAGATCAAGTTCCAAGAGAGACCTGGATTTGAACCACTGATTTTCAAGTTCAGGGTTAAATGCTCTTTCCGTTGAGCCACAAAGCCATTATATCACGTAAAGGGCAAAGGATCCACTAATACTGATCATTTGTTCCTTTATGGACCTCATGCCATACATTTTTTTTGCATTATGTGTTTGGCCTGTCCTATTTTTGAGAGCAAAATCTTAGACAAACTGGTTTATCCATTACCTTCTCTACACAAACAATTCTCTCAAAGCTAGCGTGTTTAATGCCCCTGTAACTTGTCCACTTGATCCTGGCCGACTCCATCTTGTAAACATTTTGTCTGTCCATTCATCTTGGGGGCTCACTCCGGTACACTCCGAGCAATCGCCAGCCCACTTCTTATTTCGCTCAAGTAGTTGGAGGATTTAGATAACAACTTGGCCTCCGTGCAATCAACCAATAAAAAGCCACTTGTGAAATTGGCCCTGGCCTATCTCCACTGGAACGTTTTTTTTCAGGCTGTGGCCCCCAGGCTCCGATCATCAAATATAATGTCCTCCACGTTGCAAAAAGCCGGCGCATTTACGACCATTGGTGAGACAGAGCTGCTTTCTGTACACTGTAATTATCACCAGGGCCTTAAAAAGCGTAATCAAAGTGTCTGGTTTTGATACTGGGGAGATGGAATGGTGGAAGGCAGATAAAGCTGCTTTGGAATTGCGGAGTATAGCAGTAATGGAAGTAATATTGAGTGTAATCACGCCGGGAGAGAGGGCGCATGCACGCTGGGCCCAGACAGTTATTGTGTCTTTAGTGCATTAGCATCTGACATGGCCGTCTTCCTGCTTCTTGCACTTAACTTAGTCTTAAACAAGTGAGCATAAAGACGACCGCTGCTTTAGAATATGTCAGCGAGAGAAAGTTATGCAACAAACATTAATGCAATACATGTTTTGCATTATTTAGACAGAGGAGTCATGTCTTGGGGTGCGGTGGCAGAGTGCTTAGTGTTCTCGCCTCCGAGCCAGGAGATCTTGGGTTCAATCCTTGGGTCGGCCAACACACAAACTCTCTGGGTGGACTCTGCATGTCCTCCTGGTGTTACCATGGGTTCTCTCCGGGTACTCCAGCTTCCTTCCACCACTATGTTAGGTAAATTGCTGAGTCTAGGGTTCTATCCCTGCGCCAACTGACCCTTGATCTCTGCCAGATCAAGAGTCAGTTCTTCCCAGGTATTCTGGCTTCATCCCACTGTCCAAAGATATTCATATAATTTGCCCATAGTGATTGTGAGAGTGAATAGCTTTCTGTCAGTGTGTTTCTAAATGTCAGCCCTGGACCAGCAAGGCATTGTACAGCATATATGCCATCAAAGACTCCTAGTAGCTGGGATAGGTTCTAGCCACCTACAACCTCTAACATGAATAAGCAGTATTAGCAGTTGGGTAAGCCAACTTCGTTCAAGCAACCTGTCAGGAGCAGTGGGCAACTGGAGTGCAGCGATTTTGAGCCAGGATCCTGGTCAGGAAAACCTAACTGGAGGATTAGCCTCTTGTGCATGTTTTAGGTTGATGGGAGAAACTAAAATACCCAGAGAAAAAACATCCAGGCACAGGGGGAACATCAAACCCAGGAATATTTTGCCACTGTGCTGCCCACAGATCAGAGAAACTGCTGATCTACTGGGATTTTCCAACACAACTATCTTCAGGGTTTGGATGGTCCGAAAACAAAAAAAAAAAAGTCAAAAATTACCTTGATGCCTGACGTTGGAGGAGATCAACAGCACTGTTTCGACATTATAGTGCTGTCAAGAAACAATGCGCTACAAGCAGGATCTGCAGAAGACCATCTCTGAATGCACAACACAGTGAACCTTGAAACAGAACCTTGAAACAGATACAGCGGCTACAGCGGCACAAGACACCAGGTTCCACTTTAGTAGGTAGCAAAGTGTACCTAATAAAGTGGCCAGTGAATGCATGTAAAATGAGTCACTGATTGATATGTAATACTCTGTTGGTACATAATACTAGTTTGTTCTAGTAGCATTGGTGCATCCATGTACAGTAGGTTTACATCTGTGTCACCAAAATACAAATGAATCTTTATGGGATACTTTCCTGTGTCCTTGCTAAATGGAGCACTATCTTGTTTGCAAATAGCTTTTACATTTGCATATGTTTCTCATTAAACTACTTATCGCTGCTCTGTGTAAATATTTTGGTACAAGCCTATGCCGTATGTACTTTGTGTCGCAAATTCATTTACATAGACCCAGTTACCTACATAAAGTTTGTTGCGTGCCAAGTTTTGTGGAGTGAAAAAACAACATATTTTAAATAGTGGTAGTTAAGGTTGTGCTAGTTTTACTTTAGATGTGTAGGCTCTAAACATCGGGACTGTCAGTGCTGAATTCAAAGAGGTCATTGTCCATTCATTCTTGTCTATGGGTCATGTCCTTCTGGAGTGAAAAGAGGGGCCAAGTTGCTAAAATGTATAGTACAGGTGGATGTGGCATCACCTCTAGACTCCTGCTTGGTCAGGCTTTTGTCTTGTCTCACCTGAACTACTGTCCTGTGGTATGGTCTGGTGCAGCAAAACAACAACAAAAATACAATACTTACTAACTTAACCGCCTAACTTCAGAGATCACAGAGTAAAGCTGCTCGACTGGCACTGGTTCTTTTTTGTTTGTTTTGTTTTTTCAGAAACATATTGTATATCAAAGTTAACAGCCTTTAAATTACATGAGAAAGGTAAAGCAAGGTCATTTATTTTGGCCTATACCCAGAAATAAAGAAGTGTGCAGATTTGTGATTTTTAGAGCCGTAACTATTTGGAATACATTGCCATTTGTTATTGCCAAAGCTAATTTTAAATAGTATAAAAATATTTAATAATGTTTTTTTAATATTTAAAATTATTTTAATGCTGCAGTGTATGGTAACTATGGAATAGTTTATAAGCTTTATATGAAGGATTTTTTTGTGTGGACCCCAGAAAGAGTAGCTGTCAAATTGGTGACAATAAATAAACTTAATGTGGTCACAAATTAAAAGGAAATCCTGTATTATGTAAGGTTTGTACATAGACAAGAGTGTGTCCCTTCTGGGCTACTGTAGTGCTCTCAGGCGGTAGACATGAGGGGTGGGAGGTACAAAAAAAGCAGTCGGTAACATCAACTTCAGATGGTGCTAGAAGTAGTACGCTGTTCATTTAAGTGTGTCTTTAATTTTGCAAATCTATCAATTTCACATTTTTTTACTTTCTGCTCATTTCTCTGCCTTTCTTTTTCCACAGTGGAACTACTGTGTATCCATATGACACTTCACTCTGTCATGCTTAATGCTTCATGCTTCTTGAACTTTGACCTTTTCCCCAATATGGTAATCTTCCCTTGCTCACTTTATTCATTCTGCTGACTTATGCAACTTGCATAACCCACTGAGAGTTTGAATAGATAAGTCTGCTGCTATTCTTCTACTGACTGTGCAGAATCCACACATCGCTTAACTCCTGCAGTGTTTTCTGAAAGCTCCGAGATATTAAAGATTTCCACTTTATGAAAAAAAAAAAAAACTCTGATTATGAGCATTAAACACCATAACTCTCACTAATTACAGTGTGTAGTCAAAACATAGCTGTATTGCTTTGCATAGAAAATGTGGTTAGTGCTTTCATTTCTCTCATTTAAATGGCTCTGTATCCTTTATTGCTGAGAAGTACTACTGCTACTACAATTACTGTTGCTTGTGCTTTGGAAACTACTATGACTACTACTGCTACTACTACTATTACTATGAGTGCCACTGCTACCACTACTAAGACTACTACTGCTGATACTGCAACTACTATTACTGCTGTTGCCCTTGGTGTGGACCCTACTATGATTACTACTGCTTCTACTACTCCTACTATGACTTCAACCATCATTACTACAACTACTACTTTTACTACACAGTACTCAACCTGGAATTGTACCTAGGACCTTACGGTTGTTAGGCAAGCCACTGCTACCCACTTTGCTTCAAATAAAAATGTGCTTATGGTAATTACTTGAACAAAATATGTAGTTACCTCTGCTCTATGGGTCCTTGTAAGGGTAAGATATTAAATCATAATTTTTTATTAATAGGCCTTCTATCTAACAATGCTACCTCGAAGGAAAGATGTTATTAACTTGTAGGTTAGTTCACAGTCAGAGCAGGTAATTAACCCATGTTTCTGAAAGAGTAATCAAGTGGGCTGGTGATGGGAGGGGGTTGTAAGGCCTAATCTATTACAGAGGAGTTTGGAGTGAGTATGCCAACATGCAAAACTACACAGTACTTTCTTCAAACACACTCGGGATAGAGCCAGGGAGGGTATTTATACGGAAAACAAAACATTTACTGTAAGTTGTGAGGTAGGCTACACTTTAGTATCCATCTTCTACATTAGCATTAGTTTTGGTTATCTTTGGATTTCACTTTGCATTGTTAATTGAGATTAGAATTTTGCTTATGGTTAGCATTTTGATTCTCCCTATCCCATTATACTTCAACCTGGACAGACTCAAGCAGAGACAAGTGTATGCATTAGAAAAGATTTATTGAAATCATTAAATAGCTTTGGCGCTTAGACCCCGGCGAGAAAGACATTGTGCAGTGCATTGAAGATGCAGAGCAGTTTAGACAACAGGAAGTCTTCTCCCTTGGAGCCTGGACACTGGTGGGTCTTCTGATGGAGAGATGAAGAGGAGATATTCGCTGCAGAGGCAGAGATGGGGAGGAGGAAGGCTGCACGAGCTGAATAGCTGACCGGTGAGGCGATGAGGCCTGTTTAAATGTTGGCTGAGTGATGACATGCAGAGTGATGATAGGCTGAGTCAGAGCGCAAGGGGCGTGGCATGCAGAAGGTGAGGTGTGGTCTCAACGTCAGGTGTTGCAGAGCAGCAGCTTGATGAGCAGGGGAGGCGTCTTCCAAGCTGAATTTGCGCTATAGCTTCATAACAAGCTTTTTGCTTCCCACTTTTCCACTGTATATCAAGTTTAGCATTTTGGTTAAGCTATGCATTTTTGTTCTTATTTTCTCATTGTAAATCTAGTTTAGCATTTTGAATACAATTAGCATTTTTGTTCTCACTTTCCCACTTTAAATTAAGATTAGCATTTTGGTTCTCATGTTTCCATTGTATATCACGTTTAGTATTTTGGTTAAAGTTAGCATTTTGGTTCTCACATTCCCATTGTATATTAAGATTAACGTTTTGATTGAGATTAGCATGTTGTTGTTACTTTTTTATGCCACTGTTTCTAATACAACTCTTTGGCATTTCTTTGTCTGTGACCATTAACAATTCATCACTCAACGGCCATTTTATGACGTAGGTTCCCAACCTCTATACCAAGGTTAGCATTTTGGTTGGGGTTAGCATTTTGAAAATCACTTTCCCATTGTATATGAAAAACTGCAGTGTATTTTGATGGTTTTTTACTAGGAGTGAATGCATAACAAATGAATGCATCCAAATACATAAAATGCATCCTTTAATCAGATGTATTGTATTCAGGAGACACTGAGTTACACGTTGCACTAGGACTGGCCATAATTTAACTGATTACAATGACCAGATTTCAATATCAAGATTAAACAGGGCCTTTTGCTGTTTGTGACACTTTGCCACTGTATATTTCCGCCTGCATAAACAAGTGCTGATATGCAAATGTCCTAATGCAAATGTTTTACACAATTAAAGAATTTGCTCAGTGTTACTTCAAATATTCATCTTCTAATGCTAATTCTAAAGCACCTGTTGCAACAAAAGCAGTGGTATTTCAATTTTATTTAAATGGGAGCACATGTTATACACTAGAAAAGAAACTAATTTTGATGAGTTTCGGTTATAGTAGGCAAGCTTTGTGGTTCTATTAGCATATGTCTGTAAATCTTCACAGTTGGATATTAATTTAATAGTCTTTGATGAGGAAGTATAGGGGTTATGATGCTATTTGGTGTTTTAGACAAGTTCACAAGTACATAATCTAGGATTTAGGCACAAACCTCATATATATTTTAACTAATGTTACCTACCTACTCACTGACTTTTTTTAAATTTTTATTTATTTATATGGGACAGTGTGTATTAATGAACGGCACAATGACTTCACATACATTGCTATTGTAAATGCATTTATTGTAACCACTATAAGAATTTGTACAAGCTCGCTTCACATCGAGTAGTTTCCAGTGCATTAAACGCAACAAGAGTCACACCACAACTCGATTACAGTCACATGATCGGAGCACCGGGGGCCCCTTAACAGCCCAGGGGCCGAACGCAGGCCTCCATACACAACGTGCCCTTCTGCTTGGTTTGCAAAGCGGAGTCAATGCCCAATTAATCCCTGTTAATTAGAGATAAACTCGCTTGATTGAGTCAGTGGCTGCTTTTTTTTTTTTTTTTCTGGTTTCTGATAACCCTTTGGTTTGGGAGCGAGTCCAAATATGCAGATCAGAAATGCACATCTCAATCCATCCCAGTGGAAAAGCCTCTCACAGTTAATCTGGTGGTTTACAGCTATTAAAAATGATGAATCTGAGAGACGAGGCAGGCTGGTTAGTGAGAGATAGCAAATGTTGGTAAATTGATGATAGTAGTAATACAAGAAGGTCATTAACAGGTCTGTAGTACTGTCTTTCTGTAACAACCTAACACCTCACTGCCCCGGAATCCCTCTATCATCCAGTCTACAGTATATATCAAGATTTCCATTAGCTGAATTTATGATCATGTTTTTCTTTTTTCTTTTATACCGAAATTGGATATTGGGGCAAAACATTTAGGAGCACAAAGGCCTATCCTGACCCATTTACCACACTAAAATGTCAGCAGTTCAGACGTAAAAATTATGTACTATTTAAAATGTAATTAAAGGTTTCATAGTATTTCTTAAGTCCATAAGTCTACAAATTGTTGTCACTAAGAAGCAGTCAGCTCATTTATCTGTTAGAGTCATGCTGCAACAGACACTTAATCCACACATTCTCTGCAAATTGAAAGTAAGTCAGTTTTAAAACATGAAATACTAAGGCAAAGGTGTCTAAACTATTTCAAAAAGCCTGAAAAAAAGGATAATATAGGACCTTTAAGTAAGTTACCTGAGTCGTATCTAGTTCTCATTTGTGAACAAATAAAAATTGAGCTATGGCAACAGAAAATAACCAAGGAACTGGAAAAGTTCTGCACTCTACAGTTTAGAACCTTAAAACCAAGATTAACACTTTGAGACAAACAAAAAGAAAACAAGAATATGTAAACTTGATAAAAATGCTGTAAAAGCTACATTTTGTTGCATTCCTAGTAAGCAAAACAAAATATAAGCAACAAAGACAATTGGACAACTGGAAAATCTACATACAGAAAGGCTAAATGGATGAGACTAATATGAGACGACTGAACCACTAGTAGCTTCTTCGAACAGACAACAAAGAAAAATTATGGAATGTACTGTATTCTGAAATTATTGTGTTGTATTTTCTGAGTTAAAGTGACAAAGCTCTCACTGGGCTCAGAGCACATAAACATTAATGTGCCTTTATATTGATATGGAGGTGGAATTGTGAGGTTTTATACTGGCACTTAAACAGAAAACCAGAGGGTTCTCCAGAGAGGCGTGCGTTAGCAGCAGTAAGCACCAATACTTAAACTCACTTTAATGTGGTCTAATGTGGAGTACAGTGGTTCACAAACTTCTTACACCAAGTATCACTTCAAAAATATCGAGGGAGGAAAATATGAAAACCTCATATCAAACTACATTTAGTTTACTACAAAGGTTTACACAGCAATTTTATAGATCTATAAAAATATATGAAATGATTTCTATTTACCCTGCTAAAATATCTGTCTTTTTAAATTACTTTTAGAGTTCTTTGTAAGAAGCATCCACATTTTATGAATAGTGGTAGAGAAATAACTATAGAATGCTAAGGCAAAACATTAGAACACAGTTAACGAAATACCATTTAAGGCCTTCACTAACAAAATCCAAACATACTAGTGAGCTTTTTTTTTTTTTTTTTTTTTTGCAGTCTAGTAAAATCTTCTTCTACTCCCATGATTACAACTATTATCACTGCTATTACTACTAATCTTACTACCACTACCAATACTGCTATTACACCCACCCCTAATATTACTGTCCTTAAAAATTTGACCCCTGGACTTTCTGATTACTTAGGTCAGGGGTGTCCAAACTTTTTTCCTTGAGGGCCACATACTGAAAAATATATGTGCAGGAGGGCCACTCAGTCGAGGCGTCATATTTTGCATCACCACAAAAGATGTCACTTTTTTTTGGCGCCACCAACCACTAATTTCCATTTTTTCTTTCTTAATGCCAGGTACATCTCACACAAATTAATTTTTTTACCTGCGTTTCAAAACTTGCAGTAAACAGTGCTACCTGTGGCAATTTGGGCCAATTGTGAATTGTCTGCAGGCCGCATTTGGCCCCCGGGCCATAGTTTGGACACCCCTGACTTAGGCGATTGTACTACCTACTTTCCCACTCCAATAATAAAAAAAAACTTATTTTGAGATTTTTTTTTACAACAATGCACCACTATAAAGCAGTAATAAAGCATTAATAAATATGCAATTAACAATATTTTACTGACTACTTACCACTGCTGTTTCTAATTTTGCCTTCATTTACTTGAGTTTATTATGTAAGAATTAAACTTTAATAGCAATGTTTAGAACTCAACAGTGATTATTAATGCTGAGGTAATGCTTGGTAAATAATAAGTGCTTACTAATCTTAACCAATCCATAGTTTGAGCTGTTCTTAAGTGTTGCCAAAAAAATCCCAAATCCAATTTGTAAACAACAAAAGTTGTCCATGCAGCCAGCAATATTGTTTTTACACTTCTCTCTCACAATCTCTTTGGAAGTTTCTTTGAAAACACAACAGAGTAAACTATCCAGATGTTGACTTATTTTTAGTAACATACACAAATGGCAAACAATGGCAATGAGAGCATTGTTTTTCTTGCTAAATGAGTTGTAATCCCATTTTTTTAACAGGAATCTGGAGGTTAATTGCTTTATTTTTGCTTTATTAAACAACATTGAGTGTGTGTTGACTTTGACAGACATCTTTTCATTCAGCCTTAATTCTGACCCTTATTAAAGCAAGCATTTAATAGACCCACATTTGCTATGTTACATCACATCTACTATTTTTCATTAGTACTTCCTTAAATCAACATGGCACACATCCTCTATATTTCCACTCTAAGGCTCGTTTGAGATTTACTGCCTCTTCGTTTACGTTTAGCACCAACTGTGCTTCTAATTTTAACTTAAAACAACAACTTAATCAAAGCACCGAGCACTACATTCTCTACCTTAAGTGGCAATGAAGTAGTAAATTGCGCTCATTTAGTTGAGTCTAGACTGTTTGATTTTGCAATGCATTTGATGACGCTAACGTAAGCCACAGTGGAGCCATTAGCCCGTAAATTCTTTCCATCCTCAACAAATAGGAGCCTCTATCATCTGCAACATGGCATCACCGATATAAACATCTCCAACGTTTTATTTACCCACAACATTTTCATGTTCGTCTTGGGAGAGTTACGCTAAGCCCCGGGTGCGTTAATCATGGGAACCATGCTGTTAATGAAAACAGATCTTTAGCCATCTGCTGCTGCTCATAAAGTATACAAGTATGATTATTTTTCATATACAAGCTAAATATAGTCTATCACGGAAGGAGACAGTGATTCTTTGAGTGAGGAATCAATACTAGCATCAGCTATCAGAGCACTGTTTAAACATTAGAGAGGTGCTTGGATGTAGGGGCACTATTGATTCATTTAATAACAAATGACTTGATGTTACAATTATACATTTGATTGCCACTTAGTACATACAGCCCAGTAACCCGCCGCCGGGATATTTTCCCATGTTCGTCAGTCACGCCTGTCATGCTGGGAGTTATGAGGTTAAGGGCTTTTATATAGTGAACTTTTAATAACACAGATGTTTTTTGGGCAGAACATGTAGTTTTGTAGCTATGTAACAGAGCAGAGAGAACTACATAAAGGTTGTCCGATGCTGATATTTTGTAGAAATAGCAAACAGAATACAGATAACACAATGCAGATGAGAGTGTTTCTTCCCCACTGTCCCATAAACAAGTGTTGAAAAAAACACAAGATGTATAAGTAAATATTAAACTAGGGATGTTCTGTTTTCTGTAGTGGACTACAGACAACTACTTGGAACCGGACAAGAGTAAGAACCCTAAATTGGCAAAAATCTTAGTCACGTAAACTGAATATGTAAGAAAGTAGACGTGTTATGGGCTCACATTTTTTCAAGCATTTTCTACATAAGGCAAGAACTTTTTGACTGAAAATTGTTTAAGACCAAATTCATTAGAAAAGCCGCCTTATCAGCTGCAATCAATAGTTAGATAGCTGAAAATATATACATTTTTGAAGTCTGGAACCAGACCACAGTAAGAATGTAAAATTGGAAAGAAATCTTGGGTGGCACGGTGGCATAGGTTAGCACTCCTGCCTCACAGCAAGAAGGTCCTGGGTTCAATTCCTGGACCACGTGGGGCCTTTCTGTGTGGAGTTTGCATGTTCTCCCCGTGTCTGCGTAGGTTTCCTCTGGGTGCTCTGGTTTCCCCTGCCACTAAAAACATGTACAATAGGTCCCCCATGGGGCCAGGACTCCCCTGTAAAAGAGATTCTGAATCTCAGTGGGACTTTCCTGGTTAAATAAAGGTCAAATAAATAACAAAAAATATAGGCTAGTGTTGGGAGATATCCATTTTTTCATACCGTCTTACCATCCCCAAATTATGCCGGGGTATAACTTAACTTAATTAAAGCTAAACTTCCCTTTAAAATTTAGTTAAAATGGTACGTTGAAAATGTACATTGTAGAATGTATTGTTTTTTGGCCTTTAAACATCTGGGAGCACAGGAAGATGTGTTAAAATGTGGCCGTACAATGCGCTGAAGGGTTGTGGATGTCATTGTTCAAATAACTGTCCGAGGAAGTTTTTTTATTTTATTTTATTTTTTTTTTCTGCGGGGCGCGGCAGGGCTTCAGCACTGCGCTCTGCTTCTGTGGACGCGCTGACTACAGCAGCGACAGTCACAGCAGAAAACTACTGCGGCTGATGTAAACCACTGTTTGAGGACTTACTTAACGCACGTGAACACTTGTTAAAATAATAACATATTAAATAAATCCATTAGAAAAGGACCTTGATGTAAAGTGCCGTCGTCAAATCCTATTAATCGATCTCTACAATGAGACCAAGCTAATATAAGAAATAAAGCAATCTGAGAGTACCTTAATACAAGTAAATGAAAAAAGCAGGCTCTACAACCAATATACAATATACAACCAGAATAAAAATAAATAAAAAATGTTCCAAACCAACCATCACTCCAATTGGGGCTATAAAACATAATCTCCTTGGACCAGGTAATTTGGACAAATTGCCAGGCTACTGCAGTTAAAGTCAAGCAGCTCTATGGAACTGTAGCTACAGTCGGAGCTGACACCAGTGGCAGTTCTGTAATAAGTCACTGAGGCTTAGAGGGATTTCTCTTCCTGCCACCTGCTGCCCCCATGGAGAGATTAGCACACAACGGGACACTCCTGACTCTTGCTCAAGGGTACCGCGGCAGTGCACATGGCCCGCCAATAAAGGCTCACCGTGAACCTGGTGCCGCAGGTGTTATGAACCGCTCACATAAAAGGCTCCCGAGCGCCGCGGGCAACAGGTGACAGGGATCAGAGTCACCGGGAAATGAGGAAAGAAGCTTCCATACTCCTTAATCTTCTGGTTTGCACTCGGTGTAACCAACAGCAATGGCTCAGGATTTTCACTTCACGTCAAGGTCCTTTTTGAATGGATTTATTTAATATGTGGTAAACAATTGTCAGTCATAACAAGATTCTGCACCATGTCGGAAGAGCTTGTCAAAAAGTGAGCCTATAACTGGTCAGACTTGTTGCGTTCTTAATGGTCACATATTTTGTTAACACAAAGATGGAGTTTTTTTGTTTGTTTGTTTTTAACTGGGTGTGGTAAAAAATAGCACTGTATGTAATTTACTCTACCAACTTCCACACTCTGGGCCAGGTTTACTAAGATGGGTGCTAAATTGGGGGTGCAGCTTAAAAAATAGCATCTGTTATTTGTGGGCGTGTTGTGTGTGATTTACAAAGAGAAACTGGGCAAGTAATTGCTGCCTCAAATCTGATATGTAAATGAGAATTTTGCATGAGCATAGACACACGTGACAGTAAGAGCAATGCTGCTCCGCCAGTTCCGACTGCATCTTTCCTACAGTGATGCAACACAGAAGTCACTATGAGAGTCCAGCGTCACAACAGGACTGACTGTAGCAGACTCACTGTCATTGAGGGATTTCATTTTATTGCATTTTACTTTGTTCTATTAATTTTGTGTAGTCTGTCCTTGTGAAATCCTTGTCTCATGTGATTCTGGCACTGACCAGAGTCACTTGACATTTCCCTCTGTGTGACACAAGTGGAGAGCCAGAGAGGAAAGTCCTATTCTCTGTCTGTCAGAGCCAGTAACCCTTCAAACAATTATACAAAATGCATCAAATAGCCTCTATGCAGTGCTGATGGTGATCAAATAAATATAACAACTTGAAAAAATATTTTTGATGTCCTCCACTCTTACATCCAGAGCCAAATCAACGCAGTGCAGCCTTGAGCCATGGACCAGGCTGTCAATCAAGCGGCGTGAGTGTGAGACAATGGGATAAACACAACACAAGAGACTGTCACCATGTTGGACCTAGCCTTTACACAGCGTTTAAAGACTAATCTGTCACCATAAGGGTTGATAAAACAAATTTAGGGAGTCTAAAAAACAACAAAGTGTTTTTGTAACAAGTTCACAGGCACAGAACCTGGTAATTGTGCATGAAATGTACACTCAGATGATATTCTGAATGAATACCATCTCACTATTTATCCCCACCCATAAACATCCTAAACCCCTTTGCCCTTTGAGACTACAGATGGAAATTACCTCTGAAGCTATAATCTGATGCAAGCAAGCCTCTTTGCTCTTTTGAGGTTTATGTCATTGTACATTGTCCCTAAATACAAATACAAACTGTTGCCAAATATTGCTCTACAAATAAAAGAATGCTTAATAACAACGAAATGCTATCTTAATCATTTGGAAACTTCCTGTATCATACAGGGCAGGATTCTCAAGACCAAATATTTATACTTTCCAAGTGAACAACCTCCTACAAAGGCTGGCCTTGGTCGAGAACTGAACCCATGTGTTATGAACTCCTCACACTGACGTCTCCAGGCAACAGGTAAAAAGATAAGAGTCAACAGGAAATGAGAAATGAAGCTTCCTTGGTCCAATTTCCCTTCATCTCCTCTTTCATCATTAAAGACTCCTCACAAACTTGCACAACCAGTATCAGTCTACCACCTTAACATTTCACAAGTGCATTTTTCACTGCGCTATACTGCATTTTTATTCACTCCCATGTCTAAAGAGAATTTTTAAAGAGGTAAGCAATACCTAAACTCAATTTCTTTGCAGCTTCTTGAGATAGATGTTGTGGTAGCAGCTGTTTGCATGTCGTGGACTGGTTGCCCCTCCCCTGGCTCTGTGTGTCTGGACAGCCCACATAAGGCCTGAGTCAGAGCCCATTTGATGCACGCCATGTTGCCAGTGCTGTCGGTGGACCCTGCGCCCCCCCCCCGCCTACGCACCTCATTTTGGCCTATTTTCACGTCTAAATATACCGTGCAACATGGCCACCGGGAGACAGGCTGCAGACAAATATGAATCCACAGTAATAATAAGTGGAGATTGCTGAGTGCATAAATGCCTGTAGCAAAAAAAATAAAAAAATAATAAAAAAAAAATGTGCAGAGCGTAATGAAAACATTACAGGTCCCATTGCCAAAGGGACATTAGCTTAGACAGGAGGATGCATCTTTTACAAATATAGGCACGTCAAATGTATTCTAGTGATTCCAGGGAAAACAAACACATCTGAGTCTTTTTAGTTTTCCTGGAGCTCTCTTTCCTGTTGCAAAGGCAAGGTGTTAACCCCCTTAAAAGCATCAACACAAAGTTTTAATTCATAACAATTAAAATCAAATAGCCAAAATTGTAATTATTCCTTAATCTTTTCAGCTTCTGCTGATTATGAATAATGAGCAGGCTGAGGGTCACCAAAGTGGATTCAAATTCTCTGCACTTGCTTTACTCCTTGACCTGCTTTACTCCTACAAAATAGCTTTATCAATTTAAATACAAGCCAAACTAGAAGCACTCAGAGAGCACAGGCGTTGGCTCTAACATGCAATGGTAAAGATACAATGCCCAGACCTGGATTTGAACCACCAGGGCTGTTTTGGTTCAGAGGTGACTATGAATTTGAGCTCAAAGCCCATAGATCTCACAATGGTAAATTTGTCAGGGTTATAGTTGGTCAGTAAAGTAGTCAGGGTTGTAGTTGGTATATTTGTAGCAGCTTAGATAGATCTCACAATTGTAAAGCATCCTTTAAATAACCCTCGAAGGTGTTCTGGATCCACAACTATAGCCTGGGACACACAAGGCTGATTCTTGGCCGTCTGGCGTGACATGACATGAGTCTGTTTGGTGAGTGAGTTCCATTGAACATAGTGGAAGACATTACTGCGTGGATTTCTTATAGACAGACCAATGTTTTTATGTCGTACCTTGACATATTTTAGCTTATTTTCTGCAGTCTTCCTCAGGAGTGTCATGTGATGTTACTGTGATGTGTCTTGTCAGCTGATTTAAACAGGTTTTATAAGAGATCCATGTATTAATATTAGTAGAAGACCAAATTAACCTTAAATTAAATTATAAGGGATGTTTGTTGGAAAAACTATCCAGCATGTTTCCTGCATCTGTGATGCTAATGTGCTAGAGTTAACAGTTAGCCTAAGGCTACATGCTAAGCTGCAATAATCCAGTCTGTTTTATTCCTGTGATAATACATGTTTAATGTAGTATGTGTTATTATTATTCATTAGTAAATACTCATTGTTGCAGAGTTTCTTTACAGAAGCCCGTTATCAGTAGAGTTTGTTGACTAGCGCCACCTGCCTTTATAAATAGTTATTACATCTTTCACATGTGGGAAACACACACACTGCTCGTCTGGGTGACGTGACAGAACAGTCGGTCTGGGTTAGTGTACCCCAGCGTTAAAAGTCATTTTTCATTCTTTGAAAATATCCTCAAAATTGATTATTTCATTTTGAGTTATCTTGCTAACAGACAAACAAACAAACCTACAAACCAATGCCAGCAAAACAACTTCTTGGTTGAAGTAACAAACACATTTAGTCTAACAGCTCCCTGTCTTTTTGCTTGGAGCCCTCTAGCACATTGCCATGACAAGCTGAGACCCCCTTTGGCTTCAAAACGAAGTTATTATGACAATTCATTGCACTTAATTCAAAATTGCCATAATTGTTCAATTTTCTGCTAATCTCTTTAATTTTGTTCCATTATGAATAATAATATGAAAGAGGGTCAACCACAGTGAGTTCAAGTGTGAGACAGACCCCTCAGTGGATAGCTTATTTCTTAAAGTGAGAGCCTCCAGCCACTCTGACCTAGCTTGGCCCTGCGAAAAAGCTGTAAACAAAAAAATAGCTTGTTAAGTTATAATTACATTTATTATTATTATTATTGTCCATTTGGGTTTGCTGTGATTTTCATTAACAACTGAAAAAACATTTTTATAAACTTACAGCCTTAGACCTAAAGCACAACTCTACAAGCCCCAGACTACAGGTGAACTTAGAGAACACTGTTGGCTTTCTGGACATCAGTGACTTAGCTGAGTGGAAGTTAGACATATTAAGTATACTTAGACATCTAAGATCTAAGAAGACTGGGTATTTTGAACCATAAAAAGAAAAATACAAACTTACTGTCCTATACATGACTGTAGCCATTCCCAAAGTCAAGACTGTTGCGACCCCCTTAAATTTCCAAAAATTCCACTTCACTCTATTCAAACATCATGGTTTTTATTGTCCATAGATTTTTCTAAAAACGTTGGAAAAAAACACTTTCTCTTGGGTAAAAGTAATGTTTTTAAACTGTAATTTAATTAAAACACAATTTCTTTTTTATTTACTTAATAGAGACAACCTCTGGGGGTTGCAGTACCTTCACAACCCACCAGGGGGCCCCGGATCTCACTTTGGTAACCACACAATAATAACAGTAACATCATTATCCTCAGGGCTTGACATTAACACTCACCAACTGGCAAAATGCAGGTAGATTTCCATTTTGGCCAGTAACACATTCAGTGTCACTAGCTCTGTCTGGTTGGATTGTTTTACTTTATTTATTTGAACTACTTTAGACCTGACTTTCTGCTGCTGTGCTTACAGTACATCTCCATAATAAAAAATTACAGCAAATTATGACTGGAGAGACAAAATTAAGCTGGTTAGAGGGTCTTAACTGAAAACATGTAAAACAAACAAAAATACAGCAAAAGCTAAAATATACAGATTTTATAAAAAGTCTAAAAAATGATGATGATAAATTAGTGTTTTATAAAATACCTTTTCAGTGGTAATTTTCAAAAGAATTGTAAAAACAACATAAAATTGTCTTATGTACTACACATTAATTCAGCATTTTAAGATCTGAACTATGGATAGCAAAAAAAAAAAAAAACTAAACGGCAAGTAACCTTTAAAGAAGGTAAAGAAGCCCTGATTGTACTGTATATTGTGTTTTGGTAAGTCTCCTGTCCCATTTATGCCTAACCAGTGCCAGAGAAAATACTGCATTCTGGCATTCGAGCGACTTGAGTAACATTATTTTGTATGTACACACCACAAATGTTTTAACTACAGAAAAAAATTGCTATGTACAATGAATCCAAAAAGCACGTGTGTAGCCAGCTGCATGTGCTCGTTATAATACCACTAGAACGCTGAAAAGAGATATTTATGTCCATGTCAATATAACCTAGTATCTCACCTCTGTTACCACCTCCTGTTCTGGGATAGAGGAAGCACTCACACCTTTGCAGCCCACCAGCTGACACTGCATCTTTTTTTAAGAGGTGAGACACAAGAAAGACCTAAAATAAAAATAAAAATTGAGCATTTATGATTTATTGAATGTAAGGGTGCACGGTGGCAGAGCGGTTAGTGTTCTCGCCTCCCAGCAAGGAGGTCGTGGGTTCGAGCCCCGGGCTAACCAACACAACATCTCTGGGTGGAGTCTGCATGTCCTCCCCGTGTTACCGTGGGTTCTCTCCGGGTACTCCGGCTTCCTCCCCCCAACCAAAGACATGCATGTGTTAGGTGAATTGGTGACTCTAAATTGACCCTAGTGAATGAATGTGTGAGTGAATGGTTGTCTGTCTGTGTTCATCTCTGTGTCAGCCCTGCGACAAGCTGGCCCCTGTCCAGGGTGTACTCCGCCTAAGGCCCAAAGTTACTGGGATAGGCTCCAGTCACCCGCGACCCCTAACGGGAATAAGCGGTAGAAAATGAATGAATGAATGAATGAATGAATGTAAGGGATTTAGGAGAGGTCTAAACTTCACTACAGTCCATAACACTGAATTAGTCAAAATTTGGAAGTAGACTACAATAATTTTTTTTTTTTTTTGTGTGTGTGTTATTTTTTTCAATCCCATCACTTCGTACAGCAATGTCACACTATGTCATTTTTTGTGCATGGTGTTGTGTGTTTTTTTATTACTTTACTTTATGCTTAATTGTTCTGTTTATGCCCTGCTGCGCAACACGCAGCTGTTTTTTATTTGAATTTTGAATTTCAATTGAATTTGAACATTAAAGGTGCTTTGAGCAGTATATATATATTTTTTATACCTAATAAAAATGAACCATGTGTCCCCAGATGTGATGTAAACATGTTTAAATCAAATATTAGTTTTACTGATAAAAATAGTACAGCTAAGTTATTAACAATTAAAAATATGTTTTACAGAATGCCAAAGTTGTTTTTGTTTACATTTTTTTGTTTTGGTTTTAAAACTGCATTGCCGATCGTCTAAGCAGAAAAGAAACCATTGTTTTGATTTAGACGGCAGTACCATTTTCAAACCAGTAGGGCACATGCCGCTTACAGTACCTTTAAATATACAACATTACTAAATCCGCAAATGCATTTCTGTATTTAACTGGAAGGTTGGTGGATCCTCACTACCAGCGCGGAGCTCATTTTCTCCATTGACTTTTTCGAAAAATCTGTATATTAAAATTTCAACAGCTCGAAGAAAGCTCATCAGCTCTGTGGTAACTCATCACTATAAAACTAAAAATTTCACTATAAAAATTTAACTGAAACATATCAAAAGGCAAAGTTACAAACACATTTTGCTGAATTTTGAAGTTTTAGTTCATCTTTTTGATAGAAATGAATCATGTTATGGTCGTGTGTTGCCACAGACCTTTTAAACTCTTAATATACGCATTTTTCTAAAGGTCATTGGGGAAAATGAATGGGAAATTTACTTCTGGAACTGGAGTGAGCAGGCACTGTTGAGCTCCACTGCATATTGCCGTTGTGTCCTTGGGCAAGACACTTCCCTCAAATTGCCTGTATGAATAGGACTGTGTGTTGTAGTGATGGATAGAGTAATGATGCACCAAACTGTAAAGTTTTATAAGACCTATACATTATTATTATTATTATTATTATTAGTCTTTACTGTCTTATTGTTTATGTCTCTAAACTTTTCACTTAACAGTTGTGAATTATCTTTAATGACCAAAAATGACATACCAACAACTACAATGTGTTCAAGGCCTGCAAATCAAAACTGGCAAAAAATCCAGATTTAAATGCAGGACCAGTTTTGAAATGTCTAAAATTGTTGCATCACGCAAAAATTGTTCAGTAAGAGTCTTTCCCAACCAGGGGTACGTGAGCGCTCTGTAGGGGGGACTTGGAATTATTTCATAATTTATTTCCAAGATGATGAGATAATATTTGCAATCTTTTCATACTGAACTATTGAAACTTATGAAAAACAGTCTCACTGACTGATAAAAAGGAGGTGAAACTGCTAAAAAAAAATGTTATTTGAATATTATATTGTATTACTTTTTTTTGGTTAAATAGCTTGTTATTTAATTGATTTTATGTATTGTTTTTGTTTAAGATTATTATTTTTTATTTATAAGTTTACTTTGAACATTAATATATATTAAAATATAGAAGTATATTATATTTATACATTGATTATTATTTTTTTTTATTTAAGTTTTAAAAATGCAGAAGAATCAGCATTTAAAATAAAGTAAGTTCAATAAAAACAGATTTTTTTTGACGTGACTTTTAATTATTTAAAATCAACACATACTTATGGTATAACAAAAACCCCAGGGCACACAAGGCAAAAAAAAAATAAAAAATAAAATAAAATAAAATAATAGGAACCACTGCAGCAAGACATTAGGATCTAGGATTGTCTCTTGTTAATGCAACTCTTATTCTCCCATCTCTTATTCCCTCCTCCACCTTAGCTCCTGGATAATATAAGTCCTGTCTCTGTTGCCCAGCATAAGCACCAGTCACTCATGTTTTTATTCTCTGAGCAATGACCAATTTGTATTTACCAATTCACCTCCACATCTTTGCTTTTTTAGAGGAACTGCCTTATCCCAATTCGTGTACTACTTATTTTTTATTATTGTGATGCAGCACAATTGCAAAATACGCACATCTGTAATATTTTTAGTCTGCTGTGTGTTGGCCCAGAAAGGCTGTCCCAGAAAGCGGCGCTAAAATAAGATGAGTAAATACTAAATAGCTTGGAGCTGCTGCAAAAAGGCTGCCCACTCTCAGATGCCATAGTAACAGAGGCACAGAAAAAGGTACATCATAGACCTTTGGGATTTCACATTCACGTCAATATTAGGGCTTTAAATGGATTTGGATCGTAGAGCTGCAGGTCATGTATAACCCTAACCTTGGTGGGTAGAGAGAGAGATACGGCTAGATTCAGGCCAAAGTGTTTTAATGCTACAAGATTACAAAAATATGTCTCACTGTAATTGATCTAATTTACACTTAGCATGTTTTTGTTCACATTTATCTGAAAAGATGCACAATCTACGGCAAAAACCAAATAAGTAGAATGAATATTACTGTCACTCCCTCAGAAAGCAATGTCAACTTTGTTGTTCTAAAAGCTAGCAAATGTGCAACATGTTCTTTTTGTATTTTAGCTAATAGTAGCTAATAGTTCTTTTGGCAAATAGAAAGTGTTTTAACAATGCATACGCTTACTATTAATCATTATTAGAATAACACTGCATAATAGTACTGCAGTCTAAATCAAAACAATGGTCTTTTTCTGAGTGGACAATCGGCAATGCAGTTTTAGAACCAAAAAACTAAAAGTTAACCAAAACCACTTGGCCATTATGTAAAACATATTGTTAATTGTTAATAACGCAACTGTACTATTGTTATCAGTAAAACTAAAATTTGTTTAAAACATGTTTACATTGTATCTTTGGGAGACATGTGGGTCATTTTTTATAAAATATAAAAAACATATACTGCTCATAGCACCTTTAATCTGCTTAAACTTTAGAATTGCCACTATTATGTAATCAAAAAAAAAAAGTTCATTAAGTTACTTAATAACTAACACTAGATAGCATTAGTGAAGCAGTCATATTTTTTGTCTACTACTACTACAACAACAGCTACTACTACTACTACTACTACTACTAATAATAATAATAAAAACGTGCATAGACATGCATAGAATACTAATGCAAAACTAATCTATCTAGTGTGAGGTATATAGTGTGACAGTTAAACATTACTTAAGTATTAGGTGTTTCCAAAGGCATTAAGTCCATTAAATATTAAATATCTAAAATATTGTTTCCCTAAGTGGGATTGTCCTGTCAATATGACAAATCAAGTTGTGCGCATCGGCAAAAATCTGAGGAGACAAAAAAACAAACTTTGACCAACAGCCAATGGCAGCATTTCTTATTTGACAGCACATATGAAACTTCCTCCTAGATATTTTTAAAAACACAAACAACAACAAAACAAAAACAAAAGAAGATACAGATATTGCAACTGTTGATATTGCAATACATTTATGATATCTCGCCCCACACTAGCAGCCATCAAAAACTGAATGCAAATTTCTCACAAAGCTAATCCAAGTTGTCTACACAGAGCAGTTGTAACGTACCCAGGCATCTGCTTGAAATCCCATCAGCGTCTCATTCCACTTGGCAGCCGATCTCGTGCAAATATCTTCGGGACATATCTCCATTGCTCCCCCCCTTCCCTTTCTACATAAGACTGAATATTAGCAGCTTGTTCAAATCTCACCGTGTCCTACTCCTGATATGTATGTGTGATGTCTGCTTCTCTCTTCTCTACCTCCTTCCCTCCCTCTTTTTCCTTCCCTCCCTCTCCTCCAGCGCCTCCAGCCAATCAGGAGCTGCGGCCTCTGACCTCACCGCTCAATGCCATTAAACTGCTTTCACTGCCGCCGCTTGTAGAACCTTGGGCGAGACAATGCCGCTTCACAGCAGCCTTTAATATCAGTACCTTTAGTATTGGCTTGTATGATCGTCTCTTTTGCATCGCCTTAGTCATGGTCTGAGATGTTCACCAGAGAGAACTCAAAGCGAATGTCACAGATACAACTGGGATAACTGACTTTTACTGTTACTGAAAATAAAGGAATATAAAGGGATGTGTGCATTGCAAGTGGAGCCTGTTCAGAACTCTTTAAATAGTTAAAAACGTTTAAAAAAAATGAATATAAAGATAACTTAGTACTAGAAGTGGTAAGAGTATCAGAAATGTAAATACAAGTACTGTTGTATGACCAAAGAAATACTCAATTACAGGATAAAGGGATAGAGTACTACAATAGTGTTAAAAGATACTAAAGTAATAATATCAATTTAAAAATGTTTTAATAATAATAATAAAAAAAAAAAAACAGCTCGACTACAAATGTTCCCATGTTTCTAGTATTTTTTTTTAATATTTCCACAGCCTTATGTTCCCACATTTTAAATTTCAGAACCTATGTTCCCAAAGCCCTATGTTCTCACATTTCTAAGATATTTTTCAAAATTCGACCCTACGTTCCTACTGTCCTGTGTTTCTACATTTTAACATTTAAAACCTATTTTACCACAGCCCTATGTCCCGCTTTTCTAAGATTTTTTTTCTTCAAAATTAGACCCTATGTTCCCTCAGCCCTATGTTCCCACATTTCTAAGATATTTTTCACAATCAAGCCCTATGTTCTCACACTCCTATGTTCCCACAGTTCTAAAATATCTTTCACAATTAGACCCTATGTTTCCATATTTCTAAGATTTAAGGTTAGGGTTAGACATTCACCATTTACCAGATTTAATCTCAGAAATGTGGGAACATAGGGCTGTAGGTACATAGACATGCTCCCCATCATAACTTATAGACAGCTGTTTTGACATATCCCTTTAAAATGCTTATGTAATTATTTTCAAAAGAACATTTATTGATTGTATGCATGGTTTTGGTGTACAGTTTCTCAGGGACGTGGAGCATTTAGTGCTACTAAATAGTTTCATGTTTTTGAACGGGTCTGAATGGAAACTCTACAATTACCATCAGCAAGGTCAGTGACACAACTGAGAGAACACGGTGACAAAATACTTCAACACTCGCCTTGTGTGAACTTGAGAAACTTTTTAAACTCTTTTAAATCTTTACATAATCAATGAAAATGTCATATATGTTCTGTATATTATATTGCAGTGGTTCCCAAAGTGGGGTTCAGCCCCCCCTGGTGGGCTGTAAAAGTACTGCAGGGGGGCTGCCAGAGGCTGCCTATATTAAAAGTACATACAAAGTAACTGAGTTTGAAATAAATTACAATAAAAAACGTATTTTAAAAAATCGCCTTGAAGCCATTTTTAGCCAACAGTCTGTGTTTTTTGTCCTTTTTTTCATAGAAATGTATGGAAAAAAATCATGACAACTTGTGAGTATAGTATTGTTTACTTGTTGGGGGTCTGTGTTGGATTGTCTGATTTTTAAGGGGGCCCCGACACTCTTGACTTTGGGAAAGGCTGGTATATTGTATCTGTTTGAGAATGTATATCAACATTTTAAATCCATTATGACTGCTGCATTTTTTTTATTTTATTTTTTACTGAGCTCATTTGCGGTTGATAGTGTTTTAAAGCAGTGGCTCCCAACCTTTTTTTTAATTTATTTTTTATCTCGTGTACCCTCGTGTTTTTGTCAAACAATGAGTACCCCCTCACTCAAATGTTGATGAAAGCCAGATGGAATATCAGTGTTTTAGCCCAGACATTTCAAACAAGTTTTAATGTAAATATACTTTTTTTTCGTTTTAACTCAAATTCAATAAAAAAAAAAAAGCAAAAACAAACAACAACAAAAAAGCCATCTTTTAAAATCCAATAATATAAAATGATGTTACATTTAGGTCTATTTATTTTTTAAAAATACAGTAAAAAATAATCCAAAAACATAAAAATAAATGAAAAAAAATTATTTGAAACAAGTTCTGAAACCTAAGAATAATGTAAAATAATATATTCAAATTATATTCTTTAACAGTTTCACATTTTTATCAGTTAATGAGACACTAGAGCTTTTCTTTGTGTTAATAGTTAAAAAAGCTCATCTGAATAGTTTCATGTAATAACTTCAATAGTTAAATGACAGTGTCGGTCAAAAAGTCTTTTAGATCTCTTGATGGATATTTTGACAATTGAGCACAGATGGTAAAGAGTTTGTTTTGGGAACGTTGATAATACATATCTGTCCTAAAACATTACTCCTGTCTGCTTCCCTGTAATATTGACTGATTAGATTACTTTCTTTGTAGTATAAGACAAGCCAGTAGTTAAATACTTGTATAAGATTCAAAGTATTCATTTTTTATTATGCACAGTAAGGAAACATGTTTTCCTGTACAATGAAAGTCTTTCTTTTGCTGTCCACACTGAATGCCAAGATGTATGTGGGTGTATTTTTTTTCTGCTTTTCTGTTATGTAGGCTAAACACAGCCAGATCTATGATGAGGAAGCACAAGTCCTGAAAGAAATGTATAAAACTGCTCATTTATTTAAGAAACCATTGCCATGTATAGAACTATCTTGTTTGTGCAGAATTTGCATTATTGTGCCTTTAATTCCCTTTTGTCTTTTTTTGTTTGTTTGTTTTTTGCTTCAAGAACCATTCCTTACATTTGAATTATTTATTTAATTTTATTTCATTTTTCATTCTCAACATTTTTATATTAAAAACACCAAGTTAAAACCGTACTAATTCAATAATAAAAAATATGAATAAAACACCAAGTTCTCAGCTTGGCTAAACCATTGATCGCTGGGTGTAGGCGTTAGACCAATGGGTTCACCCAGTTATCTCTGCTTCATTAAACATCATGTGGACCCATTGTCATTATTTATTCTCGTGTCACTTTTCTTCCTTTTTCATAATGAGGTTTTCCTTTTTGCACCGTTTTTCTGTCTAAACAGATGACGTCAACACTAAAACAGAAAATTCCACTATAAAACGGCCAGCCATAAATGAAATTATTTGAGCACGTGAGCTCATTAAAAATCTTAAAGACAACTCCTCAAGCTGTGGTACAGGTACTGCTGGTACTCAGGGTACTCAGGAGTGTCTTACATTTTTGAAGATGAAAACCATATAAAAGATAATTACAGACTGGTTTAGTCCTGGGCTAACTCTTGCTCCAGTTTTTAGGGTGCACTAGCCATGGTTTAGGGGATAAAGGCCTTTTTTAACAGAAGTTTGATCTTGTCTGTTTATTTCTAGTTTAATCTTACTTTAGTCCTGGTTTAAGTCCAGTTTAGTCAAGATATAGTCATGCTGAGATTAAAATTAGCACATGAACTGCAAAATTCTCCCACATTTCCAAGTTTTTCACACTTAGGCCTCATGTTCCCACAGCCCTATGTTCCAGCATTTAAAATTTAGACCCTATGTTTCCATATTTCTAAGATATTTTTCACAATAAGGCCCTATGTGCTAGGTGCTCTAGTTTTTTAGGGTACACTAGCCCTGGTTTAGGTCCAGTTTAGTCCTGGGTTTAGGCCTTTCTGAAAAGAAGTTTAGACCTTTTCTGTTTATTTCTGATTTAGTCCTACTTTAAGCCTGGTTTAAGTCTGGTTTAGTCCAGATATGGTCATGCTTAAGATGAAATACCCCCTTTTACTCTTTGGTTTAGACCTGGGTTGGTCCTAATTTAGGCCCATTTTTGTCCATTAAAAATGCCAAATAGAAAGCCAAATATTTTCTGTGGAACCATCGGGCTAGATCAGTGATTCGCTTCGAGTACCACCTTAGAAAATCTGTTTTTTAGTGCATGTACTATCATTAGCATCAGCCTACTAAATTAAGACAAAACTGGGACCAAACCTGGACTAAATTAGGCCTAAACCTAAACTAAGCCACAATCATGATGTAACCAGAAAGAAAATTAGAAAAGTTAATACAACCAGAACTGCAAAAGACTCCTGGATACCACCAGAGGAAATCTGTGTACCACCAGTGATACCTGTACCACAGCTTGAGAACCACAGGCCTAGATGATGTGTTAAGGCTTTATTTTTCCACAGTTGATTCCTATAACAATCTACAATTGGGTGTACAACAACAATTTTCCTCACATACAAGAAAAAAATGGATACTTTCTCTGTATCCTTATTGGTTCAAACATGCAGGCAGCTCATGTAAAAGCCTCTAAAACAGTGGGGCATGTTTTCATATTGAATTGCCAGTTGAGTTCTCTGTCATCTCTGAAGCATGCAGTGACAAAAGAATTGCTCAGAAGGAACATGAGTATCCATGTTATTGCTGATTTCCCCAAAAAACATATTGGCTTTAGGGTGCTCACACAGCGGGGCTAATCTGACTCCCAATAAAAACCAGGCTTAATGAACTCTCTGAGGACACATCACAGCAGCCTCCTCCCCCTACTCATTTCGGGACACTTTTATGGTGCGCTGTTATACGCCAGCCAATAGATTCCTCCCCTGGAGATTATGAGCCGTGCACGGATTACAGCGCTTTATTGGATATTGATTGGTCACATGATTCGGTAATAGAACAAGCCCAAAGGGAGATAAAGGCCAGCAGGTGGGTCTGGAAGATAATGTCCAAAAATGACCGTCCCGCTGGCTCCGGTCTGAACAGTCTCGCTCAATAATGCGGTTAGGGAGCGTCACGCTGTTCACTTCCACTCCGCGCGCAGCAGGTGGGCTATCCAGAACTATCATCGTGGCTCAAGACAGAGGAATTTCTCTTGTCTGTTTACCCCTCAACATTTATCTGAACAAAGCCGGACGATGTCTGAAAGTGACATCTGACTATACGCCATGGACAGTTGGTTGTACACTACACTGTCTGGGATAAACAAATGCTTAAAATGCATCATAAACTCACTTTTGTATTTCAGACCTTAAAAGATAATTGCTACACCTATGAAAAACACACTCTTCACTGATTTTTGCCTTTTTATTAGGGCTGGGGAAAAAAAAACAAGTGGTATATTGAGTATATTAGAGATATTTTGTAATGCAAAACTAAGTATTGCTAATTTAATATCAATATAAATACTTTCGATAATTTTGTGACTTCATGCATAATAATAGTGCTACAGTTAATGTGGGTCAAAAATGCTCAATAATTCTGCCAGGACTGTAGAGGGCAGCACTACACTTCTAAGCTTCTTTGCATTGTCAAATACAGTAAAATAATAATAATAAATTTGAAATATAAATATATCTAAATACTTAAATAAATAAATGTCAGTGACTTTTAGAAACATGTCTTTGTTTCTTATATTGTTGATAAGTGAATTTGGTTGATTTTAAATTTAATAGAGGAAATATCACAGTAATTATTACTGAATCATAATATTTACACCTATATAAAATAACGCTGCAGTTTTATAAAGCGCTTTTCTTTTCTGGACATTCAATATTGCAAATATTCCTTCACTCCCCACACTGGCTGTGTAAAGCCAAAAATGGTCTGCGGGCCGCATTTGGCCCCCAGTGCATAGCTTGGACACACCTATGGCCTCTCTGACCACCAAACCCACAATCACGATCAGGGTCTTTGTTGCCTGGTAGCTGGGATGGATCCACTAACCTTACCATTAGTGGGCGAACATCAGAGCTGTTTTGAGACACTACAGGGGCCAAAGGCAAAAGAGACAACTGAGCTCCAATTTTAATTTTATTTTTTTCACCTCAAACCAAAACATAAGCTTTAATGTAAGCTCTCCTTTTGCCTTGTATCCTGAATTGTGGCCTTGTATGTACAGCAGACAGGCGAGTATGTGGGCCGGGGGGTCCAGGAGTCCTCCCCCAGGATCATTTGAACAAAACATATGTGATTTTCTGTATTTTGGTGCATTTTTTATGATAAATAATGTTTTAGGATGGCTACAGTTTATGGTTTGACTTCTCTCCAGAGCACGTCACTGAGTGGTTTGTTTTTCCATCACTGAATCAGTTTGTTCACTATTGTCCTTGGGGGGCCCCCATTCATCTCTGGGCCCTAGGCATTTGCCTACCTTGTCTACCCTATTGTGAACTCTGGTAAACATTTTTTTCTCAACTGAGCTACTGCCTCCCCAAAAACCCTGGCCTTTCAAATAACTTTTTTTTATTTTTAATGTTTTTGTATAGATTGTTAAACACTGTACAGATTGTAGTGTCTGTAGTAATGTTCACTTTATTGGGAATATTTTGTTTGTTGAACTTTGGAGAACAGCCAAACATTTTTGCACACATACTGTACCTTTTAACTGTTTATGAAATCAGTTCAGTGTGTCATATTTGCACACATAATTGGTTTGCACATTAACGTTCCTACAATTAACCCAGCACTAATCAGGCCACTAGCAACACAAAACAACACGGCACGCCTTTTCAGTTCTGAGCACGTGTACCTCTGATTACACTGATTTTTTATTTATTTATTTATTTTGCTTTCAAAAATCCTTCTGAGTGGTCTTCCCCCTTTGTTTTTTCTTCCAGAATCCGCTCATAAAGTGCTCCAGACAAAACAGCGGGCGTAAAACAGAAGAATAAAGCATTTCATTGATATGTGTCTCGTCAAAAAAGCAACAACAGCTTACAGGCAAAAGGGAGTCGGAGCCTAGCGTCAGCAGTGCTAGCATCGCCTGTGGCAACTCGGCTAGTGTCAGCGCTAAAACAATGTTGACTTGTGAAAACACCGCTGAAACAATGTCGCCTGAATTTAATCAAAACGAACAAGCCGGGGCTTAATTAAATGGCTTTCTCCCGTTGCAGATCGCCTCTAGTCCAAACAATAGAATGAGATTAGCGAGCGCACTTTGAAAATATTTAAAGTTTAGACTCAGAAATGGTAGCTTTTTTCAAATGATTCCTTGTATTTGGAAGTGAATGGGTTTTCTCGGATCGTTTTTTGCCTCTCGGTTGGATATGCCGGGGGGGTGGGGGGGGGGTGCAAAGGGGTGGGGTGGGGGGGCAGACCCAGCCGTCGCTAATCATGGCACTCAGCATGGAGCAGCACAGGCTCAATAGGAGGTTGTGTGGTAGAAATGAAGCCAGGACTAATTTTCAGGTCAAAGGATGGGTTTATTAGAGAGTGTGTGTTCCAGCGACATACCAGAGGAGGGAATGGGGAAATAATAAGTGGCAATTAGCATGGATTAGCTGTTTGCAAAACAAAGGCCACACTACAATGGAGGGGCAAATGGTGAGTGACAGACATGAGCTGAATGTGTTTGGTCCTCGAAACCGGTGTGGCATTATTTTTGTGATAATTTTAATTTTATTTTTTATGATTTGTAGACACTTGTTTACTTGAGAAGCTACATTAAAATATAATTATTACATAATTTTAATGTTTGTAATGTTTGTACTACTACTACTCAGATTTTACACTATAAAATGTAACCTTTAAAAAAAATTGCATAAATAAATACATAATAATAATAATAATAATAATAATAATAATAATAATAATAATAATAATAATAATAATAATGAACAAAAAATATAGAAAATATTTTAAAAATTAAATAAATATGTACGGCCAGATTGCAAATATGGGGCATAATCTGAGTAAAATGCTGAAATATACTTACAGTAGACCAACACTTATATTTTTCATGGACATTACATAATAAATAAATAGATAAATACATAAATAATAATAAAATAATAAAAATAAAATAGTAAAAATTTCTATGGCCAATTCCAATTTCACAAACAATGCATGACCAATATGTGGTTTAAACTACTCTAATTTAATTCCAGATCATTTTAATGTTGTTTTTTTTGGGTTTTTTTTTTTGTGATTTTTTGAATTTATTTATTTACCCTGCAGCTCTTTAATTATTTGTTGTTGTTTTTAGACTTTATTTATAAGACAGAGTTTAATAGGAAATCAAGGACAGTGCAGGGAGAGAGATTCAACAAACTGTCAGAGTGCGGACTCAAACCCACAACACCAAGGCAGGCTGTAGTAGCCCTGTATAATGCACCACAGCTCTACTACTGTATCAGGACTCCTGCACTCGACAAAAATTCTCTTCAACCAAACTTTACAATTCCAACTTGTACTGCACCACTATACACTAGATGTATGCAGCCAATCAGAAAAAAGAAAGCAAGTCTTACAATGTAGTATATTCAAGTTTATTCCATGTCTTTATTACTTTGTTAGCCAATTGTTACAGATTTAAAATTGCAGCTGATGATAGTTAATACTAATTCTGCCCTTGTGTTTGTACTATCTTCAAAAGCTTTTTCAAAATGGTCGCTTATTGCTGCTCTTTCTTCTCTCCCATCTTTTTGAAGTGTCTGCTTTGTGAAGAAGGGCCACGCTGAAAGCTTTTGGATCCTCACAGTAGCCCTCCGCACTGTGCGTTTTTTAGCCGACAATGGCCCATGGTGATTAGTTTGAGCTCTGGAAAAGCGGCCTAATATTCTACTACAGGTTTATAAGAGAAAATGTTTTGTGTCCTCAGCTGCCTTGATAAGACACAGCAATCGAACCAAAATAAAGTTTCTGCAAAAAAGATATCAACCGAAGCTTACAGTCAAATAACTTTTCAAATTTATCACACTAAGCCAAGTATAACCAATATATTTCAGGGCTAAATACTATCTTCCGTCTCCGAGCTTTGAACTCTCCATGCAGTCGGGGGAACCATGAAAGTTTATGCAAAGTAACAACAGTGGAGTTAGAACGGGCAGTCGACCAAAGTCTTAGTCAAAGTTTTGTTTTTTGTGTTGGGAACAGCAGGCACCAAGACAACAGAAATGATTTTATCTGACATTAAAGCCGTGAAGATAATTTCAGAAATGTCTTTACAAAAAATCCAGACCAAATAACTGGATGGTGATGGACTGTTTGAAGATACACCTGGGGTTTACGTTTTCTCTGTTTGCGCCAGATAAGACCGAAATCACTGCAATTTATTTTTATTTGCAGAAGCATCATTTACATAACCAGTTCTTCTTATACATCAACAATATTCTGCATAATAGGCTCTAAACTTAAAGGAGATACTGCATATTCTTTTTTTATTTATATTTTGAAACCAGTCTTGGTCACGTCTTGAACAGCAGCACAATTTACAACCTTTAAAAACATTATGTCACTGAAAGAATCTTTTTTTAATAAGTACTCTATTGGCGTATCGTCAGGCCAATGCAACTGCACTGGGGTCAAGTCTGTATTTAAAATATTCATAATAATTAGTAGGAGCACATAAGTCTTTAGTTTTAAAAAAAATGTCTTTAATTATTAAAGAATTAGCAATTTTTTTTGTATCAAACTCCAGTAAAACAGCAAACAGCAACATTTTATAAATTAAAAAGCTTAATGCATGAACTTTATAACTTTAGGGCCCATTCTGAAATCCTGCTCTGGGGCCCCACATTACAAAGTTACACCACTGCTGGTGCTATAAAGAGAGAGAGCAGATCAAGAGACCAGCAGAGGGCAGCCCTGTTGTGGACTTTTGAATATTATCAGTGAAAAAAAAAAATACTTTGCTTCCCTAAACTTTTTTTATGATGTCATTTTACTGAAATGCAAAATAGCTGTGAGAAATCAATGGAAACAGAGCTGTGCACCCAAGGTTTAGTAACCTTGCAACAATTTATTTTGCCACCCAACTGACTCTGACAGCTGTTTAATTAAGATCAAAACGCTGTATTGAGTGTATTTTTGTTAAATGATCATATGGAGTTTTAAAAGTGGAACTCTAATTGTCACAAGAAGACCTGAGACATCACACGTCTCACACTTCTTGCATGAGGGACACTGTGATTCTTTTGCACAGTTACTACTAATGACTCAAGTGTAAATTGTTTTAGTCATGCTGGATGACTTAATTGGAAATGAAATCCTTAACTTAATGTTTGCAAGTAAAAGGGACCACAAAGAAGTGGCAAGGCTACAGGGATTTAAGTTAAAGAAGGCATAGGAATTGAAGAAGTTGGGGTCCCAGAGCAATGGAGAGTGTGGGGACGAGGTGAAGAGACGTGTGCAGCAGGTTGGAATGAGTTCAGAAAAGATGTCGGATGTTGTGTGACAAGAGCATCAGCAATAATGAAAGGAAAGGTGTACAAGACAGTGGTGAGAGCAGCAATGTTGTACAGTTTAGATACACTGGCACTAAGGAAAGGACCAGATGAAGAAGATTTGGAATAAGTGCATCAGGACAGCTCATGTTAGATGTCTCTGAGATAAAGTCAGAGAGATTCCAATGGTTTGGACAAGTACAGAGGAGGGTTAGTGGATACATTGTGGATATAGAGGCTTAGAGGAAGACCAAAGAGATTTATGGATGGACCTCAAGTTAGTCGGTGTGAGAGAAAGATGCAGGAAAAGAAAAAGCGATGTGTAAACTGGGGTATAGACATACACTATATTTCCAAAAGTATTCACTCACCCACCCAAATAACTGAATTGGGATTATGGTGTAGGGTGGTTTCTAGGAGCTGGCCTTGGCCCCTGAATGTTTCATCATACCAAGAGATTTTGGACAGTTCCCAACTTTGTGGGAACAGTTTGGGGATGGCCACTTCCTGTTCCAACATGGCTGTGCACCAGTGAACAAAGCAACATCCATAAAGACATGGATGAGTGAGTTTGGTGTGGAAGAAGTTGACTGGGCTGCACAGAGTCCTGACCTCAACCTGATAGAACACCTTTGGGATGAATTAGAGCAAAGACTGCGAGCCACGCCTTCTCGACCAACATCAGTGTCTGACATAGATTCAGAATGGGATGTGACTTAAGTTAGCTAATACTTTTGGAATTATAGTGTAAATACCTAGGCGCCTTGTCGGTCGCTTCAGCCTGTGACCATGATATGGCAGGATAGGGCGCCAACAGCTGCCTGGGCCAATATGGCCTCTAAGTTAATGGTGAGAGACTGTGCCTATGGTTTCCATGACAACACCGTTTGGCCCGATTCATTTTTACTTAATCTGACACCAACTTGTTAAAGTCGGATTTGTGGTGATTTTTTGATTAAATAAACTTCGGCATAAACTGTGGTCTATAAATGTTGTGGTCTGCCACATTTCTGTAACTCCTGTCCATCAGAAACCTAGAATTATATTAGTTAGCCTTTAGCTTACATGCTAATATATATGCTAATTGCTATATTAAATAAAACTTAGTGAATACACTCAGTAATGATTTCTAAGCAGGCTGTGACATTACACATGTGGTCGAGGGGTTGACAGCTGCCAAAAAAGGCTTGATTATTCATAATTTGCAATATTTGAGTGCTATAGGAAGAAAGACAGTAAACGGGCTACAGAATATACAAATACAGAATATATATATATATATATATATATATATATATATATATATATATATATATATATATAATATTATATTATTATATTAATATCTGTGAGTGTATGGACTTATCTATTGAATGAGGTTCTATGCACAAATAAGTTGTGGTTTAGTTTTTGGCCATTTTTTGGGGACAACTGTGATGGTATGTTCAATGACAGTTATCTTACCAGTAGTTTCCATTTGTGTCCTTGGTGTGACGAACCATTCCTATTTTTTGCATCAGACGGTCCATCTGCTGGTGTCTGCTGACAACACCAGTGTTTGCCGTACACATTACTCAGCGCCTTATTCACTAATGTCAACTGATTCTCACTAATTATGAGACTGACAGAACAACATTGCAGCTAATCTTTCAACAAGAAAGAACATGTTGATGATGCTTGGCTATGACGTTCAAGAAATATACAGTTATGAGTTATTAAGTTCAGCTCTGTTATGAATGCCATATCTTTTATTATTAACACTAGAAGAGGTCCAGTTTAAATAAGCATAATATACTATTTAGACAATAACAAGCCACCATTTTTAACACCTGTGTGCCTGTGAAAAGTTGTGGAGGTGGACAGTGTAATTTGGCTTTATATAACTGTTTACTTTCTTTGTTGACGTTCTTGGTCATTCTGGCCTGAGCCGATCCAAAGACAATATAGTGCATCTAAGCGTCAAGTGTGCAAGGTTTGCTCAGAGACAAGAGTAAACTTAGACTTGGCTTCTGGCAGCAAACAAAATGTTCCAGGTCAGGTATGTGAAAATTCAGGAGTGTACACATAAGGGCTGCACAAACATGAACTGACAAAAACACTAAGATACTAATACTGTACTTTGAGTCCTCCCATTGGGGAAGAGAGCAGGGACTGATGGGGAATGGGGAAACTCCAGCCACGAATAATATTTATATTAATATCTGAATGTTTGTCACTGCAAGAGTTAACACTTTTCATGTTGTATTATGGAACCTCAGGTGAAGTGTTTTGCCCAAGAACTCAACAGCAGTATGCAGTGTCAGTAGAGGGAATTGAACCGCCAACCTTTGGGTTAGAGGGGGAACGTCTCTACCGAACGAGCTACTGCCGCCTAAATTACTGCAGAAAGACATTTTTAATCTGTTTTTATTTTGTTAAATGCTACTCTTGTATTCTAGAAGAATATAGTAGGGGAATCAAACCCATGACTTCCTGCACCAAAGGCAGGAAAAGTAACCATCTCTCTAAAGTTTACAGTGAGGGGATTGATGTAAATTACTGACACAACCCTCTATCTACCTTTTATCCAGGCTTGGGATGGGCTTTTATTGTAGCTGGTGTTTTTAGCTCTAGGGGATTTGAACCCCTGACCTCCTGCATGACGGCAATCTAACAATTCTATATTTTGTATTAAGAAATGTCCAAACTATGCCCTTGACAAATAATATTTTATTTACCGTATTTTCCGCACTATAAGGCACACCTAAAAGCCTTTAATTTTCTCAAAAACCGACAGTGCGCCTTATAATCCGATGCGCCTTATATATGGATCGGTGTTGGTTAATTATGGCTACCGTATTCAGGGGGCGTCGCCGAAGTGACAGCGGTAAAAACGGTAAAGGGGAATTCCAGTCCCAGCTGTTCAAGTGTGCCATAGGCGTGTTTATGGATCCTGCCGCAAAAGAACAAGGAGGTGTGGCCTTTGCTCCATCTCAGTAGAAGAGTTGCGACATTGAGGGGACAGAAAACTGAGCGCTCGAACGCTGTTCATGTAGCTTTGAACTGTGACAAATGGAGTTGAAAATACATTGTTTTCAACGAGGGCAGCGCAAATAAGAGCTACCGGTACGTACGGTACCGTACTGTGAATGCACTAACTTGTTTTGGGAGTGAACAGAGTTGTAAGAACGCTGGTTTGTATTCTATTAATAAAGTTTGACTGACTGACTTATGACTGATTATTGACATTCCCTTTAGCGCAGCTCCATCTAGTGGATGCACCTTATAATGCGGTGCGCCCTATATATGAAAACAGTTTTAAAATAGGCCATTCATTGAAGGTGCGCCTTATAATCCGATGCGCCTTATAGTATATTTTAATGACAAATTCAAATCCTGGCTTTGGTAACCATAAAGAATAAAAATGTGCTTAAGTTCACAATGACAAGGCATCAACATCCCAAATAATTTTTCAAACAACCGATCATAATAGCGTATAGGATCTAGCATCACCCCTATTCTTCCTGACCTCCCTTCACATTCCCAGAATTATTTTGCTGCGGAAAACTTCCCAAACTATGCTCCATTTGTCCCAAGGTGCCCCTTAGGGTTGAGTGTAAGGACGGTGTGTCGTGAAGCGAGAAAAGTTCAGGGGAAAAGGTTATTGCTTCCAATCTGGCAAGGAGAAAAAAAAGAGAAGACGCCATGATGGGTCCGAGCTAGAGGGCACCACTGTGGCCTAATTACGGTCCAGATGGTGTGAATAGGTAGCACTTCCAAATATTAATTACTGCGTGTCCATGTGCTCCTCACGGCAGGCGCTTCAAAAGGTGAGAGCCAAACAATGAGCTGATATTAAATACAACAATGCTTAATAATGTAAGGCCATATGTACAAAGGGTAGTTCAATTATGTATATGGACACCGGCAGGTAGAGAATAGGAATAACTTTGACTTTCTGCAATATAAATAGTTGACACTGTATACGCAAAAACTGCCATTTGAATTTTTTTATGACTTAAAGATTTTTTTAAATTGTGTTTTCATTTAACATAAGATATCACAGATGAGAGATACATTCAGTGCACTGTGAAAAGTGAATTAATGAATAATTAAAAGGTAAACAGTACAATAAAGACATTAGTAAATTAAGGGGGGGAAAGTGGAACAAATTTATAAATAAATTAAATAAAACAGTACAGTACTAAAAATCATACTACTACTACTTCTATTACTGCTACTACTACTACTACTACTACTACTACTACTACTAATAATAATAATAATAATAATAATAATAATAATAATAATAATAATAATCATATTGAAGAAGAAGAAGAAAGAAAGAAAGAAAGAAAGAAAGAAAGAAAGAAAAAAGAAAGAAAGAAATGCTTACTTTTTTGATCAAGCAAAAAGTCTATCAGCAATCAGTTTGCTGATATCTAGGTATACATGTAATTTATAAAAACAATAGAGGGGATTACCAGTGGTTTGAAACACCAACACCCAAAGGCCAACACCAAAAATCAAAGGAAAGTCTAAAATAATAATAATAATAATAATAATAATAATAATAATAAAAGAATCAAGGGTGTAGTAGCAGGCATCCAATAAAATCGGTCAGTGACAACAAAGCTAAGCCACTTAATAATGCTCATAATTGTAAATGGCTTTCTTGAAACTCAAAGCATTTTACATTGAATTATTCATTCACTCCTCAGTCACACTCAGGGGCGGTGAGCTACTTCTGTTGCCACAGCTGTCCTGCGACAGACTGACAGAGATGTGGCGGTGTTAAGCCGCATTTTGTAATAACACCACATTATGTAATAAACGTCCAAAATGTAATAAAATTGTCACTTAAATGTGTAATAAAGGCACATTTTGTAATAAAATGCCCCAATGCATTATGTAACAAATTTTGCTGCATTTTGTAATAAGTTATTACATTTTGAGCAAATTATTACAAAATGCACTTGACACTTTTTTATTTTCAGGAAAATGTAATAACATGGTGTATTATGTAATCACAATCAATCTTTAAAACAATTTAAGAGCATTTTAGAACTAAACTGCCTCAAGTAGCTGCAGTTTATATAATTAGCTTTTTTATTATACACAGATTAAATATGAGGCTAAAAAAAAACATTTTTTTTTTCTAACACTAGCAAAACAACAAATCTAGTTAGAAATTGTGATTACATAACACCATGTTGTTACATACTGAAAATAAAAATGTGTCAAGTGCATTTTGTATTATTTTGCTCAAAATGTAACAACTTATTACAAAATGCAGCAGAATTTGTTGCATAATGTGTTGGGGCAGTTTATTTAAAAAAATGTGTCAGTTATTACAAAATGCGGCTTTATTACAAAATGAAGTGACAATTTTACTACATTTTGGACGTTTATTACATAATGCGGTGTTATTACAAAATGCGGCTTAAGGGGCAGACTGAGCAAACACACAAGAACACAAGTAGTCCTTAAAGTCTGTGTGCACTCTTTTGGTTGCCGACAAACAGAGCTGGATCTGACTCTACAGCAGACATATGGAGGTGTGTGTTAGCTTTGTTGGATGTCCAGTACTACATTGATTGATTGATTGATTCTTCTATTTATTTTATTTGTTTAAACTTTCATTGACGAACCATTTCATTTTGGGTGTTGGTCTTCCAAACCACTGCTAATATATCCACTTTATTCTTTTTATAGATTTCATGTATACCTAGAAAAACCTAGTACTACACCCTTGCTTTTATTCTATTTTGACTGATTCAACTTTTTAGATGCATTTTTTGATGATGGCTTTGGCAACATCACAGATTCTGTTCTCAAAAAATGTTATTCTAGGTTTTTATGTGGGGTGACAGTGGCGCAGAGGGTTAAGCATTCACCCAGCAACCGGAGGGTAGCCAGCTCGAATCTCACCCAAAGCATATACTGTCGTTGTGTTCCTGGGAAAAACACTTCACCCACACTGCCTTCTCGAGTCACTTTATGTGGCTGGTTGTGACAGGAAGAGGCATCCGGCATAAAAACCCTGGCAAATCACCGTGCAACTGGTTTGCTGTGGCCTGCTTATTCTATCAATTCTTGGAACATTCACTTGTAATTCTGTGAAATAAAAGTGCTCTGTCTTTAGCTTCCATCCTGTGATACTCTTAATTGCTTTTGGCTGCGAATGCAATGAGTCAAGTCAAGACTTTTTTTCTTTTTTTTTGTCTGAGTGACAGAGAGAAAACCTCTGACTGTGCAGATGAATTATGACTGCATCGCTACAGCAACACAAAAGTGAGCGCTCCAGGGGTGTGCGGAAAGACGTGATGCCTTCCACACCGGGATGCTTTATTTTGCTCACATAATTGCTTTGATATGCTCTTATGAAAGGCGAGGAGGAAGAGGCAGAGTTAATTTGCGGTTTCGGCCCTCTGTAAAAGCGCATTAACCAACAGCCCTATCAGAGGATTGCATTGCACTCTTCAATACATTTTTTCCCCCCTTGAGCTGATCTTTTATTTATGTCACATGCAGTTTTAATAGGGATCATCTCCACATCGGAGGGGAACCCGATACCACCGTCCGGATTGTGTTTGAGGCTCTATTCACGATATTTACAGACCGTGGCTCTAATTAAAATATTCATTTACACCATAGAAGGCAGGACAAAAGGTGGCTCCTGTTGCAAACGACTAATCTCCCAAATCAAATGTATCTGTAACATTTCCTGAGGCGCATACAATTCAAGTCAAATGGCTTTATTAATCCCAGAGGGGAAATTCAAGACTTATTAAAAGGGTCTCTTCAGAATGCAGAATTAATTTATCACCGGCCAACAGTTGTAAGACAGTTTTATGGTAGTGCAGATGAACTCAGCTAATATTGTGCTATTATGTAGAGCTGCATGCGTGATTTTCTACTGTCAGTGATTTATTGTTGATGAGCAGTGTAGACGAATAACCAACAGGAGTGTCCCTTACTCAATACACCTTTGGAAGTGTTACATTACTTTAGTTAAAGTGGAATTTTCCATTACATCCTATTCCTACAACTGCCCAGAGTAAAATTTGGAATCTAGAAAAAAGTAAAAAAATACAATAAAAATGCTTACCACTCTTTAACATAGAACCATAGAGCAAGAGAGTTGCAACACATGTAGATTTCTGTAAATAATAAAAATGATCATAGACCAGTGTCGGAGTCAAGTAACCAATTTTAAGTCCAAGTCCCTTTTGAGATCTCATTGTTTGTGTCCAAGTCTAAATCTGAGTCACTAAAGACGGTCCAGAGTTGAGTTCGAGTTGAAGTCCCAGTCACCCAAAATATTTCAATTTGAGTCTGAGTTGAGTCATCTTCAGTTAAGGTGCAAATCCATGTCCAAGTCCGTTCCTAGTCCAAATCAAGTTATGTCAAGTCCAAATGAATGGAAGGAGAGTCCAAGTCCAAGTTTTCTCACCAAAATGGTGTGGGACATTGACTTTATATGAATCTTTCTTTTTTATAAAAATCTTAAATTTCAAACCCAAACATTCTATTCTGTATTTTTTTCTACTCTACGATTTAAAAATACTGCAGTGCTGAAAAAGTGCTCAAGTCTGAGTCAAAGTCCGAGTTACAAGTCCAAGTCCAGTCACAAGTCATTGGTTCACAAGTCCAAGTAATCAGTGTAAAGGTCTGGTGACTAGAATTAAATATGCATAGTGCACCACCAGGGACGTCAGACACACAATCAGATTTAACACACAATCAACACAAACAATAACTACACTAAACAGACCCAGGACACTCCTGTCCTTAGATCCTCCTTCTTGGTAAGGAAAAACTTCTAAAAAAAAACCCAGGTGTGGGGAAAAAAGAAGAGATATTGCTAAAGTGAGCAAGGGGGCCCACCAAGATGGTTTATACAAAGGCCCCAGAAATTTGCACTACACCCCCCTGTGTGCCACTGTTACAAGTGTCCAAGTCTGAGTCAAAGTCCCTGATCAGCATAGTTTGTTCTTTTCAAGTTTCTCTTAGTAAATGTTGATGCACTGCCCCTACATGCGAGGGGTGTTACTGCTCATTTAGTCAGTTTAGTTTGTTTGACAGTGCTCAATTTGAATTTGAACCAGACCAATGACATCATCAACACAGCTGCGGACTTTCCTCCGAAGCGCACCGAGTCCTGCGGTCCAGTGAGTATGAACACACCCTATATCTTTAGTTTAAAAGTCTGAGTCAAGTCAAGTTGTGTCCAAGTCGAGCCATTGAAGCTTAAGCTTCAGTCGAGTCACAAGTCCCAAAAATTTGCTAAAATTCTTGACCTGTTATAATAAATGATAAATAGTCACATTTATTCAGTGCTTGCTCTACTTCCATGGGCACTCAAAATGCCCAAATACCAAGACACCATTCACCCATTCCCACTTATAAGCACTCATACATACACACACCAGTGTTCACAGACACTACAGGTAAGGTAGGAGAAGTGTATGGTGGTAGTGAGGATTGAACCTCCCTGCCACACTACCGTTTTAGACTTGGATTGCAATTGTCCCCAACTGTCATCAGTGTAACTCTAACAGCCCCCAAAACACTGCACATCAAATGAAACCAGTCAGTCCCTTTATACACACACTTTGTTACCTACACAGATGTTCTACCTCATACTTACATGTTTACTAACAAACACGCCATAATGTTTAGACTCCTTAATTACATCCCATCTCCGTCCCCTCATCCACCCTCCTGTCCTTCCTCTGACTCCACACATTCCTCATTCTTCTGCTCAAATAGACTTGTGCCTGGGCAGACAGTCTCGGCCGTTCTTATTAAAGCGCACTGTGGAGTGGTGTATCTGCGCGGAGGAGATAGGTTTGAAGTGTCGGCGAAGCCCTTCGGAAAAAGCCTAGACACTATAATGGGGCCCATGGGCTTTGTCATACATGATATATATCAAATTAATTGTCACAAGCAGCTACTGGCCAAGACAAACCCACACATCATCTGCACGGCAGAGGAAAAAGAAGTTGTCAAAGTCTGGTTAAAGAGAAACTTTTAGTCGTTTAACCGACAGGCTGAACTTGTACAACAACTTTTCGACAAATAGGAAGGTAGAGCTGACAATTCCAACAGCTGGGGTCATGCTAAGTGTAGTCAAAGTAATTAGAGCTATCCAAACTGTTGCATAATGAAGTACAATAGCCTAAATGCACTGAATACAATTGTTTTTTTGTTTGTTTTTTAATGGTACAATATATACTATAGATATGACCATCACTACGAAGCAGTCAACTCATTTATCTAACTGTTTGTATCATTTTGCTAACAGCCTTGCTAAATAGCATTAAGGCCCTGTCCTGTCCCCACCGTTGCCAGCAGGGAGCATCAGACGCCTAATCCAAGCAGTTCTCTGCAGTCAAAATAACATGTCAAAGTCAAAATAAAAAGACAAATACATATACATTGTTTTAAGTTTTAAAATGTGAAATACTAATGCAAAGACAGTTCAACACTATTTGAAAATGCCTGAAAACAAGCATACAAAGCATACAACAAGCATAAAAAAAAAATTCTGAGAAACTTTTGTGAGATCCTGAAAACCGTCTTGCAAGATACTGAGATAGTTTTGCAAGATCCTGCCCACCTATCCACAGTAAAGTGGTTATAAATAATTTTAAAGCATTTATGGCCACAACAACATCTGGTACATTTGTGGAGCTGTGATCTGAGACACAAACAACCGACTTCTCTTCCACAATCGAGGCGAGGCAATCCCAAACAAGCCTACTTTCTCAAGATTTCACAATTTTTTTCTCAGGGTTTTGCAAAACTATCTTTTGATCTAGCAATAGTTTTTCGGTGTCTTCTCGGGATCTCACAATAGTTTCTTGAGATCTTCCAAAACTTTCTCATAATCTTGCAATAGTTTCTCGGGATTATGCTTTTCTCTCTCTCTTTCTTTAGCTCATGTTTTTTAACACAAGTTCTAATGTTACTTTGATAGTCCTGAAATTACTCTTTTCCACAGCAGTTCACACACCTAAAAGTTCAAGTGAAGTAATTCCAAAGAAGTATTTAAAACAGCATGTGTACTAAATGTTGCTACACAGTGTGCAGCGAGTAAATGCAGATGATTTTTTTTTTTTTTTTTAAATAAAAAACTCACTGGAGCTCACCCTGCTCAGCCCCTGAAATATTTGCAATGCATTAAACAGGAGCACAATAAAGGCCAGAGTCTCTAAAATGTAAGAAAAAAAAGATCATTTGCTGACCTGGCAGCCTTCACTTTTGCATCTCCTCACCATTTCCCACTGCTAATGCACATGTAAGAGCTTTGTGTTTTTCCTCGCAGTCACTCAAATAGAAACCCTGACATGACTTAACACATTCTCAAGGTGTGCGTCCAAAAGCAATTATTTGGACGAGCTGCAGCCAAGGTCCCCGTCTTCTTCTTCTTCCTCTGTGCCTAATAACAGCTCAGCTTACAAACAGCATAAATCACGCCATTCTCTTCTCTCTTTAAGCTTCAGCACTTAAGATGTCCTCATTACACCGCCCCTCGCTGCTCTAAGACAATAGCGGCCCACATTTCCATCGTCTTTATGCGAGAGGAAGATTGGGCCGAAAAGTGGATCGGATCAAACAGTCACGGCTTGATTTTGAGCTCGATTTGGGAAAGGAAAGATGTAAAAAATCTTGAAGATCATGGAGTGGGCTTTGGGTTAGACACTTGTTGTGGTAATTAAGAAGTAAAGATGTGTTGTTCTGAGAAGATGTGGGGCTGTATTCAAAGAGAAGACAAGTGCACTTTATGTAAAAGGAATAGTGCAACAAAGATGAGCCTCTAACCACAATACTGTCTACTGATCAGGTAATTAAAAATGCCTTCAGTAGTTAAGATGACACTTAATAATAATAACAGTAATAACAATGTAAGTTCAGGTAGAAGAGCAGTCAAGTCAAAAGTGGAAAAGTAGCTCAATACTTTTACTCAAGTCATTTACCAAAGTACACATTCTGAATTACATTTTTTTTTAAAACAACTTACTTTTACTTGAGTAAAACTTGCAAAACCAACTTATTTTTCCTTCAAATTTAAATCTCAAAATGAGTAAAAATAATTGCTGACCTCAGTGCCATACAGCTCACTTGCCATGTAGTAAAAGTAGTAGTAGTAATAATAATAAATAATAATATTTATTTGCATAGCACTTTTTTAACATTGTTACTAAGTGCTTTACGGTGCAAAAATACATTGAAGAAACATCACAGACCCTTCAAATTTAGACTCAATAAAATACAATACAACAACAGTAGAATAAAACAGTATAAAAAACAAAATAGGCAAATTATTAAAAACAAACAATACCCAAACTATAAAATCAAGTCATATCAAATGCTTGCCAAAACGGAAACTTTTTAGATATTTCTTAAAAGCATTGAGACATTCAATATGCCTCAGGTCTAAGGGGAGTGAGGTCCAGAGAGAGGGAGCCTCTGCTAATGGACCTATGGTAGGCTAATAAAGCTGTATACGGGAATTCAACCAGGAAGGCTGTGATTTCTCTTCCCCTTCTGTCAGCCAATCACAGCCTGCCACCTTTGCCTTTCAACCAATCACCTCTCAAGACATTCAAATATACAGTACACTATATACTTTCCCCTCAGTCATCCTGCTTTTTCAGCTATATGCCGTAAATATCCTCCACCCCCAACTCCACCGCAGCAGCAGAACCAGCAGCCCCCTCAGCCTGTTCATCTCTCTCTTCTTTGTAACTCTGATGTCTCTAAGCACCAAAGTTTATTCATTCAGTAGATTATTTGCTACATTTGACTCATTTGTCTATGTTTAAAGTCTTTTCTAGTTGAAATGCTCCACACAATTGCTTGGACATGCTAAACTCAGACTTAATGGTGCACATATAAACACTGGCCTTGGACTCGGAACACATCCAGAGGTGGCCTGGGACACCTGTGATTGGTTCCCTGTGGAGTGGGAACATCCTCCAATTACACTGATGTTGGGGTTTTTCAGCAAATGTGCAGCTAATAGGACCAACAGGATTCATGCGTTTTTGTTAGGATATACATTGGTAAAACATTTTCTTAATGGAGAACTTACGGATAAAATTTTCTCGAGTACTGTCTTATTTCAGTAATGGATAAAAGGATATACTGTAGGCAGCGATTGAAAATAAATGCATCAACATTTTAGCTATAATAAAGTTAGCAAAGTACAGTAAAGTGGTGGAGGAAGTATCAAATTTCTTTACTTAAGGAAAAATACAAATAAAGTCGTGAAAATTTATCACGTAAATTTCTACTTAAGTTAAAGTTTTAAAGTACTTTTTTCAAATGTACTTGTAAGTAAAAGAGAAAAAGTAAAAGTATTCTGCACAGATTCAGCCGATTAATATGACAAATGTGAGTAATAATGATAACAAATTGTGCAAATAACTAATAGAATCAACAAATTGGTGCAGTAGAACAGTGTTTCCCAACCATTTCCGTTGCCTGTCACTCTCTGGCTTTTTGTCAAGTATCCCCTGTAAAATGCTTGTGTACCCCTTGAAGTCCCTTTACCCCTTGTTGGCAAACATCAGTAGCAGACACTAAATCTGTCTGTATAATTGAAATGTTTCTAATGAATGCTACCTTCAAAGCATCTTTTATATTTAGGTAGAATATTTTGTACTTTGTGCTTCAAACCAATTAAAAATGTAGTGGAGTAAAAAGTACAGATACTTGCTCATAAAATGTAGTAAAATAAAAGAGAAAGTACCCCTTGTAAAATGTTCTTAAGAAAGTACAGATACATGAAGATTATGCTTACAGTAAAGTACTTTTTTGTCATCACAAGTGATGCACAACACAGTAGAATAAAAATAACTGCCAGTATTCAACTATTCACATGTTGCAAGCACAAATTATAATTCCCAGCTTTTGTTAAATCCATTGTTATTATGGTGATTGGTGACTTTTTGTCCATAGTGAATGGATGTGAGTGAATGGTTTCCAGTACTAATAATAGTTACATTTTAGAAATTGCAGTAGTTTTGTATATCAAGCCGCCAAGAGGCTCTTGAGTTAATACCAGCAGTGAATACAAATATTGAAAAGAGATGAGAAAATGTTACTGCGGGGTCAAAAAAGGCTAAAGACTTCAGAATGACGCAAGCAGAACTTTAAGTATTTGACAAACTTTATTTCTGTACTGTTGTCTAGCGTCACTTTCCTAAATCACTCTTTTCACATGTTCAATCTAAAAAAAATAAACACATATGCACGTCACAAAAATAGCCATCTGGCCTGAATGTATTTTGATTTAACTGCAATTACTCATCTACATATGCGCTTAAGCAAAATGATACCACATTGAGAACTATATACTGTACGTCAATGCACAAAATGTGACAGCTGTATCCAAGTGGTTTTACAAAGGCCATGTGGTGTTGAGGGATTTGAGTCAACTTTTGCAGCTCTTGGTTTTTCTGGCCCGGACTGCCACGGATTTAGTCCCATCTGTGGAGAAGTCGCAGATAATCATGTGTCTAGAGCCTGCTCCAAGTTTGGTTTGGCATGTGAGCTACTGAGCAAGACACTTGGAGAGTTGAAGCGTTGAGAAAAGAGCCCAAGATACATTGAATTTGATTGCGTATTGTCCAGGCAAAATAAACAAAACTGGCCCAAATGACCTAGTTTGATATTATTCATAGTTTTGGTTAGATTTTTACAGAATGCAGGGTTCATCTGCTAAATATCGCCATCTTCTATTGATTTCCAATGACATTTTCATGACGTAACTGCAACAGGTGTCCAGCCCATATGGACTTTATTTATGTACCTACCACAGATGAAGGATAAGGGTGAGAAAATATTAATGTTACCAAGGATCTGTGTTTGAATAAAAAAAAACATTTGGCTCAATAGTTCGGGCTCAACAATCAAAATAGCACAAATAAACTACTCCCAACTTTAGCAAAATTATCATTTTATTTTTCTGTCCTTTCCATCTGCCTCCTAATGAGCCGTGATTTGCATATTTATTGCTGCTTAGGTTTTACGCTGGATGCCCTTCCTGATTCTTTTCCGGAGCAGATTTATCTGGGCTTGGGACAGGCACAAAGAGTACTCCAGGTTGTGACTCTACCTGGCATACTTTTAGAAGAATTTCAAAACTTTTAAGAAATATACCACCTTATATACAATATACAATTATATGTGACAGTTTGGGCACCCCTCTGAGGTTGCATAATAATTTACTGTCTTCACGAAAAAAGATCACAGAGGTATGTCATTCATTTTCTAGTGACATCTGAGTTCTAGGGTGTTTTCCTAACAACAATTTTTAGTGTAGCAGTGTTTAGGTGTATGAAATTAAATGAAATCTAAAAAACAAATGTCTGCGGAAAAGACAGGTGCATTCAATAATAAGAAAAGGTATTTAAGGTTCCTCGTCTATGTCTCTCTGGTATTTTTCTTGGCCTGCCACTATCTGGCCTTAACATCAACTTTGCCTGTGTCCCTTCCATTTCCTGATGACCACCTTAAATAGCTTTTCTCATTACTGAATGCAGCTGTCTATGAAGTTCAAGGCTTAACTAACTAATCTAACACATTTTGTGTTGCAAATAATCCATTTTGAGAAGTTACATGCATTCAAATCAGCAAATCTTATAAGGGTGCCCAATCATTTTTTCCATATTTCATTTCATTTTACACACCCAAATACTGCTACACTAAAAATCAGAAAACACCCTAGAACTCTGATGTCACTAGAAAATGAATGACATATGTATGTGACCTTTTTGTCGTGAAGACAGAGTAAATTATTATGCAACCTCAGAGGGGTAGAAATAATAGTTTAATATAAAAAGATGTCACATATTTTTTGATCAAATGATAAAATAGATCCAAGGACCCAATGCAAAGTGCTTGCATATACCTAAAGGTCTTTGTACCCCGGTTGGGAAACACTGGTCTAAGTGACCATATCTATATAATAATTAAAAAAGAAGCAAAACCATCTTACCATTTTTCTAGAGAACTGCCATTTGGATCGTCACTATTGCCAAAAAATACATAAAATAAAAAATCCATGCTGAAGCACCATTTTCTGTGGCAGCCATCTTGATTTTCAACTTTCCAGAAAGACCCCCACACTCTTCATGCACCACCATACAGTATATTTAAAGTTTCCACTCATAACTCCAATCTGTCCACTTGTGAATGCTCTCCAACATGAGCAGAACTACCCTACTGACGCCTGAAATGTTTGTGCGCTAATGCTCGGGGAGGCTGCTACGCTAGTTACCTAAGTCGGGCTAATTAACCCCCGGAGGTTTATCAGGAGCAGGGGGGGCGGCCATCTCCAACCGGCCTACTGGGCTCAATCAGGAGCGTAGACTCTACATTGTATATGGCATTAAAGTGTTGGAGTAAACACATTCTGTTGGCGGGACGGCCCTGGGGAGAGCTGCGCAAGACCGCGACGCGCACACACACACACAAGACCCAAAGAAACTGAGAAACTGAGAGAGGGAAGGAAAGGCTTTTAAATGAACTCCTCCAGGACTCACAACACAAGTGGACTCCGCAGGGCCAGTGCAGCAAAATAAGAACAAGGAATCATAGTAGAGTGAATAGAGCGGGACTTTAATTGTGTAGAATAAAGCCTGTTATGCAACGCTGGACATCTATATGCTGTCAAAAAACAAGTGCGTATCTAAGGTTGCGTTCACTGTAAGCCTTAATGCACAATTCACATTGTTTTGCATGGTTGTTCACGTTATAATTTAAATGTGCCTGCCATCAGAAGAAAGAAGAAGTAAATACGGATGCTGCTCAGGTCCAGCGTTGCCAGATCTCACTGACAGTTTCCATCCCAAAAAGAACTGAAAACCCACACAACGCAATAAACACCAGCCCAAATCATAACCACTCAATATGTTAAAACCGTTATGTTTAAGAAAGAACACAAAACTTAGCAGCAGCACAAAAAAAATGAAATAAAAAAATAAAAAATAAATAACAGGTTACCCACAAAGAGAGCAATCAGACAGGGCGTCATTGAAACCACATAAAACCTATGAAATACCAGTATGAAATGTGAGCAACCGAACATAAATCACTCATTTTAACACAAATGAACTGATGATACGAGTAGAAGGACACAGCAGTTTATTGAAATGTGTTTTTCTACTTTGCTATAAAATGACAACTATTTTGTTTGTATTTTCTCCAGAATATTTTCTAAAAACCTGCCAAATGTTGTGTACAGCAGCCCAGATTTTATAAACAAGCCTAATGTTATTAATTCCAGCCCAAGGTGTTCAAAAGAAGCTCAAATGGGCAGAAACCAGCCCAGTCTGGCAACACTGCTCAGGTCAGTGTGTATGTATCAATTTTGAAGTTGTTGTACAATCGAGAATACAGAAGAGAACAATTTTTAACTATGGTCTTTTGTGAAACATTGGTTGCTACCTAGCTTAAGGGAAATTGTCAGCATAAATATTAATTAAATTCAAAATCCTTTTTGCGTAGACTTGCTCCAGCATTGTTGTCTGCCATGCTTACAATTTGGCTCCTCCAGTGCCAAATTATGACATCTGTCACATTTTTAACAGCGTAAAAGTCAGATGAAATGCAGACTGAAGTCGCATTGCAAAACATCAGATATGTATCAGATTTAGGACTACATGTGAAAGAGGCCTGAGTCTGATTTGAAAATTACAGATTAGTCCTGTTCAGACTGTCATAAAAAAATCTGATTTGGTTGACATATGGGTAAAAAAAAAGTCTGACTTGGACCACTTTTGCCTGCAATCTGAACGTAGCCTAAATAGCCAATGTACACCGATCAGACAGAACAATATGACCACCTGCCTCAGAACCAGCATTAACTTATTTTTTCTTATTACCTACTCCATTCATTGGGCCTTTTTGATTTTGCTGGCTGTGCTGGCAGTCAATTTATTCAAATGTGATGCCATCATCTATGGAGCATGTGGTGGCAGAGTGGTTAGCACTCATACCTTGGAGCAAGAAGGTTCTGGTGAGAGAGGTGGCTAGCCTCTGACAATCTTTCAACATGTGTTTCTTGTGTCACTGTTGGTTCTTTCTAAACACTAGCTTGCTCCAATTCAAAAACATGCAGCAAATACAGGTGGAAATGAGACTTTAAACTCCCCATTGGGAATAAATATGTGAATAGTTGTCTGTAAGTTTACATGCACAACTATGCTCAGAGCTCACTCAAAACATATGACTGGGACACTTTCTGATGGTGTGGGTGCACTCACCAGAAGCACACAAAAAGCTTTTCGAAGCTTAGATTGCTCTTCTGGTGTCAGGAGCCCCCCTTCTTGTCACTGACGAGGGGTGGGATGTTGAAAACATGACTACTGTGCCTGGACCTATTCCTCTTGAGTGTTTGGTAAATGTTGTTCGGTGATTGGCCATAACTTCTGCAATGTCACTCCATATTTCTCTATATATAGTCTAATAATATATAACTGATATATAACTGACTTAAGTTCAGCTCAAAACTACGCAGAAGTTGCTTGATTTGCATTGCTCAGCACGTTCACATCAATTGTTGCTGTGTACAGAGGAAATGAATGGTTGCCAGTCGCTGCAGCTGCTCATGCAACTCATGTGGCTTTTTGCTTTTAGTGTGAGTCCACCCTAAAGCTTATTCAACAACGCTGTGCTTAACATTAAAACTTTTAGCCAGTTAGGTAGCTTAAGTTTATTAACTATCAAACCAGGACCTAGAGACCTTTGACCTTACCAGTCAAAACACCAGTGAAATAAACATATACTCTTGATACAAAGCTTTTGCGATCAAGTTACAGTTGCATATGAGCACTGCTATGTGAAGCATGCCCATTGCAGCTTGGTAGCATTAGTACATAAAGAAAGAGCCAGGCTATGAATCACATTATTGGTATTCTAGTTTGAAAATTTATGTTTACAAATTTTGGAAAGTGTTTCGTCATATCTTTATCCACAGATTTTACCTCTTGACATACACGCACCAAATAAACTTTTTTTTATTTTTTATTTTTAACCTTATTTTGGAAGTTTACTGTGTGCAGGCCATAATCAGCCTAATTATGGTGTCACATTTTTTTTCAACTCAATCAACCATTTTGATGTATCTAAAGCTGCACCCCATTTGATCAATGGTTCAAAAATCCTCTGAAGAAAGTTCATCTATTTACTGAGATAAACAGGACGCTCACACACAGTTAATTAGAAATAGGAGTATTTTTTTTTTATTTTTTTTTTTCCTCCAAGTCATTAAAATTGATTCGACATTGGATTTGTATTTTTGCATATCTACACTCTGGCAAAGTTGATTATGCAGAATGAAGGTGACTGATGAAATAAATAAATGAATAATATCCACTGATGAAAAGGCCTTTTGAGTTCATCTGGCTAAGTAATGATTTCGACTCAAATCAGCACTCAGAGACATTTGTAATTCCATACAAGGTCTCGAACTCAGATAACCCCTGACTTCTGTTATGGTTCTGAAAAATTATGGGACCCACTGACGGAAAAAAAAGAATGAGAGTCTGGGGAGGGGAGGGTGTGTCCATAGAACTAAAATATATCAAGATGTATGGTATAGGTATGGCTTGTTAGAGGGGTGTTTCAATTCAAAGCTACTGCTGGAGAAAGAACGTTGAAAATGTTCTCAATGGTGGAGCTAAAGACACATTTCTATCATTTTTAACACACTTTTTTACATTTTATTTCCATCAATTGTGTCTAGTTTTTTTTGAAAGAATGTATTGCTACAGCCACAGTGGCGTAACTTGGTAATGAAGGGCCCTAGTGCATGTTTTAAGAATGGGCTAGGCTACATTAAGATCATGCATTAGATGTCTATAATAATTTAACATAATTTCAGCTGTTTTATTGGAGTTTATTGCAAAAACAAATGCTACATGTGTGAAGGTTTTGTTTTACATTTTAGTTTTTAATAATCTTGATTTTTTTTTTTTTTTTTTTACCTTGTCTTATATTTTGTTTTGGTAATTACATCAAAAGTATGTTTCAAATGTACCACACTGGACATTTTGAATACTGTTTAAACATGTGTAAGTCATTTTGCAGGTCTTGGAAATTTAGTTTGGGAAAAGTCATGGAAAATTCTTAGTAAAAAAGTGTATAAAACCCTGGTCTTCATGAGAGTGTGACACATCCCCATTAGCCATAAAAACAAGTCAGTTGTTCAAGTTGTTCTTCCCGGCAGAGCAGCCAAAAAGCAGAAGAAACCTTTGTGTGGATATGAGGAGGAGTAAACAAGAGTCAAGCCAAGCCACAGGAGTCAACTAGACATATGAGTTTTTAGTATAGTGCTTGACTCCGAAATGTAGAGGAAGCTCTATTGAGAAAAAAGTGTCAAAAACAGCAAAGAAAATGAGTAAAGTTCCATAGTTCTGCTTAAATCAAACAGAGGAGGCTTTTTTTTTCCTTTTGTGCCTATAGAAACGGTCTGCATTTAAGTACTAATCTCCATTGACTTTAAATAAGATGGCTAAGGTTTGCCATCTTTATTTCCTTGATTAAATAACAGAACATAAAATTCTGGTAAAACCAACATTTTCACTCTCCTGTGGCGAGTTAAAGCGGAACCATGCACCTTAATGAAACTTTTTTTGGAGCCAGTGTAATGAATAAATAAGCTTCTGCAGAGTGAATAAAACCCCCTTCATCTCCCCCTGGCGTATCTTGACAAAAAAGAGCCTTACAGGAATGGGGGAAGTGACCCAGTGTCCCTGAAATCTCAGGTCCCGCGAGAAAGCAACTTGTCCTGGTGAGCCCTAACAACAAAACAGCTATTCTATTTCTTCTTCATGGCAGAGCGGCTTAAAAGGCAGAGGAAACATTTGCACAAATACAAGCAGAAGTAAACATAAGATTGTGCTTAATCTAGAATTTTTTGAAGTTGTATAAAAATGCAGGGTCTTTATCTTAAGGTTTTTTGGAACATCTTTCAAAAGACAAAAACGACAAACAGATGCTTTCTCAAGTGACATAAATTCTGTCACATAATCAAAGCAATTGCACGTGGCTTAGAATGACAGGCTTAACAATCCCTTTCAATCATTCTGACAAGGGAGCAAACTAGAAACATGTTTGGTTGACAAAAATGACTGGTTGTTGAAAATACGGTTGTACAAAATAACTTTCAGAGAATAGTGAACAGATGTGGCATCATGTCGTTTGCCAAAGTAAAGTTATTAAAGTAGGATTTGCAGTGTTTGGTGGATAAACCCTGAGCGCACACTGACAATTAAATTCTGCCATTGCTCCTCTAGGCCTTTAGCTTATGTAGTAATAATTGCTACTGTAAATAAAACAGCTAAGTATTGCTAATGCTTTCTGGACCAGTGTTTCTCAAACTGTGGTACCGGTTACCATTGATGTTCAGAGGTCTCTTCTAGTGGCTCTTAGGAGTCTCTTGCAGTTTACGTTCTGATTTAGCTGAAATAGAGCTTGATTGAGTAATGAGTTGTTTGGTTTCTCCAATATACTGTTCATTGCAGATGGAGTACACCAGTGTTTCCCAACCAGGGGTAAGGGGAACCCTAGGGGTACGTGAGCACATTGCAGGGAGTACATGGAGTTAAAGGATCATTTGTAGTGCATTTGTATATTTGTCTTTGAAAGACTAAACTTAACCTAAACCAAGGGACTGCAACACTATAGAAGAAGTAAACCAGGACTAAACCAGGTCTAAACCAGGATTAAACCAGGATTAAACCAGGTCTAAAACCAGAACTACACCAGGAATAAACTAGGACAAAACTAGGAACAAAGCGGGTCTAAACCTAGCCTAAATCAGGACTTAAAATGGTCTAATCCCTGGACTACACCAAACACTAAAGAGGTACTAAACCAGGTCTAAAACCAGGCCTAAACTAGGACTAAACCAGGTCTGAAACCAGAACTCAACCAGGAAAAAAAATGGTCTAAAACTAGAACTAAACTTGGAACAAACCAAGCCTATAAACCCAGTCTAAACCAGGACTAAACCATGATTAAGCCAGGTCCAAATCAGGCCTAAAGCAGGTCCTGAGGGTATCAAAAAGCTTTATTTATAGGTATGTACTTTGTCTTTAGGGACCAATTTTATTCTGAGCGTGTTAAAGGTACTGTAAGCAGCATGAAAACAATGGTCTCTTTTCTGATTGGACGATCAGCAATGCAGTTTTAGAACCAAAACAAAAATGTAAAGAACAACAACTTGGCCTTTATGTAAACCATATCTTCAATCATTAATAACTCAACTGTACCACTTTTATCAACATAATTAATTATGACCTTTTAACAGGTTTTAAATGAACTGGGATGTTATGTTGACCATCATGTAAGCATGCTATACCTTGTTGACTTCATAGTTGAAATAAAGCTGTTGATTGCAGATGCCTGTAGTTCAAATAGTGCAACTTTCAGTGTTGCAACTGTCTTCCGATTTTCAGCTCAAGTCATTAACCACATACACACAATACGGTAACTCTTGGCACTATCACTAACAAGCAAAACACGTGTTTAGCTCCATACATTACACACTCCAAATATAGCTGTGGCGCTAATCGCTAACAGTTTAAAGCAGCACTGCAGAGAAAAGCCATAGCAAATTTACTAACAGCAGCTCAGTTCCAACCTGATTTCATGGCTTTACAGTATGGGCAATGTTTTATTACTGTGCACAAAAGGAGACATTATCTTCTACACCGACACGTTCTGTATCTTAAAGCTACAGCTGCCCATTTATCAGATCCTCCACTGTTTTATGTGAATCATATCAGATGAGATTAGTCATACCATATTCCAAAAGTGTTAAGTATAATATGGCTCCTATCTCTGCAGCACTGTTCCCAAAATGGTCTCAATGTTCTCTTAAAATGTAATAGTATACTCAGAGATAGCATGAGTTCAGTAAGTTGTTCCTGGGCGCACAGTCTCTAAAAAATGTGTGGCTTTATCTGTGCATTGTACTGAAAAATATAACTTCATCATGTCCATACTATGATTTCTTGTCTGTGTTTAAAGTATTTCAAATGTTTAATTTTAATTGTGTCTTATTTTTTTTAAGATAAGACCATTTGTGACCTCTATGTTCAGCCATTTCCATTCATTCTTTCATCTTCCATTTGTTCTTATTAGGGTCACAGGAACTGGAGCCTATCCCAGTAACTTTGGGCCATAAGCGGGGCATACCCTGGATAGTGGCCAGCTAGTAGGAACAAGCTGTTTGGTGCTCACAGAAAGGCAGTCCCAGAGACTACAGGATTACTCAAACATGCAATACTGGAACACAGTATCCTACACTGAACAGCTATGTGTCATTTTATTCTGCAGATTATTTCTGCAGAATCTAATCTTAAAATTTGTTTCTAATCCATTATGGAAAACATGCAAGTGATTACATCTGAGTAAGTTATTGTCAACAAACTAGTGTACTCTTTGTGCCAGCCCAAGCCTCAGTAAATGGAGAGGGTTATGTCAGGAAGGGCATCCAGCATAAAACTCATGCCTAATCAATCTGCAAACAAGGAGAGGTCAGAAGAACAGCACAAAATCTAAACTTAAACCAGAAAATCACCCAAACACAAAAGCTTGTTCAGCTTAAAGATGTTGTGGCAGGACACTATAGAGACTCATCTCACACACAAATGTACACTTTTAGTCTGAAAGTATTAGGCAAGGGAGCAGTTGTCTTGTACTGCAAAAATGTTGCTATGCTGTTCTTGTTGGAAGTTTCGATGCAAAATAAAGCAGAGACTCAAATAGCACCTCATCTCATTTGTGAACCTCAACAACATAAACATTTTCTTTCAATAAATATTTGTTTGTAGTAGTCTTTTGACATATTCTTACATGTGCATATTGTATATTCATTTATAAATCAGTGACTATAGATCTGTTTGTGTTAAAATCAATAACATTACACCTTTATTATACAGATAAAATGATGACATCTGATACCGGTCCTTATAAAAGTCTAGATGAATTATCTTGATTCTCCAGAGGCATTTGTCATCTGTTCTTTGCCAAAAGCCTGTGCTGCTCCATTTTCTAATCCCTTAAAGGTGTTCTTTGGCTGACAACATACTTGGCAGGTCACTTTTCTTTCTTCTATTAGTTTTGGCGGCGTCTGTTGGATTGTTATCACACCAACATCTCATCCATGTGCCAAACCTCTGGAAATGAGAGACATCTTCTCCACGGGGGATCAGAAGAGATGGGCTGGTTTGGCTCAGCGTCTTTTATACAATTATTGAGGCTTTTAAGAGCCAGTGAATTGTTTTTTGATGCACATATGCGATGTGTTGTAGTATACATGGTTTTACATTGGTGCAGGTTTTACAAAACATTTCCGATTGAGTTTTTTGATATTCGCCGTGCATCGAGTGAATGGTTTTACTTGAGGGCTATTTTTATTTTTTTTTCTACAGACTATATACTCTCTACTTTTTAACCATTTGTATGTTTTTAATTATATTTCTTGGAAACTAGGTTAATACTTCAAAGCCATTGCCTAAGGATTCTGTCAAACTAAATGTGTGAACAGCTGTAGATACAAAATAACAGGTTTGCGTGTCAGAAAGTGGCTTTTTTCCCCCCATACAATTCCATAATTCGTCATATAAAACGTATTTGGTTTTTTTTTGTTTTTTGTTTTTTATCTTTTTGCCTCCGGAACTTATATTATTTTTTGTAAACAAAATATATTAGCTACAGGTGTCATTCAAACATTATTTTCCCCTTCCCCTATAAAGGTAGCAAGAAGCAAAAACAAGAAATAAGATACAATAAAGTGCAGGTCTTGTCAGTGGAAATTAGATTGCTGTCAGCTCTGAGAGCGGCTGATAAATGCCTCTGTCACAGAACAACAGGATTCTGAGGCAGCGCAAAAAATAACACTTTCATTCAGCACACATCTGCAGCTTCTTCTGAGAGCACATGTCTACAACCACAAACACAATCTAAAACCACAACCAAATCACGACCTGGCCTTCTGTTCGTCCTGATCACTTAATGTTTGGTTGCATTTATTTTTAAGTTTGTATATTACAATACCCTCACTTTATGTGTGGCTTTTTAATTATAAAAGTGTCTGTGTAAAGGGTTGTTGGTGCCACTTGTTTGTGAACTGTAAAAAACACAAATTTTACCTCTTCTCAACAGGAGAAGAGGTAAACAATCAAAAACATTTGATTTTATAGTGTTATGGCAGTGCAATCAAAAAATGTTATAATGGAAGTCAATGGGGCAAAAATGTCCCTAGGAGCATGTGAGGAAGAAAAAAATAAATCTTATACTACACAAAAACTAAAACATCATCACATTCAAGTGTTGTTATTAATGTTTCACATATTCAAGACTGTGATAAGGGGTAAAAAAAAAAAAAAAAAAAATAATAATAATAAGAATAAAAATAAAAATCTGCACAATCACTTTTTATATGGAAACATGTCATTTAGAGTCTTTTTTTTCCCATAAACAACAAAACAATCTATTATATTTATATAGTAGATGAAATGAGGATTCACAGGAGCACATAAAGGTAGTAATCTTCCCCTTAATGTGTTAAAGACCTACAGACAATTTTAAAATCATATTTCCAAATTGTATGTCAAATTAAGGTTTGTCAACAAAAAACAAATTTTCTCAAATACAGTGGAAGTTATGGCCAAATAGAGTGAAAAATGAGTCTTGGTGGCTACTTCCCAGATTTTACCTTGTGTAGCCTCTAGACTTCCCATGCAATTTGTAAATTCACAAACTCACTAAAATCGTGTCCTGCTCGGGGCAATGCTTTTGCATCTGACCCATGGTGGTATAAACCAATAGTGTGGCAGTGCTGACAATTAGGTGTGTTTTGATGACAAAGCAACTATTAGTAAGGTTACCACAATCTTGTTCTAAATTAGCCACTTTCATTCTTGAATCGGATAGAAACAGTTATAATCAATATGTACTGTATCACTGCAAAACATAACATTACACCCCTACTTTGTACTAATAAACAGATTTTTAAGGTTTTATTTGACACTTTTTTGAAGAATCATCAACATGTATGAGTCATGGCGGTACTCAAGATATGACAAAAAGCCCAGGGGTTAAACCTAGAATGAAAATGTCCAAAATCTGCACTAAACAGCACCAAAAAATATACTTTCTAAATGTTGTGTCATCAGTTATATATAACTGGGACAACACCAGCTTTTCAAATCATCTTGATAACATTATAATCACTAATTTGCCGTGACTCATACACTCGTACATTACACTCCAGGTCTTCCAGGACACATGGGAACCTGCTGTAATCACATGAAGCGGGTAATTAGTCCTGAAAACCCCAGTCACCCTTTGTGCGAAAAGATGACAAAGAACCCGAGCATCATTGGATAATAAAAGCGGCTATTAAAATGCAAATGCTGTTGAGAATCACGGAGGAGCTGCCTGATCCCCAAAGCTGAGGGGAGACAGAGTTCGGAGCAGGTTTTAGAGAGCCCAGAGGCGCCTTCAGAAACACGTCTTCATCTCCATCCATCGATAGACTTATATCAGCTGTCGATAAGGGCTTATATATGTGTGTTATTGGCTTTTGGAACGTCTGGACTTTAGTTATCACAGTGTTCTTCACAGCTTTGTTTGACGGGCTATGGATGATCTATAGTTCAGCTTCTGTCACTCCCTGAAATCGATGACGGCTTGTGTAAAACAAATCAATCTGGAAACATAGTGACGCAAGAAACCTGTAATTACTGACATCTGAGATTAGATTGTTTTCCTTTTCATGTCTGCAGTAGTGGGATCTTAGGAAAATAGACTAAAGAGAATTTGATTAGTGTGAGTGACCACTGCAGCATCAAAAAGCAGTGGTATTGAATCAGGAGGACTAGAGTAGCAGAAGACCACACCAGATGCCACTTCTGTTGAAAACTGCAATTTACAACTGGACAATAGAAAATCAGAAAAATCTTGGCTGGTCTTGATTTCTGCTCTTTTCCTATTCTGTACAAAGAAGTTACTCTAGTATCCCTTCGCTTAAATTTCATTTCTATGGAGGGAACAATCACAGGCGGAGTAACCAATCAGAAAAACAAAGGGCAGGACATAAGCAGTGCTTATGACCCAAACAAACATGGCGGGTTTTGCCAGAAAACACCAGAATATGGTGTATTATGAGCAACTCTGTACTTACTTCAGGGACAGCAGCAGAAGCCAGTTGTACAAAGAGTTGTGGAAAAAGTGGGTTTGTTTGAATGTGGTCATTACGTCGGACGTCAAGGGGACTTTACTGTTGTTAACATGGAAACAGGACGAAGAAAGAAAAAAAAAAAAAACAGAGGACTGAACAACAATGAGGACTTCAGCAGAATCAACAGGTGATGAAGGAAAGCACTAAATGTTAATCAGGTCAAATAAATGATTAAATTAGCTCGGTACCCAGTGCTACCTTGGTTAGCATCTGTATTTGAAAAAAAAAATGCTGCAGATAAACAGCTGTGATAGGCCAGTTCCAAATTGACCGCAGAGAAATGCTTTGCTGCGAGTGAGGAACCAGACTGTCCTGCTTTCCAAAAGAAAGTAGAAGTGGCTGGGTGTGCTTTCTAGTGCCCGTGCATGCGTACACAGTACGTTTCTGTAGCCCATTGTTTGCCTTGTTGTAGCTCGCCAGCCTGGCTTTGAAATGCAAAATGGCTGAGAAAAACCGAGAACCAGGTGGTCGCAAATAGGAACACTGCTTCTGAGGTGTATGAGAAGAGGAGAAGTACTGTAGAAGAGTAAAGTAAAGCCCATGTGGTTCTTGATGATTCTTTTAAACAATGCCGTGTGCTGAAGGAACAGAGAGTACTTTAGATTGATGCATTGGTTGTCAAGTTTCTGCTGGACAGCTAACTTTATCTTATTGTTTTGTGAAAATAAGTCTTCTTTTGTAACTATTTGAACTTTTAAACTTATATTGTGAGTCTCAGCTGGTGTTGGTTGTAAACAAATGCTCATGTTCCAGCGCTTGTGCACATAGCTGTGGAGGACCTCCCTGGAAAGGAACAGTTGCTTTCATACTGTACACTAGTGGTTCCCAACCTTTTTTGTGTTATGTAACCCCAAAGCTTTTTGTCATACCATGTCAAACCTTTTGTTTATTTACATGTTTATTTTTTTAAATGTGGTCATAGAGTAGTCATCTATGTTCATTAGAACACATACCTTTTATACCTACTGTATTGTAAAAGCTCCTCCATTTTTTGCTTTGAAAGTTGAATTCAAGATACCAATAAAATCCTTTTAAAATAACAATAGATATAAAATTTATATAATTTATATATAATATAAACTTTACATTTACTTATTTTTACTATATTTTTCACCTAAAAAACAAAAGAATTATAATAAATTGACAAGAAAACATTATTAACCATTTAAATAACTACCCTTTGAAACCAGCTTTATAACAGGCCTATTCAAAGATATTTCTAGTAGTTTCACCACATTTTAATCAATCAATTAATTAATCAGTTGTCAAAGAGACACTTGAGTTTGTTTTTCAGAAACTTCATTTGTTAGATATAAAAATATCACAAATAAAAATACCTCGTGTAAAGTGTGTGCATACCCCTAGGGGTCCCTGTACCCCTGGTGGTGAAACACTGCTGTACACTGTTCAACCCACACTAATATCAGTCCCATACTACAACATTATTACCCCATCTGTCCCCATCTAATATTGAACGCTGTCATGCACAAATATTAGTTGCTTGGGACAAACGTGCACACTGCAGTTTCCATAGTAACAGAGGTTACAGGTCTCAGTCCACATGAAACCCAGGGTTCCCATTCATTAAAATCTCAGACTGTTGTATTTCCTTCAGACGTAAATACCATATAATTATAGCCAGCTTTTGTATAGAATTAAGCAAACAACAGAGTATTAGTGGTGGCCTTTGTGGAGGAGTTGCACTTCTGAGAAAAAAAAAATCCAAACATGTCGACCTCAGCTAAGAACAGAGAGCAAGAATACCGCTTTGTATTATTTCCTGCATGGTTCCCTCAAGTAATAGCAGTACCTGGGAAGACAAATTGTTGTAATTGTGAGAATTTCATATAAGTTGCACAGTAGAATGAGGTAGAAAAATATAGTTCAGTGAACAATAGGACAGAAGTCATTAACAGAGTATTACTGTAAGCACAAGGTTGTTTTTTTTTTTGTTTGTTTTTTTTTCTATCAGTGGTTTATTTTGATGACTGGATCTGATGAAGTGTCTTGTGATTAAACAGAACAAGATAACACAAATATTAGCAAAACACGGTGCTTGAGGTGCAGTTAGCGCACATTGGCATTTACGTGATTAGTCAACGTTGAAATTATCAAGCAGCCGCAGCCTGAGAACATGGCTCGCCTTCAAACATCCTTCCCCCTTCAATTTAACGCCATGTTGCTCTCGTCCCGTTTTAACCATTTGCTCCGGATGAGGGCGAGATGCAGGCCGAGCCGCCGCGATGGGTGACCGCTGCCTCCCGCCAGGATCTGCTTAGCTGCTGTGTAATTAAGCCGAACCAGGCTCAGATTCCTGGAGTGAGTGGTGGATAGTAGTTTTTATTTATTTTTTTCAGATTTTTTATCATATAAGAACAGTAATTATCATGCTCAGTTTGGGAGTTTTTGTGGTTATGTGCACAAATTACCACATAGTTGAGCTATGGTTGGACAAAGTGCTCCAAGCTCTTGATATACAGGTTGGCTCACTTTGATGCGAGCTAGGTTTTTCACTTGTTTGGTTGACATAGAAACACCTAAAAAGAGAAAGATAGTGTGCCATGTGATTATGGATTTAATCTCTTTGTTGCATTAAATAACTTTTTAAAAAAATAACAGCTTGTGTGGGGGCATTGTGGCAGAGCCCTTGCTTTTGCCTCCCAGCAAGGACATTGTGAGATTGATCTTTGGGTAAGCCATCACACAATCTTTCTTGATCGACTCTGCATATCCTCCCTATGTTACCGTTTGTTCCCTGTGGGTACAATGGCATCCTCTCACCGTCCAAAGACATGCATGTGTTAGGTGAATTGGTGACTCTAAATTGTCCCAAGTGAATGTGAGAAAGAACAGTTGTCTCTTATATGTCTCTGTCTGCTCTGCTATTAACTGCCCACTGTCCAGGGTGTAACTCACCTAAGGCCCATAGTTACTGGGAGAGGCTCCAGTACCCAGGAATAGGTAGAAGATGAATTAATGAATATTAAATGACAGCTTGTGTGAAATAAATCAATTCAACCACAAACTGACTTAACCAAATTAGTTTAAACTAGTCATTTGGACTAAATACAGACACTTGCAGCAAAAGGTTCATTTGAATTTGCTGTTGTTTGTCATAAATCTATTGTAGAGTAGTAACTGATTATTTATGTTAGTTTTAACCTGCAACCTATTTTAAAGTTACCAAACCAAATGATTCAGAGTGGCATTTTGTGTTATTGGTTGTCACAAACATCTATAAAATTTGCACGTTTAATTTGGTATAGTTTTTATGTCAGATGACCTTCCTGACTTAGCCCTCTCCATGGGCTTGGAACTGGCATTACACTGGCTTATGACCCCTTGTGGCTGGATTATAATTAAAAATAAAGTATTTCCTTATCATTGTAGATTTAGCTGCTACAGTGTGCTGTTACCTTGGCTTTACAAAATTTAGCAGTACTGTAATGCTGTATATTGTAGTGTAACGTAATAATAAAAATGTAATAATGTAGGTAATACAACCAAGCAACATGTGCATAAGTCTTGCATTTGCAGACCACAACAAATTTATCAGTGTTATCTAACTGCCGTAAAATGACCAGAACAGTTTCAGGTACAAGACTGTAATTTCACTTTATTGCGTAATGAGAGTGGAAGCACACAGTAGTTATCTTGTCATTACAAATTATTTTAGCAACTAAATTACCTGTGGTATAAAGTACAGACAATGCCACATTCACGCTGGACATAAAATGCCCGGCTTAGCTTTGGTTTAATTAAATCAGACCAGCCTGACCCATGTGGGGACTGGACACTAGGGGATCTGAGATTGAAAATAGCAGTATAAATGTGACTTGTATTTGGATCTTGGGATGTCATGGCTGATTAACAACAGTGGGATTACCCTCAGTGCTTATACAGGCCTACTCCGTACTCTGTACTCTCCCAGGACCTGGACCTCTCTCCTCTCTCAGCTCCTATGGTTCTTAATTAGGCCCCACAGTTAAACCATTCTCTCTGCTTCCAAGAGTCTTACTAACAGATGCCCAGTCCACTGATTAGAACAGACTTTAGGCTTGTTTTTGTAGAGCTCAGTATATACAGTAATAAGATGTTTGAAGGATTCAGAAAACGAGTTTCTTAAGCTTTACACTGGAGTGATACGGCTCAAGTTCAAAGGCTACTGTAAATTTCCATTGCCAAAAGTTTCTGGTCTATATTGACCGTCGAGCAACCATTGATGTCTGCTATTATTCAAAATGCATTGTGGGAAATTTTAAGTGTTCTACTTTTTATCCACTAGACCACTGTTTCCCAACCAGGGGTACAGGGACCACTGGGGGTACATAAGCACATCACAAAGAGTACTTGGAATTATTTCATAATCTATTTCAAAGGTGATTGGAAATATATTTGCAGTTTGCGATCATGGCATGGAGGCTTAGTGGTTAGAACTCTCACCTGGGTGCTCCAGTTTCCCCCATCAACCTCAAAATATTCACAACAGGCTGATCGTCCCGGCTAGGTACTCCTGACCAGGATCCTGGCTCAAGATCTGGAGAGGGGCCCCCAGGCGCTGCACTGGGGCTACCCACTGATCCTGACAGTTTGCCCCAGTGGCATTTAACGATGGGTCAAATGTTGAGAACAAATTTCCCTACAGGGACAATAAAGTATACCTTAACCTCATATTAAACCATTGAAACTTATGAAAGGCAAGCTTAAATGTCTTATTGACAAAAAGGTGAAACTGTTAAAGCATTAGTTAGTTAAATATATTTATTTGTATATTTTCTTCTTCTTCTTCTTCTTCTTCTTCTTCTTCTTCTTCTTCTTATTATTATTATTATTATTATTATTATATTTTTAAGTTTATTTTGAACCTAAATATACTATAAAGTAAGAATTTATATTTTTACAGATTTTTTTTGTCCTGAAAAATAAAAAAAATAAAGAAAAATGCACAAAAATGTGTATTTGCTACATTTTTTGGTATGACTACTTTTTGAAGAATCATCCACACATATGAGTGAGGGATACGCAGGCTAGGACAAAAAGCCTAGGGGGTACACAAGACAAGACACTAGAGGTGCCATTCAGATGCTTCAGTCTGCATTCTGCTTGTTCTGTATCTACCTGTGTGTGCAATAATTTATTAAAGATTTCACAACAGCTATGCATATTTCACTAAATCTGCCTCCCCCATGGATCTCTGCCTACAGTTCTTTCAAGCCACATCAAACTCTAGATTTCACCCGCGCAATCCCTGCCAGGATCCCAACCGGATATTGAATCTGAAATAATTTTAGTGTGCAGTAGTGTTTTCCCCTCCATTAACATTCGTCTCATCTATCATGTCTATGCCTATACGTCTGCCTGTTATTGTCAGAGACTTGATCCCAAAACAAAATGGATGCGCTTGATATGCTTTCGTATTCTGACGCATTTTCCCGCGGTGGAAGATAAATAGTCCAGATATGTTTGTGCTGGTACAAGCGTTTTGTGGGGCGGCTGCATTTGTCAAGCCGCCGCTGACAGCGCGTGGTGCGCGTGTGGAGTCCTCATGGATCACCACAATGCCGGGCGGCAAGCTCACACAGGGGTAGGGAGGGCTTTTTTTAAATGGAGATGCCACTCTTGCATGGATCTAAATGCAGTGCCAGACCACAACATACTGTATTATATGTGTTATTGGCTGTGGTGTGTGTTTGTGGAGGGGATGTCATACCCGCTGTTTACGTCCACAAATAAAAAGAACATAGCCGCGGGTGAGTTATGGAGTGTCAGCATATTGTTTTCTCCCATGAATTTGTAGGGAATATGAATCTAGCCTTGGTTCTTTTCCCATTACTTCCTGCTTGGAAAGTAAGACCGGCCATTTTAAGATTAAGACAATAGAAAATAGCCGCATTACTGAGAACCAGAACAAAATCTAGGCTTTATTATCAAGGATTTTATTAGATGAGAAGGTTTAGCATGTGACAGCAAGCTTTGGCCAATCACACATTTGCATACAAGAGAATATGCTCTCATTCAAGTAAAGGAAACTCCCATTGGATGTTGGCCCACACAGTCAACGGTGAGTTAACAGCAATGGACAATCCTGCTGTGAAATTAGCTTATCTGGAGCTATTTACAGTATCAGTTTGTAAAAATAAATATAGGGAAAAGAGAAGCAAGGTGAAACATGACATTTTCTTGTGTTATGGAAATGGTTAAGATGGACTTTTTTATAAATTACTAAAAGGATGCAGGTTGTGATGGTTGGAAGCTAGAGCACAGTGGCAGAGTGGTTAGCGCTCCTAACACCAAGTTGCTTGTGGATTTGTCTACGTCAGCCATTCCCAAATTCTTGTGTCATAGTCCCCTTAAAAATGTAACCCGCAACAACAACAACAAAACATTACAAAAACTCATATTGCTGGCTAAAATATGCTTCACAGTAATATTTTAAAGAAATGTACTTAATTATGGGAACCACTAGTCTACATCAACAGGCAAATTAGCAACTGTAACTTCATGTGTTCAATGGTTTTGTTGTGGTAGCTTTGCATTTTATTTTGACAATAAAGATGATGATATCCAGCATGTACCCTGCCTCATTTTTAAGTCAGCCAAATCCTTGAGACAGGATGAGTTGTGAAAAATGAGAAAATGAACAACTTTGTTTCTACTACAACAAAAGATTTGACTGATTATCAAGGCATCAATATTTGCTAAAGCAGGGAAGTAGCATTTCTACTTAGGCCAGTAGAAGCAAATGATAGTTGCTTTGGGAAATTTCCGAATAAGTATTTCTATACACAGTAGGTAGTTTATCTTGCAAGGTGACACATATGATGTCAAAATTTGGGGGGGGGGGGTCAAAACAGGGGTCCAAATTTCTACTCAGTGACTCTCAGAATTCACATATTTAAAGGAGAGTCACCTTTCCATAAGTATTTCCTGTTTTGTCACTAAAAATATTCTATATTTATTGAAAATGTCATATTTTGGGGAGCTATTGCACTACATCTACTGAAAACAGTAATAGGTCCTCTTTCCCCCTGCTGGCCACGCCCACTTCACTATGTCAGCCCAAACCGGCGCTGCAAACACTGGCAAGCATTAGTAACTTAGAATGGTAAGAGTGCAGCTGCCTTATGCGCTGCTAAGCCTTCCTCTGAGTAAAGCCCTCTACAGACAGTGCTTCCTCCTGATCATTCTTTTGTTTTCGATGAGGACACATTATAAGATGGTAAAAAGCTCAGAAAAGTTGAGTGAGTTAGCATAATAGGTTCCATGTAGAGGAAAACGTATGGTATTTGCAGCCAGGCTGGACCAGAACACAACTTTCAAACCAAGCTTTGTCATGCAATATAATGTGTATTTCTATGGAGCATTAACATTGCATCATAAACTTTTCTTTTGCACCTATTCTATTCCTCCATAACATTCTTGGGCCCATTAGACGTGAGCTGGTGAATGTCTGCGCTCGGTAATAGATCTCGCTGAAGTGAAATTATGTCATTGCAAAGTGGAATTCAATGAAATGTGGCCCGTTATATTCCCGTCCATTTGTGACCTCCTCATTTATTCGTCCAATTTAAACCTCCGCCTTTGACATGAGGGAAATGTGCAGGTAGCAATTACGCGGCTCTCCTAAAATTATTTTTTCACAGCTGTGTGAGTATTTAAACCTAACCTGGTCTCCTGCTGCGGCGTACGTAGAATGAGTAAAAATGGACAAAAGTCTGAATGTGGTCATTGTACATTAGTCATATTGGGGATTACCATTCTTGGACATTAGCCATTAACAAAATATGAAGTAGTTTTAGTGAGCTAAATTTTGTGCTGGTCAAATGTAAGATTTTATTACAGATCTTTATCCTGTGGGGATCAGTAGAGTAATGCATTTTTTACCACTTAATATTTTGTCCAATTGGAAGCAAAGTATTTAGAGACATTTTTCCTGTTTAAGAGATTGATATTATTTGCATTTTAACATCTCAAAAGAAAATAGAAAAAGTGCTTAAAAAACAGCTAAACCACACTTAAAACATGTAAATGCAATTTTTATTGTAAATATTGTGGGATAATGTGACCATGTGGTTATGTACTTACAAAACTTATACAATTTATGTGTGCCGGATAGGCCTGGGTACCATTAAACAATACCTTTGTGGCATATGAAACAAATAAATAACAGAAAAAAAATCATACAAACTTCTAACTACTAAAGAATTATGCTCCAAAAATTGGTCTTTTATTCAATATTATTGTGTTTTATGATTGTAGAAGATAAATTACCACACTATAGGTATCAGAAAAAGTATTGCTTAAGTATCGAAAAACCAGGAATCATACTGATATTGAAAAAATCTGAATGTACCCAACCCTAGTGGTGGAAAACACTTTCAGGCTTTTTGAAATAGTTTTGGCCACCTTTGCATTAGTATTACATGTTTTATAACTTAAAATAATGTATATGTATGGAAAACGTCTTTTAGCTATTCGAGCTATTACTTTGATTTTCCAGAGAACGCTTGGATTAGGTGTCTGATGCCCCCTGCTGGCAACAGTGCAGAATGGACAGAGCATAAAATGACTATTTAGTGCAACTATTAGTAACATGACAGTAACAGCTGAATGCTTCGTAATGGAGCAAATTTAGGCATGGTGTATGGGATTTAGAACACGCAGGAACACTTCTTGGTTTCACATATCTATGTAGAGCTGTGGGACCGAGTGTTTACAGCTCTGGAGAAGGGGACGGCCTCAGCATACAGAATTACTCAAAGATGTGTGACTGAAACAAAATACAAAGGCCCTAATAATGATATTTATATACATTGTGGATAGTAATTACAATGGGGGAAAATAAACAAACAAACAAACAAACAAAAAACATGTTTGTAGTTAGCACGGTTAACATTTTTCCTCACAGATAGTCTTGTGATTGACTCCCATGAGATTTTCTTTGTCAAGTCTGCATGTCCTCGAGTCTTTCCCAAGGACTCCAGGTTCCTTTTACCATCCAAAAGACATGCATTTTTTTAATCTAAAATTGTTTTTGTGGCTGTGTCAGTAGATGCTTGTCTGTTAGTCTTGGAATTATTCAGGAGTACCCAGTCTCCAACCTAAAACAGCTAATGCGTTAATTTTAAAAGTTCAAAGAAAACAAATCTATGTTTGTGAGTGTGAAGCTATTTTATACTTATTCTATGGCATGTTTTTGCTTTGATAATGAAAATCAAGATAAAAATAATCATAATACCAAATAATATAAAAAACTATAAATAAAAATATAATAAAAATATTTTTTTAAATCACAAAATTTACTATAGATTTCATGTTTTTTCATCATCATTTAAATAACTCCTCTTTGAAACCAGCTATGAAGGGTGCTATGAGTAGTATATATTTTTTATATTTCATAAAAATTACCCCATGTGTCCTGAGATATGAGGTAAACATGCTTAAATCAAATATTATTTTTACTAATAACAATGGTACAACTGATTTATTCATAATTAAAAAATAATTCTACATCACCCAAGTTGTTTTGTTTACATTTCTTGTTTTGGTTCTAAAACTGCATTGCCGATCGTCCAATCAGAAAAGAGACCATTGTTTTGATTTAGACTGCAGTACTGCTTTCAAACCAGTATGAGCACATGCTGCTTACAATACATTTAAAAACCTACAAAATATAATAGGCTTATTGAAATAATATTTTCATCAGTTTTCACCTCCTTTCCATCTGAGACATTTAAGCCTTCTTGGTTTTTAATATAGAAAGATCACAAATATTCTCCTGTCAAATAATAAAATAATTCCAAGTATAACCCTGCAAAGTGCTCTCGTACCCCTGATTGGGACACACTGGGCTACTGTACTACTTGCATGTATGTTTACATAAGGATGCAACAAATCACTACAGCACCATATACCACTATATTTCCATCCATGCTCATGCTGCGTTGATATATGGAATGCTATAGGGAACCCCCTGTGGTGAGAGAAATAGGTCAGCCATAATACGCAGCTATATTATGCCTTTACAATGCAAACAAGCTCTGTATTAAAGGCAAAACCGATAATGGGGAAGAAAAGAAAAATGGCTGTTCAAGTGAATGCAATAGGATCAGTACCAGTAATGTCCTTCTCTTCCCCAGGCCGGCACAGCACATTAATCCTTCCGGGATGGGCTCCCTTTAGAGTCATTTATTCACAGTCGGGGGGTAAAGTGTTGCGGGGTCAAAGGTCGGCAGGTGGTCATTCATACCGTCATAACCCCCGCGGCTTTTCAGTTTGCCATCACTGTACAGTCTCTCCACCTGAGCCGCGGGACGCCAGGGGTCAAGGCGCAAAGAGTTCTGCAATTTCCTGGACATTCGGATCTTGAGGGTGATGCGCCGTGTGAGCCATAACCTGTGGTGTGTTCTCGTCCAAATATGGTTGCAGTATCAGAGCAAGTACAAAGAAGATGAGTATTCGAGTTACTATCAGCCTTTGCACTAGGAAATGACCCCTGCAATGTAAATGTGCATTATTCATTCACTCCTCAGTCACACTCAGTTGTGGTGAGCTACTTCTTTAGCCACAGCTGTCCTGGGGCAGACTGACAGAGATGTGGCTGCCATTCTGAGCCTACAGCCTTTCCAACCACCACCAAACAAACAATCACACATTGATACATACAGTACGTGTCTTGCCCAAGCACAAAAAAGTAATGCAATGCCAGTAGTGGGCATCGAACTGCCAACCTACACGTTAGTGGGCAAAGGTCTCCCAAATAGTGCTACTATATAAGTTCTATTTCTACTAAGACTACTAAGATTGTTGTTCCACCAGCTCAAGGCACAAGTCCCTAAACACCCTAAACCAGTGATTCTTAAACTGTGGTAAGGGTACAGCTCGTGGAACATAGGCCTTTTCTGGTGGTGCTCCAATTTTTTTCAGAAAAATTTTATTTATTTTTTTCCTGTTCAAGTCCTGATTTAGTCGAATAAAGCTTGATCCAGTAATGAAATGTAGACCACTGCTTAGGCTAGCCTTGGTTTCACCTTAGTCCTTAGTTCAGACCTGATTCACCACTGATTTAATCCTAGTTTAGATCTGCTTTAGACCAGGTTTAATCCTGGTGTATTTCAGCTGTGGTTTAGCCCTGGCTTAGTCCAGTTTTAGACCTAGAGTTTAAAATGATACTTGAAGAACCACTGCCCTAAACAATCACCAAGTACAATCACTTTACTTTTTGTTCCACAGAACTTCACAACAACACTTCTCAACAACCTTACACAGTTTTTGACAGTTTTTAACACACCGTATACGCAAGGTATAAATTTAGACTTGATTTTGCAAGTGATGCCTCTGCAATTCCAGACACAATCTTATAGTAGTTAATGCATTAGTCTTATACAGTGCTTTCTGGATGCTTTACAATGCATACTGATGAAAGTGTGACTGCCAAACTGCCCCTACAGCCCCTCCGACCACCAGCAAACACAGTCACACTGACGCATTCATACAGGCAAGGTGGGCAACAACAGTATGCAGTGCCGTTAGCAGGAGAACGGCTCTACCAACTGAGCTACTGCAGTTCCAGACACAATCTTTGCAGTTGTAACTTTATTTGCAGGGCTAGTCAATCGTTCCAGTTGTCATCAGAGTTCAGAAATTTAGAGCTCTGTCAGATTTTACGAAATGCAACTCACCCACAAATCCAAATTTTTTGAGTTATTGTCCCATAGGTCATCCACTACAGTCCATCCTATAGATTTGAACTTGTAGGTACTGTTACTGTAGGGCATGTGAGCGTCTGCAGTCACAAAAGGTGCTGTAATGCTTTGTTCTCGCTAATGCTGCTAACGTCTACACATAAAACCCCATCGGTGTGCACAACATTTTAATTTAGGCCACACTATCTCAAATGTTTTTATCAGGTGTCAGCATTTCCGACTGAACTAGAATGTGGTAACTCTGAGGAGATGTCTCCTATTTCTGACCTCCAAAAACAAATGAAGCATAAGACTTGGAGCTAAAGCTAAATGCTCACAAATTAGCATGAATTTCATACATTTTTGTTTTTGTTCAATAAAGCAATACCCAAAAAAGACATGATATGAACTGATATAGTGTAAAGTTTTGATGGTGTAGGATTAGCAGCCACACATACCTTGCTCTGATCTACTTCTTCAAATTGGGTCGTGCATAAAAATAAGAAAATAGGTTACCATTCCCTATGTATTGTATTTTTGACCTGATTTTACATAATGCTGTATTTTAGTAGAGTAACAGCTGTTTTGTATCCAAATTTGTGGCATTCTGTAAAAGGGAATCCAAGTGGTTCCACGCCAAATGCTACGAACACAGGCTGGTTCCACAGAGGCCCCCAGAGCTCCACCAGGGCCACAGCATGAACCAACAACATCTGCCATCAAAAGACAGACGCTTCACATTCACATAACAGCACACAACAGAGACAGTGTACGACAAACAAATAAGACATTACAAATGCAAAACAGCAATAAATCTATTTCAGTGTAAAGTGAATAAATAGAGTCCAAAACAAATGTAATGACTTTGTAGTGGGTGGCTTACTTTAGTGAACAATGCAGAAATAACATCTTTTGCTAGAGGTCAAACTCAAAATACAAACTTGTTACTACAGCAACAAAAGCAAACTTTTGTAGCTAAGAATATAGAATATAAAATAATACTTTATAAGGTCATATATCATTTTAGCACTGAATACATCTGTTTCAAAGAGAGAGAGAGAGAGAGAGAACTTAAAAAAAAAAGGGGGCGAAATTGAATTGTGGATAACTATTGGCAAGGCAGGTGAAGATAACTGCTGGTTCGCATTGGTCTAAAATTAAACTGGTATCAAACTCCAAATAGATGTTGCGTATTAGTTTCTCACAGTGGCATATTGGTCCAAAAACTAAAATAAAAAAAAGCAGGAATGGTAGCTAGGCTGATGTTGTGGGTGTCGGAAATGCAAGCTAACATATTTTAGTATTACATCAGGCAGGTGGCATGAGAAAAAAAAAATGTACTGGGTAATAATTGACATTTTATATCTCAAATAAAAAATTCAACCTTGCAGTGGTTAGGAATAATTTTACAACAATATCCATCTAGAACAGATCTAGTGAACATGTCCATGTAGAGTTTAGTACCTTTCTCCATCTTTCTGTTTCTTTTATGTTCCAGTTCTTGTGAGTGCTACAGGAGTTGCATGCTCTCATTGTTCTGTTATCTTTATTTAGATCCTGAGAATAAAGGAATAAAGTATTTCCCAATAATAATTGTTGGCGTTAATTATTAATGAAGCTGTAGGGTAAATTGAACCAGGAACACGGTCTTTCCCTTACCATTCATCATCCAATTTCCTCCCAATAGGTGTCGGCCAATCACAGCCTGCCACATGCGTTTCTCAACTAATCACCTTTCAAGCCATTCATTTAATGCACTCTCTTTTGCTCTCCTCAGCATCCAGCTGTTTAAGCTATGTGCCGCAATCTTTCTATGTCCCTATCGCCACCACAGCAACAGAGCATCAACCTCCTCAGCCTCTCCATCTCCTCCTCTCCACCATAATTATCATCATTTTAATACCTCTTCTTTTAAAGTTATATACCCCCAGTCCCCGTACCCCTGGTAGGGAAACACTGATCTAAGCACCAAAAACTATTCCCTCAATAAATCATTCATTGCACCTTTTTCTCTTGTCTATGTCTGTTTAAGTCTCTCATGTTTGAAATGCATTCATGCAATAATCACATTTTAATTTTCCCAGCCCCAGAAAAATAGTATGTCACTTTAAATACAACTTTCAAACTTCCTCCGAAGCTTTCTTGACATTAGGCAAAAGATGTCTGGTTGAGCAATTTTCACAAACACAAATTGCTTGAAACTAAAATTTACATAAAAAATATAATTTACATCATAAGTTAACCCATGTAAATTTGCAAGACTCTCCTTTAGTACTTCTGTGGGGACTCATTGTGGAAAGTAGCATAGTATTGCTTTAAAGGTCATTTAAAAGTCACTTTATGGAAAACAACAGGAATACGTCACTCATGTCCACAACTCCACATATTCCCTTTTCATGCACTGACTAGCTAATCAAAAACAGCTTGTGCGTGACTTATTGCAGTAAACACCAATAGCCTTTAGCCATTGCTCAAAATTCCACTGCACCCAATCTCACTCACTCTTTCCACGGGTCAAGCGCTCGGCCACACAATAACCGCTGCGCACTGGGCGACCATATCCATACATATTCATACACATATTCATAAAGAGTCAAACAATAACGGCACGATGCAGCAGCAGCATCAAGATATTTAAATAGCTCTGGGAACAATTCACATGATTTCACATAATTACTATCCATGGATGTCTGCGCAACAACAAAGAGCAAATAAGCACTCTGGGCAGAACATGAAGGGAAAATGAAATGTGTTTTTCTTCAGAAGGATGAGATCTGCCAAGGTTCAGGAACTGTCAGTGTCACTGAAAAGGGTAACATAGAAAGTGTTGGTAGTAATACTTGTAAAAGTAGTGGTAGTAGTGGTCATAGTAGTGGTAGTAATATCCACAGTAGTGGTAGTAGTAGTACTTGTAGTAGTGGTGGTAGTAATAGTCATAGTTCCAGTGGTAGTAGTAGTAGTTGCTTTTGGTGGTGATAATTATAGTTGTAGTAGTGATGGCAGTAGTAATCTTTGTAGGAGTGGTGGTAGTAGTAATAGTCGTAGTAGTGGCGGCAGTAAAAGTCATAGTAGTGGTGGTAGTAGTAGACGTAGTAATGGTGGTGGTAGTAATAGTCGTGGTGGTGGTGGTGGTGGTATTAGTAGTTGTAAAAGTGGTAGTAGTAGTAATCATGGTAGTGGTGATGGTAGTGATCTTCCCAGTAGTGGTACTAATAATAGTCATAGTAGTGGCGGTAGTAAAAGTTGTAGTAATGATGGTAGTAGTAAACGTAGTACTGGTGGTGGTAGTATTAGGCATAGTAGTGGTGGTAGTAATAGACGTAGTACTAGTGGTGGTAGTAATAGTCATAGTTCCAGTGGTAGTAGTAGTAGTTGTAGTTGTAGTGGTGGTGATAATTATAGTTGTAGTAGTGATGGCAGTAGTAATCTTTGTAGGAGTGGTGGTAGTAGTAATAGTCGTAGTAGTGGTGGTAGTAAAAGTCATAGTAGTTGTGGTAGTAGTAGACGTAGTACTGGTGGTGGTAGTAATAGTCAAAGTTGTGGTGATGGTAATAATAGTAGTAGTAATGGTGGTGGTAGTAATAGTCGTGGTGGTGGTGGTATTAGTAGTTGTAGAAGTGGTAGTAGTAGTAATCGTGGTAGTGGCGATGGTAGTAATCTTCCCAGTAGTGGCAGTAGTAATAGTTACAGTAGTAGTGGTACTAGTAATAGTCGTAGTAGTGGTGGTAGTAAAAGTTGTAGTAATGATGGTAGTAGTAAACGTAGTACTGGTGGTGGTAGTATTAGTCATAGTAGTGGTGGTAGTAATAGTTGCGGTGGTGGTAGTGGTATTTGTAGTTGTAGTAGTGGTGGTAGTATTAATCGTAGTAGTGGGAATGGTAGTAATCTTTGCAGGAGTGGCAGTAGTAATAGTCGCAGTAATGGTGGTAGTAAAAGTCATACTAGTGGTGGTTGTCAGAAATCCTATTGGTGGTGATAGCAGTAGTAATGGTGGTAGTAGTAGTAATAGTTTTTATTGTGCAGTGTACTTTAAGTAAAATGTGGTTTTCTGTTGAATACTTTTAATGTAAGCTCAACAAAAAGTCTTGGATATTTCCTTACATTCCCTAACAAGTTCAAAGTTTACAACTATGTGACCTATTATATAGCATTAGCATTTTACTGACTGTTGCCTCTAGTAAAAGACTTGCTTTTTTTTATAGTAAGTTGACCAAAGGTTTTACTTTGGCCACAAGCTGGATTGTTGCAAAATTTCAGAAAAGTTCGCATAGTCATGAAAATCCATGTTATAATTTAGCCTCATGCTGATTTGCGTGGGTGGGTCGGCCAATGGTGTGGTCGTACTGCTGCAAGTGGGCGGGTTTTAGGTTTGCTGACAGCACCAAGGACTCTTACTGATACGTGTTAATAATATCTGCTGCTATACATTTTACAGTAACAGCAAAATACCTTCAACATATACTTTTATTATTGTTTTGCTATTGTTGCAGTTTGTTAGCTACATCTTATGAGTTATTGTTATGCATGGCTAAAACAGATCATGGTATTTCACTGACCCTAACCCTCCCCAAATGAACCAGACTTCCCAAGTAAACAAATACTGTAATGGAATACTGTATCTTAAACTTGCTGTTTAGGATTTTCCAACTGTTGCTGGTTCACTACTGTTTCATGGACCACTTTTTTTTTAAAGATATTATTTAGCCTTTTTTGGCTTTGTTGCATAGTGAAGTTGAGAAGTGATCATGGAGAGAGAGCAGGGGGAGACATTTGGAAAAGTGTCAGAGTCTGGAATCAAACCCACAATGCCGAGGCAGGCTGTAGTTGCCTTGCGCCACAGCTCTACCAACTGAGCTATACCGCAACACTCTTGGACCACTTTTGTAAACTGCAAATTTTATCCAGCATGTTTATGATTATATTTAATATATATTACTTGCACCAAGGGCCACTCACTATGGTAATAAATACTATTCTGATTCTGATAGATACTGACCTTAAGAGACACCGACAAGAGCTGCAGGTTTGGAGATGCTCTGACTTAGTCCTCTCGACATCAAATTTAACTCTGATCCTTACTCTTTCCCATTTTTCCTGCTTCTAACACATCAACATTGAGGACAAAATGTTCTCTTGCTGCCTGATATCCCACCCACTAACAGGTGCCAAGATGAAGAGATAATCTGTGTAATTTAATGTACTCATATGTTGATATATAACCTGCTTTCTGGCTCAAAATTCAAAGATACTGTTGTCTAAACTGTCACTATTTAAAAAGCCATTGCACTTTACACAATACATAGACTCTGCTTTACACCTATTCACTTGAAGACCATTAGAGTGACCCCATAACCTCTCAGCCGCGGGGCCCATTGTTAGGTTAAAGCAGCTCTGTTTATCTGCCCTCCTTTAGTGACAATGCTTTTATAGAATATTGATCTGAGACTTGAGGGCACATTTGACCCTGCACCATGAATCAATTACACTCCTCACAATAAAATATTTCTCTTGGCAGAATGCTTGTAGATAGACTCTGAAATGGCATTGGGCTTTTTGAGAATGTCACGACTTTGAAACCTTTAAACTAAATTTCCACTCCCGCTGCACTTCTGTTGATCCGAGAGAAACAAATATTTGACTTTATGCCTTGGCCTTTTTCAAGTAGCAATATAAAATAAGCAATAGCTAAAGCCTCTCTAGATATATTGTTACACTAGACTGCTTCAAATAGAGAAGAGCCACATATAATAGATCTATGGTGACTAGTGTATGGTGCCAGTAATCCTTCAAACATTAAAAAAATGCATCAGGTATGTGCAGTGGTTGGTAGTTGATGAAATATAACAATAAATTCCTATTTTCTATATATTTTGGCTGAAAAACGCATCCCAGCACCAGCGGCGACCATAAAAAATAGGTGAGGCTTCTATTTTGTAGGATACCTACATCAGAGACGTGTTTCAGTCGTTGTGGGAGCCTTGCGTCTCACACAGGCAGTGTGGCTTTTCCAATCTGCTAAGCTGGGTGCCAAAGTGAAAATTACTCCCTGACGCATTCACCACACTCAGGTTATGCATCCAGTGTGTTTGAGGCCTTAGATTTGTTTTTTGTATAGATCTGGAACATAGTCTTAGTCCACATTTATTTTTTCATGATTCTGTGACATTGCAAAATTGCCAAATATACTCGCTCTAGCCACCAAGGGTCAGTACATGGACAAATTATTACTTTCAGTGAATTATTTTGGAATTTTTTTACCATTCAGAGTTAAGACTTTTTACAGATGTGTAGCTGCCATCAAATTCAAAATAGGCTATTCTTTTTTTTTTTTTTTTGTTTTTTTTGGAGGGTTCTTTTAAGTTACATCGTGAATTGTATGATTATGATTATGATTATTATTATTATATAATAAACCTTGGTTTGTTGGTCTATTAGTCTGTTAACACAATAACAAAAAGTAATGGCCTTTCAAGTCAATAAGATTACTTTATGGTGTAGATCTGGAACACTGACTCTGTAATATTGCAAGATACACTTTAGCCACCAGGGGTCAGTAAATGAACAACTTTTTACTTTTTTTTTTTTTTTTTGGGGGGGGGTTATCATAACATTTCTCATAACATTCTGTATTTATTTACAATTACATAGTCTCCCAACCTTTTTGGATTTTGATAAAAAAAAAAAAAACACACTTTTACTGGCATATACTTCTTTTTATTTACTTGACATTATTTAAAAAAAACTGTATGTTTTTTGTTCATTTTTCAATGTAATATTTTTTACCTCTTTTAACTCCTCAAAATTACATTTTTTTCCAGGACTCAAAAGAATAAATGAATCATTCCTACACAGTCTGTACAGTTCACTCATTATACATTATCCATTTTATTCATTCAGTGTAATCGAGTTAAAACATTGCCCATAAGATTCATTTACCAGCATTTTTTTCCGAGAATTGCTTGAAGAAACAGACCCATTTTTTTACGTGCCTCGCTGCACAATTGCGTCAAACCTCAATAGCACCCAGCCCGTCTATTTCTGTCACCACCTGCTGCTTTATGGCCCCACAGGGCACCCGTAAACGCCAAATTACCCCCTGTACATAAAGATGAGTTGGTCTAATGAAATCGCAAATAATGGAGGAAAAAAAAAAAAAAAAAAAAAAAAACAGAATAATGGGTGGGAACGGAGATGCCAGTGTGATGAGGCAAAAATGGTTTCCTGCCACAATTAGAGTCTATATGTGGAGGTGAATGGGGAGAGGGAGGTGGGGGAGTGAGAGGAGCCTAGAGGGGGGTATCAGTTAATCATTGAGCTGTTGGCAGTCATTAGCAGGTTGATAGGCTCAGTGGTGAATTAGTGAATGACATGGGATTGGGAGTGGATCAATGCAGGTTTAATCAGAATACTCTTAGGGATGGGAAGCTGGGGTTAAACATGTTGAGGTCAGTATTACTGTGTACTAGGATGCTGAGTACCGTTAAACAATACCTTTGTGGTATTGAAAGAAAAGTTACTTTATTACCAAATTTCAGTACCTAGTGGGAGCTTTAATGTTCCTTTGCATGTATGAATCACATAAATAACTGAATAAATCATGCAAACTACTGGTTTTAACTTACAGCTAAGAAAATTGGTCTTTTATTTAATATTACTGTTTTATGACTGTAGAAGATGAATTAGCTCACCACTGGTATCAGAAAAAGTATCGCTCAGCCCTAGTTACAATAATGTAATGCAAAATGACAATCAAAATGTGTTTTTTTGTGTTTCAGGAAGGCATAAAATAAAATAAAGAAAAATTAAAATAAATTCTCTGAATAAAAAATATATAAAATAAAATAAAAAAAACATTACCCTGTCTTTTTATGAATTTGGTGGAAAACCTCTTTCTCTTGGACCCAGAGAGTTTGTGTGATAGCTGGCATCTTCTTGCTGGGAAGGGTGAATACTAGCCGATATTAAAGTATACCTCTTACTCTTCTGTAAGCCCTTTAGCTTTAATAAACAGTATATGGTGATATGGTGTGACAACATGTCATATAGTGTGACATTCAAAATAGTGAAAAAGTAAAAAAAAATCTGAATCTGTAAAAAATATTGGAGGAACAGAAGGAGAATACCTTCAGCAAATGCCTCAATAATTTTACCAGAATTTTGTCAAGATTTATCAAAATTAAATAAAAATTTATTTGAAGGCTTAAAAACGGTAAAGCATTTTAGCACAATTATTTTTAATTAAAAGGTGAAAAATGTTGCAAAGTTGTGCAGAGAAACGGCAAACGCCTAATAAGCAATGAAAAGCACGTGTAGTGAGTTTCTAAAGAAATGATCTAGTCTTTTTTATAATAAATTGTTTGCTGCCACACCATATGACCCTGATTTGAATGATTTATGAGAAAAATCCAATTTAAATAAAATATTTCAAAAGTGTATATCTTTCAAGTTGACAAATAGTTTTATTTATTTATTTATTTTTGCAGCCTAAATGTCATTTACCCACACTAAATTTGCCCAGTTATTCAACACTGCACTGTAGCAAATATGGTATACTATCCTGGTATTCTTACATTGTAAATAATGCATTACTTTTCTAATTTTAAGCCTTTCAAGCCGCCTTAAAAGTACCTGCACAGAGGCCTATTAATTGCAGGGCATTGTCTTTGGCTGTTAAAGTAGTCTACTTGCCACAAATTCATTGCCACTTGTAGGACCCTTTAAAATCCTCTTTGTACTCTGCTTGTGTTTACTTTTCTGTGTTGTACTGTATTTACTTTGCAACGGTGCAGCTAAAGCTCATGCTAGTCGGAGGTGTTGGGAGAGGGCTGAGATGGAATGCACTCCAGCACGCCCTTCACTTTACTGGAAGGGCCCTTGTACTTGAGGAATACGCTTGTCAGAAACCGTGAAGTCATGCGCTGATGGAAAACAGGCAGCCAGCAGACAATCACGGAGGAGCCAGGGCGCGTCCATTAGCCCTGTCAGTTAGCGAGCGCCTTGATTAATTGCACGCTGCACAGTGGCAAATTAAAGGCAAGTCCCGGGCCCCACCCCGGCCACCCCCCTCCCATGCCAAATAATTAGGTAAGAATAGATTGCCACAGAGGAGCAGTGAACACACCACTTAGCCTGACTCACATGTAATAAACGCTCACCAAGTGTTTGCAATAACGGGGCTGGAAATATTTACGGTTATTAATGGGCCAAATCACTGCCTCATTCACTTATTCACTGCTCTCTATTGGATCATTATAGAGAGGCACTATTGTTCACTGGTAGGTTCTTGCAGGGTTTTTGCCCGCCAGGAAAATGGCTGCCTTTACAAAATGAATTACCTTTACAATAATTTTCCGAGCTGGTGTAGTGCCAGGCCAGTAGGCAGCACTGTTAGAACAACCACTGAACTCACTGCCATTGGTTACGCATAAAAAAAAATAAAAAAATAGGAGTTGTATGGCATTTGACCTTCCAGCGGTAAAAAAAAAAAAAAAACGTCCTGGACTGGAACCAGGGAGCTTCCAATTCAGGGATAAATACTAACCCCTTGAGCCGCAAATCATTACTGACCCCTTGTGGCTGGAGTTAATATCTTTGTCTCTATTTCATAATGTTGTAACACCATAGATGTATCACCATAGATGTATTATAGAACTGGACAGTGAATGACTTCATGAGCGCTTTTGTTTTCAATAGCCGTGCTCATTGGCGCCTGATGCCAAAAAACGTAGGTGCACTGCGGCTTGCGAGCAAGCACGCTCTTGTTTTGTGCACAGCATGATCGGCTTTTACCAATGGGCGTGATGGCAGGCTAGAGCGGTAATGTCACAAACCAGAAAAAGATACTTTGTAGCCAAATTAAGGATTTTTAAAGGCAAAAAAGTCTACAGTATGAAAATTTATAAAAATAAATAACAGTTTCCTAGGTGTCCTGTCAGCCGAACACCAGGCATTTCTTTTTACATTGTGCTAGGGAAAAATCCTTCCTGAGCCACATGGGATTTTTTTTTTTTTTTTTTTTTTTGCTGCAGTACCACAAAACGGCCACTAATGCAATGTAACTGCAATGTAACCCACAGTGTAAGAAACTGTAATAACATGCTGCACATAATTTTGTGTACTTACAGTTTTTAGATACAACTGCAATAATAATAATATAATAATATAATAATAATAATAATAATAATAATAATAATAATAATAATAATAATAATAATAATAATAATAATAATAAAACTTGTTACACTACTGCATATTACCACATAGTAAAGTATTTTTACTGTTTATTGTACTGTTTTTCCAGAAGCAAAATGCACTTTGGTAGCTTACTAGTTACTGTAGCATCAATAAATATGTCTAAATATAGGCATTAGAAAGTTGTCCATTCATTCATGCGATGCTTTTGCTTTTTCCAGTTGGGGGTTTGATGGCAGACATAGACACACACGTAGACAGTCAACCATTCACTTTCACATTTATTCACTAGGGCCAATTTTTCACGATTCTCCCCATACATGCATGTGTTTGGAAGGTGGGAGGAAGCCGAGTCCCCTTAGAGAGAACTTCAAGCTTTACGACTCCAACAGAGTATTCTTAGCCCTGGAACATCTCTTCTGAGTAAAAACATATTCACCAATCTTAAAATACTTTCATGTGCATATCTATGTCTCTTCAATGGCTATGTGATGTTCACACTTTTTATTTTGTGTTGTAGAATCATTTTAACACACAATAATAAAGTCTACACTCAACCCCATTGACCTTTATGATGTTCACCATAGGAAATGCCTTTGAAGCATGGGTTTTTTACATTTTCATACATTGCTGCAGCCTGACTATAACAACATGTGTTCCATAGTGGATACATACATGTCTGCCCTCTCACATTGTTCATGCCGTCCACGTACTCTGCCTATGCCCAACAGTGAGCATGTGTTCTGTAGGTGACAGGTTTTCCCATACAACCCTGCAGCCAAACAGTCCCGTGCATGTTTGTAACCCGCAACATCACTGCTACCTGTCTGCACAGCGGGCATTTTTATCATACATATAGCCTTCACACACAAACAGCTTCAACTGTACAGTATTCGAGCAGCGTTGAACCCCAGGGGGGAACGCAAACACAATTGTGGTACAATCTGGACACAGCGCTGGAAGGGTTGCATCAGCAAATCTATGGGCCGCGGTTAGCTCCCAACAACAATCCCCCAGGTGGTCAGATAATCCCATGGGCGGCTGCTGATCTAAGAGCACACTCTCCTTTTCCTCTCTGTAACTGGAAATATACGGCTCCTACAACTGGCATCACTAATACATATTTATAATGCGCTGTTCTAAACATAAACCATTGATCTATTCCACACGATATGCATCTCTTTCATGCATAGACGTCATCTCAGTGAGATTTAGAGTATGTTTTTATTCCAGTACGCTGGAGTTCCAACTGAAAGTGGACTGATATTTGTCTTTTCTTCTGGTGTGCACGGCAAGTTCATATGGCAGTAATAATCTATATTCAAGAGACACATACAAACAAAAACCATACTGGGGTTTGTTGACAGTGGTGCCTCCAAAATTCTTCAATAACAGTGGCCAGCTAGGGTCATGTGGAAATGTGGGAGTGGCCAACCTGAAGCAATTTAAGAACTGTTCTGATGCTACAATAGTCTGTGTCATTTTCAATAGTGCAGTAATTACAAAATGTACCATGAAAAACTACATAACATGTTGTATTGTAATGTATTTTCATTGTTTTTGTATATGTTATTTTTGTAACTATGTGAGATTTATGTGAATAAAATCTCACATAGTTACCAATCATGCACATGTTCTGAATATTTGTGCATTTTTATCTACAGCTTATCTTATTTTGTCCACAAGAGGGCAGAACAGTAAGAGGACAATTACTCATCAATGTTTTGGTAGATGCACTATAACAGATGGTAAGTAATGTGTAGTGCTAAAAAGTGACTTCGGAGGATAAAGACAATTTTATACAGAACCATGATGCATGCTGCACTGTGTACTATATGTACTAGAACTATAGCCACAAATCATTTCTCTTTGCCCTCATAAACAAGACAGCTGTACATGGTTCCTGTGAAAGGCAAAAAAAACAAACCAGCAAACTCAAATCAAGTTAATGTTGACGTGCCTTTGTGATGCTTTTTTATATGTGCTTTGAAGTAATTTTCTGTCAGCTTCTCACTTGACAGATTGCATGACCTGTCTTTTAAAAAGTGTACTTGATGCACCTGTACTACAATGCCCTGATAAAGACTCATGCAGTCGAAACGCAATGGTGCTGAATAAAGATGTTTAAGTCTGTAAAGCACTTTGGGCAGCGTTGGTTGTTTAAAAAATGTGCTATACAAATAAACTTGACCTTGACATTGATTAGTAATGACCAGAGTGCCTCAGACATTTTCTCTTCTTATTAAGTATTTCCTCCTCAGCACAGCTTCTAGTATACAAGAGCACCTGGTACTTTGGCCTAAACCCACCTGATTGAAATTCAGTGAGCACTTTCAGCACTTCTTCAAGTTAATATTTAGTTCAGGAGTAAATCCAGGTCAACACTGTATATAAGAATTTGTTTGTACTCTCCTACAGATACAGTATTGTGCGTTTCAGCTCCTAACTTCATGTATCTATCTCTAAAAATAAACCAAACGATGGAAAACAAGTTTGTCTAATCTTGCTCATGTTGGGACTGGCGCAGTAAACAGACAGAAACGCTAAAGGTCGTGTGAGTGCCGCCTGGACTCTGGCCTTTACATATTGTTGAAGAGTTTGAGTTTGCTTGAGGGAGCCTGAGTTCTTTTATGTGCTCGCCCTGTGGGGAAGGCCACAGAGCCCTCTTCCCCGCAGCTCGGGTTTTAATCTTCTTACAGTCGGCCTCTGTGAAGTCCATTAATGACGCAGCTTTCCCCATTTCTTAAACTGCTGATCAGACGCGCTTTTTCTGCAACAAATGGGCTATATGGAATCACTGGAATAATAACAACGGCAAAGAAGGAATCAAATGTGGACAATAAAATGTGGATATGCACAGAATACTGGAAAACAAGTCCATAGTGCCCAGTAATGATGGTCTACATTCCGTGCATAGCTTCTCAAAAGGCCAATAGGAATCGTAATGGTCAAATAAACAGGGCTTCTTCAGGAGTTTACCATCTACACACACGCTTTGAGAGACTTGTAAATCTTAATCTTGGAACACAAATTCTTGGTTGTTGCAATGATTACGCTTTAATGAGACAAATAAAGCCCTAACGTGAATTATAATATTGACTAATAACCAAACAGGGCATCAACGGGGAATCAACCTCATCTTTCTTTAGCAAAAATGATCCAAATCCTGCTTGTATCACACCGTAGCACTTTAAGAACACTGTGCTTAAGCTCAGTTGGCTTGAACTAAACGCCAACATGTGCTGATTGGACAATAGTTCATCCTTACACAAGCAAAATAAGGAGCAAAAGGAAAGGAAAACAGGTGACATGTACTTTCTTAGGAAAAACAAACTAGAATTAATGAAGTTGAAGGCTAAAGGTTGCTATGAGCAGTGCTAAATAGCAATTACATACTTGGTCCAGTCATTTTAAGGTAATCTCTGTACGCCTGCAGTAAGGACAGGTGCGTAGGAGGAGTACTTAACTTGAAAAAAAAAATCATGAAACTCCCGCACACTGTCTCACTATTCATTAAATTATTTATTGAGCAACGTTTTGGTCAGTCAGACCTTCATCAGGCATGAGGACAGCCCTTTCCCTCCACCTTTTATAAGTTCAGGTGCTGCCTCCAAAAACAATATTCAATCAGGAACCAGAAAACAGTCTCCTTATGTCACTGTGGTACCTTTCTGCAAACTTGTGACATGAAATGGCGAGCCCAGTGTTTGCTTCAAACACGATTCATGTCAAATAAAATTTGTGTTGCACTTGTGTGACACAGAGTACACTGTTAAAAAAAAAAAAAAGTTGCAGAAACTTGAGGCAACAGGATACCTCAAGATTTCTGAATTTTGGGGCCAACTCAAAATCTCAAGTTTTCACCAAAAATATATATATTTTTGTTTAATTTAACGTTTGTCTAAAAACTTTCCATTTTAAGTTGTGCTCACTAACATTATTTTTTAATAAAATTCAAAGTCAAATTAAGTGAACAAATAATATTAGTTGTTGAAAATTTGAGTTTTTGAGTTTTCACAGCATTTTTTTTTTTTTTTTTTTTTTTTTTTTTTTACAGTGTAATGAAAATTAAAGCCTCTTCATGGATTACATGTGGTGTTTTTGATTAACATAATCAAAAACACCAAGACTGGCACAATGAGTTGTTCAGTACACAAAGGTTGGTTACAGTTTAATTTATTTTGTTAATAATTGCAACTTGGAAAAATAAACAATAGCAGAAAAAAATTGGCTAAAACTGTCATTTTGATTTTGCAGATAGAAACAAGTAGAACAGGTTGAGAAGTATGAAAAGTACTATACAATTACGCTTGGTTACCAGATTAGTACAGCACTACTAACAAAGTCTTACTGTCATCACACAGAGGCCAGTATTATCCAGTGGGATTTCACTCCAGTGACTTGGATATGAGTGTCCTCTCCTGTGACACTTGTAGCCACCTGTCCCAGTGGTGATCAGAACGGGGTCAAAGGGCAGCGGTCTGACAGAGAGCAGGGGTCAAAGGAACCGAGTGCTGCTCTGTCGGGATAAAGAGCTCATACAAGGTCAATAATGGGGTCGGCGTAGGTCCTTTAAAGGGTGCAGTCCCTGTAGAGCTGAGGGGCGCACTTTCATTGGCTTTTGCTGGTTATATTATATTTTAATGTGAAAATGTTCTTAGATCTGTTCAGTTGCTTTTTCAAGTGTAAGAAGAAAGTGAGTCTATTTGATGTAAGTTTAGAATTCCTTGCATGTGGAGAAAGAAAGTATGCAGTCAAGATGTATCAACCTTTTATCTGAAAGGAAGATTACTGTTGAAATATGAATAATTTTTTAAACGGAAATGTATTTTTAATCAGTTTGACATCAGCCATTCCCGAAGTCAAAAGCGCCAATTAAAAATCAGAAAATCCCATGCAGCCATACCAATCGTAACTCATCCCTCTGATCAAAATACAAGACTAGGTCAAGTATTTTTCTATTTTTTTTTTTTTTTTAATTCAAAAACATCAACAACAAGGTAAATTGCTGATATTAAACAGAGGATAAGGGTCAGAGGGAAAAAAAAAAACTGCCTCAGACTGAGAACTGTGTTAACATAGAGTTTGGACTAAACCTGCTTCTATAGACAGGGGCCTGGAGTACTTCATTTTAGAGTTGTAGTATCCAGGACCTCATCTAACTCTGCTAGAACTATACTTTTTAGCCTGCTACCATTGTCAGTCTCATCCCTGCAAATACTTTTCTGTAGACAACTCACAATGCTTAAAATCAATCAACATCATTGTCCATGGACTGTCTAGAACACACACGGCTGCCAGTAATATATTTTTTTTCCAATGGGGGCTCACAAAAAAGACACAACATGTATTCTATATGATGTGCCGTCGCAGCTGGAGAGAATATTGTACTGCAAATGGCTTCGTATTAAATATTCAATTGAGGGGCACGAACCTTAACCAAAGTGGCAGATATAGCCGTGGCACAGAGTACCAGGTTATTGAGCTGGGACTGTCGGTGTCACTCTCTCACGTCTCTCCCACTTTCTCATAAAACAACAAGCTATTTGCCACGCAGCCGGAGCGTAAACATGGAGTCCAAACAGGAGCGCAGCGTGTGCCGTCCAAACACTGATCAAATGGCTTTCAAACTCCCCGGGAAGCGCATCTGTTGTTCTCTTTTATCCAATTTAAAACAACTGGATATATCATAGCTAGATGTATAATTGGAATTATCACTGCCCAAAATGTGTTATACTGTATATGGATGGCAGTGATTGAATGGGAGAGGTGTTAAAGTGACATACTCTACTGGGATAAAAAAAAAAGAGGAAAATGTGACACAAGGGAGCAGTGTAATAACAAAAATTCAGCATAGAATGTTCAGACTGAGTAAGTTTTTGCTACAACTTAGATTTGTTTTTCTTCATTGAATGGCATACAAACCAACAATTTCAATAACAGTGCCAAATACAGAATATGTCTACAATACAAGACAATACACATACCAGACAATAGACGAGACAAGACAAAAAGGTGAATGTGCGAATGAAGTGTGCTATTTACAGTTGTCTGTATGGGGGTTAGTGTATTTTGTATGCTTGTTAGACATAGAAGTAGAAGTAGAAGCAGACTTAACAAAACAAAACAAAAACAAAAACACAAATAATAATACAAAAAAAATAGATGTATAAGATAAAAAATCTAAATGAATAAGAAGAAGAATAGAACAGATTTTTATATTATTTAATATTTTTATACATATATTTAAATTTAGAAATAAAAAAGTAATACAATGTAGTCTACAGTAATTGTGAATTTGTGTAATTTCCACATTTTTAGCATTCTAATGTATTAATCTTCTTCCACATGAAAAATAAATAAATAAAATAATACATAAAATATTTATTATTGTCCAAATAAGTGCTTTTTGCAGGAAACCTGAGGTTTTTCTATAGATTATGAATGAGCTTGCTCCGTTCTATTTTCACATAGTAGGTTCAAAATACTGCTAAATTTGTCTGTTAGTCAGGCTTTACTGTACAGCCCGTATGCATGAGACTCATATGTTCTTCCACTCACTGGAGAGTCCTATGTGTGGAGGGGGGGGGGGGGGGGGGGCTGTGTCCAGTAAACAGCAGAACCAGTGCAGCCTGTGTGCAGGGATTTAATACACTGCACAATGAAATGGGCATCCTTCTGCCTGTTCCTGCTCCACTCTATAAATGATTACTCCTGGGACTTTGATCCAGCTACGAGAATTCAAGCCTTATCTTAGTCAGCTATGGCCCTTCGAGCTACACACATGCAGCTAAGAGAACTATTCTCAGGATTGGCTACATGTACATGGATATTTTTTTTTTTATAAACAAAATATCTATTAATACGTATCTGTCCACAGAAAATAGTGAAATATCCATCCACATGAAATGCCCAAGATCTTCACACATAGCTTAATGTACAATTATTTTGAATATTTTTGACGTGACAGCATTGATGTTTTATAACCTTTAAAAATCATTATGTGCCTAAATGAAATTGTTTCTAATACTTATTTTACTAAAAAAAAACAAAAAAAAAACAAACAAACAAAAAAACAGGTGAGGAGACCAGCACAGGCAAAGAAATAAAAATAAATAAATAAATAAAATGTTTTCCCTTAAACTTTTTGTATGATGCCATTTTATTATAAAATGAAGAAAATGGCTGTGAAGAATCAGAGGAAAAATTCATTTTGGATAAATGAATGAGAGCAGAATGTAGAGGGCTTGTTGATTGGTCAGTGCTTCCTGGAGTGGGCGGAGGTTTGTGGAACCAAGTGTTTTAGAAGTGCCAGAAAAAAACAAAAAACAAAAACAAACAACAACAAAAACAAGATTACTTAAACAGGCATGAATGAAAGAAAACACAACTCTAGGTACTGTATGTTTTTGGGGAGGGGGCATAATTAAAACATTAATTATGCATGATATCTTGCTTTTAATTAGGACCTCCAACTGGACTGTGTCACTTGTTAATATACAGAGGAGATCAAACTTCCACAGCACACTAACCTGGCAAAAATCAGATGTATATAACATTAGCACAGAATTATTGTTATCAATCTGGAAATGTTGAAAATATTTGTAAAAGGAAGGGGCTTTCAGTAGAATAGTTGGAAGTGATTGGATGACCCGCCACCTATGTAGCTAAACAACCACTATAATAGTAAAACATTGTCATAAAATGTGCTTTGAAGATTTTTCTTGCTTTTGTAAATCTATAGCAGAATATGTAGCTGTTGGCAAAACCCAACCATTTGCACCAGTACCGCCACACCTTTGGATCCAAACAAATCAGCAGGAGCCTGACAAGATTGCTGCACACAGTAAAGAGCTCACCACCCAGACAAACCAAATTCTTCATGAATGTGGTCATTCACATCATTCAGTCTCTGTCAACAGAGTTAAACCTGACTTGTTTGTAGCATTACACATGAAAACTAGGCTATTTTACTCAGTAATCATTGAATGCCTTGCCTTGTCAATAACACTTTCTGAGTTGAAAGCACAAACAGATGTTCAAGGACAAGAATGTATCACACACAGTACATACTGTGCAGCTCATATTAAAGGAACAGCTGATCTGAAATGTGTATACATATATCACTTTATATGCCTAGCATTTTTCTCATTTACTTACGGTCAGTGAGGCAACAGAGCACCCGACATTACTCTGACTATGAACCAGATGACATGTATTTTCACTTTAGTGTGGAGTGAATTAGAAGTGTTGGATTTCTGTGCTTTAGAGTAAGTGTCATGCCATGTTTTTATATAGACACAAATTCTGGCAACTTTTATTTTCGTTCAATCTACAGTAATATGCATTATATCCCACTGGTCATTATTACTATATAGTGCATAATGAAGAGTATAGTGTACATATATAAAATTATTCTTTATTTCAAGTTAAAACAAGTAAGTAAAAGCAGAAAACATTCCCGATTGGCCACTGACTGAACTCTCCAGCATCCAAACCCCATACAGCACGTCTCTCCTTCTCATCTCGCCAGGGCAATTCTGTCCCAGCTCGAGCTCCTCCATCTTCTCCCCAGCTACTCCTGACTCCAGCATTTCAATTTCCTCCCTGTGCAGAGCGCTAACCTACTTCAGAATGTTTCCTACAGACTACAGACAGAGAACAGGAGACGCGAGAAAAGGCTCTGGGTACTTCCCCGCTTTTTTTTTTTCCTCCCTGAGGTGCCAAAATGCAGATAGAGAAATAATGTCGTGGTTAAGATCCCCGCCCGGTGAACTACAATGACTCCTGCTGCAGAAGGACTTCCTACTGAGAAGCACTTCCTCTCATGTGTCACCGAGATTTAAGTCAGTCCCAGGTAATTCAACATCATACATTGACTCATACATACAGCAGCGGGGAGTAACTGTATCCTGCCAGCAACGCCAAATTGGAGCACTGTAATAGATGTCCAACCAGTGTGAATTTAATTAAAGGGGTTTCTGAAGTGGAGTTATATGGTGCAGTTATTAATAATTACTGGGTTACCTGAAGTAGATTTACATCAGTACATGCAGAGGTAGTGTGCATAACAGCCTGCAGTAAATGGAGCAAGCAATAAAAAGTTTTCTTCTTTATATCTATTAAAGTCTGTCACACACGCATTGAAGTCATTAATACCTTTCTGCTTAGTCCTAAAGGGTAAAGGGTAGTGGTTCGCTGGATACTATCCCAGCATTTATGGGCATTTATGGGCCAGATTGCTGCATAGATGTTTGCAAAAATAGAATTCCAACCTATCTTGGGCATAGCGTCGCAGCAAGTCATTTGTGTGATGCGCGTGTGTGGTCTCTGGTGTGAATTGTTGGATTGCTGCTTTGGGGTAAATTGGGTGTCATCTATACATGCATATCTCTGGGGGGAAAAGGGTAGAAGCCGGGGACATACAAACTCCACTTAAAGAAATGGCTAGTTGCTGGCCCAGGGATTGAATTAACAATCTCCTTGCTATGTGTTATGAGCACTAACCACTCTGCCACCGCACACCCCCCATAATGCATATTTAAAAGCAGAATGAGAGTTGAACAGCAAAGTATCTTTCTCAAGATGATCATATCTGGGCTTTTTCTTGCAGCACTTATCAAAATAATATCCACAAGGCTCCTGCTAACTTTTTACTTTTACTTTACTTTTTACTAATTACTGGTATTTGTGTAAGTACACGTACACAAATATGGTAGATTAACCAGATGGTCGTGGATTCATTTCGAGGGTGGGTACATGTAAGTAAGAGAGGGTATGCACTGACATCACTTTTCCTAGGGACACACCCCCTTCATTCAGACTCAGTGGCAAAACAAGCAGCTGCTGTACATTACAAAGAGTGTGAGAGTGGGAGTAAAACTGATGAGTATTTACTTAAATAAGGTAATTGGACTCAACTGTGATCCACACAACCTCACCAAGAACCAGTTATCCACAGACACTGATATGTGACTAGGATTTCACTTTTTATATAACTAAGACAGCTGAGGACGTCATAGTTAATATTATTTTTATATATACTTTTATTAACATTATTTCACCTTGAGGGAAACGCCAAGCAGTGGTAGTAGCAACACTAGATTAGGTTTGTAGCACAAAGTACTTTCTACTTTACTTTTCTCGTTTCTTAGCTGTTTTTGCTACCTTTTCCTCTACTGGAGCGCCCCCTACATTTCAGAGTAAAGCACCGTGATACTGTAATAATCAAGTTGAGATGATTCCTATATGGTCCCTCGCACTGTTTAACTTTTGTTTTCCCATCCTTGTATTCGTACAATGTTTTTTCTGCCATTCGGCTGCTCTGTCACGATGAAATCCGAAAAATAAATCCATAGCTTGTTGTTATGCTAGCTGTGATGTACTGCTTTCTCCCTGTCTCCAGGGAGTCCACTTCTGTGACTTCAGGTCGACAGAGCTCACTGTTGCAGTTGTAGTTTTCAGCCCAGAGACAGCAATGGGAGATGCAGGATGCTTTAATGCCCCACAACAACTCATTTAATTATCACACAGACTCCCAAACAAGGTAAGGAGTTCCTTGATGATTCATTCAAAAGTCTGTGGAAAACTACAGTTTGACTTTTGGCCAGCAGGGTTTTTACTGGAAATGCCACGGCCCATTTGCTTCTCTTCTTTTTAGATTTCTGTTGTCTATCAAAAAATTTCTCACATTTGTTGTTGAATATGTTATGTTATGTTAACCCTCTTTCCCGCTATAGTAGCAGCAGTAGTAGCAACAACAGCATATTCATCTGGCCCCCTTTTTTTTTTAGCTTACTACCTTACCTCCCTGGGTACTGAGAATGCAGAAGTCTAATTGTCATCTGCTCATCAGTGGATCAATTAGGCCCCATGTGTTGTCATTGTAACTGATTGTGTTGACATGAGTGGTTGACACTCGCCGACAGCTGTCAGACTGTTTTGATGAGGGCCAATCACAGAAGAGCTCGACTGTTGCCGATGCGGTTATTGTCCTGGGAGTGCACAGCAGCAAGTGGGAAGACATAACTCAACATCAATGCCCACAACTGTTCTATACCACTCAGTCAGCTTTTTTCTTTTTTAATTTTGCATTTTTTTCCATATTAAGTGGAATAAAACAATTTATGGATTTTATTTTTTATTTTTAATGAATTTTGTATTTCTGCTCATTTTAAATTAAAATTTTAAGTTATGTTAGAGACTTTTACACCTTGGACAAATATATATATATATATATATATATATATATATATATATATATATATATATATATATATATACACACACATTCAAAATAAACCAACATAATCATTAAATAAAAAAGTAAAAAATAAGAAAACTGAATTAAATTAAAAAATACAATAAAAAAAATGTAAAATAAACAAAAAAAAAAAAAATAACAATGTACACAAGTTTGATCCATAGACAAAAATGATTTTTTTTATGTAAAAACACTATAAACAGATGTAAGCTATGCAAATTGTAGAAAAAACAACAAACTGAAGTAGAATTTGAAATTTTAAAAAGAAAATTAAGAAGGAAACTCCTATCATATACTGTATTTTTCATCCTTTTTCACCCGCTCTGTCTCCTCTTCTTCAGTGACACCCAAAGAAATCTATTTTTTCTCCCATTTTCCAGAAGCCATGAAACATTTATCCACTTCTGACACGTCTCCCCTGAGAAGCGCCAGTAATTGTCCTTCTTGGGGTCCTGTAGCGGCTCTGCTCTGTGCTGCATGTCCTCCTACACCGCACAATTAACGGCAAAGGGCACCTTCAAAACAACTATAGGATCAATCTATGGTGACTCACCTTTTTTTTTTTTTTTTTTTTTTTTACTGATAGCCACATACTTATACTATAGAGAGTAAAGAGGGTTTATTGGAATTCCCATAAGACTGCACCATACTGTATATTGAGGCCACTTTGAAAAAATAAGATACTGATATATAACCCCCTCAAACTAACAAGTTGCCAAGTTGCCTTTAAATAATGACAATTTAAAGGGGGTGAACAATAGCTGAGTGGTTAGCACTACTGTCTCTCGGTAAGAAAGTGGGTTCGGCCCCAGTAGAGAATGAATCCAATTGCGCAATGTACACACTTTTCTTGGACCACCACAATTTCTGTCGATAGACTGGGGAGCATGGTGACAGAGTGGTTACACAAATTCTCGAGGTGGAGTCTGCATGTCCTCCCCGCGTTACTGTGGGTTCTTTCCGGGTACTCCGTCTTCCTCCCACCGTCCAAAGACATGCATGCGTTAGGAGAATTAGGGAGTCTAAATTGCACCGAGTGAATGAATGTGAGAGTGAATGGTTGTCTGTCTGTGTCTGTCTGTCCTGCTGCAACCAACTGGCCAAGGGCGTCGCCAGGCCGTTTTACTGTGGCTTGAGCCCTGAATGTTGTGAGCTCAGGCCAGCACCCACACTGTCCCTCAGCCTCAAAGACTACTCTATAAAATTAAGGTCCGAGCTGTGTGAGTGACAGATGAACTACCTACAGAAAGAGGAAAAATAGTGATTGCTGCACGTTAAATTACTGTTCAGACTCTATTCACCTTTCATTTAGTGACTTTTTAAGCCCAGACTGCGGCAGATTGGGGCTGGAGAGAAACAGGGAAATCTGGATCCAAGATGTGTGGAAGTGGAGACACAAACAGCTCATGTACGGTGCCTCCACAGAATTTATCCAGTCTTCATAAGCTTCTCGCTTTATTTCTGCCCTGTTTTATCATAGAGAATGCATGTCCGCAAATGCCCCATAAGATCATCAAGTAATTTGTAATCCAAAGCCGCGACGAAACTAAACACAACTTAAAATACTTACTGTTAACATCGACTAAACACTGTCTGTGGCCCTTGCAAAATAAAAGCCTCCACATTTTCCATATATTTTTTTATTTATTTTTTTACTTTGGAGTTTGCTGCTGATGTTCTCTATCTACTGGTATAGCAGATATGTAGATATGGATAAATATATTCATTCTTTAAAAATGATGCTGTAGCTTTATTTATTTATTTATTTTTTGCTTTTGGTCATTTATTTGAAATAATAGTTATATATAACGAAACTGTTTGTAAAAGGTTTGAGTGTAGCGTGTAGATTTGAGCACTCTGTGTAAAGCTAGAGGTCAGAGAACACATCAAGGATTTTTTTTGGCTCGTTCTCTCACCACTGGGCAGGATGAAACAATCAGGGAACGCCTACTGCTATGAAGCCTTCAAACTGGCAAAATGTTGTTACCGCTTTTATGTAGTTGTGGATTTTGAGTGTTTCACATATCCTATTATTATAGAAAAAAAAAAGGTGGGGGATCTTGTCAAATGGGTTTTGGTCCCAGATTGTGAGGTGGGGGAACATGTCCCCCTTCAAGCCCTGGTATCACTCATAGATTATATTTAATAAAAAGTATCACGGCAAAGTGGCCAGTTTGTTAGAGCAAAACTATGCAACACTATGCGTCATTAAACAACAATCTGCCTCCAAACAATCAGCCACAGTTGTCTCTCTCTCACATGATGTTATTGTACACAATTAGGCCACAAGTACAATTCATAACTTTAATCCCACCACAATCAGCTAAACACCTGTTAAAATGCACCAAAATACAGGAAAGTTTGTCTGTTCTATTAAAATTGTTTTGGTGGAGGACTCCCATACCCCCCGCTTACATAATGGAATAAACAATGCTAATGCCCAAATCTCTTCTTCCTCTGGTTGAAATGGCACAATTGGACACAAACAAACAAACAAACAAACCAACAAACAAAAGGTTAAAACTTCAAAAGCCTAAATGGACCAATATTGCTCAAGTTTTTTTTTGTTTTTTTTTTGTGCAGTTATTGTTCGGTTTAGAGTATTCTTTGTGTCCTGTTTATGCTCTAAGAGTGGCACAGCAAAATAGTTTCACTGTACACAGTATTCTGTTCAAGTCTAGTGTAACATTGGGTACATAAGTCACATAAGCTCTTTACACAACAGGCAACCAGCAACTATGCAGCTAAAGTGCACAGTAATTCTTGTTTCTGTGCACGACTACCATACAGTACACCTAATACATCTGTGTATTAAGACATTGAATTGTCTTTATTCCTGCTCGAAGTCTTGCCACCTTTCCATCACCAAGGAGACTACAGCATTTCGCGCTTATGAGGATAAGGCAAGCCATACCAAAGACAAGAATATCCCGCAAAACAAACTGAGAATAAAGTGGCCACGGTGTCAGTTGTCACATTGCAGGACCCAACTCCCCTCAGACCTCGTGCCTCACCTCCATCACTCCAAGTGTCAGCCCAGAGTCTGCTAGAAGTAACATTCGCACCATCCGTGGAGCCACCTGGGACCCAGCCTGTCCTCATACCTGCTGTCTTACCTTCAGCAAAAGGTACCCTTCTCCCCCCTTTTTATTTTTTATTTTTGTAAAAGTGGGACAGTGCCTTTCCCCCGGGATGTCCCCCCGCCAGAGCCAGCTGCCTTTTTTTCTAAGCCTGCAGTGTCTCTCTCAGTCTCCCCGACAGTTTAACGGATTTGGGCCTTTGCCTATCAAAGGGTGGCCTGGCTGGGGCTGTGGGAGAGTACCAGGATTTCAGCCTTGAGTTTTTTGATCTAGCCCGGGGAGCTGCAGGTCAGGTTTCCCAGAATAGGCCTGCTTAAGGGAGCCATTGGTTTGGGTAAAGCCCAGAGAAAGGCAGGTATGGCAAATAAGTCCAGCTGGCAGTTCTGTGGCCTAGATAGACGGCAAAGGGGCATGGGTCTGAATTTTTGACAGACAGAGGTGGAATTAGAAATTTAAATCCAAGTCCAGTTTTGGAAGAAAATGTACTTTCTGAATGTGAAAGAAAGAAAGTCAATGTTGGCTGTTCATTTTCCTTCAGGAGTTGCCACAGTTGTATGGGTACTTCAGCAGGTTCTTACCCTGGAGTTTTTTGCTCCACGTCAGAAAGACAAAGCCCTGACTTCCTGAGTCCTGAGATTGGGCCTATTTGCCTATTTGCCTTTGCCAGACTATATGGATAGGATGTGGAAGACCTAGTACACAAAGTCTACCAAATAAGAGAATTTTGGATCAAAAAACAAAACATGGGATACAGAGATCATCTAGTGTTGCAGATCTGGCAGCAGCCATCCCAGGATGTCTTTCATGGATTTTTTTTCAGACTGTGTAAAATTGAACAAGCATCGCTGGTCAGCACATCTGCGTGTGAGCAGCTTTTCCTGCTTGAAGCTTGTCAAAGGAAGACCTTAGAACTACCATGATAGAAGAGGCTGAGTGATCTTGGGGTTTTAAGCATAGTTTGCAAAAGAGTAAAGACTTTAAATGGGTTTAAAGTATTTGCCAAAAATCACCAAAACCATAGAATACAGTTGGTGTAATCGGCATGGTAATGCTTTAATGAATTTTGAGCAATAGGCATTTTAGCTTTCCTTTTGAAATCAGATGTTCCAAAGTTCTAAATATGACTTGCAAAAAACATTGAAGCCCCTTGACTCACCTTGATTGCTTTATCATCCTTCAACTCCTCATTATGATCTATAGTCTCCATGTGTTCATGGGATCTCTTGTTTTAAGTATTGTAGATGTTGTATGAGAGTGGTCTTCATGTTTCAACTGTCTCAGGGGAGTTTTTTGTATTGTGATTATTGTTCTGGTATGCTATGTGTTGTGCTGGGTCAGAGTGGGAATTAAACCGCCAACCCTCCGGTTAGTGGGTGATCCACTTAAACTCCTGTTGCCCCCAGTTGTAGTAAGATTAGTAATAGCAGTCAAAGTATTAGCAGTCATAGAAATAGTAGTATTTGTTTTTGATCTGCAAAGAAATAAATCTAAACTTTAGAAATTATTTTGTAAATTTTGCATTCTGTTTGAATTGAAAACCATTGACTTGCATTCAAGTAATATTTTAAAATGGTAGATAAAAAGCTACATATATATAGCACTTTTCTACCTCCATGACCACCTTTCACCCATTCACATTCAAACACATGTCATGCACCAGTGTACACAGGCACAGGAGGTAATGTGGGTGAAGTGTCTTGTCCAAGGACACAACAGGGGAATGAGGTTCAAACTTCCAACCTTCTGGTTAGTGGACAAATGACTCTACCATCTGAGCTATGGCTAATTTAGTTGAATACTTTCAGACTACTGTCTTTATTAGGGTAGCTATGCCTTTATTAGGGATGATGGAGCTTGGTTGGAAAAAAATAAATATGTGGATGCTAGTGTTGCAGCAGAATTGTAAACTTAATTTCCGCCTCTTATTTGCATAGCCTAAACAATTGTGTTATCCTTTATGGGGAATTTAACAGAAAACAAGAAGGTGCAGTCCATTCCTAGGCGCTACAGTTATTAGTGCATCCATTAATGCAGAAAACACTTCAGCCTTACCTTGAACACATTTAAAGCATTGTCAGAGTAAAGGTTGGAAATGAACAAAGATTGAAAAAGCACAACAATATATTGCTCTACCCTTGAAGCAGCCGCATCTCAATCCCGGGCTTACAAAACAACAGCAGAACAATGCCGACATCCACAAACTCTCCACTGTCTCTCCATGCACACTCCGGAGACTCCCACGTCAGAAGCACATAGAATCCTAATGACCTCCGTTAGTCCGACCAGAGCACATCCCATCGGATCACAGAGTACGGTGAGTCAGGCCTTTTTCAAAGACTCTGGCCTCATTATTGTCTGGACGTCTGTACAGGCCAGTGCTGCGTTCATGGAAACACCATTTTCCAAGATAAAATATAAACTAGAGATACACACGGCTCAAGAATAAAAACTTGCAGACTTAAAACTAAGAACTTGCAGTTTTAAAAGATGTGACACCACATGAACAGAGATATATTATTGTATGCTAGAAATATACACACAAAAACGTAACTAATGAAACTGTGGTTACAAATACTACTAGGCGAGTAACTTTTGACAAAGACAAGCCATAGTGGCTATTAGGCAAAGAAGTCAATGTCATGCCCTGATTATTGTTAAAATTTAAAACGCTAAAAAATAAATAATAATGATATACAACAATGTACAACCTATGCTATGTAGTTGTATATTTTCATGAGTTCCATTTACTTACGTAACATGAGAAACTAATAAATTGCATCACAACATACTTTTTGAATTTGAAGATAATTTGTGGTGAAAAAGTGAAAAAAAATTTAAATTTGTTTCTTTTGTTGTATACCATAATTTTATTAAAGGTGTTTTTTTTTTTTTTTGTTTGTTTTGTTTTGTTTTACAAAATTTTATTGTTTATATTTTGTGTCTGTCTGATTACACCAATAATATAACATATAAAGTAACACTTTATTTTACACTACACTTGATACAGAGTAACTTCAATGTAATTGCAATGTAACATGTGCTGTAACAAATGAAATTATGTTGTACTCACATAATAGAATTTTGTGTGCTTACAGGATCTAAGGACCAAAAAAAAAAAAAACTTACACTACCAAAGTGTTATCATGTTATATTAGCAATATATAGCAACTGTTACATAGTAGTAAGTGTAGTGTAGAATAAAGTGTTACCAAATCAGTTGTTGTGTCTAGGGGAGCCTCCTATAGTTCAGTTGTATACAGGGGGTCTCCTTTCAAGAAGTTTTGGTCTGGGGCCTAAGGATGGCCCATACCACACTTTTAAGATTTGATACAATACTGATTACTTTTAGGGGAAATTTAATCAATACCGATGATTTCCTATCAGTATTTTATTTTTTGTTTTATTTTTTTTTGCCTGTGAGCAGCGTTAATGAACCTCCTCATTCAAAACAACACAAGTGCACGAGGGGAGCTGGGGTGGATCTATCGAAACATTGACTGGGCCTGCTCCCTACTCCAGTCTCCATGGCAACGCGGGCTCCGGTAGTTCTAGGTCTAACCGCGGCGGACCGGCGAACGGCACGCAGGCTCCAGCTCGCTTCATTAGGACCTGCCCGGGACACTGCTGACATGTAACACGGCACTCACAGGCCTGAGCACAAACCAACACCGCACTGGGAGGTATACGCTGGTTTTATTTATGACTGTAGGGTTATTATGGTTCATCCCAGGGCGTACTGTGGAGGGTCATCCTGACACATGTCAATAGTAATAGTAATAACCTTATGCTACCCTGTCAGAGCTATTGGTATTGGGCGGGTGGGCTAACATATTTACTTACTTAGGTGGATCAATAGTCCTCACTATAACATCACATCGAGAACACCAAGGTATAGCAGCAATATTGTTAGGCTGAATGAGAATGAGATTAAGAATGAACTACACTGTAAAAAAAAAGAAAGAAAAAAAGAAAGAAAGAAAGAAAACGAAAAAGGTTGCCAAAACTCAAAAACTCAAGGCAACGGGATCCACCAAGATTTTTGAATTTTGGGACCAAAATCTCAAGTTTTCAACAACAAATATTTTGTTGTTTACCTAATTTGATGTTCATACGTCTAAAAACTTTAAATTTTAAGTTTTGCTCTCTATCATTTTAACTTACTTACAGCCAACTTACTATCCATTGTTCAGAAAAATTATTATTATTGATACTAATAAAAACTAAATATACTAAATTTAAAAGAATAATACTTTTTCTGAACAATGGACAGTGAGTTGGCTGTAAGATGAGTTAAAAAAAATAATGAGAGTGAGTAAAACTTAAAATTTAAACTTTTTAGACATAATAATGTCAAAAAATATTAGTTGTGGAAAACCTGAGATTTTGAGTTGACTGCAAAACTCGAAAACCTTGAGGGGTCCTGTTGCCTTGAGTTTTTGCAGCATTTTTTTACAATGTATGTACAGTATGTAGTAAGTATGACAACAAGTTTTTGCTGAACAGCAGGTGATGGTGGTATGTTTATGTGTTGATATCATAAGTGATACCAATGCTAGCACTAAATGCATCAGCTAATGAAGATAATGTCTATATGCTAAACTTAAACACAAACATTTGTTTACTTTTTTCAGACAGCACCGTCTCAGAAAATGTGTGTCCACACGGGTTCACACAAACCCACTGAAAATGCTGTAATACATGTGCCAGGCCTATTAGTGGCACTGTAACAGTGCCACAGAAACACAGCAACAACAGGGAAGAAAACAAAAATGATTGTATTCTGCCTCCCAAAATGCTGGATCTCTGTGGACAGAATGCTTATGCCAGAGCAAGACAATCTGTAATTTCTATTTTTATGTTTCTATTAATATATACCGCTTTTACAACTAGAACTACGGATCCCATAATACACCGTAGGACGCTGCACCTCCCCTGCATTTGAATACTAATATTAGAATTAGATGCTTGTGGTCCTCTGGCCTTGAGTAGGACTGCATTAAAAACATTTTTGAGACAACCTGCTGTCATCTTTTTTTTAAAAAGTGGTACAGTATTATATCAGCACCTAATAGGTTTGTTATGTTTTTGTTATATTAAAATGAACATTCTTATTAAATTTGCTAACAAAAGCATATTACACAGTGTCCACAAACAACTATAAAAGGATACAATTTAAATATATAACTTTTTAAACTGTTATTTCTTTATTTACGTTATGGCCCGTGACCTACCCTGATTGTTGAATTTTGACCCACCACTGGCCTATACTTTGCGAATACGCCTAAGCCCCTCTCCGTGTAGACAAGGCCTTAGTTACAGTAAGTTTAACTAAATTCATGCCTCTGGGCTGAATGAATCTTGTCCCAGGTAAATTGACGGGACAGGCCTGTAACTAACCACAAAATGAATTGTGTTGTTGCTGTGTAATATTTGTCTTACATTGCTTACTTACAATTGCACAGCTTTACCATGCAAATCCTCTGCAGCCATATGTGCCACAACAAATACAGTGCTACAAACCCTTTCATTGAAACCATACAGACATTGCTTAGCATTCTAAACAATGTGTCTCTATGTTGTTGTCTCTATGTGTACCGCTCTGTCTATTTCCACTTCTGAAGCACTAGTGCCAGTCTCCTAGCCTTCTCTTGAGTTTTTCTTCCTCTCAACTCCTTTGTGCTTTTGCAGAGCAGCTTCCTTTTTTTTTTTTTTTTTTTTTTTTGCCAAAAGCAATTTGGATGAAATGGAGTGGATGCATACATAAGAGCAGAGAGGGCTATAAATAACAGAGAAACAAAAACACACTTACCTGCATCAAGGACGGCAAATGGAAAAGAGAAGAAAGAGAGGAAAGTATTAGACGCTTCAGGTAAACAAATGCACATTCATTATGACATCAGAGTACTCGCTATTTTTACTGAAACTGCCAAACAACACAAGCAGAACAGAATTGTCTCTGTGGATAAGAAGATGACGAACATGCATTAAAAGACAGTAACAGTTGTTATTTGAAACGTGTAGCAAAAATAGGTCTGGCGGATAAAAAGGGCTTGTTTGCAGAGACCATGGTCAATGAATGCTAGTAGGTACTGCAATAGGTATTGGAATGTACTGCATGTGTAATATATCCTGAAAAACACCTGAAAAAACAAATTGCGGAGAGTACAATGTTTCCCCACTCCACAGCCACAAGATATGAATGCCATCAGCAACATGTCAACTAGACTTGGCAGATGCTTCAGTGTTACAATGAACCATCTGTAGTCAGCAAAGGCCTGGGACTTTGGATGTATGTACCTTGGTTGGTGTTGGAATGAAGTAGAAGTGAGTAACCACCTGTTTTATCCAATCAGAGGACCGCCTTGTTTGTTCATAGCATGAAATTTCACAGTCAAACCTAAAAGAAGTCCTGGATCTTACAGCACAGTCTGTTTTACGACATTTTAGTTTTCTTGAAGAGTTCATCTATATACACATTAAAACTGGTGAGAGAATTCCACCTTCATTCATCATTACTAACATGGCAAATACTTCTCTCTTGCCAAAGTAAAGTATAAAATAACCTGTACATAAGTGTAAATTTTGGAATTGTAATCTGGCTCTTATTAGAATGTAAAGGTCAGGACCAGTGGTTCCCAAACTTTTTTGTCGTGAGTACCCTCTGGGCTTTTTTGGCATACCACGAGTACCCCTTTACTCATACGTGTCAATGATTCTTTAAAAAGTGCTTCTATAAAACATCTTTGTTTATTAGAGACGTTACTAATTCAATACTAATTCTCCTGCATTAAAAAAAATAAAATAAAAAATAAAAATCTGCCAAAATGTATATAAAATAAAACTACAACAATATAAACTCCTATTTAATTATTTACTATATATTTTATATTAAAAATAATTTTCTTAAAATTACTACAAAGACAAATTTAAGTCATTTGAATAATTCCCCTTTAAAACAACCTAAAATTATGAAAAAGAAAATTTATATTCTTTAACAGTTTCACCTTCTTTTCATTTACATTTCTTTCAAGCTTCAATAGTTTCAACATGAAAATTGTCTTCTTATCTTGAAAACGCAGTAAATTCTGAAATAATTCTACATACCCCCTATAAAGTGTTTGCATACCCCAGGAGGTCCCTGTACCCCTGGTTGGGAAACACCGGCCTAGAAAATGCTATTTAGGACATGGCTTGACCAAAATTAGAATCAGTCTGGATTATTAATTCCCCATTGTTAAGTTGTACCTTTATGCTGCAATATAATCAGTCAAATTGGTATTTTATTTTAAATAGGCTTTGTTTCTGACCCCCTGCACACATTACAGTGAAAGAACCAACAGCTCTCCTTTCAAAGCTGTTTCAGCCTGAAGCACAGATTTCCCTTTGACCATTAAAAATATAGATGCTGCGGCTGACATTTTATAGCGTGATGGAGCCCCTGCATCGTGTCCAGGCAGCTTCCTTAGATGAGAAGAGAAAGGACGAGGTGAAAAATGACAGTTCAGGCCCATACATCATTCAGGGGGCAGCGGCTTCTCCACACATGGTGACAACAGAAAATGGAGACATAGCACCACAGACCTTGCTCCAGGATTAGCCGAGAAGTGCTACGGCATCTACGCTAATATCCATTCTTTCCGGATGACACAAGATTACTTTTCATTATTGGCAGTATTGGATTTTCTTTGTCACTTTTTTTTTCCCCTGCGGAACTGAGGGCCCGCCGGCACAACACAGAACATTGACTTGAAAGGTCATAACCGATAAGAGCAGTAATTATTTTTTGGCTGCTGATGAAAAAAAAAAAAAAAAAAAAACTTGTGCGAGACTCAAGAAGAAAATTCAATTAAGCCAATAACAGACCACAATGTAACAATAACAATAATTAATTAGCTGAGTTATTGTCTGTGTGGACGGAATCAAAAGTGGCTCCTGACTCTTAATGGAGATTAACAATGCTGTGGCTAAGTGAACTCAGTAAACAAATGAGGAATGTGCTTTTAATGGACAATTTATTCATTTTAACTTTTAAGAGGCATACAAAGAAAGTATGGTTTGGATGCTAACAATAAGATTTTCCTTTTTCCAGTTTTTAACCCTCATGCTACCAACCTGTTTTACATACATAGATTACTGAGTAGGGTCTTTTGTACCCCACAGATAAAAATATGTAAGAAAACAAACAAAACAGCCTCTAGTTTTTGAAATAGAAATTTGTCTTTCATTACAATTTAAATACAACTCTTGTGTTGAGCATGACACTTTAGAAATAATGAATCAGTATAAAAGGGATTTATCAGGTCCAGTCTGAGCCCTTTCATAGGCCTCAAAAGTGAGGTTTAGATTCTGTTATTGTTAGATTAGTTATTGTCCTGATGTTAAAACTTTGGGCTTTCTTTCTAATCTGAAATGCTGCTGACAGTTTGTCTGAACAGGCTGTATCAGTTTTTGTTTTTTTTTGTTTTGCTTGTGGCACCTGTAGGGAGCACTTTAATAGTATGATTCTTGAGGCCAGGACTGTCCGGTCTGTGTATGACCAGAGCAGGACCTAGCTGACTTCATGTTCTTGGTTCAGTCCAGACTCTGTCAGGACTTTGTCTTTAATGATTCTTGTGAATATTTTAAGAAAGATTGTATATGAGATTGATTGTGAATGATCTTGATTAGATTGACTAACTGCACAAGTCACTTCGATCACATACACAAGCAGTCCTATATTGCTAAGCAGTGCTACTAATATGACTCAATGGTGTTCACTATCATACTAAATCAACATTTTTTAGCCTTTTACCATTTTATAATGTTTGCAATGCAAAAATATACTAGAGTATATCCACACAGGTTTCTGTAATCCTCTATACTGAGGCCATCCCCTTCTCAAGAGCTGAAATGTTTGGATCTCACCACTATAGACCACCTTCAAAACATTCATATTGACAGATTCATACAGACAAGGTGGGTAAAGTGCCCAAGCAAGTACAATATTCCATGCCGGTAGCAGGAGTTGAACCCTCAGACTTTGGGTTAGAGGGTGAACGTCTCTACCAACTGAGCTACTGCACTTTCTCAATTTAACAATACATACTTTCAACTAGTAATTGTCACTTCAAAGTATGATTTGTACTAAACTGATTCAATTTGAGCATCCAGTCTTTATATTTACATGCTCCACCAAATGATCAATAGCTTAATACTCATGTAGTCTGTATACATTTGATTAAAGGGCCCATATTATGCAGTTTTTGTGTATTTTAAACTAATTTAGGACACCTCTAGATCACCATCTCACATTTTGTTTGTCAGAAAATGCAATAATTATTGAGAAAAAAAAACCCTATTTGAAGAAACTAATCATTTGACTCTGTGAGAAACACTCAGATTAGGTATCTGCCCCTTTAAGAGCCCTCCCTCCCATGGCCCAGCTGCTGTCACGCCCCTTCAGTTCCTCACAACATGTACTGCTGCAGCACTGGAGTCTGTGGTGGGTTTGTTTGGTTGCTGCGGGGGAGGTGTGAACTGAACAGGACTGGGCCGTGAGGGGGGGAAAGGCAGACATCGGTGAAACAAGATGTTTCTGTCCTTTCAGGAAGTCAGCACAAATAAATAGAGGATTACTCAAACATGAGTGAATGAGCCAAAAACCCAACTCTAGATATGTTTTTGATCCATGAACAACATGAAAACATGGCAGAAAGCTCAGAAAAGTCAATTTTGCATAATCGGGCCTCTTTAAGGCGCAATGAGGGAGGATGTTACCAATAAAGCAGTAGTGACTGACATACTGTGTCCTCTCTTTCCAAACTGCTTCAGGCTGGAGAAGATGGAACATAAGCCCTTAGCCAGAGGAGGAATTGGCTTTCATAAAAAGCCACCCGCGGTCAAAGGGAGAAGCCGACAAATCGTTAATTACTCGCGCAACACTGGAGAACAAGGTAAAAGGCGTGTTACTGAAATACTAATACAGCTCCAATTGGACTCCGCCAGCCTTGCCACCCTCCACAGTGTTCTCAAGGACTTGCCTTCTCCTCCCCACTTGCTCTGTTATGGCTAATTAGCATAGCCCACATGACAGAAGGCTCTTTCCAAAAGTATTATCTCTGGGGAATGAATCTTTTGTGTTCCGTTCCTTTGATAGAGGACACTCGGGCCATTTTGTTGGATGGTAAAAATCCAGGGACAAATGTTAAACCTCGGAAAACTTCACAAAAATGGTTTAATTCATTATTCCTACAGCTATAGCCTTGCAGATGGAGCTTTCTGAAGGCTGGTTACTCAAGTGCAGTTGTGGTACTTCTTGAGTCAGACTTTATACAATAAGATTTAGGAAGATTTTAGGGCTGACAAATAAGCTGGGGACACGCTACATGAATTTTTGCCCAATTTTACAATGATTCACAGTTGTACTGGAGTGTAGGTATCAATACCCGGCCATGAGCAAAAATAGAATTAGAAAAGGTAAAGAAAAGGTAATTGGTTCATTGGATACAAGTCTAAATTCTTAAATAATGAACTATTTATCTCCATCTCTGTGTTCAGCTGGTCTGTGCAGGGCAAAATCAATTTTACATTTAGAATTTTTGAGTTTTTTTGTATTTTCTTATAAAATGTATGGGAAGTGGTCTTTGAAATTACCTCTTAGCAACGGTGTGGCCTGGTCAAAGCCTGTTTTTCTACTTGATTTTATGTTGGATGTTGAATACACTGTACGCAATGTGCTTACTGTGGAATGTTTTGTATTATATGTTAAATATTTTTACTCACTGAAAACCAATTTCCTTACAGGGACAATAAACTGCTATCTACCTACATTCTTTCTTTCTTTGTGCTGAGTCTGTACCAGTCAATACTAATCGCATGGAATTGTCAGCCCAGAAATTGGTTAGTGTGGGAGGTATAAAGACTTGAATCGGCATCACAGAGACTCGTCCAGATCTCAGTTGCAGTCGGTCAAACATATGTGAATTTTAAAGCCGACGCTCACTGTTGATCATGTGACTCTGGCATATTTGTAAAAAAAAAAAAAAAACTTCTGTAATGTGTGCATAGGCTAGATAAAACATAATAATCTGTGTTCTGTTTAACATGAATTATGACATTAACTAATAAAATTTTCTGGGTTATTGCAGCTCTTTTTGCTTTAATAATAATAATCACCCTGACAGAGTCATACAGGGAAGAAGGGTGAAGTGTCCTGCCTAAGAACACATTAACACAACAGTATGCAACGCCAGTAGCGGGGATCGAACCGCCAATCTTTGTGTTAGTGGGAAAACATCTCAACCTACTAAGCTACTGCCACTTTAATGTTACGTGAGATAAGCTCTCCTCTTCACAAGCTAAGGTCTGCTAAAATTAGCAATATTACTGTGGCTTATTTAGTAACAATTTATTTATTATTACTCCACAAAAAAAGTGTATCAGAAGGTTTTATTTAAATGTGTTGTGTACAGTTCCAAAACCTGCAACATTGTTTTGACTTAGTCAACTGTTGGTCCCCAGAAAAGTGCAATAAACTTAGAAGTTAAATGTTTTATCAGTACTTTTGGAATTCCTGTTAGACTGATTTGGAATCAACCTGACAGCTGCTGAGGGCTCCCTTGCTGAAGCCACTTAAAATAATAATCATAACTTTCTTTCTTTCTCTCTTTTTTTATTATTGCAAAATTCGGCTTCCATCATTCATTTTAAAAAGCTGGTCAACAGATTTGGTTTGGTCTCTGTATGTCAGTAAAATTCAGCCCAGCTTCTCTGCTTAAAACCATCCACTCCCACTGCTCCCCAACTATCTGCAAATTACCGTTCCTATCATCCAGAGCTGCTAAAAGTTACCCCATCTCTTCATCGATCCCCAAAAAGAAAATGTTTGTACCATACTAGTATTGTCGGGTGCTTGGAACTTGTCTGCCACCTGTACATCTAAGGTGAGAATCTCCAAAAAAAGGTAATGGAATTTCCACTTTGAGCATCCGGCAGGACCAAACAGCCATTTCACAAGTCCGAGCCGCACTGAAGCACAAACTGATAACATAAGTCAAAAGGAAGCTCCGGAAGGTGTCGGCGAGCGCACGGCCAGGTCCACACCGGGATGAAGGAGGAGATATTCTCAAAGACATTCGAAGATACGGCAATTTCTCCCCGGCAATCATTTGATGCTCTCATTCCGTGATGGCTGAGTGTCAGTACTTTTGCGCGGGCATCGCTCAAGCGCGTCCAGCCCTCCAAGAAATTGATTGTTGGAGGATAAAGCCGGAATGGTCCACACAGTCAGGAGTATGCACCTTCGATAGGACAAAACAATTTCTCACACAGGTTTGGAAAGTGTTTCAAATTTGGATAAAGAACAAAATATTCACTTTATGCACATTATATCCCATCCACTAACAGGTGCCATGATGAAGAGATAATCTGTTATTGACCTGTCAGTGGTCATAATGTTATGCCTGTTATACATACATGTATGTCATTGGCAGAGCTGCTGCTAGCCATTTGGGTGCTGTAAGTGGAATTGCCAAAAATGAAATAAATGAATATATAAAAAAATAAATAAATTCCCAGTGCAAATGAGTCTGTTTTCTAATGAATAATTGTGCATATAAAAATATACATAGTCCTCCCAAATTTTCAAGATTCTGCCAATATCAGCAGACACTAATTTCCCTGGACCCTAGAAAATTATGACACCAATTACCAAACAATAAATGGGTATTATTTTACCAAAAACACATAAAGTAAACCAGCCATTCTCAAAGCCTGTTGTGCCCCTCTTAAATTTCCAAAAATCCCATGCGGACCCCCAACTGTAGAACTTCACTCTATTCAAAAGTCATGTTTTTCTCTATATATTCCTATAAAAGAATTGACAAAAGACACAGGTTATTGGCTAAAAATAGTTTTAAAGTAATAATTTTAAAACAAGCATATAACTGTAATTCATTTCAAACTCTAACTTTCAATAAATCTTATTGTACTTGATATAGACAGCCTCAGGGGGCCCCCTGCAGTACCTTCACGGCCCTCCTTTTGGAACAACTGCAGTAAACTATCAGTGGAGCCAGTTCTTGGGCCCAGTCATTTTAGGGGTCCATGAAAACTTTTGTCCATTTGTGGTCAAGGTTAAGGTTAAAATAGCTGATAGAAAACAACAAATGTGTGTACTCATTACAAAATATAGGACCAGAATATGTTATCTGTGAGTTTCTTTGAATGTCTTTCTTTCTCTTCCTCTCTAAGAAAACAAATTACTTTAAAAAATACTTTCATATTCATTTAAATATTAATATGGAGACTGTAGCACATGATTTTTGCATCACACGCCCAAACATTTTAGAAATCTCAAGCCTAAGGGTTAGGGTTGACTTTGAAATATTGAATGTGCTTCATAGATTTGGGACCCATTCTGAAAACCTGCCTTAGGGCCTCAAATTGAACCTCTCAGATGTGATGCGCTGCTTCTCTGTCACTGTTGAGATGCTTCAGCAGCAGGATGCCTCCACTCTGCCTCCTGCCTTCTCATCCATCATCCAATCATGCCATTAAAAAGTCAGTACTGATCATTTTTAAGTAAAACATCAGAGATACAGAAAAAATCTGAAAAAAGATGAATGGATTTTGCCAACATCACTGTTAATTAGATGTGTGTGCAAAGCATCTTATATTAATGCCTCTTTAAACGTTTTAAAGCTTTAACAAATGATATCTCTGTGGTCCCTGGATGTAGATTCTTAAAAACTGTCAGAAAGTTTAAAATCTTCTCTGTCAGCACAAATGTTTGTTCTGAGTTTTAAAATAAAAGCAGCTTCGCAAAGGTGTGTCATTCAAATTAACTGGTATGATCAGATTGATGCCCCCTCCTGCAGTTGGTGGTCGACTGCATATTGCATGATGTGTGTAATGTAAGCGTTAGTGCTGGTCTTTCGACTGTAAGAGAGAAGCCATTGAAAGATGGGGAGCTTGGCCCTTGCTGTATAGCTGCAGCCCAAAACCCTCTTTCAACCAATCATGCTTTTAATTTTCCATTAGCTCAACCTATAATATCTATAATATCCCCACTCAGCAGCTTTGAAAATGTCTAAGAAAGAAGTTGTGAGAGCTACAAAGTTATGTTAAATGGTGTCAAATGTCCTCTCCTGAAAAGACAGATTGAGTACACTATTGATTTCTGTGCGCAGTGAGCCGGCCTGCTAACAGCATTCATGCTATCTCCTCAGATTATCATATTACACAGGAACTGACTGCTCACTGACGCCTCGCTGAGTACGACTTGTGCTCATATCAATTCATATCAGCTATGTTCAACTAATTATTCACTGGCTCCGACGTGGAACGTGTTTTTCTATGAAACATTGTACATTGGAATAATTGAAGGTCAGTGCAAGTATAGGATTACAGTATGGAAGAGTTGGTTCCAAGAAATGGCATTACATAGATTGATTTGCCACAAAGCATCACTTCAGAGGCTTGCACGGTTAATGGATCCATACCAGAACTAGTTCAAAAAATAGAGGGATGTATAGACAGCGTGCATATGAATCAATGGCTGCAGATGAATTTTATATTGGAGTGGGCACCAAGAAGGCTGACTTCTAAGTCTATGTTATGAAATAGACCAGCCTACAATGTCATCAAAACATGTTTTTTACAGTATAGTGGTTACATCCATTGCTGCCTAATGTAATGTTTGTGACTCTAGTAATCTGTATGTTAACCTTGTCTGATAGACCTTGGTTTAACAGTCTGTAATGAGGAAGCACAGGTTCTAAAACCATGTCCAACATAACTGAACTTGCAGTGACTTGTAGCTTGTAAATGCCACCCACTGATGTTCTCTACCCACTCACTAGCAGCATGCAAATACAGCTTATATTGTTTACAAGCAGTACTACTAGTACTACAGGTAGGACTACTCTATACTATGTATATGTATATATAAAGCTCTCTTCTGTCCAGTCATAGTCAAGCATGTAGGCCAATTAATTTATTCTGCTGTAGTGTTTCAGAATTAGTGTGCATGTTTCCAAATGTGTGTGTGCGTTTTAAAATTTGTCCATGTTTCAAAATTTGTGTGTGTTTCTAAATTTGGTGTGTTTCTGAATTTGTGTGTGTTTCCAAAACTATGTGCGTGTTTCTAAATTTGTGTATGTTTCTGAATTAGTGTGTGTGTTTCCAAATGTGTGCGCGTTTCCAAATTAGTATGCATGTTTCCAAATTTGTGTGCATGCTTTGAAAATTGTTTTCAACACTGTTCGCATGTTTCTAAATTTGTGTATATTTGTGAATTAGAGTGCGTGTTTCCAAATGTGTGTGTGCATTTTCAAATTTTGTGTGTTTCCAAAACTGTGCATGTTTTAGAATTTGTGTTAGCATGTTTTTAATTTTGTTGGTGTGACTTGCCCTTCTGGACCACCATACAAAGCTGTCCAAAATTTTCCTAAAATGCTTTAAAAACAGCATATGTTTCCTTTAACTTTGTTTTTGATAGATTTTTGGTGCCGCCATTTTCCATTGGTCCATTTGCTGTGTGAAAGTTTGCTAATATGGCCAACCTAAATTTAGTATAATGGCAAGTTGGGTGTATTCACTGTCACCAGCTGCAGCTATATCACATTTCCTTATCATCTTAGCCGATACACAATCTAAATATCGTCTTGTTTACAGCTCCAAACTCTGCCTATCGTAATTGCTGAGGTCATCGTCATCTTGCCCATAATGTCCACCATTTTCTCCGGCCTTAACGAATGTCACCGTGTCAACATATTCAACTCTAAGCACACCATTCATTATGCATCACTGTGGCAGGAACACATGGCGCTCTGGCTGTTTACGCTGTTTGTCTGGGAGTTAATGTATGTGGCGGCCTCAGATGTTGCTGTTGATTGGAGCGACGCTGCTGGAAAGAGCCCACAGTTTTTGTTTTTTTTTTCTTCTCCATCTGCTGTAGACTGCGCTCTCACTGCTATAATAACTATAATGTTAATGGGACTCTGGCCAGGATCACATTCCCCACAGCTGATGGCAGATGATATGATTATCATTGCTGTTTTTTGTGTTTGTGTAGGGAATGATTAGACTTGCAGTACAGCTGGGTGGATTAGTGTAAACGCAGTTTCAAAAAAAAGTTTGTATACTGTGTCAAATGTAAATAAAAACATCAAAAAACAAAACAGAACGTAACAAGAGTCACTAGAAGAGAGCAGGCCTCAGTCAAGGCACTGGTCATTTGTTGCAATGGTGAAGAATAGTATAGTGCCCAGACCTGGACTCTATAAGGGGGTAAATGCTTTATCCATTTTAGCCCCCTTATACGTATTTTACAATGGTGAAGAAGCCAATGAAAACTAAACTTAGCCCCTTGTGCATGTAGTTAGTATCTTTGGGACTAATAGTGCAGGAAGGTGGGCGGTTCGAAACCCTGCTACCTGGCAATGCACACTGTCGTTGTGTCCTTAGGCAAGACACCCACCTTGCCTGAATGAATGTGTCAGTGTCACCGTGTTTGGTGGTTGTCAGAGGGGCACAGATTGGGAGCCACACTTGTGTCAGTCTGCCCCAGGGTGGGCCTGTGACTGAGGAGCAAATGAATAAATTACCTAATTGGAAATGGTCTTAAAGTGTTTCGAAAAGTGCATATATAAGAATGCATTATTATTATAATTATAATTACAATAATCATAATTATTATTATTATTATTATACAGCCCATTTCAATCCTTCTCTGAAAAGGTGATCAAAATCGGACAAATACTTCAAAAAAGAGGAGAATGCTTCATTGGCTCAAAAATGTGGCTTTTGTATAACAGGTGCTCTTCAAAGATAGGGCCACAAATATCAATGGAAAACCTGATAGGTCCGAAGAGTCATTTGGTAATAAAAATCCGAGGCACTCTATTATATTGTGCACCATAAATTGTTTATTAAATCATGGAGGCCATGATAATGGAGTATTTTATTGCCAAATGGCTCTTACGACACAGGAAAGTGACCATTACTTTTTGAATTTCCTGGCTAACAGACTAAAAGACAAACCAATGGTGGAAAAAATATATCCTTTTTGTAATAAAAACAGAGAGCAATGATTTGCAAGATTTTGAAAGGTTTAAATTTGATGGCAAGAAATATATATATATATTTTTAGTCTGCTCTATGTTGGTTAGTCTGCTAGCAAGATGACTTTAAAGTAATTTCTAATTTAAAGTACAATTCTGCGAGAATGAGAAACATAATATCCAGCAGCCAAAAAAATCCACCCACAAAAAAGTCAGTAAATAAGCAGATGAATTGTTTTTGCTGTTGGCCCAGCTCACCATCTTGGCTCACGAGGTGGAACAATTATTCTATGACCAGAAGGTTGGTGGTTCAAATCCCACTCTCCCCAGTATGTACTGTCATTGTGTCCTTGGGCAAGACACTTCGCTAACCTTGCCTGTATAAATGTATTAGTATGTTTGGTGGTGGTGATCAAAGAAGCCATTGGCAGCCAAGTTTTTGTCAGTCTGCCCCAGTGCATAATATTATAATTATGTCCAGTTTTAGTCCAAGTATCTTTATCATTGCTGACATAGGGCCAGTGCCTTGGCAGGGGTTCGCATTTCTAGTTTGAAATGTTTGCATCCATTAACTACTGTAAGTATTTATACATTTGTAAAGTTTTTCAGTTTTAACACCCAATATGTTGCTTATGTTCTGCTGTAAATAAAAATGTTTAAAAAAAAAAAGTCTGTTTTTTTTTTTTTTTTTTTTTGGTTTAGTTTTTTTCTTTAAAAGTGTTTATTAAAAGAGCAATCATTTTAGTATTGGCTTAGCACAAAAAAAAAAAAAAAAAAAAAAAGTTTTTCCTTTTACAGTTTGTACCAGAAGCAAACACACACCAACTGGCTTTGCTGTGTTTGGCATTTGGTTTTATTTACTCACATTCTGCAGTGCGCCCAAACATCATGCACTAAAATAATTAGCAGATAAAGGTCTATGTTTAATTAAATTTTGCATAAAAATCAACTTCAAACATTAAAAAAAAAAACAAAAAAAAAAAAAACTGTCTTTCATTTGCTGAACTTTTTTATGCCGACAATCATAAAAGTCTGCAAAGTCAAATAAAAGTATTGTATAAAGCCTTAAAGTGCAGGCACATATTGGGCAATCATGAGGCGTTCTGCTGTGAAGTCATTGTTAAGGCATTAGGCTTTTAAGGAAGACAGTTTGTTTGGGAGAACTGACAATAAACGAGAAAGAAAAGTGCGGATTATTAAAGTAGTGCTTCTTAAGATGTCAGGACACGGAGCTTTTGTTGTTTTACTCAATTTTCACGGAGTTCTACAGGCATCAAATCAGCCAGACTTCATGTACTACTACTAAATGTAAGGAAAATGGGTGCACAGGGATAGTGTGGGTTCAATCCCTAGACTGGTCCACACAATCTCTCTGAGTGGGGTCAGCATGTCCTCCCCACCACTCAAACAAATGCATGTGTAGGTCAAGTGCCAAATCTAAAACTGACTTTTGTAAATGACTAGTCAGTGTTGCTGTGGACTCACACCAAAAGCGGCAAAATCCTTTTTGTAGCTTAGCTTGCGCTTCTCATGTTGCCAGCCTCCATTTAGATTGCTGACAAAAGGCAAGAGGTTTAAGACACAACTTTTGTCAGAGTATCTGAGGGGCCCTTTAAAAGTATTAAAAAGTCTTAAATGCAATTTTATGAGATATTAAACTTTTGTTGCTGTTTAAGTTTTGTTCAAAGAGCATTTTTAGGGGTGCTTAAGCTTGTTATCGCTAGCTCTGGTTCCTACTAAAAAAGGTAGGAAAACAGCCCATTTTGTACTTTAATCTCCTCCAGCTTCTTTTGTTTTTTTGTGATTGATGTCAGTTGCATAATTTATAAGAAAGGACTAAGGTAAGGTGAAATTAGCTCAAGTGTATTAATACAAAAAAAAAAAAAAAAAAAAAAAAAAAAAAATACATCCAATGCTAACCTCTGCATCCAAGTCTAACCTAAACTACTAAACTTTCTACAACTCTCCCATAAAAAGTCTCCCATAAAATATATTTTGTTTGGTGATCTTTCCCAGTTCACCCATAAAACTGAAACTCTACAATCGTCCCTGCCAAGCTAAGAGTTTGACTGCATAAAGTAATGGATAAAATTTCCTCCCCATGATATTAAAAACAACAATGTTCAGGCGTGCTTGGACTGCCAGATTGGCCTGTGTATGCGCGACATTATGCATATAGAGATGCAAAAGTTACATGATGTGATTGCAAAGTAAAACTGTTTTCTTGCAGTGGCAATAAGGTCTTAAAATATTTTGGAAAGGTCTTCAAAAAGTCTTAAAAATGTATTGAAATTAACCTGCATATACCCTGTTTGTGCATAGACCTTTTCCGCTCTAGTGTCTAGCAAAACTTCACGGTAACCATCAAAGCACAACCAATCTTTGGCGATGTCGCTCCATATTTGCGTAACATTTTTGTCAGTTCAGCTCAAAACTATACTCATAAGTTGCTTGATTTGCATCGCTCAGCATGTTCACATCGATTGCCAATCCTGCACGCAAGGCTACATAAGAAATTAAAGGTCACTGGTTGCTTCAGTAGCTTATGTTGCTCTGAGGGAGTCCACCCTTACCCCACAACAAAGAGAGACATGGGCATGGACAAGTTAGCCTTTATCAGCAATAATAAGGGAAATGAGCAATTAAAGTTATTTGTCAGTTCAGAGTTGTTTTGATTTATAGACTGTATAAAAATAGTGGGAAAAACCTGTTAACTCTCATTCATACTGTGTCATAGAATTTTCCATAGTGAGTAAATGTGTGAGTAAATGTGTGTGATAAAATGGGCTCTGGCTCTCTACAAAAGTGCTTCCCAACCTTTTTTGTCTTGCCTACCCTCTGGGCTATTTTGTCATATCATGTACAATCACTCGGTGTTTGTAGTACATTTTATACTTATTTTATTGTAACTGCCAATTCTCTCACTTTTTTTTCCCTTTGAAAATTAAATTCAAGATAAAAAAAATCCCTTTAAATAACAATAATACAAATTTAGTAATATAAACCTCAGTGAAAAATAATTATCTTGAACTCATAATAAATTTACTACAAAAATGACAAAGAAATACATTTGCTAAGAGAAATTTATCAAAAATAATTATCATTATTTGAATCAACTAATATTTTTAGCAGCTTCACCTCCTTTTTGGCATTCAAAACTTGAACTTGGTTGTTTTTCACAAGTTACAATTGTTTAGTTCAATAGCTTTCATTAGCTTTTTTTATTAAATGGAATACATTCAAGTACCCCCTGCAAAGTGCTTGCGTACCCCTGCTCAGGAAACACTGCTCTACAATACATAACAGGGTAGGCTGTATAATAACATTATATGAAAACATATACGTTTGCCATTACATTGATATACACTATTTACATATAGTTCACATTAATCTAGACACACTCAGAGAGCACATATCTGCACCAAGCCAAGATATAACCTGGATTTAAACCAGGGATCCTCCAGTTCTGGGATAAATGCTCAATCCATTGAACTACAAAGCCCTGATACTTCACCATGGTAAAGAATTCACTAAAATTAATTATTTATTCTGCCACTCATTCAGAAGGAGCTTTAGATGCCATTCACACAGCAAAGCATTTTGCCAAAATGCACACTTTCTGTTGCAGATTGGCATTCTGTTTACATAACAATCCATCTGAGGAGGTGTTTTTGGTTTATTGTGGCTGCAGCTTTGCACTTCTGCAGATATGAAGCCAATGTCCACTCTTTCAACAATATACTGTCAGTAGTACATGTATAAAAACTTACAGTTACCTTAAAATTTATTTGCTCTGTCCCAGAAAACCACGTCTTGCAAAAATTGTAGTTTAAATTGAAGTCCACAGCTATGATTATATCTGTTCAAGGTACAGAAATATCAAGACCAATAACAGTGTTTCTCAAACTTTTGCCCTCAACTACCACCTCTGAAAATGTTTGGCTTTCAAAGTATCATCAAAGCCACCACCATTAAGTAATAAGGTCAAAATAAGAACCAAAACTTGACTACACAAAAGAAAAACGATGAGTACAACCAAAATAAGCTCTAAAATTGGCTCTAAATTTCACACAGTTCATCTTTAACCCATCATTCAAGATACTACAGAAGTTTGACACTACAATTAAACTATAGAAACCTAACAGTCCCATTAGCTTTCCCTTCACTCCCTGAATCAGACAGACTGCCACAGAAGGCAGCGTTACAAATAAAAAGGTACATGTTCTTATCAGGCCGATTGCACGATGAAATTTCATGCCACATTCTGCGCTATAGGCTATATCTTGCGAAGAGCCTTATCTCACAAACTCATTTTAACCCTGAGGGGCTGAGCAACAACCGGCGCCGCATCCTAAATGTGGCGTCTGTGCATTTCCTCCCAGCTTATTTCCTAGAAAGTTGGGGAGCAGGGGAGATGGGCGCCGGTCTCGTTAGCATTCTGGACGATCTTAGGCCTGTCAGAGCGCATCTCTCTCTCTCTCTCTCTCTCTCTCTGCCTCGCCCTGCCTTTGAGAAGACGTGAGGAGCTGTGAAGGAGCCCAACTTCACATCGGGCTAATCTGGTCTCGGGATCTGTCTGTCCGTCGGCCCCGGCGGAAACACGGTCGGCTCGGAGCTAATTCAATCACTCAGGTAGAGACTTGGTATAGAGCGAGTGAATTGAGTCGTTAGAGAGTTGGTACTCAAGTAAAAGTACTGCTACTACTCATACTACTGTTACTAGAACTACTAAGGCTACCACTACAACTACTACTGCTGCTGCTGTTACTAGTATTGCTGCAAAAACTCAAGGATCCCTAAACAGGGTTCATACATTTTTTTTATCAAGAATTTTTCATGATTTTTCCAAAACTTTTGACTAAATTTCCAAAAGCCAGATGACTGAAATCACTTGTAAATAGTATTCAAAATGTCCAGTGTGGTGCATTAGAAACTTTTTCTGCAATTCCATTTGTTAAAATTGGAGAATAGTCAGTTGGGGAAAACAAACAAACAAAAACATTTAGGGCTCTTCCTCAAGAAATATATTATTCCACTAATTTTATTGATTTATAGCCTATACACCAGTGAGAAGTTGGTAAGTTGGTTCAGAACGCATAAAAAAAAAAAAAAAAAAAAAAAAAAAATTAAGATATAAAGTAATCATCTATGCAGGCTGGTGCAGGTTTAACTAGTGGTCGAATGTTACTCAGACTGTTTACATTTCCAAAACTTCACACCAAAATAAAAAAAAAATTCTAAACATTTCCAGGGCCTGGAAATTGCATTTTAAACTTCCAAGACTTTTTCCAGGTTTTCTCAAGTTTTCAACAACTAATATTTTTTGTTCACTTAATTTGATGTTCATATGTATAAAAGCTTTCAATCTTAAGTTTTACTTAATATATATATTTTTTTTACTCTTAAAGCAAACTACTATCTATTGTTCAGAAAAAGTATGATTCTTTAGTTTTTGAAATTATCAATAATAATACCTTTTCTGAACAAAGGACAGTAAGTTGGCTATAAAATGAGAAAGTCTCTTAGGACTAAAACATCCTCCTTACTGGGAGGAAAAAGCCCTAAAACCTAAAGCAACGAAATTAAAACGTATTGTTTCAATGCAAAATACAGCTCTTGCCAGACTACTGTAGAATCCAATAAACTGTTCTGCACTAGCCTTTACTTGTTACCAGCTCCTTTCTTCTATTTTTTAAGACATAAAATGGAACCTAAATCTGGAATTAATAGTTCTAAAATTGAAGAGAGATTTTGTGATTAAAGGAAACAAAATGTTGGTCACTTTTTGACAAACCCTCTACAAGATTGGCAGATTGGACGCCTGTCTTCTGCAGAGGTGCCTTTGAACAGACTTAAGGAGCTGAGAATGAACCAAACTTCACATTGGACTAATCTTTGGTCGGGATCTCTCTGCCGGCCGAGTGGAAGCACAGCTAGCGGACTTGGCGCTAATTCAATTGCTCAAGCTTGATTGGCAGGGGACCAAAAAAAAAAAAAAAGTCCCATTTGTCCTTAAAGAAGAGAAGATAGAACGAAGTGAGTCTGCGTCCCTTTAGACCAGATCAAGGAGTCAGGACTTCACAGATCAAACAAGGAGAAGACTCCATATTTCACTAAATTGTGAAAAACGATAAGGCCTAGTCCTGTGTTGCAGAAGTTTAGCATTAATTTAATACAGACTTCATTAGGCTTCATTATAAAATGGGTCTTGTAGTTGCGAGAGGGTGTTGTGCAGCAAAGCAGATCATAATTCATTACTCATTTATGGATACGTCTAAGGGCAAATACGCAATTAGTAATACAAATGACTTCTTATTCTTGACAAATGTTGCACTTCTTTAAAATGCTTATTTAACACAAGGCTGCAGAGGCAAATGTTATATAATACACAAAATAAAAGAAAAATAGGTAAAACTTTAAAATGACACACCTATTAAGTAGTATTAAAGCATTAATAACTATGTAGTCTAGGCAACAAAAAGTTAAAAGGCAGTCATCTGGATTTGATTTTTAAAGTTGAAGACCTTTCATCTCTTATTCAAGAGGCTTTCTCAATTCTGAAGCTGAACTGGTGAGAGCTGGTTTATATTCTTCTAGGAAGGAGGAGTTAGACCTGAAACTAACTTCTATTGGTTCAGGAGACTATGAATAGCCTGAGTGGTTGCAGATCATTAGGAGTCCTTTGTCCTCAGCTGAGTGAGAGTTGTTAACCCTCCCCAGCCTGGGCAGCTCCTTCAGATGTTAATGACCTGAGTGAAACTGGTTTGTTTTGTTTGGATTTCAGGAGAGTGTTGTAGACAGAAGGAAGGTTGTATCTGAGACCACCATTTCTGTTTAAAGAAGGTTTATCTTTTTTGACACAAATTGCTTCTTTCACTCCTCGCTCAAACCATCCTTTCTCTCTGGCTAAGATTTGGACCTCGCTGTCCTCAAAGGAGTGGTTTGTGGCCTTCAGGTGGAGGTGTACTGCAGATTCTGCTCCACTGGAGTTGGCCCTGCGGTGTTGGTATAACCGCTTGTGCAGAGGTTGTTTGGTTTCTCCAATGTACTGTTCATTACAGTTCTCACTGCAGTGGATGGAGTACACAACATTGCTCTGTTTGTAACTGGGAATTTTGTCCTTGGGGTGAACCAGTTTTTGTCTGAGAGTATTAACAGGTTTGAAATAAACCGGGATGTTGTGTTGGCTAAAAATCCTTTTAAGTTTCTCAGACAGGCCAGAGATGTAAGGAATGACTACATTGCTCCTTTTTGGCTCTTGTTCTTTCCTGTCCTGTTTTCTTGTCCTTTGGGATTGAGAGAAGGCCCAGTTGGGATATCCACAGGTTCTGAGGGCTTGGCGGACACGTTGCTCTTCTTTCCTCCTTCCCTCAGAGCTTGTGGGAACCTCTTGGGCTCTGTGCTGCGGTGTCCTAATCACACCGAGTTTGTGCTGTAGCGGGAGGTTTAAATCAAATAACAGGTCCTGGTCTGTGTGAGTGGGTTTCCTGTACACTTCCACATGGAGACACCTGTCTTCTCCAATGATAACTGCACAGTCTAAAAAGGATAGGTTATTCTTCTTGGAATCCTCACGGGTGAACTTGATGTGTTTATAAATATAAAAGTTGAAGTAAAGCTTAAGTAACTGTTATTACTCCTTAACTAATAAATACAAATATTGTCAGTTTATATAACACAACTTACAGAACAACTTGTGCTGCAACAACGGTCCATTATGCTGTATTTGTTCAAGCTACAAATGATAACTTTATTTAGAAATCTACTGTTCATTTTGGGACAAGTAAGAACACTTTTCCATTTATCTATTTCCAGCGTAAAGCCCGAGTCAAACAGGCTGATAGAGGCCATTAGTGCAGTTGGTTTTAATCCATCCAGACGACTTATTAAGCCAAACGTTATCTCCTGCTCAGTGATTAAACTTGAATGACTCTTCTCCAGAGAGTGACAACATTATGAGAGGAATAATTCCACCGTATGAATAATTAAAATTAAAGTTATCAAACTTTTGACTTGGTCTTCTTCTTTATTCCCACATTATGTGAATTATAAATCAGCTGGAGCTATACCGTGTGAAAACAGTGGGCTAATTAGGCAGAATATAGTATTAAATATGCTCATCACAGTATGGAGGTGGCGACATAAATTAACATGTCATGCCCACATTATAAGAAATACATTATAACATTTGATGTATACTGCAAGCCAAAATTTATCTCTTTTATTTTTATTTCTTCCTAAACAGGACATAGGTTGGCCATCCTCTATCTGTGTCTCCGTGTCAGCCCTGAGACAAGCTGGCGACTGTCCAGAGCATTCCCCACCTATGGCCCAAAGTTACTGGGTTATAGGCTCAAGTACCTGCGACTGCTAATAGAAATAAGCGGAAGAAGGTAAATTAATGTTTTTTGTTTGGTTTTTTTTCATTTTTTTGAGATTGCTTATTTTTTAACTGAACACAAAAAATGTTAATTTTTTATTTTGACCCAAATGTTTTTTTTTTGTTTTGTTTTTTTCACTTTTTAAAAATGAGACATTTCATTTTAGATTTTTTTTTCTCTTTTAAAATTTGAATGACCTTTTTTATTTTACAATCTCACTTACATTTTTCATGGATTTTTTTTTTTTTTAAGATTTTTAATTTGTAACCTGACTTTAATTTAAATAGCTTTTCTTTTTTCAATATTGAAACAAACGTATTAATTTGCAACCTGATTTAAATTTTAATGTATTTTTTATTTATTTATTTATTTTTTATAAAACAATTTTTTTAATTTTCAGCCTGACTTTAATTAAAATTGATTTTTTTTTATATATAAGGAAACCTAATTAAAAGACCCCAATTGCTTCTATTCTCAAAAACAATTTAATTGATACAAAAAAGTGTGAAAAATAAAAAAAAACTCATATACCCAGTACAGTCTTGTAAAACCTGTACTCACTCACTTTTTTCCTATAGAAGGCGATGTAAACAGAGTTTAAAAAAAAAAAAAAAAAAGAAAGTGCTTTGAAAACAGGCCCTAGTTTCCTCTTTATTATTCTACAAGTACAGTACTGGCACTTCCCCACATTATCACAAAGGTGAAATGTGTACGTTTGAAGTGAGATGTTTATGAAGTGTCTCTGAGTTAGCACGTTACATTGTGCATCATTAGTCGCAGAACAAACAACACGCGGCGCTGACTCAGAGTGTAAATATTTAACAAGGCGCTGTAGGGTTATCATTAATACTTCACTACGCTGCATCATATATTTGACATATATTCGTATATCTCCATGTGACAACCAAATGCAGTGTGAAGTTTATTTTTATTTCAGGGTGCAGGCTCTTGTTCCTTTTGGCTGGTTTTGACGTACTGCTGTCAGACTGCTCCAGACACCGTCGAGGCTAATCCAGGGCAACTGGATAAATTTAGGCTTTAAGGGGAAATGACACATCCGGATGTGATGGCATAATTCCATGCTGTTATGCGCATGGGTGTTTTTTTCATATATAGTGTGGTCTTTTATTCAACTTTATTTGGACTCCTTCAGAACATTAACATTAAGGTTAGTGTCTTAGGTGAGGTGCACACTGTACACAGGTAAGCAAAGCTACAGGACACACTATGCGAGATTTTCTTGGGTCCCTGTATCTATCTTAGGCCCTTGGATTCATTCCTAACTTTTGTCCCCCCTACGGTGCCACTGGGCAAAATAGTGAATAAATTGTTACTAAATAGGCTGCAGTAATATCACTATATCACAGGTGTTCTGGGCGGGAGGAGGCCCTGGGGAAGACCTAGGACACATTGGAGGGACTATGTCTCTCAGCCAGGGAATGCCTTGGGACTTGCCCCGGTAGTGCTGGAGGAAGTGTCTGGGTTGAGGGAAGACTGGGCATCTTTGCTTAGACTGCTGTCTTTGTGACCCAACCCTGTATAAACGGTTGAAGATGGATGGATAATATCACTAATGTTAGCTGACCTTTTCTTGTACAGATGTTAGCTTCCCTACACAACGCAAAAAAAGATGCAATATTCCCCAGTCTGTTTTAATTAATGTCATAATTCATGTTAAACAGAATGCTGGATGATTATTTTTATCTATCCTGATCGTTCAAAAATCAGGACAAAAAATTGTGTAGTGTGTCCCCAGCCTAAGTCGCAGATGGACAATCATTCACTCTCACATTCATTCACTAGGGGGCAATTTAGAGTCATCATTTCTCCTAACACATGCATGTCTTTGGAGGGTGGGAGGAAGCCGGAGAACACGGAGAGAACCCACTGGGATTGATCTCTCCACTTCCTTGTAGGCGATTAAATAATATCAATAAATCACTTTTATGCCATCAGAGAAGCTAAGTTCCAATCTGTCAGTACTGTCACACCATTGGCTTAACCAGCGGTAGTTGACATGCAGACGCATTGCCCTGAGAAGGACCAGATGGATTTTAGTGAATTCACAAATATTGCAAGAATTCATCTGGTGCGCATGAAATGTAGCCTGGCTTGGGAGACAAACTATTTTCCTATTCTATTCAAAGAAGTTAGTCTGGTATCCATTTGCGTAAATTTTGTTTCTATGGGTGGAACAATCACAGACAAAGTAACCAATCAGAGAAGCGAAGGGTAGGATGTAAGCAGCGCACCGCTTACCCAAACAAACATGGCGGTTTGCCGGTTTTACCATAAATCATCAGAATATGAACCAATATGGGCAGCTACTTATTTTTGAACGGGGACGACAGCAGAAGTTGTACAAAGGCTTGTGGAAAACGTGGGTTTGTTTGAATGTGGTCATTGTTAAACTGGCAACAGGACGAAGACAAATGTCCCACAGGGGACTGAATAACAATGAGGATTTCAGCAGAACCAACCATTGACAAAGAAAAGCACTAAACAACGTTAATCAGGTCAGAGGAGTTATTAAATTAGCTCGATAATCAGCACTACTCTGGTTAGCTTCTGTATTTTAAGACATGCAGTAGATAAACAGCTGCGATAGGCCAGTTCCAAAATTGACCAGAGTGAAATACTTCCATCCGAGTGAAGAACCAGACTGTCCTGCTTTTGAAAGGAAAGTAGGAGAGGCTGACTCACCAGGCTACATAGATGCTTGCAGGCACTCCATGATCTCAACTGCCCTTAATGATTAATTGGTGACTGTCCTGGATGTACCACAGCCTCACATCCAAAACTATGGGGACCCCAACAAACCCACAAGGACAAAGATGATGCAAGGCAAAAGCAATCAAAGACTTTACACCAAATCTGCCTCAATGCATTCAAGACGGCAAAGGCTGGCATTTGTTGTTGGAATTCTTGAAAAATGAGAGTTTGTACTTAAAGGAAATCAGCTAGCCTCCAGGTCTGTTGAAAGCATGGGGCCGTTTGTCCATCAGTGATTCAAAGTGGCACCTCTGGCTCTGTGGGGACGGAGGTTCTGTAATGGCCCCTGAATTGGTGATAAAACAAGCATCAATACCTGGGGACTTTTTTAATGACCAGCGCTCCTTGATCTGAAGAGAAGCAGACTGACGGAGATTCATGTCGATGAATGTTGGCAATCTCACTTTTTTGTCATTAACACTGGCTGCAGTTAAGTCATTTGTAATGGCTCCTCAAAGCTGCGGCGCTGGGCCTGATTTATGCGCTGGACTGTACTGGTGTTTGAATTGGCTCTTTATACAAGGGCCATTTTTCACTCCGGGGGCCATAAATCTGCTTCCCTTCTATATTTAAGCTGAGATGACAAGACGCTGGCTCTGGGCACACTATGGGATTTCTCTAGCACATCATGTAATAATGGTAATAGGTGAATAATATGGTAAAAAAAATATTAAAAACTTAGATGGATGTTGGTGTGATTGTACTGTTAGTGGTGAATAAGTGTGTACAATTTTATTGAAATGTGAACAGCACAAAAAAACGAGAGAGAGAGAGAGAAAAAAACTGCAATGTTGTAAAGTTCAAAATAAACAGGGGAAGTAAAATGTCTTGGTGCGCATTCAAGTGTTGCTGCCATTGTTGTTTTGATTTTTCGCTACAGTTCCATGGAGCAGCCAACAGTAAAACTGGCATCAGGGGAGAGGGGGCGGCGCCCTATCAAGGTCTTATTATACATCCATGGTCTACTCCCTGTCACCTGTCTGTCACTGTCAGCAAGGCAACCCTCCTCTACCCCCAACTCCACCGCAGCAGCAGAACCATCAGCCTCCTCAGCCTCTCATTCTCCTCCTCTTCACCTCCACCAATGTCTTGACTTGGGGGATAAAATTCCCCTAAACTATCAAAACTAAACTTTCAAACTTTCAAAGTTTTCAGAATGGGCCCTAAAGTTATGAATCACATTTAGGAAGTCTATATGCCATATACTTTTAAGACATATACAAAAAGTGCACTGCACTTTCTTAAAGTTGACTTTCCTACTTTAATACTTTCTGTAGAATATTTAAATATGGGAGTGCTACAAATTTATTTTTGTTCCACTAAATTTTGTAAGGATTTAGTAAAAAAATTGAAAAAATTATGCATATCATACATTTTATATTATTTATTCATAAGAAAAGCTTGTTTTTTAAATGGAGTCATGCCTGTCCAGACTGAACATAACCCACTCTAATATAAGACTGCAGCTGCACTGGCTGCACTGCCTGATATTAGTTTAGAGTTTGTTTTATATCTCTTCTGGTTGAAATAAAATAAATAAATGCTTGACATATTTCACTTAGAATTGAACTAGAGTAATAATTTTAATAATATTCTTTAGAGATGCAACTTTAAGTGTATCAAAATTACCTTAAAAAATGGGTTTTTATAACTTGGGTACACATGTCTAATCTAACTACATTAACCACACAATCCTACAGTACTAGCAACTCACACAAGTCTTGGAACTGAACCTGAGCTTTTGCAGTGTGTGGCCTTGTGCTGATCTGAAAACACTGGCTGTACATCTGTAGCTTGATGTCCACAAGCTCCAACAACCAAAACACCAGAGTATCTTGGAGGAACACGGCGCTTTGATGAGGGAGAAAGTCTGCACACATGAACCGACCGACAAGACAGCCCAACCTGATCCGTATTCTCCCTCCGAGCGCTCCCCAATCCCAGTGCACGGAACGCCGCCTTCCACTCCAATGAGTCTGGAGAGCTTGGAGAAGCCACCAGGAGGACGCACATCAGTAAGCAGCAAGCACACTGTCTTTGCCTGAACAGCACTCAAGTCCAAATCTAGTCAGACCACTCTGCCCACACCGTTAGCTGTGGGTGTGTAACGAGAGTGGAGCTGGGAGGGGGGAAAGCAGGATTAAAGGGTTAGGCAGGGAACTTTGGGGAGTTAACCCTGGATGTTGTGGGTGATAGAGTTGGTTCAGTTTGGATTGAGGTGGAAGGGAGAAGAGCGCTGTATGGTGGAAGGTAAAAAGTGTCCTGACAAGATACGTATCCTGGAATTTTCTGTATGGTAAGTCAAATACAACTTTGTATACATACAATTCTAATCAGTGACTATCTAAAACAAGCAAAGAATAAACCACTTTTTAGTTTAAATTGCCTATATATATATATATATATATATATATATATATATATATATATATATATATATATATATATATATATATATATATATATATTAATATATAAGTACATCATAAATTAAACTTAAGTTTTGTAATCTCAATAACTTTTTTTTATGTTGCAAAAATTATGACTCTAATGACCTCAAATGTGCACGTAAAATTAGAAAACTTTCCAAAAAATAAAATGTATTAACATTTTTTTATTGAAAAATGTTGACTCCAATAATGACATAAATTTGTAAAACTAAAAATGTATTTTCTTCAATTATAAACACCATATATATATATATATATATATATATATATATATATATATTTTTTTTTTTTTTTTTTTTAATTATTTTTTTAATTACTGCTTTAGACAAACAAAACACAACAATTATTATTTTTATTATGCAATTTTATTACCAGCACTGGCCTGCTCAATCTTTTCTTCGCACAAAGGCACAAACCAGCTTTTCTCAAAAGAGATTTGAAATTGCCTAAAAATATTCAGCACACTGACGCTGAGCATACATTAAAATTTGTTTTATTAAAACTTTGCAAACTCTATAATCATGTTTTTATGTTCCAAAAAATATCTACGACTCTAATGACCTCACATGTGGACACAAAAATAGGAAATCTTCCCAAAAATACATTTATTTACAAACTTTTGAATTTAAAAATGTTGACTCCAATAATGACATACATATGATGAATTTGATATTCTGAAAACTAAGAATGTTTTTTTCTTTCTTACAACATCATAAACAATAGCCTATATATAGAGAGATAATTTGAGTCATAGTTTTTTGGAAAATAAAAACAAGGTTATTGAGAAAACTAAGACAAATTTTTTGATATATTATTATTATTATTATTATTATTATTATTATTATAGATTTCATTTCCAGCACTTTTCTTCTCTTTTCTCTCCACACACAAACCAGCTTTCCCCAAAATAGATTTTAAAATTGCCTAAAAATATTCGGTGCACTGACGTTGAGCATACATAAAAAGCCGGTTATTTCTATTGGAATCAAATGCCCAGAAAATGCAATCCATGAAGTGTTAGATTTTCAAATATGTACCCAACTAACGGATTTATGCAGAAGGCATTGCCGGTGTTGCATAATGCATTGCAGTAGCCTAGTTTAAGAAATGCAAATCGGGTCCAGGCTTGATGGAACCTGTTCAAGTTGATGGAATCCGTCCGATGAAATATTTGTGCTGCTCGGTGCCGTTATTGATGTGGAGCGAGCGGGACGGGGGACAGGTAAAGAGGAGAGAGAGATGAAACGACAGGGGACATGAAAGAGTTGAAAGTGGGCCTTATAGAATGTGGCACTAGCTGCTCTGGGCGCTCCCCTCCCGCTGACATTAAACAAGGGATGAAAGATGTGCACTCGTGGCATGTGTACACTTTAAATAAGCTCAAGGAGGCCATTTTGCAGCCGTTTTGCAGGCTAATATCCAATTCACATGGGGTGCCATTCGGTCGCCTTTCAAATGAATGCGCTCTTTGTAAGTAAAATGCCCTGCCAAAGGAACGGCGAGAAAAGAAAAAAAAAAAAAAATTATCTCGGAGCAATGGCTGACTTTAATAAGGCAGTGAAGTGTGGATGCCATTTTGAATGGATGGGTTAGAGGCAAAAACTAATAACCAAGTGAAAGTCAAGTAACACGGCTGCAGGTGTTAGAACTCATAATGTGGAAGTGTGGGAGCCAAGATGAATCAAAGAGACAGATTCCATTTTTCCCCAAACTAAAATATTTTTAATAATCTCCTTGATAAATAGGGCATGAAAATAGGATGTATTTTGTAAAGAGGGTGCAGACTTCAGCCAAGGTACTGGTCCTATCTCACAATGGGAAGTATGTAAAAAAAAAAAAAAAGGATCTACCATTAAACTGCCATTAAATGCTCTATTCCAGCCTTTCCCAAAGCCAAGAGTATGGGTGTTTTTTGGGGAAGGTGTTTATTTTTAAAGCTAAAAAAGAATCAAGCCTCTGTGTAAATCACTTTAAAAACTTAATCAATTACCAATACTTAAAAAAAATAAAAAATAAAAATAAATAAATAATATATATATATATATATATATATATATATATATATATATATATATATATATATATATATATATATATATATATATATAGCAATAATAATAATAATAATAATTGCCAGAACATAATACGAAATGGAGTTTCTGCTCAAATGAAACTGATATCTTAACAAATGTAGTATAAAGCTTTGGTTCATTTGTCAATCAGACAATTGTTTCTTTCTGTTATTTTTTCTGTAGTTATTTACAGTGTACTATGTATTATAATTGTATTATTATTACAATTAATTTTGTTGTACCATCTTTAATGGATGATTGTGTTGTGTTGAAAGCCTGTACTTTTCTGCTAAAAACCTAGATGATTAAAAAAAAAAAATTCTCAATGCCCAACAATAAAGCTTTACTTTATTCAAAAAGCTGTCGTTCTTCCCCATAGTTACTGTAAAAAAAAAAAAAAGAAAAAAGAAAAAAAAAAGTGATATTTTTAAATAAGTACCCATCTGTTCATTTCAAACTTAATTCTTTCTTATGGACTTAATGTAAACAACCTCTGGAGGGCCCCCTCTTTTAAGGAGCTGTTTCAATTTGCAGAGAACGCTTGGATTAGATGTGTGCCAACCCCTGCTGGCAAGGATGGAGAATAAACAGAACATTAAATGGCTATTTAGCATGGCTATTAGCAACATGATGCTAACTGATAGATAAATGAGCTGACTGCTTCATTAGTGACGTCGGTTTAAGCGCTAAAACAATCAGAACAAGTCCGGTGACAGTGTATGGGCATTAGAAACGTGCAGGAGCGCTTCTGCCCCAGGATACACTACCTTAGTGTGGCCACAAGAGCTGGACTCCCACCTAACGTCCTCTAACAGATCTATCTGACCGTCACTAGACCTGTTCTGGAGTGTGCCAGCCCAGTGTGGAGTGGGTTGACACAGGACTCTCTAAAGAATTAGAACGTGTGCAAAAAAGATGCTGCAGGATAACTGGCATCTCACCCTCTTCTCTTCCATTCCTGTGTGCGAGGCGGGATGAGGCCACACTGGATACCCTCACTAACAAAAGACAGTTCCTCTCCTCTGCACACCTTTATAACTCAGGCTCCCTCCACTGGATATGAGCTGAGTTACCAAAGACAATTTTTAGCAAACAAGAGCAAGACTAAAGAACATGAAATGTATTTTATTCCTCATGCTCTTAGATTGTTTTATAGGTGACTTTTATGGTATAATTTATAATGACTTTAGTGTTTTACTGTGTTTTTAGTTATGTTTTTATTATTTATGATGTTGGAATTGATGCATTTCAGGTTTCACACTGTATGTTATCTCCTGCCATGTCAATCTTTAATTAATCTAAAGCTTCCTGGTTTCACGTTGCTACTATAGAGCCAAGGGAGCGAGCGTTTTCAGCTCTTGAGAAGGGCAGCGCCTCAGCATACAGGAGTACTCAAACATGCACAAATAGAATAAATTAGAATACGACTAAAATACTACTCCAGGTGTGTTTTTGAGGTGTAAAGGACATTATTGCATGGTTAAAATGTAGTCAATTTAGCAGAATAGGGGACGACAACAACTTTAACAATATGGCAGTGCCAAAAGAATTAACATGTTGCTGCTATACATTTACAAACAGTAAAAAAGTATATAGTTATTTACATTGTGGTTTGCTGTTTAGCTATGTCATAGGAGTCGTTGCTATGATTGGCTAAAACGAATCATGCTTGCTGCAAATACTCTGCTGAAAGTCCCTCCTCTTTACAAACTTTTCAATGAGAGACATACAGTACATACCGAAACTTGAAATAGATCTAGACATTGATAGTTTTTCTCTCAGAAAAATGCCTCCCCCCCTTCTGACAAAAATCTATTCACAGAGTTTAGACAGATTTCTTGGAAAGATACAAGAATAGATGGTCAAGACAAACCAATGAAATATTAATCCTTAAGCAAAACAATCTGTTCTTTATCATTCTCAATCGACAACAAAATAGCTATGTTTCCTGCTATTATTGTGTGGGGAAAAAAAGAAGAAAAAAAAACTGGATTAATTCGTCAACTCTGAAAAGCAACACATGATATCAAAGTTGGGGCAAAGTGAAAGTTGACGTTATGGGAGCTATTGTACTCTGAGGCATATCTCTGTGGTGTCAGTGGCTTTTAACACTGAGCCATACAATAAATAATAAAATAATAAAAATTTATAGCGCTGTGCCATATTTGGTGTGAAAAGCATTTTTACATTGTTTTCTAAAAGTATCGTCACATCCATGGTCATGAAACTGTGATTTACTCAAAATAATGGCATGTATGGAATGCATGTATCTAATGTATGTAGTCGTTTTTAATATGGTTTTGTAAGTATATAGTGGATTTTAACCCTGATTTCTCATTATGGCATACAAACAGTCAAGGTTGAACATAAATGCTCCATTTACACACATTTAGCTGTTTTAAGTGGAATACTTCTACTACACCTTTGACATAATTTGTAGATGACATAATATTGCATTTTGTGTTTAAGAAAATATGCCAAATCGGGTTCAAACAATCAAAACAAAAAGTTTAAAGGTGTTATTTTTATGCTTTTATTCATATTTTGAACCCTGTCACCTCTAGAACAGCAGCATGTTTTACAAGCTTTAAAAACATTATCTGGCTAAAAGAGAACAATTTTAATAAGTACTCTACTGGGGTCATAAAGAAACAAATGAAGAGGGCTGCAGAATGCAGACTGTTACGCTTTTTTGTTTTCCTTTTTTTATTTTTATTAAGACAGCCTCCAAAACCACTTTTATTTTATTTATTTATTTAATTGTATTTTATTTATTTATTTATTTGTTTATTTTGTTTATTTTTTGTATGAGTATGCTGTCAGTGAAAGTTTGTATGTCTTCATTTTTCTTTGAATAATGAAAATGCTAATTGCAAAAAACAAACAAACAAACAAACAAACAAAAAAACTAAATGAAAAATGTCAGTGAGGAGTCAGTGGAAACTGAAAGCTTTTTTTTTGTTTGTTGTTGTTGTTGATAAATGAATGAGAGCAGACTGGATGTAGACTGTTTGTTTATTGGTCAGTACTTCCTGAAGTGGGCAGGGATTTGTTCTGAGCATTCCGAGGCCTCGGAAACTCAGCGCCAGAGAATACAAGATTACTTAAACTGGCGTAAATGAAACAAAACACAACTCCAGATGTTTTTGATGATCAAACAACATTATAACATGGGAGACAGCTCAGAAAAGTTGATTTTACAGAACATAGCCGCTTTGAAGTAATGATCAAATATAGATAAATGATAACACTACAGTATACTAACACACAGTATAGTTGAATGTTATTTGCTGAAATGCTCGCCTCAGCAGCACTGTCCATCCCTGCAGCGACTTATACATTTATGAATCAATCCATCTTTAGCCTGTGTACTCCTGGTATTCTCCCTGTGATGGTCTTATGTCAGAGACTATGAGGCGTACTCATCGATCCACGGCCATAATCCATCACGGCTTGTTTGGCGTCGTCCTCGTTCTGCCAGGACCTCACTTCTCCTTTTTTTTTTTTTTTTTAAGTCGATAACTTTACTACAGGTAGTGCACGGCGGCTCACACGTCTATCAATATTTGTAGAGAGACATTAGGACACGGTGGGGAATCGATGGCTTTAATGTTTTATTGCACGCGCTCTTACTCACACACAACTGAGTCAGACTCTGCTGGACGGCTCTCATCAAGGGATTCGCAAACAGAGAGGTTTGAAAAATACAGTTATGACCATGTAATTCATCATAATAGTCAACAGTAATAACAGTAATAATTGTAAATAGATAGTGCATGTAAAGAAAATAATAAAAAGTCAAGTTTGATGGCTTGAACCTAATTCATTGTTGATAGTTACAAAATATAAGATTTAAGACTTAAGGAAAAGTACAAATTTATGTGGCGGTTGCCCACTAACCGGGGGGTTGGCAGTTCGATTCCCGCTCTGACCCAGTTCAAACTGTAGTAACTGTTGACACTCCACCCCTCTTCCTTACTCCAGTCATAGTATGTGGCTGACCAGGCAGGAAAGGCATCAGGGCATAAAAAACCTCACTATACAGTTGATTTTACTGTGGCGACCCCTTAAGCAAGCAGTCAAAAAAAAAAAAAAGTGTCAAATTTATGTTATATGATATAGTAATATTGTAATATGACAAATAATGGTTGGAGGCAAAACAAAAATCTAATTAGAGGCTTTGTAATTAATGAATTTCATTTTTATTATATATCAGAAATACAATATATCGTCTTTTCCGAACTATAGGTCGCATTTTTTTTTTTTTTTTTTTTTTTTCATAGTTTAGCTGGTCCTGCGACTTATAGTCAGGTGCAACGTATACATAAAAATATATATAATTTTACATCTTTTAAATGTTAATTCATACTGGCTGACATGGAACAAGGAGTAAACATTACCATCTACAGCCACGAGAGGGCGCTCTAGGCTTGTGACATATACTGTCAGTAGTATTCAGTGATGTAGAATGAGATCAGGAGCTTGGGGAACTTCCTTACCAGTAACTTTCTTGTTGGACTCGCTGGCTTGTTATGTTAATTTAGCCTATTCAGCCAGGCATGTTCTTGATGCTATTATGTATTTGAATAACTGTTAATGTGTTACGTTAACATACTGGACACCTATTCAGCCTGTTGTTCTGTGTTCTATTGTGTAGTTTAATAACTTGCCTTTCCAGATTAAATGTCAGTTCTTAGTTTTGGATTTTGTGAAATACATTCTTAAATGTGACTTATAGTCCAGTGCAACTTGTTAGGTTTTTTCTTCTTCATAACACATTTTTTTGCCTGATGTGATTTATACTCCTGAGAGACTTACTAGCTTATTTGTATGTTTTAATTTAATTTCGGACTGGGCAATATTCACCTTTGTTCACTGATTTCTCCTATAACTACATAAGGCTGTAATTGCTTAGTTGTAATGAACACATTAAAGTCTGAGTCCTAATAACAAATACAGCTGTAAAGTTCAGACAGGTTATGAATTAGAAATTTTAAAGGTATCATATTTGTCATTGTTATGTCAGTATTATTTCTATATAATAATTTAATTCAAAATGTATTTTTATTTCTAGACATTTATTTTTAGACATACCAATAAGTATAGTGCCAGTGTCGGTTTGTTAGCAGGATAACTCAAGTAATGGTTGCATTTTGATGACATTTTCAGTAAAAGATCAGGAATAATAAAAATAAATAAATAAATATTTGACTAACACTGTCTGGATTAAATTCTGTCTGATTGCAAGACAGGGTAACAAGGCATCAAATAGTTTGTGTTTGTGGATTCTTATGCTGCATTCACACCGGACGCATTTGAGGTGTCAAATTCGCGAACGACGCATCAAGTTGGACGCTTGAACATTTTGAAGTCAGACGCTTCATTCGCACGTCCAATTTTGCTCTGTTCGCGCGTCAAAACAAATGTGTTCAGACGCAAATTCGCGTCATGGGAGGAGTCTGTTGTGCCAGGGTAATGGCCGCTCATTCAGGGCTAAATCCAACTGAGACCACGCCGGTTTGCTCACCTGTGTCCCGGGTCGGTGCGAGGACATGTCCCCAGGACACTACTGCTGTTTTTAGGCACTCAACACCAGCAGCAGAGCGGAGATATGGAAGAGTTTTTTCTTGTTTAATAGCGGTCTCTAGTGGTTTTAGCAGGTTATAGGCTAGGCTAGCAGTCAGTACACAGACTGTTTTTGCTGTTGTTTTGGGGAGTACAGTAACTGCTAATCCAACGAGCTCAGCTCAGCACACGCTAAAGTTAAGGTCCCCTCTATGTCTTGTTACTATCTTTTTGACTGCTGTCTTTATAAAAGTAGTAGAGCTGCTGCAGGCTGTAGCTATAGCTCCAGGTTCACATTGACAGCTTCGATAAGTCCACCGTGATTGTTTTGATGGATCTCCGCTTCCTACGTCCTCCCACGTCACTGCAGGAGCTAGATCCTGATTGGTTAACGCGCCGTGAATATTCGCCAAAGTTCAGATTTCTCGATTCGCACGTCAGACACGTCGACGCTCAATTCGCGCCGTGCTCTTCACGCGTCAAAATCCGATTCGCACCGCGCTGGACACTTTATTCGCACCGCAGGATGTCTAGACTTTACATAGACTTAACATGTAAACCAGACACCCCAGATGCCTCAAACGCGTCTGGTCTGAACGCAACATTAAGCATGGTAGATTTAATGGCCTTGTCAATCAATGGAGAAAGCATTTACCTCTAGACAATCCCTGTTTGTCTGAGCACTATTCCTTTATCATTGTCAGAGTGGGCTAATGCCTTGGCGGAGGTCAGAGTGCTTCTAGTTACTCCTTCAGAACACTATTTCTTACCATTGGTTGACTTTTGAATGTCAAAACTACACCAGACTACATTTTGCAGTGAATAAAATGAAGAAATAAAATCATAAATATCAACATTCCCTGTCCGAATCCCCAGCAGAGCCTTTGATTGGACAAATTGACAGTTCCTTGATTTAAGACTGAATCCCCAGATGTTTTGGATTCCCCTGGCTAACCGGACAACTTGAAAGGGATGACACGGCGCCACAGACATCGCTTTGAATTAAGTCTGCGTCGCACTTTCTTCCCTCTGAACCCCCTCCTGAACACTTAACTTCCCGCCGAAAGCGCTTCAAACAATGGAATCGATAGCAATTTGGACCAACACTCTTGTCACATTGTCCCACTTCTTCATCTCCAGCCACCCGCACTGCGTTCGCCAGAGACAATTTGCAGGAGGGCACTCTGATAGGACAACAAAGAAGTCTGGGGGGGGGGGTTGCTTGGACGGGGTGGGCTGATAAACATGTATATAGTACTAAGTTCACCAGGAAGTCTTTTTAAAAGTACAGACGTGGGGAGCATTTTAAACAAGGTGAGCCGTGAAATGAGAGTTACAGCACTCTTTGATCTGCCGCTAAACTCTATTTTCTGTTTGAGTGGATTTTAGTTAGGAAGGATATGTTTGCTAAGTGAAAAAATGTTGCCTTAGCACTTTTGTGACATGAATATATGCATTTATATGGAAACACTGCGGTCTGACAGAAAGTAATTTTGTACCATTAAAGATGGTCTCTACATGCAGAAATTATAAATACAGAAATACAAGGTTTAGGAGCAACTTTACCACTGTAGGACAATGCATTTAGGGCAGGGGTGTCCAAACTATGGCTTGGGGGCCACATGTGGCCTGCAGACCATTCTTTATTGGCCCTTTTCAATTGTCCCAAACTTCTAACTTTTTACTGCAAAGTAAAACAGCTTTATAGAGCTCAACAGTGAGTGACCAGAAGTAAAATTCGATTTCATTTTTCTAGTGACTTTTCAGAAAAATCTGTATATTAAAAGTTAAATGGTTTGAGGAAGGCTAATCAGCTCTGTGGTAACTCATCGCCATAAAACAATTCATTTTGCTATAAAATATATCTGAAAGCCAAAGTTACAAACACATTTTGTTAATCTTTTTGATAGAGGTCTGTGAAGACTCTCATTCATCCAGGGTAATTCCACTGTAACAAAAGTTTTAAAAAGCAGTTTAAGTCTAGATAACTGCTTTTTAAACTGCTTTTTTAAAACTTTTTGATAGAAATTAAATGTGTTATCATCATGAGTTACCACAGAGCTAATTAGCTTCCGCTGAGCTTTTAAACTCTTAATATACACATTTTCCAAAAAAGTCTATGGGAAAAATGAATGGTAAATTTACTTCCGGCACCAAAGGGGGGCGGGCACTGTTGCGGTCTATAGGACTGCTCCATATGACTGAATCTTTATGTGCTTAGGAGTGACTGTAATATCCTCCTCTACGACCAGCTGCTGCCCCCTAGTGGCACTGCAGTAGTGGGGATTACTGCATGTAGTCAGGTCTCAGTTATTATATACTTACATAGCAGTTAAGTATGAAGTTATTTCTATAGCCCCATAACAAATATATTTCTGTGGGAGGGACCTGGCAATAAACCACATTACAGGCACTGGCACCACCAACCACATTACATTTGTGGTTGGTGGTGCAAAAAAACAATTAATCAATACCATGTGTTGGGCCCAAGCCTGGATAAATGTGGGGTTATTGAATGGCAACTGGAGTAAAACAGCATTGCATACTGTTGTTGTGTCCTTGGGCAAGACACTTTACCCACCTTGCCTTCATTGTCTGTGGCACTGTTGTATGAATGTGTGAGTATGAATATGTGTTTGGTGATGTTCACAGAGGCTGTTGGCACAGTATGGCTGTCACGTCTCCATCAGTCTGCCCCAGGGAAACAGTGGCTGCAAAAGTAACTCATCACCACCGAATGACTGTGACTGAGGAGTGAATGAATACGTAAAGCACCTAATTTTAAAAGTGATTTTAATAGTTTGGTAAAACATTATATAAGATGGATGCATTAATATAATAAGTTCTATTCATTGAGAAAAGTTTGGACACCCCTGCTTTAAGCCTTTTTGCGTGGAAATAAGAGATTTTTTTTGGAATTGCCTAACTTCTTCTTTACTAGACAGGAACTTAGATGCAGCTGAGAACTTTGGAACAACAGAAAATATCTTCTACAGTGTACCCTCGGTCCTATATGAACTAAACTCGATGTGACCAGAGAAATTATCCTTTGTAAAGTGTTCTGTCCATTGTGATAGCAACCTGCACCTTTGTGATGTCTGACAGTGTTGCTTGTGCTGCACAAGGTGAGTCATTGGCCTGACTAAAGCTAAAGCCAGGTGCAAAAAACATAAAACCACCTCCGCCACTTTAAATGATTACATATTCACCCTAAAATTTAGTATGGAAGTAGCTTTTTGACTTAAACGGTGCAATTTGCAACAACATTTGCTACATACATACACAATAAAGCCAGGGCATTCCACTCAAAAGTCACATAATAGATCAGTGTGTGTCAGGAACCATTTTTAAGAAGTAAAAAAGCAAAAGGTACAGGACGCATTACAAGCTTAAGCTTTAAATGAGTTCTTCTAGTGAAAACAAGTGTCATATGGTATAACGGTGACTTGAAATAAAATGTTCCAAAACGTTCTAAACTCAACTGAACCATTATGTAAATGTAAATGCTAAAAGTAGTTAAAACAATGCTACAAAGGTTTCCTCTGCCTTTTGGTTGCTCTGCTATGATGAAAGTCTAAGAAATAAAGCCTTTGCCAGCTTGTTGTATTGGCTAACCAGGATGTGTCACTTTCTCACAACACCCAGATAACAGCGACAACAGGTCGGTGATCACATTCTTGCAAGACTGTTTTTTCACTAAGTTACGACAGAGAAAGGTTAAGGAAGCTTTATTCACCCTGCAGCAACTTTTTTAGCCATCACACAGCCTCCAAAACCTTTTAATTGAAGTAAAAAAAGTTGCATAGTCATCTTTAACCCTAACCCTGACATTGTAGCATGTGGTTGACCTTTTGTTGCCATACAGACACACTAAAACAACTGAAAACCTATGTTTGGCTGTTTATTCTTTTTCACTTCAATAAATAGTGTAGACTAGTGGCAAAATGGCTCTAGAAATCACTTTAGTTTTAGTGGGCAGCTGTTATGTTAAAATGGAGGATATTAAACATATCTGAGGTAGATGCCACTTAATTTAGGCTTTTGTTCATTTTTTTTTTTGAGTAAAGAAGATGGCTGCCTTTATCAATATTGAATATTTTCAGTAAAATTCAATATTCCATTACAAGACTTTTTAAATTAAATTTACACTGCATGTAGACATAAAACAAAACAAACAAACAAACAAAAAGACAAATGACTCAGCCCTGATCATCTAATTTAAAATCACTCATTGCAAGTACAATTGCAGGTAAGAAATAAAATCTAAAAACCCCTAACAATCATATTTGAGCTGAATTGAAGTTTAGTTGCCAGTTCTGCTTCTTGATAAGGCAATTTGAAAATTAAAATCTGAATTTTTGATAAGTGAGGAGTCAGGAATACAGTTATACCAGTAGATATAAATAAAATATATTGAGTATTTCTTAGTGTGGAAGTTAAAGGGTGAAGAGTGAACAAAGCTAATATTATTGTATTATGGCCTGTGTCTACCCAATTATCATTAGCTTCAACAATTGCAAGGTTGTCAACTTTTAGTCAGCATGCTTCCAAGAAAGCTGCAAATAGTTTAGTACTGGAACTATCAATAGACTTGTACTTCCTATAGAATACCATATATACTTCTGTGCTTTGGCTTTGTACTGGGTGGTACCACATGTGCCCCATTCTGCTGTCATCATGTCCAAACACATGTTACACACGCCTAATTCCCATCTCCACTCTCGGCTGCCAAACGCTGATATTTAACCACCATTGTGCAAGCTGCCATTCTCCCTGCACCACTATTGCACTGCCCTCCTCCTCCTAATCCATCCCCACCGTCCCTGTAGAATTAGGACAGAACCTATTTCCATCTCTCACCCGTCGACTCTATAAAATTACCCCAACCGTCACTCCAGAGAGGATCTTGGTCTTACTTCCTGCACCATTTTTATAGTGCATTTTTGATGTGCCATATACTGTGTGTCATTACTGAACAGGTATATACAGTATATATAAACTCATCTCCAATTCCGTTCCATTTATTTAATCGTTGCAGTCAATAGTCCCGCTCTCAGATGTTTAGCGCAGCGGTGCAGACTCGGCAGGGTGCAAATTGTGCCTGGAGTGTCCTCAGGAGTGACCCGTTGAGAGCTAATTGAAAGCTACTAACCTTTTGAAAAGAACATTATTTGTCGCCACATTCAGAGCGCCTATGTCTGCACAGCCGTAAATGTCAGCCAAATGATCTAAGTGCTTGCTTTGTGTTTTTTTGCCACTCACACACTCAGAGTTGCTAATGTTGGACAGGATTTTATTTGATTCTGAAGATTTACATATGTATAGATTGGTTAGATAACATGATCAATTGAATGGGACATATGACAGGCAAAGTTTAGTGCAACTTCTGTACTCTTTTTGCATGGCATGCTATATTCACACATGGAGCAACAAAAACCCCACCAATCAGCAACAACTCCCCATAACTCCATATGGGTTATACAGAGGGGCTGAGATCCTGCATGGTCCGCCTGGATCTGCTGGTGTGAGATGAGTGCCCCAACTGTGGCACATCAACACACACCATCTTTTTAACTGTCCCAAGCACCCCACTGATCTTGACACTGCAGCATTATGGGAAGGCCCAGGGAGAGCTGACAAGTTCTTTGATCTACAGCTAGATGGCAAATAGCGACAGTGCTACAAAAGCAACTGCATTGCCAATTCTTGCCAATTCTTGAGGTTCAAGCTGCTATACCACAGTGTAAGCTTAGATGATCTTGATGATCTTGATGAAATGTTCTCTCATTGGTTGTTTCTTCATCAATGTTGATGCTCATCTGCAGTTTTTGCAGCTTTTAATACTGTGAATATCTGTTGGCCCCTGATGATGTTGTTGAAAATACAACATTAGTTCCCAGAGTTTCTATATTTACTGTGTCATATGTAACTATAGTGGACCTGTGTGTCTAAACACAAAAAATGTTACCAATGTCACCACTGCTTTTGTTAGTGAATTGAAATTATAGCTACTGCCACTACTGCTTATTATGTTTGTACAAATACAGGCCTATATCTGAGTATCAACACATATTAATGCCATAACAGAAATTCGGTAAAATAGGTTAAACAAGAAAGATCATCTGAACAAAGTTTGTTCTCCAGAAGATGTTTTGTCACTTCGAACAATGGACTTAAACCTGGTGAGACTCAGGGCAGTTAGTGACTAGTTGGATAATTGCCCTGAGTCTCATCAGGGTTACCACCCCCTCACAGGGAGGGACTACTGCATCTAAGCTTCTACTCACTCAGCAGTTGACTTTAGAAATGATTAAAAGTGTCGACACACCTTCTAGAAAGCAAACCTTGTCCACCATTCTTGTTTAACCTTTTTTACCCAATGCCATGTTATTAGGATTGTGTCAGGTTAGCACAAAATTGATTGCATCTGATGTAATTAATGAGAAAAAAAAAAAACAAAGCTGAAATGACTTGATATACTAGGTGCCAAAAACCTGAGAGATGCTCTGTCTGACCAAAGAGTCTCCCTGGACGGTGTCAGTGTAGTTTTGAGTTCTACTGTGAGAAACTTAGGAGTTTTATTTGACCAAGATTTATCATTTAAGGCTCATATAAACCAGGCCTTTAAAACAGCGTTCTTTCACTTGTGCAACATAGCCAGAATCAGAAATATTTTATTTTAAAATGATACTGAAAAACTTGCGTCCATGCGTTTGTTACATCTAGGTTAGATTACTGTAACTCTCCGCTGGCAGCGTGCCCAAAAAGCTACACAGCTTTACACATTACTCCCAAGTTAGCTTCACTGCACTGGCTTTCAGTCGAATTCAGAATTTACACTTGTGTGTGTAATGACCTAACATATGACTCTAATTGAGTCAAATACTTTTTAATGTGTAAAATGAATTTAAAAAAAATCTATAAGGAGTAATAGCATAGCACTGAAAAAACTGCAATGAAAAAAGAAAAAAATATTATTGTATCTTTTGATACCAGTCTATATAAAGAGAAGCCAAAAAACAAATATGTATTCATTTTGATAAGTAAGGTATGTTTTCAAATGGTTTTAACCATCTAGTATGAATGAGTTTGAGATTTTTCCTCACATTCTCACACATGTTAACACAGCGCATTCCACCATAACTAAACTAAAATATCTTCAACAAACTGTAGTCTAACCGCGGGGTCTCTGTAGGCCTGTCTCACAGCTACCGATATGGAGATGGCTTCTAAAGTGCATTAAAAGAAGAGTTAGTTGGAGAAGAAAAAAAAACAATCAAATATTTAGAGCTCTCCTGGGCACTGGCACGCAACGGCCCTGTTAACCTGACCCAACTTGGGGCTGTCGCCAAATGGAGCCGTGCGCTGCTGAAATATTAACCGCCTCAATCTGTGACACATGCACCTCTGAAAGCTATGGCAGCTTGTCACAAAGAAGCCACATGTGATGGAAACGTAGACGGCCAAACATGAAGGAAACGGCCTGGCGTGTATTGGAGATATTGGACGCCAGTGTGGGTTACGTTACCAGCATGATGAAGTCATACTGATAATGGCGGAGTTTAATTTTATGAGAGGCCACTTCTTCTATTACTATGGAGTGTGTGGTGTGGTAGACTTTATAACAGCAGCAGCTCACTTATAAGCTTCACATGCAAGTCAAGCTACACTGATAGCTCAATTAGACTCTCAATAGCCTTTAGCGTTGGTTAGAAAGACAAAAAAGGAGAATTTTAACCAGGAGCATAAGGTACTGCCTCAGGTCCAAATAGTCTCTGGACACACTCCTTGTTACTAGGGTCTACTAGGGTCACATGTTGGTTGTTCTCACGGAAAGAATGGATCTGACATTCCCTGGGAGCTTAAGAGGAGGAGAACATGCTTTACCTGGGGCTGAAGATGGTACTATACTGGCAAAAAAAACAAAAAAACATACAGCTTAGCTTATTTCTTAATACATATATATTTTTTACCTTAATCCCATTTATTTATTTTTCAATTTTATTTATTTTTGTTTTTATTATTAATTCAATTAAATACATTTTTTTATGTAATTTAATTTAGTTTAATTTGGAATATAATGCATCTATGATTATTTAGTCACTGGTTTAGTCTAGCCTGGCCTGCCAGACAAACTCTTTTTCTGTTCTATGCAAATAGTTAGCCTAGTACCCCTTTGCTTAAATTTTGTATCTATGGGCGGAACAATCACAAAAACAAAGGGTGGGACAGAAGCAGCGCACCGCTGATGATGGCAATTTGCTGGTTTTGTCATAAAACCCCAGAATACGCCACTCTGTACTTATTTCGGAACAGGGACAGCAGCAGAAGCCAGTTGCACAAAGACTTGTGGAAAAAGTGTGTTCATTTGAATGTGGTTGTTACGTCGCACGTCAAGGGAACTTTACTGTTGTTAAAATGGCAACAAGACAAAGAAAAAAAACACACAGAGGACTGAACAACAATGCAGACTTCAGCAGAATCAGCAGGTAATGAAGAAAAGCACTGAACACCGTTAATCAAGTCAGAGAAGTTATAAAATTTGCTTGGTACCTTGGTTAGCTTCTGTATTTGTAAGATGGGCTGCAGATAAACAGCTGTGATAGGCCAGTTCCAAATCGACCAGAGAGAAATGCTTCACTGTGAGTGACCAACCAGACTGTCCTTTCGAAAAGGAAGTAGGAGAAGCTGGCTGGCCAGGCTAGGGTTATGTATGTACATGAAAACATAGCCCAAGTAGAGTCCATTGCATCTGTTTTTGTTTTAACTTACAATGCAGTGGATGTGGACAATTCCCAGAACACTACAATAACAATTACTGCACTGCAAGCAGCCCATTCTCCATACATTACTGTATCTCCAAATGGCCAGTCGTCACTTTTCTAATCCCACTTTGAAGTGATGTAAATGTTGATGCAGAACTGTTGTCTGAGAGAGTGCCTGGAGCCATACGCTTCAGTGCGAGTCTTTGAACACAAGCGTTAATACTGTAATCCGCTGCTAATGAAGGCGAGCCAGCCAGGAGGGTTCGGTAACGGCTGCACGGCTCTGGGCCAAACACATCAGCGACTGTAGCTGTTGTCATCTGATCACTGAGTTGGGCTTGACACAGAAAGAAGATCAAACATTCCTTATATGAATTTATGTGTTTATGCGACGTACTTGAGATGCTTGATGTTTGCTTTACCGCAGCTGCATAGTAGTAATTAGCTGTTAATCAGGATAATCAATTAAATACCGTGTTTAACTTTGAGAAGGAGTTTACTTAAGGTGAACCAAATGTGGGTAAGATAGTGTTACCTTAAAAGACCTGCTTCATTTATTTTAATTTTTTTTTTTTTTATTCAGTTTTATTTTAATGTTAATAACTGGCTGTCATTCAATAACAAACTATTATTATAATTAAAAATGCAAAAATTAATGTGGTGCTTATGTTTATATTTAATTGAAGGACTTGCTTTATCAATGACTCATCTGTGCCTTCAAATTAATGAACTATTTTATTTTTGACCATGGTGGCAATGTGTCCACGCGTTCACTTTTGTTGCTTATAAATTAGAATTGGAATATTCCTGTTTACATTTTCAAAGCATATTATTGAGCTAGTGAGAGTTTCAAATGTTGTTTAAATATATTAGATACATAATGTTTTTAGAGCAAACATTTAAAACATTAATGCAACTTCAGTATTTAATACTAGGATGAGAGTAAATCCTGGAGTGTGGCAGTGAGAAGCTGGAGGTAAAGCTAATGCTAACACTACGGTAGACTTCCCGTTTCCTGTTTAGTTCCTGCTTTCTGTGCTTTATATTATACTTTTTAACGATTCACTCTAAAACATCACTAGTTTGACTTGTGTTAATATAATTTTAAAAATAAACGCAATGCCTGTTTTACAAAGTGAGAGCCCTGAGGTGCCGTCTAAACGCCTAGATACACCAAGGCGACTCCCAGACTGCCACCGATAAGACGGAGCGACAGCTCGTCTCTTCCCGTCTCCTCTCGTTCCCTCCCGTTTCCTTACGTCGCATGACCTTTTTCCCTCTTCATACACCGAAGCGACAACCGTCCTAAAGACCGTGTAATTACCGCCCCCAAAGCGGCAGATGGCGCTAGCCAGTGAACAAAGATCAACGGAAGTGACACAATGTTTGCGGAAGACATCTGCATGTAGCGCACCTTGGTCTGCCACTGTTCTCAGCTTGTTTGAACATTTGAGAAGCATGATAATGGCCGGTTTGGACATTGTTTTGTGTGGATTAGGTGCCGCTGCTCTGTTACTTGAAGAAGATAACTTTCCGCACGGAATTGCGAAGAATGCAAAAATGGTGACGGTACGCTGCCACAGCGGTTTTCACTCTCGTCACTCCGTCACTTCCGCTAAAATTCCCGTGAGCTGATTGGCGCGGCAGCTGTAGTGCTAGGCCTATCAGAGCGCTTCGTGCCAAAGACCAAAGACGCCGATTCAACAACAAGGCCAATCGGCAGGAAACTAGTCAGACGGCCTCCGTCCTGGAGCAATGGGGGCAGACGGCGCATACATATCAAAAGGACGGAAATGAGCGACATGGAAGAACCGTTAAGACGGCTTCAGATGGGCGATCGTCACCTTGGTGTATACCCCCCTTAAAACCAGAAACAGCTGTTGCTAATAACCCCTAGCTTTTTTTTTTTTTTTTCGAAGAAGAGCAGCACTTTGAACGTTTTCTCTTGTATTATGAAAGTTTTTATCAGCCATGAAGCCACCATTGGCAAAAAAGGTGAGAACAAGCAATAATGCAATAAAGATCAGAAAACTCAAAGCATCTTATTTTGATTAGGGTCGATTATTGGAGTATTCTAGTGCATGTAAACCCAGTCGTTGTTTATTCTTAGTCAATGAAGTACTTTTCTTGTATGAAGTTTATCTCTAAATATCTGAGGATACTTGGAAATCTGAGTTTTCCTGTCTGGCCCATCACAAAATGTGTATTTTCATGTAGTGTGGGGTGCTTCTGGGGTGGCAGGAGCCCTCTAGATCCACCCCTGCACCCCACCCACACTACATTTCTGCTCAGAACACTTCCTAATCCTCTCACACTTGTCCATGTCTGTGTGCTTATACCAAACACTAGCTCTCTTACAGCTCCTCTGCTTTAGCGGTGTTACTCCGCTCTGCCAGCCCGTCAGCGGGAGGTGTTCTTGTTGGGCGCAGGACGAGAGGATCGAGCACAAGAACAAAGCCGGCGGTGGGAGAGAAAGCGCGCTCAGGCCCGGGCTAATACTAACGTGCTGTGCTGTTGCCTTGGCGATGCGAGGCATGTGAATTAGCTTCTCGGGGTGCGCTGAAGGCAGAGTGTGTAGTTCCAGTCATTATCGGCGGGGGAAAACGGGCCGAAAACGGATCACAGGAAGGAGGAGGAAGAGGAGGAGGAGATGCGGGCTTCCTGATTGGACGGAGATGGAACCCGCAGACGAACAACGAGGTCTCCTGTTATAGGGGACTGCAACTCTGACTCACCCACCGCACATTTAACAAGACATCTGTACAGGGGCCATAGAAAGAGGATTCATTGTGTTTACCTGTGTTCATTATGTACACTCCATAACATATGCAAACACGATTCTCACTTGTCCTTCACTGGCAGGCACAAACACCAGGAAACAATATACTACTAAGCTGCAGCAAGTAATGTTCTTTCTTCTAATTCATAAAATCAATCTAGTTTCTGAGGGTAATTCGGTGTTCTTTATGCAAGGTTTCAGAAAGAATATAACAGAGAAAATTAACATTAACATAAAATTAGTACTACTTTCTATGTAAGACAATGTACATATATACATATGTAAAATACAAACTGTCTCTAACTCTATCAGGCAGCCGATATTCAACAGTCAATGAGTGTGTCTCTTATTGGAGTGCATCCACAGATACAAATAATTGTTGAGGTGGGAACAACATCATAACATAAGAAGTTGATTTAGCAGAATAGGGGACCTTTAATCAATTATCAACCAGTCATATTACAATATGAAAGAAAGAAAAAGTTATTTAGTAACTACATAATGGTAACTACTTCTTGATCAATACTGGCTAAATTGTGACAGCTTTGCAAATAGTAAAAGATCAGAAAGCACTGGTATGGAAACTTCTCAGTCCTTTCTGCTCAATTTATATAACCCATTAGCCCAATGTTTACCCATTTTCCAGCAGCAAGCACACAGCTATCAAGAAAGCAAGCTCCTGTTGTAAAAGACATAGCCCTCCAACCCAATTCTGAAATCATGGCAGAGTAAATTATAGGCTATGGTGGACCACCACAATCTTTTCAGTGTATAAGAAACTCTGGATACATTACTGTTTCACTCAGTGGAGATTGCTCATTGACTGCAAGGGAGGCTTCCCATCTACAATTTCATAAAATAAATGGTCCAATATGCAATGCTGAATTTTATAAAATTAGATATTAACAGTTACATTCAAAGCCTGGATCTCCCGGACCTATCTCGCCCCACTCACTTGTCTGGATGAGGCCACCTGCTGCATCCTATGAACTTCCTCAACCTATCTCACCCACTCTCGTCAGGATGAATCCTTACAGAGCTGATCTGTGATCCTATAGATGAGCTAATGGACTAACAGTCCTAGATGCATTGCCTGTCCGTCCTGGGAGAGGATCTCTCCTTCAATATGGGCTCCATAAGGTTTCTTCTTTTTTCTCGTAGCCGGGTTTTTTTTTAGGAGTTTTTCCTTACCGAGAAGGAGGGTCTAAGGACAGGAGTGTCCTGGGTCTGTTTAGTGTAGTTATTGTTTGTGCTGATTGTGTGTTAAGTCTGATTGTGTGTTTATGTTTGATCAACTGTTGTGAAGCCCTTTGAGGCGACTTTTGTTGTGATATTGGGCTATACAAATAAACCTGAATTGAATTGAATTAAAAGTGTGCTAGAATGTGTTTAATTTCGTATGTCATTCATTAATTAGCTGGTTAATCTGGTTTTCTGCGCGATCCTCCTTTCTCTTCAGAGCAGAGATGCTGTATAAATCCTACTGATGCTGAGCTTCAATGGCTCTCTATGGATAAATGTGCCAAAAATGTCCCGCCCCTGATCGCTCAGTGTCTCTGGGAGTGAATGGAATAGTAGGCGGGCTGTGATGCTGGCTGAACGATGATGATTGATGGAACTAGCCATTCACAGGCTTCGAAACATGCAATGAATTGGACTAAAGGAGCTGTCCGGAGTTTAAAGTGAAGTGATTTACTTCAGTTTCACAGTTTGTACATACTACATACTAAATAATTAACAGTTATAGTGCTGTTGATTATTTACTGTTGTTAATTCAATATCAACGTTACGGAAAATAGCTGCTATTTAGCCCAGGATTAAATATGAGCTTCCCCTGTGTTAAAGACCAGTTACCCCCCAACAACCAGTGGTGGACAAAGTTCTCAACTTCATTACTTGACTAAAATTATAGATCATCCTGGTCAAATATTACTCCAATACAAGGAAATGTAGCTAAGTCAAATAACCCTAACCCTTTACTTGAGTTAAAGTACTGGAGTGTGTGCTTTCAAAATTACTTAAGTATCCAAAGTACATTATGTTTACAATGTATTTCAAGTGCTGTCAAGATTTTGGGGTAAAATGTCTACTACATTCAAGTCACAAATTTGCAGCTCCAAAAATATGAATAAAATACATTTGACATCATATTAGTGAGGAAATGTTTCATACTACTCAATTATTTTAAACTGGTTTATTATAAAATCTTGCAAATAATGTTCAAAGCAAAAGAAAAATCACTTCCAGATTGTGTCCAGAGGTTCTTTTAAGTTCCTGAGAGCAAATAAGAATCGTATTATGTAGTAAATAATTATCTTAAGGGTTTAAGACAGTTGTCTTTTGGTTTTAAGACAAGTTACTTTTGCTTTCTTAGAAATGTAGTAGAGTAAAAAGTATTGTATTTATCTTTTAGATGTAGTCAAGTAAGATTAGTAAGATTCCGCTTATTTTTCTGATGACTTTTACTCCTTACATTTGAGCACAAATATCCATACTTTTTACTCCTTACTTTGTCAGAACAGGCTTATTATTTTTTACTGCTCCAAAATGTCACCTTTAGCGCATACCAGTACTTCTCCAAGCGCTCAATACATTCTCCCAAATTAAAGGACCCTCACAGGTTGTGTCCACTTAGAGCACTTCAAGACTGCAGTACTATTGCACTGCCCACAGCCACACCATCAGTTTTATTGTGTGTACTGAGGGTGTGCTTTGTTAGTGTTGCAAATTTAATGGCAGTGTGCATCAATGATGGCAAAAAATTCATTTCTACTTTTTACTTTTTTATTTAAGTACATTTCTGAGAGTATTTTTTTTACACAAGTATCTGTACTTCTACTTAGAATGCTAGTACTTTTGCCCCCTCTAGTCTAATTTCAATGCACTCTGGGTCACAGTGAACAGTCATCTAACCTCAGACTAAACTACACTCCCTGTGGGTGTTTGTTAATTTCCAAAGGGATTCCCACAGAGGAACAGCCCACACCCCTGTTATCCCCAGCGACTGCTAATCTGTGCCGGCCTTATACCCACATTATCACTGTTAGCATTCACGTCCAGTCAGTGCGCACGCCTCATAATCTTGTACACAAAGCTCTCGATCCCGCCACGCTACAAAGATAAACACCAACACGGTCGTTGCAGTGACATGACGTGGGGTCAGCTCAGCCATCTTTTTTAGCCGTGTTTTCTTTCAGTACAGCCAGGGGGGACGCTGTGATGTGCTGCCAAAAAAACACGCTTGTATGGAGGAGATTTTTGGGACGGGCCGTTGCCAACACTGCACGATCTGCTGCTCCTGTGTCACCCGCAGCAGAAAGACTCATTTGTGGTTTGTGATATTTAATCTGTGTGCAGAGGTCGATGTGACTAACAGGTCAGGCATACTACAGGGACACATGACTTTTATCAGGATTTTACACTGAACCCATTAAAAAGCCTGCATTTAAAGGTATTATGAGCAGAAAATGTTTTATTTAATATTTTATAAAAATAACCCATGTTAACATGTTTAAATCAAATCTTGGTTCTACTAATAACAATGGTACAGGCAATTTAATAACAATTACAATTATATTTTACATAGTGGACAAGTTGTTTTTGTTTACATTTTTTGTTTTGGTTCTTAAACTGCATTGCCAATTGTTCAACCAGAAAAGCAGAAAGACTGGCAACCCACAGACCATAGATGAGAGCAGCCATCCGGGTACTTTACAGTTGCGCCAAGACCCCGCCCCTTTTGGGTAAAAACATCCCTCTTAATTCTTTTCTCATTTGGGATTTAAAAAACTCAACACAAGTTCCGAGAAGCACGGCAAACATGGCCAGTTAAGATGACGGTTCTATTCCCTCATTGACAAATAAAGATCAGGGTCGTTATTTGAAGAAACTTAGTGAAATAGGAGCTAATCTCTGCTTCTGTTATGGGTGAATAGTGCCACCTAGTGGACGGATTTTAGTGCAACAACAATATACTTAATTTCAAGTCTTTTATGACAAATACAATATCAGCAAAATGTTGACTTACATAAATGGATTTAGTCTTAATTTAGGCCCGGACTGAAACAACATCAACATTTTAAATAGATGAGTGTCCTAACTGCTGAAAAGCTTACATGGCTAACATAAAATTATTGTGTCAAATTGTCATCCTAAATCTTGAAACTAACTAAAGTTAGGCCAATAAATGTGGTAGGAATATTATAAATATTAACAGAGTGACAGAGCCACTTTTAAATTTGTACATCTCACACATTCTACTGTAATTCTACAGTATACTGGGCTCTAGTTCATCAGTTTCTTCCCCTTCTCTCTGTGGTTCGCCTGAGGTCACAAATCTCTTCTTTTGATTTTTTTGGTTTGTGAGCAAGCTTTGAAAATCTCAAATTGTATTTTTCTTTTATTATTGGAAGTACAAAACTGATAGCAGCGCTTGGCCTCATACCCCCTACTTCTCTCCTGTTTGCGGCTGGTTTGTTTTCACCCAAAAGGGGGCGTTAACTTTCTGGTGGCATGGCTGCTATTACCACTTAATACTTAAAGTAATGCAGAAGTTTTTTTTAGAATTTTTTTTTTTTTTTTTTTTTTGAACCGTGGAACCACACTTCACCAAGCACTGCAGCACTCCCAGTGAGTGTGGATCAGAGCTGACTTCACTGAAGTATATGATGTTTTCAAACAACACTGCATTTCTTTCTTAGCAACTTAGCAGTGGGCGTTAACTGTCAAAAATGAAAAGGAATGCATTAACAGCTCAACTCATGGAAATTTTAAATGAATGTGCTTAACTTGTAAAAGTAGGATTTGTGGTGATTGATGAATTAAATCTGAAAGAACATCAAACTACTGTGATCCAACACATTTCTGTTACTACTTGTCTTGTGTAATATTGAAATTAAGAAATGTAAATTATGTAGCCTTTAGCTTATAGGCTAATTATCGTCTTTTTAACTTCCGGTACCAGTCTTTGGAACGCAAACATTCTGTTTACAAACACAAGAAGGGTCTATTACGTATCCTTTAGCTTAAATGCTAATTATAGACACTAATTGCTACGTTAAATAAATTGGCTAAATGTTCACGCACTAGCTAATGTTTTCAAACCAGGCTCTTATATTATTCACATGTGGCAGAGTGGTTGTCAGTTGCCAAGCCTGTCTTGATTATTCATAATTTGCAATGTTTGGTGGCTAGCGCTAATTACTCCATTCAAAATGTATTAAAGTAATTTTTTACTTCGAGTACCAGTCTCTGGAACGCAAACGTTCTGTTTACAAACACAAGAAGGGTCTATTGTCCAGGTAAGAACTCTGTTAAAACGTTAGACACGTCTTCCTGTGGCAAAATGATCCACTTATCAACTATCAACAGTTTAGCTGCTAACACACCACTAAAAGACAGCGCTGTTTATTCTATTAAATGTTTATTCTTTTTAACTCCCCTGCACCCTTGTGTACTCACACACTTCATGCACTTTCAGAAAATGCGAGTTTCAACAAAGTGTGTAGTGCATAGTGCGGGTATTGGGACAGGGCCTAAGACAGCCCACCAAAATGGCTAATGTGTTTTGAATTGAATTAATTCTGAAATGAATAATGTTGGTGACTAGTAATCGGCAACTTCATTTACAAAACCAAATCAAATTAGAGTTATTATAAACTGATTAGACTGTTGATCAAGATATATTAACAGCTTTCAGGATAATCATTTTCAAATTTTCTTTTAATGATTTTCAATTTTCACTGTAAAAAGAGCCCTCTCCCAGCCTTAACTCATCCGGTTGATGCTGAAATAGGATACTGCCTGTTTACAAGCTCCACGCTGCAAAGCAGGCTTCCAAATCAAATGTATCTGTAAAATACATTTTATATTGTGGTTAGTGCTGGTTCACAACAAGAGGCTCCCAGACTTAGCCCTGGCCAACACTGGCTCTCTCTCTTTAACATCACACCTGTACCTTCAGTTGGTGCAGCCTTTATGCTTGTAAAAATAAAATAGAACAGCTAAATTCACTCATCAATCACCATAAATAGGAAAATCATCAAATACTTCCACACCTGGGCAATAGTGGTGGAGATGGGTTCGCCAACATCAACCAGAGGGTCTCTCACAGTATGTGGCTGTGACAGGGAGGGCATCTGGTGTAAAAACTGTGCTACTGGTTTGCTGTGGCAACTCGTAATGAAAGAGGGAGCAGTCGAAAGTTAAAATAATAATAATAATAATAATAATAATAATAATAAAAATCAAAGAATTCCACACTAGTTACAAACATTACAGTAAACTATCTTCATTTTTCCATTGAGACAGTGAGTTATAAAGACATGGCAGAATAAATGTGTTTGATTTAATGTAAACATTTTATGGTAAAATTCTGGCAATCATAGCTGCCAATATTTTACCATGAATTTTACAGGTTTTGTTTGTTTTTTAAAATGCATGCGGTGGATGGAGGGAGACTATTATCTGTGTCAACATCTAAAGCCAAGGAAGCAGTCAAAAGAAAAGGAAAAAATCTATAGCCGCATGCTGATCCATGATAGCACACGCCACGACTGCCCTTTGGAATTTTTTTTAGTGGATGCTCCTTAGTCTATTTTTAGAAGTAAGTACTCTAGTCTATAACAGCAAGTCATGGGTTTTATGCCCCATTCACAACCCCAACTTCTTCTAAAAATGACCACATGACATGACCAAATTATACAAAATATATCTGACATGTAGCTTAGGCCTATTTAATTAAATTACTACTCACTCCAGTCACAAGGGGTCACAAGCCAGCATACTCTTGGTTTGGTCAGGAAGGGTATCTGGTGTAAAAACCTATGCCAAGTTACTATGCAGTTATATGACTTTTAAGTGCAATAATTTACTTTTTTTTTTTCAGAAGACAGCACATATCTTATCCTTGAACTCAGCTCATTTCTCTGAATGGTGTGTGACTGGACTTGACATGTTGTGGAGCGTTCCCTGCACTCTTCACATGCCATGGCTGCAGCTGTCAGCCCCATAATGGATAACAGATTTATTGAGCACAGACAAAAGATAAATAAAATCAAATATCGCTTTGTCACCAGCTCCATTCGTACTGCTGTAAGTGGCACACATGTCTTCCTGCTGTCAGCGGCTTATCTGAGTGTCAGAGCATTATCACGTCATTCATCATCTCAGCTTGGACCGTAAGGCACGTCAATACCCCCTCCAATCCCAATCTGAAAGAACCTTACTATATCCAGGTTAATGTATGGAATGTTTTTTTTTTTTTTTGATTTGGGCAAAATGGTTTAATCAACTAATATAACCAACATTTAAATAGGAATCATCAGTTAAAAAATGCAAGTATAAGTATGTAATCTAGACTTTATTATCATGGATTTTAATAGATAAATGGTCAGCATAAGGTGGAAGCTTTGGCCAGTTGCATGTTTACTTTCTCTTCAATGGGACGGTCCCATTGGCTGCTAATCTACACCACTTATTAAGACTGAAATAATGGCAGCCAAACAAAGTCATCTGAAGAAGAATTCAATAAAATTGAACCTCGGAACGGCTGACTATAATTGCTGCTGTTTACATACTGATTATGAGATATAGGAATTTACATTCAATGACTTTCTATGTGTTTTAAAGGACTACTTTGACCATACAAATTTTCGGGGCATGTTCATGTGAGTAGCAATAATTGTGCTACAAAAATATATACATTTTAATTAACAAAAAATCCAAACAGAGCACAATAAAGCTGAATTTGGCAAAAGACTAGTAATCAGCTATGTGTATTAAATGTCAGTGCCTGAGTAGGGAGCATCAGTGATTGGCTCCACATTTAGCTACTGTAGCACTTTACACAAAGGCACCGTTACCTGGACTTTTTTCCTGAAATCTTAAAGAGCAAAAAAATCGTGATGCAAGACGGTGTTCAAGGCTGTTTTTATGGGTTAGAGCTCGGAATTTCCAAGATTCCAATGTATCATGAACACAGCATTACACCTGAGCACCCATAGAGATAAATAAAACACTAGAGTGGACATTCTAATGGTGAACTGCAGTAACTGACATCTGGAACAGCTCAGATCATGACTGTAACCATTCTACCAAGTGGCATGTAAACAAATAGGGAGCCTCACTTACCTTCACAATATTCTTTTTTTTTATTTACTTAATTTTTTTTTATATTTTTGCTTGACCTAATGTCTAGTATTGTGGACAATTCTCAGTTTCCAGCTTTCCAAGCCATATTATAATTCACTGTCCTTATTCTGATATACTTGGTGCAATGGTAATCTGTTTTAATACTTTTACAAACGCAAAGTAAGATAAAAGTAAAAACAACTGAAATATTAATAATGTTAATATTTATTTTGTATTTCAACAAAAAACATACTGAACAATCAAAACTATCACTGTTTCTCAATTTCCAACATTTATTTTTTTAAGTTATGTTACTGTTTTTACATTACTTACCATTAGAATTAGCCTTATTCTGCAGTCACAAGATGGCCGCCGGAAATGCCACTGAAGTGGCAACTAAGGCCACTCTAGTGTTTTATTATGTACGTACTGCTCCACATGTTATTTTTGCTTTACTTTTTTTGTGTAATTTAGTTACAGGTTTTATGTGTAGTGGTAATTTCAACTTAAAACCACTGTCACTGCAATGGACCCTTCATGGATGAACTCAAATCCTACTGACATCCTACTAAAAGTCCCTGAATTCTTATCCTATGCTGGACAAGTTGGTAAAGAAATACAAGAAACAATACTTGCTCAAAATACTGCTGGAGTTTATCCACCAAAGGCTGCAAATTCTACTGGGCAGAACAATTTAATTTCCTTCACAATCATATATGTACTTTCTATTCCCAACATAGGAGTTATGTTCCATTATTGTGAACCTCAGAAACTTAAAGAAAAAAAAAAAGAAAAAAAAAAGAAGTACATTAACATACATTACGACGCTTAGACTGTATAGCATATGCAAACCCCCTCCAGCTTAAATTCAACACTCCATACCACTTCCATTTGTTTTTTATCACTTTCTCTTTGCATAATTGCCTTTATATTAAATTAAATGCGATCCCGGGCACATTGCTATCATCAGCATTATCCGTCCCGCTTCACTGGCTGGGTGTGTACACATGTGAGATGAAGAAAGCACTCCGACGCCTCAACATTACGGGCCCTTAATGAGCTTTTTAGAAAGATATCATGAAACTATGCAATATCAGTATCAGGTGAGTCTCCATTATGTGGTAGATTGAAGTCAAGATGAATTGAAAATGTGGGGCGTAAAGGAAATGATGTATACAATGGGTTTTTAGATGGAATGAAAGTGTTTCTCTATCTGACAACTGTTTCATTATAAAAAGAGATTTGAGCTTGATCGCTTGTAATTATGAAGCTCTTCCTCAAACAGAAGCAAGGTCGTTGGAATGTTATCAACACAGTGTGGAGCTGTAATACACTCATTAATGCCTCTTCATTAGAGTTGGCTTGTTAATGAAACAGTTTAAGAAAGCTATAGACATAATACAGAGAATAAATCTATAGTGTTACATAAAATTATGGATGAAAATGTATAGAGCTTGTAAAAGAAACTTGCTCTGGCTGTTCTAAAATCACTGTAATTTGTGTGTGTTTATCTTTTTATTATTATGCATTTGAAAAAAGTTAATATGGTCTTATAGTATTATCAGTAGTATTATCAGCACTAAGCTTGATTGAAACATGTCTGTATTGTAACTGCTAATATTTGCACTGCTTAATTGCTGCTAACTTGTACCACTCCTATCAGTGTTTAATGTTGCAAAAGTTGGAAAAAAAAAAGAAAAAAAACCTTCGCCCGCTTGCACTTTTCCTTCCAATTTGCGAAGTCACGATGCGCACCTGTTTTAATAAAGACACTTAGCGCCGGTGCCACCTTTAGCGCCAACGGAGCCAAGTTAGTTCCTGTGATGTTGAACCAAACACAATTTAGCAACTTAAGCACATCGGCAGGAAACAAGGAAGTGTTGGCAGGCTCTGGGCGCCAGGGAAAAAAAAAAAAAGGCGCTGGCTCGGGCCCGCAGCGGCTCCGGAGAGGTGCACACAACTTTTAATGGAATTAAGACAAGACGGAGGCAGACGACTTCAAAGATAAGGGTGCCACAGCCAGGCCGCTCCCAGCCATTATCCCCGCCGTGGCCTGACTAGAACCACTTATTACGGGGGCCTTCTGGGGCCACACTTTACAGGCACAAAAGGAAGTTTTTCATAGAAGTTATTTCCGGATTGGCGAGATTAGCAGTAGCTGAAAATAAAGCACTCACAATTCGGAATGGAAGAAAAGCTGAAGGTAGCCATGGCATTATAACTGGGCAAACATTACTAGCTATTAGCGTTATTGTACAAAGTTTTGGCAGCACAGTGGCAAAGTGGTTAGCACTGTTGCCTCAACAACAAGATGGTCCTGGGTTCACAGGGTTTCTGCAGGGATCAACAAGTTGAACTTAAGAATTTTTTAGACCTTTTTAATACAAGAAAATTAGAACCTATTTTATATGCATGCAAGTGTACAAAAATCCACAAAAATAAAATTCACAACATTATTTTCATTAAAATAATTTATTTGCAAATGTTTGCGACAGTGGGTGCCACAAAGCATTTTGGTCTTGGTAAGAAAAGATCTGAGCTCTCGTATCAGCAACGGTAATACACCTTTGAGTAGTAAATTTAGAATAAGCTAGTGAACACAGATAGTTTCATCAAATTTACACAACATATTTAAGATTTAAGGAGTATTTAAGACCTAAAATGCCAAATTTCTGCAAATGTAAGACTTTTTAAGGCCTCAAAGTCAGAATTTTAAATTTAAAACATTTTTAGACTCTGCAGAAACCCTGGGTTCAGTTCCTGGACAGAGCAGACAGGGACTTTCTGTGTGGAGTTTCCATGTTCTCCCTGTGTCTGGTTAGGTTTCCCCATTAACCTAAAACATGCACAATAGGCTAATCCTCCAGCTAGGTACTCCTGACCAGGATTCTGGTTCTAGATCTGGAAATGAGCACCCAGTTGTTGCATTGCGATTGAAGGCTGATTCAAATGTTTCTCACAAAATTTACACATTTCTCTACAAAGACAATAAAGTCTACCTCACATTACCTTTTGTTATTTTGGGTGGTAGTAGTAAGTAGAGCCGTTGGCCCACTAACCGGAGCGTTGGCAGATCAAGCCCTGCTACTAACTGCATACTGCCATTGTGCCCTTAAAAAAAATAAAAAAATAAGTATATCTCTTCAAATACTTAGTTTTGTTTAGTTTAGTTTTTTGTTTGTCAGAGACCATGTACAAATATATTAAATTCACAAGAAAATATGCTTTGTACCTAATTTGGTTACTACCTACTTTCAATCTGCGGTCCCTGGGCAGGTGAGCACAACAATTAAACATTTCAGATTACAAAAGTTAACATTAATTCATAGTTAAAGTACTTACCATGTTAACAAGCTACTTCTTAAATTAGCATTTATTAATTAAAATACTTACAACTACAGTGATGAATACAGGTAAACACAGCGTTAGTTCAACTTATATATTTTCTTGTTTTGTTTTGTTTTGGGAGCTGATTCCATTGTTTTAAACTTGGTCTACATGAATACTACATAAAGAGGTGTAGATGTTACTGGGTCAGAGTAAATAAAGATAGAGCACAAACAATAATAATAATAATAATCCACCTGATAAATTTTCCTCACTGTCATAGAGTACATATCCCTAAATAGCCTAAAACCTCTAGAATCCCACATCAGAGTATCCAAATGTAATGCAGATAAAGTGAAGCAAGGCAAAGTTAGATACATTTAGGCAGAATCTACATTTGGCACAATTGGGAATATGTGTTTTTGATATATGCTGGTTTAGCCATTTGGTGTTGGAACAGTGTTTAATTTTGAGGTAAAATGGCTTTCATTAGCTTTTAGTGAAGCTTCTTGTGGTTACATGCATATGCTCCATGGTTATGTTCCTCAATGTTCACCTCACATAATACAGTGTTTTGTTTTGTTTTGTTTTTTTCCATTAGAATAACAAATTGTACCTCTTTGTTGTGAAGCTACACATATGTCAGGACAATATAACAGAATATACATATATAATAGTAATGTCTTGGTCAATATCTTTAATGCACAACTTAACTATTAAAATCCAATTCATTCTACGAGTTAAGCACCCACTTTGCGCTGCTGCGTGTGGAATATTTGTGTGCACAAAAGCAATTAGGACTCTCTCACATATGCATTCACCCAAGCATGACAAAGTTAATTAAGAAGACTACCCACGATGCCATGCGCCGGTAAAACACCATGCATGTAACCCCACACTTAAAACGCAGGCCCGGTCGTTAGGATGCATTGACAGTGCACTGGCCTCTCATGTCCGTACAACGTGATTAACTCCTGAAGAAATTAAACGTGTGCGGATGATCCCAGGGGAACGTTTTATCCACACCTCTCCCGCTGTTCTGAGCATTTTAATTATTCTAATGCCACTCATGTTGGTATTTATTTGTTTGGAAAAATAAGCAGGCAACATCATTATAACTTTGCCTTACCGGCATTAGGTCCAAAACTCTAGTCAATTATGTTGTTGTTTGCAGCTTACCTACTGACCTTATCCGCGCTGACAAATGGCCAATTTCTTCACATCCATCGAAGCATGCTTTAGAATTCCCTGTTTATGAAGTACTTTCTAAATGCCACATTCGTTCCTGTTTATTCCCAAAGAGCCTTATTTGGCAGCACCGCTATTTGGGAGTTAACCCAAAAATATCTGTTCTGCTTTTAAATCCGACTTGGTGGTTTTTAATTTGAAGCTTGGTGACCTTTTCTAAAGTGGCTCAGGAACAAATACTCCAAATCTAACCAAATAAAAATATACTCAAGTAAAATAATCTTTGAACCCAATAATAAAACAATACTAAACAGGCCCAAGATCTTTAGTTATGAATGGTTTAGACCAAGTCATTTATAATTTCTTTATCTATAGCCCTGATATCATTGCTCCCTTAGTAGTTCAGTTTTAGATATTAGTTTTAGAAATGTCAATGTCATTAGTTAATTAGTTAGTTCCCTGTCCTGTGTGGAAGTTGAGGGGTTTGATTCCTCTATGGGATGTGTTTGCCACAAGCCTGGATAAACAGAGAGGGTTGTATTGTGAAGGGCTTCCATATAATAATCTGCTAAAGAGCTCAATGCGAATAATTCACTGGGGCAACCTCTGCAGCCAAAAGAGATTTAGATAAATTAATATATAAACAAGATACATTGCTTCTGGGCTAAACCCTGGTTTACTTAATATTATTATTTATTATTATATTAATCACAGCTTGATTTACAAATTTAAGTCTAACTCAAAATGTACTAAGAAATTATAAACTTAAAAATACTAATAGAACTTAACTTTCAATTTTATTACAGAGAAAAGTAGTTTTAATTGAGTGTGTCAAAGCTGTATATTTGAGTTCAGAAAGTTTAGGTAATTGTAACTCAAAATTTACAGTTTGAGTAATTGCCACTCAGAAAATCTTGTATAAGCATGGAAATGAAAGCCACACAAGCAGGTTTTTAGTACTAAGTGAAGTCCTACTTCAGGCCTGTGAAGTACGGATTAAACTAAAGCAAATGAATAAAAATACACCTAATCAGAATTCAGGAGGCAACAAATGCAGCCCCACTAAATAAATGATTATTATTGGTCTGCAGGATCATTCTCAGCAGAAAGCAGTATAATTTAAGGGTTTATAGACCGTCTTCACTTCTCTGAGAAATTGGGTCCGACTGGCCAGGCTACCAGATGGTTTGTTTTTTCAACCATCAACCCGTTCAAGCACAAAAACTATATCCTGGGTCTGTTTAGTGTAGTTATTGCTTATGTTTGATTATGTCAAGTCTGATTGTGTGTTTATGTTTGATTAACTGTTTGTGAAGCCCTTTAAGGCGACTTTTATTGTGATACTAGGCTCTAGAAATAAAACAGAATTGAAATGAAACTAAATAAACCTGCCCACAAAAAAACAAAAAAACAAAACAATAGTTGAGGAAAAAGCAATAAAGTTCTAGAATAAATGTTCCTAACTAACTCCCCAGCTCTGATCTCAGATAAGGAATGCCAGTCCACGGAGCAGACACCATTCACTATAGTCCCTCAGAGTGCACTTTATGATTTTTATGGAAGAGTAAACCATAATCACCTGCACCAACAACTGACAATGGCCCGTGGCTGGCATCTCTCCGAGTCCATCTCCCTCAGGGTAATGACCCTGCGGAGCTGCATACAACTCTGCTGTGTATGCTTATGCTAGCGCGCTCTCCTCAGGATTTTAGCTTCCTTCAGGGCCCACGCAAAGGTCGGGTTCACCTTCAGTCAAGCGTTAAAAATAAAAGCAAATCCATCACTCAAGAACATTCCAGCTCCCTATTGAATACATAAAACCAACTATCACATACTTTGCGAAAGAGGCTATGCAATATTATGCTGTTATCTTTATTTACCCAGAGTAAGGAACAGTACAGAGGCACTTCCAGGCTCGACCCTCAACTCTTGACTTTGTTACAGTCCAAGGATCAATGACTTTGCATACAGGCCTCTTTACTTATATATACAAATGGATATGCATTAATTCATAAGGATCCGGGGTGAGTGCCTGGTCATGCGGACACAAGTGCATGAAGAACGTGTGGGGAACCGGTGACTTGTGCTAGCGCACTCTCCTCAGGACTCCCTAACCCAATGCTAATGCTATTTTTTTTTTTTTTTTTGGGTTGATATTTAAGTTTGATTAGCTAAGGATTTTAAGTATCTGTTTTAATACATTTAGGGCTCTAAAGCCCTATTCTCATGAGATAAGCATTACCCCTGAACGTCACGTCAGTGTGTTTAGTAGGCCATTCACATGGGATAAGAAATGTCTCTAATTTACTTGGTTTTGCAGACTTTATTCTGGATATGACGTTTGACAATCACACTGACTTAAGATAAAAATCCCATATTGTGTTTATGTTGCTAGCTTTTGTTGTTTTACCAAACTAACAAAAAAAAACAATCATTACTACACAAAAGTAATTGTTTCAGAGAAGAACCTATAGAGACATGTTATTATTAATAAAGTTTGGATACAAACGCAAAATGGATTGTTAAAATACATTTTATTTAGCTATTACGATCATTAGGAAACAATTTGCCAACAAAAAACAGCCTGAATCACAGACATGGGGAGTCGTATGGAACGAGTATTATCAGAGGACCCCTGCGTTGGCCGAAATATAGTAGGTCATTTTCAGGAAAAGTTTTACTTTACAAATCACAGACGCGGCAGATTCGCAAAAGATCAAAATCACAGACGACCTCAGCAATTATTACTAATTACTGGAGGTCCCCAGGTAATACTAACCCCGTACAAATAGGGCTTAAGAAAACATTTTAACCACATTTGGTGTAACTGACATTAGAGTACTGCACCTTCATGTAGAATCCAGCAGACTTGCATACCAAAACGTTCAAACAAAGCCTCATGAATCCGGTCCTTCAATGATACGGTATTAAAGCGCGAGCATCTGCCGATTGTCTAAAAAAATGCAAAAATCTACCCAATATATTAGCTGACCAATCTATTTGTCTACCTCAACGGTGGGCTCTCTCTGGTATTCCAAATTCCTCCCATTGCCCAAAGATGCATTCATAGGTAAACTGGTCAATTTAAATTGCACCGTGTAATTGAAGATGAGAATGAATTGTTGTCTGCCAGTGTGTTTGCCTAAGTGTTAGCCCTGCAAATAACTGGCCATAGTCAAGCATGTACCTAAGGCTCATAAAAGAGTCCAACCACCTATGACCATTAATGGAAATAAGCAGAGAAAGAAGATGAATGAATGAACACTTTTGCACTTTTCAGAACTTGCAAAAAGTTGGGTGGTGCTCCACAAGGTTCTATGCTCATTCCACCAGAGTTCTAGTTGCACATTGTATGTAATAATAATAATAATAATAATAATAATAATGATAATAATAATGTCAAACTCACAAAATAGATTATTATTGGTATTATGCTAAACAATATGGCAAATTAAAAACTACAAACCGACTGCATTAACAAGTAGTGTTATTGGTCCTATTTTCACATTGTTTTAATGAAATAAAAGCGGGAAGTTATGCTATTGTTGTGAATGGGTGGTGTTTTTTGGGATGGAAAAGTGAAAAAAATGTGTAAGGGGACTTTAATGGTGGCTATTGTCCTTGCATTTCAAAATGTATTGTGGTTTGCTTAACCTGTATTATTAAAGTGCACTCTTGTTGCTCTGTAGAGACATTTCTTTCAACTCTAACTCACTCTTTCTTAGCATTAGGCATCCCTAAATTGACTGCAATCAACAGGTCCAAAATTCCTTTGCCAGGAACCAAGCAGTGAAACAAAAACACAGCCATCTTTACATCTTTACACAGCCCTTTCACTCACTTCAGGGATCAAATTCAAAATCCTTCTGATTCATTTGAAATCCTTTCTTTTGTCTCGCCCCCACATAACACTGTGAACCCTCCAAACCCCTGTGCGGCTCATTGGCTGAACCCTGCTCTCAGAATAAGACAGAGGACAGAGGAGTTTCTCTCTCTACATGCTCTTCAGTTACAGAGGAGTTTGCCTGAGGCGGCTGGAAATGCTGAGGTGTCTGTAATAAGCACTTTTGATTCTGTTTTGTATATAGTTTTTTTTTTTAAACCAGTGTCTGGAGTATTTCCTTAAATATGCTGTGAGGCTACATACACTATATTTCGAAAGATGAGCTAATACTTTTTGAAATATAGTGTATTAGAATTAGGAGAAAACAAAAAGAAATTTGAATATCAATACTCGTAACCTGAGCTATTCAAGAGATAAGTACCAAAAGGGTCTAAGTGACATTTTGGAGATTAAGATATACTAATACAAGATTTGATTTATATAGCACCTTTCTAAACACTCAAAGCACTTTACATTAGTCATTCATTGTCATTCATTCACAGTCACAAACTGGTGGTAGCCACAGCCGCCCTAGGGCAGAGTGAGGGTGATGTGGCAGCCATACCAAGCCAACTGCCTCTATGACCACCACCAAACACACGCTCACACATTCATTCACCAGTGCCACATACATTGGAGGTAAAGTGGGCAAAGTGTTTTGCCCGAGGACACAACAGCAGTGCTGGTAACAGGGTTCGATCAATCAACCCTCCAGTTTTTTTTTGTTTTTTTTTTTGTCAAAATATAATGTTTTTTATGTATTCATTGTGTATAATTGATTTTTGTACATAATTATTAGAGGTGTGACAAGATCTTTTATTGATTCTGGTGAAATTTGGTCTTGTGAGCTCAGGATCAGGTTCTGGTTAGTCAGTAGAGTTTGTGGCAAAACATGTGGCAATATATTCTGCTATTGCATATAATTCAAAAAATAGGAGTAAATACCATTACAAGTTTATTTTAAAAATGCACCTAACTAGATTTTTATTTTATTATTTTATTACATTTTTCATTCAAATACATTTTTCAATAGTGTGAAAATCTCAACTCGTTCTTGTTACTCCGTCTCATGTCTCGTTTAACCTTCTGACACGCTTTTAAAAAAATGCAACACTGGTACCATTAGTGTCACAAATGGTATCCTTGATCTCCTTGATGGGAGGTGAGAACACTAAACGCTCTGCCACCGTGCACCTATAAAATTCTAATAGATTTTTTTTTTTTCTACTTTCAAAGGTATCTTTTATTCACCTCTATCCTGATCAAAACTATAAAAGTTTTATTGATTCTTTTAACATTTTTTACTATTCGGGCCATTTTTATTATAAAAGCATTTTTTTGTGTGTGAGCAAAAACACAAAATAAAACTAATTTTGGTCCATTATTTTGCATTATTTAGTAGTGCCAGTGTACGTAAAAATGCAACACTTGTACCATTAATGTAACAAACGGTACCACAGACTAATAGAAATTGAACAGATCAGCATGTCTCCTGACCAGAATTGTAGAAGTTTTATCCTTGATCCTTTTAATATTCTTTACTATTGGGGCCATTTTTATTGCAAAAGTCCCACATATTAAAATATGAAATATTTTCCAAAAATAAAGTGCAAAGGTTTTTTTTTTATTTTATTATTATTTTTTTTTATGTGAATAATTTATAACTAATTATTGTGTTTTGAGCAGTGCCTGTTTATATGTCAAAAATCACACTTGTATCATTAGTGTCAAATACAGTCCCCGGCCCTAAAAAAAGTCCAATACAAATGGAATGAATAAATATTTTTTGACTTTCAAAGGTTTAGATCTTTTAACCACTTCTCTCCCAACCAAAACTATGAAAATGTTATTGATGCTTTAATATTAATTTCAGTTTTAGGCCAGAATTGTTACAAAAGTCCATTACCATGTAAGCATGGGGTTTTGGGGGGCTGTGTTTTGCTGTGTTATGTGGGAATTTTCTTTTTACGTACACAAATTTTACGTAAGACAATCTAAACAACCTTAAACACATTCACACCACTGCTCTGACTCAACACCAATATATCCAGACCATTTCATCTGCAGTCATTAATTTTAATGGCATGCAGTTACCTGGAACAGAACAGCAGAAAACCACTGAAACCTTTATATAAAAGAGCTATAGTGCCCCTGAGGGTAAAAACATGTAAATCCATGAAAAATGCCAAATTATTCAATTTTCAACCCAGAAGTCAGATTGAGAAGGTATTTGCAGGTATCAAATTTTATTATGTCTAAAGTGTTGTAGGACCAAAATATGATATTATAATGAAAGTCAATGGGACACTTTTGGTCCTTAAAGGTACAAGTGTGCTGTTTTTGTTGGGCTTAGTGATGTAAAGGGTGAAGTGAGAGCTGAAGTTAAAATTTTAAACTTTGGTCAAAAACATTAATATATTTGGAGATTTCCATGCCTCTAATGTTAAAACAAACAATAATTGACTATGAAAATAAAAAGTCCACAAAATGTACACAAATGGTGTCAGAGGGTAAATGGGACTTGTGTCTTGTCACACCCCTAATAACAATGTGTCCTATTAGAGTTGTGCGTGTACTCCTGTATTCTATCTCAGGTGATAGAACCATTCACACTAAGCAGAAGGTCGTTGGTTCAAACCCCTCTCTCAAAGTTGCATACTGTCAATGTGTCCTTGAGCAAGACACTTAACCCTCCTTGACTTTAGTGTCTGGTGTTTGTGAGTGTGAATGAATGGAGGTAGAAAAGCTCTATATGAATGTGACCATTGAACATGTAAACTTATACAAAAACAGAAAACCAGTTAGATGAATTAACTCCCTGACTTGGAGATCAGGGGTTCAGTTTCCCCACATGGTACCCAAAACTCCGTCGACAATACTAGTACATGATGATACAAAGCCCGGATAAATGGAAAGGGTTGTGCCAAGAAGAACATCTGATCTAAAATCCCTGCCAAAATACCCATGAGGAACATCTACTGTAGTGATTCCTGAAAGAATCACATCAGCCAATTTCCTTTTTAACTGCACCTTATGCACACAATGCCATTACATCCGTGTTTAAACCACCAGGCTGCACATGTCCTTGGTTCATGTCTTAAAAACCGTCCAATGACCCCAAGTGTACTGTAGTTATTATGATAATGTGGCAGTAACACGCTTTGAGAAAAAAAAAAAAAAAAAATCTCATCTATTTTCTCAAAAGGACTTCAGTTCACCCCACCTCCTGTCCCATCTCGTGTTCGGTCTTGACTACAGTTTGCTGGTCCACTGAAGCAGAAGCCATCAGGAGCCTCCCTCTGGTTGTTGTGTGTGTAATTGTCGGACAAGGGCCAAAAGATATGTGAGACTAAAGGTTGTCGGTCCACCGCCTCCTGCCCGGAGAACTGCCTGCCTGTAAATCACCTTGTTCGCAGTGCTGTAAGCTTGTTAGCTGCAGTATTGCTCCTCTCAGTGTAATTTCCTGCATGACAAAGGCCTATTTACCTATCAGCATTTCCGGGGCCGTCGTAGAGAAGTCCACCGGGGCGTGCTTTATGGAGCTCTTAGGCCCTAATATCTTTGGCTGATTGAACTCATCGAGGTGGCGTCGTGTCTGTGCAGCTGCAAGACCTGATATGACCTGCTGCAGGAAGCTGTTGTACAGAAGTCAATCACTTTTTAGTCAGCTGTATAGCACACAATAAGCCATTTGAAGTCAAACTGAAGTGTCAAGAATATGACCAGATCAGGAAAAAACAGGTTCAAAGATTAAAATTCCAAGTGTTGGGTGACGTTTCATAGTGTTTGCTGCAGGAGTTAGCAAATGGATAGATGGCTGTTGTCGAAAAAGTCATCTTAAGACTGGCTAGGTTTAAAACAATCTGATAGAACGATTCTCAGTCATCCAGGTTAAAGGGTCAGTAAAAAGGTTGAAAGTCAACTGGACAAAGTCTGAGAAAATCAGAGGGAGATTTGTTCCCCAACTGTGGCCCATTAGCATAATCTGCTAATGGCGGCCAGCATAGCATAAACCTGCTAATGGCTTACTGGTGGTGAACAACTCTCCCTATGACTCCAACCCAGGTCATTCTTCTGGTAATTGCTCACTTTTGATAAACCTTTTCACTGATCTGATCAAGACCTGATCAAGAAGTTTTATAATGTTTGTTGCAAAAAATTGGACTCTGTTGTTGAAAAAGTTTAAATTAGAAGTAGTCTTAGGACTGGCTAGGTTTAAATAAATGCGATAGTAAGATGTTGGTGTAGGTTCTCGCCATCCAGGTGAAAATAAAAGGTTTAACAGGAAAAGCTTTGGAACAAAGTCTGACAAAGTTAGAGGGAATATGAGCTCAATTCCAGTTACTTCAGAATTTGAATATTTGTCCAGATGCATTTCCTGTTTCTACTGGTCTGACAGTAAATGAGAGAAAGACTTGTTAAACATTGGTCTCATAACCAATCTCAACATAAGAAATGCGTCTTGAGTATTACTGTGTCCCATACAAATTTCACTTTCCATCTAAAGTGTAATGTAGTATTTTTAACTACCAGTCAGCTGTGCCAATGACTGACTCTTGTCTCAACATTAAATTGTATATATATATATATATATATATATATATATATATATATATATATATATATAAAGCTTTATATGACTGCTACAACCAATATGTGAAACATATTATCATATATTTGATAATGTACATTTTTTTAGATAAAGTAGGTGCTTCTAATGTGGCCATGACCTTTGTAATGTGACTTAATTTGTCATTGTGTAAGAATATTGGATCTGCAAGACGTCTTTGTAAGTTCTCACCCATCCAGGGTCTTCAAGTCCTTCACATGTTATGGCCAGTCATCTCTCCGTCCAAAGGGATGTGTAGGTGAACTGGTCAAAGCATCAAAAGCAGGACCAGTAGGCTGCTCAACAACAATCTGTAATGCTGATAAACTGTTGAACTTGCATTTTACTGTACTGCACTCTACACTCTAGCCCAAATTCAAAATCCAACTGTTAATAGCTGTCAACATATCTTTCTATCAACATATCTATCTTTCTTTTTTTTAAATGCTCTGTACCTTCAAATCCGCTCCATTCCCGAAACAAAAGGTGTTCTCCAACCCCCTTGCAACTCTCTATGGGATGATACAATATCTACATCTGAGCATCTGGTCATTATTTACAGATCATCAGCAGGCGTGTTGGTAGTTTCCTGGCCTGGAGCGTTCAGGTGTATGCTAGCACTGTGCCAAGAGGAAATGACATGCAATGGCCTGAAACAACTGCAGAAATCCTGTTGCATCTGTTGGTACTGCCTCTGGAAATACAACTAACATAATTCATTGTATAGATGGAGAAATAAGTAGAATAGCTGGCAAGGTCAGTTCTTACTACCACTATAATCTCCTTTTTTATGCTTATGCATTTTATTACACATCACTTAAAACCCCTTAAACTACATTTAATTGGTTACAGCAAAGGTTATTTTTAGGGGTAGGTTAAAAATACAGTATATTTTATCATCAGGAATATGCTAACGGGACGGCTCTCCTCCACTGACACAACCTCCCCTTTCTCCTTGACAATAATAAAATACAGCCACCATAACATTACAGTGCCCTTTGGATTTATAGCAGGCAATACATCTCCCAGCGCACACATTCAGTTTACTGCACGGTATTTTAAGATTTTTGGGGAGAGATTTTTGCCGCAAACCCAAATACTGTACGGCTGAATTTCACCCCCATATTTTTAACAGCTGCAACCAATGCCCCTTGCGCTGTTTGAAGTTGTATTACGCTCTTTTAGAGGCTCTATCTGCTCATATAGCCAGATCCCCGGGTGCTATTGATCTTTATATCCACACCCTCTTTTCAACTCTGCAGTAAGAAACCGGACCCATAAAATATTTACTTTTCCCGGAGTTTTCCCCCGTACTTCGAAACTGGCCCCAGTAGTCACACCTGCTGAGAAAAAGTTGGTGCCTAATATTGAATGCACTGCTGAGCATTAAAAGTTGAGGAAGGAGAGGGAACATAAGCACAGAGAGGGCTCACTTGGACAAAAAAGTGTGTCTACATATTGTAAAAAAAAAAAAAAAAAAGATATTTATTACAATCTAAAGTTAACTTGAGGTATTTCTATGGCAATATTCTGGAAATCAAGTAAACAGCAGATTTTAAGCAGACATTCTGAAAATTCCAATCTATGCATAGGGTTAGATGGTTCTGGAAAATGGCAAATATGTGTGCTGTTAGTGAATGGATAGAGAACAGAACTGAGTGAATGCTATGGAGATAGAGGACATGCACAGAATTCCAAAAAAGACTATAGAAGATTCAAAGAGGACACATTTTTCTTCTTTATTTTAGACAGGGTATTTCTGTAGGCACTGCTTTTATGAGGCCTCAAAATGCTCAGCTCCACAAACCCCCCACCTCTCCCACAAAACCTCACCCACTCTAGAAAGCACTGACCAATCAACAAGCCCTCTACATCCAGCTCTCATTTCTTTTCCCAAAAAACGGTATACAGCTCTGTTTCCACTAATTCCTAATAGCTCTTTTTGATATTGTAGCATCATACAAAAAATTTAGGGGAGTAAACAGTTTTGTTTTTTCCACTGGTTTTGTTCGAAAGAGCTGTACATGCTTGCAAATGCTCTCTTGTAGTCATATATTGTTTATATATATATATATATATATATATATATATATATATATATATATATATATATATATATATATATATATATATATATATATATATATTTATATTGTTTATATATATATATAGAGAGAGAGAGAGTATAAAATGGCTATTTAGCATGACTATTAGCAACATGATACAAACAGATACATAAATGAGCTGGCTGATTCTTAGTGACTGCGCTTTAAGCACTAAATCAGTGAATAAAACAAAATACTACTCCAGGTATGTTTTTGAAGTGAAAACGTAATTATAACATGATTAAAAGCTCAAAAAAGTTGATTTAGCAGAATAGGGAACCCTTAAGTGAAATTGCCCAATTTAACCCTTGTGTATCTTTAGAAAACACTACCCTTTCGTTACCTTAGTGGATGAAAATATCCACTCAAATTCAACTGGTATAAAAATATAGCAGATGAATATTTTCTAAATGTTTTTTTGCTCATATCTATTAATCTATCTCAATTCTGCTCAAAACTACAAAAAACTAATTACTAAACAGTTTAATTTGTGTAAATCAAAAACATAAAACAGCCACCCCTGCACACACTCAAACACACACATACTCAAAAACAAACACATACCCCCCAACACCCCTCAGTGCCCCCCATACACCCACGCCCCACCCCAGGTAAGCATGTCCCCCCAGGACCCTCCTAACCACACAGACACACATTCACTGTAATGTGCTGCTGTGCTCCATAGAAAAGCATTGGAAAATTAAGGCCTTCTATGCACAGGCCTCTGTAATAGGGTTATTGGAGCAACTTGGGCATGAACTGTAAAACTCACAAAATTGACCTCTTCTCAACAGAGGAAACCATCAACAATCAAAAAAATATGGGTTTTATAGTGTCATGGCAATGCAATCATAAAATGTCATTATAATGGAAGTCAATGGGGTAAAAACAGCCACTAAGCGTACAAAAGGGAGAAAAAAATAAAATTTGGTGCTACACAAAAACTAAAATATTTATTAAAGTCAGGGTTGTTACTGATGTTTGACATGTCCAAGGCTGTGATAAAAGGTAAAAACAAAACCAGCTCACAATCACTTTTTATATGAAAAATAGACCATTTTGAGAGTTTTTTTTTTTTTCATATCAGTGACTTTGCATATTTAACTGGTAATCAAAAAACATAAAATCTTGGATTTTTTTCAAAGTTAGTAGTTTTTGAGCAGAACTGAGTTGGATTTACAGATTCAAGCAAAAAGAGTTTTTAAAAGATTTATCTGATATATATTTTACAGCAGTTCAAATTAGTGGATGTTTTCATCCACCAAGAGTACATAAGGGTAGTAAATTTGCCCACAGTGTATTATTGACATATAGAAATTTTTAAAATCATATTTCCAAATTGTATGTCAAATTAAGGTTTGTCACCAAAAACCATTCAATTTTCTCAAATACAGTGGAAGTTATGGCCAAATTAATACAATGTTTCAACCCTGATTGCTTATGTGTTTATGTAACAGGATTTGCATTCTCAAATGTCTAAGTGCCTCAGAGGTTCAGCAGATTGGAGAAGGGATTCATGGCTATATCCTGCTGAGTAGAAACATATGCCCACACACACCCCAGCATCAGTAAAATAATCTGCTTTAAAAACACCATATTTAACATAGTCGTTAATAATTTTTCTGCAAATACTTCCAAATCTACCTTCACAATTCAGGACAACCACTTCAAAAACAGTTAGTATTTCCTCTCTAGCTCCTATATCCACAGGTTAGAACATAAGGTAAGCCTCCTATGAAGAAACATAGCTACAACATGCAATTTCTTCCTCATATGTGACTGTGGGAAGTCTATAATGCTATGCGGGGAATGTATAATTCAGCAGAGTGAAAGACAGAAGTGGTTCCAAGTAGCTTGAACAGACCATACCTTAGCTTTGCCCTACCTCTGAACTCCAACCATCTCTTCTATTCCTTGCATTCCTATTGTTTTAATCTCGTTTTTACGCCTGGAAAAACTCACATCCAAGTTTGCATGAAGCCCCCCGATATGCACACAGATCACGGCACCTCATAAATAAATAATACAGCGTCCATAAATTAAACATCGGCAAGGCGAGTTTGTGATAGCAGCCTTCCCTTCAAGACTTAATTAGAAGCTATGGAAAACAAGAGGAAAGGAAACAAAAAACAAAAAACAAACAAGCCCGAAGCCACGGGGAGACGTAGCCTTTTGATTTCCCACAATGCACTCTGTTATTACAGTTTGCATTAATTGCAGGAGAAGGACGAAGCCTTGGATAGAGTGGCGTTTAATAAGGGACCTCGTCTTCTACAGCTCACCTCTGCGTTCTTCAAAGGTTACATACATACACACTGTCTCACGGCAGAACGCTTCTCGATACGGCGACACGCAGACGAAGCACAAATTGCAGCGTAACCAGAACCCGGGATGCCCAGAGGAGGCCGAGTTTTGTACAACAATAAAAGTGCGGGAGATGAAAGGAGAGGATGCATGGGAATAATGTATGTGATGTAATACACAGGACGTAGGCAAAATGATAATTTTTCTGCCACTGCAACAGGAACAAGAAATTGTTTATTTTTTATTTTATTTTGGCATTATTTCCTTTTTTTTTTTTTTTTTTTGGCAATTGCAGTTTAAGTTTTTTTTTTTTTTTTTTTTGTCTTCATTTAATAAGACAGCTGAGTAATGACATGAGTCTGGACTCTAACCCAAATTGCGGAGGCAGGCTGTAGCTGCTGTATATGCTGTAAATGCACCGCAGTTCAACCAACTGAGCCATTTTTTATTTTTTACAGTTTTGCAATTTTTAGCTTTAAAGCCATCCTGTGGAACTTCCAGATCATGCACCTCTACAGGCCAAAAGGGCAACTACACTGTTGCAAAATGCCTATACATGAACAAATGTGCCACCAACAAAAGTGCCCATAATGCCAAATTAGCCACTAACTTTTAGCCCAAATATTTTGATTGGGGTAAATAACACCAAACAGTACAGCAAAAAGAAAATAAACAGCAACATGACAAGACAACACACACAAAGCTGACTCACCAGTCAAGTAACGATTTAGCAAATTCGCTATCCATTTTGTAAGCCTCTCTGTCCATCTAGTAACTCTCCTCTGACAATGTTTTCTGTCTTTGCAATGCCTCTGCCATGACAAGTAAGCTAAAGCACAATTGCAGTGCTGTAAAGCCTTTGCAACAACATGTCCTTGGAGACACAGAAGTAGCGGGACGCTCCTAGCCCAGTTACGTTTCAGGTCTGTGGAGAGGGGAGCCCACTCAGAGTAAAGAAGTGGGGTTTGATATTTTTTGCCAAAAAATCAATAAGTAATTAAGTCAATGCTTTACTGGGTAAAAAGCTCCACAGGATGGCTTTAAAAAAACACTTTAATGGGTTACTATGGTTGCTAGAAACAGTGTCTTGGGGCAATTTAAGTTTACTGTCTTCAAAAGTTTTCATTCCAGTTATTTTCATTTGAAATAATTTCACTCCCAAACACAAGTTTAATATTAAAGGTTAGAGCAATTTCAGGACTACTGACCTCTTTTGTTCTATTTTAATATTATACATTTTTTGGTTCTCTATTTTTCTGTCAGATTCACCCACTTTCATCTGTTCAACTGTTCTTCTGATTTCAACTGGGCAAACATAAAACAATTTTAGCGATTTGCGAATTTGTCAAAGTTTTAGTCTCATGATATATATTTTTTTCTTGTCATTACTCTTTAAGCTTCACTGTTTTACACCTTTGTCATTTTATAAGGGTTGGTTGCTATGGTTGCTAGTTCACTACAAGAGGTAAACTTTTCCATTGCATCATTATTTATTTACATCATTTCACCCACATTAACAAATTACTTTTGATAATTAATGGAAATGTGAATAGTGTGTGAGGTTTTGCTTAAAGTTTTTATAGTCTAATTAGATATCATCAACAACCACAAATAGGCAGACTAGAATAACACTAAAATGTCCCTATTTTTGGCCTCTGTGGCTGCAAGTCTGCAATTACCACCTACATATTGCTATTTATTCAGCCTAAAAAAAGACAACACAGAAGTAGCAACTCAACCTCATAACCCTCATGCTTCACCTCCTAGCTCCTTTCCCTGACTTCCTCCTACATGTCCCGGAGCGTGCTAAAGGCCCTTCGCTGCATAAGCATTTCTATATGCGGTGCATACAGAGAGGCTCAGAATAACTCCTTGTGTGCTGCATAGGAACATAAGACTCCTAAACACAAAACAAACACATCCCATGACATGCTGACAACATGAATAATGGAAGCTAAATGATGTGTATGTCACTTGCAGTAGATGTATGCAAGGCGTTGTGATTGTTTTGATCTTATGCACGCCGCTTGCATCCAAAACCATGTTCAATCTTTAATCATGGCTGGGCGTGCATGCTGGAGTAAAAATAGAAGTCTGCCCTTTTGGAAAACTGCTACAAGCCCATTAGGATAGCAGTTAAATAAGGTGTCCATTCATTCTTTTGTTGAAAAGCATTGCTGTTTGATGCTTCAACACAGTATAATGGCTTAGTTTGAGGTCCAATCTACCAAAATAAGATATAGGAATTCTGACAGGGTGGGAACTGTCTGCTTAGCAACTCTTGGGTACAATTAAAGGGGCCCTATTATGCTAACTAGACTTATCAAAGCTTTCAAACATACTTAATATGCTACACTGTTGTTTCCTCCTCATAAACAGCTCTCAACCTTGTTTCATTCACGCATGTTTGAGTAATCCTGTATGCTGAGGTGGCGATCTTTTAAAGATTGCTTTGTCTGCATAAATTGCTAAAGAAACCCTGCCTTCTCCAGGATGCACTAACAGTTTCTAGTCTTGCTCAGTCCAGCTTGGGTTGATGGAGTAAAGTGTCCAGCAGGGGAGGACAGGGCTTTAAAGAAATATGCACTTTTAATTAACATGCAAAAGCACCACAAAATCAGAAGTTCTTAATTATTATTGGATTCTTAAGTTCTAAAATGTGAAATGCTACTCAATAGGTATACAGAATATGTTAAACAAGCTTTTAAAAAAGGCATAACATGTTCTATTTAAGAACAAAATCATGTAATTTTGGCATTCACATCTTTTCTGGAACTGGAAAGCATTCTTCTGGAAGTACAGATCCCAACAAACACTGAAATTATGCATTTTTATAATTTTAACATGTATATTGCAAGTAATATTTCCATTCCATTCTGATTGTAGATTATATATTTTTAGAAATTATTATTTTTTATAAATGATACTTTGCATAAGAATAACAGTTCGTGCAGTCACTGGAATTTAGTAAGAATCTGTCTGTGAACAGTGCCATAAATCCCATGTAGAGTTTCCTTGGACAGTTTGTAAAATGGCAATTTAAGGTAACTTTCTTAAAGACTCATGAATAAAGCCCATTGTCTTTAGCACAAAATGTATGTTGGAGATTTTTAAAGATTCTGGTAAATACTGTATGTGGTCAATGTCCTTAAAAATAATGCCATTTTGCGTTTATTCCTTTAACATGTCTGTGAAGACTCTCACTTGTCCAGGGTAAATGCATCGCAACAAAAGTTCAAAAAAGCAGTCATCTGGATTAGATTTTTCAAGTTGAAGACGTTTCACCTCTTATCCAAGAGGCTTTCTCAATTCTGAAATGAACTGGTAAGAGAGCTGGTTTATATTCTTCTAGGAAGGAGGAGTTTAGACCTGAAACTAAATTCTATTGGTCAATGTGACCATGAATAGGCTGAGTGGTTTCAGGATCATTAGGAGTCCTTTGTCCTCAGCTGGAGTGAGAGTCATTAACCCTCCCCAGCCTGGGCAGCTCCTTCAGATGTAAATGACCTGAGTGAAACTGGTTTGTTTTGTTTGGGTTTCAGGAGACTGTTGTAGACAGAAGGAAGGTTGTATCTGAGACCACCATTTCTGTTCAAAGAAGGTTTATCTTTTTTGACAAAGATTGCTTCTTTCACTCCTCGCTCAAACCATCCTTTCTCTCTGGCTAAGATTCGGACCTCACTGTCCTCAAAGCAGTGGTTTGTGGCCTTCGGGTGGAGGTGTACTGCAGATTCTGGTCCACTGGAGTTGGCCCTGCGGGCTGTTATGTTGGCTAAAAATCCTTTAAGTTTCTCAGATAGGCCGGAGATGTACGGAATGACATCTCCATCTTTAAACAGAAATGGTGGTCTCAGATACAACCTTCCTTCTGTCTACAACAGTCTCCTGAAACCCAAACAAAACAAACCAGTTTCATTCAGGTCATTTACATCTGAAGGAGCTGCCCAGGCTGGGGAGGGTTAATGACTCTCACTCAGCTGAGGACAAAGGACTCCTAATGACCCGAAACCACTCAGCCTATTTATTCATGGTCACATTGACCAATAGAATTTAGTTTCAGGTCTAAACTCCTCCTTCCTAGAAAAATATAAACCAGCTCTCTTACCAGTTCATTTCAGAATTGAGAAAGCCTCTTGGATAAGAGGTGAAACGTCTTCAACTTGAAAAATCTAATCCAGATGACTGCTTTTTTGAACTTTTGTTGCGATTTATTCCTTTAACCCTAAAGCTTTGCAAAGTTCTAGCTTTTCCTGTATCATTTGACTATTTTTGCTTGTTCAAGTAAGCCTGTCTGGTCTAATGGTTGAGTCACATGGTCACATTGGTTTGTGACCAATCACAGGTCTGGTGTTATTTTTATTTTTTTCACACAAAATTTGTGTGCATGTTTCCAAATTTGCTGATGTGACTTTCCTGCAGGGCCACCGTACTAATGCCCTGCTGCTGACAGTATCTTCAAATGCAATAATGAACTCATTTTCATTTATCCTTTAAAAAATTAATAACAAATTCTTACTTACAGTGTCGACTTGGAGTATTATCCATGATCCCTGAATATTCCGGCCTTTTGTGACTGTCAGGAATGATCAATAGCCGTCATGGCTGGTTAAGTGAGCGAATGTGACTGGAAACACCATTCTCATTATCCTCCCAGTCTCCATAGTAAAGTCTATGTACCACCCCTCCTTTATGAGAGACCATATTAACATGCTGGGGCACTGTCTTCCCCATGTCGTACCCACAGCAGATGGGCCGCATTCAGGTTTCTCAGAAAAACCCCAGGCGAGAAGGGATGTCTAAATGTCACTTCTAATATCAGCACAGGCGTAATTAAGAGCTACAAGGACACTCTGTAGACCTCCGACAAGTTCCATCAGGACCTCACAGTAGAGTCGTTCAACGGATCAACAAGGGGCAAGGACTTCAAATGCTAACAAGTCATATTCTGGTTTGTTAGGTGAATTCACTTAAACATGACACAGATATAAGCCTCTTTTTTTCCATTTAAGGTTGCCACAGCAAATCAAATGCCTCATACTGTGCAGTCACTGGCATATTGCTTTGGCATAGGTTCTACACCAGATGCCTTTTTTTGACACAACTCTGCAAGGTTAAGGTAGACTTTATTAACCTGTAGGTAAATTTGTCCTCTGTATTTGACCCATCATTTAATGCCACTGGTGCAATCTGTGAGGAGCAGTGGGCGACCCTCCTCCGAGTCTTGAGCCAGGATCCTGGTGAGGACTAACTGGAGGGTTAGCTGTTCATTAAGGCAGAATTAAGCTTTCCACATGAACGTGCCACACAGAAATGAGACGTGTGGAAGCAGGACAAGAGTATAGCATTAGTTTAGCATTTGCAGTCTTGTCATCGAGGTTAGCTGAAATTCTCCCAATCTGTAGGAGGCAGCGTATGGCGTCTACAGCACAGTTACTACATTACACTAGAGTGGAAGAAGTAGAAATGTTGTTTACAACATACAAAGTAGCCAAGACGAAGGCGAATATAATATTCTTGTGAGACCAAATATTTTCGGCTGTCTGCCCCTAGATTTGACAACTTGTTGCATCGCATTCAACCATACATTAATCACCAAGGTACACACATTTGCCCTGTAAATTTGCAATAGAGACTTGCTGTCACACTTCTTGTGCTTGCAGCAGCAAACAGTCAGTAAAGTGAGGCACATAGCTACATATCAGGAGCTACAACAGTTTGCCTCATTGTCACAGAGTTCTGTAAGGCACTGTGGATGGCGTTGTGCAGTGAATTTGTTTCTCTTCTGCGTTGTTAGAAAATTTCCTGTGTGCATGATGCAGAAAATTTGGTCTGTACGCGAGCCACGTGAAGGGATCTCTTCCAAAATTACGTAATTGGCTGTGTGGACCTCACGAATGCATTAAGCATAAACCAAGCTTTACTGTGACATCACCAGTACTATAAACTAAAAACTATTGGGTATGGAGCCAATATCAAATTCCATATATACAGCCGCTAGGGGTTACACCAGAAAGGGCATCTGGTGTAAAATTTATGCCAAATCAATATGCAAATGACTGCACTTTAGGAGGCAAATGATAAGTCTGGTGACCCTAAAGGGAAAAGCTGAAAAATCAAATCAAATAATACAAATAATAAATTAATTATAGCATACACATAGCATTACTCTGCTATCTAGAGTTTTAGAGATGGTTTGTAATTCATTTTGACCAAAGCAACACACACTTGTTCTCGAAATTTTGTGTCCATTCAAGCAAAGTTATGTTGGTATGTTGGTTTTGCAGCAAACACAAGCAAAAGGTAATTGTAAAATAGCCCATAATGTGAATGTCTCCAGTACTAAAGGCTGCAAAAGTAGTGAGCCTTAATCCAGGGAGACACAGCACTCCTCGCTCTAGTCGTGGATTACACACTACAGAATGGCATTATGAGCAGCAGACCCTGAGTCAGCAAAGGACCCTGGGAAAGATTTATATTTATATATATATATATATATATATTATATACACTCCATATTTTAGTTCACGCAGAGTTCAGGCTCACAGCAGAGCATCAAAGTGCTGACAAAGTAACACGTCTCTAACAGCTCCAGATACAATATTCATGCTACTTTCTGTGAAATGTCATTAAATGTAGGGCAGAGAAAGCATGGTGTAGAATACACACAACAGCAAGATGTATAAATATATGTTTGGCGTCGTGTTGTTGTGGCATTTTGGGACAGATTTTTAGGAGCTACAGTGTAAGACCACTGGCGAGAAGTGTATTTGAGTTTTGGGGCGTGTCCAAAGGCTGATGCAAAGTGTTAAAGCAAACAATGCAACTTGTATTCTTTAATTAAACCATTTCAGAGTCAGTGCGCTGAGTAAATGTGTGGTTGCAGGGTGACCTGGAATTCTCTACCCATTGAGTTATGTTTGATCACTGACCAGCCTCTGTTCAAAGCCAAATTTAAGACTTTCTTATTCAGAATGGCTTTTGGCCTGTGACTGCTCTTTATTTTGATGTTGTAATGTGCTTCGTTGACCTATCTGTACTATGTTAATAGATTTTTATCTTGTCTTTAGTGTTGTACAGCACTTTGTTCAACTGTGGTTTGTTGTAAGGTGCTATAGAAATGAAGATTGATTGAATAAAGCCCTGTACACATCCTCCTCGTGTATCATGGCAAAAAAAAAAAAAAAAAAAAACAGCCTTGCAAGAATGGGAGAACTGACCAGGTGACAAGCTAGCAATGGCTTTATCTCATAAAGCAGAGGAAGACCTTTAAAGAAGAGTCAAGCTGAGCGAGGGGTCACACAGGAGTCAACTGAGTTATTATGATTTATGATTATGCTTTACTCTGAAATGTAGGAGGAGCTCTGTAGAGAAAAAACTGAGACCAAAAAAAGCTAAGAAATTAGGAAAGTTACATTGTGCTTCTTTAAGAAACTGGACATGGCACAAAATGGCTGGACATTACAAAACTGGGCCATTACATTAATTTTAACCTCTAATTTTATGGTTATCACAAAAGATGCATTATAATTTTGTGAAAGGAAAGCATCTTAAATATATGAATATATATAATGTATAAGTGAGATCTAGGCATGTTATAATAACAATATTTTCTTTACAATTATTTTTATTAATTTAGCTCAACAAAAACTAAATCTAAAAGAAAGCAGGTCGTATTAGGAGTTTCAATTTACAAGGCTTAATGAAGCAATGTTTGGTCTACAGTTCTTGTTCTATTATTGTTATATTTCTAAAGCAATGCTAGTGGATACCCAGTTTGCTTTGTCTAAACTTGTTCTTGAAAGTGGCAAATTTAGGCAGGGGGTGATTTCAGGGGGTAAAGGGCATAGGAAGACCATCTAGCGTAAAAAAATAAAAAAATAAAAATAAATAAAAAAAATAAAAAAATTGAGTGTTGTGCCGACTTGACTTGTAAGTGAGCAGATAAATATGAAATGTTAGTGTCTCATTCCATTAGAGCAAGGGTGCCCGTGGGCAAAATTTGGCCCTTCCAGGGGTTTGACCATTTGGCCCAACAGAAGGAGGGGTATTTACTTTGATTCAACTGTGCACTCAATAGACTGTCAATGGCTGGAAGAGAGTCTAACAGGTCTGTTTTCCTAAGTAATGTAATAATTAAAGGAAATTATTTCATAAATCTGTTTGCATATGATCTCATTATATTTCGGCTGCAACGAATGATTATTTCGAAAAAAAAAAATATTTATTTTTTGATTAATTGACTAATAATCAGATAGTGAAGCATGAGTAAAGTATTTCAAAACTTGAGGTGTTTTACAGTTCCCATTAACAGTGATGTAAATTCTACCAAAAGTCACCAAATTTTTACTATATTTGAACCAGACAAAGCTGCGAGTATGCCATTTGAGAATGTTTGGATAGAGCATAAATCAAAAACACAAAAAGTACATTGTTTTTAACTGTTTCTGTGGCTTCACTGCTTGATAATAAACCCTCCTCGCTAAGCAAATAACATGTTTCAGATTATATGAATACCACAGTTAGCCATTAATCAATTATTAAATTAGTTGACGATTATTTTAATCAGTCAATTATAATCGAGTAATCCGATTAGTTTTTGCAGCCTTCCATTACATGTGAAAGATTATAGCGTTTGGCCCTTGACCTGCTAATACATTTCCGTTTTGGCTTTCTGAGAGAAAAAAACTTTGGGCTCCAACAAACAAATCAAAAAACACACCATTACAATGTGTTGAGCAGCACAAAGCAAATAATCCCAGAGCAGACATTCATCTGGTAAATGTTTAAAAAAAAAATAATTCATTATCAACTTATCAAACCTCTGGCTTGATAAGTTGATAATGAAGACAAAACAATGCGTAGTTAATATGTGTATAATAACACTTGTACATGCAATTGCTCAGAATAATTGTGAGGTCAGTTGGCACACACACACAGTAAATGGGGTCACCGCTATCCTGTGGGGTCATTAATAGATAATTGGCCCCGCGCATGCATCATGTCTGACCTCTATAACCACCACAATCACACCGGCACACATGAACATCTGCCGACAACAATATTCTTACCTCTGAAATGTAAATCAGAAAAGACGTTTCATTTTTACTCAGTCAATTTTTACACACAAGAGCAATTTCAGCTCCATTTGATTTTTGGAGAGTAGATTTTTTTTTAAATGCATACTTCACAATAATTATTTCATATCATTTCCATTGCAGCACACTTCAGACAATATGCTGAGAATGAACGAATAATGTTGAATCAATAGATTGTTGGAGACTAATTACAATCCTCCAAAATAAAGAGCCTGGGGAGCCGACATTTGACACTAATCAGGAAGAAATAAGCATAACGGAAAGATCCAAACACAGTGTTTTTCCATATTCACGCATCAGAAGTAGGTAGAGTACAGTGAATCGGTGCAGAGAGTGGGATTTGTTGTGTTCTGTGCTGTCAGCCTCTCTGCGACAGGTTATTTTTCCCTCTTTCATTTTGTTGGGAGTGTAAAGCCACATCTAATCACACCAGATCCAATTGATGTCGGGGAAAAATGTAGCATTTCATCCAAAAAATGCAGCAGGAAGAGAAAAACAAATCAGGTTTCAGCATCTGCGATTGTCATTGCAACTGTTCACATGTTTTATCAGCGTGATTAAAACCTCTTAGTTAAAAAATGATCAACAATAACAACAAATTTAATTGGCACATAATATTATTTGGTAATGACTTTTGGTAGCGTGAAACGGTGGGAGGGGTATAGGGACTTATTTGTAGTTTTTGAGCAATTTGGTAACATCTAGTGGCAAAATCAGAAATGACACACTTTCACACCTCACATTATTTATGCATGCTGTGTGGTCATCCTGTAGGGACATGCTGATGTCTGTGAGCAAATCCAGTGAAGATTGAGAAGGTTATGGTATTGTCCCCATAGGGAAATTTGTTCTCTGCTTTGGACCCATCCTTCAATCAATGCCGCTGGGACAACCTGTCAGGAGCAGTGGGCAACTCGTAGTGCAGCTTCAGGGCACCCTTCTCCAGATCTCCAGATCAAATGGATTTGAATTTCCTTTGGGATCAATACAGTATCTATCTAATCTAATTTAATCTCATCTCTAATCTAATCTAGAGACAGGATCCTGGTCAGTAGTACCTTGTTGGAGGATTAGCCTATTGTGTATGTTTGAGGTTGATGAGGGAAACCGGTTACCTTGCACAGCAAACTGGATTGTCTTGAAACTTGTGAGTTCACAAACTCATGAAATCCATCTTGTCAGGCTCCCGCTGATTTGTTTTGGTCTGGGCCAGTGGCGGTTGGTGCCAATGGTGTGGCCGTATTGTCGTGAGTGGGCGGGTTTTAGGTTTAAGGACAGCAACAAGCTTTTTTAGCAATAATTCTCATCAACATAGTGATGCGGAAAAACATAATGTTTGTTCCTATACATTTACAAAAACTGCAAAAGTCTTCTAAAATCTTTATTGTATTGTTTTACTGTCGTAGCAGTTTGTTGTTTAGCTATGGAGCTGGCGCTTTAACCAATAACCTCCAAGTATTCTACTGACTGTCCCTTCCCTTTACAAAACATTTTCAACTGGAGGCATTCTAGATTAATATAACATTAGTAACTCTGTGCTAACATTATCTCTATTTGTTTTTCGCCAGGTTAGGGCATGCCATCAGTCTTGCCTTTCTAGTTTAGTCTTTTTAACAAAGTGAACATTGCCTGTGAGTAACTTCTGACAATTCCTTTAAAAAAGGGAGTTTGTTTCATATTTAAAATTTATGATATGCAAATTCCCTCTTCAGGTCAGAGGAGAGCTCCTGCCTCAAGTGGAGGAGTTTAAGTATCTCGGGGTCTTGTTCATGAGTGAGGGAAGTATGGAGTGTGAGATTGACAGACGGATCAGTGCAGCGTCTGCAGTAATGCGGCCATTGTATTGGTCTGTTGCGGTGAAGAAGGAGCTGAGCCAAAAAGCAAACGTCTTACTGGTTGATCTACGTTCCTACTCTCACCTATGTTCATGAGCTTTGGGTCATGTCTGAAAGGATAAGATCCCGGATACAAGCAGCCAAAATGAGTTTCCTCCACAGGGTAGCTGGGTGCACCCTTGGAGATAGGGTGAGGAGCTCAGTTACCTGGGAGGAGCTCGGAGTAGAGCCACTGCTCCTCTGCATCAAGAGGAACCAGCTGAGCTGGCTCAGGCATCTGCTTAGACTGCTGCCCCCGCGACCCGGCCTCAGATAACGCAGAAGAAGATGGATGGATGACATGCACATTAGTTTTGTTGTGACTTTTTTAGTACAAGTACATAAACATCTTCACAGTCCAGTATTTTATATTTGTTTTAACAAAACCCTAAGAGCTCCATGTGTATTTTAGAACTAATTTCTAAGAGCACCACAATGCAACACAGCCTAAATTTGAGATATTACTCAGCAGAGAGATGTAATAATAATAATAACAATGTATTAGTCTTATATAGCACTTATATAGCAGACTGACAGAGACATGGCTTCCATTTTGTGCCTCTAGTCTCTCCGACCACCACCACCAAATACACAATCACATTCATACAGGCAAGATGATTCAAGTGTCTTTTCCAAGGACACAATGACAAGAATGGGATTTGAACTGTCAACCTTCCAGTTATAGGACAACCGCTCTACCTCTTAAGCCACTGTCTCACCCACACACATGTTGTTTTTGGAACATATATACTGTACACTTTACTCTGTAGTGTAAAATGGTGGATCATGCTGAATGTTTAGATCCAAACTCATGAAGCTGATGGGACAAAGGCCAGTGAAGTGCTCTCCTGAGAAATCAATCATATCAGAGTTAAAGAATGGGAGGCATACATCTATCCATACACTGACTAATAAAAAACATGTACTAAAGGTCCCCCATGGGGCCAGGACTGCCCTGTAAAAGAGATTCTGAATCTCAGTGGGACTTTCCTGGTTAAAGCAAAGGTCAAATAAAATAAAATAATGGAAACTGGGCTGAACAGCCAAAAGTGCCATCGCTGACACTGGAACAGGAAGTCTATCTGTCAGAGAGTACATTACTGGAAGTGGCGCTCACATGACAGATGGTCTTCCAGGTTCTGTCACATAGAGGCCATCAGCCAAGACTCCATTTGTCCAAAGCAAGAGTCTTACAAACACTACAATGGAAAATATTCAACATGACTCGTACATGTCTTTTAATTTGCATGTATATATTTATAGATCTGTAGCAGAAAGGCAGCTTCTGTTTATTCATTCATTCTTCTTCTGCTTATTCCCATTAGCTGTCTTACTGGAGCCTATCCAAGTAACTTTGGGCCTTAGGCAGCATACAGCCTGGACAGAGGCTGTTTTGGCTGTTCCCTTTCAGGGTCACCACCATGAACCAGTCGCACAGTGATTTGGTAACATACAGTACCTGGAGTAGGCAATGTGGGTGAAGTGTCTTGCCCAAGGACACAGCAACAGTATGCGCTGAATTAGTGTAGGAAATGAACCGCCAACCCTCCAGTTAGTAGGCGACATGCTAAATATCCTGTGCAACTGCTACTCCTTTTATAGAAGGTGAATTACCAGACAGATTTGTGTAAACAAACTTTAACTATATTAGTATTAATGACAATTTTTAGTGGATTAAAGCATGCCATTGTTCCTGTCTGCTTCTCCGAACTTGTTGTAGAAACAACTATACTGTATGTATGCAATATGATGAGTCTTCATAAGACAATATTTTCTTTGATTTCCATTTACAACATAGAGTACTTGTTGATTATAAAGGTCTGAGATTAGCAAAATCAACTAATTCATTCATCTTCTTCCTCTTAGTCTATCTCAGCAACTATGGGTCTTGAGTGGGTACACCCTGAACAACAGCCAGTTAGTCGCAGGGCTAACACTTAGAGACACACATTGACAGGCAACCATTCACTCTCACAATCATTTACTATGGACACTACCAAACAATTCACCAAACACATGAGTGTCTTTGGGTGGTAGAAGGACTCATAGAGAACCCACAGTACTGACTAAATTGGTCTGTATCAAGCCAAAATGTACCATACAACTCATTGAAAATATATATTTCAGCACTGTTTTAAAGACAAAAATCTTCTGGGGGGCCTTCACCTTTTCACCTAACTGTACACACTAAAAAAAACTGCACTGCTATTCCTCACTGAGTGTGTGACTCTTCCACAAATATTTTCTGACAACCTTACCACTAAAAGTCTCTTTATTTACCCCTAATGCTTCTGAACACCTTCCGTTCCTTTCAAACTTGTACTGCGCTAACCAGTCCGACTCCATCTCCGCCACAACAACTCGTCCCATGATGCAACTCTCTGAAAGTCTCCAACAGCGTTTGATAACTCTTGCTTCTCTCCCCCGGGATGCTTTTGTTTGCTTTTGTTTCCCTTTGCTTTTCTCTTTAATTGATTAAAGATGTTACAGTTTACGAGGCAATTGCATCCAACATGGCTTTCTCGGTGGTGCAACATCGGCCCGCCGGATGATCCGACAGGGCGCGCGGAGTTCACAATAGACACATCAAAACTCCCTCCTCTTGTCTTGATTTAGATGCAAAACACAATTCCACGCTCTGCGGCTCCTCCTCCCACGAGACAGGGTGTATTAACATTTAATGGCACAATCTTTCTGTCTCGTCACACAACATTGCACTCCTTACTTCTCTATGTCCAAAAAATAAGAATTCAGACAAGCATTCCATGACATGATATGGGATGCTAGTCAAGAAATGTACAGCTGTTTGACTGGTGAATTAAAATCCATGTTGAAATGATGTTTTTGGTGCGAGAACGCAGTTGGAGTAATGATCTGCCCGATGACATGCATTTAAGGGATGTCGAACAATACGGGTGAACTTTGGTTAGATAAGATTCCAGGAGACACACTCGAGGCTGCGTATGCATGTGGGTGCTTCTGTATTCTGTAGCTGCTGTCGAAAGGAATTAGAGTGCCCAGACACTACTGTAAGATCACTTAGAGTTAAAACAGGTGTACAGGAGGAAATTAGATCGAACAAAATGAAAAGAAGCACTTTTGTTCTGGTTGCAATTTGTCATAGCTTGGAATATAAGATGTAACGTCACTTTCACTATATTTTAACAATACACATAATGCCAGCCCTGACACTTTTTAAATGTGCAAGTTTATAAAAAGTCAGCCTTTAAAACTTTGGAACAAGACCTCCATCCCATTCTACCATACTGTGCCTATGGTCTCTTCAACTACCACCAAACACACATGCACACTAATGCAATCATAAACTTTTGCCACAGACACTGGAGGCAAAGTGAAGGGGCTTGATCTGCCAAACTTCTGGTTAGTGGGCGAAATGCTAACTACTGCGCTACTGAGCTATGTTACTTTTTAAAGGTATTCAGCCATTCCAGATATGCATAGACTGTGTAAAGTAAGTGATAGCTTTTGCTTAAAGCCTACTTAAGGCAGTCAGACAAAAAGACTCCTGTTGTTGTCATAATTTGCTTGGGTATAATTGCGCTCTCATTTACAAAAACATCTGAATAAGACTCTGAGAACATCCACACAATGGAGCCTCCACATGCGATGAGAAACACACCGTCCTTTCTCTGCTTGTCGAGCCACTTTCCTGAAATATGTATGACTCTCGCTCTCTCTCTTTGGAGGCTGTGGGGAGTTCAGGAGCTCATTGTAAATTTAAAGTCCTGCTCCTGGTGCGCTGGCCGTGTGAAGGAAGGAAAGAAGATGGCCACTCACGTCGGTTCACTCTGACCTCCGCGAACCTGCCGCATTGATGAGGAATCAGGGCTTTATTCGGCAACGATTTGCGTGTCAGCGGTCAGCGCCCCATACAGCGGCCGCTCTGTGACACGCAAAGCCACGCAAAGACGGGGGGATGTCTGGAACAAGGGGGTCCATGACATGAAGCTGAGTGGATGCCCAGGGATTGTGGGATGAAGCTGAGCTGAGAATGTTTTAAGACAGCTATGGGACTATATGTTTGGTGCTATAACTTTGTCCACGTTTAAACTGTATACTATTAAGAATCCAGCAACAAGAGGTCACCTGTCGTACTTTGTGTGCTAGTCCCAAGCCCAGAAACATGGAGAGGGTTGCATCATGAGGTATTACAACAAATGTGTTGAAAGAAACTAATGGACATGGGATGAAGACCTTTTCTTCTTTATAATAAATATATGCCCCAATGCATTTGTTAAGTGCAACTTTTTGCTGATGCCTTTCAGAGTGGGGGAAAAAAAAAAAAAGAAAAAAAAATTGCATATTTTCCTCCTTCTGAGATCCCAGGGAATGTCAGGACCATTCCTTCCATAGTGCTATTAAACTATGATTATGACTAGCATGTGACTGGATATAACAATGACACCTGACATTTTAATAGCATTTACAAAATTTAAGCCTTGGATGGCTGTACAGTTTAATATAACTTACAGGCTTTCACAAAATGTATGATTTTTCTTTGCAGTGTGCTGTCAGTGATGAAAGAATGTTGACATTTTGGAATAATTCAAATTATAATAGGCAATAGAAAACTATTTTGACACATAAAGTTGACTCATCTTCCGTCAAACTAGTTTTCCAAGGACATTTAGGCAGAATGGCTACACACCACCAGAGCAGGCTAAGATCCAGATACAGCGTTGTTTCATGTTAGTATAAATATTAAAACAGTATATCTTAGACCTGTTGATGGTAATCTTTGTTACCATTACCATCAACAGGTCTCCATGAGCGGCCAATAAAAAGTCACTCAGTCAATAATGGAACTCGTAGTATCACTTTATCCAGAGCTGCTAATTAAGGGTGCTCCGATCGATCGGCCGCCGATCATGATCGGCCGATCATGGCTAAAAATAGAGTGATCAGTGATCGGTAAAATGGGCCGATCAGAAGGGCCGATCAAATTACAATAAACACGCGAGGCTCTCACATTTACTGTCCTGCAACTCCGGTTTGATTAAACAGCAGTAGCGTTATATTAGCAGTGTTTTTAAGTTAAGCCCTGGTTATAACTAACACAAACCTGCCCTGGAGGCGCTGCTTTGTGTCCCCGCTGTGTCCCCGCCTGCTTTAGGAGCGCACAGGACAGAACCGAGGCGCAGCAGTGCGTGTATTTGCAAACACCAACGTAAATAGAGCTACAGCTAACCCGCTAACAGTTACGTTAAAAGGATTAAGAAAGTTCAGAGTCTGCCTGTGTCTTGTTGCGCGGAGAAAACTGTGCGTTTTGTGGCTTAAACTGCACCAAATGGCTGCTAATGGAAAGAGAAAGTAAAAAGGCAGCCCATGTGTCCGTGTGTCTGAGAGGAGCACCTTTCATCGTTGTCTTCTCTGCTCTCTTTGCACGTTTTCTTCATTCAGACGTTGTCAAAACTGGCAGCAGGAGCTGTCTGCTCTTTAGTCCACTGTGTTTCAACCTGGTTTGGCTGCGCGTTACGCGGACACAGGCGCTGCACCCGCTGACTCGCATTAAAGGAACCAATTAAGAACAGCTGATTTTTACATCAGCGGAGCATTCAAACAAAGCCACAGACATTGGGCACACATTAAAGACCAATAATGCAACAAAACCTCTTCTAAAACAAAAATAAGTAGAATTTTGTTGTTCTTTTATATTTACAAAGGCTACAGTATTTTTCAAATGGAACTAATAATAGCCTGCATACAATACATTACTACATTGAAGACCACGTGATCGGTATCGGCCATGATCGGTATCGGCCGATCACAGCAGAGGCTGATCGGTGATCGGACTCAAAAACCCTGATCGGAGCACCCTTACTGCTAATGTTACATTTTTGCCTAAGCAGAAAGGGGAGACATATCCAGTACGTCCAACTAGCCTTTCATAAATGTTGACACTGTCTTCTTGATATTATACTGTTACAGTAGGTATCAAAGACCATCAACCGGAACAAGGGAACATACAGTATATCTTATCCCACACCTGGGGCACAGTTCTGAAAAAGGCTTCAGACAGTAGGGCGCGAAAGCTTTCCCTACACCACATAAGCAGCAATCACATAATTGCACCACAGCAAACCCTTTCTTTCTGCCCCAGAAGAATGTTAAGGTCAATATATCTCTAAATTCCCAATAACAATTCCTGCTAATGTGCTAATACCAGATAATACGCTGCAAAAAATGTCTGGTAGAGTTACTGGACATTTACAGTAAAAACTGGGGTTGCCAGAATTATACTGTCAAAATACAGTGACACTCTGAAGTGTTTACAGTACCTTGATTTTTACAGTACAATACTGTAAAAACAACAAATTATTCTTCTGCTTTTCTGCTCTGTTCAAGCCCAGTCTTTTTTATGGGCCTGTCTACATCAGTCATGGTCCAACCATGACTCAGAGGAACAGTGTTACACATGACTACAGCCTGACCAAATGCCTCTCCTAAATGTAAAACTACCTGTAGAAACACCTTTCAAGTTGTCACTGATGATTACATTTGCAGAAACACAATGCAAATCTCCTGAAAGTGGTGCAGGACACTTCAGGACAGCAGTTGTATTCATATGCCAAACACACAAACAAATGGTTTCAATTAGATATGACTGAAAATGTGATTTGTAGTTTTTGGACACATTTACTGACTTAAAAAAAAATGCAGGAAATGAAGTAGAAAACCTTGTTAAGTGCAGTTGTGTTGTGCAACAGAGACAGAACTTAAGTGGACAATACCCAACTGCATCCAGCAACAGGTCCTCCAATGCACTTAGATTGACAGAAAATGAAGAAAATAGGCCTATATAAAGGGTGTAAGAGCAACACAACGCGAAGACTGTAAATGTGCACTACTTACCACTTGGAGATGTAATCATCCACTCAGCCATGGCCTGTTCCGTCGCTTCTCTTTTGCTACGCTCCGATATGGTTTTTCAGAATTTTAGCTGTGGAGAAGAGAAGAGGAGGGAAAATGGGCTTTAGGCTACAATCAGCATCAATACCTGGAGATAACCTGCACCTTCAGAACACAGGGATCTTTAATGGACTCTGGGTCAATGATAAAGCTGCAGTGTACATATGTGGATATGTGGATTAGGGTTGGTATATGAAATATTAATACTGCATAGATTTAATATATTTTCTTCTAGAGATATTAAAATATTTATCAAAAGGTGAGTTGGTATGGTGACCCTGGTGGCATGAGCAAGCTGGAGAAAGATTGAGACCATGATAGCACATCAAAAAAGTTTTATTAGTTGGTATTTTCTTCATTATTAAAAGTACTAGCCCATAAACAAAAAATAAAAGAAAATAAAGACTTATGTACAAAACAATCAATGAGTTATGATTAGGTTTTTTAGGTATTCCCACGTTTTCTCTGTGCATGTAAACAGTATCCAGTATAAATCAGAATCCCAGTTATGAGAAACCAGAATATTCAGAAAAACTCTTTGCCACAACAACTGTAACTTGTAATATAACCACAAGCTGAAATCATAGGCCCTCACCCGCCGCAACCTGAAGCTGGGGCAGATTTGCCAAAAGTTGAGAAAATTGTTGTATGTGGCTTTTTAAAAATGTACCAAATGTGTCTGCTTAGGATTACTTTGAGTAGGAATTCCTCTTGAATATAATGAAGGGTTATCTGCATTGCCATGGCAAAACTGTGCCATATAAGACATGGGTTCCTTTGACTTTTTTGATTGGGATGACAAGCTGGAATTTTGAGCCAAATTTCATGGAAGTTATGAATTTTATTTTTAACGTTTCATAAGGGACACTTTTTTGTAGTTCACAGTGTAAGTTTTAAAAAAGGGATAGGTACTTTTTTTTTTTTTGGCCAAATTCGACTTTCTAATTAGAAGTGTTCAGATCTGCCAAGGGAGTTCATTTTTACAATTTTTTTTATTTTTTTTTTAACTAAACAACATCTTGCACCGCAGCTGTGACAGGTCACTGCAGTCTTACATGCTTTATTTGGATATATTTTTCTTTGTTGCAAGAAATGTGTTAAATAAGCCATGTATTATCAACTTTGCTACAGTGCTTAGTAAGCTCTGTTTAATGTGTTCTAAGTACCCACACCTTTCTTCTTAATAAATTCCAGATACTAAATTGTGTCGTGCATACAGGGATATGAATATCCTGGTTTCTCTGAGTGCAATGTAAAAGTCACATCCTGAATACTGTCATAACTGGGATTAGGCTCACAACCAGGATATTTAAGTGCATGAAAACACAGTAAATCTCATCCGTAAAGCTTTCTATTATAACAGATTTCTTTGTTTATAAAGGAATTTGATGGTATTTGGATGTATGTGAACATGTGGAAATTGTACTTTTTTGTGTGAATTTCATTTTGTTCATTGTTGTATGCTTATCATATTTCATGTTTAATAGCAAGTTTTAACTTCTAGCTTATGACCATTGAAATTACAAAGTGTTACACACATACATGCCTGTATACCATGGCCCTGTAAGAAGTCATGCTAAGTTATGTACCGTATTTTTCGCACTATATGGCGCATCATATTATAAGGCCCACCTTCAATGAATGGCCTATTTTAAAACTGTTTTCATATATAGGGCGCACCGCATTATAAGGCGCATAGAATAAAAGCTGTAAAAAACTGTAAAAAGCTGTAAAAACTGTAGTGGCTGGGGTTGCATTATGCATCCACTAGATGGAGCTGCGCTAAAGGGAATGTCAATAAAACAGTCCGATAAGTCAGTCAGTCAAACTTTATTAATAGAATACAAACCAGCGTTCTTACAACTCCGTTCACTCCCAAAACAAGTTAGTGCATTCTCAATACGGTACCGTACGTACCGGTAGCTCTTATTTGCGCCGCCCTTGTTGAAAACAATGTATTCCCAACTCCATTTGTCACAGTTCAAAGCTACATGAACAGCATTCGAGCGCTCAGTTTTCTGTCCCCTCAATGTTCACAACTCTTCTACTGAGATGGAGCAAAGGCCGCGCCTCCTTGTTCTTTTGCGGCAGGATCCATAAACACGCCTATGGCACACATGAACAGCTGGGACTGGAATTCCCCTTTACCGTTTTTACCGCTGTCACTTCGGCGACGCCCCCTGAATATGGCAGCCATAATTAACCAACACTGATCCATATATAAGGCGCATCGAATTATAAGGCGCACTGTCAGTTTTTGAGAAAATTAAAGGCTTTTAGGTGCGCCTTATAGTGCGGAAAATACAGTATATAATTGTGATGTATGTGTAAAAACTGTACTGTATCTTCTTACCATACTGCATGCTAAGGTTAAGACAGACTTAATTGTCCTAGTAGGAAAATTTGACTCATCCCTCAATGCTGCTGAGGCAATCTGTCAGGAGCAGTGGGTGACCACAGCGCAGCTCCCGAGATCTACAGCCAGGATCCTGGTCAGGATAACCTAGCTGGAGCATTAGCCCTATTGTGCATGTTTGAAATTAATGGAGGAAACTGGGGTAGCTGGAGAAATCCCATCCAGACATGGGGAGATCATGCAAACTCCACACAGAAAGGCCCCACACATGACGGGAGAGCTAATCACTTTGCTATCATGCCACCATGTACACATGCATACTCTAGACTAGGGCCACAGCTCCCCTTAAGAGTATGATCTGGCTAGGACTGTAGCTATCCTTTCAGTTTTGAAGCTAACTCTATTTGCATATGGACAACAGATCAAAAATGCAACATTTTAGCCTTACATTTACAGTAAAGACGATACAAGCAACATGAGAGACAAGGGAAATTATGTCACAGTAGCTCAGTTGCACTTAAAAATGCTCTTTAAAACAATAGTAAAGGTAAAATAGGTATAAAATGGTTTGCAATAGTATGTAATAAAATGCAACAGAATAAATAAAAAATATACAAGATTTGCGTATGTTCAAATCTACAGAATAAAAACAGAAGTACATATATAATAAGTAAATATACAAACAGGTGGGCTAAAGATAATACAGTGCAAAATAATCGATGAGCATTAACATGAATAATACAAGATTGTCTGCTACAGAAAGGTGAGTGGTTCTACAGCTGTATTGAGTATCATGTGAATGAAGTACTGTATCGTTCATTGTGGGAGTGGAGCTGGATAAATCTGCTGGAAAATGAGCTACACTGATGAGAAAAGCCCATGCCAGTTTCACATGGAGTGAAGTGCTTGCACACAAGAGCATGAAACCATCAAGGTCAAAATCCCATTTAGAACAAAACACCCAGTGTAAAGACAGACCAGGTGAACATTCTAAGAGACGGCTTGAAGATCTCAAAAGTGCATGACAGACAAGAGCCGAAAAACATATTCAATCCACTGCTATGGACATGGTCAAGCAGGTATCTGGCATTTCTCAGTTGAAAATCACTGAAAATCATACTGACGCTGTATTGTATTCCTTTACCATAAAGTGCATATTCTTAAAATCACCACCATTTAAAGCACAATACCCAGTTGGTCAAACACCCCTCAAACCTCGAAGGTGACCATTTTGTGAGATTAGACTAACACAGGTCTCCCTGTATCTGATATAAAATACATCACATCACATTCAGAGACATCACATTCCCACATGAGTCTGCAGAAGTGCCCTTGACTGTTCCATAGTGTCTCTTTATAATGAAGTGTCTTTTACTTCAATCTCACAAAGTCCCCCAATTATACATTCTAAAATATGGAGTAAAAGTTTGAGTGACCTCCGCCTACGCCTGTCTTCATAATGAGTCGCTCTCCAGACGGTGGGAGGAAACGGCTCTGGTCATTATGCGCGAGGCGTGTCCGAGCTGGCTAATTCCAGCCACATGGCCCTGGAGTGGATACAGTTATCTACTCCAAAGACACTCTGCTTAGAATCACTCTTGACACTCGCTGCTATTAGCACACCATTAACAGTTCAAGGACAATAGCAGTGTTTTGATGGTTTATCCACCGCCAGGGCCCGCAGTCTGAAGATGGACATAGAATATTGATGGGGCGTGAAAGGCACTTTTGACTGAATTCATAATAATCCCCTTTTTGTCATGCCCTTGATATTAAAGATTAGCAAAATGCCTTTGACATTTCGTATTGAAAAATGGATTCATTGAAGTTGATGTAGTCCTTTCAATAACCCTTACATGAATACTTTATATTCAATCTGCTCCTGAACTTTAAGGGCATATTCTTAGCAATATTAAAATTATCGTAGCAAATGTAGCTGCTTGCAGCTTAAAGTGTGATTTAATAATGACTGTCTCACCTTTCAGTTCGTAGAGATTGGTTTGAGTCAAAAAATGTATTCATGTCCAACTGCTAAAACCAACATGGCTGCCACTGACAACAGCAATGGATTAGTGATACTATAATAATAATGCCTTTCTAGACACTCAAAGTTGTTTTGCAAGTAGGTGCAATATTTATTGACTCATAAGCCACACTCAATGGTGGTGAGCTACATATGTAACCGCAGAAATGTGGCTGCCATTCTGTGCCTACGGTCTGTCCGACCACCACCAAATACGCAATCACACGAACACATTCATACAAGCAAGGTGGGTGAAGTTTCTTGCCTACAGACACAACAGCAGTATGCAATGCCGGTAGCAAGGATCGATCCACCAGTCTTCTGATTAGTGGGCGAACGGCCCTACCACCACACATCATAGTCATTAATGATGTTGCTCATACTCAAATTATTGAAGTGAAGAAGAAATTAGTGAAGGCATCTAAGCCAAAATAAGTCCAGTTTTGTGCTTTGGAGAATGCTAAAAATTTGCTTCAGTCGTAGCACTATAACGGGGCAGATGCAGATTTTACAGAAGACATTCCTCAACCAGATTCAAAACTTTGCAATTTTGTGTAATTAGAACCACACCTTTGTGTAACTGAGAGGCTAATCTGCAACAAAATTAGTGTACGCAGTGTAATGTAAACAGCCTCTAAGGTCATGTTCACACCTAATAATCTGTCAAACCCAAACAAGTGATTAACACATTAATAACCCTTGCCTGAAGGGGCACTACAATACCTCCAGAAGGAGTCTGTCTCTTAAGCAACAAATATCCCCATATCATGATACAGTCTCTATATCAGGGGTGTATACTGAGAAATATAGGCAGAAAAAGGCCACTCATTTGAGGTGATGTTATTCGACTCCCTAAGTCCCATTTGACTTCTCTTTTAACTTCAGGACTCTCCCCACATTTATCATCTCCATATTTTGGGGGCTTGGGACCAGCATGTAGTATGGATGATTTTTATCCTCAAACATTTGTTCTACTTTCCATAATGTCCATAATGAAGCTTTTTACCTTGTGAAGAAGTACTTTGTGTAGCAGGCCTATAAGACCTTTTTCACAAAAAAAGAATTACTCTTCACATTATCCTATTTTCCTGTTAGTGTTTGCTTAAGACAAAATGAGGCAAGTGTTTTTAACAAGCATACCAAATTTCACGTTTACAGACATCGTGACAGTTACAGAGACATAAGACGCCCACTAACAGCCAGACAACGGCTACAAACTCTTTTGTGAAGAATTTATTCTTGATTATTGAGGAAAGCAAAGAAAAAAGCTTAAACAGTATTAACAATTAGCATAAGCTAACTACCAATGACAGAGGATAAACTGCTGTAATCAAGTCTGTTAGATTCAAAATGTCTAAAATAAATTATAACACAGCACAGACCTGTAGTTTATATATTTACTGCTGATTTAGATTCACAGTGATGGTCATGGTCATGTTTGTTAATGGAAACATGCTCATTTGTGTAAATAGAGATAACAAGTGTAGGGGCCAAACTACACTTTTTGCTTCCAGGCCACCATGTGGCACTGTTGTAATTTTGTTGACATCATTGTGTCTCTATTTATGCACTGAGAAAGCAGCCACAGTTGCTGCAAATTGAGGTAAACTGTTTATTTACCAAGTCACGTGAGGCTTAGATTGTGACTGGCTGGTGGGATAAAAACAAATTGCATCACAATTATGGACTGGTTGTTTGGAGACACGCGCACGGAATTATTAAGAGTTTGCAGCTAAGTGTTTTGACCTGCACAAGGCAGTTTAGCGTCTACAACCTGTTTTAAGTAATACTTTATAATAAACAGTATCTTTTGTTTCTGCATCTGTATAGTATCAAATATAGTGGGGCAGGTAGTATTGTTAGAGCAAATTTTTAATTTTTTAACTCTATTTTACACCACTTGCAAACGCTTCTAGAAGTATCACAACATGTCTTCCGGTTGAAAACACAGAAGTGTGAAAAAGGCCTATTGAGAAGGAAGCCTGAGGGAGTCAGTGGGCCTCATTACACCCGGGTCATAGTTTGGACACCCCTGCTCCAAATAATTCTAATGTGTTTCGATGAGCGATATCTGTCCACCTGAATAAGGAGCAATTTGAACCACACCAGTATCAAACTAGACTTTATGAAGATAAAAGATTTGATAAAAGATGGCATGTGTATTGTACATATTCAGAATGGTGGAACATATTTGGCCATTGGAATTCATTGCATTTCAGGCAAATTGTCAATGGATATCATGTCACAATTTGGCATTGCTGGCAGTATTTGAGAATAATTAGCCTGCTGTAACTTCAATGCACTAGTTCTTACATCAAATTCTAATTAGCTTAGCTTTAATTTGGATCTTTTTGTCATTTTAATTTGGGTGAATTTGATCTGGTTCCAATTTCAATCAAAAAATTCAGGCTTTTAGCTTAGTTATAACAAAAAATAACCATTTAATCGTTTATGCAAAACCAACACAACAGACTGACTGTGCTAAAACAACAGCTCTCCTGACTCAGATGTACTCTCCTTCATCCAATGATACAAAACTAATTAAGCCCAACCAATTACTGCGCACAGCTGGACCTCTTTTATAGGTTCTTTTCATTCTCCGGAGTTTGATTGCTTGTAAATGCATGCCTGATTTAGACTTCTTTACAGACTCAGGCGCGCTAGTCCCACTGACAAGAAACCAATTAATCACATTAGAACGCCAATTAACAAGTGGGTCTGCTCCAGTGAAGGTAGAGGAATGGTGGAGCGATTGGACGTGAGAGACGGGGGCACTCACGGAGTTAATGTACGGACTTAATTATGGACTGGCACTCCTCCACACGCCAGGCTTCACGTGAGAACTCTCCAGAAGTGTGAGGATTCAAACAATAGGGCTTTAAATGCAGTCTGTTCAATGGACTTCAGTTCAAGGACTGTACTTGGAACTGTCAATAATAAACAGCAGGATAGCTTCAACAGTGCTAATTAAAATTATGTTGGATTTAGCTGCTTGGAATAATATGAAGATTTGTAAAGACTTGTAAAGAGGAGCTCACCCAAAAGGCAAAGCTTTCAATTTACCAGTCAATCTACATTCCCACTCTCACTTATGGTCAGGCGCTTTGGGTCATGACTGAAAGGACAAGATCCTGGATACAGAGTGACTGAAATGGGTTTGGCTGGGCACTCCCTTTAGAGATAAGATAAAGAGCTCAGTTACCCAGGAGCAGCTTGGAATAGAGCCTGCTGCTCCTCCACATTGAAAGGAGCAAGTTGAGGTGGCTAGGGCATTTGTTTTAGATGCCGCCTGGATGCCTTCCTGGGCATGTTCCACTGGGAGGAGGCCCCGGGGAAGACATTAGAAAAGCTGGAGGGACTATATCTCTTGGCTGGCCTGAGAACACTTTGGGATTCCACCAGTGGAACTGGAGAAAGTGTCTGGAGAGAGGGAAGTCGGGGTTTTGCTGCTGCCTCCCTCATCTGGCCATGGATACACATTAGGAGAGAGATGGGTGATTCACCTGATGGGCCGGAATGCAAAAGTAGGTGGCGGGGAGGTTGAGTATGTGTTTTGTCTGTTTGGTTAAACTTTAAGCTAAATTGTTTTGATGATGGAAATGTTGTATTTGATATATAATAAAAATTTAAAATAAAAAGTGGGTCACAAAGAAATGTTCAGGAAAATTGTGTCCCACGGTCAGATCTATTGAGAACCACAGTTCTCAAAAGATTGTGCGTCAAATCGTATTGCTGCAAATAAAGGTATTATGAGTATTATCTTGGGAAAGATTAAAAAAAATTGAAATGTTATCTTTTTATACTACAGTTTTATTAATGTCAATGCCAAATGTGTCAAATAATAGCTCCGTTTAACAGGTTTTGATGGGGAATGCTGATACTGTACCATAGAGCTGCTAACTATTAAGGCACTAATGTTGATAATGTTCTCTACCTACTCACTGATGTAACGCAGATATTAGATTTGGTATTTGTACATGCAGATCATGCTGTTGACTAATCTATGTCCATCAAAAATGAACTGTAGACATGCTGCTCATGTTGTTGATGAACATTTTGGGTAAGTCAATATAATGAAAACATTCAACATAAATAAAATACAACCAAATATTTGTATTTATGTAGTTACACATTTGACTACCTAAATCTCAAAAAAAAAAAAAAAAAAATTCAACACCGCTTTTACATCATGTTGTCCCAAGTGCTCCAGCCTCAGTGCTTTTAAAATTGTACCACTTAATCTTAAACACCTTCTGAGCATTTTTCAGGAGTGACAGCATCAACATTTTTTCGGGACAAGGACAGAAACTAATCTCAATAATTGGAGTAAATTTTCCAAATCCACAATTTGCCATTTCTTTTTCACCAGTCAGGAAATGAAGCAAAAACACTAATTTTGTTCACTCTGACGTTACTTCAAGGCAGGGAAAAAAAGGGAGTTTTCACCCCTCCATAGCCTATATATTTGTATGCCCATTATTAAATATTCTCATGTGGGACTGCACTCATTTGTGGTCCTGGTTTGGAGCAGAATATATACAACCTGTTTTCTCCAGGCCACGAGACAGCCTTAATGAGAATAAAGTGAGTAAAAACACATACTTTTCACACAACGCCACTCCGTGATGAATGTAAGCCTATGGTTATTCTAGTTATAGTGTTTGCATTGCCGTCTACCATTGTCTGTATTTGTGCTAAATTGGATGCAGCAGTCTAAATCGAAGAACAGAATGATGAAATGTGTCAGAAAGTCAATAATGTTATGAATCTTGAAAAGGAGGAAATAAGTTAGTGCTGTTAGCTGTCAGCATTAGGTTATCGACATCTCACACATACTGAACACTGTATGTATTCAAAATCTATAGAAATCCATACATCTTTAGTGATCCATAGTTTCATTTCAGTCTTAATCCAATATGCTTTATGTCTAAGCCAGTACTAAGAAGACAACTAAGGTCAGGACTAATAGTGAGACTGTGACATCATGAGGTCAACCATAAGCACATAGGAGGTTCCTTATGCAATGCCACAGAAACAATGAGGAAAGTTATGTTGACATATAGTTATTAAAGAAAAGCTACAACACCCATAAAATGAACTCAAAAAAGAGCACCTTATCCTCCACCAGTGCGCACATTTCAGTGAAGCATTTAAACATGACAATGTTAAAGAATGCAAATAACTCCACTTACGTTAATCTATTTCTGTGTTGAATAAAAAGCTCTGCACAAAACACCACAGACTCTAGAATCATCTCTGATTCATATAAACTGAGAGCTTTAAACATGAACCACAATGAACACCTCTGTAAATCTACATTACATAACAGACTATAATATATATTCTCTATATCCCCCTCCCTGCATCCCTCATCCCTCTCTTTGCATCGCTCATTCGACATTCAACACCCTCCATTCAGCATCCCTCGTTCAGCATCCTTCATTCAGCATCCTACTTTCAGTTTTCTGGATTCAGCATCTTGCATTGAGCATCCTGCATTCAGCATCCCGCGTCCTGCATTCAGCACCCCGCATTCAGCATCCTGTGTTCAATGTCCTGCATCCTTAATTAACCATCCTGTATTAACCATCCTGTATTCAGCATCCCGCATTCCTCATTATCCTTTGATGCTTATCCAGTCTATCCTCCTAAATATTTCAAATCTACCCTTTCTTGTGACGAGGTCCTTGTTAATGAAAAGCAGCTTAGCTGAATGAAGTTATTGATTCCCAGTGACCCACAAGATGCTTGCCAATACATATAATATTTGAAAGATAAAACTCTATTATATGGTCTGATTTAATAAACTCCAGTTCATTTCCATATCTATAGCCCTAGATATGAATCATATTTATTTCTATTTACCAGCACTGCCCTTCATCAACTTGACTTTGACACTGCAGCGTCTCCACAGACCTTAATGTATTTGCGTCTCAAGCGCATTTTGCTCTGACAGTGCGTTCCTAGCGGGGCCCTCTCGTCAAGTGGAACCATGTTGACTGGCCCTGACTCCGGGGGCCCCACTGCGGCTCCAGCGGGATGGGGGGGTGGGGGTTTGAGGAAACTCGCCTGTGCTGGCTCACTGGACCAGAGCGCGCCTTAATGACATGCGGCTACACTCGCAGACACATGTAGCCCGTCCGGTCTAATTACACTCGCCAGTTCCCCCTGGTGGCAGCCCGTTCCTCACTCCAAAAGGGCTTCTCAGGGAAAAAAAGAACAGAAAAAGGCTGACAAGTACAATGGCAGTTAAAGGAGAACGGATGCTCGCAGCAGCGGAGCAGAAAGCACAGAAGAAATCGCAGCATATTTGGGTGTCAGGAAATTGTGCCTCAAACAAAAGCTGATTTTGTGAAGGTGGACACATGGAGCACAAATATTTCACTGCCAATTGCCTTGGACTCTTGAGAAGTGTTAAAAACCTTGAACTCTGAGTCATATGAAGTAGCAGTAAACATAAAAGATTGATGATGCTTAATTGTGTAAGTTTAACACTTGACCCACTAAGATTCTATTACTTTCTGTAACCACTAGAGGCCAATATTTGAAAACAATCTGACAGTATACTTTGCATGCCAGTAGAGATGGAATTGATGGCTTTTTAACAGGAACCGACTCTTTGGGATCGGGTCATTTCCAAGTCGATCAAAAGACTCTTCACATAATTTTAAGAAGCCAGTTATTTAGAAAATAAACACTGGGATGAGTGATACATTAAAATTTTAATCAGAATAAAATATATTCTATTGGTGGGACATTATGCCCCGTATTGTCTTTTTTATTTATATTAATAAAATTAGCATGTGTGTATTAAATCCACCAATGGTGACCTCATATACCTTTGCATAGAGTGAGCCCACCATTTTGGATATATTATATGTCCAAAATGTGCAAAATATAGCTACTTTGACAGATGTTTATGCAAAACAAGTCAGTAAAAACTATGCAGGCAACAAAAAATTTCATGCACACACGTGTAGGCACTGTTTACAACTGAGAGTAAAAAAAAAAAGAAGAAGAATGACTCGCGCACCACTATGACTCCATTCTCCGCTCACTGTCAAGAGCCATTCAAAAGATTCGGATTGTTCGTGAATGTCACATCTCTACGTCCTATGTGAGGCATGTCTCTCTACAGGCTTTCATACTTTTTTGTCCCTTTATCAGTGTGAATGGAGACAGGTGATTTACTGCTGCAACCCTGAAGAGAAGGGACCTGCTGAAAGAAATCATCATTTTAGAGCTAATAATGTGTTCATATGCCTAAAATGCATGTGTTTACAGGACTAGCAAGTAGCTCCTAACACCACTCGTTTGTTGTTTGTCCAGTGTTTTATCAATGGGGCAATTTGTTATGCAATACCACAGAGAATCTAGAGCATACTGATTTCACACTGATGATCATGTATTGAAATTACACACTGATTTAATTTTGTTAGCTAATGTGCAGCTAGGCTTCATCTGTGTTTTAGTACGGGGTGTCCAAACTATGGCCTTGGGGCAAAACTGCAGCCACCTGACCAAGTTTATTGGCCCTCGAGCTTCATTATCAATTGGCCAAAATTGCTACAGGTACATTTACCATTAAGGCATAATGTAATTTATGCAATCTGTCCTCACACTAAAGAAAAAAAATATTGGAGATTAGTGGTTGGTGGCACCAAAAAAAAAAAAAAAAAAAAAAAAAAAAAAAAAAAACTTGTGCAGGTCCCAAAATTGGATAAATGTGGGGTTGTGGTAAGGGCAAGGATAGTTTGGCATATGTGAATTATTTACTCTAGAGACCCCTGAAGGATTTTTAGTATGCTGCCCTCAATTAAATAAGTAACACCCCTGATTCAAATCATACAGTATATTAGTCATATGCACTATGATTGTTTACTCTAATATGTTTTTAGTATTTTTTTTATATATAAAGATTTCTTCAAACCACAAAATAATATCCGTCCACATATGTTTTTCACTTTATTTTTTATAGGATACACAGTGGTAAAGCTCACACCTGCCTTAAACTTCTGTATAATGTTGCATGTACATATAATAATGATACAACATGAACTCTTGGAATTCTGGGAACTTGCAATGATCTCTGCATTCTGATAGTCAAAGATGTGGATTAAAAAGATTTGTATTTATTGGTCTAATGTTGGCATGGCTCTGTATTAGAATCTGACAATATGAAAACCATGCAGAACATCATGTCTCATGGTATTGCAAATTAAACTCCAAATAGTACAAGTATCTTCAAATCTTTAAAATAAATAAATGGTTCTTTAAAGCAGTGACATTGGTGTGTGTATTGGAAGCATTTGTGTTACTGCCCAATATGTTTGGTCCTGTCAACAAGTGCATATTGCTGTTATAGTGATATTTTGATTTCAGAATATGCTCTGAAACTGTCCCAAGCATACTATAATGTCATACACAACATCCAATTATTATTACTACTATGGAGAAATGCATTTTCCCTAGTGCTAACCACTCTGCCATGGTGCACACAGACCAAAGATAATATGCAGATGACAGTCGGTCCGAGGAAGTGAAGGTAAGGTTTGTCTGTGTGTCACTGTGGCAGCGAAATGATTATATGTGAGCTCACTGTTCAGTTGATTAAATTACAGATGCATGAAATAATTAATACGGTAATTAAACACGTTTAGCCTCAATGGCACTATTAGGCTGCTAATAAAACAATTTTCTAAATGTTAATTATGTCTTCAATTTATGATGCTATTTTATTGTGAAGCCAAGAGTACCAACACAATGATTAATGAAGTCATGTTGAAAAGAGAATATTATATTAGCTTTGTTAGTGTAGGATTTTCACTTCACTCAGCATTACATTTTCAAAGAAGTCCAGATTAAACTTTTTTTCCCTTGGAAATGTCTTTGAAATGTGAGTATTGCACAACTGTCTCTTAAGGATTTAGTGACATAAGGTCATTGATACATATTGTATTGCACTCATGTGGCAGACAGCCTTCTGCTTTCTATACCCAATAGGCATGTCCTATATGAGTGTTGTATTGTAAAGGTTAATTGTGAATGATGTGGAAGTCAGCCTTTGACACAGAAGAAGCTGAAAACATTTAATCCTGGGCTAACTAGCAGCTAGTCTGCCTACAATGATATTGAATGAATGAACAAATACTAAAACAAGATTCAAACTTAACAGCGCTATAACTGTTGTTTATTTAGTGTGTAGTCTGTACGGTGAAAATGAAGTAAATCACTTCGCTTTAAACTCCGCACAGCTCCTTCAGCTCACGTCTGTCTCCTCTGTTGCTCCAATTCATTACATGATGTGAAGTCGGTGAACTGCACGCCGCTATAGGCGCTCACTGCTGTCTGTCAAAATCTTCCACCAGTTCTGCCAATCATCATCGATCAGCCAGCGTCACGGCCCACCCACTGTTCCACTGACTCCCAGAGACGCTCAGCGTCCACAGGCGGGACGATTTTGGCCCATTTATCCAATCAGCGTCTTGCATTTTTGCTCTGAAAAAATGCTCTGAGCTGTCTCATAGGAATCCATTGAAGCTCAGCGTCAATAGGGATTTACACAGCGTCTGAGCTGCTCTGAAGTGAGAGGAGGATTGCATCGGAGAATCAGACTAAACAGTTGATTAATGAATGACATATTCACCAAATCAAACATGTTCTAGCACACTTTTAATGCAACTTAATATCTAATTTTATGAAATTCAGCAGTGCATATTGGACCATTTATTTAATGAAAGTTTAGGGGAAGCTCAACTTCCCTTGTTGTCAATGAGAAATTGCCACTGGAGGAAGTGTAACAACTTTTAATGAGTATTTGTTTACTTTTGCAGCAACGATGTGTAGAACCTGCAGCGCTTCTGTATTTTCAGATAGCCTTGTGTAAAAATTATAATGCATGGGTCTTATATAGAAATTTTGCTAGACACTTAAATTCACTTTATAATTAGGTGCATTATTCATTCACTCCTCAGTCACACTTGGAGGTGGTGAGCTACTTAGCCACAGCTGCCCCAGGGCAGACTTAGCTGGCATTCTGCGCCTACGGCCTCTCCAACCACAACCAAACACACCTTCACACTAACACATTCAAACTGGCAACATACAACAGTATGAAATGCTCTTAGCAGGGATTGAACTGGCAGCCTTCTGGTTAGTGTGCAAACGTCTACTGTTGATCCAACTGAAGCCCAATGTACTGTATGTACTTGTAATGTTTGTTTTTTTTACAATGTCACTGTGTACAGTTGTCTAAAACTGATAGGTAGGCTATATGCTAACCACAAGAAGCATGCAGAAGAACTCATCTTTAAACTAATCAAAAGTGATAGCTTTTATTAATGTGCTGTTATTTTCTGAGGAACATAACATAGTCCTAAACCTCCAGTGACTTGTAGTTTGTAGCCTTTAGCCGTTGTAGCCTAAATACTTGTATGAGACAGCTGAATATCAAATCAATTTACATTTTTGGCATTGTCCTTCAAATCCATTTAACACATAGTCTAGTTAAAGCAGAATCATGCGACTTTGTTTGATTCCTTGCTGGTTTGGTTACTTTTTTTTTTTTTTCCTACGGAGCTCCCCTTACATTTCGTAAATATGCCCTATTGTAAACCCTCACAAATCCGGTTGACTCCTTTGTGACCCCTCGCTTGGCTCTCATTTTCTCCTGTGAATATCAGTACAAAGGTTTCCTCTGCCTTTTGGCTGCTCTAACATCTAATAAATAAAACCATTCCTAGTTCCTTGTTATGGCTAACCGGGATGTGTCACTTTCTCAGGAAATACAAGACTTCAAGATCACAGTTCTTCCATTCTTGCAAGGGTGGTTTTTCGCCAATACAGCAGAGGGAGATGAAGTATGCTTTAGTCACCCAGCAACAGCTTTCTTTAGTCATCACACTGACTCCCAAGCTGTTTTATTTTATAGTCTATGACTACTGAGTATGCTCTGCAACTTATCTTCCTTCCAAATATATCAGAAGTGTCAAGTTTTATGATCAAAATGTGCAAGTTTGCAGGTGAGATTCCTGTTTTCTATCCCAAAACTGGTTGTATGCACTGCAGAATAAAAAAAGCATTGGTAATACGCTGATTTTTAAACTGTAGTGACATAAATGACAAAAACAAAACATATCCTCCTCCTCACAGTAGGAAACGGTCATATGCAATTCAAAAGGTGTCATAATGTGTGCAAACAGAGGTGAGTTCATTAAAATTAGAGCCGGTACGTCGACAGCTCGGAGACAGGCCTGCCATCGTCAAACAGTCAACGCGAATCTCTCGGTAAAATAGAGCGCTGTAAAACAATAGCATCCGCTGGCAGTTTATGAGTAGTTCAGGCGTGGTTATAAATAGACTGGCAGTGCACCTCATGGCCCTGGGGAGAAGTGTGGGAGAAGTGTTCCTCCAGAGAGCCATGGGACACCAGCTCTTACTGTCCATGCATATTTCATTCTTACAGGAGAAAGCAGTGATATATGTATATTGTGGTATAATGGAGATCCAACAGACATCATCGTTACTGACAGATTAAGGAGACACACAGTGGCAAAGGGGTTAGCACTTTCTTCTCACAGCATGAAGAAAGGGGCTTGTATCATTTCTTATCAACAAAAAGAGCACGCGTATAAAAAAAAATGAAAAAAATACGTAAAGAATGAAGAGTCACCGCAATAACAAATTATATTAATTGAAGAAATGTTATCGTTTAAATGCATAATTCATTTATTCATGATTTTTCAAGGCAGCACTGGAGTTCTTCCATCTGTATTAGACTTTGACCCTTGAGTTTATGAGAGTGGCACTGATAATTCCGTAGTATAAATTCATACAGATTTATTGTTCTGTTGTTGATGATGCTGGCATTAAATTGCACTCTAAGTGGCATTAAAAAGTCTTAAAAAGGTCTTTTACACGACAAAACATATAGCAACAGCAAGTATATCACCACCCTAAGGGAAAAACAGAAAGACTTGATTTTCTATAGAAAAGGATAGATTACATTCTGCTACATGCTGTCAAACAGGCAGGAGAGTAATCCATATTTCAACATAAAGTACTGCTACTGTATTTCAAAATATTTTTCTCAAGTAAATAACAAACAAAAGCCAACTTAACAACCAACACTGGCAAAATATAATCTCCTTGATGGTGAAAATTACTTAAAGAGGAGTTATGCTACTTTTTTTTTTACCTTAATTAGTCAAGGTAAAAGACAGCTTCAGAGTCAGAGTGCAGTGACAAAATAAGTTGATGAATAAAGCTTCCTTTACATTCTTCCTGGCCTATATTGGCAGGAAAACAGCCTGGTAAGAACCTGGTGTCCCTGAAGAGAGAGGTCTTACAGGAAAGCAACACGTCCTGGTTAAACATAACAATATGTAAGTGATGGCTTTATGTCTTAGATGTTCATCTAAGGCAGGGCAGGGCAGCCAAAAGGCAGAGGAAACCTTTGTACAGATACGAGGAGGAGAAAACAAAGTAAGGCTGAGTGAGGGGTCACACAGGAGTGAACTGGACTTGAGTTTCTATTATAGTGCGTTATTCTGAAATGTAGGGGGAGCTTTGTAGAGAAAAATGCATCTAAAACAACAAAAAAACAAGCTGTTTTATGGTTTCCCTTTAACATAGTGTTTGGTTTTTTGTTTTTTTTTTACTCTTTTCATGACTTTGTTAGTGAAGTGGTCAGTTCCCCTGCCTTTGGTGCAGGAGGTCATGTGCAATATTGGTAGTCAAGTACTCAAAATCTGTACTTAAGCAAAAGTACTGTTACTTCAAAAACAATATAACTCGAGTAGAAGTAAAAGTACTTAACAAAAAGATTTACTTGAGTAAAAGATTTTAAAATAAAATAAAAATATTGAGTGTAAAATTGCCTTAAGTACGAATGTTTCAGCAATTTCTTCTTCAGGTTTTGAACCAAGAAACTTCTGATTGCAAGTCAAGCACACTACTACACCACAGAGGACAAAAAATACTTCCACTTCTGTAGACAGTTTAATGTTTCACTTAAGTAAAAGTACTATTTTTTTCAACCAAAATTTATTATTAAGTAAAAGTAAAGGTATAATAAAAAAGTAGTTTTTCCCATTAAATGTACTTAATTAAATACTTGAGCCAAGGTATCTAGTTATTGTCCACTGTCCATGGGTTAGATCCCTGAGATGAAGCTAGCCACACTTTTTGTCCCAGATGAATACAAAAGGTATCTGCTTTAAAAACCTATGCCAAATGAGAAAGATTTACTGTTAATGAAAAGGGAGCAGCCAAAACAATATTTCTACGTGTTTTTTTTTTTTTTAGCTTTGGGGCCACTGGGCCACCGTCCACCATCCTTTATGCTGAGCAACTGTCCTCAAATGGTCTTTTTTTCCCCCCTCTCCTAAGACCTCCAGCGCAGTGAGGCATGTCTTTTCAATGTCTCCCATCCCTCCCGCTCTCCCCATGTGTGCTCTACTGATAAAAACGGTGTGGGCTCTGAATTAGTATGGGATAAATATAGGCCTTTTATGAAGTAGCCATCAATATTTGACACCGGCCTACTGACAGTTTGGCAGGTGCACTCCGGCGTCTCTCTCTCTCTCTCTCCCCTCCAGCTGCCCCGTACTGGTGACTATGAAATATGGACAGCGGCAAATTGAGATTCATCAGGCACGCCCGCCTCGCTCACTGAAATCTATATTCAATTTTGGAGCATCTGTCATGGCGGTGGCAGGCCGAGGCATGCTGGGATTGAGAATCACTTAAGTGTTCTGAAAATTGTTCGTGGTGAAAGGCAAGTCTCTCTTTCTGCCACTTCTGTTTTATCTGCATGTGCGAGTAAAGAATAAGCTGCATAGGCGCATAGAAGAATCCACAGTTCTTCGTCAGGCTTAATTGCGGAGAAATGACGAGCATGTAGGATGCGCAGCGAGGGGTTTAACCTTCATTTACAGCTTGGTTATGTGTGGCACAAACGACGCATGGATGCTCAACTGTAGAGTAGGAACTGCATACCTTGAGAGCCATTTTCCTTTTATAGTTTATGTATGTGTGCTTATAATAGTTAATCATTAGGAGCAGGGAGCTGACTAATTATCTCTGGAGTAAATTAACAGAAAGGTCAAGGTTTTATCTGCAGGCTGCATTCTGGTCTCTGGTACCAAACAAGTGGGCATGAATTCAGCAGATTTTGTAACATAAGCCATATTCCCAAGGACAGTCTAAAAATGTAGAAAGCACAAAATTATACGGAAAATATTAAGTTGTGTGTTGTATGTATGTTTTTATGGATGGCGCATAAAAGCTAGGGCCAAAGTTGTGTGAAAGTTTACTTGCACAGGGTTCCTGCAGGTATCAGCAAGTCTAATTTAATGCTTTTTAATGGAATTTTAACATTTTTAATGCCACAAACATACAACTGCAGCAGCTTAAACTGTCAAAAAGTATTATATAATCCAGTTTATGGAAGAAAACTCATGCCACCTGTCTATCACACTAGTGTAGGCTGTGACAATGGTAAGTTATTTATATGCACATATTTATATCCATGAATAAAACTGATAGTCAATGATTTTACCTTAAACTTTTTTAAAATTTTTAATGCATGTTGGAAAAAAAATGTAATGTTTTTTTAATGCCATTTAAGGCCTAAATTTTCACAAAATCAATTTAATGACTTTTAATGCTTTTTAATGCCCCGTGAAAACCCTGTGGCAATCCTCAAAGTCTCTAAGTTGAAAGATTGGTTTATTTTAAATGATTTTTTGTTAACGTTAGCTCAGAGTTGCAAACGTTATATCAATCTGGAATGCCTCCTGTAGAAAACGTTTGAAAAGTGGCGGGTCTTTCAGTAGAAATACTTGGTGCTAACTGGAGGAAGTGCCAGCTACGTGGCCAAACAAACCTGTACAATAGTAAAAACAACAAAAGAAGGAAGATGTTAGAAGACTTTTGTTGTTTTTGTAAATGTATAGCAGTAAATGTTTTTTTTTTCCGCATTGGCATGTTGATAACAAGTATCGCTAAAAGCGGTTGCTTCTGTTGGCAAACCTAAAACCCACCCTTGCACGAATAAGTGATAGCTTGACAAAATGGATTTTCTTGAGTTTGACAAACCAGCATGCTGTGCAAGGTAAACCAATGTGTCATATATAAAAAAAAAAAACATGCACTGTGTATAATTGTTATAAGAATATGTTATTATATTTCACTACCTTGGGCAAAGTAAACATTTATTTCAAGAATATGAAAAATATGACACTTAACTAACTTAGACTAACCACTGTCATACTGATGCTATTCCTTGCATTTCAATAGGATTTACATTGCACATTTAATGTGTGAATGTTTCTTGTTGAATATAGTAACCTGTTTTGAGTACAAATATGTTACTATATAAGGGTGACAAGATTTTTAGACCCAAAAACTGTGACATATCTTTTTTTTTTTCACCAATCATGGTGCATTTGAACTCACCAAATTACCAAAAAGCTTCCAAAATGCATAGTCATAAAATTAAAGCATGATCAACAGGGCTTAAGTTTTGAATTTCAAGCAGTATATTGATAAAAAATAATGATGTAAATAATTTTAGTTACAAAAATCTTTAGACAAATGTGTTTCAAGTTTCCTATTCATTTTTATTAGTTAAAAGGGGAGCAACTGGGACATGATATATTGAAAACTGGGACATATGGTTTTTACAGATACATGGGACAAGGAGCCTAAAACAGAGACTGTCCCGGTAAAATAGGGATGTCTGGTCACCCTATACTATATTCACTACAAAATGGAAATGTGCAAAAATATCATTCTTAAGTGTATAAGTGTGCTTTCAGATTATTAAAATTAGAACTTTCTGGCATCATTACCTGCCGAAATACAATGCAAATGATTTCTTGTGATGCCCGCTTAAAGCAATGGAGCAACCAAAAGGACCTTCTTTAACTGCCATATGTCTAAAATAATAGATGTTCATGTTCACATTAAAGGAAATATTATTTTTATCAAATATTCACAGTCATATTTTAGCAGAGCGACTAAATGCAACGCAGCCATTTTTCCTCTAAATTATTTATTCTTCCTGCTTGCCTTTGATTTAGGAGATGGTTAGGATCAAGCATAATTTATACATATTCAGACTATATAGCTTACATAATTATGGTAAAATATGATGCCGGCTCTATATGTGTGCCGTTGCGTGTTAATGCAGTTGATGGGGAGTGGGAGTGTGATCAGAGACCACCTGTTTGTCAGCCCATGTGGGTGTCAACTCCAAGATCCTGAATTATAATGGCACCCTGAAAATCAGCTTCCAGCCTGCAGGATTACTGCAAACCTACACCTGTGAGTATGAGGAAAAAGAGCATTATTTTCAATATTAATCTCAAAGTCTTTTCATAAATACATTAACGCAGATCGTCAGGAGAAAGCAGATTAATGGGCAGAGTCAGTGAGCCGCCTTCTCGTCTTTGTAAGTCTCTTAAGAAGATATTTTATAGCCAGACTTTTGCCCCCATGCGATTTTTTTATTTTTTTTTCCAAGGACGCAGAGGTTTTCTGCAGACAGATGCTTTGATGGAGAGATGAGTGGCAAGGAGAGTGCAAGGTGTATTTCGGAGATTGGTGGTGGCAGAGCGTTTTTTTGTAGCGTCGATAAGAAACGTCCTTGTTGTGTCATCTGTTTGAAGATGCTTTTTTGGTAAAGGCAGCCATAGCATATTGGCAGTAGTTTAAGTACACAAAATAAAGCTTTATCGTAATTTTTTGCAGGTTTTCAATGGTATTTTGAGTGCAACTGAGCTACTGTGACCAAGCATGTTTCGTTAAATGTATCCAAGTCTCTTTTTTGCTTTACATTAAATGGGTTTTCCAAGTTTGTTTTGTTTTTAAAGTGCATGAATATATTAACTGTGTACCTTTTTTTGGAGCAGCGGTTGCTAAAAGGTGGGTCAGGACACAACAGTGGGTTACAAAGAGGTTGAACATAGTCTAAATATTGTTCTAATTGTGAAATACAGAGGGCAATACACGTGACAGGCAGGTGTTGAATAAAAGCATTTAAAAGATAATGTTTCTGCAAAAATTAGGTAACGGGCAAAATAAAAGCTGTGGAATCTGTGGCAGAGTGGTTAGTGCTCTTCCCTACCAGCAAGGAGGTCAAGGTGTCTCCAAATTGCCACTAGTGAATGAATGTGTGAGTGAATGTTTGTCTGTTTGTGTATGTCTCTGTCATCCCTGTGACTAAGTGGCCACTGTCCAGGATGTTCCCTGCCTAAGGCCCATAATTACTGGGATAGGCTCCAGTACTCGCTTGAATATTGTTGGAATTATATGAACTTATGGAAAAAAAAAAAAAAAAAAAAAACTTGTTTGCAATGTGATATAGACAGGTGGTAGTGATATAATTATTATAAAAAATAGTACTGTTTCGTTAAAAGACAGGTATTGATAAAATAAAAAGGGATGAAGTAAATTAAATAATCAATACAATAATGATAAAAAAAATTAAAAACAATGTTTTAAAAGTTACACTTTTAACTTGACTTTTTTTCACACAAATATCAATGAGTCAATAGTTTGTAGTTTTCTAGAAAAATTTTAGTAATACATTTAAAATTGATTTACCAGCTCTCATATTCATCAACACACCAAAATGTCACCATTTTTTTCTTTCTTTTTTATTTTATTTTATTTGGCACATATTCATATCTGGTTAAAAAGAGGGCGCAGAAGATAGAGTTAAAAGAGGGAGAGGAATCGCTGTGGTGACCCTAGGAAACAGTCAAATAGAGAAGATTACTGGTTATCTTTAGTGTTGAGACAAAAGTTTACAAAAGGCATTCAATAAAGCATGTCAGTGTGATGCGTTGTGAAACTAGTATCAGCATGGGTGACGCTTATGCTAATTTCAAATCTGCTATTTTTATCAACTAATGGCTTTTTTCACACCAAACGACATGTGAAACTGACAGCCCAACACGAATGTAGTATCAAAATACTCTGCTGCTCCCTTTGCAAAACCTTTACCATTTTGGAAACCCCTGCAGTCTCCAAACACTATGACCTAACGCTGGCCTTTGCAGCTTTATCCTAAAAAGAACTTGGCTCTCTGTACAGCGTATCGACCAATAAATATCCTGTATGAAGTCCAAGTACAACACACTACTTCTGAATTGGCGGATCGTAAATCCTAGCTTGAATTATTTGGGGAAATCCTTCACTGAAACTGACATTACACATGATGAACCTTTACACACGTCTTCCTGGCTAAACAATGAGCTCGGGCGCGACAAGCAATAGCACTTCAGATGATGGAAACGGCCCATAATAACAGGCAGCGAAAAGTGCTTAGGTGTGTTCAGCGCCGCACATAAACGTAATGAAGCATTCCTATTGATCTGCACCTCATCAGACCTCCCACCCACCCGTTTGAGGAGGTGGAAGAAGAAGGGGAGGGGCCTTCCATCAGCTGACACGCCTGACTGTTTACGCGGATGAAGAAGGAGCTTCGCCGGTGCCATTATGCATCTTCTTGCGCTGGTTCGGTGACAGGCTTCAGAGATGGCAGCCATTTTGTGTTTAAACAATAACAGATGAAGGGTTCCGGGAGTCTCTGAGTGGATAGAGAAGCTTCATGCGGCGCTATTTCATAAAGCCATTATCAGCTGGTTTCATTTATAACTGCTAACAGAGGCGGCCGCAGATTATGTTTTGTATGGGAATGAATAGGAGACCGAAATGGCTGCATTGGAGAGTAATGTTGCGGGGAAAGTCGTAAGATGGGTATGAAGGAGCAGCATGAACTAAAACAAAATGCATTGAAACCAAAACCGCAACCAAATGAGGAGGAGATCTGCATTGCAAAATGTTTATTGTAAATATGCCCTGTAAGGAAGTCTTATTCTGGCTTGCAAGGAAGGAATACAGTTCTTGTGCTGGGTGGGATGGATCCTTGATGATAGAGGGTGCTGTGCCACATCGACTGGCTTTTGGGGCAGATTTAACCACTCTATGTTAGTTGTAAGGGAGAAGGACAGTATACTCGCCCACGCACCGCTAAAAAGCTTGGAAGGATAGGAACTAAGCGCAAACTCCAGCGACCTGGCTTCAGCATCCATAAAAAGTACAGCCAACTTGTTTTTTTTATTATGTTGGCTGTGATTCATGTAATAAGAACAATAATAATAATAACAATCAAATCTGTAATGATGAGTGAAGTGCAATTATACACTTAACACCTACGCTTTTCGGCAGCCTATGAGGATCAACAGTTGCCCTGCAGGGACATGCCGTTAGATGAACAAACCTTGTAGAAATAGTGGTTAGGTGAGGTGTTCACTTAAATACACATTTAGTTTAAGTGTCTTAAATTTTTTTAATCCGTGGTTAGAAAAGAAATTCAAGGGCACTTCTCCAACTGTGGCAATCAGTATGTCCACTCTCAATGTTGAATTAAAATTTGGGGGCGGCAGTTGGTAGAGACATAAACCAACTAACCCAAAGGTTGGCGGTTCGATCCCCACTACCAAAATGGAATATTGTTATTTGCCCAGGTATAAAAGTGTCAGTGTGACTCTACTTGGTGGTGGTTGGAGGGGGCGTATAGGCACAGATTGTTCAGTCAGTTCAGTCTGCCCTAACCACAGAGTGAATGAATGAGCGTGAATGAATAATGGAGAAATGTAATGCACTTTGAGAAGCTTGAGAAGAGTGTAAAGCGCAATGTAATTCTGATCTATTATTATTATTAGGAACTTTTTTTTTTTACTAAATCTTGTGGTTAGCGATATTACCTTCATCCAATCACAAAAACAAAAAGAAAATGAAAAAATGCAATGGTGTCATGGCTAGTCTTTAATGTGAATACCCAATTTGACCACCAATTTTAGGTGCTGTTATAATCTGTTACCTGTAGAGTTTTTAAACTCACCACTCACCAACACAGTTTCCACAATAAATGTGCCAGCTCAAAATACTAATATATGACATCAAACTGAAAGTCAGAGCTAACCTTTAATTTCAAACACTGAGTTTAGTGTTAGCCCAATGCAAACAAGCTATTATCTCCACCTCATTAAATATCAGGTATAAGGTAAATTTTATAAAAAAAAAAAAAAAAAAAAAAAAGTAATCTACAATCAGACTGAAATCATTCTTTTTTCTTTCATTAGGGGTCTGAACATTTTTTAAAACTGCGGAATTTCAGTGCTAATAGAGTCCAGATGTGTTCTTGGGATTTGTTCATCCAAAAGAAAAATTTCAGTTAAGAAATTTTTAGAGAATGCCAAAAACACTTCTAAGTAGAGCTTAAGTACAAATTTGAACTTAAGAATTCCATCCCAAGGAAAAAAAAAAAAAAAAAAAAAAAAGCATAATTCTCCTTTAATAGTCCATAATGTAAGTAATTGCTAAAAGCACGTATGGCATTTATATTACAGTATAAGGGGATTGGAGAAGTGTTCTCAAAACCAGGACTAAATTTGAGCACTCCTACACTCAGCAACTACACTTTATTTTAAGAAGTCTTCTATGAGCTAAATTGATTCTCAAGCATCCACACATTTCCCCTTTTTATGCTAATGCCTTCTCCTCATCACACATTCAGATCAGCCTTCCGTATCGATCCACCTTTGAATGCCGGACTTCACAGTGCGGCCTGTTTTTCCTTCCTCGAGCCCTGACATTGCTCTTCTTGTGATTTCTCCCTGACCTCTTCAGAGCCACCTCCGGCGCCCAGGTTGGGACACATAACATGGTCAATATCGCAGGGGTCTGAAGTTGATGTTTGGACGTGTCGAAACAAGCGGCAAAAGGTCAGCGCAGCACGGATGGCCTTGAGCGCAGGTCCGGCTAACACTGACTCATCAAAACAAAGGGGCTTAGCGGGGGATCCCAGCGCCTGTGATAAGAGACGGCTGTACCGGAGCAGGAGCCACAAAGGCCACGGGGTCAGGAGTGCATCACTGACTAACAATATCTACACTCTTTTATTATTGTGAGACAAATGTGAACTTTCAGCCCAGTTTTGCTGACCCTTTCTGTAGTATGGGGTGGGTAACACAATATGTCTTTTTGCTGGGTTTTCCTTTCCTTATTTTTCACAAAATGCGTTGTTTTTTTTGTTTTTTTTTTACAATTTTGATGTTTTGGTTTATTTCTCTCCTTTAACATGTAAACTTCCAAACTGAAATAATAAAAAAAAGTCCATATTACAATTTAAGGTGTTTATTTTAATACATTTTGTATTTTTTCTCAAACTGTGAGTCAGGAATTTCCACTTCAGTAGCACCAGCATTTCCAGTCTTGTACATATTTTGCAGGCATTTAGAGGCATTTCTTAATATAACCTGGTTTGTTGGTCATTTTACTCTTAAATACAAGATGAAATTTTGAAGTGTTTTTTTAAGGCTATCGTCAGTATTTTCTAATTTACTGAAACACAAAAGAAGATATCCAAAATCCCCTCTGTAAAAGACTTTTTATGTAACATGTCAACAACATAAATCAAGAAGTTTATCTAGCTCGGTCCATATTTAGAATTCGTGTTTTGAAATGTATACAAATATGGACATTTATTTACATATGAACAAAAATCAAATGACTCAAAACTTTAAATATTTTTTCTGCCGTGTCTCTCACCTTAATTTGTTCATTACATACAGTTTTAAACATTACAGTTAACACTATCATATGAGGGCATCATTTTCCTCACAACAGAAGTTCTCCAGGTTTTAGATGCTTTTCCATTGTGAAACATGAACAACCTTCAACTGAAAATGTCCACAGCCTGTTTGTTTTTTTTTTTCTAACCATCAATCACCACAACCTACCATGATAAAACACGTTACAATACACACATTGTAATTCAGCCAATGCTATGTTTTATAATGACGAATGAAATCATAGGGTTGTCAAAGAGCAGCCATAACTATTCATGAAACAGATCTACAATATGCTCTTTCCATAAAACTCATGCTGAACCACATGTATTCATTAATCTTTAATTTAGCAGGCTTTATGCAGCGCTAGCTCTCATTGGTTGAATGTCTATCCAAATATATCAGAGGCAGTTTAGTCTAGCTCCATTTCCCTCCTGGAAATCCCCAAAAACTGAATCTAGAGACTACTTCTAACTCTTGCATAAAATAAAAAAAAAAGATTAATGGTTGTGTGGCATGGGTGCTGAGGTCTTTATCGGTTGTTAAAATACAAAATGGCTTCCATCTCTAAAACCCACAGTGGACTGATGTGATACCCATAATGATGCTAATAAAGCATGCATGTAAATAAAGGCCGGGACTCCATCAAAATGTTGAATTAGTTTATACCAGTCCTAGGCAACCAGGATTTTAACATTTAATTAATAATTTCTATTTTCAGCACAACGTCCTATTGCTAATTATTCAAGCACTCATCCAAAACTGGTCCCATATTGTTCTTATTACACTTTGATCCAATTTAAATTCTAATAGCCATTCTAATCCAAAATAGACTTCTTCCATTAGCCGATATATGTCCATTGTCTTTCTGTGCATCTTTTCAGTGTTGGCCAGGAAACCTTGGGCCCCTAACAATGTGCAGAAACACATGGCTCTGTCTGCCACTCACCTCTCCATCCTCTCCATTAGAACAGGAAGCATGGATGAGTCCCATGGGTGCTATAGAGGAAAGGCCGAGTGTGAGAAGAATCGATACTTCCGTGGTTACTCTCACAATCAGGGCCGGTCAAGTGAATTATGAGCTCAGTTCCCAGTATTTACACTTGTATTAATATCTGGCATTACCAAAGAAAGAGGAGGGCTTCAGATGTATGTAAAATACTATACATTTGATCAGCCAAGTCAATTCAGCTCACATATGCACTGTAAAAAAAAAAAAGGATTTTACTAAAATAAAGTAAGTTATCCTCCTCGATTTGTTCTGCTAAGTAGTTGGAGCCACTTATTCCAAATGTTTTTCACTGCATTTTAACATATTTTTTCTGTTACTAGCTTCTCCAAAAAAAGTTTTTTTTTTTGTTAGATAGACCATAGATATGGTAACACTTTATAAACTTATTTGGATCAGTTGGTTTCCCCAATTTATTTGAGTTGAATTTTGAGTTGAGTTGAAATGTTTTTGGGTGACAGTGGCGCAGGGGGTTAAGCGAGTCACCCACTATCGGAGGGTTGGCGGTTTGAATCCTGCTCTAACACAGTACCTACTGTTGTCTTGGGCACAGTTATGTGGCTGGTTGTAACAGGAAGAGCATCCAGGGTAAAAATCTACTAAATATTGCTGGTATTGTCAACCTGATAAGGGAGCAGCTAAAAGAAAAGAAAAAAAAAGTTGGTTTTACGGTGTGTAAGTGTAATGTATGTTGCTTATGTAGAGTTATAAAGGACTAGCTTAATTAATGTCCATTGTTGCTATATTATAAATGTTGAATATGTCATCTGTCATATGTTATTGGTCAGAATGTAGTCCTCACTGCCTTATATAGCATATATTTTACACCAGACTGCTAATGGAATCATAATGATCATAATACTTTTGCACAGGGGGAAAAGCCATAGCATTTCATAAAATTCTACTCTCTTGTCCCACTAGACAGCACTTGCATACCATCTACATATATCATGGTTTGAGAATCACTGACTTTGTTGACGACATTATACTCGAAATATAGTTCCTACAAAAGATAACCCATTATTTATATGTATATAGTATAGCACAAGTGCTTATGATGACTGAGAAGTATACATAAAATGAATAAAGCTAAACTCAAGTGTCTGGGCTAAATGGAGCTCAAATGCTCAGTAAAGCAAGGGGGCGGGCCATCAAACCTGTCCATCACTATTGCTACTACTATTACAGAGATGAATGTTGGCTTTGTGTGTGGTAAAATTAGCTTCTTCTTGTTCTTATTTTTGTAGCGGCCAAGAAATGATAAAAATAATTGAACATTCATTGACTTCCACATGTTCCTGTTAGGTTAAGGTCGCAACGATGGGCCAGATCACCCAGTCCAGGGGTCAAACCTATGATCTCCTTGCTGGAAGGCGAAAGCACCAACCACTCTGGCATCATGGACCTCTAATTAAATAGGGGTACCATGCAGCTTTACTAGTTTCTTTGCTGTTGTGGCTCTACAATTTTCTTGTATCCTTACAAAGTTCCCCTCTGACTTTTGGATGCACTGCCATAACAAACTTCTTAGAAATAAACCCATCATTGTTGCTCTTTCTCGCAAGATCCAAGATTTCAGGGACACTGGTCAATGATTCCACTCTTGCAAGGCTGGTTTTTCATCAAATTATGGGCAGTGATATTTTATGTGCTTTATATTATACTGTAAGCATCCATTCATTTTATACAGGCTACTAGTATTTAAATAAGGTGAAGCTGGCACTGCAACACCAAAAGAATATCAGTTTTCCTTTTTTGGCGTGGTCCAATCTTTGGAATTACATCTTCTAAAGCTTTTACCGTAAATGAAAGGCAAACATTGTACTCCTGCTCTCTTGCTCTTGCTCAAATGACTGCTCGGGGATCTGCGCCGTCCCCGAGCGGAAGACAAAAGGTCACAACAGGGGAAATGAGAGAATAGCGCCAGCCAGTAGAAGCTACATTTCTCTGTTCAGTCCGTCTGCTTACAGATCCGGTTACACAAGTACATTACCGTCTCCCAGAGCTCCTTCCCCACGCCCCACTTTATGTCCCCGCATCTGTTCCAAAATGGCTTTTCTCTGTTACAAAACACAGAGAATATGGCCGCAAAGAACACAACACGTCCCCCTCGTGCGTAAATATGATTTAGAATGGATGCGGTGTGCTTTATGAACTACGGAGCTGTAAGGCTTTTATGGCTACTTCTGCTGGTAATAGAGACAAATGCCAAGAGGCCAGCAGAGGTATGGAGCTCAAACAGGCATCTTTTTACTTTAGATTTCAGTGTAAAAGCACAAAATGACCCTTGCACTTTCATTCAAGTCACTGAAAGAGGTTTCTTTAGTGTGGAGAAACTGTGGTTAATGGGTAAAATTGTAACTTTAGGAGTGCAAAAGGACTGCATGATGTTGGAAAAAGATGTAATTTGTGATAACTACTGTAGGTTGAATATTGCTATAACAATACGAGTGGAAATATTATGATACAATATTATGATTACTTAATAAACCAAATAAATGGAAAAAAGTTTAACTTTAAAACTGGGACGAATTCAAAACTTACTAAAGACTAAACCAAGTCAAAATTCTAATATTTTTTGTTATAAGAATTTTAAGGCTCCAGACACTTATTTTGAGAGGTTTTTTTTTTTTTTTTTTTTTTTTTTTTTTTTTTTTGCATTCATCTGAAAAGGTTCATTTGGTCTTCTACTAATATTAATACATGGATTTCCTATAGACAGACCAATATTTTGGTATGGTACCTTGACATGTTTCAGCTGCTTATTCTTCTGCAGTCTTCCAAAATATAGATATACAAAAATATAGAGATCAGAAACATGTCGTCACATCGGTGGTCATGCAAGCTTTTGTTTTACTATTTAATGGAGCAATTTAAGATGTAAACTACTGGAGTTGGCAGTTGATGCTTTAGTGTGTGATAAATATTCACTAAGAATGACAAAGCCGTTAAAAGAGTTGTTTCTAGGCTCATGTGTTTACTTTTTTATTCCGGAGTGACAAATGCTACTCTTGCTATATTTCGCTGTCTGTCAACATTAACGTGGCAGATTCATCGCTCAACTGTTGTTTCATGACATAGGTTCCCGCTCTCTGTTGGTCTGTCTATAAGTAATTATTGCCATTATGCCATTATTGCAATATATTTAGATGCTTGAAATACTGCAACTCGTATTTACTCCAGTATTTTGTGCTAAAACACCCCCACCCAAACAACATTTTAGTCTGATGTATCAATGTCATGTGACAGGAAGTTAGTTATTTTGTTTGTCCTACTAGCAACAACACATTTGTATCAATCTATTTATTATCTCATTGATATGCATGGCAAAGGTCAAAAGGGCAAACAAGATCAGACTTCCCTCTCCCCAGACACTTTTTTCTCCAGTAAAATGCTTAAATCAACATCACACTTGCCTGTGTCTTAATTGAGACCAGGCAGGACCAGGACCAGTACATGATATTGGAGGGGATTCAAGGGAACAGTGGGAAAATTGGAATAATCAATGTAAACCCATGATTCACTTACTAAGACTTGTGACCTGTGTTACTAAGACTTTATGTAAAATGTTCTAAATTAAGCCAAAAAGCTCCAGGTGCACTTGGTTCCAGTCCCAAGCTTGGATAAATATCAAGGGCTGTTTCAGGAAGGGCAGGGAGCCAAAGTACCTGTGCGAGTGATTTGCTGTGGTGAAAAGGGAGCAGCTGAAATGTGTCTCCTGCTGTGTAACTGTAGTATTTTTGTTGTATACACAGAGCTATTGTTACAGAAACATCTGTTTTAACACTAGCTGCCATTCGCCAGCGCAGCAGATGTGACGCACAACCGGGGCACGTTAGGATTTACAGTATAACAAGCTATTTTCAAAAATCTAACAGGAAGCACTTACCAAAGCATTGTCCCTATCTCACATCAGTATTAATAACACCCACACCTGGACTCAAACTGGTGATTTTCTAGTTCAGAAAGTTTTGAGTGAGTTCAGTGAGTTTTGTGTTGTTTTCATTGTTTTTCATATAAGCCTGTGTACAGCGTCTTTGAGTGTCTTGAAAAGCGCAATATAAACAAAATGCATTATCATTATCATTATTTTTTTTTATTATTAGCATTATTTCTATTATCTCACCATGGCACAGAATCCACAGCTAAGGAACTAATCAGTTTGCTCTATTACAGTCTCCCTTTTGGCTGGTGTTAATTTATGTGGCTCAGAATAGGCCTACTTAAAAAATAAAAAATAAAAAAAATGGAATCTTGACCTTTGCTGAAAAAAATTATGAAAATGCAATTCTTACTGAGTTGAAATGCTAACAGAAAGAAGAGAAAAAAACTAACCAACAAATAAATGCTGGCAAAAACAAAACTTTCCTGTTGGAGGTAAACAAGCAAAGGGAGGTAGTGTGAATCAATATTAACTTTTCAAAAGATGCAGCGACGACATCCAAACTTATTTAGAACATTATTTAGCAAATGGTAGTCTTTCCATGGAGTTCAACACCACCCACCCTTGGTTTCGGAAGTAAAAATCCCATTCGTTTTTTCAATTGACTTTTCAAAAAATCCATATTTTAGAAGTTCAACAGCTATGGGGTAACTCATAATCATTAAACTATATTTTGCTATAAAAACATCTGAAAATGCAAAGTTACAAACACATTTTGCAGAATTTTAAAGTTTTAGTTCATGCTTTTCATATAAATTAATTATGTTCTTGTTTAATTTAAGCCTTTAAACTCTCTAAGCATTTTTTAAAAAAGTCACTGGGGAAAATGAATGGGAAATTTACTTCTGGAACTAGGGGGGAGCGGTCACTTTTGAGCTCTATTAAAAAATCAGACAGATATACATGTGTCTACTGGACAGGTGGATATACAGTAGCGGCTTATTTACTACATGTAACAATATAGGTTAATGTACAGGTAACAGAGGCAGTGTAGACAAGCATATGCTGTTATTGTAGTCATGCTGCACACCTGTCCTATTCAGAACAAAGCCAACAAAGAGCTGAAAGAAAAACACTCCTATTTAATTTCCCTCCTGTGCCGCAGTGGTATTATTCTCCGGCAAATGGTGTCGCCAGGTTAATGTTTATTTAATAAGCTATTAATTCTGCGCTTCTATCTCATCGTACAACAGCGAAACATAATAAAAGATTGAAATCACGTTGCACTTAGCGGAGATGAGATAGAGTAGAAGGCATGTAGGCTGGGAAGGTGGTGGTGGGAAGCATGCTTGATTTTTGCAGCACAAGTTCAGGGAGCTGGTTAATTGGCTCGGCATTCTGCAGAAGCACTAAGCTCTAAAGTGCACTAATGATGTCAGCGCATCGCTCGACAAAGGCACATGTGAGCGCTGACAAGTCAGAAATAAATGTGCAGTTCATGGAAACAGGCGAGAGAACAAACGTGAGGGCAGAGAGAGGGATGGAGGCAACAGAACAATGCTGAGGACACAGGAATAGTCAAAGAAGTCAGTAATAGATTATCTACAAAGCTTCAAATATTTGCACATAAAGTACTTATACAGCCCTGCAAAAAAAATATATATGTAAATTACACACAAGGTTGTAGAGGCAATGGGAGGGACTACGACTATGACTGCACAAAAAAGTGGCATCATTATTACTATTACTGTGTATTAATTAATAACTACACTCTTCATAGATGCTGATACATACCTCATATGCAATAAACACAAACATATTACTAAAGCCTTAGACATTAATTCATTGTATTACTTCAACTGGTACTTCTACTGGTTGGTGCCTAGCCTAGCAACTATGGGCCTTAGGCGGTTTGCAACATGGACAACTGCTGCACCAGACGCGAGCCTGACACACTGACAAACAACCATTTACATTTGTTCACTGGGGACAACTTAGAGTCACAAACAAACAAGAGGAACAGAAACTGATTTAAAATAACTCCACACTGCCAGGACAGAGAAGTGGACAGTGGTTTATCCAAAAAAAGTAGGGAAAACAGCTATATTTGTCAGGATGTGCTGTTTATTCTTGGGATTGTGCACATACTGGATGTAACTCCAGTTCTATGAGCAGTGCCGGTCCTGAACTTTTGGGGACCCTAAGCAGGATAGGTTTGGGGGCCAGGCCTCTCAGTCATATTTGAAATTTTATTATATAACACTTTAATTTCTTTGAACCACTGACTGACTTTTTATCAATGGGGATGAATGCTTTGAGACATTTTTTAAATTTGCAAACTTAGCAAGGGGGGCCCAGGTAAACAGGAGGTAAAACACATTAAAATATAAAGATTGCATTGGCCCCCACTTTCAGCTAGACCCTCTAAAAAATTACTGGCAATAGCAAGCAGAACATTATAACTAGAATATTAATCAAATACAGTTAACAATTTAATCAAATCAGCAAATAACAGATAAACCTGGGGGCCCTCTAATGTCTGTGGGGCCCTATGCAGCTGCTGGGTTTGCCTGTAGTGCTGTGATGCAAATGTTTTATTTGCTGTTTGAAGATAATCATCATCAAATAAAACAGAAATAGAAATAGAAAGCTTATCATTGTCCCAAACAATTGCGTTAGTTGAAGCAGTTTACCCAGAGCACAGCAACTATTTATATAGAACATAATGAAAACACAAACTTAAATGTAACTGCAACTACATGCCAAAAACCCCTAAGGACAGAGCCGCCATTTTGTTCTGGAATAAGTGTATGATTCATAAAAACAGTATGCTGAGCACATATGAACTGCTATAACTACACATCTTGCTCTGTTTGCCCTGACATAAAAAGCTTTTATTTCCAGCATATATGTAGATGTCTGGAAAACCCTCATACTCATGCATTATACACAATGTGGCTATTTTCTTAAAACCCACCAATTACCCCACAGCACTGACAGGACAAGAAACTCATTTATTATCTATACCCAGCTCGGTGCGTCAAGAGGAGCCGGCTGACCCATCACAGCGTCCCGTGGTGATTGTACAAGTCGGCTGCAAACGCTTTCACTCACACTGCATCAAAATTATACAACTGGAGACAGGGAATCATTACCTGCATGTGTTTATCTGATTTTGTTGGTTGTTTGTGACCTCTGAACTGTGATGCTATTAGTATGTGTGTGTTTTCTTATTTCTGCAAAAGGCCATGGAATAAAAATGGTTTACCCCCAAAGACCCAAACATAGAAAAAGTCAATCAAAAAGAAAAAAAGAAAAGAAAAAAGTGACCTTTGAAATATTGTTGCATGGAGGCCTCTGATGCATAAATCATTGCGTTTTTTTTTTTTTTTCCTTGTTTTTTTTTTTTGACATTTTGGTGAGTTTTTACAGAAATATTGTAATATCACAACAATGGTAAAGGGTAGCAGAATGTCATTGATTTACTCATTATGTCCGAAGAAGTTCTAAACATGTAAATGTTGAATTTAGACGAGGAGTGCCCATAAGAACAACCACTTTACCCCACTTTTACAATACTGCATGATGTTAATTATCATTAATTATTATACATCAGGGGTCTTCAACTACATTTGTCCAAGGGCCAGATTTTTTTCTTGGTAAACACTGAGTTCCAGACACTCTCATAAAGGAAAAACATCAAGGCAACCTCAATCAATCAATGTTTTTGTGCTAGTAATATTCTGTGGGCTGGATGTGGCCCGCAGGCTGCCTGTTGACTATCCCTATCATAATTCATCATTTTATAAATTTTCACATTTTAGCTTAAATATAAGAAACTATGGTAAAATGATTTACACAAATTTATAAACAAAATAGAACTTAAATATAAGACAAATTTACCAACTCACATAGTTATAGTTCAAAAGGCAGTACTTTTCTCTAAATAAACAGAGGCAGATATTGTATGAACTTGGTGATTTAAGATTTGAGGGACTATACTGTCTCATCAGACACAAACTCTTAAATGTACTTCAGAGAGACATGAGTGAATAATCCCATCAAAAATCATATTACAATGAAAAAAATGTGTAAAACAACAGAAAGTCTTTTAGTGTCAATGTAGATTTGTACTGACACATCCTGTTCATTATTTGATGAACATATATTTACTTATTTTTCTATTTCATCTATATCTACACATTCTTCTTCATAACTATCTATGTCATCTGAGTCTATTCTATAATAACTGACTCTTAGTTTTATAGGGCAACAATGTACACATTATAGACACCAGGCTAATGTACTGACAGTTGGCATTCTGAAATAAAAAAAGACATCCTTTTTCAGTTTTTGTAATGATTACTGTTGAACTTTAAATCTGTGCAAACTTTTCAGTTAATGCACACATTAGCATCAATGACTTTGGCCACTTGAAGATTATTGCCTTCTATTGTTCACCTATTTATCTCTAATAAACTTATGCCTCATCAGCCCAATACAGCAACACCTCTCCCTCAGAGAGCAGCAGATACAGATTTGGGTAAACACTAAATGTGTACTAAAGTCAGGACTAGTGAAGTCTATTTAATAAATAAGATACAGACAGTATCAAATACTGCTACCACACATAATGAATTATATTATTTTATTATACTTTTTTAACCAAAACCTTAAAAATTAAGTAATAATACTTAACATGTTTGTAAATTGCCAAAACATTGTGTTTATGATAGTATTTTCTTCAAAAGAAGCTAGTAGGAGAAAATGTTTGTTCATTCAGTGTTGCCAGCTTAGTAATTCTGTCGCTATATTTAGCGATTTTTTCAGACCTCTCTAGTGACTGATTTTCAAAAAAGTGGCAAGCGACAAATCTAGTGACTTTTTCTGGTGTTGTTAGAGACTTTGGCGACTCATGAAAAATGTGAAACATAATCTGTGAACATAATCTGTACAGCTTACTAATCACAGAAAAAAAAAAAATATATGAGTAAACCATGGGTTGGGGCAGTGGTAGGGTGACCAGAGTTTTAGACCCAAAAACTGGGATGTATTTTTTCACAATAATCATGGTGCATTTGGTCCCTACCAAAGCTGACACCAAACCTATGCCCTTGGTCTGTAAAATCAGGATTACTAGAGGACAGACTGAAATATTTTACACTATGAAAATAAAATGAATAAAAGAAAGAACAAAAGAATACAACAGACAATAGATTGATAATGTTAAAAACAATGGTAAGAAGCTCTGGAACAGCCTAAATGAAATAATGGGTAGAAATAGAAATGCATTCCTTTGTTGAGACTGATGGAGGTTTATAACACAATCCAAACACATAACAGATTACTTTAACAATTATTATGTTAGCAAAGTAAGCAATATAAGAAAGGTCTGCATACAATTTATTTTTTCACTGCTGTGAAGTGATTACAAATGAAATCATGTCTGATAAAAAATTAAAAAAAATGTATGTTTAACTCTTCAAGAATTCTTCTTGAATCCTCCTTCAGGATCAATAAAGTATCTATCTAATCTAAATCTAATCTAATCATTGTGTGGAAAGTGCAGAGGTGATGGCCCTGGTAAAGTCACTTCCTGTACATGGTAGTTTGGGTAGTCCAAAAATGTTTTATATTTTTTCCCATATCGCCCAGTCCTAGTATACAGTCTTAGTAGTAGTAGTGGTAGTATAACAGTAGACGATGAAACAAAAGTGAAAACTAACTTCATCTTCTTACAGCTGAACAGTTCATAAGTTACAGGTGACCTTGAACACAACTTCCTATTATAACCAACAATACAAATGCACTAAAACCAACTGCTACTGCTTTTGAGTTAAAACTACCGTTGTCTGTCTTGGTCAGCGCGTCCCAGGACCTTAAGCTATTCTGGTCAACGTGGGAGAGTGGCCACTCAATTAGCAACTCAAGAAAAACCACAAAGCAACAGCCTCAGGTCCCGACGTTCTGTCTCTCCTTTCAAAGCACACAAACGCTCAAGAAATCGCACAAGATCAGATGACCTACCTGTGACCGATGTTAGCTCGACCTTGCCTTGCCCCTTATTCCTTTTCGCTAAGGTTTGATGACCCAATAAGCCCGTAAAATAGAGAGTCCGTCCCTTAAAATAGAGAGTGCCACAAGCCAACCAAAAGAGGTACAAATTCGAACAAAAGCCCCAGCTAATCCAACACACCGCGTATCCTCTTACTTCTGTGGACTGGGAATGCTTTATTTCTTTCGTCTTCTTCTTCTTTTTTTTTTTTTTTTGTTTTTTTTTTTGTGTTTCTGCAGAGAATCAATTTGTCGGTTAAGGAAGGGGTGTCGTCGCGCTTCAGGGGTGGAGTGTTTGCCCGGCGAGATCAGGTATCGGGGCTGTACGTTTTTGGAAGGAGATGCCCAGTGTGTCCGTGCAAATTAAATGGAGAGACAGAAAAATGCATTATTGATCAGGGGCGATGCCAAAGTGTCTCGCTCACAGCACGGCATCGGGTTGAGGAGCCGGGGTAATTAATCCACAGGCCAGAGGAAAGCCAGAGGAACTGACCCGCTACGCTTTTGTCTCGGCTGCCTTTGTTCTAACTTCATTCAGAGCGGGAGGGGGGGAAGAAATAGGTCGCTGGTGCCGAGGAGAAACCACTGGGGTTGCACACACACATACACAAAATGAGGTGCAGGGAGAGCTAAGAGGGAGGAAAACAGAGAGGCACCTGGAAGTTTGTTTGTTTTTTTCTCAGAGAAGCTGAACTGTGCAGGTGTATGACATGCTTCTGGTAGAAAACGTGCTGTTGTTATTATGTAAGTGAACTGTCTTAAATATAGAACAGTAAAGCAGTAGTACACATGGAAACACTTTGGAGTTGTCTATCTGCCCAGAACTGCATAAAAAACGCAACATCATGTAAATACTTTCTATACTGTGATAGGAATGTGAATGATAAACTATGTTTCCTGTCAGTAGTTCTAAGGTTTGTTGGAGAGACCGGATGTAATGTGTTAGTTAAACTGATTATTGTGTTAGGTAAAAGGTTTATTATTAATGCTAGAAATGCAGAGTCCTTGAATTAGTCTCATTGGATATTTTTTTTGGAACAGTATCATGAGGTAGAAGGAGATATGACGGTGCAGGAAAAGAAAAAAAAAAGTATTTACCAAAAGGGGTGGGCCAGGTTTACTAAAAAAGAAAATGCCTGGGAAGGAAATGTCAATTTTGTTTGTAAAATGGAGAAGTGCCATGATGAATGTTTTATGTTTGTACCATGTAATTGTCTAAATGTCTTTATTACTATTTGTCTTCTTATTGGTATTATGTTTTGATTGAAATTGTTGTTTGTTTAAAAAAAATATAATAATAATTTAAAAAATGACCTACTTATGGTCTTAGATTACAATAACAGCAAGTCAGCAGGACAGTGGCTGCTCATTCCCTTACTGATATGTATCTCATGTTTATATTCTCATATTTACTTTGGTGTCATGCTTGTATTATACTTTACTATGTAAAAGCCCCTCATATGTCAATTATTTTATATTATTTTCTCTATCTGATAATAAACGATGTTTACTGCCACTTTGTCATGTCAAAAACCTCAATAACAACTTTACGAATTATAAAAACAAAAAGAAATTACCTATTTTAAATCACATCTGCACATTCACCACCAGGTGTCACTAAAAATATCATTCATTCATCTTCTCCTGCTTATTCCTGTTAGAGGTTGTAAGCGGCTGGGGATTATCCTACCTACTACAGGCCTGAGGAAGGGTCAACCCACATTCACTGACAGACAAACACTCACTCTCACATTCATCTGTAATAAGATATCACACCATACCAACTTTATTTAAAAACTATTACAGTCGGCCAAAGTGCTGTACACAGGCAATAAAAAAAATAAGACCAAATACACACATTAAAAACAATAAAAACACAAGAAAACACATATTATAATAAAATAAAATACAATAATCCTTTAAAACTTGAGTAAAGATCTGGATGGGGCACTACATCCCGCCTTAGGAGTGGCAGTTGGTAGAGCTGTTCGCCCACTAAGCAGAGGGTTGGCGGTTTGATACCTGCTACCTGCAATACATATTACCGTTGTGTCTTTGTGCAAGACACCCACCTTGCCTGTTTGAATGTGTTAGTGTGATTGTGAGTTTAATCTCAATGAGGGCATTACCTGATTAAATAAAGGACCACCAAGTGTGACTGAGGGGTGAATGAAAACTGACTAATGTAAAGAAATTTGAGAAACTTTAAAAGCTTGTTAAGCGCAATATAATTCTAATCCATTATTATTGTTATTATAGATGAGAACTAATCATGTGTTACGCCAAACAAGAGTGTGTTTACTCAGTGCGGAAATAAATCTAGAAGCCAGAAACTTTTTTTGGCATTTTGTGTCAAAAACACAGCTGCTGTAACTTTCACTATCTATATCTTATTATAGTATTAAAATGCCTACCATAAGAGATACAACAAACAAATAAATTTTCTGCCCTGACTTTTGCTTAATCAAAAAAACAAACAAAAAAACATTATTCATCTTGAAAAGTTACTCACAATTTGTAAGCGAGTTCATATTAGGTTACTTTGCTACATGTTTTAGGGCCATAAAAATCATTTTGAACCCTGAAATTCAAGCTCTCCATTTTAACAATTTTTTTTTCAACAACCAATATGTCTTACAGAACAATATGTGCTGCCTTTTGAGCTTCAATATAATGTGATCCATTCATTCTTTTTCAGTCATGAGTCATTTTTTTACAATAATAACTCTATAAAGGCATCACAGGCAGGATATTACAGAGTATTGTATCCCAAACCATGAAGAACACACAGAAAAACATGATAATAAAAAATGACGATACAAAATGTAACTGCTGAACTGTGTGAAAAAATTCAAATAATGTAAAAAAAAAAAGGCTAATAAATAGTTTTTGGAATTATTAAAATCACAAAGTGTGGAAATGAAATGCTCATTCGGGCTTATAAGACAAGTTAATATAAGAATATAATTTTGCATGGCTAATTTGCATCAAACTACAATGGCCACAGCATATTACACATTGTATTTGGTCTTTTTTGATTCAGATAGTTCCTTTGATCCAGAGCGAGAGCCACCCCCAACTAACGGCCTCAGATTGAAACTCTGTTTATTTCACAGCAGTAAAGTCAAAATGAACTAAGCACTCTCACGGCCTATCTGCTGTCACACTGTGTACTTTTCTTCAGGCTACAGCTCCTCTCATTTAGAAGTCCAACTCCAAGACTATGGCTGTCTTACGTCCCGCTGTCTGGAGAGGACAGGCTGGAAATTTGGTGTGTTTTTAATGTTTGTTTTTTTTTTTTCCTCCACAGATCTCCACAGTGAATTATTTTCATGAGTACTTTGGCCTTTTCTACTACTTGTCGCAGTTTGGACAACCCTGCCATACATTTTTTAACAACGGATTAACAATATATAGATTTTGTATGTATTTTATGTTTTTATTCTCATATGGGGAATCAGGGGAGTCAGAGGAATCGACATTCGGGGGCAACCAGGACATTTGCCCTGGGCCTTTGGGTCAGGGGGGACCCAAAATTAGCCCTGCTATAGTTCAATTATATAAAGAGGGGCCTCCACTTTACAAGTGTGTTGGCGGCTCTGTGGGAAATATTTGGATTATACCCTGGATAACAGACAGTTAGTCACAGGGTTAACACTTAGAGACATCCATCGACAAAACATGCTGGGGAAGGTGGGATGGGGGGGGGGTTACCAATTGATCTATACATGCATGTAATGTATAGATCAATAGATGCATGTATAGATGCACGCATGTTACTAGAAGACAAGCCATGGTATGTACACATTATATTATACATTGTACCTAATGAAGAGGGTTGTGTCAAAAACCTATGCTATGACCCATTCATTTAGTTCATTAAACTTTGCTATGTTTGGAGTAAATATTCAATTGCCAAAAAAAAAAAAAAAAAAAAAAAAAAAAGGAGTTCCTCAGGGCTCTATTCTAGCTCCCTTTCTGGTTTATAGAGAATGTTACTCTTTTTCCTCAAAAATCTGGTAAAAAATAGAAATAACCAGATTATGTAACCTTGGATTAGTCTATAAATGTGTGACCATTGGGTCTCCAGCTTATCAATAAGTACCACCTCACAAAGTAATTGGCTTTCAAAGTACCATCGTAATGGACTAACTTCTAGTCTAAATTTGGACTTACCTAGATAGGAATAAGACAGGGATTGACAGAAAAAAAAAATGCATTAATAAATAAGAACAAAACAGTGCCTATATCAGGGCTAAACAAGGTCTAAACCAAGAGAGAATCAGTTTCTAGATTAAACTAAATCTAATTAATCTTTCTAACTAAGTCTACCAAACAACAAACTTACTTTTTAATCTTCTTTCTACAAAATCTAAATTCCCATATGTGGAAACAAACCAGGATCTTCTAGTTCAAGAGTAAAATCTCTATCAATTAAGCCATATAGCACTTAATTAACTAATTCACTGCAACTAATCATTCATTCCTTGGCTGACTTCCTGTTGCTGCAGTTAGTGTCTTGGGTACTATCTCCCAATGGCACAGAATTGTTAAAAAAAAAAAATAATAATAATAATAAATAATAAATAATAATAATAATAATAATAATAATAATCCTTCTTGAAAATGAAATAACCACAGCCCAATAGGACTTCTGAAATATTCACATCCCAGTTGAGTAACCTGCATTGCCAAAGTCCCCAGGTCCTATGTTGCACACATGCTTTTCTGAACCTCCTTGTAGCGTGTCTGCTCAAGTCTCTGGTGTCTTGACATTCAAGGTACGGCAAGCCCTCTGAGACAAAATTACTGAAGCAATAACGAGAAGAGGGGAGTGAGCGCCCATGTTGTGTGAAGTCTCCACACACTGTACCTTAAACAGGAGCTGAACCGTCACTGCACAGTAACTCTGAGCACAAAGCACGGGTGTGGGAGTCGTAAAGCCAACAGACTGTGTCATTTCTTTATACTCCATAAGCATAAGTCCTACCACAGCAGTAAAATATGTGGAAAAAACATGCCAAAGTAGTCTCTGAGCATTTTTATGTTTACGTACAGTCTTCCTTCAGCTTAGGCTTGAAGGCATGGGTCGTTATGAGCCAATGAAAAGTGAGAATGCATGGAGCTTTGATGAATGTCTTGTCCATTTCTTGTGGTACATGTTTATAGCTGCACAACAGAATAGCTTTTTATCAAATTTGGCAACTTAAGAGTCTTCATTATGTGGCTTTTCCCTACTGGGGTTGTTAATCATCTGCCTTTTGTGCATGTTGATTTGGAAAGTTTTATGCCAGATACCCCTCTTGAGGTGGTGCAGAGTGGAAAACAGTCTCACTGGGTGTCCTCTCTGTTACTGTGAGTTCTCTCCAGATATTCCAGCTTTCTCCTGTCGTCCAAAGACATGCATATTGTATGCAAGGTGAATTGGTGATTCTGCAACTCTTTAATTGGTTACTGTCCAGGTTGTACCCCGCCTAAAACCCACTGTTACCCGTGCCCCCTAATGAGAATAACAGGAAGAATTAATGAGGGTGGGTTATTTGATCTTGGGACTGGCACAAAAGACTAGCATGTGACTCATTGTGGTTGGATTTTAATGTGGCCCTACAATGAAAGAATAGGAATTTTCTTTATTTGGCTAATTTGGCTATATGATCATAGGGTTTTACCCTTTACCCACTTTATTGGAACTAGAAAATTCTAACTATATTGTGGTTGTTAGTTCAAAGATTTTCGCTTTAAGTTTGTCCATCTTACATAAGGCATCTCTTGTTGGTTACTAACATCTCTCTTGTCTAATCTAAGAGTACTGCTTAGATTTAGAGAGTAGTTGTGTCAGCTAAAATTCTTACAGAAAATGTAGGCCTATTGAATGCAAACAAGAATGCTTTGCAATTGGTTCAGGTCAAACAGCAACAATGATGCAGATGTATATAGATTAGGGTATGAGCAAACTTATGTATAAAGTCTAATAACATGTATATAGGGTAAAATAGATGATTAATAGCATTTGCTGTCATTTATACCTAAATTAACAGGTACTGCACAGCTGTAATTCATATGAGCAAGGTGTGTGAAGGACACAGTATGAACTGGGGAGAGGGGGATTTGAGCGGCCAACCTTCCAGTTACAGGACAACCACTCTACCTCCTGACCCACTGTCACCCCGACTATTATATCACAAAATAGATTTATTAACCTTTATTTAACCAGATTGGGAACCAATTCTCATTACCAACAACAACCTGGCTGGACAAGAGGGAGCAGCATGAGACCGAACACACCAGAGCAATAATCACAATACAAAAAAAAAAAAAAAAAAAAAAAACGTACTCAGGACTGTTAAAACATGAAGACCATTATCATACAATATTTACAATACATAAATCAGGAGATCTCATGAACATATCAGAAGCAGGAGCACTGATCAGGAAGTATGAGTACTTCAAAGTTGATAAGAGGATCAAGGTACGGCGCTTTTTGGCAAAATTAAAAAGCTGCTATAATCACATTACTCTATATTTGTGACAATATTTACACTGCATTTATCAAATGTGTTACACCAAAACTATCAGAGGTAAATGGGTAAAACCTTGCGAACCTCTACTATAGCAAGCACTCGTCAAAGTGAGAGGACATACAAGATGCACTGTCTTGACAACTAATAAGACCAACCATAGACTTTCACTTGCTGTAATTGTTGATTGTTTAGAGAGGGCCTTTAGAGGCAGAGTTTGCAAAAAGCTGGTAGAATAACTAGGAATAACCTACAGTGAGTCAAAAATTTCAGGTGTTTTCCCATTGCCTGTCTTCACCAACCAAATTGTCAGCCATTTCCAGTTCAGGAAACACAATCTGCCTTTGTGCCATCATTCGGGGAGTCAATTATAACAAGTATGCCAGCTGCCAAAGTTGGTCATTGAAATCCGGCCTTCTACCACACGTGCTGAGTGCGAAAATCTCAAAATACATCAGACCATGTCACTGGGGGACCAGATGCTGCCGTTAAAAGAAGAAAAGTGCGAATAGAAGGTTTAACACTTCTCCTCAGCATCTGCCTCGATAATGACCTCACTTATGGAAAAGGAAGAAGACATAATTATTCATTTCTTATCTGAAAAACAATCAACTTAGAGAAGCTATTTCGGAATATCACTGTAATTTTCCATTTCCCAAACCAAATGAGCAAGTAAACATCAAACAAGTAAAAGCTCAGTGAATTTCCATAGCGCTGATTAGCAATATTGATGGATGTCTATCATAGAACTTCCAATGCGTATGATTGAGTGGCTTCCAGTTACAGTAATGGAACATGAAAAGAATGGTTGGATGAATATATTTGCAAGTCATTAACGACTCTGGAGATTCAAATATGGCCGATGTGGATAGATGGATTGATACAAGTAACAGACTTGATAGACCCAGGAGAATTTCCATTAGCTCACATCTTTATATCCAGTCTTCATTATAATATCTAAGAGGCTTTGTCTTTCTGGGCAGGATTGCTAAATTTCTTGGTATATTTCCATTAAAAGACAACAAGTGCATCAACATAGCTTTCATATATTGTTCAAGGGGCCTTCTGAGATCCAGATGGCAAGCAGATATCAAAGTTGTGCTTTTAATTTATATCAGATGAGTATCAGATGTGTAGAAACATATGGTATATTTAAAAGTATGGAAACTAGGCAAGGCCACTAACCCAAAGGTTGGTAGTTTGATCCCCACTGCCGTTGTGTTCAGATTTTCCTACGGACACAATAAAGTTTACCTTAACAAGAATAAAATAGCAAATTTGCAGGTAAAACACACAGATTTATGAAAAAAATAAAAAAATAAATAAATATATGGCACAGCACAGCATGAGTATCATCTGATACACAGCCATTACATAAGTGCAAAACCATAACAAACGAACTTGCACAAGTTGTATACGTTTTGCGAGTGTTAGGTTTACTTTCTTCTGGCTAATCTATGACTTGTATTTTGGAAATTTTTGTGTTGTTTTTTTCTCATAAATTTTCTACTTTTTTCTCGTAAATTTGCGTGTTTTATCAGGCAAATTTCCTATTCTTGAAAATTTCTCTTTTTTCTCATAGATTTGTGACTTTAAACTTCAAAATATACTACTAATAATAATAATACTATATAATTTTTTTCTTCATCTCTATTCCTGAAAAACAGCTTAATTTTTCTCGTAAATGTGCGTGTTTTACCAAACAAATTTCCTATTTTTCTCTTGTACACTCTGCCCTCAACATCACCTGACTTTTCCCCAACACCACTTCTCCATCCATCTTTCTTCTTGTCATCCAATTAAAGCTTTTTGGCCATGATGAAACGAACCAATTAAGCTCCTGCACTTGTGCTGGTCGTCTCCTTTAATGGCCGCCCCTCACTCACACAAGAACACACCACATCCGCCTCATTATCATGCAGCTATCAGCCGTCCCTCTCACAACCAACACGCTCGCAAACAGGCCGTTGATCCGTGAGCTTTCCGTGAATCACCACAAAATGACACTCGAGGAACTGGAGCACGACAGGAAACGATCCGTCCAATTCCGCTCGCCGTCCGAGTTAGCAGCGGTTTAAATTTAGCCCGGGTGGGTTGAAGAGCATAAAAGCATGCACTTGATCCCGCGGGAAGTGACAGAACGATGGGAAATGCAGATCAGTAATGTTTGTTCTAGCCCATTGTGAGTTTAAGAGATCCGTTTTGGCACATGCACTCGAGTGCTATCTTTCATAAGACACGGTCTGTTAGCATATATACGGATAGCTGATATGCATTTCATAACATATACTGAAGTGCAAGCCTGTTAAGCACAGATTGTTTATCATTAGTGTTGATACAAAAGCCTGGAGGTGTTCAGCTTCAACAAACTACATAGAAGAATGAGATCACTTTATTTTCCAGCTTTCGGAACTTTTCCTAACCAAATTTTAGGGCCTCTATTACTATTACTATTCAATCAATCAATCTTTATTTCTATAGCACCTTAGAACAAGGTGTAAGGTAGTGCACAACATTAAAAACAAGATAATAATCAATAAACATAATTGCAAATAGGTCAACAAAGCAGATTCCAACATTAAAATAAAGAAAAGTGTCACAAATCCATGAAATGCCAATAGCCATTCTGAATAAGAGGGTCTTAAGCTGGGTTTGAACAGATGCTATTACGGATATTACTATTATGATGGTGAGCCAGTACATTTGAATAAGGTTAAAATTTTTAGATATCAATGTGAAACAGTAGATTACTGGTCTCAACATGAGAAAAAAAAAAATGCAACTTTTGTTTTGTTTTGCTTAAACAAATTTGCCATTATCTATCTAGGCATAATTTTACATACATGAAAAAAGAAATTAAAAATCTGAATAATGGATAGAGCCAAGTTTAAAATCCTGTTCTTGATCTATTTTATTAACATATGTATTAGATGCATGTTTTTGTTTGTTTTTTACACAGGGAATTATGGATATTTTTTTGTCGTTCACTAATGAAAAGCCTAAAAAAAAAAAAAAAAAACCCATAAAAAACTGCTATGTTTTAAGAATGACATGCCAACGATACAGTTCAAAATATAGTTAAATGAAGTATAAGACTTGACAAATGTGGTGATGCAGAAGTGATGATTTCAAACTTCGATGTTGTGGAGATTAAGTCATTATGTGATTAAAAGAGAACATGTCCCATAAATACTTTGCCAGTGCTATACAGAAACAGGTGAAGAGACAAGCAGAGGGCATCAGAAACAGAAAAAAGCTGTTTACTTCCTTAAACTTTTTGCATGATGCCATTATACTACAAAATAAAAAACAGCAGTGAGGAAGCTGCACACTGTTTTTTGGACATATGAAAGAAAGCAGACTGGATGTAGAGGGCTTGTTTATTGGTCAGTGTTTCCTGGAGTGGTAGGGGGGTGGGGTTACTAAAGAACAAGCTATTTGGAGCTCACAGAAACTCAACCCCAGAGAATACAGGATAGGCGTAATGATATTTTTGATGAAAAAAAAAAAACATTATAATGTGGTAGAAAGCTGAAAATGGTTGATTTTACATAATATAGCCTCTTTAATAAACTGCTTATAAATGAATTACCAATGACTACATCATTCTTAGATAAACAAACTGGGATCAATTCTAGCTCTAACCAGTCTGCCACTGTGCACACATGGACCATTGAATTAATTACCTTTTTGAAGTCCAAAAAAATCCCTGTTTTCCACTCAAGCCAGCATTTCATTACCTGGCTAAAAATACCTCCACATCTTTATCCCTGACTCCTCCAAGCAGCGCTCCTGTCTGGCAGCGCACAGGCCACACGCCGCTCCTGGGACTCCTCTCTGACGCCTTTTGCACATTGGCCTTACATAATAAATGCTCACACGGCTGCCGCTGCTGCCTGCCGTTTCATTTTCCCGCCAGATGGGAAGTCGGAGGCAGTGCCATTTACGCCGGCTCTGCGCTGACGTGCTCATCAATCCACCGGGCCCGCTTCAATGTTAATGGACAAAAGTATCACTTAATTTGTCTCTGATGAGAACGCACTTAAAACGCTGACATTGGGAAAGTGTTCTCATTATATCAAACACGAGCCGCCGGCGTGTGCCATACCGCCATCGCTGACAGTCGTAATGGAATTTTTTGCTCGTCTTTCTTGCAGAATATTACGTCCGAGATGCATCATGTTTGATAGGTCTGAGTTTAGAATTTGTATCAGCTCACTATTAGTTGTGGATGTGTATTGTAAGTGCATATGTATAAACTACTGCAAATAGAAAGAATGGAGTGAATACAAAGCTGGCTGGCTGTGTGCATATGGGAAGGTTTCCAGTGCATTTTGGGAGATGAAAGGAACACAACAGATGGAATGGCAAAAGCCTGTTGTTTTACAGCACTACATAGAGCCTGCATATGTTTAGAATGGAGCTTGTTTAGAATGCACTGGTCGATAAATGTAATATTTAGTCTGCTATAAAAATATGTTAGATTTTGTGTAGTGTCCTAAGTTGATGCACTGGATTTGTTATTAGAACATATTGGGTATGTTCTTAGGACTTGGCAAAACATAACCATAGACTTGTATTTTTTGTTACACTATCACTAATGCCAAAAGTATTTTACCTGAAAAAAAAAAAAAAAGTGCAACAACAGATTGAAAATTGAAGTACTCAACTGATTTTCTAAAGCAAATATAGAATGCCATATAAAACAAAAGAAGGCAACATGGGAGGACCTTATACAAATGCTTAAAAATTTGGGAGCTGTAAACAAAACGGTCAGAAAAAAAGAATAATAATGGAGCTGGTAACTAGTTCTTTGGCCCACCCATTCCTGAAACATGTGTGCCTTGTCTGGTGGGCCTGAAAGTTGTAAGTGTTTTTGTACTAAAGCTACCAACTATGGGATGAATTCACCCAGAAAATGTTATCCTCTTTTACTAATGCTGGGGAATATTCTAGGGTCCAAGCTGAACGTCCCAATTTTGTGCCATGTGTGGTTACAACAAAATGGGTTATTTATGTAGTTTCCAACCCCACTTCTCACCAAAAAACAACAGCATCATAGCTACATTTCTGCTCTTTTTTAATTTATTTTTTATCTTAAAATGTAAAACTGGAATATGCTACCTTGGAATACTATTATGTAACATCAGTCTGACATTTGGAGCTTACCTTAAGTGTGGCATTAGCCCCATGCAGCTCCATGGGTACTTCACATGTTCATTTTATATGTCTAAGTGGATTTCAGGTGCTCCATTCAAGAGCTGAACTCTTGAATATATATGACTATATATATATATATATATATATATATATATATATATATATGACTATATATATATATATATATATATATATATATATATATATATATATATATATATATATGACTATATATATATATATATATATATACATATACATATATATAATATATATAATTATATATATATATATATATATATATATATATATATATATATATATATATATATATATTTTTTTTTTTTTTTTTTTTTTTTTTTTTTAATCAAAATTGCTATTTTAATTGATGCTATTAGCAAATGGCAAAGACTTTATAACCACAACTATGTGTGCTTTTTGGTAACAGACAGTAATGCTTACCAATCAGAAGCATTGTAAAGTATCTTTTGGAGATACAAAAAATTTATTACAAATTTGTGTGCAGCATAAATGCATTCAAAAAGGAATGTGTGCAAATAAGCTGTGTTGATTTTTAGATTTAGATTTGACAAAAGATTTTTGCACACTTCTATAAAGACACAATGCACGGATGTTTTATACATAATAGACAACATGAGCAATAACGCTTGGGACAAACTTTTATTCTGAACTGGTTCTGCTCCTACTTGAGTGATAGAACATTTAGTCTTCAATAACATTATGTCTGACGTCTGCCCTTTGTTTTGTGGTGTCCCTCAGGGCTTAGTCCTAGGTCCGCTGTTATTGCTAATGTACATCAGCCCTCTTGGTTGTATCCTAAGTGGTTTTAAAAAATGTGTCATATCATTTGTATGTGGATGACATTCAGTTGTAATTTTCATTCAAAGACACAGAGTTTGACAGATTAAAAGTGCTGAGGAAGTGCCTTTCCTGTATTAAACAGTGGGTAGCCCAAAACTGTCTACTTAAACTCTTATTACATCCAGATGAGAAAATTCCAGTGATAAACCAACACCTTGGTTCTCTGGGCTCCTCCGTCCAGACAAGCTTTAGAAATCTTGGTGTTTTGTTTGACAAATCCATGTCTCTGGATGGAGACAAGTGCAAAAAAAAACTGCTTTTATCATCTACAAAATATTTCAAAGCTAAGAGCATTGTTGTCAAATCCAGATTTGGAGATAATTATCCATGCTTTTATTTCTTCTTGTTTAAATATTGCAAATCACTTTTACTTGTTTTAACCAATCTGCTCTCAAACGTCTTCAAATGGTACAGAATGCTGCAGCAAGGCTTTTAACAGGATCAAACAGAAGGGCTCACTTCATACTGATTTTATCCTCTTTACACTGGCTTCCCGTCAAATTTAGAATAGATTTTAAAATATTTAACCTTCTGAGCATTGGATGGAAAGGCTCCTCAGTACATCACAAACCTTTTATCTCCTTATATTTCTGGTCGCAGTCTTCGATCCTCCGGCCAGATCCTCCTTAAGGTCCCCACAACTCGTTTTAAAACTCGAGGAGACCTGTATTTTCAGGCAGTGGTGCCTAGATTGTGAAATGCTCTGCCCCTGTCCCTCTGTGTGGCCGACTCTGCTGATTCCTTTAAAAAGCAGCTAAAGACTCTTATTTAGAGAAGCTTTTAGTTGACTAGGTTTATGTTTTACTATTGTTTTATATTTGTAGTTTTAAATGTCTCCTATTTCATATTGCTGCACTTTGTGATCCTTATCTGTGAAAGGTGCTATATAAATAAAGTTTACTTACTTTTTACTGCATTAATCTCTCATTTATTGTCTCATTTTGCAAGTTACTAAACTTTATAGGCGCATTCACCATATTGTGGTTTATTTTCCTCTTTTTGTCATTACACTGGTGTGGATACAAATATCTCACATCTCATAAAACTTGCTACAGCTGTAGTTTAGACCTCTCCAGACATGTTTTAAAAGGCATGTGATTCTTTGTAATAGTTTTAACCGTTGATATTTTAGAGTTTGCATACTGAATCTTGACCAATCTTGAAAAAAATAGCACTACTCTATTCCTTTCTTGAAAAGTAAAGTATAAGCTAATCCTCTGTATTCCAACACCAGTGAGCAACTTACAGGATCAAGAGTCAGCTCTGGGCCCACTGCTCCTAACAGGTTTAACCCAGTGACACTCAATGATGGATGGGTTATATCCTGAGAATGAATGAATTCCCCCACAAGGACAATACAGTGTATCTTAAGACAACATGGACGCCATGGATGATTACACTTTGGGGCTTATATATTAATAAGAGGAATGTAACAGTATTGGCGATATTGTGATAGCACAAGTCTCTAGATATCATCATGGTCTCGTTATGGTATCAAACAGTAGTCTCCCCGAGCGAAAATACATAGTTTTGTTGCAGCGGCATGATAAAAAGCAGAGAGAACTACATAGACTATGACCTGGACTCGCGCTGAAAACTATAAACTAAGTCTAGTGTCCAGCAGAGGAATGGTGTGAGCAGGAGTTTGTGGATAGAAGCAAACAGTAAACACTTGCCCCTGTGCTGACCCCTGATCAGTGATGTCTGCGAGACATGCTCTTGGTTTTCAAGAGCCTCGTGCTCATTGATGTATAAGAAGGGGAAGTTCCTTATACGGTCATTGCTCATGGCACCTGTTTGAGCTGCAGTTTAAAGCTTTTTGTTGTCAGACAAAACTAATGTGATCCAGATGAAAACTTAAGTTATCTGTCACACTTTAGAGCGATTAAACATGAAATATGACAATCATTATTGCACCAAGGGCTTGGCAGAGCATTTTTATATAATATATGTTATCGTGAGCATTTCCACAATATTGCAATAAATATCATATCGTGAGGTTAATATCGTGATAATATTGTACCGTGAGATTTGGATATCGTTACATCTCTAATTAATAACATGAAATAAAAAATAAAAAAATTGAGTGTGAGATGAACTTACCTTCATAAGAGGTCCTGAAACTGTCAAATGATATCCAATGTTGGAAAAAAGATGTGTGGAACGTTCACTTCCTATCTCCAAGAAAATCTGGAATGACATGAAAAATATGGGCAATGTGTCAATATGATAGATATCTTAAATATTTTCAACATGATTTGTAACTGTGTAGACATTAAATATTTACAGCTGTGGAAAAAAATAAGTAATACCACTGCAATTGATTCTTAAATCAGCCTCTCTCTGAGTCAGCCAGAACACCCTTCCAGGCCAGCGTCTGTTAAACATTTGCACATCTCTCTCTGCTTTATGAGCTCACGGACCATCACCATCACGCAAAACTGACAGAGTGACATAAAAAAATTAAAAATAAATAAAAATGCCGCAGAGCAACAAGCTGTGGTTACCTTCAGGTCATAAAAAGGCAACTTTTTTTTTTCTTTTACATTTTCTAAAATTTATTTTTTATTCTTATTGTTTTTGTTTGTTTAGTATTATATAATTAAATGTGTTCCTAGTTCTATTTTTTCTCTTAAAAAAACTGGTGGAGAGCAACAATCTGTGATAAAAAAAAAAAAAAATTATTAGAAGAAATATTGTCCGCAGGTCACAAAAAGACAATATTTATTTTCTTATTTAATTTATTATTTTATTTATTTATTTTTTGTAATTCTTTTTGTTTAGTGTCAGATAAAAATAATAAAATTGGTTCCTATTTTTTTTTTTCTCTCTCAAAAAAAACCAAACAAACTGTTGGAGAGCAACAAACTACAAACAATGATAACTATTTTCATTTTTATTTTTTGATTTGGAGAAATATTGTCAGCAGGTCAAAAAACAGCTTTTTTTCTTTCATTTTTTTAAGAATTTATTTTTTAATTTTATTGTTTTTCATTTAGTGTTAGATAATTAAATTGATTCCTTTTTTTTTTCTCAAAAAACAAAACTAAAAAACACATCATAATAAATTAATCACAAAAATAAATAAAAAATAATAATTAAAAAAGCAGATTGGTCAGTTATTTTGTTTTTATGTACAATTACTCCTCTTGGCATCATCAAATAATAAAAATAAAACAAATAAAAAGCAGTAGAGTGGTCAAATTTTTTGGGTCCTATGTCTGCACCCCTTTCCAAATCAACACCATTCCTTCACATATAGTTTTCCTTTCTTTATTGATGCCTATGCTTGAACAGGAATGCTCTGTGCCAATCTCACTGCCACTTCTTTGCCTCCTAAGCCGTGCCTGATAACCTTAGTGGAAAAGTAATCAAGGAATACATCAACACAAGCTGCGCCTTGTCAAATATCTTATTACAGTGTCGGGCAGGTGAGGCATTCGTCAAAAAAAAAAAAGAAGTCATTTCTGAACCCCTAACCTCAATAAGAATAGCGTAGCACCGAGCCGTGGGAAAGCTGTTGCATAATGGTCCTGCTCCATTCGTGACACATGCATACATATAGGGATGAATAGGATATTTGGTATTCATATGTGCAGTGTGACCTTGACAGGCTTGGCTTCAGGCGCCTGTTGTAAAATCTGTATGGCATTTTAGTCCAGGCTTTGACTTTTCACATTAAAAGTCCATGTATTTACATTAGAACATGGAGAGATCCAGCATATACACACAGCCAGAGCAATAGTTAAGTAATCAAAATATGCATACAGGACATATTATATACACAGTATAATGTATTCTTCAATTTTAGTTCAACGTGTATATCTAATAGAAATACAGAGATCCTTTATAAAGCAATGGACATTTTTGAAATTGTGGTGAGTGGCTGTAATAAGTGGAAATCGCTTTACATGTTGAAAGTTTATAATTGAGACTATACAACAGGGGTCACCCCTATGTTCCACATTTTTAAATTAGGACCCATGTTCCCACAGCCCAATGTTCCAACAATGCTAAAGAAAAAATGTTTTCAAAATTAGGCCCTATGTTCCCACAGCCCAGTGTTCCCACATGGCTAAGATTTAAATTTTATTTATTTATTAATTTTCAAAATTAGGCCCTATGTTCCCACAGCCCAGTGTTCCCACATGACTAAGATTTAAATTTTATTTATTTATTAATTTTCAAAATTAGGCCCTATGTTCCCACAGCCCCATGTTCCCACAATTTACAATTAAGCTCTATGATCCCACAGCCCTATGCTGCTCCAACATTTCTAAGATTTTTATTTATTTTTAATTAGGCCCTATGTTCCCACACAGAGAGGAACTAACTTGCGTGTGATACAAGTGTTTAGGTTGCCAAAGTCACCTCGCCACCTTACTACAGTCAAAGTCCAAATAAAAGTAGCACAAGACCTGCCAGCTGACCAATCCCAGTGGCAGCTCCCTGTTTTGAAACAATAGAGGAGCGATAGCAGAAGAATACATTATCAAGTGCCGATTGCTTCCACATCTAATACCTTTTGATCGTACAAGAGCAACGGCACGAACCACTGCCATTCTGCCATCACACATGAGCCTCACAGTCTCATCCAGTTACTACTCATCATCAAATATTCATTCATATCTGTGCGGAGAAAAGCCAGCTGTTGTGCCGTCCTATTTAACGGCACGTCTCATTTCCTTTAAAAATCTTGAAGCCAGAACTTGCCTCCCCAAGGGGTCTTGGCTAACTTCCCGAGCGCATTGGCATGACAGATAATTGAATAAGTTGTATGCGTGGGATAATTTTGATTAATCGCACAGGAAGGGGAGGTAGGGTAGCGGGTTTGTAGGTGCAGGAGGGCGGGCACTTAGCAGAACGGCTTTCTAATTGAAATGTCACAGCTTTGATCCGGAATATAGCCATCTTTTCAAAAATGTCCTTGAGCCAAACACTAAATCACCAGCAGCTGCAGGTGCATTACTTCAGAGAGACAGAGCGCATACATTTATGTCGCAGAAGAAATTGGCATGTTACTGAAGAGTGCTCGAGCTGCTTTTGGAATATAGCTCTTCTTTTGGGAGGCAAGTATGGAGACTTTGATGGATTTGGATTGAATTTATTTTTGGACACATACCACGAAATTAAGTTTTGACTTTAAACGTGGAAGTAATGTAAAACGTTACGTAGTTAATGTTAAGTGACAAAAGTGCCCTTGTAAAAAATTGTATATATATATATATATATATATATATATATATATATATATATACACACACACACATATATATATACACACACATACACATATATATACACACATATACATATATACACACACATATACATATATACACACACACACATATATATATATATATATATAATTCTAATATATATATATATATATATATATATATTAGAATTATATTAATTAGAAATGAAGACCAGGCAACCCCGACACCAGTTACACAGGCTGAGTGAAGTACCTTCAGAAAGTCTCCTGGAAGATGTGAATGCAGCTTTGGGAACAATACCTACGATGACCATCACTGAAACCAATGAGCTGATATACACTTCAGCAGCAGTGATCCTTGAGGAGCTTGGCTATCAACCAAAGAGCAACAATAAAGATCCATATCCACCATGGAAAAGAAGGTTAGAGGCTAAAATCAAGGTAACTCGGAGAGAAGTGAGCCAACTGTCAGAGCTCCAGAAAGGTGCAATGAAACAACAAGCACCCAAGAGGTACAGCAATATTTCCATACCTGAAGCATTGGAAACTGCCAAGCGAAGACTCCAAGCCTTGGCCACCCGACTAAAGAGGTACACGAGAGAAATTGAAGCAAGGCGAATAAACCGGCTGTTCTCAACTCAACCAGCTAAAGTGTACTCTCAGTGGCAAGGTAATAACAACAGAGCAGACCCACCAAGGCTGGAGACTGAACAATACTGGAAAGGCATATGGGAGAAGGAGGCGTCACACAACAACAGTGCACAGTGGCTGGAGGATTTAAGGGCAGACCACAGCAACTTCCCTGAACAAGAACCAGTAACCATCACAGTGGCAGACATCCAACAAAGAGTCTCAGGTATGAAAAACTGGACAGCACCAGGGCCTGACATGATTCACTCCTACTGGCTGAAAAAGCTAACTTGCGCCTGGCAGCACAAATGAACCAGCTGCTAAAGGATGGGACCCACCCTGAATGGCTAACTGAAGGCCGGACAATCCTGATCCAGAAGGATCCCCTGAAGGGAACAGCCCCATCCAACTATCGACCAATAACCTGTCTCCCCACCACATGGAAGCTCATGTCAGGCATCATAGCGGCTAAGATCAGTGGGCACATGGATCAATACATGAGCACAGCACAGAAGGGCATTGGTAAAAACACCAGAGGAGCTAAACACCAGCTGCTCGTAGATAGAACAGTCGCTCAGGATTGCAAAGCCAGACACACTAATCTGTGCACCGCCTGGATTGATTACAAGAAAGCCTATGACTCAATGCCACACACATGGATCATGGAATGCTTGGAGATGTATAACATCAACAGGACTGTAAGAGCCTTCATTGCAAACTCGATGAGGCAGTGGAAGACCACCCTTGAGGCCAACTGCAAGCCAATTGCACAAGTGTCCATCAAATGTGGGATATACCAAGGAGATGCTCTGTCCCCGCTGCTGTTCTGCATAGGTCTGAACCCCCTCAGCCAGATAATCACCAAGACTGGCTATGGATACCGACTCAGGAACGGGGCCACCATCAGTCACCTCCTCTACATGGATGATATCAAGCTGTACGCCAAGAGCGACAGAGACATTGACTCACTGATCCACACAACCAGGATCTACAGCAATGACATCGGAATGTCATTTGGACTTGAGAAGTGTGGGCGGATGGTGACAAAGAGAGGAAAGGTAGTCCATACAGTAGGGGTCCCACTCCCAGACGGCAGAATAGCAGACATTGAGGACAGCTACAAGTACCTTGGAATCCAACAAGCAAATGGCAACCTGGACCAGGCCACAAGAAAAGCAGCCACAGCCAAATACCTCCAACGAGTAAGGCAAGTCCTAAGGAGTCAGCTCAATGGCAAGAACAAAGTCCGGGCAATCAACAGCTATGCCCTGCCGGTCATCAGATACCCTGCAGGAATAATAAGCTGGCCAAAGGAAGAGATTCAGACCACAGATGTGAAAACATGGAAGCTCCTGACCATGCATGGAGGGTTCCACCCCAAATCCAGCACCCTGAGACTGTACACTAAGCGCAAGGAAGGAGGCAGAGGACTGGTGAGTGTCAGAACCACTGTCCAGTCTGAAACATCCAAGATCCTTGAATACATCAGGAAGATGGCCTCAACAGATGAAGTTCTCAGTGAATGTCTCAGGCAGTGGAAAACAGAGGACGAGGTGCTGGAGGAACCATCCTGGGAGGAAAAGCCCCTACATGGGATGTATCATCGACAGATAACTGAAGTGGCTGATATCCAGAAATCCTACCAATGGCTAGAAAGGGCTGGACTGAAGGACAGCACAGAGGCACTGATCATGGCTGCACAGGAGCAGGCCTTGAGCACCAGAGCAATAGAGGCCCAGATCTACCATACAAGACAAGACCCCAGGTGCAGACTGTGCAACGAGGCCCCTGAGACAATCCAGCACATAACTGCAGGATGTAAGATGCTGGCAGGGAAAGCATACATGGAGCGTCATAACCAAGTGGCTGGTATAGTGTACAGGAACATCTGTGCAGAGTACAGTCTGGAAGTCCCGAAGTCAAGATGGGAAACACCTCCAAAGGTGATAGAGAATGACCAAGCTAAGATCCTGTGGGACTTCCAGATCCAGACAGACAAAATGGTAGTGGCGAACCAACCGGACATTGTGGTGATGGACAAACAGCAGAGGAAAGCCGTTGTGGTTGACATCGCAATACCAAGCGATTGTAACATCAGGAAAAAGGAACACGAGAAACTGGAGAAGTACCAAGGCCTCAAAGAAGAACTTGAGAAGGCCTGGAAAGTGAACGCAACAGTGGTGCCCGTGGTCATCGGAGCACTTGGGGCAGTAACCCCCAAACTGGAAGAGTGGCTACAGCAGATCCCAGGAAAAACATCAGACATCTCAGTCCAGAAGAGTGCAGTCCTAGGAACAGCAAAGATACTGCGCAGAACCCTCAAGCTCCCAGGCCTCTGGTAGAGGACCCGAGCTTGGATGGATGAAACCACCCACAGAGGGCGAGAGGACAATTTTTATTATATATATATATATATATATATATATATATATATATATATATATATATATATATATATATAGATAGATAGATAGATAGATAGATAGATAGATAGATAGATAGATAGATAGATAGATAGATAGATAGATAGATAGATAGATAGATACTTTATTCATCCCCATCAGGAGAAATTCAGGTGTCCGGTAACATGCACAAACACACATAATAAAAACCATACTCAGTGAGGCAATATTAAAAACATAATAAATAGATACAATAAAAGTTACTAGCAATAGTACTAAAGTGCACCTTCAACAAGATCTATTGTAAAGTCTTATGGCCGCCGGAATAAATGATCTTCTGAAACTTTCCGTCCTGCAGCGCAGTGAGAGGAGCCTCTCACTGCGACTGCTTCTCTGAGAGGCCAACGTCTCATGTAGAGGGTGTTTTTTATTGTGGAGGATGACCTGCAACATGTTCCTCATTCTCCTCTCCACCAACGTTCCTACGGAGTCCACCCTCCCACCCAGCACAGACACACATTTCCTGACCAATTTGTCCAACCTGTTACTGTCCCTTACCGTAATGCAGCTCCCCCAACAGACAACGCCAAAAAATACAGCACATATATATATATATATATATATATATATATATATATATATATATATATATATATATATATATATATATATATATATATATATATATATATATATATATATAAGAGGACACTTAACAGCAATAAAATGGTGACACTACAAAAAAAAAAAAAAATGTAGTGATGTAGAGCCCTATTTCTCAACATTTCTAAGATCTTTTTCAAAATGAGGCCCAGTGTTCCTACAATTTAAAATTGGGACCTATCTTCCCACAGTCCATAATTCCAACATTTCTAAGATTTGTTTCAAAATGAAGCCCTATGTTTACAGAGGCCTGTGTTCCCACAATTTAAATTAGGTCCTATGTTCCCATATTTCTAAGCTTTAGGGTTAGAGTAGGGTTAGGATTAATCATGCACCAATTACTGGAAAATAATCTTAGAAATGTGGGAATATTGAGCTGTGGGAACATAGAACCTATTTGGGAATAAAACCTTAGGCCTGTGGGAACAAAGACATGAAAATTCAGGGCCAAATGCAAACTTTGTTCACAACCAGATTGACAAACTTTAAGTTTGACATCAATAAGTCAGCTGATCTACTCACCACACACTTTAGCCATACAGACATAGTAACAGCTCTACATTTAAAAAAAAAAAAAAAAAAGCTTTCTTTATGATGTCTGCAAATCCTCCAGTGGCTCCTGTAAGTTCTCTTCATGTTAATTAGAATGTAAGAGCTTGTCAACATACGTCTCCAAGGATGCACTGGCAATTCATTTTCCATGTTAAAACAATTAAACCAGCATGTTTTACAATGTAAGTAAATGGTCTCCACATTGGTCTGTTGAAAAAAAAAAAAAAAGTGCCCACTCTATGGCTCTACAGTAGTGGTTCCCAACCGTTTTTGTGTTGTGTAACCCCCTGAGCTTTTTGTCTTACCGTGAGTACCTCCTCATTTGTTTACGCGTTAATTTTTCAAAAAGATGTGTTTATTAGTACAATTTTTTTTACTTTATTGTAAAAGCAATTTTCCTGCAATCTATTGATTATAAAATTAAATTCAAGATACAAATAAAATCCCTTTAACATAACAATACTTATAACAATATAAACTTAATAAGAGTTACTTATTTTACTACATTTTTCAACTAAAAAACTAAAACTCAATACATTTATGAAAATTAACCATTTAAATAACTCTCCTTTGAAACAAGCTCTATAAAAGGCTTATTTAAATCATATTTCTAGTATTTTCACCTCATTTTAATCAATCATTTTTAATCAATCAATCATCAATCTGAAACTTGAGCTTATCTTTCACAAGATTTAATAGTTTAATATGGAAAGATTGCACATTTTTTAAGCATTGTTATTATATTAAATAATTCCCCTGTAAAGTGCTTGCGTGCCCCTAGGCGTCCACGTACCCCCGGCTGGGAAAAACTGTTCTACAGGATGCAGTAACTCAGGAGGTAGAGCCGGGAAGGTTGGCAGATCAATCATCGCTACCAACATTGCATATTGCAAATGTGCCCATGAGCAAGACACTTCACCCTTCTTCCCACACCTTTGAGGCATTTGAAAGCAAATTTGAGCACTTTCAAAATCCCAGAGGAGAGCTGCGGAGAAATGTTGAGAAATGTCATTTTGGAACCAATCAGTTTTTTTCTCAGAAAATGGTTCAAAAGGCCAAATTATGCACAGATATGTACTTCTGGGGGTATATGTGGATGCTTTGAGCCAGGCATTTTATGTTTGTATGATTGTGAGATGGTTTATGTGTATTCAAGTAAAGCCCTTTCAGGCAGCTGCAGTTGTGATATCCAATTGAAAAACAACTGAATTGAACTGAACTGTCGGACTTGCTGCCACCATTACTCCAGTGTACAAAGACGTTCCCTCTCTGTCAGACGCTTGAAAAATAAGACTCCATCCTATCTTGAAGGTAGCGTTGCGGCGAGTTGTTCATGTGATTCACATATGTCATCCCCAGTGTGAATTGTCAGATAAAACAGAATAAAAAAAGAGATAAAAAATAATAACGCAGAAAGCAGTTTACATGCGTCAGACAGGACGTTCCTATTATGCGCTGCAGCTGCTTTGGTGTAAATTGGGGGTTAGTGAGACTGTGGTGGGTAAAAAAGGTAAGGTAAAGGTATTAAAGGTATTGGAAGGTATTTTCCAAAAACAAACCTTCTCCAGATGACCTTCTGTTCAACCTTATTTACAGATTTTTCCTGGATGACTGAGATACACAGACATCCTGTGATTGTGGTGGTGTGTCTGTTGGTGGTCTGAGAGGCTCTTTGTAGGGGTAATTTGGCTGCCACATCTCTGTCAGTCTGCCCCAGGACAGCTGTGGCTACAGGCAGCTTCCCACCACCCAAGTGTAGTAGTAGTATTTGCTGTAAGCACTCAAGAGAACTGTTCTGTTCTTTGTCTTTTTGCCAACAGCTGGTCTCTTCTGTTTGGTCGCTGCCATGTTGCATGAAGGAAGGAGAAAGTCAGTTTTTTTTTTTTATTTTAACAAATGCGTATTGGGGGGCCCCTTGTGAATTTTTGCCTAAGGCCCCGAGAAAGCCTAGCAGCGCCTCTGGTACTGTGCCATTACTAAATAGTGTGAATATGAGAAACTTCTGTAGTATTGTACTGCATTAGCATACCCAAATAAAGGCACTAAATGTGTTATGTTGCAAATTAACTGGTTGCCATTCATTACATTCAAAACATAAAAACAAATTGAAAAGAGCTGTATAAATTTGTAGAAACGTGGTTGCAAAATGTATGCCGCTGCAACTGCTTTGTTTAGACTAATGCAAGTCTGTCTGCCATTACACAATCGACATCTGTGCATTAACATCTGGACCTAATTCTGCTGGAAAACTATTGCTTTTTTTTTCTTCACCTGAATTACCTTAAATAGCTGCCTTTAGACAGACGGCGCTAACAGCAGTGCGCAGGTTAACTGGAAAACTGCTTTAGCGCTTGGAGATTAAACTGCAACAAAAGAGCCACTTTGATGGATGCTTCCATTTAAGAAAACCTTGAAGCTTAACCAGACTGGTTTTTTTTTTTTGGAATATGGTAGATGGTTGAGAGAAAGCTTTGGTTTTCAGACTTGAACAGTTAGCATGGCTTCCCGCCTGGGTGATTTACAGTGGGCCAGTGGTTCCTTTGTGTGGAGGGCTGCAGATGGATGGGGTGCTGACACGGCTCTTATCGGCCTCTTTGTGCCATATTGTGTCGAGCATGATACCGCTTCTATGTGGGATTGTGCATTTGTGATGAATGGCCCCGCTCCTATTATTATTACTATTACAAAGGCATTTGGTTTTCATTATTAATCGCCAACTTTATGAATGGCCGTGCATTGTCAAGGTATTTTCCATTTATGGTGAAATAGACATGCAGCTATTTATCAGTTTGAATAAATGGGAGGTCATTTTTTTTGCTGTTGCCATGTTATGACAGCATAAAGTTTAAAGTGAAATATGGAAAATGACCAACCGAATGAAAACAAAGTTAATCTTTTTTTTTTTTTTTTTTTTTTAACCAAATATAGTGGTAGTGTTATCACCCAAAAATCTGCACTGACATTTCACAATATTTTTACTCAAGAAGAAGTACTTAAGAAAATTGTTACTTGAGTTAAAGTTAAGATGTATTGAGCATAGGGTTCAGTACCACCACTAGTACTACTACTATTGCCACTACTGCTACTACTACTACAATTGGTATAGATACTACTGCTTTTACTAATACTACTACCACTACTACTACTACCACTACCATTGCTTATTTAATGTTGATGGTTATTATTAATAGTGGTGCACTACTGATAGTACAAGTGCTGCTTTTACTATTACTACTAAAACTACTGCTACTACCTACTTTGCTAGGAAGGTTATTAAAAAATGTTACTCAATTATCTGGTCACTTACCATGTCTGTAAAAAAAAAAAAGAAAATGTTTGTCTACTAGCGCCACTAACTTGTTTTGATGTGTTTTTGGTTGCTCTGACCTCTTACAAAGTTAAAAAGCCAAAAGATCCTTCTATCGTGCAGGGTTTCATTGCATGTGTTGACTTGTTCAGCACTCACTGGTTTCAGACTGGAGTTAACTGCTCCCCTTGTGCGCACTGTATCAGAGGCTGAGCAGTATTCAACATATTCAACATAAAACACCTGCACATGTCACGTTTAGAGGAGGAGATAAATTAGAAATGCTACAATAGTCTCTAACCTAAGGCCCATGGACCAAAACCAGTCCATTGTGTTGTAAATTTGGTCATCTCATAAATAAGACTTGGTTTTACATCTGGAATTTTGAGGTTATTATTTTTATCATAAAAAAAATATAAAAAAATAATAGGATAAATAAAATAAAATCTATATTAAATAATTAAAATATCAATATTCCATTTTACTAATATTAAATTTTAGATTTTAATCCAAAGTGTGCTTCAGCATCTGCGCTGATCCAAGTGTTGCACTTGAATTTTCTGTTGCATTCCAGTGCTCTCTGGAAGCGTTTATTTTCTGACTATGCTGTGTTTGCCTTGAGTAAAAAGTGTCCTTAAAATTAGTTACAGCTTAACACAGTGTAATGTTACCTTACTCTAATGCTTAATACTAATAGTTACCATAAACCTAAAAGAATCAATTGCATGAGTAGAGCAGAACTAATGCTTACTTTTTTTTTCATAGAATGTATAAGACAGGAAACCTAAATTAACTATGGGTGCACTATAAGACACATATAAACATAAATGTTCATACTGAGTTAATAATAATAATAATAATAATAAAATAATAATAATAATAATAATAATAATAATAATAATATAACAACAATTATTGAATCTAAGTCTAAAGTCTGTCAACATTTGTCTTTTAAGCACATCTAAATATCACCATAGAAATGTATTTTTAATCCTTTACTAAAGTGATATTTTCACAAAACACCACAGAAGTACATCAGATAATACTAGTACTGCACATTCTAACACTGCTAAATATTTCTGTTGTAACCGACTGCTATGCTAACGCTCTTTGTTTAAACACACATTAGGTAAAAGCTTATCTAACTGTCAAAGATCTTAAGCACCCATCATTTAAATTATTGTGCTAACATAATGATAGATGTAACTCCTTCCATTGCCATTTTAATGGTTTGTAATCAAATCGCTGCAGCTTCATCACCCGCGACGAGAGCGCTCACCTGTTGTACTCCGTGCTCATTATTCATGCAAATATTCATAATGATTACAAATGCATAGTGACAGAACACCGCCCAGTTAATTGGATGTCCAAATGAGGAACGTTAATGGCCATTTCTCACGCTAACCTGTTTTTGTTTTTGTTTTTTTTAGATTTAGCAGCTAAGATGAACCACAGCCATGGTTTCACATCCTTAAAGTGAAGAAGTAGATGTGGATGAGCTGCAGGCTTGTTTTTCTTTGAGCTGGGGTCACAGCCCTGATTGTTCCAGACCCCCTGCCTGGCACAGTGGGGTGGGGTGGGGGGGGTGGGGGGGCTTCCACACAGCGCTCCGAGGAGAAAATATAGAAAAACAGAGCTTTGAGCATCCAATACACAAAACAGCAGGCTGGAGCGGTGTCACTTAAACAACAGAGGGAGTCACGTGAGGATTGTAGGAAAGGAGTAATAAAGCTTTTCCAATTGGATATATTACAGTCTTTTCATCCATTTTATTCTGGTTGTGTTGTCGTATTGTTATCCTGTTGTCATCTAATGTTCAGGTCAACTTCTGTTTTTCTTTATGCTGCATTATCTGCGTTAAGTGCAGCACATGACAACTTTTCAACCTCAATAACTATTCTCTGGTAATGTCCACATTTAGGACCTTTTTATTACATATTTTCATAGTTTATACACTATATTGCCAAAAGTATTTGTTCACCTGCCTTTACATGCATATGAACTTAATTCTTAATACATAGGGTTTAATATGATGTCAGCCCACCTTCTGCATCTATAACAGCTTCAACTCTTCTGCAAAGGCTTTCTCCAAGGTTTAGGAGTGTTTATGGGAATTTCTGACCGTTCTTCCAGAAGCGCATTTGTGAGGTCAGACACTGATATTGGATGAGAAGGCCTGGCTCATAGTCTTCACTCTAATTCATCCCAAAGGTGTTCTATCAGGTTGAGGTCAGGACTCTGTGCAGCCCAGTCAACTTCTTCCAAACCAAACTCACTCATCCATGTCTTTATGGACCACGCTTTGTTCACTGGTGCAGTCATGTTGGAACAGGAAGTGGCCATCCCCAAAGATTTCCACAAAGGAGCAGCCTAGGAGCTTGGTTTTATGCACCATGCCACTGAAGTGATTGGAACACCTCAATTCAGTTATTTGGGTGGGTGAGCAAATATTTTTGGCAATATAGTGTACTTTGCAGTTGTAATACTCTAATATTAAGTCATTCATATTCTTCCACTTATTTCCAATGAGAAGTTGCAGGTGACTGTAGCTTTTCCCAGCAACTATGGGACTTATAGGTGGGATGCACATCACAGCATCCCCAAAAAGCGTATCTTACCACTGTCACTTTTGGGACGCTTTGGAAAAGGCGGAGCTACACACTGCTGCGTGTTGATCAGATGATAGATGATCCTCACCCCAGCAAATATGAGAAACCAAATACTGGAAATAAAAGGAAACATGTTATTTTGATTCAACCCACCTTGTCCACGTGATAAACAGGCATATTCCAAGAGAGAATGAGAAAAATGTGCCGATTTTTTTGAAAAAAAATAAAAGATAGCGTCTATTAGCAATAGCTGTTTCCAAAAATTGCCAATTTTTAACAGATTGGTGACCACTACAGTGTTAATACAGTACAGCTGAATTGGTTTGGATCACTTGGATGGCAAAATGTGCCAAAACTCAGAAATGTGCATCTCATACAAACCATCAGTATATTAGTTTCTAGTTCAAAATGTTTAATTTGGTCTTTCTCTAATTTTGACATTAAGACTTTCTTATTGATAGACCAGTGTTGATGCATTGTACCTGGACAAGTTTTACTATTTCTTGCAGTCTTCTTCAGAAATGTCATGTGATGTTGCTGTTGTCAGCTGATTTAAACAGGATTTGGAGCTGACTTCATACCTGGAGTGCCAAAATCAGCTGACAAGACATGTCACAGCAATGCTACAATAGCACTGGTCTATCAATAAGAAAACCTTATGTCAAGAGTATGTCTAAAGTCTATATTTGCTGGAATCGAGTCTAACCACCTGTGAAGCGTAACAAAAACAAGTAAAGGAAGATGAATCAATGACTAATGCAACGCTAAAATCACTTTTCGAGGAGGAGCAATATCTGTTGACTATTTTTTTAGTCCATCGTTCAAGAGGCCATTAGAACAAAAGGCAGAATAAGACTGTGTAATCTGTAAACAAACTAGATGGACATTTTTATTCTGAGCTGAATGAAGTGAACTTCAGTACACAGCCTAAAGTAACCTCCGCTTCAGCTCAGAGTTCAGAAAGCTCTGTCAGAACATAGCGATCCTTTCTGATCCTTTCCCCCTCAAATCTCGCCTTGCTGTATTATACATGTAAATGAATCAAGCTGCTAGAGCCATGAGTGCAATTACCATTTCATGTCATATTCACATTTGGTAGAAAAATGACATCAAGTATCCACTATTTTGACTAGATTTGCACTTTTTGGACTTATTAGCATAAACCAGTGTTTCCTAACCAGGGGTGCAGGGAACACTGGGGGTACACAAGCACTTTGCAGGGGGTATGTGGAATTATTTGATGATTTATTTCCAAGATCAGAAAAAAAAAAAAAAAAATGCAAGCTCTTCATATTGAACTGCAAGCTCCAGTGTCTCATTGACTGAAAATGAGGTGAAAATTGGAATATTATATTTTGTTACATATTTAGGGTTGACACCAGCTCACCAACCAGAGGGTTAGGATCTCAGCTGAAGTGCATACTGGTGGGGAAGACACTTTACCCACATGGCTTATTGTGGCTGGTTGTGACAGGCGTAAAAACCTGCCAAATCACTTTGCCACCCCGTACAAATAAAAAGGGACAAGCTGAAAAAAAAAAGCAATTTCAATTTAAATATTTTTTTTTCTTTTTGTTTAATTTTTGAGCATCAAAATCATAAAGCATAAAAATAAATGACATTTAATTTCTTTCTTTCTTTTTTATAGAATTGAAATGCATTTAAATGGTTTTGGAATTCATTACATAATGTAATAAAATCCTGTCATACTATTATTCAGATTAGGAAGTTATTAAGAGAAGAAGGCTTTGGAAAGTTTTAGAATTCAGTTAAATCATAAATGAGGATAGTATAATTAAGAAAGTCAATGGCTGTGGCTAGTTCACGGTTTTTAGGAATTCACTTACGACAGTTATTTCATTTGTGTCTGGATTTGCTGTAGGTTATAAGGGAGCGGGTGGCTGGCCATCTAGTTAGTCTGTTATTTTTTCTTGTTAAAAGGGCAGCAAATATAAGACATTGTCTCCCTTATGCTCCTATTCACCCATGATGTTATTTTGTATGTGAAACATAATGTAAAAATAAACAAAATGGATATGGATGAAAAAAAAAAGAAAGAAATGTTTCGTCTCCTGAAGTAATTAATCGCGATCTGAATTTTTTTGGGAAACCCCTGCAATAAAGTGTGCAATGCCTTTGATCTAATAACGACATTAGTATATTCATGAGCACTATTTGAAGAATCATTAACCCGTGTGAGTGAGGGTTTACTCATGGTATGACCCAAAGCCCATACAAAAAAAGACTGGGAACCTCTGGCTTCAACAACATCCTCAGCGTTCCCCCGAAATGACCTCACCATCTTATTTCTACTGCTGCTAAAATTTGGCTTTCAAATCAGACCTTGAGTATATGGACACACAGCTGCAAGACGGAGAGAAATCAAAGAGATCCATCAGTGACCCCAATTTTCCAGGGCTACTTCATAATTCAGTTTGATCTGAATATACTTCTGCTTGGGCCCTCCTGATTTGCCGCGGAATGGCAGTCAGCGCTAATGAGAAGTTGGAGACTCTTTCCACATTTTTACAATTTAGCCAATATTTCCCCGGCTGCGTCTGATTCTCATTTGTCTTGCAGGAAAGTAGTAAGTTTTGTTTTTTTTTCTTTCCTTCCAAATTGGATGAGAAAAACTTTGGGAGGTTGATGAATGTCGGTTGAAATGCATAAATCTTTAATAAGCAAATATGGCATGCAGAGGTTAGCAACAGGGGTTGGGTAATATTGGGCTAAGCTGCCGTTGCATGGACCCAGTGTTTCACCTTTTGTTATTTACTGTATGAATTAACTCATAAATCATTCACAAAGCATCTATGAAGGAGCCCAGCCGAGATGATAAATAAATCATTGGGCGTGCACAGCCGTTGGGTATAAGCCTCACATTCTGCACCAAAATCGGAGAGAGTGTTGCCGGGTTATTCCTTGCTCAAAATTGGACAAAAATAGATTCTGAATAATGAGTCATAACTATCCATTCATTCATCCATAATAACCATCTGTGCATTGTATTGGTCTTTTTAGGCAACATCTTTTTCTCAAAATGTGAGTCATAATCACTTAGGCTTTTCACAGTGGTCCAGATTTGTGCTAATTGGGAACTTTTTGAATGAGTCAATGCAATGTGTTCACCAAAAACAAATTAGATAGCAACTCACAAAAAGTTGGCTCTCAGCTCAGAATATTTATGGAAAAGACCATGAACAGGGCTATTTATATTGCTTTAAAACACATATTTGTCTGTTTTACATTATGTTATTATTATTGTTTTAAACACAATGTTGTTGTTGACTAGCCTGGCCTATCAGACAAACTTTTCTATTCTATACAAAGAAGTTAGTCTGGTATCCTGTCAGTAACATTTCGTTTCTGAGGCGGAACAATAACAGACGGAGTAACCAATCAGAGAAACGAAGTGCGGGACATAAGCAATATGTCAACAGGATTTAACTATTGTTAAAATGGTAACAAGACAAAAAGAAAAAAAAAAAATCCCAGAGAGGACTGGACAATAACACAGATTAAGAGAAGTTATTAAATTAGCTTGGTAACTAGCACTACTGTGGTGAGCTCATCCACTTTCGTAAGACACGTTGCAGATAAACGACTACGATAGACCAGTTCCAGATCAAACCGGAGAAACGCTTGGCTGAGAGGGGAACCAGACTGTCCTACTTGCTTTTTGCAAGTAGTTCGCTAGCTCGCCAGGCTAGTTGTTGACCCATTTGGCTGCTCCTTTTTTGACAAAGGGGTCACCACAGAAAAAAAAAAAATCATTAGCTTGGGTAATTTGTCAGCTTTTTACACAGGATGTCCTTCCAGACTTACAATATGTCTCTGGAAGGACATCCCATGAAATTCTGACGCCTTGTGGTAGATTTGAACCCATGACCTTTGACACCAAAGACACCAACAGGGGGCATATTGTACATATACAATATGGGTTTGGCCTATAATGTACTAAAAAAATAATATAAACAAAAACAAAGATGACAACTCTAAAGCTGGGTAGACAATGTGCATTTTTTTACTCTTATAAGATTTAAAGTCACACTGCATGATGTGGAATGCGTAAACTATTGTTTGTGCGAGGGTGTTCTAGATGCAGTGTGCTAATATCATCGTAGCACTGATGACCCGGAATCTAGCACTGCTTGTACATCTGTCCATCCATGTGTTTATGTCATGGATGTTTGCGAAAAATAGATTAAATCAAAAGGGAAAAGAGTTAATGTGCTCACTTGTGGCTATAGGCCTTGTTGCTATGAGGATGTAATGGTGTTTTTTCTTTTGGTCAAATGTCTGACAGAGATCGTAGATGCAGTGAGAGGCAGACACACTCCTACGATGAATCTTATAAAATATCTGACACTGCCTGATATTTGTGGCAGCTCATCTTTGGGTGTAAAACGACTCTATCTGTGATCTGCGTCCTTGTCTCACTATAAGACGTACAACCACCGTTTTTGAGCTACAATGGATGAATAGGAATCTTTCATCTGAGACAGCCGAAATCGTGAAGTATATACCCGGCTGCATATTAAGATGATATATATAGATGAAGGTCACTTGTACAGAATCCTATTACAATCTACATTACCTGTGTCATTACTGTTTTTCATATGGACTAGTTACTAGTTGTTAACACTGTAACTTGAGCTTGTTTAACTTGTTTGTCACATTACAAAGACCTCTGGACATTTTTATTTTTATAACCACAGTTGTTTGTTGACATGTTTGGCTTTTCTAATCTTAAAAACGCTATTTGTGAGTGACCTTTAAACCTTTAAGACTTCTTGCTGAACACCAAAGTGCCAAGATTTACACTCCAGGAAGGCACCAGGTGGTCTTATTCCACTGATCCCAACTGTATTTTAAAAGTGAGCATTCAGACTCTGCACCGTTAGAATTATAGGTTTCTGAGTGGGTCTGAGATATTTAGGTTTAAAGTTTTGACAAGAAACATAGCAAAATATATGAGGAACAAATTTCTTTAATACATGAGATATAAAGGCGCCTTAAAGAGATTGTAAAATCAGTGAGAGAGTAAAATCTTTGAAACGTTTGAAGTGGGACTTTAGGGAACTGGTCTACTAAATTCAGTTGGAATTATAATGCTCTGTCTTACAAAACATACACAAAACACACATAAAAAGCCTAAAAACTTATTCAACTGTAAAAAAAAAAAAAAAAAAAAAAAAACAAGCATGGAAGACCACGACATACTCTTACTCTAATTAGTCTCTCTATTTGAAATTAATTGAAATTTTGTAAATATGAAAAAATTGACTTGTACACTGTAAAAAAAATAAATGCTGCAAAAACTGAAAAACTTAAGGCAACAGGATCCCTCTTTTTTGGGGGGGGGGGGGGGGGCAATTCAAAATCTCAACTTTTTACTTAATTTGACATTCATATGTCTAAAAACTTTAAATTTTACATTTTCCTCACTATTTATTTTATTTTTTTTACTTATCTTATGGCCAACTTATTCATTATTCAGATTTTTTTTGTGTTAAATTTAGTATTTAGTGTATATTTTTATCAACAATAATATAGTTTCTGAACAAAGTTGTAAGATGAGTTTAAAAAATAATAATAGTAAGTAAAACTTAAAATCTAAATTTTTAAGATGTATGACCATCAAATTAAGTGAACAAAAAATATTAGTTGTTGAAAACTTGAGATTTTGAATTGGCCCCAAAACTCAAACATTTTGAGCGATCCTGTTCCCTGAGTTTTTGCAGCATTTTTTTTTTCTTAACAATGTGTAAGCCATGACTTTGTAAATATTTATAAAAATTGTTAAGACTTTCTAAAATTGCACTCTAATGCGACTAACTGGCCATTTTCCAGGATGTACCCCACCTGAGGCCCATTGTTGCTGGGACAGGCTAGTCACTCACAGCCCGTAACAGGAATAAGCAGAAGAAAATGAATGAATGAATAAAATGGCTCCCCTATTGCTTTGCTACAGGGCTACATTTTTTTTTTTTTTTAAATGAACATCTTAAAGGATTGAAATTTTGGTTAGAACTGAGTTTTGCGCCTGGACACAGACAGCTACCCAAAATGGGAACCTTCCTCTGTCAGGTCTCAATGCCAGGACAGTGCTGGATACTAAAGGTGTGCACAGTACATCATTATGTGCTGAGCTCTACCAGTGTTACCATGGCAACGCGCAAATGGCAAAGGCAACCATCAGCCGTGTGTGTCCCAGAGTCACTGGCAAACTCCAGCGCTCTGCTCTTCAAGGACCTGAAGTAAACAGACATGTTTACCCAATGGACTAGAGTTGATAGGTGTTCTGACTTTACAACTCAATTCAACACATGCTTTCTCACATTCATGATGCTTTTTTTTTTTTTTTTTTTTTTGGAAGCATGGGGCCATTTTATCAGAGCTAGTTCAGGCTGATGCAGTAATAAAAGCATCGCAAACAGCTTATCAGAAGGTCAGGTCATTTTGAGTTGTTCCTAAAACATATTGGTTTCATTTCATGTTTTATCTTCTCTGTAGTTCCTTGGGTAGATTTTAAAGTGGAACTATCCAACTTCTTTACCTTATTAAAGAGCATTGGAGTCTGTGTGATGACTAAAGATGTATGTAAAGATAGGTCCCTGAAGTCTCATGTCTTGCCAAAAAGCAACATGCCAAAGTTGGCCTTAGCAACAAGCCTGCAATGACTTTATTTCTTAGATGTTTGTCATGGCAGAGTGACCAAAAGGCAGATTTGAGGAGAAGAATGCGAGAGTCAAGCTGAGCGAGGGGTCAGTTGGACTTGTGAGGTTTTACAATAGTGCTTTATCCAAAAATGTAAGGGAAAGCTCCATAGAGAAAAATGTAGTGGTTCCTTGGAGATTAATAGGGGATTTTTGAATGTCCTGTTGCTTAGCAAAAAATTCCTCATTTATATTTTTCAAGCTGGTTTTTAATATTAATTTTCCTTCTTTTATTACCATTAAGGGTTGCAGATGGGTCGAGCCTAGACCATCAAGTATGGACCTTAGACGGTGTTCACCCTCGGCAGTGGCCTGTTATTAGCAGAGACATACACTGGGAACCATCACTCTCACAATCATTCACTAATGTAGACTGTAACTGGCTAAACATTCTCATATATAGAATATCAAGCCACCCGCTAATGTACACTACCCACTCACTGACAGCACACATTTGGTTGGATATTATCAGTTCATGAGTGAATACCAATTCGTAAGAATTTGGCTCCCCAAAGCCTCAACTCCAAAATTCCTCGGCTGTTAGCCCTGTCCACAGAGGAGAGCTGCTTATAGAGAAGGAAAAGAGAGAGAGAGATGTGTTTCCTTTAGGCCTTTCTCATCTGTGGGCAAGGCTAACAGCAGAGAAAGTGAAGCTTTGAAGAGGCACATTCTTATAAATTGAGATCCACCCATGGACTAAGTCACCATTTTCCAAGATTATGCAGAAATTGAACTTTTTGGTAGTTCGTGCTTTCTTGCCGCAACTTCTTTATCATTGGCAGGATCTCTATACATAATACAGACAGACGTGAACACTATGAACACTCAACAAACATTTCAATTTGAATCCCACCTGCAAAACTGATTTAAGCCACATCATAGAAAAGCAAATTCTGCATCCTTCACATCTACCTGCTGTCTGGACACAAGCTATTTTGCACCAGGATTTATATTCAAGCAACCTTGTGAGAAATCATTTTGGGGACAGAGCATGACGAGCCACAAGGACACAGCAACCAACAAAAGACACTTGGCCTCTTGAATTCGGTCAACTCTCCTGCACTGTTTGAAACAATTTTCCCATAGCCCCCCTTTCCTAGTTGTGATTAATTCCACTTGATGACTTTTTGAGAAAGGTGCAGTGAACTTGGACGTCCTCCTGCTGGTAGAGGTCTCTGCTGACTCCCGCCTAAATCTTCCCCTTTTGTTCCAACAAAGGGCAGCAAGGTTAAGTAGGTTCAGAGGAGCAAATAAATAATGAATCCAATAAGGGTAATTAAGAAAGCACATCAGAGGAGCAGCGCACGACCTCAAGACTCACGGATCTAGGAACCTCAGGAAGATTTAAAAATGTTATCTTTTCCATCCATTTTTCATGCATTTTCTGCCTTGCAACCTAATGTACCGAGACAGTGCGAAGTTCTAATCTTGTCAAATGAGCAATTAGCGCTTTGTGTTGACACCAAAAGCTGTTAACGCCATCCAATTGCGACATAAGGAGTCTTAATGGCTATGTACGTTCAACTGCGATGACATGCTTAAAGCTATTATATGTCATTTCCATAAAGACAAGATAATCCTTGAATAACAATGGTAAAAACATGCTAATGCAAATGGCTAAATCATAGTACTAGGCATATTATTTTAATTACACAGAACTATCCTTTGATTCTAAGATGCAATTACAGTGAATTACAATTACTTTTACTGAATTAACACGGCCACAATATAATGAGAAAGCTTATGAATAACTTGGTTTGCATCAATGATGTCAAATGGCAGTGGCCAAGATAACTAACTGGATTTTTCTCATAGACACAAAATGTAAAAACAGACAGCTCCCAGGATACCAACATCTTCAAAATGTTTGAATAATAAAATTTCTGTTAAAAAAAAAAAAAAAAAGGGGGGAGGGGGGGTGTGTCTGTAAAATATTGGCAGCTGTTTTTGCCAGAATTTAAACAGTTTAAAACTTTCACATTAAACTAAACATTTTTTTCTGCCTTGTCTAGATAACTCACCGTCTCTGATTTGCATAAAAATGTTATTTCTTGGTACTAAATGGAAAAATTAAGGTAACTGAAAAGTTTTATATTGTCACCAGATTTTTCATTATGGCAAAATTCTGGGCACGACAGCTATTAATAGTTTATTGTAAATTTTAGATTTTTTTTTTTTTTTTTACAGTGTTGCATTGTCTCTGTTAAAACAACACACATTTGTTTTGTTTTTTTTGTTTTTTTTCTATTATTATTATTATTATTATTATTATTATTATTATTATTATTATTATTATTATTATTATATAGTTCAGTTCTCTTTTTTGTCCAGGGCCCCATCAAGTCTGTAGGTGGACCTGATTATTGTTGTTGTGAATAATAATAATAATAATAATAATAATAATAATAATAATAATAATAATAATAATATATTTTTAATGAAGTCCCCCCAGTCCCCTGCCTTGGTTTTGAAAGACAGGTGTCAGTATATCTTCGCTGCTTATTGGTTGGTGTATATTGATGAAGTGTGATTAAAACTCCTATCCTATCTTTCTCTAATGCATGTATGTGTGAATGCCTTTGTTACAGACTGCAGTCATAATTGACCCATAGACAATTAGACGTGCTTTACTGCTATCCATTCATCTCCTGTAGGCAGTAGATCACCTCAGTACACAGCTCTTGTATACATGTTGCACTCTGAGCAGGAGCAGCCCGGTTCATTAATGCGTATGATCCATAACACACATGTAATTAATGTGCAGAATAAAGATGCAGAGGCCAGAGCGGATCATGACTGATATCTCTGAGTCAATATTGTCTCTGGGATTATCCAATATGTGCTGGCCATGCACCGGTAGTGAAGGAAAATACAGTAAATATTCATGTAGTTAGAAAATGTTTCTGTTTCTCTTTGCATAACACTTTGATGCACTTTTGGTCTGAACGCCACCAAAGTATTTATTAAAAACATTTTCTTTTAGTCACAATCTTTTTAAAGGTTGTAAAATGTGCAGCTCTGCTCTAGAGGTGATTAAAATGTATTGAAAAAGATACATAAAAGAATAATATAGCCCCCTTACGTTGTAATTGTAATATATTATGGTACACTAACAAAAGCATCAACTTCTGGATGCAACTGCATAGGCATACAACCAATCAGAGCCACTGCATGAAGCCCGCCCCATTTCTCTTCGCAAATACACCTCCACCATCAGGGATAAAGAGATACAAAGTGGCTACAAGAATACGGTTAACAGTTTGGAAAAATGTCAAGTATATTTTAGACAACACCCCAAGAAAGCCACTACTTGCATTTTTGACTTCTCCAAAACACATTTTGCCAAGGATTGGTAATGTCTGTCTGTGTCCTGCCAAAGTGAGCCAGTCCCAAGCCTGGATAAATGGAGAAGGTTATGCCATGAAGGGCTTTACATTAGACTTTAACTAATGTAAATGAATTAACTATTAGCATGGCACAGTTTGCTTTTTCTTCTACTTTCTTTTAAACTACATATGTGTAATACTAATACTTAATGTCTTGGTACTGTATATGTGTCACATGTCAAGTTTCTACTGTTGCTTATGGTCAAACACTCCACATGATCATGATAGAGTTTTTTTTTTTTTTTTTTTTTTTTTTTTTTTACAGAATACCATAGATCCCTCTCACAGAGCAGTGCACTAACACACACGTGGGGCCCTGTGTGTGACTTAGCTCCTAGGGAAGCGGAGCGTGCATGAACCGGGCCCGTCCCGTGAAGGTGAAGCCTGTCTGCTCTGTGGGGCCCCTGACAGTGGAACAGACACCTCAAAGTCAGACGGGACCCGCTCCACATATACAAAGAAGCTCTCAGACTAAAAACAGCAGCTTTTGTCACATAAAGTCCAATGCTGGCAGAATAACGGCTGTGTGAAAAGCCACAGCTAAGGCGTGAAGAATATGAATTATGGATCATATACAGCATACTTTTACATTATTGTATTATTTAAAGGAGAAAAATAAATGTTTTTGGCCTTACTTTTAGCTGGTTTTGGATGGATTGATGCCTTCTATTGAACTATGTGAGCTAACAACATCTAAAGTATAATGCATCTTATTTAAAGTCTGATGGCAAGTTATCTAAAATATAATGCATGTTATCTACAGTATAATCAATGTTATCTAAAGTATAATGGATGTTATCTGCAGTATAATCAATGTTATCTAAAGTATAATGGATGTTATCTGCAGTATAATCAATGTTATCTAAAGTATAATGGATGTTATCTAAAGTATGATGCATCTATTTAAAGTCTGATGGCAAGTTATCTACAGTATAATACATGTTATCTAAAGTATAATACATGTTATCTAAAGTATAATGCATGTTATCTATAATATAGTGCATGTTAGCTAAAGTATAAAGCATGTTATTTACAGTATAATTAATGCATCTTATCTAAAGTATGATGCACATTATCTAAAGTTTAATGCTTGTTATCTACAGCATAATTCATGTTATCTAAAGTACAATGCATGTTACTTCTTGAATATGTCTTCAGCTTGGCAGGTATGATTAGTGAAAACAGTACTGAGTAAGTCTTATCAGTAGAGATGGTAGAGCCACAGGTCTACCAACTGAGCTGTACTGTGGCGCATATAAAAAGCAACTACAGCCTGTCTCAGCGTCGGGGATTTGAGTTTGGACGCCGACACTTTGCCGAATGTCTCTCCCCGCTCTCTTTCTCCCATGAATTCCTGTTACTACTCAACTGCACTGTCCAATAAAGTCAAAAAGTTATAGTTTCTAGGTTTATTCTTGTAAATTGTTATGGCAGGCATTAGGCAGTAGACTTGGACAATCAACAATTACTAGTCGCATGGCTAACGCTTCAGACAGACACTGAGAGACAACACAGATACTATGTATTGGGTAACAGAAGGCGACATGGGGTGTCTAGCAAATGGAAATTCTTCCTGGGAAATGAAATCCCTCCCAATCTGTTCAGTCTTTTCCTATTCACATTGTCAAATTCAAACCTAACTGTTGTACAAACTGCAAGCTGTTGCATTGGTAAATGGCTTCATTTATTGTGGATGGCACTTTTCTATGGGCACTCGAAGCGCTTTACATCAAGAAACCATTCACTCATTCACACTCAAAAACAATCATACATTCAGACACAAGCTTATACAGACACTGGAGGCAATGTGAGTGAAATGTCTTGCCCAAGGACCAGTGGCAGGATGTAACTAAGTAAAAGTACTTTTTCTTTTACTTGACTACATTTTAGATCAAGTGTCTGTACTTCTTACTCCACTACATTTGTGAACATTGATGTGGGAAGTATTTTGAGTTTGTGTTTAAAATCATGTGTTTTTGCTTTGCACTCATTGTAGCTACGCAGTACCTTATCATAAAAGATGCTGTAAAGTAGTACTCCTTAGAAACGTCAAAATGATAAAGACAGAAGACTGGCCCAACTGATTCAGTCATCTTCTGTTGCACCGGTTTGTTAATTTCAGCACAATTTTTCAGCAAAATTCTTTATGTTGAACACATTAATTAGCCATATGTAAAAGTTTGGGCACCCCTCTGAGGTTGCATAATAATTTACACTAAACATTGTTAGGAAAACACCCTAGAACTCAGATGTCACTAGAAAATGAATGACAGTACCTCTGTGATCTTTTTTCATGAAGACAGAGTAAACTATTATGCAACCTCAGAGGTGTGCCCAAACTTTCACATATGGCTGTATATGTCAAGTATGTGCAGAATACTTTTTTTTACTTACAAGTGCATTTGAAAGTAAGTACTTTTATACTTGTATTCTATACAGAAAAGTGGGGTTGGTGTTATGATACACCTAACCTACAACAACTAATCAAGACGTCAACAGTGCTGTGTCAATTATAGCACACAGCAGCAACTCCCACTGTAATTCAAAAAAACAAGAGACATACTACAAGCTGGGCTGAACTTCAACTAACCATATTCATAGGAAAAATGCATATAGGCTCTGACAAAAGAGAGCATTGTGCCCTTCCTCAGACTCTTGTATTGTCTCGCTGCTGTCTGGGCGCGTTTCGGCGGAGCTGCATTTGCATCAGCGGAGATAGAAACATCACAGCGCACATCTCCCACTCCTCACAATACATTTCCACTCGTGCTCTGACTCCGCTTGGCAGCCGCGATCAAATGCTTTTTTTTTCCAGAGGAGGGGGAGAGAAGAGAGAGAGGGGAGCGTGTGGGCGATCCCACTTTAGTGCGCGGATAGACCGGATTGAAAAAAGTGCGCGCATGGGGCTTTTGTGTCTGTGAGCGCGGCCCTCGCATTCTCAGGCTGAATCATCGCAATCAGAATTCATTGTGATGGCCGTCTTCGCGGGGGGAAAACACAGCGCGGCGGCTCCAGATTCAACATGCTAATGAGGCGTTGTGTAACATGGACGCGCTTCTTATGAGCTGATTTGCAAGATGCTCCAGCTGAGAAGGCAATGCATTCTGACCGTTATAACCCCCAACCCGAGTCTGTGCGATTCAAAATGATACACCCCCGAGCTTCACTCTTCTTCAAATTATATGAATGCACACAGAGGAGTAAACAGAGGGATGAGATTCATATCTAATTACATTTCGTGTTTGGGACAGAATGTGACACTTTCAAATTTGTGTTTTAAATTTGATTCTTCTTTGGGAACCACTGGCCTAGCAAATAAAGCAATACATTTTGAAACAAACTCTCTATGACCCATAGTAACCAAGCCAACAGGAGCTGTTCAGTAATATTGGCAGTACAGTGGCAGAGTGATTAGTACTCTTGCCTCAGAGCAAGTAGTTTCCTGGTTTGTTTCTTGGCCAGGGCTGGGCTTTTCTGTGTAGCGGTTACATATTCCCCCAAAAATATGTCTAATAGGTCCCCATGTCCAAAAGGTTATTGGTCTTTTGGGGACCTATTGATCTAAGACGAACTTTCCTGGGTAAATGAAGGTTAAAAAAGTGGATAACTGGTTTTAACACAACCGAATGTCCAAGAGCATGTCTCTGTTTCCACAGCCCCATGTTCTCACAGCTCTATGTTCCCACAGGCCTATGTACCGAGAGCCATAGAGATAGAATACAACACTTAAGTGGCCATGGCAACCGCTTTGGTAGCAATTCCGGCAGCCATCTTTTGACTGTAGAATTAGGCAAATTCTAATGGTAAGTAAGATAAAAACAGTGCCATAACTTATTATTATTATATTAAAATTACAGTGGTCTGTACTTTTATCCAGGACCACTGTATGTTTGTATTTGTAAAGGTGTTAGAACAAATGGCCATTGCACCAAGTACAAGAGTATAATGACAATTAATGAAAATGTGCCATTATACCAACCAGACAGAGAATTGTCCAAATTGTCTCTGAGCTGAAGCAAGTACATTCAGTAAGACTGTATTCAGCTCAAATACACAAAAAGTTATCAAATTAACAAAAAATTAAAAGTATATTGTCAAAGCAAGTGCAGCTCCCTATATGTATACATAGCACTTGTCTACACACATAATATGGAGGCTGTTTCAGATGTCAGTTACTGCAGTTCACCATTAGCCTGTCCACTCTTGTGTTCCATTCTAACTCTATGCCCACAGCCCTATGTTCTCACAGCTCTATGTTCCCACAGGCCTATGTTCCCACAGCTCTATATTCCCACAGGCCTATGTTCCCACAGCTCTATATTCCCACAGGCCTATGTTCCCACAGCTCTATATTCCCACAGGCCTATGTTCCCACAGCTCTATATTCCCACAGGCCTATGTTCCCACAGCTCTATATTCCCACAGGCCTATGTTCTCACAGCTCTATGTTCCCAGCCTTATGCCCCCACAGCCCTATGTTCCCACTATCTAACCCATAAATCTAGAAATATGGGAACATATGGCTGACCTCAAATGTCCATTATTCAGAAATTTAGTGGATGGTTCACAGTTTAGCAAACAACTGATTTCCTCTTTCTTTGACCCCTTGGCCATAATAAATCCATTATCAATTTAAAATTGAGAAACATATCTTATGTAGCATTTAGCTTCAAAGCTAATCATAGAAACTGATTGCTAGGCTAAATAAAACGACAAAACGATGATAGACTCACTAATGTTATCTAACCACGCCCTGACATTACTTACATGAGGTCAATTGTTTATCTGTTGCCAAAATAAACTTGATTATTCATAATTCATGATATTTTGTGGCTAACGCTAATTTTTCCATAGAAAATGTGGTGATCTGTTTAGTTTATGGCACCATTTTGACGACCATGCCACTGACACTGTGACGGATGAGGTTTTTTTTTTTTCTAACAGGTATCATTAGTGCGACGGGATATTGGGCCTCAGGCGGCAGATGTCAGGATTACATCACTTTAAACATAAAACATGAAAATACATTGTCATTTTTCTCTATGGAAGATCTTATTATAGAAGGCAAGCCATACCTGCTGCATATGAAAGTGCGTGGGTTACATTTGTCATCGTGGACTGAGCCAGAGCCATTGTGAGGAACAGAACAGCTCATTAACTTTCAAAGGCTCTTACGTCACGTTGTTTGATTCAGGAGCTCTCCAGTGAAGCCATCAGCGGAATGTATTAGAGACGTGTGCTCACTTAACTAAGCACTCCTCCAGTAATTAACATTTGGAAAAGCAGCCTGTGGTGGGTTTTCAAGCACACGTTCTGATGTACATTTTAATTACTGACAGTTTCTCTCCTATTACTCCTGTTTCTGTTCAAACCGGAGTTGATTGGAATATGTAGGTCTGTGTGTCCTCTTGAGAAAACCACAAATTCACAAAGCCATGTTAACAGCAGAGTTCTCTACAGTTTAGGACTGAATGCAGTATGCTTTAACTGCTGAAGTAGCTATTGCTCCCTCTTTACATGTTTTTTATGTAAAGCCAAATAAAATGTGTAGGAGGATCATAAATTTATGCATGCCATGCATAAATGCAAGTACTTTGGGGGCTAGTGTAGTAGGCTAACCTTTAATGGCACACTTAATGCTTTGTTCAAAGGTTTATGAAATAAATTTGGACATATTTGCATTAACATTTCATGTTTTATTAACTTAAAATAATGTATATGTATTAAAAGAGTCTTTTGGGGAGCTGTTACACTGACTGCAGAAAAAGCTTGGATTAGGTGTTGCTTTAAGGTCCTGCTTGCCCTGCCCATTTCGTTCTGTCAGCTTCCTCTCCATTTCAAACACCATAGTTAATATCTGCACGACTGCCTCTTGATCATCTCTGAGTGCTTGTACTGAACGTCGGGGAATAGATAGAGCATGATAAAATGGCTAATTAGCAGTTTCTAACAACATGAAGCTAACAGGTAGATAAATGAGCTGCCTGCCTCGAAGGGACCACTGATTAAGCACAAAAATGATTAGAACAAGTCCAGTGACAGCAGATTTTATTGTTTACTATATTTTAGAGCCCAACCAATATATCGGCCGGTCGATATTATTGGCCGATATAGCCCATTAGAAAATGATTGGCTATCGGCCTATATCTGCAGATAAAAACAGTACTATTTTTACTGTCTGGTGGAGTGCTGGAATAAGACCTGTTTCCAATCAGTTGGGCTTTTACACTGCAGTTTATAGGAAACAGCCTAAATCGCCTTCTCATGGCCTGAAAAGCTCAAAAAGCCAATAAAAATATTTTGCTAATTTCTCTGCCATAAAACCTCATAGAACAAAAATTCTAAATGCATTTTGTAGTTCTACAACCTACATAACAATCAGCATAAAGAAGAATAGAGCTTTCTACAACATTTTAAAAAGATGTTTAGTTTAATAAAATGGCCTGGGGTGTACATATATTCATGTAAACAAGAGCAGAAAGAAAAATGCTTTAAAATACTTTTTCTAATGTAGAACTGTATCGGCTGATGTATCGGATATCGGTATTTTTTTGTTACCTAATATCGTCATCGGCCTCAAAAAATCCATACCAGTCGGGCTCTACTATCTTTTAGTCTAGTTGTTTTTACTTTTTACTGCGACAAGCTGGCCCCTGTCCAGGGTGTACCCCGCCTAAGGCCCAAAGTTACTGGGATAGGCTCCAGTCACCCGCGACCCCTAACAGGAATAAGCGGAAGAAAATGAATGAATGAATGTTTTTATTTGATTTCTAGTTTTAGTGTTTAGTCATGAATTGTGTTTAGTATTGTTTTATTCTGTCTATTTATTGTGCTTTTATTTTCACAGTTTCACTGAACCTGTACAGCACTTTGAGCAGTAGTGGCTGTTGTTAAATGTACTATATAAATACAACTTTGACCTTGACCTTGAGTAAATGTGCTTTAGAAACACGCAAGAGCACTTCCTGGTTTCACATGTCTACATAGAGCGGTACGACTGAGCGTTTTCAGCTTTTGAGAAGGGCAGTGCCACAGCATAGATTACTCAAACATGCGTGAATGAAACAAAATACTAGTTGAGGAGTATTTTAAGGAGGAAACATTATAACATGGTGAAAAAAAGTCAATTTAGCGTAAATCTGGTGGTACTCAGGCTTCTTCTGAAGGTATTCTTTTAGTGTTGAAGTCCTCATTTATTTTAATTTAAAGCCAGTTTAAAGCCAAAATAAATCAGGAATCATTTGTTAAATCACTGCACTGTAGGAGGCGGATGACTTGTGATGACCTCAGAAGGGAAAAGCCAAAAGAAACAAACCTTATATTTATTTATTTCACATTTTGAGAGACAGACAATAACAGATTATGACAAGACCAAAAATTTTGACCTTCACACTTTGGCAGCTACTGTAAGACCAAACAAGTAGGGATAAAATAACAACAATTACGACTCTCACTTTTGTGAATTACTCTGACAATAAAATTCAGTGTGACCTTTCAGTCAATTGAATGTGACACCACTCCTCTGCTAAGATACAAGAATCTGTACAATCACACAAACACCTTCCCCTGAACAGAGGAGGTGAGCCCACACTCCAGAGCCAACTCGGAGACAGCGGCTGCTTTGTAAAACTCTCATTTGCGAATGTGCTAAATCGCCGACTGTGAAGCATGGCTACACCGGAAAAGGGCACGCACCAAATTTTCTCCGTAATTAGATGTCACTTTGGATTTATACACAAAACAATGCAATGCAAACAACTATTAATCCGACCAGGAGCCATTTGTCTGGAGCACTTGTTGTACACAGATGCAATGGAAAGAGCAGAAAATGGTGGTGTAACATTACTTATTAAGAAAGTGGAAAGAAATGATGGATAGAGTAGCACATGGGGCAATAATGAAAGAAGTTCAATGCATTTTTATACTGGTCTACTGAAGCAATTAAGTTCATACTAACGACATTTGATTACAGAATTACAGAAATTCACATGTTCCAAATGCTACTGTGGATGCTCTAGACGAACTTTGGTTTCCTTTGTTGTATAAAAGAATTGGTGAACACCTGTTACAACAACGTTACTTTGATCAGAGCTCTCCCGACACCCAGTTGGCTCCTGTGTGACCCTTTGCTCAGCTTGACTCTCCTTTTCTCCACCTCATATCTGTACAAAGGTTTCCTCTGCCTTTTGGCTGCTCTGCCATCATAAAAATGTAAGTCATATAGCCACTGCTAACTTCTCAGTTGGCTAAAGCTGGGTACACACTATGCGATCTTTTGTCCGATTTTACAACAGCTCACAGAGCTGGCTCTAGCTCTGTTGGCAACCTAGGTAAGATTTTAAATGTATGTTGCTTTTATGATAATACAGCTAAAATATTGTGAGAAAGGCGATATTAATAAGTAATAAAACAGACTGGATTATTGCAGCTCTTTTTGCCTTAAAAAACACAATGAAGCTGTCATCTGTACAAGCAACAGAAACAGAAACAATGTATTCATTATTATGCCATAGAAAAAGCGTCTCAACCTGTAGAGGTCCTGCTGTTGTCATCTGAAACTGAAAGTACAATATGGCTCATCTGAGCCAAAAGTATTTGTATAGTAAATATAGCCTGGCAAACCAGACTGTCCTGGAGCAAAGCATTTCTCTGGTTCAGTTTGGAACTAGCCTATCACAGCCGTTTATCTGCAGTGTGTCTTATGAAAACGGAAGAGCTAACCAAGGTAGCGCTGGCTATGGAGTTCATTTAATAACTTCTCTGACATCAGGTCATGTTAAAATATAATTTAAAATTGAGTATAAATGAGCAGTTGCTTGGTATTTTGGCATGTGTGTGCGCTTAAGCATTGTGTTGTGTGTACACTCCGTTATCAGTGTCGGCCTTGTGGACTCCGGTGTCAAAGCGCAATTTTTGTTCTGGCATCGTTTGATTTACAAATTAAGCCCTGCACATAATGTCCTCTTTGGGGATCTGCCGTGACCCTAGGAACTCCCGCAGGTCCTCCTCCTCCCCTAACGATTAGCAATCAGCAACATTTGCAGCATCTCTAATAGTTTCTCGAGATCTCGCAAAACTTTCTCGAGATCTTGCAAAAGTTTCTCAAGATCTCGCCCATAGTTTCTCAAGATCTCGCAAAAGTGTCTCAGGATTTCGCAAAACTTTCTCAGGATTTTGCTTTTTTTTCACCATGTCCCCTAAGGGGCTCCATAGTATCCTGGTGTTTTATGAAAAAACAAACAAACAAAAAAACATCAAGAATCCATGTTTATTTGGGTCAGCTGTGCACCGCTTATGTCCCGCCCTTCGTTTCTCTGATTGGTTACTCCACCTGTCATTGTTCCACCACAGAAACTAAATGTTACCAAAGGGATACGAGACTAACTTCTTTGTAGAAAAAGAGTTTCTCTGGCAGGCCAGGCTATAGTAAATATAGTGTATGACCACTTTAGTGAACAGGGATGAAATTTGGACACAGCCACTGGAGCAGTCATTAAATGTGTGATGTGTGTGTGTGTTTGTATGAGTGTGTGTGTGTGTGGTCTTTCAGTCATCAAAATCTACAGAAACCAGTCGGTTAGTGTGTACTTACTCCTAATCTTTTCAAAATCTGTAACCACTGAGAAAGTTGTGTAGTGTGTCCCCGGCTTAACCAGGTTGTGCTGCTTTTCTCTGAGACCCAAGACTTCAAGGATGATGCTTCCATTCTTGCAAGGTTGTTTTTTTTTTTCTGCCAAGATATGCCAGGGGGAGAAGCAGGACAGAGCTTAGATTGGGCCCAAAAAATCCAGCCTGACCCACACCCAAACCATTACCTGTAATTTTGCAGTTGCTGGACCCTTCATGAGAATAACCAGATGACAAACAAATTATTGTTCTTGTGCTTGTCAAATTACTACACATAGATAGAGTATTAACTTGTTTCTGCTCCATTTTAAAAGTTTGCTCAACGTAAGGTTCTATATCTTGTACAGAAACAAAAATTGTTTAGAGCAAGCGTAATATCACTGTTTAAACATGTAGCAGTCTGACCCATACCACAGCACTCCGCTACTCCTTGTGCGTTGAGCTGTTTGCAGTGCATCTCAGTGGTTTTCCTCATGGCTTACAGCTATTGACTCGCGTTGCATGTGACTTTATTGTGTGTAATCCCACATGCCTGCATTCCTCTGCTGGAGACATTAGAGATCGCCAGAGACGGTATAGGCCTGCTGTGTGTGTCCACGGCACAGCCACAGGTTCCGTTCGACTGTCAACACAATTAAACGCATAAAAGATGCACCGTCTCAACTCCAAAAGCAGGGCAAACGCACAAGTCAAGTGTGTATAAGGTGATACACAGGTGCACATGTAGACGCTGTAGCGGTGAAGTTCATACTGTAAAGAAAGGAATAACAGTTGAAAGCACTGCAGTCCCTAATCATTTGTGCCATAGTACCATTTTCAATATGGAGACATCGACTGTTCCAAGATGGGGAAAAAAAAACAAACAAACACATTTTTCATACTAGACACTAGTGTTCTAGTCAAGACCGTACCAAGACAAGGCCAAGACTTTCAGGGTTTGAGACTTTTAAGGACCAAGACCTAGTCAAGACAAGACTCCAGAGGGTCACCACCACAGCCCAGAAGATCATTGGCCGCCCTCTCCCATTTTTGGAAGAACTCTACAGTTCCCGCTGTCTGAAAAAAGCATTAAATATTTTACGGGACCCATCCCACCCCGGACATTCAGTGTTTATACTGCTGCCTTCAGGCAGAAGATACAGGACTTTTAAAGCAAGGACAAACAGACTAAAAAACTGTTTTTATCCAAGAGCTATCAGGGTTTTAACTGCTGCCGGAACTTGAGTGCCTTTTTAATGCTATATTTTCACTCCTTTGTGCAATATATTAGGAATCCATGAAATAACTTGAGTATGGATGTGTACGTGTTTTTAACGTTGCACTTTTATCTTCATTTATTTATTTGTTGTTTTTAATGTTTTTATTCATTTTATTTTATTTATTCATTTATTTATTTGCACTTGCACCGGAGGAGGATTACTCTAAATTTTGCTGTATTATGTACAATGACAATAAAGTTATTCTATTCTATTCAAAGGCAAAGCGAGACCAGGCTGAGACCAAACCCTGTGAACTAACGCTAAAGAGAGGAAAGTAAAAAAAAATTTAAAAAATTCAAATACATAAACATTTTTTAAATTATGTGATGCAACAGACTCCACTAACGAACAGAGACAGATTATTCTTCTAATGTGGAAAATTAATTTTCTTAGATTTGGTAAATAAAATCTCTAAGACTGAAACATCCAAGACTGAGACAAGACCATGTAAAACTGAATTCGAGACCAAGACCAAGGCCCAGTAAAATTGCAGTCAAGATTGAGACAAGACCAAGACCGAATAAAAAAACCCAAAAAGCCTCAAGACCGGTCTTATGACCAAGATCTTGGTCGCTAACTACACTATACTACTAACTACATAAGGCTGCTTGTGTTATTTACTAAATGTATATCTCCAAAACAATGTGGTAGTTAGAATGTATGGTAGCTGGTCGCAGTTATACCTGGGTTAAATTCCTTGTCTGTCTCTCTGATTTCCTGTCTTATGAACAGTCTCTAACTAATAGAATAAAAAAAAAGAAAAGGAAAAAATCTTTAAAAAATAATGAAAATGAAGTTACGATAAAATTAAGTTTGTGTTTTGCCTTCCTACATAACAGGGAATTCCAGTTAGAGTTGTAATTTAATTGTGTTTATTTTCAGAGGCAAAGTGAATTAAATTAGCCTGTGGAATACAGAACCTGGTAACTCAACACATTTTGCCAACAGTTTCAACATTTACTGAGCAGAATAATTATATTTGGTTCTGTTTTCATGTTCTCAGTTCATAGTTGTTGTTGTTTTTTAAGTCACGTGACATTTGCGTTCCACTGGAGGGCAAAACAAACATGGCAGCGTGGCCTGACAACTTGGGGAAAAATGCAGTATAGGAAAAAATGACCAATATTGGGGACATGTTATCTTTATGAGGCGCCTGCTGTTGTAAGAGCAGATCCTCATACCAGTCCCAACTATTAACCCAAAGTCAAGCAAGCCCCGCAAATTCAGCACGACCCTGCAACTTTTCTGCAACTTAGCCAATTATCGCTGAGATTTTCCTTTAAAACTGCATTTTGCTGAACTTAACGCTGTCTGTGGGCCGTCCCCTGTTCCCTCTGTTCCGAGCATTCAATAGTTGGCTGAGATGAATCCAAACTTTTAACTGCAGATGTTTTGCCAATTCAATTGTATACTTTCATATTTACCAATGAAAAAGGTATTAGAGCAACTTCTTGAAAAATAAAACAGTTGTATTTTAAATGAAGTTGTATAACCCCTGCCCATGAGTGATCTGAAACCCAGCCAGCATCCTCTCCCAGGTTTTGGCTCTGGTTTATCTGCCCTTCCTTTATGTGTTTGTCTATGGCCCGTTACCTTCCATTCCCTTCTCTCTTAAGTGACTCGAGGGGGCAAGAGGCAGTGGCAGGATCATTACATCACCAAACAGCCGGCGGCCATTGTCCTGAGCCGCTGCCACACAGCATTAGGCCCGGGCGTGTTTGTGGATGGGCCGACAGATCCTGTGTGTGCCCCGCTGCAGACCCACGGAGAGATGAGGTGATGACGGGGGCTGGCACCAAGTCAGGACCGATACGAGGAGGGCAGAGAGAGGAAGTGACGGGTGAGGCGTATGACAAGGAAAAAAAATAACGGTGTCCAAAAACATTTAGTGCTGAATGAGAAGGGCGGCGCTTACAATTCCCTTCAAGAGGAGCATTTGTGCCCCTGTTATGTACATGTCAGAGCAGACCTAACACAAGTATTATCACAACAAAAAATACAATGTCTTTCAGCACAATAAAACTGGAATTGTAACCTAAATTTAAAAAAAAAAAAAAAAAGATCTGGTGCAAAATTTACTTCCATGGAAACATTTACTAGCTACAATGGCGTTTTATGGCCACATGGAAAAAGTACAAAAATACAGCACTACGAGAATACGGTCCTAAATGATCAAGTTTAAAGTTGTATTTTTATGAAAATAATGTTGAAATATTTAGAAAATGAAGTTAGCCTGGCTGGGCTGCACTCTCTCGTTTCATCCTGGGGAATTTGGAGCATTTTGTGAGGTTATACTTTCATTTAGACTTCACGCTTTGGCCCATCACCATTATCATTAGTATAAGAACATTGAAGCAAATTAAAAAAAAAAAAAAAAAAAAAATGACTTTAATATACCACTCTATTCCCCCTTTTTGGCTACAGTTTTATTCTCATAATATTATGACTTTAATCTTGTAAAATTATAAATTTTCTTCACAACTACAAATTCTATTCTATTCTTTTATCCTCCAGACACAGTATATGGCTGGTTTGGCCAGGAAGGAAATCTGGCATAAAAAATCTGCTTATCATTGCTATTACTAATAATTATAAAAATGTTTCGATCATGGGTTTCTGTCAGCGCAGTGGTTAGTGTCCCTGCCTTTGGTGTGAGAGGTCAGTTCCATGATGTGGAGCCAAAAACTCTCGCCATATAATATGTCAAGTCAGAATCAATGGAGAAGGCTTCATCAGGTACAGCATCTAGGGTAAAGCATGCTAAAGTACCTTAAAGGAAATGTATTTTTACCAGCATATTACTAATAACTTTTGCTCAATATTAAAAAATATTATTTTTTATTACAGTTATTAATGTTGTAAATAATTATTATTAATAGGTGACATTTTAAGTCAGAATAGCACACTAGTGGACTAAAACTTGTAAATAAACCCATGCATGCGATGATCTTTGCACCCACTGGACAGAAATGATGGTTACTGGGCAAAGACACGGATGTTAAACAGTTATGGAAGTCTTGTGTGCTGCACTTTTTATTATATATATATTATATTTATTCTGTTGTTACCCCTACAGATCTGTGAAAATCATTTTGAGCGTCAAGAAGAGCTATGAGAGTTTTGCAATGTTGTACTTTTTATTTTACAGCGGTGATGGTGTGCTGCAAGGGGGCCGCAAGAAATTGTTGAGAATACCACTTGAACCATCTCTCCTTATCTTCTCTCTAAACTTGGCAAATACCAGTGCATTTGCAAGTTTCTCTCACAGCTGCATTTGTCCACAGCTCATTGCTGTTGAGTCACTGTTGTTTATTACCCTAGCTCAGTTCCTCGTTAGCTCCAAAAAGGATGATGTTGTTTGGAGCGGGGCCAGATCAAGGCCAGTTCATATTCAGACCATAAGTGAACTGAAGAGTCTGTTTTAACATGGCCGAACAAAGCAGGTGTGAATACAATCTAATTGTTACTAAAATCTGGAGATAAGCACAAGAGTCTATAGGTTCAACAACAGACATTCAAATGGCACGAATAGGTACAGACATTTAAAATAAGGGCGAAATGCAACCTTTTAAGGCCTGTTTACACTTCAAAGTACAAATGGGTATTTCTCTTAACCCTTGTGCCCCAATGAGGACTAATGTGTCCTTTTCTATTTTTTATTTTTTTTTTTTTATACCTTTGCAGTGTGACTCAGGTGTGTATTTTATTACTAATGTGGATATTTTAAACACAAATCTAAAATTACTTTATTTGTACACGTAACAAAAGTGTCCCATCACAAAACATCATAGAAATAGTATACATTACAATTTTTTTATTATTATTATTAATTAATTTATTTTTTAGATGCTTTTACTGGCATAACAAGGGTTAAAATTCTGAAAATATCAAAATATATGGTATTTATGGTCAGGACAGAAGTTAAAAGATTTATGAAGAAAAAAGTTGAAAAAATATGAAAATATACATTGTTTTGTAATGGGGACACTTTTGTCACTCAACAATAACAATAACAATAACTTTTTAAAATTGGGGTATAAGGATTAACTGTCTCATTATTAAATTGTTCTCCGTCTGCAGGAAAGTATTTGGCAAACTCTCAATCTACATGGTACCACTACTACTACTAATGCTCTAGGCAGATTACACTTCACTCTAACACTTTGTCCATCTACACGTCTCTGTTGTATCAGGAGTTCAATGGCATGGCATGAGTTTGTTTTTTTTTTGTTTTTCTTTTCAAATAGTAGTCATAGTTCAAACTTGAAATATGACTCACAGTATAACTCAACAATAAACCCACAAGTTTTCCTTGTAAAACACACACTGACAATGCTGCTATATGTCACAACACAACTATATTGTGTTAAACGTGGTCTACTGAAGTAACATTCTACTACATCTTGCCATAATTTACTCAGTATTCATTGTATTAACATATAGTACATGCATTTACAAATACATTACAACCAAGGCAGTAAAGCAAAGCCGTAAGTAAGTGAGCCAGCAGTCTTTCCGTTTGTCCCTGGGGTCCAGATCAGCTCTGTTCTCACTTGGAAAGACTCGACATTTGTGTTTCTGTGACCTGGATCATGTTTGCACGGCCATGGAAGGATGGGGGTAATGTCAGAGGTCACGGAGCTGTGCGGATGTCAGACAGGTCAGCGGCGCCTCCGAGCTCTCTCCTGTTACCACGAGGCCTGGCATTTCCACTGTCATGGCACCCGCAAGGACTTTTTTTTATTTATTTCAGTTTTGGCTTTGTAGATCCTCAACCTTTGTGGCACAGCAGGAGGTTAGAGTTGCGCGGAGCATCCCAATACAAACACAAGTCAGTAGGATCTCTTGAGTATAATGTGATAGCTGCATTATACAATAAAATTATCCCAGCCTGCCATTTTATTTTCCAAATTCCACTGGTCTGGTCCCTGTGGAGTTGGATTTCTGTGGTGCAATGCCAATAAACACAGACTTCTTCTTTCAGTTGTTCCCTTCAGAGGTTAACCATCTGCCTCTGTTTAAGCCCTTCCTCTGCATCCTCTTCTCTCACACCAACTAACTTGAAGTCCTTTTTTACTAGACCCATGGATCAGCATCCGTCTACCCAATAGTTCACTGTGCTATATTCTTAATCTTATCTATCAAACATTTTCTGCACTGCTCCCACTCATCAAAAGACAAACAAAACATGTTTTTATAAAGACTTTTGTCACAGTTCATGTATTTGTTTTTATTAGGAATGTGACGATATCCAAACCTGAGGTTACAATGTTATTACGGTACTATCTTTATTACTCATGAGAACACAACTGATTTTATATAAAAATACATTGCCAAGCCCTTTGCGGTGCTGCACATGAAAGTAAAACATGCCATAAGTTTATTAATAGTGTTTTCTTAACAGCTGTAAGTCTAGATATTCACTGATTTATCTTGCTATCAGCTACTAAAAACACCAGTCCTCGCCATGTTGGCTCTTTAACCATGTAACAAAGCGATGTATTTTTGCTTAGAGAGCCTACCAATTGATATCGTACAAGTCCACAACTACGGTATACGAAAAGACTTTTGTAATATTGTGGTAAGATCCAATATTGTTACCAGTGTTGGGAATAACAGTGTTAAACTGTAACGGTGTTCCTGGCAGAGTTGTTTTTTTCAGTAACGGAGAAATGTAGTTATTTTTGTTCTAGCAGGACTGAATTAACGTTAAAACCATTTAACCTGCAGCGCCTCATCATTTAATTCTGACATGAAGCACCTCTCATCGTCACACGGTTCTACCACACTCGTGGCTAGCAGCCCAAGCCTGGGGATGACAGTGTGAGCTCTGCAAACAACACCAATAAGAGTTATTAATATTTAAAAACAGGCACAGAAAAGTAGTCAATGGCCAGAGAAGGCTGATATTTTTTATCATGTTAAAGGTTATAAAAGATTTATACTGTTTTATTCTTCTAACATAGCTTTGCCTAGTTACATTTACACTGATGTAATTAAGTAACTAACTACCATTACTTTTTGGTAGAAGTAACTATGATTAATTACATTTTTTTAAGTGAGCCTAACCTTAATGCCCAACACTGACTGTTACATCCCTAGTTTTTACTAATAAATGCCAATGATAATACAAATCTTGGGCCCTAGTCACATTACAGAAAAGTGTATGGGTTTCTAAAGCTTTTTGGTTCATTAGTACATTGCAAGGCACCATGATTTGTAAAAAAAAAAAAAAAAAAAAAGTGTCCCAGTTTTCTGGTCTAGAGCAGACATATGGCCACTACAGATGTGACGTTCATGAATGAGCCGAATCTTTTGAATGGCTCCTCGCCGTGAATGATGAGAATCAATTCAGAGAGGTGTGCACGCCATTCTTTTATTGTTTGTTTTGTTTTGTTTTTTTGTATCAAAATGAATGCTCTTTTTTGTTTGCCAACTGTGAAAAAAACTCATAAGAAAAAGAAAAACTCAAGCTCAAGAAAGCGTCATATGGAAACAGAAAGAGATGAAGAAAGAGAGGACAGGAGCACTAAGACAATAATTATGTTCCGCCAATAGAATACATTTTATTTTGACTAAAATGATATTGTATCACTCATCCCAGTGTTTATTTTCTGAATGAACTGACTAGATATTACTTAGGTCCTTTGTACACAGAACCTAATGGCAACAAGAAAACAAGACCATAGCAATTTCATGAACATTTACAGTATAATGCACCATTTTTAACAAAAATAGTGTCTGGATCCTCTATGACTCAGTGTTCTTATATGTGGCCATGTACTTGTTGTCAAATGCTTACGTTGTGGAATATAACAGCAAGATGAATGTCTCACGCAGAAGCAAATGTGGCCATGAGAGACGAATGGCTGTATTTGCAGATGACTCACATATAACACAGTTGTGCAAAGTTGTGTAGTTGTTCTTATAAAAGAGGTGTACGGAAATACAACATGTGCAAACAATATTAGCCATGCTTTTTTGTGTCCTACTTAAAGATGCACTATCTGATTTTTTCCCCTTGTATTTAAAGAAAACTAATTATTCAGTCAACAGCAGCACAATTGTACATTTAATTAAACTAAATGGCCATTAAGGTTAACATCAATAACTGACAATGACTTAATGTTTTTTTTTTTTTGTTTTTTTTTTTTTAATATACATACTCTAAAGTTATATTGTATTTTGATTATGTGTGAAATATGTAGATTCTAGTATTTTTTTTTCAGGGACAGTAAAAAAAATCTATCAATAAAATAAATTAAATTAAAAAAAATAGTAAATGCATTTTTAGATAGTTTCCAAACTCTACACTGTTAAAAAATAAATAAATAATAAATAAATAAAACTACGGAAAAATACTGACATCTGCAGTTGCCATAATTTCACCATTACAAATCCAATGGCAATACAAAAAAAAAAACCATTATGGTACTTAGCTATAGTTACAATAACCTTTATTAACTTTTCTTAATTTTTAATTAATTGTTTTCTGTGTAATACCATAAAAAACAATTCATTATTTTAATTTTACTGGTAATAAGTCCTAAAATAAATGGTATAATGTAAACCTATTTATGGTACATTACCTTCAAAACCACAGACCTACTGTTAAATGGATTCATGTCCAATATTGTAATAATACCGGCAGCTGTTGAGTTGCCAGAATTTCACCAGAAAAACTACAGTCACTTTAGATGACATTACGGTAAACAGATCTTCTAACTGTAAGTTTAACAGAAAAATACCAGCAGTTGCCAAAATTTAATCTGGAAAAACTATACTGTAAGATGTCTAGATTTTGGGTAAAAAAAAAAAAAAGAATGGTTGGAAACACTGCATTTAAAAAAAATATATAACTCAGCAATGCATTGTAACAAAAGTATTGGCTATAATTAACTTTTAAAAACCTAGCACAAATGAAAAGTGATTCACGATTTGTGCCCAATAGCAGTCATAACAAAGTCTACTCATAACTTTGTATCGTCTAGACATCCAGCATACCGACTTGTGTTTGGAGCCACGAGCTAATATGCTTATTGTTCCCGGCTCCATGCTCCGTTACCCCCAGGTGATCGCATTAGGGACCCCCTGATTGGCTGTCTGATTTAGTTTTTGCAAGAGCGGCCTCTGCAACCTCCTCCTCTGCACCGGCACACGGCAAACAGTGCGCTCTGTAAACATGAAACCAAACACGAAGCCGCGCACGGAGAGTTGAACAAAGCGGGTATGACAACAAACAAGTTGGCCGAATAATGTCAAATAGGCCCCGCGACATAGAAAGGGCAGCGAATAAACAAGACTGACCCACCACCAGCCACCAAATGGATGTGCATTTTCATTTCTCGTCAGGCCCCATAATGCAAATAATGTGTTTTTGCTGCAAAAGGCAGACACATATGAGAAAGGGAAAAATAGATGAAATAAATGCAGAAATGGGAAAATAAATTGAGAGCGGGCCGCGGCGGACTCAAACTTCAAATGGAAGGAGAACTGAGGAAAATGGCGGCGCAAATATCTGCTGTCAGGATGGATTAGTGTAAACAAGCTGCTTTTCCCCAGAATACCTAATCACATCATTGTGTCCTGTCGCCGCACTGATGCCATTGTTTCCTCACCAGGAGAATGAGAAGATAGGGCTATTTTTATTTATTTATTTATTTATTTTTTTTTTGCTGTCCACACACAAGTAATGAGCAGTAGTACTTTCACATATGAGCAGTGCAGAGAAAAATACTTCACACTGGAATGTTCACAGAGCTGAAGAAAGAAAAGGAAGTTTTGTTAATTTAAATATTTTTTTATTGAAGTAGAAGTGAGTATGTTAAAGTGAACTGATGTAGGGTGTATAATGGGTCAAATGAGGGAGCACTAGCATTAGTAATAACATGGTCTGAGAAGTATTGGGTTAATGCAGCCATTCCCAAAGTCAAAACTGGCACGGCCCCCTTAAATTTTCAAAAATCCCACATGGACCACAAACTATAGAGCTCCCCTCTATTCAAAAGACTATCTTATTTACGTAACTGTAATTAATTTCAAATTATATATTTTTTTTATGTATTTAATATCTTCATTGACTCGTCTTTTTATATTTTTGTATGTTTCATTTGTTGTTATGGACCAAAACCATGTGTCTGAAATAAAGAATGAATTGAAATTGAATTGAAATATAGACAGCCTTTGGGGGCCCCCATGCAGTCCCTTTGCAGCCCCCAAGGGGGCCCTGGACCCCACTTTGGGAATCACTGGGTTAATGAAATGAGACTTGTTTTGATAAAATGAACAAATCAATGCAAAATGTGCAGTATTTATTAAGATTGGTCCGTACTCAGAGATGGAAGAGTACTCCAAATATGTACTACAGTAAATGTAGAAGTACAAAGTAGAAGTAAAAGTTGCTTTTTACAGGACACTCAAAATTTACAATGGTCCTATGTGGTTGTTTTGGTGTGTGATTGTTTGTTTGCTGTTAGTAGTACTTTTATTGCTGGCCTAAATTTACCCTATTATTTATTTATTTATTTATTTATTCTTTTTCATCTAACAATTGTTCCATGTTTTTAAATTCTGGCCAAGCAGAATTTTTTAGTGCATAGGCCTGACTTAAGGTCTTTATTTCATTACATTTTGTCAACTCGTGTCTATAGATTTATAAAAATATAAACTAAAATATAAACTCCAAATGTGGTTTTCATAAAATGAGTTTTCCCTCACACTTTTAGTAAAATCTCCACTTCAGTAGCTCCTACAAGCACCACATTCTCCAAACTTTTAAAGATTTCAACAGAGGGATTAATTGATGTATAATTCTTGGCCTGATTTATGGGGCATTTTACTCCTAACCACTCCTTTTTTTAGGCTGTTGACAGTATTTTCTGATTTACTAAATCACAAAGTGTCTATGCAAATTTGCTTATTGTTATGTAGATAATGGATCATAACTTGCATATCAAAACAAAAAATCACACTTTTCAGTTTCTTTTGTTGAAAAGTTTTACAGTATCTGTGAAATATTACCAAATTCACCTCAAATTAGTGACTATAAAACCATTTAATCTACCTGAGAATAGATATAAACATCTAGAGAAACTAATTCTACCTTGGTATCCCTCAACATTTTGCAGTAATCATGGACACAAAAGAATGACTATGTACAGGCTACAAGCTTACAAGCTCTAAAAATATATATTTTCAAAGAATAAAACAAGCACTTAGCACACACTCTATAATTCTAAATATATTCATGAAATTCACCCAATTAAAACCAACACGAGACAGAGGCCAAAGCTTCAACTCCATTGTCAGATATATAGTAATAAGATTCTGTGTGCCTTTAAAAGCATGCACTGAATAAGACACAGAAGAGATTCCAGTCTTAAGCGAAGTTCAAAGATAAGCAGGTCCATTTGCATATAGAGTGGAACAGAAGATCTGATCACGAGTGGACACTGGAGAGGCATTGGAGAGCCAGGTGTGAGAGGACTTCCAGATGTTCTGAAGATACTATCACGTAAAGACACAGTGGAGAAAAACTGGGCTTTGACGTTAACATTGTTCTACATTCATATACGTATTAAGCCCTATTCGCACAGGATTAGTATCACCTAGGGACCTCCAGTAATTTATAATAATCGCCAATGTCATCTGTGATTTTTATCCCGTGCGAATCAGCCATGTCTGTAAAAATGTCAGTAAAAATTCCCCCAAAAATTACCTACCGTATTTCGGCCAACACAGGGGTCCTCTGATAATACTAGTCCTGTGCGAATCCCCATGTCTGTGATTCAGGCTGTTTTTGTCGGTAGATTGTTTTCCTAAAGTTCGTAACAGCGATCCAAAACGTCTTTTAACGCTCCATTTTACATCTGTTTTTAAACTATCTTAATAATAAGATGTCTCTTTTGGTCCTACTCCAAAACGTTTACTTTTTTCTCAGATAAAAAAAAAGAAAAAAACTAGCGTAGCGTGAGGTAAAGTTTGTTTTTGTCAGTACTGTAAATCAACAAAAGATAGTAGCTTAAGATTAAGTAGCTAGAGCTAGAAACATAAACAAAATTGGGGATTTTTATTATAAATCTGTGTGATTTTCAATACGTCATATCTGGAATAAAGTTTGTAAAATCGAGTAAATTACAGACATCGTTTATCCTGTGTGAATGCCCGACTAAAAATACTGACGTCGGGGGGTATTCATGAATTACAGAGGTCCAGAGGTAATGCTTATCCCGTGCAAATAGGGCTTTAGACTGTGAAACATGAGGGTAGAACTAGAATTCGTACTAGCGTTAGCACTAGCATTAGCAGTGATAGCAAAGTATCATAATGCAAAACAACTTCATGTACTATTACTGCAGTACTATAGTATGAAACAGTATACCACAGAAAAGCAACTGAAAAGTAATTAAACCAAAATCAGAAGCCTGCTTTATTTGAAGTAGAAACACAGCAACTCATCAGGCCATGATTGTTGTTGTTATGGTTGTGATGATTATTGTTGTTATGATTATTGTTGTAGTTATGATTGTTGTCATCATTTTTTGTTGTTGTTAGAATTGTTCTTATGATTGTTGTCATGATTGTTGTTTTTATGGCTGTTATAATTATTGTTGTTATGATTGCTGTTGCCATTATGATTGTTGTCACTACTACTGCTTTATAAATAATCAACTAGTGACTTTTTAATTAATAATGTGAGTTAATCTGAATTGTGACCCCATTATTCTACATTCAAACCTGTAAAAACACATGACATTTACTCATGGATACTGCAGCAGCGCTGAGGACCTAGTTAAAAAGACAGACCGCCTCAAACCAAGGCTGCAAGTTACACTAGAAATGCAGTGCAGAATACAAACTTGACATTTGGCTGTGCTGGTACGTAGCCACCATTTTGAGATTTATAGGCGCATTCCCGCCTGGCTGCGAGTGCTGTACATCAGTAAAACATGAAGCATCTGTTGCATAAGTCAAGCCTCCACCCACCTGAAGGCTGCATCAAAGTCGAGCATGCCCTGAAAACTCCAAACACATCATACAGTGACCACCTATACAACGCCCACCCGCCTGCCTCTCGCCGCAGCCCTTAGCACCGCTTTACACAAGGCCCACACTGCAACTGATACGCTTCACCCATAGACTCTGCATTATTGATAGACAGCGATGCGTCAGGTCTGGAATATGAAGTATTTTTGTTATAGATCGCCTTACTCGCCCCCAATATCAGGGCTGAGGTAGTCACGAGCCCAACCTGGCTTTATTTGTGAATCATGGTAAAAAGAAAAAAAAAAAAAAAAAAAAAGTGAAATACACTCATCTGAATGTGGAAGGGGGATATATTTAGCATTACATTCATAAAATTATTTGATAATAATTTAGCGCATAGAGTTGCATCTTCTCCAGCTATATTTCCCAAGCAGAGATAAGGGGACCCTAAGGGGACCCCAAGTGGTGCGCAAGCACTTTGCATGGGGTGTAATTATTTGATTATATATTTCAAAAATCAGAAGAAAAATGTTTATATTTAACAGTTAAAACTTATGAAAGAAAAGGAAACTAAAGTGGTTGACTGATAAAAAGGTGAAATATGGGAATATTATTTGAATATTTTTTTACATATTTTTTGGACTTAATAGAATAATCATCATTGCAACAGTGGCGCAGTGGATTAAGCATTCGCCCAGCAACAAGGGGGTTTGAATCTTAGCCAAACGCATTGTGTCATTGTGTCTTTGGGCAAGACACTTCACTCAAAATGTCTTTTTACAGTCACTGCATGTGGCTGGTTGCAACAGGAAGGGCATCCGGCATAAACACTCTGCCAAATCACCCTGCGACTGGTTTGCTCTGGCAACCCCAACTAAGAAAGTGAGAAGCCAAAAAAAAAAAAAAAAAAAAAAAAACAAGTGTAATTGTTATTCATATTATTTATTTTTGGTGGGTAATTTATACAGTTATTTAATTATTTTATTTTTTATTTATTTATTTATTTATTTTTAGCACAAAATACATTTTATTTTACAGGCAAGCCAATTATTATTATTTTATTTTATTTATTTTATTTTTTACCATAAATTTATATCTTTAATATTTAAAAATCTTAAATAAATAAATAAATGAATTAATTAATGACCACTTGTTGAATAATCATCAGCAGACACAAGTGAGGATGTAAGGGTCTGACAGGGGGTACACAGCACAAAAAACGTTGGGAACCACTGTTTCCAAACAAATCAATCTAGAATGCCTACCGTTAAAAATATTTGTAAAGTAGAGGCACTTAAAAAATTAGTAGAATATGATTGTGCCAGCTAGTGACCACCTACCATGATTTGTTTTAGCCAAGTGCAGCAACAACTCGCGTAGCTAAACAACATGCTTTGATATTTAAACTATGTAATAAAAATACTGTCTGAAGATTTTGGCAGTTTTTGTAAATGTATCATTGCTCCCAGTTTGTTGTCATGTTGTTAGCAAATCGTTAAAAGTGCAAAAAGAGAGAGAATCCAGGTTGCCACACAAGGTAAATGAGGTCATTGATCAGAACCTAGATCACTTGGATGATGATAAAATAGGAGATTGCATGGACTGTCCATAAAAACAGTGTTTTATTGCTGCATAACATGGCAATAAATTCAGTCCAAGGACTATTGTTAAATGTGGATCCAGAGTCAGTCTGGGTCATTACTGATGCACTAATGACATTTGTGGATCAACAAATAAACCAAAAACAGCTCATGGACAGTGTTTAAAACAAAGTTCAACTGAAATGTCACAAAATCATGGTGATTAGCATGTTAATGACCTTCTCATGTTCTATTTGCATTCTGCACAATGAAAGCATTTTATCAGCTTTTTTTTCTCCCCTTATCCGTGCTCACAAACTGTTATTTACATAGTAATGAGTTCACACGTTCACGTTCTAGTATTTGATGATGTCAAAACCTCAGATGGAGAGCAGAGGCCAGTATCACTGTATGGGCTAGATATTTTTTATTTTATTTTATTTTATTTTTAAATATCCAAACAGAAAATCCTCAAATATTGAACCTGATCGTGTTTTGTTAGCAACTGGGTTACTACTTACTACTTACTGGGTTTTTACTGGGTTTGCAGTTTACTGACATCAAACACGTCTGTGAGTTTCAATAATTCTACCCCTTTTTGACATTATAGTGAAGAAATAACTAAACTTTAGGTCATTTGTAGTGACAGATAATACTTTGAACTTTGTGCCAGTTTTTGTTTCAGGTGGAACAACTCCAGTAAGTCCAGTACCAGAGATATTAGCCATAAACCACACCAAAATATCTGCATTTTTAATCCTTGGCTGCAGATTATACCACAGAATTCTGACCTGCCACCAGCTCAATTTTAAACTATAGGCCATTTATACTCTGACATCATGTGGACTCACCCTCACCCTATTGCAACAGCCACTATGGAATCATACTAATAACACAGCCATAGCTGCTAGGTTGGACACATAATTTGTCTAAACATGATGCAATTGTGTGTGTGAGAAATAGTTGCTGTAGTGCACATATGAAGGCAGTAGAATCACACAGCTTGTATTATGCTGATAACATTGTTTGTTACTAGTTTACCGTAATTAAATCGATATCAAAAGTATTGATACTTGGGTATTGGTTCGCACATTACTAGTAAGAAAGGAACACAATGGATTCTTGTTAGATGTGTCCTGCACCCAGTTCTTATAAAACATTCTTCAATAGGACTCAAGTATGTTAAAATCTGATCATGTGTTAATGAGTTTCATTTTTAAAAATGACTATTGGAAGTATGCAATAGCATGGTATTACTGTAACCTAAAGCCAATAGCATAATAACTTGCCAATAATGTAATAAGGTTTTAGAGCCAATAACAGTGACTATGCACCATCCAACAGAGACATGGACAAAACATCTAAAACCTCAAAAAACAAGTCCAGCTGATTTATTAAACATTTTTTTTGCTGTGATTTAGACCGCTGGGATGACTAAGAGTCTTCACAGATAGACCTAAGCAAATTAATAATAATTTGAATAGAACATTTTGTTCAAGAAAAACATCTCAAACTGACTCTTACAATCATAATTAACTATGCCAGCTACTAAACCTATTTCTGATCAGCAAACTGCACAAAACTAAAAAAATAACAAGAAATCTTGTCCTATTAGTGTATTATTACATTAAAGGCTGCAGTTATTACATTTTCAAAGGGTTTTTAAAAGCTATGACATTAATGCAATAACTCATTACATTATCAACAAGTTATTATGTTTTTGACTTTATTACATTCATAATTTCCAGAATGATTACATATTTGGCAGGTATTATGTTACTGGTCATTATTACATTTTTGGTTACTACACACGGCTCCTCCGGTTTACCCTGTCAGTCATATTAAGCCTATAGATTTACCACTGCTCAGATCTATGTTCACCCTGCATGACTTTGATACAACATTCTATGTCCTTTTCACAAAATACGACAACATTATGATTTTACTGGAACATCACATAGACACCCCTCATTTTCCTCTTCCCTGTAATCGTCCACACCAGAGCTGCCTTGTATTTATAGAAAAAAAGCATAAAGAAAATCAATATGGGCCAAATAGAGCCATTTATTCCATTTATAAGCGCTCCGTGTAGTCCCATTTGTGCCACAATTTGTCCCCGCCACCTTGTGTTGCAAATGCCTCGGCAGGGCTATAAATAACCTGTACGTTGTCAGTGAGCACGGCGTGTTATTAATGCCCATCTTCAGGGTAATCTCTCAAAGACATCATTGATGGGGGTCTCTCTATATTTCTCAGCGGCGTGGCCTCTGGGGGTGCAGGCGACGAGAGAGAGAGAGCAAGTTCCCCCCACCTCGCACTAAATCTCTTTCTTGTAGCGGAGATAAGAGCAGAATAGAGCCATTGAGCAGACGGTTTAAGATATAAGCGCTCAGCAAAGAGTCACCATATCAAGAATTATTTTTTTCCGCTTCTTCCTCATCGCCATTTGTCATTTTTATCTGATTAACCCGCGCTCCCGGGGGCGTGGGAGGCATGCACTTGACTGTTTCAAAATGCCGCGATCTCTCAGTACATTAATGCGGAGGTCCATAAAAAGAAACGTCCAGAGGAATTACGTTCAGAATGACCTTAATCAAAATTCCAAACAGCAGCAGCAGCAGCAGCAGCACGGACGCCATGTTTGGTGGGAAGCCAATTAGCGGCTCGTCAGATCTGAAGGAGGATCCCGGGGCCCCGTGTTACGAGTGCCTACGGTCTGGAGCTGGCACCAGTCAAAGGCACGGCGAGGACAAGGACTTCAACACTTGTCATTACGTGTGGAGGCAAATTTACATATTGCATAATGGAAAGAGAAATGTGTTTTTTTTTTTTTTTTTGCAACCTGTAGTCTACAATCAAATGCATTCACAAAGGTTCACTCAGACTGCGGAAAAAATAGAAAATCACTATTTATTGGAAAAAAAATAAGTCTATTGTTTGTATCCTGAATAGAATTTACTCCTATTATCACTTAATCCTCAACATTATGAGGCCAATTCCTTGACAGAGGTCTGAGCTCTTCAAGTGCTACAAGTTTATCATTTATACTGTTACCTTTACAAAGAGCCCACATTTTTATATACTCCAAAGGGCTCAAAAACAGCTTTAATTTTAATTTAGCATCAGGCATTTTAAGCAAAATAAACCAGAATCTTTTTAACTGCCTGGCATTCCCATAAAAATAAACTTACTACTTCCTTACTTGCAAACTATATACTGTACATCCAATTGTTTTAATAGTAATAATTAGGGATGCATTGTACTCGTATTCATAAAAGTGGGCCGATACCACTTTACAGCACTGTCATGTGACATTCCCCTCTGAGCTGAGCAGTGAGAGATGTGTGGAAGGATTTCAAAGTGAACTGTACAGAGATAAAAGTAAAGCTGACTCTACATTCTGCTCAACCAGACATCCCAAACCATACATGAGTCTTAAAACTTAAGCAGTTGTCCTTCTGTTGTCCTAACTGTCCTGAAAATAATATCAGAGTGGAGTCTGAAGCAGTTGTTGTCTGATAAAACATAAGGTGTTGCTAATTGTGTTAGCTGCTGTATGTCTTGGTGAATCTCTGCTGGTTATGCTCAGATGCTCAATCTGTCTCTAAAATGGATAGAGGATAGCTGCTGGATAGAGGAGAATCTAAGCTTTCAAATGAGGTATAACATGTCCATGTTGAGCAAAGTTTAGCCGTGGTTAGTTGTGTTCAAACCACTGTGTTGTAAAAAAACAACAAAAAAACTTAGCAACACAGAGCGGGGATAGACGGCTAAAAGACGACTTGGTACAGGATGAATGAGATAATAGTTTAACTGTATAAAGTAATCCCTTTATAAGTACTCATATCGGACTCATATCGGTCCTCAGTATCAGCAAGTAAATGGAAGTACTCGTATTCGTATCGGTTTGAAAAAAGTGGTATCAGTACATCCCTAATAATAATAATAATAATAATAATAATAATAATAATAATAATAATAATAATATTACCTGGTGGTGGCTGCCATTCGGCACCTACAGCCACTCAGACCACCAACAAGCACACACTCACACTAACATTCATACAGTCAAGATGGGTGAAGTGCCATGCCGAAGAACACAACGGCAGAAGGAATTTGGGAGAGCTGGCGTTGAACCACCAACGCTCCGGTTATAGGAAGGCTATGGTCGCCTCTCACATGTTGAGCCACTTTTCTCTGTTATACAATAGAAGAGTCATGCTGTTATTGTTTTTTTGTTTTTTTGTTTTTTGTTTTTTGTTTTTTGTTTTTTGGAAACCCACAGTTCGCAATCAAGGGCATTCAAAAAAGTTAAACTGTAAATCTGAAAATGACCATTTATGGGCGAATAACAAAAGGTCATTGTTTTGTATATTAAGAAATATGTTTAGCAACATCATGTGTTCGCAATCATTACTTTTTGTAAAATACTAACAATAGTTGTGCGGGGGTTCAACCAAAATTTGGCCAAATTATAGACCAGCCAATGCAACAGGTGTCGTTCAAGAAAACAATGGGGGCCATTTACTTTACAAAATGTGCAAATGAGAACGAGTGAATGCTTTGCCCCTTGGCAATCCAACTCAAAATCAATGGGGTCTAGATTTTTATTTTTTTTGTAAATAGAAGAGGACCCTATCCCTAACTAGTTTAATGATCCTCAAACTTTACACACAAAGCACCACCTCAAAAACAGTGGGGCTTTCTACCTACCATCCACAACAGACTAAACTTTGGCTGGCACATACACTGTCATCTTTTATATCACTTCTTATACACTCACTGCTCTTTTCATAACTTATTTTTATTTATGAATGACTTAAAATTTCTATATGTCTGTGTATGTTCTTTGATTTATTTATTTTTTTCAGCTATGTATTTTAGCGGACTGTAAACTTGCAATGCATATAAAGATGTTTTTTTTAATTTATTATAATCATTATTATGAACCAAGGTCTAAAGCACTGGATAAAAAAAGCACCATGCATCCAGAAATACACATTAATAAATAACAACAAAACAGGGACTAAACCAGGTCTAAACCGGTTCCATTTCTGATTACTGCATGACAATGAAATACATGATTGCAACTTTCATGGCATGGATGTGTTGATAATGAGTTAGGGGAGGGGCCGTGAACCATTTTGGATACTAATAGTACAAGTATCTTTTTAAATAGTTTGCGTCCTATCCACCACCCCGACCTCAAATCTACCTCAGCGTTATCTCTTCTGTGTATTTCAGCTTTGTTTAAATTGAAGATTGTGTATGCTGCTGATGTGTTGTAAACTTTATTATTTCCTCTATTCGCAGAAACATAGTAAACAAATCCCTGCTGACTGCCGTGTCCAATATCAAGGAGCCTTTCATAAGCATCAGTCTATATCATAACCATACTGTGATTGCCTTGTGTGTGTGTGTGTGTGTGTGTGTGCGCCTCTATCGAACTCATCAGTATGAATAACTCCCCTCTGTTCATGATCGCTGGTTGTGGTGGCGGCTGATTTCTCATTCAACGTGACCAACAATCCATGACAGCACAATATATTTTATCAATAATGAAAAATATGGCACCCATGACATTTCCATCATACAGTAAATTATGGCTCTTGGCAGGTTTATCTAATATACATTTGAATGCATAACCATCTCAAAGCATGACCAGGAGTGACACGTTAAAAAAGAACACATGAGGACTAGCTTATGAAATATTTTTTTATCAATCAGTGTAGAAAAGCTCGTGTTGTGACATATGAAAAGGTATTGGCCTGTCTGACATTTTAAATGAAATTAAGTTATGCCATTTATATAGCAGCTCTCTATGGATACGGTCTATATGAGCAACATTTTTTTCATTTTAGAGACCCAAAAACAGGTTTTTAGATTAGGGTTCTTACACTTTTCTATTCAGAATGTTCCATGAAATTTCCAGGACTTCCAAAACTTTTGACTAAATTTCCAAGACATGAAGAATGACTTACACTTTAATAAATAGTATTCAAAATGTCCAACGTGGTGAATTAGAAACTTACTTTTCCTGCAATTTCACTTGTTAAAATTTAACTCTCAGAAATATATTATTTCACAGATTTTACTGACTCATAGCACACCAGTGATTAAAAGATAATTATGTTTGATAAGTTGATTCAGAACGCAAGACGGCAATATAGAATTTTTTTTTTTTTTTTTTTTTTTTTAGTAGTTAACTAGTACTGGACAAATGTTACTCATGCTGTTTAAACTTCCAAAAACTTACAAAAAAATATTAAATTTCAAAACTTCTCCAGGACCTGGAAATTGCATTTTAAAATTACATAATTTTTCCAGGTTTTTATTTTTATGACTGTACAAACCATGTTAGATACACGTTTATGATTATTAACCTCTATCAAGGTTGGTTGGGTTTTTAAAGGTCTCTTACTATGCTAAATTGACTTTTTTGCACTTTTAACAGTGTTATAATGTCGTTTCCACCTCAAACACATACATGGAGTAGTATTTAGTTTTATCAGTGTATGTTTGAGTAAGCCTGCCTCTCTAGAGCTGAAAAGCTAGGTGTCATGACTCTACATAGACACGTGAAACCAGAATGTGCTCCTGCACATTTCTAAAGTCCGTACATACTGTACATCATTTCACCGCTTAAAATGCCATTACTATGAAGTAGTCAGCTCATTTATTGATCTGTTAGCATCATGTTGCTAATAGTGGTGTTAATTAGCTTTTTTATGCTCTGTCCATTCCCCACCATTGCCAGCAGTGGGCGACAACCACACCTAATCCAAGTGTTCTCTGCAAAATCAAATTAACAGCTCCCCAAAAGAAGACTTTTTTCCATATCTATACATTATTTAAAGTTATCAAACGGGAAATTCCAATTCAAAGGTGTCTAAAACTATTTCAAAAAGTGTCTTTAAAGTAATGTCAGAAATGTTCAACATAAGACATTATTTGTTTCCTAAACCCAGACCAAAGATACTAACTCCAGCCACAAGAGGTCAGTATGAGGCCTTTGTGACTCAATGGATAGATAGCATTTACCCCTGTACTTTGTTGTGTATAGGGCTGCATATTAAGAGGAGTGGTTATTATGTCAGGTGGTTATTATGTTTTGCCTGATCAGTGTATATTAGCAATGAACTGCCAAGGATTCCCATGTAAAAAATATAGTATTCATCCTTCCTTGCAAACTCCAGACACCTGAGGTTTTTGTACAAATGTTTGAAAGGCTCAAGAATGAGCAGTTATGGTTCAGTTTGTTAAAAAAAAAAAAAAATAATAATTCTTTAGTCAGAAAGGCTCTTGCATAAATTAGATCTTAAAATTTAATTTGAGCAATTTTAACAGTCACTGTTACATCCCAACACCTGGTATTACTTTGAGTGTGGAGTAAGTTGTTAAAAAGGGAACTGTTTCAGACAAACTCATAAAATGTCACTGTGTTACTGTGGAGCAGGGGAGTCTTATTTTGTATTCAACAGACCTGGCTACTATCTTCCAAAGTTTGAAGACTCTAGCGCTAATGACCACAGAGTTACAGAAAAGTTTGTCAAAAGAATGCTTCTCTTCCCCGGCTTCTATAGATAACGAGGCATTGTGCAGCTAAGGTAAAACTTTGCTAAGGTTATGTTTTAATATTCCAAAAGCATCGTGACTGACTCAGAGTTTACTGTGCACTGTTTGGTAATAGCGGCCCAAATGCACTTCACAAGGCAGGTTAACAGCATCCAGCATTTACCGATCGATCCCACAATGGCTTCTAGATCGAAAAGCAAAGAAAAAAAAAAAAAGCGTGCATGAATCATGTTTCTATCCTCACACAGCCCCGGCAGGTGTGATAAAGCCATACGCGGAGAACACAGGGGGTATGGCTGCCTCTGGTGCAGGAGGGAAGCCTTGAAGTGCTCCCCGTCAAAGCCACCGTCTGCCACATCCATAAACATGAATGTGCACCGATACATGGAGATTCAATTCTACCTACGCAGCAGGATTCACCACATGCTACAGAAGATGGTAAACGGTTCGGATCACTATATAATAAGTGAACTAGCTTTTACACTTGACCCATGAGCCTGCTTTGCGTTTCAGTCTTATACAATTATTTCATGGCACTATGTAACATTGACTAGAACTAGACTTATTCATGGTCCACTGCTATTAATGATGCTAAGAGTAACATAGACCATAGACCTTCAGACTTTCCTGTTTGGTTTGAACTAAATCGTTATGTGTGCAAAGCTCCAGCGAACCATGGCCATGACTCAGACCAAACAGCTGGTCTTTGGTTTAACAAAAAGTGTTGATCTCGGTCTGGAACAAAATCAGTTTTTCTGTTGTGTGTTTGGCCATAATTCAGATTTTCAAACCAAATCCAGGAAGTAACAGATGTTCAGATACAAAGAAGAAATGAAGAAAAGGGAACATATCTCAGTTTAATTTACAGCAGTGTTTTCCAACCAGGGGTATGGGGACCCCTAAGGGTATGCAGAGTTATATCAATATTTACAGTACCTTTTATATATTTAGCTTTAAAAGACTTAAATAAACCTGAATCAGGACTAACCAGAACTATAGCGAGGGATGCGACACTAAAGAAGGTCAAAACTGGGACTCAACCAGGGATAAACTACATCTAAACTGGAGCTAAACTAGTTCTAAACCAAGTCTAAACCAGGTCAAATCAGGTCTAAACTATGACTAAACCAGATCCAAACCAGCAACAAAACAGGACTAAACCAGAACTAAAGTAAGACTAAACCAGGACTAGTTTGGGTTTAAACCAGGTCTAAACCAGAACTAAACTAGGTCTAAACCAAGTCTAATCCAGGTCAAACCAGGACTAAACCATACCTAAAACCAGAACTAAAGTAAGACTAAACCAGGATCAAGATAGGTCAAAACCAGGACTAAACTTTGATAAACCAGGACTAAGCTGGGTCCCAACCAGGACTAAATAGGGTCCTGCTGGTACACAAAACCAAAACCGTTGGCAACCACTGGTTAACAGTAGACTCACAGATGATGATGTTTTATGCTATGTAATGGCAGATGGCAGCCAGCAAATACTGAGGAGTTCAGGTGGAATTTCAGGTCTGAAAATGTGGTATCACCTGCTGAAAAGGGGACATCAAAAGAGGAGTTTTGACAGTGGGTTCTGAAAGTAAAATATTAGAGAGTGTTCTTTCTAATATAGTTCTAAATCAGGGCTATTCAAAAGGCAGCCCATCAATCAAATTAAATTGACCCATACCCATAAATAATTAAGTTTAATAGTTGCTGAGTTGTACATTTTGCAAGACTTGGGGCACTAAAGCCAGCAGTTGCAGCATAGCAGCTGCTATGTTTCAGTTTTTTTTTTCTTTTATGTTGGTCTAAAAGCCAGAGATAGCTGTTATAGTGATGGTATTTAAAAAAAAGCTGGTTATGATTATTGTTTTTTCTTGCACTAAAAGCTAGCAGTTTCTGTGATTTTATATGTTGTAAAAATGTAAAACTAAAGCGGCACTTTGTGTGAATCATACATCCAACAAGAGGCTGATAGTACAGGGCAAAATCCGGCCCACTGGCTATAGCCTTCTGACAATATGGCCCACAAGAAAATATAGTTAAATTGCCCTTTTCTAGTTTATCGATTACTACCAAGTACCTACTAATATCTGGTACTACCTAGGTACTGGTTTATTTGCAAATTGTATACATCCAATGGTTTTGTCATCAAATGTTCAGCTAATTCCATGTGTTATATAATGGAAGAGTAAATGCTTTTTTGCATCCAATAGTCTGCAATAAAAAAGAATCACAAGGAAAAAAAAAAAAAAGATAATTTATGGGACCCAAAAATGCCCATTGTTTTGTATCCTCAAAAATATTTTTGTAACATTGTGTGTGTGTGTGCGTGTGTGCAAATTACTTTTTGTTTGCAATGGTTACAATGGTTATACGGGGGTTTAACCAAAATTTGGCAAAATTATAGACCAGCAAATGCAATTGCTGCTGTACTAGGAAACAATGTAGCAATTCACTTTCATAGCAGATTTAGAAAAAGTGAATGCTTCGCTTCTGTAAATCCAACTCAAATAAAGAGACACAAAAAAATTGTTTTCTGGAAGTAGAAAATTGAAAATGTTTGTTTACATCTAGCTCACCATTCTATAAAGATACTGTACATCTATTTAAAAATAGTGATAGACTACAGCAAGATTTTCTACAATTGTCCTACCGCCATACCACTGTCAGATAATTGTTGCAAATAAATGTTGGTCTTATGCTTTGATTCATCGCGGAACATTCAAATTAAACCATGAGAATGAAATTTTTCCCTGCCCTTTTTTTCACGGTTCTTCACATTTTTGGCCTCATTGTCATTGTCTCTGTAAGGCTACCCCTACATTTTGGAGTAAAGCACTACTGTAAATACAAGTCCAGTTGACTCCTATATGATTTGTCACTTCCCTTCTGTGTACCCATACAAAGTTTCTTCTGCCATTTGGCCACTCTATCATGACAAAATATGAGAAATAAAGCCATCGCTAGCTTGTTGTTTGGCTAACCGCGATGTGTCACTTTCTTGCAAGACTCGAGACTTCAGTGACACTGAGTCGGTGACACTCATTCTTGCAAGAGCCATTTTCGGCCCAAAGGCAGCAGGAGGAGATGCAGGATGCTTTAATCACCCCAGATGCCGAAACTGTTTTTTTAAGTTACAAAAGTTAGTGAATACCGGTTTAATAAGAGATCAGCGGCGATGGAAATAATAAATTAAAAATGCACAGTGCGACTGGGTCTTTAAGTGGAGTTTTTCCTCAATTGACAGTAACATCTTATAGCAAACCAGAACTTAAAAATAAGAATCGAGTGAATATCTTTGCTTTCGACACTCCCAGTGGGTTAGCAACCAGATAATATTCAACAAAATTATGCAGCCTGACTAATAATCATCAACAGTTAGTTATTGTGCTATGGTCTTCATGAGGACATGGACCTTGAAACTCTCCACACAGTAAAACAACGTAAAGATTTCTCTCCACATATTCTTGTCCCGCACTGTGGTAGTGACAGTTCACACCAGTCAAAGGTCAGGACTTCTTTAATGAGCTATTTTCAGTCTCTTTTCTTCTGTTGCTGAACATGGGGTGAAAATGTCATGTCTGTAATGTAACTTGGCATTTAACAGCACAAAGTTCACACATTTATAGGGATCATTAATAGATCGATCGATAGATAGATCGATAGATAGATAGACAGTATTTCTCATGTGCATATGGATAGGAAACGCCATGTTTCTGAGTAACTAACAAAGTCATATACGTCATTATGGTATTTTATGATCTGTATAATTTTGTCATTTGGAGATAATATCACACTAATAATAAAATTAACTGAAAATATAGTGTAGCATTTCTCTCATTTGCAAGCTAAGCTACTGTGTCAGTACCAACAACTAGTTTTTAAGTAGTGGTAGTTAAAAGGGCCATATTATGCAAATTCGACTTTTCTGAGCTTTCTGCCATGTTATAGTGTTGATTCCTCATCAAAAACATACCTGGAGTCATGTTTGGTTTCATTCGTACATGTTTGAGTAATATTGTAATCTCTTACACTGAGTTTGTGAGAGGACAAAAATTTGTTTCACTGGTATCTGCCTTTTCCACTATACTTTTTTTTTTCTACCTAAAACATCAACTCCAAGAAAGAAAACACCTCAAGCCTAGAATTTGCTATACCCAAAACTACAAACAGACAGCTCTAAATTCAAATCTCCATGCTCTTTAGATGCGATAAAATATTTATCACAACTAAACATGAAAAAAGGTCAGGTTTATCTACAAAGCAACTGCAAAAAATAACCTATTAAGCTTTGCATTACAGTACTAGCTAATTAGGTCTTTTTATGTCAGCATTCCTCAAATGGTCTGGAACTGATACGCCGCTACCCTCAGAAACACATATATCATTTTAAATCTCATGCCTTTTATCATAATGGTGCCATAATCACATTTGTTATTTATTTCGAACCCAAGCACTTTGTTTTTGTCATAAAAAAAGGAAACTACATTGCTCCAAGACAAGCACATCATTACGATTAGATCTAATGGTCACAAAAGTTATTATTATTTAAAATTCATGCTCTAAACAAAAGGATAACTGCTGTGCAAATAAAATCGGTATCCCCATTTGTATTTTTTATAAAACTTCTGACTACATTTACGGTATTCTTGTTGAACTTTTGTCCCTCCCCGTTGTGAAAATGTTCATGTAAAGCAAGAAATCCCCATTACCTTTCAAACGGCACGCTGCATGACTGATCCACATCTGCGCCTAGTTCTGGCTGTGTGGAGAAAGGATAATCGTGTTTGAGTGCAAACACGGGAGTAAGGGAGGCATGTACAGGTGGTCCATGAGAAGAAAGAAGAAGAAAAAAATGCAATTGGTGGAGCTCAGACTGGAAATCCTGTTCATGCAGTGACTACATTAAGGCATTTAACAGTGAATGGAAGGTGTGGCATGACGTGGTGAATAATAGCGGAATTTGGGGCTTATACGGTAGATTTGCAATGCCGTGCAAAAGCTAGGGTCGCGCGGAGCTTGTTAGCTGCTCTTTCAACTCCATGAATGGCCCAATCAAGACAACACATCACAGGGACAAGCTGGGATCAGCTGCTGCACCAAGTCCTATTGAAGACCGGCAAAAAAACACCCTCAGTGGTTTCTGAACAGTGTTATTGATATATGTATAGCCTATATTTAGCTCATTCAGAAATAAACTGCAAGTATGCCTTTTCTAATAGTAAAATATAATGAGTGGGGAAATGGGTAAGTTCATGTCTGGCAAAACGTCGTACTGTCAGGAAGCCAAAAAACAAAACTAAACAAACAAACAAACAAACAAACAAACAAAAAAACATACTGATATATTGGAATAGTACAGTGGTTCTCAAACTTTTTACACAAAGTATCATCTCCAAAAATATCTGGCTTTCAAAATACCATCTTTAACGGACTAACATGGGCCTTAATCATGAATAAGCCAAAAACTACAACTAAACTAGGACTAAATCAGGTCTAATTCAGACCTAAACCTGGTCTAAACCAGGTCTAGTTCGTGACTAAATCAGGACGTGCCACCACTGGGTCCCGTACACATACCGTCCTGCTTGATAGCCATAAAATACACAATATACATAGAATTTGTAGCCTTTATTCTGACACAAAAAGGACTTTAAATTTAAAAATCCAGCCACAAGGGTCACAAGCCAATGTACTCTTTGTGCCACTCCCAGGCCAAATAAAGGGAAAGGGTTGCATCAAGAAGGGCATCTGGCGTAAAACCTATGTCAAATGTGCAAATAACTGCATGTTAGGTGGCAGATAATTTGATCCAGTAACCCTTAAAGGTTTTAAAAAGTTTATATTAAAAGCTTATAACTAGAAGGTTAGCACTGTCACCTTTTTCAGGCTTTATTGATACACAGAGTAGTAGGAAATCGGGGAGAGACATTCAGTAAATTGTCAGTGTCCGTGCTCAAAACCAAAATGCTGAGGCAGGCTGTAGTTGCCCTGTATATGCACCACAGCTCTACCACTCAGCCATACAGCAGTGCACAGACAGGGTCTTGCTGTGTGGATTTTGCATGTCAGGTGGGTTTCCTCTAGGTACTTCAGTTCCCCCCATCAACCAAAAAGAGGGTAATCCTCCAACTAGGTACTCCTGACCAGGATCCTGGCTCAGATCTCGAGATGGGTCCAGCTTTGTACTCCTGACTAAGATCCTGGAGAAGGGTCCCCAGGCAAATTTCCCTCCAGGGATAATAAAGTATGCCCCATTATGTACTCTTACCTAGCCTTCAGTGTTTCCTATGGTGTATAAATTTGTTTTTGTTGTTAGTAGTACTAAATTAGCTTCCAAACAGCTATCTCCTAATAGTTAGGGTTAGGCAGTAGAAAATAAATTAGAACAGCAAGCCAAGTGTCAGTATTTGCAGAATCCTTTAACCATCAGCATTAAGAAAGATTTCAATTTGACAATACTTATTTCTAGATATCATTGTGACCATGCATTTGTTCTATGTTAGATTCAGTTTGTTGAGGGGATGAGCACTGATGGCAACCAAGGTTACACAGTGCAAACATAGTACAAGCTGGGTGCATTTTGTGTTAAGGCAAAGCCAAAAATAAAAAAAAAAGTTTTGTGTTTTTAGTCGAAATAGTTGAACATGCTGTTCCCTGCATCCGGAGCAATGTGGTTTGCTCAAATATGATTGAACCACTGGACCCAAACAGGCCCAGTTTGACTTCAGCTACCTCACTAACCTGGTCCGACTGTGCTTCCATCACTTGCCAAGTCCAATAAACCATTTAAGCTATGGGGTAACTGTCTGACCCGCTAATCTCCAACACATAAACCCAGCATCATATTACTGGGATATGTGGTCCATCTGAGCAGCATTTGGTCCAATTCCCTCCAATTAACAGCGTGTGGTTTTCAGGAACAATGGCCCGAGCCGAGCCAGCCTGCCCATCTCAGCAGCATTAGTCATTAGACAACTCAGTCACCCATCAGCCTGTAACCGCTTTTATTTGTCTGCCACATCCCACTCTCTACACCAGTCAGACTGTGCTCTGACAGCCCAGTGTGCATGGGGCTTTGCTAGATCCCTCAATCCCTGTTTGATTATAATTGATGGTATACCATGTGCTCCATTTTTCTTTTGGAAACTCGTTAAGAATTTTCATCACCACACTGTACTAAGGTTAACATGTGCACTCAGTAGTCAGAAATATACTGAAGGTATAGTCAACTGGGAGAGAGTTGGGTGGTCATTGCTTTAAATAGAATTTGGTAAATGAAGTGAGAGCAGAACAATGTAACGTTGCTCATTTCTTCACAGTTTTTGGCTTGTTTCTCTCTATGAAACACCTCATACATTCCAGAGTCAAGCACTACTGTAAATACTCAATAGTCCCTTTGCCCGCTAGCTTCTTGTTTGACTAAACGCGACATCCCACTTTCTCACAAGATCCAAGACATGTGGGTCGGTGGCACTTATTCTTGCAATGCTGTTTTTTCACCCAGAGACTATAGCTTGGTGAGCCAGACTCTCCTACTTGCTTTTCGCAAGCAGAACAGTCTGGTTCCCTTCTCTTTAGTGCTTTCCTTCATCATTTGTTGATTCTGCTGATGTCCTCATTGTTGTTCAGTCCTCTGTGGGATTTTTTTCTTCACCTTGTTGCTATTTTAACAACAGTAAAGTCCCATTGACGTCTGGGATGAGGGGTACTTTTTTTCACCCTGCAAGCCATTACCTGGACAAAAACAAAATTGAATGAAATGAAATGAAAATGTATGTTTGGTGGTTGGCAAAGCTGTAGGCGATGCCATGTCTTTGTCAGTCTGCCCCAGGGCAGCAGTGGCTAGAGAAGTAGCTCACCAGCACCAGTGTGTGACTGAGGAGGGAATAAATAATGCAGTGTAAAGCGCTTTGAGTGTCGGGCAATAGTGGGGCAATGGGTTAAGTGTTCATCCACCAACTAGAGAGTTGATGGTTTGATTCCTCGCCTTATGTGTGACTAGTTTGTTGTATTGTTGTTGTTTGTTTGTTTGTTTGTTTGTTTGTTTATTATTATAGTGCGATTTTAACACTACTGCCAATCAAAACTATGTGCCCAGGACCATTGCTGAGAAGATTACAGACTCTAGACAGGTTAATATGGTCCATGGTGAAATATCCAGCTGCATCCAAAACATTCAAAAGTACTGCAGGAAATACAATGTTAAAACTGTTGTCCAAGAGGATTAAACATGACACAAGCAGTACTTTTGATGCTACCATGTGCTCCATTTTTCATTTAGCAACTCACTCGGAATTTTCATCAGCACACTGTACTGATATTGTATGCTTTTTTCCGGTCCATTAGCTTCTCTCAAACACTATTACAATGGCAATAAAATGACATATCATTATAATGTTGACTCATATCACAGGACTCTTGCAGCATGCTAAGAATACTGAGAAAAAAAACAAAAATAGCAGCAGATATTTTGAAATTCCGACAACTGTGTGTTCTTCTTAGATAAGTGCTGCTGGCGGTGATTGTATTTACATTGCGTTTGAGCAGTACAGTGTTGCTAATTCTCGTGGTCACACTTATGTACTGTAAAGAGCAGTGGAAATCAGCTCGGAACAGAAGACTGGGGTTTTGTAAAAGGGATGCAGAGGGAAGGGCTATACTGTGCATTGGCAACCAGCAAAAATTCATGTATTTATGCCAGGAAGGAAGTAAATGTGCTTAAGCCTATGCTGCTTTAAGGGGAAAAAGCTACAACCTGATTTTATTTAAATTACATTGCGTTATCAGGAAGAAATCTATATATAAAAGTTAAAGAATTTTTATGTCATGCTGGTCACATAGCTACAGCAGTGACATGCGGTGAGGCTGACAGCTGGTGAGGCACACTGTTAAACTGCCAGATCTGCAAATATACTGTAGCCTCTGTACTCAATAGAAATGCATACATGTTGGCAACTTGCACACTAACAGCTGTGTTTACTTCTTTTACATGCAAATAAGGGGCAAGTTAGGCAAAAAATACACCGAATTTTAACTGATTAGTATGCATGATTGCTTTATTTAGAGGGAACCGCGCTAAAAAAAAAAAAAAAAAAAAAAGTCTCTCAGCTCAAGCAGCCAAAAACAAAAAAATTTGCTGGTTTAATTTTTAGCTCATAATTCAACATTTAGCCACACATACCTCCTTCATTGTGGCACTGCAGCAGTGAGCCTCACCTCCAGCATTTTTTAATGCAATGTACTGTCCGATTAACAGGATCAAATTTGCTCACTCATACACAGAATATTTTATCTAGACAATATGAATTCAATCAATCAACATTTATTTGTACAGCCCTTTACAACACACAAAGTGACCAGAGTGCTTTCCAGTAAAATCAAAGTAAAATTAATAAAAACACAAAAAAATGGAAATGCATAAAATATTATAATATAGAACAAAATAAAATAAAATAAAGTGTCACATTACTAGTCTGAATAAATAAGTTTTAAGCATAGATTTAAAAAGACCAAAGTCTGTGATCGTTTGCATATTGGGAGGTAGTTTGTTCCAAAGTCTGGGCCCAGCCACAGAGAAAGCCTGATCACTCCAGTGTTTGTATTTAGCTCTCAGGACATTCAAAATGAGTTGATCTGAAGACCTCAAAGCCCTATTTGGGTTGCAAATAGCTAATGTCTCAGCCAGATATGGTGGGGCAAGGCCGTTCAAGGCTTTAAAAACAAACAATACAATTTTGAAATCAACTCTAAAAGAAACTGGAAGCCAGTGGAGTGAATAAAGGACTGGGTTGATGTCTGGAAGTGGTGATTAAAAATCTGGCTGCAGCATTCTGCAGCAGCTGGAGGCGACTGAGAGATGACTTGGAGACACCAGCATAAAGTGCATTACAGTAGTCAATCCTAGAGCTGATAAAAGCATGAATAGCCTTCTCAAGATCAGAGCGATTGAGGAACGGCTTTACTTCAGTCGCAACTGAAAAAAAAATGCTTTTACTGCACTGTCTCTTTATCAAATTTATATCATCAAAAATGTCCCCCCGATTTCTGAGAATTGGTCTTAGTCTTGAAGTTATTCCACCAAGGTCTGAAGAAACCGAGTCACTCAATTAAATATACTCTGTTTTGTTCTCATTTAAGTAAAGGAAATTATGCTTTAACCACTGCTTGATGTCGGCAATGCAGTAAATTAAAGGTCCTATAGTATTATCTCTAACTGGAGTAACAGGTAGATACATTTGCATATCTGCATAACAGTGAAAGGCAAGATTATGTTTGGCCATGATTGATCCAAGCGGCAACATGTAAAGAGAAAACAGAACAGGGCCAAGAATGGAACCCTGTGGTACCCCACAAAAGAGAGAAGCTGCAGAGGAGGACAAATCGCCTATCATCACAGAAAAATTCCTTCAAGACACAAGATAAAAATATTTACAATATAAAACATTTTTATATATAAACAATAACAGGAGCGAGCTGAAAGAACGCGCTCAGGTCAGTGTGTACAGGGCAGAGCTCAGAGGGAGGCACAGCTGTACGGTGCCACATCATCTCTTTACACCATATAGACAAGTAATTGGGAAATTTGGCTATTTTGACCATAAAATCATTCAACAGTTATCAGAAATCGCCCTAACATCACTGACTAACAGAAATGTACGTAATCACAATAGTTTGTCAATTTAAATCTGGGTATAAACTGCAATTTTCTTACAAAATTTATGGAAGTCACACTGCACAACGTGGAATATGCTAATTGTAAACTTCACACGACACAATGATTCAAACATTGAATCATGGCTACAACCATAGTTAGTCAGAACAAATTTCAGGCTCTAGTTTACATCGTCATAGCACTGCTGATTCAAAAGTTTGCACCAGTTGCTATAGCGGTGTTTATGTGCACGGAAGAGTAAATGAATCAAAAGGGACTACTATGGGTATGCACTAGTTTTTTTTCTATTGATCACTCGACTCATGGGCATTTCAAGTGTAAGATCCATTTATGCCACACACTCTTATTATTAGTCTTTTTAACACAGCCCTGATTCTGAGGTTGAATTACATTTTCAGAAATATTATAGAAGTTATATTTAAGTCACAAGAATCAGCTTCAACTTAAGACACTTAATTGTTGTAATGTGTTTTAGATGCAGTATGAAAATATGTAGATTATAAATAGCCTATATTTTGTCATACATAATGTATATTTATTCTAACATTTAATATTTAGCCTCTGTTAGCTATTTAGCCTCTGTTTTAGTTTTCTGTTGAGTGCTAACAGGAAAAATCAGTAATTTGCTGGACTGTATTATTCCTGTTCTTACCTCTGAGCCTCTGTCCTCTCCATCTTTTCCTCTGGCTGTTTCTAAACCTGATATAAAATATATTGGAGCTTTATTAACAAGCAAAACATTTTACTTTGAGTGAGTATTGATAAATCTGGACTCTCCACATTAGTAAACTGACTTACTCTTGACTGCAGTTCACTCTAAAGCATTGTTTTTTTTCTGTAAAGTCTATAAAGACTTAGCAAAGACTCAGCAGTCACAGATCTGTGTCTAAAGCCTGCTTTAATGTATTCATTTTATACTGATAAAACAATGTTTTCAGTAGAGTAACCAATCAGAGATGAAGTTTCATGTCAATGAGTTCTGCAGAACTATTAGCTGACAGAGTCTGGCTGCGGCGCTGCTCTGAAAGGGAGGGGATAGCAGCGGCAGGACAGAGACGCCACGGAGCAATCTCACATCAGCGACTTATCTCAGTTTGGACACACAAGTTTAACTGTCTGCCTCTCAGACTATTTTGGAAAATAAAGCCTGGGTGTTGCATTTCCCAATCCTCAAAAGTGTGGGTGTTACATCCCACACACCCCCCATGGGTGAGATGCCCATGACTCGACTGGCAGAGATACTGCAGTGAATCTGCCTGATTTCTGTCACAGCTCGTCTTTGGTTATAAGACAGCTCTATCTGGAATCTTTGTCCCTGTTTCTCTATATGACGTATGGTGACCGTTTTTGAGCTACGACGGCTAAAAATCAAGCACTGTATACTTGGATTAAGTCACCCAATCTCAAATCAAAGTTGGCTACTGACACCACCAAATTTGTGTGCTATTTATTTGAATGTGAGCTTGTGCAACTGTATTCACTTAACTTATTTTATGAATGGATAAAATGCTGCTCGTGTTAACAAAATGCAGACTTACTCACTAATGGAAGCATCCTTAGTACAGCTAATAGCAACTGTGGTACTCTTCTATGCTTATGTTGCAGTGTATACTCAGCCAGAGAAACTGTATGTAATTGTATATACAGTAGGTGTTTTTTATTATAAGGGAAAGTGGAATTTAACTAAGGCTTTTGTTAACAAATTAGGTTGTGTTTCTGAAGTCTGATGTTTATGGGATTAAGGCAGTAATGTATAGTAAAATAGTGCTGTGTTAATGATGTACTTTGGGAGAACATGGGTAAAAAAAATTAGAGTAACAGAAACTATTTAAGACCAAGTTGATTGAACAGTTATTCTCACTAGACTAACTGAACACTTTGCCTTCATTCATTATACGTACAGTTTACGCTCATTAGGCTTCACTTTGATGTGCATTCAACAACATACACAAATAAACTAGATTAGCATTAGGCTAATAATCCCAGGTCTGAACCGGGCAGCACCAACCAGCTTGGGAATACAATATGTGTTTGCCTACATAACTCATACATGTAGTGTTGTGGCTGGCACCTATTCTGTGTCAAATTAATAAGAGAGTTACCGGGCGCTATTTCCATCGCCGTGTTTATGCCAAGGGCCCCATGAAAAATAGAAAATCTCATGAGGTATTTAGTGTGGATAAAAAAAAAAAAAAAAAAACCTTAATAGATTCAAAAGAGCTGGTGATAAGTCGAGTCCAGGCGTCTGGAATAATTGTGGTTAGAGATAAGTTATGCAATACAATTTGTAGCTAAAATGAAATGGATTTATGAGACATTGATACAAATATGGTTGCTAGCATATCACTCAATTGTAATGGGATCAAATTATTGTCCAGGGAGAGTCCAAGGCACTAACATATGTGTTTGCAATTATTAAAAAGGAATTCAAAATTATTGTTCTATAAATAGATTGAAAAAAAATAAAATAAAATACACAATCTGCAGCTTCCTCAGAGAACCTGTCCCACACAAGAGATATAGCAGCTTGACTTGACCTTTCTTTTAGGTGTGGCCTCCCAATTGTAATTTCTCCTGCACCTCATCTTCCACCCTCACTGTTCTGTTATTCTCTGTTTGTTGTGATCTTTTACATTTTACATTCTTGGTTGTGGCTGGTGCTGTGTGGTGCTTTTGTGACGCCAGGTTGCATTGTGCAAGTTACGTTAATTGTGTAAGAGGCATGTGACCTACATTAAGCGATAAATCTGATAGACAAACATATATTCTGAAATGTATCGATAGTATAAGGGATTTATTTTCTCTGTCAAAAAAATTAAAGGATGATTTCTTTACCCAACCCACAGGAACTGATCGACCTGCACATCACTACTTCAGAGAAAGACACAAATGGAATTCAAACCATTTGAAAGTACAAGGCAGAAAATGGAATGTTGTAGTCTGAGGAAATTAAAAATGGCAGTAGCAGAACACAAGAAAATACTGACTTTTAATTTTTGATTTCAAGAGAAAAAACATTGTCAAAAGTTGCTACAGTGGGCCTGGTTTGGGAGTATAGCATTGGGAAGGACGAGTGGGTTGGTGGGTAACTTACATTCTAAGTACAATTGTACAACCTGTGGTAGTGCTAGTTTCTTACCTTTTTCTGGACACATTTTTCACTTCAGAGCTAAAAAGTAAAACACGATCATAAAAACTCACATCTGGTTGACTCTTTTGTGACTCTCGTTTTCTCTTCCTCAAATTCCTTTGCCTTTTGGCTGCTCTGCCAAAACAAACATTTAAGAAATAAAGTCACTGCTGGCTTGTTGCTTTCTCGTGAGACTTCAGAGACACTGGGTTAGTTCTTCTGTTCTTCTTTTTTTTTTTTTTTCCAAGATACACCAGCATTAGGTGCAGGGAGCTTTAATCGCCCTGCAACAACTTTTTAGCCATCAGACTGTGAGCAAAACATCATATGTGCAGAACTCTGACATAGACCATGTAACCATATAACTAAATCCACTGACACAATATTAAGCAGCTTTTATTTTGCAGATTTGATAACCACCAAATGAGATTAAATAACTTTGGGTAGCTGACCGCACGTATCAGAGTTTAATGCTGGAATTATTAGTGTCATTTCTGGGCTGCGACTCTCTGGCAGCGTCACCGTTGTGGGCATGTCGTTACTATTCGCCCCAGCGATAAGAGCAACAGCCTTATGGTAATCATTTTTTACTGGCCTGGCATAATTAAAATGTCACATCAACTGTAGCAGAGTTCCCAGCGAATTAAAAAGGAATTAGGCTGGCAGATGTGGCCTTAATGGCTTAATCATGCCTTCACGTTTGTTCCACTGAAGTGCAGCCACAGATTTAATATTATGTTGGAGCTCACAAATTCACAGCCAAAAAAAAAAAACAATTTGTGAATTTTAGGGACAGCTGTCGTAGGCGTGTTTGAAACAGACTAGAACAGATAGGGATTTTATTGCACATATAGTGGTAACATCAATGTTTATTGTCATGTCTTGCAGTGTGATCATTTCTTTACCTGTCAGTCTTCACCGCTTGCGGCTCAGGCTGAGTGGGCGGAACAATCGGAACAAAGCAATGGAATAGGATAGAAAAAATAATGTGCATAGATTGAAGGTAAAATACACTGGGAAATGCACAGAAAACATTAAAATGGCTTAATAAGTATTTAGCATCTTGTTAACAATAAAGAATTGTATTAAAATCTATAGCATAAAACGGTCTACGGCTTTCACACATCCTTTATGTCCTGTCTTGACTTACTGGTATCTCAGTAAGTATCATATTATATTAGGATATGTTTAGTGATTTGCAATAACCACCGACCTACTTGTAAGTATTACCTTTGAAACAGCTTAATCTTTGGCTGTGCATTTTGAAGTTTTCTAATTGACTTCCCTGGTCAATTAACACTACTGCTGGTTGATAATTCAGGTAAGTGACAACTGCAGTATTGCGCCACAAAGGTGTACTCACTCAGGTTTACTAAACTGATTTTACGTTTGCCAAATTTGACATCATATTTTCAATGAATGACCTTTATTATATATACTTTCATCAAGAATGTTAATCTCTTGAATATACGACTATGCATTGTATTTTAAGTCAGTTGTGCTTCTTTGTAGTCTCTTCCGTTATCTGTTATCAATGGTCACTTTGTACATATTTACATGCTGTTGATCCGGCGTCAGAAATAAAGTTGATTTGCACGCATTGCACTTTCCTGAATACAAATAATTTGAGAAAATTGGTTTGCAATCTAGCCAAATCAAACACAACTTAGTGTATACTGCATTAAGTTTCAATGGAAGTCCAACTTTGAACTTGCTGGCTGGATACTAACTATAACCAGATGCATGTAAATTATTCATAGGTTAAAGCTGTTTGAAATTTGTTATCAGTGGATTAGCCAACCATTTTTACTTTTTATTTTTTATTTTTTAATTAATCTCAACATTGGACCAATTGATTTTAAAGTAAAATAATCATCATCAAGACTGTACAATCAGACAGTTTATGGCAGATGAAGATTTCTGAATCAACTAACTTGAAGAGACCTAACAAATGAATTTCCCAATGGGGATTAATTAAGACATTTTGAATTTTTTTAATTTGACCATTATTGATGATTCTTAAAAACAGACTACTGTGTAAGTGTTGTACCTTTGACTACTACTGTAGTCTTCATCAGAATTGTCACATGATGTCTTGTCAGATAATTTAAACTTTTTGGTGCCGTCTTCCTACCTGATGGACAACGGCGCCATCCACGGGAGGAGGGGGTCTACCAGTTCCCTCACACCTGGGAAATTAAAAACTGCTGTGACATTTCTGAGGAAGAGTATCAGTTGAAACATGTCTAGGTTCAACTCTTATACTCTGGTCTGTCATCAATAGCCATCAATAATAATCTTTATGGAAGAACAAATAACGTTTTTTGGACTACTCTTTCCACAAGGGTCGATTGTGAAACAACAGAATGTCCTTGCACAAGCTCTAAAATGTACATGATAAAGGAAAATGATTGTGACTGTAAGCACAAATATTACCAAAAACTATTATATAATTAGAGAATTATTTTCAGATTCCAAGTATATTGCTAACTGGATGTTTAAATTAATACAAAGGCCGATGCTTAATGTCCATCACTATAAATGTGTTAAGCCAGGCCAGTCTAGTTCCACACAACACTGAACAAAGTGACTTTAACCTGGCTCTACAAAACATGAACACTCACAAAAGCTAGTAATCGTTAGGCACTTACCTGTCATCAACCGCTTCTACTTATTTCCCCAACATTTCTAAAAACTAATCTTCAGTCCTATTTGAAAACACCAGCTACAAACACACTTTTCATTCCCGCAGCCGGTGTGTAATTTCCATGTCCCGCTCTCTGAATTTTTTTCACCAAGAGTATGTTTATCTTCCCTCTGCACCGCTGCCCCCCTCCCCCCCATTTTAACGTGCAAGCCTAAAAGAACGAAAGCAGAGAGACTAAATTAAGGGAGCCAATTTGAAGCGGCGCCACTTCACTGATAAGCCTTAGCAGTGATCTGTGAGAGCACTCAGGTCCGCTACATTATGACAATACGGAAGAATAAAGCTGATGAAAGAGTATAGCCTGGCAGGAGCGGGAATCAGATGGGCAGAGACAGAAAAAAAAAAAAAAAAAACTAATTGTGTTATGTGTTATGGCTTAGGGCCACATGGGAGACACATTTTCTTTCTGGTCCATTCGTTGTGATCACATTCATTTTCAAGGCGGCCTGTGTTCCTTTTGCTACGTTTTCCCAAGGTGCTGTTAGCTTCCGGTATAGCTTCCTTTGTTCCATATCCCGACGGATATCTACAAAAACACAAATCTGTTCTGGTGTAGGTACCAGATAGGTCTCGAGTGATCAGACTGGCTTTGCTTGTTAATGCTGTATATTAATGTTAGCAAACTACTTCTTCTTATTGCTTAATTCTGCTTTTCTGAAAGTTATCTATTACTTTTAAGAAGTACAGTCATTTTTAAAACAATGTAAAAATAAATAAAATAGATACTATATCATGCCATGGTATAACTTATGCAGCGGTGACTACAGCCCACCTGAACCATGGGTTTGAGTCTCTCACTGCTCTCCTCAATGATTTTCTTTTCACTGTCCTGTCTTGTTATTATTATGTTGTTGTCTTGAAAACTATTTGCCACGTCAGCATTGAGGGGGTATACACCACAAACACTTATTGTTGTCAGAATAAGAGGATTCATACGTTTAATTTGTTGCGTACTGTCCAGTCAAAGCCTATAAAAAATAACTTGTGTGACCGCTTGCTTTGCAGTGTGATGACGCATTCCTGATCTCTACTGCTGCCAGGTGATTAAAAATAAACTACATCTGTACCATGTGTTTACAGGATACAAATTTATTGTGTAAAAAGACGATACACCAGTGTAATAAGGTGATAAATTTGTATCTTATTACAGTGCATGTACATGATACATTCCAAATCTTGTTATTAGCCTATGTGAAATTATATCTTAAAAAAATGTGATATCTTGTGAAAATATGGTAATTTTATTGTTCTAACAAGTTAAAACGTGATACAGATGCAAATATTTTTCCTCACATGGCAGCAATAAATAAAAAAAAGCATATATTGTGTCAATTTTATGGTCCATCATGAGATAGATATCAAACTGTGTGTCCTGGTTTAGCCCTGCACAATCCTAGTTTGAATCTTGTTTAGCCTTGGTTTAGTCAGACATCTGCAACCTATGCTTTTAGAGCCACATGTGGCTCTTTAGCCCTGCTCTTGTGGCTCTTTGGGCATCTGGTTATGTTATGTAAAGTCATTGCAAGAATAAGTAGGCTACTTTAAAACAACCTGCATCTGCGTCATCTTTCACCCTGTTTTCCGGTGCTCAGGATTTAACCGGTAAACTGTTTTAGCCTCGGTTGTCTACGCAGTTGCATGCATAAACTGATAAAAAGAGCCACACACGAGCAGCAATAGTTACAGGATGTAACTCTATTTCTCTGTGAGATAATCAGTGCAGTATTTAACACAGTTCTATGTTATATTGCAATTATTAATAGACACCAATATGCTATATTTCAATATAGGCTGAGCAACTTCTGTGCATTAAAATTAGTTGCAGCTTTTTACAGACGAAAATGTTGTGTTTTTGGCCACAATTGGCTCTTTGGATCCAGAAGGTTGCAGACCTTTGGTTTAATCTTAGCTTAGTTGTATAACCCTAGTGTAGAACTGTTTAGATTTTCTTTAACATTGATGTAGCTCTAGATTTGACTGGTGGAAGTTACATTTACTTAACAAATGTGGATGTGAATACGGGGGGCATTAGGTTGGAGTAAGAAAGCATTGGCATTTAGCGCTGGACATTTTAGCATGTGGGCTGGATGTGTGTGACACCAGACACTCACTTTGTGTCAGCGCTGGCCTTTGGGAAACAAATGTCACTTTGATGCCTCTGAGCACTGGATCGACGACAATGATGAGTCAGCTTTTTCTTTTTTTTTCTTTTTTTCTTCTACAGACTTCAGTTTACCTTTATATAGAGGGTTTGGTTTTCTAATGACTAATATTTATGGAGTATAACTGCATCAATGCTTACTAACATGGTGCGATCTAATCTTATTCTAAGTTCATAAAGGATTATAGCTGAATGTCATTTTTTTTTTTTAATAACATTGGAATTGAAGATTGTAGTTGTAACAAAAATTAAGCTGAGAACATTACCGTCATTTCAAATCCAAAGCTGAGTGCTAAAGAATGTAGCTTTACCTAATTACAGTTAGGGGCTATGCTAACTGTAATCTAGTGCAAATCACAATGACCTCAATTAGGGTGCAAAAATGAAAAGGCCATATTATAAAATGTATTAATTCAGAGTCCACTGAATATGCAAATTAACTAGTTCACCCTTTGTCAAAGTCAAGTGCCCCTTAAAAGTATTTTAAAGTTTGTTTGTTTTTGTTTTTTGTGTTTTGTTTTTGGTTTTGTAAATCCTACCTCAAACCAAAAACACGGTAACAAGGGGCATTTGACACAATATATCTAATCATTATTATAAGATCTCTTTTTGCCTCATATCCTGAATTGTGGCCAAGTATATAACAGGCAAGTGATGGGGGACAAAATAAAGCAGGGGGGTCCATTTTAACATTTTAATGAAACATATGTGATTTCCTGCATTCTGGTGCATTTTAGAAGATTAATATTTCTGGCTACAATTCATGGATTTACTTCTTTCCGGATGGGGCTGTTTTATGAGAAATGCAAGGCAGCGGCACTTCAGTGGTTTGTTTTCCACTCCCGAAACAGGTTGTTCACTATTTTACAGGTAAATGACAATCCTTGGGGCCCCCACTTAGTTCTGGGCCCTAGGCAATTGCATAACTTGCCAACCCTCTTGTTACTGCTCTGGAGACAGTTACTCTCTGACTCTACAGCTAATTCCCAGTGTCACTCAATGCATCGAATCAGACCCCAATTTATATAATAGCAAGGACGCTAGCTGGGGTGGTGGATGGGTCATGCAAGACAAATTTAGACAATATAAAGGGCTTTACATCAGACAAAAGCAATAACAATAGCAACAATACACACACAGTTATGTTTCAAATAGTATAACTACTATAGAGCTATCTAGATAGAGGACAAAGAGAGCAAAGCAAGAATGTCCTTTGACCATCAAAGCATAGAAAGAGTTATTATTGTCCAATGGATGCCATACTTCCAGCTGCACTTAGATTGCTCAAAAAAAAAAACAAAAAGAAACAAAATAGCGCTTTTGTTCAAAAAGAAGTATTACAGAGGCGGAGAAAGGTGATGTATTCCATTAACCCTGCTCCAGTCAGTGGGCAGAGTGTACACAGAGCTGCACTGACCCCAAACACATGTGATATATTTAAACACAACTGTGATATCACATAATTCAAGTTGTAATGGTGGATGGTTGAGGAAATGGGCACAGGGGTTAAGTAACAGTCAGTAGATGTTTGCTGTTAATTGTGGAGTTCTTTTTTAGTTGGATTTTCTGGTAACTGAAGCCTTATTTGGCGTGACAAACATATCATATCACTTTTTTTCTTGTAACTAAAAGGAAATCGCATGGTTTCTGCTTTTTATCTCGACCAAAGATTTTTCACGATACTGGTTTGTTGGTTGGTTGGTAGGAACATTTCAACCACAGGTCATTAAATAAATAAAAAATAGTTTAGTGGATTCCATACAATTGTGAGCGTTAAGGGCTGAATTGGAGATGCCTAGTTCCAACCTAGGTGTGGGAGAAAATGTCAATGAGATTTCTGCGAGCTTCTAAATCTCTGAGTGACATTATCTCAGAGTTACCGCATTCCAGTTGTTGAGTCAGAAACAATAATGACAAATGTTAGTAATTCTTTCTTGTAATATAGGGCACAGCCATGCCAGGATTTACATACTTGTTGGTGTGCATCAAACTTTCCTAATAAGATCGAGGGGCATTACAATTAACATTCACAACTTGGAACTCAGGAATTCTGACTTTTGAGAACAACTGAAACGCAGCATTAGACTCACTGAGTTTTGCCCCTCAAAGTACTGCAAATATGAACTGTCAAAGGAATTACATATTGTGTGCTGTGAGTAGTAGGAATGTGCGAATCGGTAGCAAAGGAATCGATACCTTCAATACTTGTGAACTAGATACTCCTTTATGTGACACACCAAATTAAATTACCTCCATTGTGTTGTCATTTTGTGAGAGTGAGCCATTTTGTACTTGCAAATAGTGAAATATTCCAGACTGATCTTATTGCGTGACTGAAGATTTCTTCCATAGAGACATGCGCACGTATATGTCATGCCATTCAGAATGGATCCTGCGGGTTGCGTTCTTGTTCCCGACATGTCCACTCAGCCTTAAACTAAAGAAGACTGTGGCAGCGGCATGCACAGCCTCTAAAATAGGAATCCATGCCGACATACCTGCTGGGCGCCCGATGTCAGATGTCCATAGAGCGTTGTAGAGTGAAGAAAGTCCTTTTGAAATCTCCGGAGTAAGCGCGTTCACAGGTCACTTACTCACGGGTCTGAAAGGAAACAAAAGAAACAGAGATCAGACGAGCACAGGCAGGATTTCCACTGGCTCCAGCTACAGCAATGCCCGGTGATCCACGATAAACATCCTTCTGAAAATGTCAGTCCAAGGAAGAGCATTAGGCAGGGCACAAAATGGCACTGGCTTGGACTGGATGGTCCCTCAAAAGTCTTGATATTAGTTATACCATTGATGAATTTAGTAAAATGCTGTTTGTCATAATTTATACAAATAACTCCAGCAATGTTATCGTAGTAGAGCTTTTCTCCAAAGTAAGGCCCTCTAAAAAAAATTATTAAATGAGAAACTGAAAATCACCATAGACACTTTGACTCAGAAAATATCCCCAGAGGGAAGTATTCAATAAAATAATGAATGTGTTGTTATGTGCAATGTACCTTTAAAAGGTTTTTTGAAACTTCTGCAGCAAAAACTACTACAACAGCTACTACAACTACTGCTGATAACTTAACTGCTTCTGCTGCTACTACTAATGGTACCACTACTACTGAATATACAACTACTACTTTTACTACTCTGTGCTCAAATCTTGAATCAAACCCAGGACCTTCTGGTTGTGAGGCTGCCCAATTTGCAATCTGCTACTACTGCAAATCCTAATCCTACTGCTACTACTACTGCTACTGCCACTACTATTCCTACTGCAGCTCCAACTGTTATTATAGCATACCCACTTTGCCACTAGGCTCAAAAATACACATTTTATTCAGAAACTAAAACCCACCTGAGTAAAACATACTTCCTAAAATTAAAAGTTCTGTATTACTTTGCACTACTGGTGTGGTAAAGACTGTACTACTAATGTGTGGTTCACTGTGGTGATGATCACAGAGCGTGCACTGGTTAAATGCCTTAGATTTATGATGTATTTCTGTGTGTGTGATTCTAGAAATAAACATAAAGAATATCACTTACAAATTGTACAATTCAAATAATAAGACAATAGAATACAGTTTAACTTATGCTACACCTGTATGGCTTTATTATTAGGCATCAGGCCTTAAGGCAATTACTCAATTAATAGGTCAGCACAAGGCTTATCTCAATCACTTATTCCACCCATCAAAAAATACTTGTCTTGTGGAAAAAAGTACTCAGACAATAATGAAGTACCCAAAGAATATTAAAAAAATACAACTAAATATGATTCACTAACTCAAGTAAAAATTAGCATAGCTTAGGCAAAATTGCTACCAAAGGTTAATGAACAAATTAGCTTGAAATGCACAGTCAAGAACTAAAATAACTTGGCAAACATAAGATAAAATCACAGCAGAACACTATCACTGTTAAGCACAGTATTCATCAAGGTGAAAATTACTTTTACTAAAAATAAAGATTTTGTTCACACTACAATTTCTTCCAAAAGTGAACTTAAGGCAATTATCAGAATAATAATGCAACTACTACTACAGCTGCTACTACTACTACCACTACTACTACTTCTAAAGCTACTTTGTGCCCAAACCTGGAATCAAACCCAGAACTTTCTGGTTGTAAGGCAGTGTTGTCCACTTTGCCATCAAGGGTAAAATTACTTTTACTAAAGTTAGAGACTTCCTTCTCCCTACATTTTCTTGCAAAAGTAAACTTAAGACAATTGCTTGAATAATAATGCTACTACTACAAATACTACAACTAGTGCTGCTGCTATTGTTGTTTCTACTACTTCTATTGCTACTGCTTCTAGTGCTGCTGCTGATGCTACTATTGCTGCTACTACTACTTCAACTGCTACTGCTACTAACTTTTAGAGACCAAAAATGTACAAAACGTATCTTGCTACACTACTAGCTTTAGAATGTCCTTATCAGTAGGACATGTTTCCATTCTGAAAGGAAACTGAAAAATCAGACCGTGTTCTACCACCGGCTCCAGCGATGCCCAGCGATCCACGATAAACATCCGGAGAGAAAATGTCAGTCGGAGGAGAACATTAGGCCCAGCGCAGAATGGCAGTGGAGTAGAAGAGGCGCTCTGACATATCTGGTATATGTGTGTGCCGCTCGACCCCATCATTTTTCTGCCTAAACAGCTGCCAGAGAATGCCTCATTACACCATCACATCACAAGCCCAAGACAAGTGAACAGCACTCACTGAGACATGGCCATTTTACTGGACAGCACTGTCCATCAGGCATTAACTGACTGACAGCACAGCCAACCGGAAGGCACAACTATACTAGGGATAAACATGTACTCAAATGTGCAGGATGAAACCTTTTTTCTTTTAAGTGAGCAAAACTGTATCATCTAATAGCATATTTAAATAGGAATCCTCAACATCATAATGGGATTTAACACAAACAACTTTATAAATGCATGCAACTATTCAGATTTATGAACAAAAGCTCTGGCTGATCAAATACATACATTTGGGTTTGCATGCTTCATAGAAATGGATGCTCCGACTGTACATGCTGTTGGTCTACTTTGCATACTTGAGTCAATGCCAGTGCAGGAAACTACGCAACGCAGAAAGAAATGTCAAAATAAATAAACAAAATGAAGGCACGTTCCTACTCTCACCTATGGTCATGGTGGCATGAACAAAAAAAAAAAAAAAATCCCAGATACAAGCAGCTGAAATGAGTTTAGTTAAGGAGACGTAAAAGTACAAAAAAATTGACTTGAGTAAAAGTAAAAAAAAAAAAAAAAAAACATTATTGAGTGTAAAATTTAGAAAGTAATCAAAGAAACCAAAAAAAAAACTTTTACAGAGAATTAAAAAATATATTAAAGTACTGTTTCCATTTAAAATTCACAAATAAATAAATAAATACCTAAAGTAATAATAACTTATTACTTTAGGTACATAAAAAGAAGTGAAGTTTGTAATGATGAACATTTATATACATATAAATATTAAAACAAACAAATTAAAACAATTTTTAGCACTCAGTGTTTTTGTATTGTTTTTTAATAGAAAAATATGGAGAAAAACATGACATTCTTTTAAATAGAGTGAGAGATAATAGAGTGAAGTTTTATTATTGAGGTCCACATGAGATGCGACACTCTTGACTTTGTGAATGGCTGATATATAGTTATACTAGTTATAATTCCTGACATGTATTCATTGTTGCTCAACAGCCAATGCAAGTATCCATTTTTTGAGCATGGAACTGATCAAAACATATATTTGTTAAAATCTTTGAACCTGTACAGCACTGAGACAGCTGTTTTTTTTTAGTTTTTTTTTTAATGTGCTATATAAATACACTTTGACCTTGACCTTTGACTTCCATAGAGATTGAGAACCTACGTCATGAAACAACCGTTGAGCAAATCTGCTTTGTGAGTTTTCACAGACAGCAAAATGCCTTAGAGTAGCATTGGTCATAATGAAATAAAAATTAAAAAGTAAACAAACGAGCCTTGAAACTACTTTTTTAACTGCTTTGTCACTCTTGGAGAATATTTATTGCACACTAAAGTATCATCCAAAAACATTTATAGCATTCAACCCTAATATTCATACTTCTGGAGGACAGTCTTTTTCCAAAACATATTCTGACAAGTGCTTTCAGGTGGATTTGAACGCCATAAGCAGCCCACTTGTTTTGTACCATGCTATAAAAGAAAGCAACTTGTAAGTCGACAGGTCAGCGTGTGTGAACTCTGTGACTCAGATCATCTGTCTCTGTCGTCTGACTCCGAGGACTAATGCTGCTCCATTACTGTGCAGTTTATTAAGCAGAGTATAAAACTATAAATTAAACAAACAACACTTAATTAGATCTTTACTTATTATGTTGGTCTTTGTTTAAATGAGGTCTTAATCAGCTCTTAAAACCACAATGACAAAAATATAATTGTAAAACCCAATTTAGCAAAATTAGCGTCCTCCAAGTGCTGCACCATTTCCTGTGTTGTGGCTAATGCTACTGCTAGTGCCCAGAGCAGCTTAAACACTGACTCTCGGAAGTCTGCAGATGCTAAAAACACTAATAATCACAACAAGAGGAGTCACATTTCCTGCCATTGTTTTTGTTTAGATGTGGCAGCAGTTTGGAAAAAACTAACTTACATACTTTGTTTATGTACTGTCTATAATTAGCCATGAGCTGATTGTATTTAGCACTTTTTAACAAGTGTAAGGGTTAGCCAGGCACCAGTCACAACAGCATTACGATGCCAAGCCCCGTACATCTTGGAAATAGGATTTTTGGCAAGACATTTTTCTCAGCGGAAAAATGTCTGCGGCTGTAATAGGAATATTTTTGGTTTCCTCATCTCATCTGTCCACACAAAAAAAGTACTATGACTCTTTATGGTCTCTTTTATTGTATTTTGTATGCAGTGTGGGTTGTGTTGTTGATGCCTCTTGGCCAGGACTCCCTTGAAAAAGAGATCTTTGAATCTCAATGGGACTTTCCTGGTTAAAGAATGGTTAAATAAAAAATAAAAATAAAAATAAATGATAACAGACCTGGTCTAGAAGCCTAGAGGGCTAAAACTAAAAGACAATTATTTTCACCATAATATTGTCACACTGTACAGGCATTTAGCATGTGCAGCATGCAAAAATATGCAACATGTTATTTATAAATAGTAAAGCTGTTTTAAATAGGTTTTTTTTATGTCTGATAAGAAAAAAAAAAAAAAAAAAACTCAATTAAAATCATAAATTGTCTGAAACGTTGGTATTTTATTTTTTTAGCCATATCAACCCTAGCTCCAGCTAAGCTAGGAGAGGCATTCAACAGGCAGATTAACATTAGTCTGGTGTTTAGAGATGTACTCATGCATTTTTAGAACAGCAAAGACACATATTTTGGTTACTTTTGTTGCTGGCTAACTTGTTTTATTTTTGGGAGGGGTTGTTTGTTTTCGTCCATTGTCTTGTTGAAGTTTAAAAGTTAAAGCTTGGCCTTACTTATTATACATTTAAGTGGCTGTGTGAGGCACATTTACCAAGTGAAGAATGTATTTTTCTGACTTTGTTGCAGTTCCTCTAGTCTTGTCATGTATTTGATTAGAGCAATGATCCATACCCGCAAATGGACCTCCGAAAAAGTTTGTTAGTTGGTTATTTATTGCACTAAGCTTTCATCCTGAGGCTTGTAGTTGTGGTTTTCAATGCTGAAAGCTGTTTCCACACTTTCTTTTTTTTTTTTTTTCCAGTTTTAGGACTTATAAATAAAATCTTATCCACTCCACTGACTTCTATATTACTAGTTAGCATAATATCCGTGACACAACTGAATGTAATGCTCCATAAAGTCCACTGCATATCACTGATTACTCCAACCGATGGGGCAGCCTTATGATGATTACTTCTTCCGCAGTCACTTCCATATAGACTCAGACCTCCTAAAACTCGGAGAGAAATTTAGCCGCCTGCCGGATTTGACTCCAAATATCAAAGCTCACTGATTGCGCTGCAGTAGCTTAACCAAATTTGTCACATTAGCGCCTCAAAATGTAGCGTAATTTCCCACCTTACGATACGTGTTTCCCGAGAGACGACATTTCTGACTTCTTTGCTACATACTTTGAGAAAAAAAAAGAAAAAAAAATGTGTTCTCCTCGTCAGCTAACAACTCTATTTCCATCCCACCCAGTGATCGGTCTAATCCAGTGTCGGGAGGATTTGCAGGGCCGCGCCACGGAGCAATTGTGCAGCGGCGAGAATGAGTGCGGCTTAATTGGAGCAAAGGCTTAATGAGGACCCCTGGAGGATTAGCATGTGTGGCTTAGAAATGGCCCAGGTAGTAGAGGAAGGCACACCGGCGAAGGGATCAGAGGACGGATTTGGAAATCGGAGTGACAGCAGTGTTGAGCCGAGATGGTGGCTGCAGTGAGAAAAAATTTGGGAGCGGATTTTGTTTGCTGAGTATACAGAGGGGGTCCGCAGAGAGAAATGGAGAGAAAATCCCCGTGAAGAAATAGGAAGGCATTGTTTTGCTGTGGCTGCAGAAGAGGCAATAGAGCATTCATTCATCCAACTCTTCTACTGCTATACGCAACCTGTATTAGCCTAATTATTATCCTGCTGACACATTGATTTTATGTGTATTTACTATGCATGGTGGTGGAAACTCACATACATTTATCTTTTCTCAACAGTCTTAGACCAGCAGAGGCTCATCAAACTGTTAGAATACTGTTTTCTTATTAATGTAAATAAATAAGCTCTCCATTTGGAAGTTCAAGTCATTGTAAACACTTCTCTACGTGTGTCAACAGAATTAGGTTTCCTCAATATGATTAGATTTGCATAGCCTCAAAAATCTGAAAATGGTTCAAGAAAATATAAAATGTAAAATATTCTCAGTGCTGAAAATCTAAAGACTGGGTCCCTAGTTCTGCTACGTTGATGTGACTCTTGGTCCCTCACCAATGTGGACCATTTTATTGTTTTGTACTGTAATTTTGTATGGTAATTTGCTGTAAAATCTTCATAGCAACACTATTTTTTATGGTAAATTTCTGGTAACCGCTGGTCCAATGTTTTTGCAATAAATTTGTCAGTATTTTACTGTAAAGTTTACAGACTTTTTTTTACGGTGTAATGAAAGTATACATTCATCTCAATATCCTCCCTAATCCCTCTATAGTGCACTATATAGTGGTCACGCCATCTTGTAGTGATGTCTGAATGTAGTATAGTGCACACAAATTTTCCCACAATGCATTTAGTGGACGATAACAATGGTCATTAGATGGTTAGTATAGACCAGAATGCTTTGCAAGTTTCGAAGGGGAACAGCAGGAGCGCAACTGTTATTTAACTGGTACACAACACATTTGAATAAAAGAGACATTTTTTTTTAACTTTCTGTCACATTGTAATCACAAATAAACTGCTCTTAAAGTAGTCGTTTTGGTGTAAAATCACTAACATTTGCTCACCTTTGCTCGTACAGATGAGTAATCCCCATGTAAGGTAAAAATGTCTGCAATAATTCAGCTTCATACATTAACTTTATAATTCATATGTGGTAAATACACATATGATTATTTATCTATAAATATTGAAATATCACTCAGGTCCAAATGGGCTTCATAACAGGAGTCCATTATCAGCGTATAATATATAATACATATGTCAGAGTGACGTGATCAACAGCAAGCAAAAAATAGTGAGTGAGTGTCCGGATTGTTCACAAAATGAGTGCACTCTGTAGCCTGTTACATAGTGCAGGACTATATAGTGATTGAGCGGTTAGGGGCTAGGTATGACATTCGGACACAGCCTGTGTGTTTTAGTGCACTGATGCCATGTCTGTTACTCCTTCTCTTGTATGTCACATGACCTACTGTATCAGGTGACCTAGACTGATATTATCAGGTGTGCCTCTGGCCCATTCCATGTCTGATGAAGGGCAGGAGCCTGAAACATCATGTGGTGTTTTTCACATTAAAAGAAGCATGTTTTGCAGACATTATTCATCAATTTTTGGGGCAGTTTGGATTTTTATTAAGTATTATGTATATCACAATGTGCATAGTAGATTGTGCTCTAACCTTTATAACAAAGTATTTGCTTAGAGGAACTGGACCAATGACACATAAAAAAATAAATAAAAAAAACTTGATTATAGTATAGTTACTGTATATGCTAGACATATTAATAGCACTACTGCTGACGAGAATCTGCTGTTCTAGGCGTCAGCAGTAGTGCTAATGTTAATATTTGGCTATATTTACTTGGCAGTATATAAACTGAACAGATCCATTTATCTTCATGAGGCTCAGTTGGTCCAAGGTGAAGGGCAACAGCCGAGGCAAAATCATTCAGACCCTCTACTTAGACACCTCTTACTCCTTCTGGGGCATTATCAAGCCTGGCCCGGAGTCATAGTTCCCCCATTGTGTTGTGTAGTGGCACCTGGGTCTCCACTTGTTAAATGTGTTCAGGGGTCTTCGTCAAGAAGAGTAAAGGAGCAGTGGCTACACTATGTTTGACCTCCTTACTGTGCATCTAAGGGTAGGTCTCTGTGTGGACACTTGTATCTGCAATATCATTTTGGTTGTAATTTATAGCTAATGACCATATTTAGGTGAAACCCAGCTCCTTGGGATAGACACACTGTATGCTATGGTAAAGCAGCTTTGTCAGCATTAGTAACTGGGTTGTTCAGTGTTCTTTGTCTAGCAACTTAAAAGAGTACAGGATAAGCACTGTAATATTGTATTTAATTATGATATGCATAGTGGGAATGGTTGCACTTCCTTACAATTATAAAGGTATTTGTGTAGCTCTGTAGATTCTTTGTAGGCATGCTCCCTTTCTTCAGTAAGACTCTTTACCTGCCCAGTGGCCCAATAGGTGGCTAGGCCAAAGGACCAAAATTCGACACTGGTTCCCTTACCTTGTGATGAATTTTTATCCCAATTAGGTATGTAAATATGTCCAGAACCAAAGCAGGGGTGGTTGTGGCTGAGAAGGGTGGCGGATTGATTCCTGGTACTTACATTACATACTGCCATTGTGTCCTTGGGTAAGGCACTTCACCCACCTTGCTTCTCCAGTGTCTGTACCAGGCATCGTGCCAGGTTGTAAGTGCCACATGGCTGCCACATCTCCATCAGTTTGCCCCAGACAAACTGTGGCTAGAGAATCAGCTAACTAGAGTCCGAAGAATGAATTAATAAAAGACTCATTCCCGCTCTTGCTCTAGTGTCTAGAAAGGCACTATACAAATCCAATTCTTTTATTTGATTTTATTAAAAAGCTTAAATGAAATGAAGGATTTTTTTTCTAACCGGAATTATTCTCATCTAAACCCAACCACAATACTTACAGTCATGAAATTGCACTTGACACTACATTTAGTAGAAAATTGCAATTCCATTAGTACAACTTTCTTTTATTGAGTGGCATTTAAATTTTCTCCAATCTCTTTCACCTATCATTAAATCTATGTTCAATACTCCTGAACAATTGGAAGGCAACGTGGCTTTGTGTTGGGAAAGTAAAGTGGGGTCTTTCAATAGCTCTGTGAGCCAGTTGGTATCTCAGAGGAGTCTGTCTCGCGGTGACAGCCATATTTGAGATATGACTGACCAAAATAAATGGTTAAGCTCCGGAGTCAGATCATTTCAATCTCGCAAGTGTCCTCAGCGGGAACAAAAGGTTACTCTGTCAACAGGCCTCAACTCACTCAGGGCCGCAGCAAAGAAAGAAACAGAACTGAGCCAAGACAAAGCTGGTTAAGTTGCATTCTAATCTATTCCCTATAGTCACTGCATAAAGAACTGGGTCATTTTGTAGTGGCGTCTAAAGGTCAAGTGGACTCAGCTGTAGTGCACTTAGTGTTTTGGAGATTTTGCAAAGTGGTCATCAACTGCCACTATAGTGTTCCAGGATGTGTCATCGAGGACCCCAAAATTTAACCACTTAAATGTAAGTGCCATATGGATTAGTTTATGAACTACTGACAAAAATAGAGTTCGTCACAATCCGTGGCACCTTGATTGTGACGAAATTTAAACAGATAGGAATACAGAGGGACAACATAAGCCGAAAACAACAATAAGAGTAATATATCCTCACTCAGATGAATGAGAAAATCTTTTTTTTTTTTAGAGTTAGAGTTTATTACAATAGATTCTACTTCTGTGAATTCAATTTTAAACAAAAGCAGAACATTGTGACATTTAAGAGTCTATGAAAAAATCTGAGGTGTGTTAGTGATAATAATTTTATATCCCTAACTCTTTATAGTCAAAATACTTAAATTCAAATTATGTAATTTTTGTAACATAGTATTAAAGGAAAAGGTTTTAAAGTTGTGAAAAGAACACTAGCTTTTGTTAACCAGCCTTTAGTTAAAATAACTGACTGTAACTTGTATGTATGTGTTTCTTCTCTCAGTAACGTAGGAAAAAAAATTGATTAGGAAAAACTATTTTATATGGTGTCACATTGTTAATGCGAACAACAAAAAACGCTGCTCTCCACTGTTATAGCTCTATAGGGAAGCTGCAGGGTTAAAGCTGCACTGCCCAAAATGTTCTTGTGCATTCCTTCAAACAGAAGCATTTTCTGCTTTTGTTTTATATATAAAAAAGAAAAATAGAGCAATTCACCACTGCAAAACATTAATACAAGATATCAGGGTCAGCCTTATGTTCGAACATTTCTAAGATTTGTGGTTAGGGGCCTAAATCTTAGAAATGTGGGAACATAGGGCCTAATTTACAAATGTAGGACCATAGGATTGTGAGAACACAGTCAAAAAAAATAAATAAAATAAAATATGAAGAAACATGGGAATATGAGGCTAACTCCACTGCCCCACTGTGGGAACAGAGAGCTAACCTTACCCTAACCTTAAATTTTAGAAATGTGGGAACATAGGGCTGTGGGAACATGACCCAATTAAAAAAAATCTTGGGAACATAGGGCTAACCCTGCTGTGGGAACATAGAGCTACCCCTGAACTAACCCTAAATCTTAGAAATGTGGGAACATAGGGTTATGGGAACAGGGCCCGATTAAAAATAAATAAATAAAAAATCTTACAAACATGGAAACATAGAACTAACCCCACCACCCCACTGTGGGAACATAAAGCTAACCCTACCCTAACTCAGACATGTGGGAAGATATTGCTGTGGGAACATAGGGCCTAATTTTGAAATGCGGGAACATACGGCTGTGGGACCAGGGCCAAAAAAACAAAAACATCACATAGTTAATCCCGCTGTAGAAACTATAGACACTCTCCCTAAGGCATAATGTGTAAGAGCCGACCTGAAACTTCTATTACTGAATTTAACCTCAGACTATCCCATTAAAGTATCTCTGCCTTGTTTAACATCATTTAAAGATTTGACAATAATAATCAATGTGTTTCTCTCGGTTGTCCTTTTCTCAACTTGTTTTACTTTTATTTGTGTTTGTGTGTGTGTATGTGTGTGTGTGCGTGTGTAACTAGACAGCTCTCTGTTAGCAACAACCAATTTAATGTTGAAGTGTAGACCAATCAACAGGCACCTAATAACAGCCTTGATGCCGTATTAAAGTCTCAAAGATAATTCCCCTCAAAATAAACTATACTAACTACTGCTTTCCTCAAATTGCATATGTTCCCTTTAAGAATTAGAGCATGGTTTGAACTCAGCTTTATTCTGGCCCTATACACTGGCCTGAGTCAAAGTTGCTTCTTTGAATTCAGCTAATGGCTCCACTATCCAACATACTAAATGAGGCTTTTAGGCCCAGCTGCATGGATACAAGGCTCAATTGAATTACATGCATAAAGGAGAGCATTAATGTCACATTCTGGGCCGCTTTTAGCTGCACATTTCTCTCCACATGTACATGCATTCACCGCTTAATCCCGTTATTTTGGAAAATCCTGGTAATTACTCTGTATAGTGGAAACACCTTTTAATGCATCTATGTGCCACAATCCACCTGGGTATACAGTGCTGCAACTGCTTTTCACAGGCCGGTCTTCAAAGGGAGTAAAAAAAAAAGACAACAGCGAGATTAGTGCGTCTTTGTTGGCTTTAGGGTTTAGACAAGAGTACAAACAAGTGTGGTAGGTGAGGAGTTCAGGAGGTCACAGAAAAGTTAGCAGCGGATCAGAGCAAATTTAGACAGGACATTAATGTATTCGGCTCGGTTTGTGCTGTTCGGATGTAAAAAAACAAGGAAACGGTGTCAGGATCAATTCTATTAACATAAACAGACGCAAATGCACACAAAAAGGCAAGTAAATAACACCGAGCAGTGTTTATCATCTGCAGGCAAAAAGAGTCGAAGGTAGATTCAATCTAGACAATGAGAAATGCAATTGGAATATTGCAACCACTTTGTTTTGTTCATTTTTTCTTGTGCTGTTTTGGATTGTGGAGGCCTGAGAACTATGTAATTTTTTTGGGCATGAGGCGGGGTACACCCTGGACTATCATCAGGTAACTGGAAGGCTATGGATACCCATAAGCCCAAAACTTATAGCCAACCTGCAGAGAAAAAAAAAAAAAAAAAAAAAGATTTGATATAGATGATTAGGTCCCACTCTTATTAGGAGGCTAGCAGCACAGTATGAGTAGGTTTAACTGAAATAAGTCACTTTGCTGCTGTTTGTATTTCATTCACACATTCACAACCTGTCACATTCATTCACTATGTGCAACTCAATACGTAGGTTCGATAGCTCTTCTAAAGCAGGGGTCTTCACTTAAAGTAAGTCGAGGTCCATAAAGCTGGGGTCCGAACATATACTTAATGTAATAAAAAATAAATGTATGTGTTTAATACATGTGTTTTACTGTGGTAGTTATTATACTAGTTTTGTTGTTATGTTCTCATTATTTATGAAAAAAATAACTTAATAGTTTGGATAAGGCCAAAGTCTCCAGATTCAGCTTAACTCTTTGACAGTCAATAAGGATTATTCGTGCATTATTCGTCAAATCACGGACATATCTGGAAATCTGGAAAATGTGTGTTTTCATTGCTACTTGATACAGGGGGTTGTTGTGCACTCTGTGAACTTGGTACAGTACTAGCTACATGAAAATCAAGCGAAAAAGAAGCTTACGGCAACAGGCAGAACAAAACACCCCACGCATAGACCCCGTGGAACAACAGGACCTAGGCGCGGAGTACAGTGAGGAAGTCCCTGACCAGACCCCTACCATTTCAAATGAAGGGGACGTCGAAAACCGGGCCAGTGCCCACAGTGAGAACGAGCAGAGCCCAGTGCAGCACATACAGGCTGAAGCCAATTTTTATTTTTGTCAGTTTGTCAGTTTTTAACCAGACGAGAAAGCTGACAACGCAGCACCTGCTCTCGTAATGTCAGTAATGAGTCTGTAAAAAAACAAAACAATTAACAGGTGAATTCAGGTCTAAAGACACAGCACTGACAGAAAACACCTCACTCTCACACTCTTTCGATAAGCAGTTCATAGTCACCAATTCAACAGTACATGCATGTCTTTCAACAGAGGGTGGGAGCAGGAGAGCTACAATGTCACATGTTCAGTGTAGATATTACCTCTACTCATGGCTGTACGCAATATAGAGGTCCTTGAGGTTTGGATCTCAGTGTTTAAACCAGATCCAAACCAGGACTCGACAAGGACATAACAAGGACGTATCCAGGACTAAACCAGGACAAAACTAGGTCTCAAAAAGGACTAAATCAGGTATAAACAAGGTCAAAACAAACAAACCAGGACTAAACAAAAAATAAACCAGGACTAAACCAGGACCAAATCAGGACAAAACCAAATCTAAAGAAGGACTAAAAAAAATAAACCAGGACAAAACCAGGTCTAAACAAGGACTAAATCAGGTCTAAACAAACAAACCAGGACTAAACAAAAAACAAACCAGGACCAAACCAAGAAAACAAAACAGGTCAAAACAAGGACTAAACAAGAAATAAAACCAGACTAGACCAGAATGAAACCAGGCCTAAACAACAACCAAATAAGAAATAAACCTCAGTTGATGGACCTCAGTATTTTAAAAATTCTGCGTGCGGCCCTGCCTCTACTCTACATATGTTTGCAAATAAACAAACAGTATGTAAGCTATATGTACAAAGGTAAGTAGTATCCATGTAATTCTGGCCTCCCACTGTGATCCCAACCACTCTGTAATGACACGTGAGCACCTCTCAAACAAGCCTATATTGCGTCATGCCTTGTATCACGCTGCTCTCAAGTCAGAATCCTGCAGTGTCTAAACCTCAGGACCCTCCTTTATGGGACCAGTCTGAGACAATTTGTCAAGATAAGACCAAAAAATGCGCCCGCTCGCTCCCACACTCCCAGCCTACCACAGGTTATGACATACCCTGTCAGAGCCAGAGTGGAGGAGTTCTTCAAGTGAACTACTGCTTTAAAGACGTCAAGTACTGGGACATGTATAGGAGGTGACACTTTTAAAGTGAACTAATTATGAGCCAGGACGACAGGAGGCATGATGGGAACATTACGGTATATTATGTGGATGACTAACTTAGATCTTTAAGTTAAGTCAGGGCAAATTTAGACCAAGTGCAGGAAGACATGATTTTATGACTCAATACAAGACCTAGCATGTACTACTACTATATATGACTACTGCACTAAGTTCCACTAATGATACAGTGTTGGCTCAGTATCATCCTCTCTTTTTCATCTCATCTGTTGTTCATCTACTCTGGGGCTACTAAACAGGCGGGGTGAGGGGGCCAAACCAGCCCATCAATCAAACTGGACAGGCCCATCTACCCATAATAATCACAAAATCGTCACTGTACTTTTGCTATTTTGGGACACTTTGGGGTACTAAAGCCAGCATTAGCTATTATTGTGATGTTATTTGATCAGAAGCTGGTTAATGCTTACCATTCTAGCTTACAAAGACTGTATGTGCTGTGTTAAATAAAAAATTTAAAATGTGGTGGCGCTTTGTGTCAATTGTACATCCATCATCAGAGTAATAGTACAGGGAATGTCTGGCCCACTGGCTATAGCCTTCCAACAGTGTGGCCCACTGGAAAATATAATTCAATATGTGTCCCTTATCTACATTGTTTCAATTAAATAAATTCTAATCCCCTCTTTATCAAAACAAAGAAGTCATCTTGTCTTGGTTTGTAGCTTGCTTACTTTTGAACCTTGTTTTGGAGAAAGAAAAAAAAAACAAAACAATAAAGGGCATCCGGCAAAAAAAAACTATGCCAACTAATAGGAACCCAAGAACAGAATGTTGATGTTTGACTTTGCGTTTATATCAACTCTTCAGTGCTGATTTTAGTTGTAAGATATGGATGTATCAATGCCATGGCCCTTCCCTGGCTCCAATTCCTCCAGTGGCCGCAGGTTATTGCTGTGAAAAATGCCCCTGCGGCCCAAAAGAGTAACTAATTAATCATGATTATTAATACATTACTGTATATGTCAGAAATACAGTACAGGAGTCTATTTGTATGTTCTTGCATAGTTTAACTGAAGTTCAAAATAACACCATGGTTAAACAGCAGTAGCATCAGCGTCAGCTTAATAGTAACCTCATATTATTAATGTTTATAAACTCAAATTAATAAATCAGCTGCTCTGTCCATGAAGGCTATGCATTCATGTATATCTTTTAATTCAGAAAAAACATTTACCACAGTTTCTGAGGATCACATGAATGCACCATGAGTGCAAGAAATTGGGGAACTGAGAAAAGTTCTATGTTGCCGTAGAAAAGTGAAGCATTAAAGTCCCAGCCCTTTTTTTCCCCAGAAACCATAATGTAAAATGAGATGCCCAGTGTACAAAATGTGAAGGTTTGTTATTGCACTCATCTTGCCTTCAAGCTCATTGTTCAGAATCGATCACCAATGTTGGCGGCTAAAACACATTAAGACATCATGCTTAATGGTTGTAGTGCGCCTGCTCTACAGGGTGCAGCACATAAGATGCTAAGATGATTTCTTTTGTGTGTTTGTGTGTGTGTGTGTGTGCGTGTGCTGGAGCAGTATTTACTTGATCTTAAGCAATCAGGAGACATTCAAGTCATATAGTTATTGCAGTATTCAAAACAGTTATTATAGATATTTTCCTGACACTGTACACCACTAGTGCTTATTACTGTTGGTCTCAGAAGGCAGACAGAAAAGACACTTAACAACTCATTCAGAGCTGCACTTAATAACATAATCATTACTTTCAAGATAACTGAGTTGATTACAGATATTTTTACATATACAGTATATCCAGCTACTGATAATAAAAACATGATCGTTCTAACACCATACGCAGCGCATATAACTAAAGCTCGTGTGAAATCTGCTGTCGTCAAGCCCTCTCACCCTCCACACACCAGCAGCCACGGGACACGTCGGGGAATTGTAGCGTGATCGCACCTCAACAAATCCACTCCTAATTGGACACTTCCATTACAAGCAGCCTGGGGTAAACAGCAGCCAGCAAATAACAAGGCTAAGTCCAGCTTTCCCCGATAACAAAAGCTCCGCAGATGTGCTTCCAGTGCCGTTCATTGTCTTTCCCCCCACAACAACTCTTCTTTGACTGCATAATCCTCCGCATTCGGCTAAAACTGATTAGCCTCTCCGTGCTTATAGCAGCTGCTATGTTAGCCCAATTTGTCCGCCTTGGAAACATTACTCCGAATCATGTCTGCGGAGTTCTTCTTGCCAAAGACGGACATTTGTGTGGAAGATGGTCAGCCGCCAGGTACCGAGGAGGGGATTGCACATGATCAGGAGGGATTTGATGGGAACAGATTGAGGTAAAGAGGACGCTCATGTATAGAGAGGCATTGTGCAGTATGGCTCATAATCTTGCAGTATGATAGAAGAATTAAGGAGCTGTCCATCTTTGCACGAGCGGCTAATTCCATTTAAAGTAAGACAGGCGTGTAAACATTGTAAATCCTGAATGACGTGAGTTTTAACCAAGTCACAAGGTGCAGCATGCAAAACTTTGTAGTACAGAATTGGGCAAAATGACTGATGAAAAGTATTGCCAATATCACATCGTGTTTATTGCTGCGTTGCAATATTGGCAGAGCATTCATGATGAACAAGGCAGAGGGAGCTGTGGGATCACATTAGTCCAGTGCTTCTCAATTATTTTTTGCAAAGCCTCCCCAAGAAAGAGAAAATATTTTGCGCCCCCCACTCGCCGCGGCGACTATATATAAGATCATTATCTATAAAAATTGTATAAGTATACCTAAAATTGTATCCTTTTTTAATATTCATTATTTTTATCTATATATTTAATATTCATTATTAATATTAATTTAATATTCGTGGATGTGCAATTACACTTTACACGGCAAAAGCAAAGCCTGTTCCACGGGGTCATAGGCGCCCCCCCTGGCATCGCATCGCGCCCCCGAAGGGGGGCCCGCCCCACTATTTGAGAAGGACTGCATTAGTCTAACACTGAAGTGGATGGTTAGTGCTCTTGCCTCCCAACAAGGAGGTCATGGGTTCAGTCCTCGAGCTGTAACATGAACTCCCTAGCCTGGTCAGTCAGACTAACTCATTTTATATAAAAAGAAGTTAGTCTGGGGCACGGCTAAGGGCAAGCAGCGCACTGCTTACAACAAACAAACAAACATTGCAGATTGTTGCCGGTTTTACCATAAAAGACTAGAATATGCCGTATTATTAGCAACTATTGTTGTTTATTTCTGCAGCAGAAGCCAGCTTGACAAAGAGTTGTGGTAAAAATGCTTTGTTTGAATGTGGTCATTACACAGCAGGACTTTACTGAAAAAAACAAAAAACACAGAGGACTGAAAAACAATGCCAACTTCAGTGGGATCAATAGGATTCTTACAATTCTTATAATTATTTTTACTTTAAAGATTTTTTTTTTTTTTGCCTCAGTGAGAGCACAGAGAAAGGCCTGTATATTGTGATCTGCTGTGTGTGGACAATTTGATCTTATGGGCCTCAGTAAACCTGGACAAACTTAAAAATGAAAGACAATCGACATAACCTCCCTCTAGTGTGTGGTACGATAAAATATTGATGCTTGTAAAAGAAAATAATCAAAGGGATAAAAACATTTAACAAATACATAGGCAAAAATTGGTACTTCTGACTGAGGTTATTGGTGACCCTGATAAGTTTCTGTTTATCAAATTTTCTAATGTCATCAGAAACCCAAAACAACTATATGAAGTCATAGACAGCATGTAGACCGACATAGTCATAAAACATATATGTCCGGGATCACATTATAACCCACTTGGTCGGAAGAGGGTTTAAATTGCATCCTATGTTCTCCTGGTTTAGTTGAATGACATAAAGCAAATTTGTCTAAGCTGAGAATCAAACCTGGGTCACTCCAGTATGTGGTGAGCATGCTACCAGGTAAGCCACAGAGGCGCTCCAATTTTTAACACTGTATATGTCCCAATATGTACATTTGTCTTTTTCTGGTCCTAATATTTTCTTCTTATCAAGGTTATGTCCTATCAGCATCAAGTTAATTGTGTGCTGGACCAGAAGACTAAAAAATGACTATTGTTTAATGGTTAATATGGCCCCTTGAAATACCCCAAGAAGTACCTTTCAACTCTTAAATCTTGCCTTAACGAAACTTATTTTTCTTCTATGAAAACCATGTCCTTATCTTGTCTTTGCTTATTCAAACGAACAGTAATAGCACAAATACATAATGTTTACAGGCTGATAGTATCTACAGAGAGACTATTAAAGTAGACCAGTAGGACCAATAAAGGCATACGCTGCATAATCCGCACGCTCAGTCCCAGCTGTTGAAGAGGACGGCCCAATCAAACCGGAGCGTTCATCTCGCCGATAGCATCTCTCTTCTGTTAGCACAAATGTCAGCCTTATCTGCATTTCTTTTTAATTGATTTCCCGCCGTCTTGTATCTCGACAGGTTATTTCTGGGCCCCACTCCTCGGACTCCAGTCATATGTCAAAACTCGAGACGGTGTGACAAAATTAGCTTAACTCTGGAAGTGGACGACATGTCACCGGCTACAGCTTTATCAACACTTCACAGACGCGCCGTGGCATTTTTTTCATTTTCTTCCATCTTGGTAAAAAAAAGAAAAAAAAAAGAGAAGAAAATCGATGGGCTTATCTCCACAAGGAACATGTCTGCTTTGGGCTCAAATGCTTCACGGTGAGTCACGGATTTTCTGTTTCTTTTTCTTTTCTCTTTTTTTTGTTTTTTTTGTTGCTTTTGTTCAATACAACTATGACTTTTATGCTAAACTAAAAGGCACTGTCGGCAAGCTGCTACTTATACAGCTTTGTACTGAACCTGAGATTTTCCCATAAGGTCAGCAATTAAAAATATATTAAAAAAAAATTAAATTAAATTAAAAAATTAAATTGTATGTATGTATAAAAAAAAAATTGTCCTCTCGCCCTCCGTGGGCGGTTTCATCCATCCAAGCTCGGGTCCTCTACCAGAGGCCTGGGAGCTTGAGGGTTCTGTGCAGTATCTTTGCTGTTCCTAGGACTGCGCTCTTCTGGACTGAGATGTCTGATGTTTTTCCTGGGATCTGCTGTAGCCACTCTTCCAGTTTGGGGGTTACTGCCCCGAGTGCTCCGATGACCACGGGCACCACTGTTGCCTTCACTTTCCAGGCCTTCTCAAGTTCTTCTTTGAGGCCTTGGTATTTCTCCAGTTTCTCGTGTTCCTTTTTCCTGATGTTACAATCGCTTGGTATTGCGATGTCAACCACAACGGCTTTCCTCTGCTGTTTGTCCATCACCACAATGTCCGGTTGGTTTGCCACTACCATTTTGTCTGTCTGGATCTGGAAGTCCCACAGGATCTTAGCTCGGTCATTCTCTATCACCTTTGGAGGTGTTTCCCATCTTGACCTCGGGACTTCCAGACTGTACTCTGCACAGATGTTCCTGTACACTATACCAGCCACTTGGTTATGACGCTCCATGAATGCTTTCCCTGCCAGCATCTTACAGCCTGCAGTTATGTGTTGGATTGTCTCAGGGGCCTCTTTGCACAGTCTGCACCTGGGGTCTTGTCTTGTATGGTAGATCTTGGCCTCTATTGCTCTGGTGCTCAAGGCCTGCTCCTGTGCAGCCATGATCAGTGCCTCTGTGCTGTCCTTCAGTCCAGCCCTTTCTAGCCATTGGTAGGATTTCTCGATGTCAGCCACTTCAGTTATCTGTCGATGGTACATCCCATGTAGGGGCTTTTCCTCCCATGATGGTTCCTCCAGCACCTCGTCCTCTGTTTTCCACTGCCTGAGACATTCACTGAGAACTTCATCTGTTGAGGCCATCTTCCTGATGTAGTCAAGGATCTTGGATGTTTCATCCTGGACAGTGGTTTTGACACTCACTAGTCCTCTGCCTCCTTCCTTGCGCTTAGTGTACAGTCTCAGGGTGCTGGATTTGGGGTGGAACCCTCCATGCATGATTAGGAGCTTTCGTGTTTTCACATCTGTGGTCTGAATCTCTTCCTTTGGCCAGCTTATTATTCCCGCAGGGTATCTGATGACCGGCAGGGCATAGCTGTTGATTGCCCTGACTTTGTTCTTGCCATTGAGCTGACTCCTTAGGACTTGCCTTACTCGTTGGAGGTATTTGGCTGTGGCTGCTTTTCTTGTGGCCTGGTCCAGGTTGCCATTTGCTTGTTGGATTCCAAGGTACTTGTAGCTGTCCTCAATGTCTGCTATTCTGCCGTCTGGGAGTGGGACCCCTACTGTATGGACTACCTTCCCTCTCTTTGTCACCATCCGCCCACACTTCTCAAGTCCGAATGACATTCCGATGTCATTGCTGTAGATCCTGGTTGTGTGGATCAGTGAGTCAATGTCTCTCTCGCTCTTTGCGAACAGCTTGATATCATCCATGTAGAGGATATATATGTATGTATGTATATATATATATATATATATATATATATATATATATATATATATATATATATATATATATATATATATATGTATATATATATATATATATGTATATATATATATATATATGTATATATATATATATATATATATATGTATATATATATATATATATATGTATATATATATGTATATATATATATGTATATATATATATATATATATATATATATATATATATATATATATATATATATATATATATATATGTATGTATGTATATATATATATATATATATATGTATGTATGTATATATATATATATATATATATATATATATATATATATATATATATATATATATATACATACATACAATAATGTTGTACTCTTTAATAAACTCTTAAACAGGTAACCACAAATTTGTAAAGCTTCATAAACCAAGTAAAAGTTCGATCACTTCCTAATTTTTCTGCTGGCACCTAATAAGAACAAACTGAGCACAGCTAGAGCTCATATATCTAATTGAGGACACATTCTTACTAAAGCTTTAGTGCATTGCTGATTAAGTGAAACGACATACCCCTGCATAGCTACATAGCTGTTCACATACATTAATAGTATAAGGTGCGGAATTTAAATAAAAACAGCCCTTCAAGTACTTCAGAATAGTCTACATTTGAATTAAGTCTGCTGTAAGTTTTCACAATATTAATGTGTCATGGCCAATTAAATAATCCCAATCCTGGGGGCCTGCTCAACATTTGAATATGAGCCCCTACCATTGGTTGTTGGTATACACAGCTTGTCAACTTTGAAGTACTGGCTGTGGAAAATCCTACTGGGAAAGTCCTGGTTAAACTGTAAAATAACCAGTATGTGTATGCACATTGACGGATAGTGTTTTTAGGGTCCAAATCACTTCCCAAATCAGTATATAGTGCACTATAGTGATCATGCAATTTTATAGTGCTATTTGAATCTCGAATGACTAATAAGGAGTGCACTCAAAGTTTTCCACAATGAAACATGAAAAGTAGTGAACAACATGTTTAAATAAAACAAATTAGCAATGCAGTTCTGATTTTCTGGCACACAGTAATTATTTTTTTAAAGCAGGGCTATTCAACTGTATTTTTGTATAAACCACATAGTCCAAAAGCTATTGCCCCGTATTGCCAAACAGACCCCATTTACTGCTGAACTAATGCTGCAAAGTGTTGTAAAATGGCTATATGTACAGTTTAGTGGCTATCAACTATTGATGGGCTGGTTCAATAAGGGACATTCTGGCCCCTGGGCTGCCTGTTTTATAGCCCTGCATTAGGGTATAAAATTGATAGTTAGCTTACCTTCTGTAGTATAGCTTGTCGCTTAGGCCAAGGAGAGCTACAATAAACTGGTTTGTTTCATTGATTAACTTGGCACAACATGTATAATAATAATAATAATAATAATAATAATAATAATAATAATAATAATAATAATAATAATAATAATAATAATAAATCAGTCTTATATAGTGCCTTTTTTAGACACTCAAAGTCACTTTACAACTTACTCCTCTGTAACACTTGGTGGTTAGGTACTTCTGCAGCCACAGCTGCCCTGTGGCAGACTGACAGAGCCATGGCCGCCATTCTGTGCCTACAGCCTCTCCAACCAGCAGCAAACATGCCATCACAATCACACTAACATTCATACAGACAAGGTGGTCATGCCCAAGGACACCAACCTTGATCCTTGATCCGCCAACCTTTCTGTCCATGGCTGAACAACTATACCTATTGAGCTACTTTTAAAGCCCCTTTGTATGAGGCCTAAATTACTAAGTCAGTATTATAAACCCAATTTGGCAAACTATACTGCAGCAGTGGGTGGTGGCCTGAAACTGTTGACTTACTGAGTGCACAGCAGAGTCCATTATGTCCCAACTTCAGCAATATCATCAAACAAGCCATACTGCTACATTCCAAACAGCATTTTTCTACTGTAGTGATAGTTTCAACTCCAGATGACCCCAATACTCAGTGGAACATATCTAATGTTATTATAAAACCAGAGAGAGGCAGCACAGACAGACTTTAGCCTCAGTTCACAGGTCATCGCTTACTTTGGAAAAATCAATTGAAAGCTTTTCTTGCCGCCAGGTCACATGACGCGCTGGGAATTTCCTGGCACCAGAGGGCCAACACCGACCTTCAGGCGCTCCCTTTACTATAGCATGTGACAGAAAGTACTACTGGCACTGGGTACTGTCCAGAGAGACGACCTTCATATCTAACATTCCACTATGTACAGAATTCAGGTTTTTCATAACAGGTGAGTTTAGTGATAAAATAGTGCATTTTTCTATATAAGTTCAGTAGATTGCAAGAGATGTACCATAACTGACTAGCTGAAAAGTGTACTTAAGAGTATTGTTACTTCCAAATAATATTACTCAAGTAGAAATAAAAAATAGTCATGAAAATAATTACTCAAGTTAAAAATGACGAGTGTTGCATTTCCCTTCACAGGAGGAGGACTCGTGCTCATTGCTCAGCTTCCATAGGAAGCACAGAGAGGAGAAGTGACTGTGAATGGGTAGAACACATTAGTGCCTTGATAATTATCTGCTTCACTAAAAGACCTGCTACATTAGGGTGTTTGTTTTTGAAATCTACCCTATTATATGGGGATGATATAGGCTATTTAATTAAAAAAAAAAAAAAAAAAAACTTTGCCAGTTCCAGAGTAAAAGTGGCAAAAGAATGAAAAGAAATGGTTTGTAAAATGTAAGGTGGTTGGATCATCGGGTAAAAGTGATAGTATATATGTTGATGTATCGATTTTTTTGTTCCTACCATACGCATTACCTTGTATCAAATCGTGCAATTTTCTATGTTGTGTATATTAATATACAAGGGGGAAAAATGATAATATCGGAAATATCTATACAAAATTAGCATGTTAAAATAAAACCAGATACATATAGTTACTTGTGTTTTTATTAAATAAAATGTTATATTCAACTGCTCTTTGCTCTCTGTGGACATAATCTAACTTTTATGATTTTTAGCAAAAACTAGCTGTATTGATTGTATGGATATGAAGGTGCTGAATTGAAATCGAATTGCATCGAATCCTTCTTAATCAGCCAGTATAATTCTTGAACTGGATTGAAACTATTCTAATTGATCCGTATTGTTGTTTTTTTTTCTAAATAAAAAAAAAAGTATTGTTACATCCCTCGTAAATACTACTATGCAATACTACTTTGTAATGATTTTCTATTTTGATGTTTAAAATCAGGACATACTGGATTATATTCTAGATGTCCATTGAGACTAGGGACAATGACCTTAAGAACCAGATAGTCCCAGTTAAACCAGGTTGCATCATTACTTCACAAAACACCACTAGGACCCAGAGTTGTACAAAGATTATTTTTGGACCTGTGCTTCCACAACAACGCCTGAAGAGACTGAAATCTGCAGGGAAAAATTTGTTATTGATGTTTTTGGGCACTTTCAGAAGGGGCTATAGCCTGTTAAAAACCAGGAATTCAGTATACAGTAAATGCAAGTTGCAATTTTGACACTTTTTGTAGCTGACAGAAAATCATGTCACAGCATCAACAGGAACTCGCCAATGACACTCCTCTATAGAATCCACAGGTGACAGCGGACATGAATGGACACGCTCAAGCCTTGTCCAGGGTTGTATGAAAATAGATTCCCAATACATGTTTTTACAGTGAGTCCTTTGGGTCAGCTCTTTTGTGTGTGGTAATATTTGAGTGGAAATGTTTGTTCAAATGTAAAGCTTTCAAGGCAACAGTAACAGATGTTGACTGGCACAGAATGCAGAACTATTGAAGGTCTCTGAGAAGTATGAGCACATTAACACATTCTTGGTTTCCAGTAAAATGTTGAATCACATTTTATTGATCTTAAGGTTATCGCCGCCATCCTCCAAAAGCTCCATTGGCTTCCCATTCAAGCTCCTACTCACCACTCACAAAGCCCTCAAAAAACAGGTCGCCCCATACCTCACCAACCTCCTTTTTTTATATAATGTTTTTCATGTGCAGCATTTAGAAACTGTCTTTGTTTATAAAATGTGTTCTACAAATAAAGTGGATTAGATTAAGAGTAGTAATGTTTTGAATAAAAAATATATACCCATAGGAAATAATCAGTATCTGTATCAATTAAATTTCCTTTAAAAGTAATCAGTATCATATCAAATCTTAAAAGTGTGGTATCGCCCATCACCAGAGCAAACCAATTGCACAGTGATTTGGCAGTTTTTTTTTTACACCGGATGCCCTTCCCGTCACAACCAGCCACACACTGGAGTAGACAATGTGGGTGAAGTGTCTTGCCCAGGGACACAACAATAATATGCACTTGAAGCCAGGTTGGGCGAATGTTTAACCCACGGCATATTACAACAATTTTTTTTTTTTTGCTCAGCCCAATCAAAAACTGTAAATCTCTACCTAGTTCCTTGCTTTTCTAAATCCTCCTTCGGCCAATATCACCTGATGAAACATTTTGCAATTCTTTCAACCTATTGTTTCTGCATATCCATCATTGGCAGAAGTATACAACTGTCTATTCAATGTGAAGCAGCCTACAGGCCAAGTTATACCCTCTATACACTCTCTTCTGCACATTGCCATATTGTACAAAGGTCCTTTCTACCTCCAACTCCCTCGCTACCTTCCCGTCATCTATTTTTAAAGCATCATGGCCGATGGTTGGTAGCATCGCTCGGGCTTTCGATATCTGCAGCATGAGCGAAACAGGCCGGATGAAAAGCCAGCGACTAATGTTCTCGCAGTGGTGAGACGAGGCGACCCTTCAAGTATCACCCAACCCGAGGCCATTGATTGTATTATAAAAAGAAAGGCCTGTTCAAACACGTGTCAGAATTTGGGTTATGTTTCTGATGCCTTCCACCCACTCGCGCCCCGGAGCAGCTTCAAGGCCCTCCTTCTCTCTGCCGTCTTCTCTCAGTCTCTGCTCAGACATCCAAAGCCGTTGCATCAGGAAGCAGTCTTGGCCTCCTTGACAAGAAACTGACACCGCTACGATCAATAGGGCATTGGATCTTCGCTGCACCAAAAGTCGGTGCAAAAAAATAAAAAATAAAAAAATCGATGACTGGCATCTGCTAACTGGAGAGGGCTTTGCGTTTTTTTTTATTTATTTTTTTTTATGCCTTAATTTGAGCATTCCTCTCAGATAAGAATACATTAACAGATCCCCTGGTAATGTCCCGTTTCATGTGCATTTCCTCTACTTGTTTGCCTTTAGTATGCTAAATTGGAACGTCTGCTTATTATCTTTTTCGGAAACACAAAACAACAATAAATAGTTTAGCATCTGCAAGCTTTGTGAATGCAAAGTGTGAATAGGAGAGTCTCATTAAGGTAAACTTATTGTAATGCGCCAGTAGCAGAAACACACAATTCACCAACCCCCAATTGGTGCAACAAACAGCGAGTCTATAGGGGACTTACATTAGTATACAAGACCATTTGAAGTGAGTTTAAAAGGTTGTTCTATCTAAAGTATGTAGAGTGCATGGTGGCAGAGTGGTTAGTACACCTGACTCTCAGCAAGGAAAGCGTTTTATCACAAGATATTTTTTACTTAATAATATTGCATCAGTCTTACATAATGCTTTTTGGATAATTAAACAATTGCATTTTTTTAATTCACTTCTCAGTCCCCTGGGGCAGACTGACGGAAACATGGCGGTCATTCATTTTACACCTAAAGCCTCTACGACCACCACCAATCACCCACTTATTCATACAGGCAAGGTGGGTGAAATATCTTGCCCAAGGACACCACGGCAGTATGGCAGTATATAATGCAGGTAGCGGGGATTGAACTGCCAACAACTGACCTCTGCCGCTGAGTTAGTGTGTGAACGTCTGTACCAATGGACCTACTTCTACTTGAGGAATATCATTTTGAAGGTCAATACTATCACTTGAATAAATTCTAACCACCTCTGTTTGTCTGTTAGTTTGTCTAAATGTCTGCAACTAAATAGCCAGGGTCCAGGGTGTCGCCCCCCCCCTAAGGCCCATAGTTGCTGGGATAGGTCCCAGCCACCCATGACCCCTCACAAAAATATGCATAAGGATTGTACATATGAAAAAGAGCAATAAAGAGTTAGTGTTTTAGTTTCTCCATTGTAATTATATGATTTAGCATTTTCACATTCACGTGTACATCCTATTTGAGTGAAAACTGAGAAATTGTTTACCTTTCAGTTGTATGAGTCATTATAGGTATAGTTTTTTTGTTTTTTTTTTTAACCCTTTCTGTCTAGGCTTGGGACCTGGACATTTTATGGCTTGAGTTTTTGCTGCCTGTCAAAGGAAATGAACCTCTGACCTCCTACACCAAAGGCAAGGGAACCTAACCTTACCTAATGGGGAGTTTTTCATCTTTGTGTTTTGTGTTGAATTTTTCTTCTTTATGATACATACAGTATTTATCGACTGTCAGCAGTTGCAATGTAGCCAAGTTAAATGCCCTGTTTAGTAAATACTCAATGCCGGCTCAAGATGAATTCATGTTTGCGGTAATTATATTAAATGTAGAAAGCCTTCGTAAGTAACCTGTTGACATTAGTGCATTTTTTTTTTTTTTTTAATGTTTTGGCTGCTTCCTTTCATTTTTAAGGTTTTTTTTTGTTTGTTTTTTTACACCGGATGCCCTTCCTAATGCAGCTAGCCATATACTGTGACTGGAGTAGGCAAGTGTCTAAACACTACAGCAGTATGCGTTTTGGGCGAGGTTCCAACCACCAACCTGTGCCACTGTCTTTTGACATTCCTGCATCAGCTTTTAAATAAAATTCACAAAGCAGAAATACCATTCATGCGAGTGTTGAGTGTTTCTTAAAGTGTTTAAGTGAATTGTATCTTGAGTATTTGTGTTTTATTTACCTTTCCTTTGCTAAAAGGTGCTAAAAGGGTCCCCAGTGAAACAAACACCCTTAAGAAGGTTCCAGACCGGAATAAGGCAGGGAAATGAGTAGGGAGAACATGATTAGGTGTTTTATGGGTTTTTAGGACTACTGTTGTGATAGATTTTAGAGATTTATGTAAATAGTATTTGGGATTTAACCTGGTTTATGGTTCTATTTTAGGTGTATGAGTGATTTTAAATTACTTTCAATCAGCTAATGCAGAGCAGGAATCGAACCGCGAACGAAATACCAACAGTTTACCAACCCTACTGCCATGCAACTGTAAATGTGTCTTCTTCTGTTCCCTCAGCATGTCCCTGCTGTGTGTATTGACAAGAGCAGCACTTATCTCAAACGGGATTTGGCTGTGCTGAATGTGAAGAAACGGTAATCTCTAAAGCCTGACCTTCTCTCCCGGATCTTGGCTGGCCCTGGCCCGTGTTATCCCGCTGCTCACTGATACATGGACTCTATCTGGATGATGACCCCTCATTTATTACAGCCTATCTGTGATCTGCAAGCTCACAGGCTGACATTTTAACACAAGCGCTTTAAAGACAGCACCATATTGACTAAGAGCACAGACAGCTGTAAGGCCTGGATATGTCTGGATTCTTCAGATGTGTGGCAAATGTACTGTGCATAGGTAATATATATTAGCAATGTTATACCATTATTAATGCAAGGGACCTGTTTTTCTCCTGAGAGCTACTTGTGCTTTGTAACATTAAATCATTCACCACCTATTCCCATCAAGGGTCGTGGGTACTGGAGCCTATCCAAGTAACTATGGGCCTTAGGCTGGGTACACACTGAACAATGGCCATTTAGTCGCAGGGTTACTTTCAGCTGAAAGAAAATTTGATTTTGTTTTAGCCTGTCCTTCCTTGGAGAGGCTGTCTCCTTTAATGTGGTCTCCATAATGTTTCTTCTTCTTTTTTTCAAACAGCTGTGTTTTTTAGGAGTTTTTCCCTTATCGAGATGGAGGGTCTAAGGACAGTGGGTAGTTTAGTGGGACTGTGTAGTTTAGTTACTGTTTATGTTTGATTGTGTCTTTATGTTTGGTTGTGTGACACATTTCTTGTAAAGCCCTTTGAGGTGACTGCTGTTGTAATAAAACTGAAATGGAATTGAACATTTTACCTTAACTTTTACACATTTTGCATGAAAACAACAAAAACATTTAGTTCAACATGTGCATTTTGTCTGTTTGCAGAGACTGACACACTTGCACCATAGAGACACACACACACATTAAAACGTGTCTTCTATTGCTTTGACTCAATAACAAATCTGCATGAAAATAATAATTCTTCATCAAAACTATAATTTTTAGCCTTTTAGCTGTGGTCATGCTTTCTGCCAGACTCACATACACAAGTTTATTTTTTTGTTTTTTTCCAAGTTATATCAAATGTGACTGATCAAGCTCATGTAGGATTCTTTAAGCCTTTGGGGAGCTACTTGAAAAGTGGTTGAGAGCTAATGATTTATGCACTATTTTAAAACATATTACTTCATGAATCTCTTGTTACCGACTCAGCTGAGAGCAAAATGTGTCATGTGTACGGCTATGAGTTAGAAGTACATAGAGGTAATGTTATGTGGCAGCACTGCCATGTAATGTAATGGAAGCTAGTGCTGCTGTGACACCCAGTAAGTCTATAAACAGGAACAGCCGGCTGCAGCAGTGGGAGAGGAGAACGTCTGAGGTCAAGTTGGGCAGTTCAAGAACTGAGAACAGCCTGGTCTGCCTCAAATTATGAATCCCCACAACCCACCTAAAGGACATCGGCCGTTTAACAATATTTTATAGTCCCAGTTTCCACCTGCGACTGAAATGAGGACAACATTTATTACTTACACAAGAATGGACCTTCAAGGCTCATTGACCACTGAGGACTCTAATGTTCAAGGCCAAAGGTTAAGACATGAAACAATCCAACATGGCGACACTAACCTGTCACTGATTGGCCTTTTGCAAAAGACACCGTTTGACCTTCACACAAATTGTTGGTAGCGCTGGGAGCATTTCTCTGGCTTCTCCCATAGAGGACACGCAGACCAGCAATATAGGCATTTTGAATACTTTTTTTTTTTTTTTTTTTTTTTTTTTTTTACATAATTGAATAGCCGTGTTTCCTAATCATGGGGTTCAAGGGCCCCTAAGGGTACATGAGCACATTGCAGGGTGTACTTGGAGTTATATGATCATTTGTAGTGCATTTATATATTTGGCTTTGAATGACTAAAATTAACCTAAATCGCAGAAATGCAACACTAAAGAAGAACTATCTAAATCAGGACTAAAGCACGTCTAAACAGGACCAAACCAGGTCTAAAACCAGAACTCATCCAGGAATAAACCAGGACAAAACTAGGAACAAACCAGGTCTACACCACATCTAAATCCAGTCTAAACCAGGACTAAACAAGGATTAAGTCGGGTCCAAACTGGGACTAAAAACCAAGGTGTGCCTAGAAAGTAATGAGTCATCTTCAATGTACATACCTTGTGAGTGTACACAATGCTCCGAAAGATTTTCTCCATTAATTAAAGCAGGGGTTCCCAACCTTTTATATCCTCATTACCCCCTGAGCTTTATGTCCTACCATGAGTACTTATACTACTTACACTTGTGATTTTTCATAAAGTGGTATAAATACATACATATTTTTATATTAAATTAAAATATAACAATAAAAACTCCTATTACATTTATTCATTTTATTATTATTTTATATTAAAAATAAAGTTAAAAAAAATACTTAAACTCATACTATAGTTCCATCCATCCATCCATCCATCTTCTACCGCTTATCTGGGACCAGGTCGCGGAGGCAGCAGTCTAAACAAAGATGCCCAGACTTCCCTCTCCACAGACACTTCCCCCAGCTCTACCAGGGGGACCCCAAGGCGTTCCCAGGCCGAGAAACATAGTCCCTCCAGCGTGTCCTAGGTCTTCCCCGGGGCCTCCGCCCGGTGGGACATGCCCAGAACACCTCCCCAGGGAGGCTTCAGGTAATATAGTTACAAAAAAAAAAAAAAAAAACATATTTGAACTAACTCTTGAAATATATATTTGTGGTGGGACTTGATTAAAAAAATGTATCCAAATAATTACAGGCTTTGTAATTAATTAATCACGCTGAATCACATTTTTATCAAATAGCAATATTTATATGTCAGAAATAAAATATAGGAGCTTATTTGAATGTGTATGGCATATTTCAACTGGATTTCATATTTTATATATCATATTTCGTATATATGGGGGTCCCTATACCCCTGACTGGGAAAGATTGAATTCCCTGGAAGTCTTCAAGTGGGATGGGATTCAGAGCCTGCGAAATGGCCTTCAAACCTAATTATTCAAACCTATGCACAATTATGCCTAATTATTAAAACCAAGCCAGAAGCATTAAAAATAATCTGACACTCACCAGCCACAGTGCATTTGTGATTAAATCTTTATCAAGTGCTTTTAGGAATGTTCAAATAGTTTAAACCACTACAATTGTTGGACTGTATTAGCAAACCAAATTGTGTTTAAATGCTTCAGGTTAACCTTTTGGAAAATGAACTATTTTACATTGGGTGGACTATGATTAGCCCACTCGCCTCTCAGCAAGGAGGTCATGGGATCTAACCTTTTGCTGGCCATTAACAATCTGTCTGAGTGTAGTCTGAATACTCTTCCTGTGTTCTCTTTTCTAAAACATCTATGTAGGTTCTCAGTCATCCAGGAGAAATCAGTAAAAAGGGTTAAAAAAGATGATGATCTGGACAAGGTTTGTTTTTAGAGGACGTTTTACTCTTTCTCCGAAGGGCTTAATCATTTCTAAGGAAACCAAAGTGGGTCTTTTCTAAGCTCAGTTCACTGTATTCATGCCGCTAGCCTCCCTCCAGGTCGCTGACATTGGGCGGGGTGTTTCAAATGCAAGTTTTGTGTCTGATCCAATTCCTTTTGAGTCTCAAATCTAGTTCCTTGATTGGCCGGCACTTTGGCGATGTCGCTTGTATTTGCATAAAGTCAGTGTTGCAGCAAAAGGTTTGAAAAGCGGTCATCTGGAAGTTGAAAGTCCAAATGACCGCTTTTTAAACCTTTTGCTGCGATGCAATCAATCTTGATACACGTCACTACGCACGTTTGAGACACTTGTCACCTCTGCACTCCAACGTACAAAGGAAATGAATTGGTGACTCTAAATTGCCTCTTGTGAATGAATGTGAGAGTGAATAGTTGCCTCTCTGTGTATGCCACTGTGTCGACCCCTACAACTAACTGACCTTTGTCCAGGACGCACCCCGTCTAAGGTCCACAGTCCATAGGGCGTCCTGTCATATTACCTTGTCAGCTAAAATAGAGTTGGAATGACTAAGGTAGAAGTTCTGAACTCTTTGTAGAAATATAACTGACAGATGCTGTACGTCTTTCATTTCTGATATTGTGAGTGGAGTGGACGTACAACTCTCCTCAGACTCGTCTTGTCCATCACTGTCTGCCCAGCTGTCAGTGCACATGACACGGGCATATTGTAAACTTCAAGGCAATTCTACGGTAAGAGGCTCTTCTGTCATGAATCTATTTTCAATGCAGTGCCTATAGAAGAATATTCCAGACGAGTGGAAAAGTGCACTTTAAAGATGCACTTTCCATTTGACCCCCATTGTATTTGAGGAAAATGAATTTATTAGTCAATAGCATAAGATCGTAGAAGTCATTTCTGAAAAAAATGAGACTCTGAGACCTGTGTAGATGTTTTATCAAAGGAGGAAATCAACCAAGTAAATAACGCAAGCCCTGGTATTCTCACATTTAGACTATTGCTTAGTGGTATGATCAAAAGCCAAAAATGACAAAAATGTTGAAGGAACTACAAACCATACAAAATAGAGCAGTTATCAGTGGAAGACCGGCTTCTCTATTCATTATTATGTTTTGTTAAGAATATTGCAGTCAGACTTTTTACCTGAACCTTTTGTTTAGTAATAATAGACACCATTACACTACTAGACATGCTGCAGCAAGAAAATTCATCTTATCAAAACTAAAAACCAACAGAGAAAGAAAACATCAAGAAGAAAACAAATCAGGGTTTAGATCAATATTGAATTAGTTTTTATTAGAAAAATAAAACATGGGTTTAAGGGTTAAGTCATAACAAAAATGGGTTTGTTTAATTGGTTTAATAAAAAAGGTATTTCATTACTGTAATTTTGTATTTTAAATTATTATTGACCTGTGAACTTATATTTGCTGTTTGTATATTCTCATGAAATGTATATTTTTGTATTAATTGTATGAATTTGTGGAAATGATATATTTATTCATCTGTTTATTTATTTTTAGCAATAACACGCTCAGGACAAAGAGGGATGATCTCTTTCAGATCAGGGACATTTTCATTGCTTGAGTCTTTATACACTGGGATAATAGCATTGGCAAAGTCAAATGGAAAGGTACCAATTCCAGTGCTGCCTCCAACGAAATTAAAAGTAAAAATAAATAAATACGATAGCTTTTTATTTTTATTTATTTTATTTAAAAAAAAATACATTCTCATAATTCGGCTATAGTGGACTTTTAATAAAATATGCAAAGACATTGTAACAATAAAAATATTTTTGTTTGTAGACACGTGTCCTCATGTTCTGTCCCAAATTTAAGTCTCTCAATTTTTTGGACATCAAAAAACTATGTCTAAATTGCTGTTTCTAAACAATTATGTTTGATCGAAGACCTTTACAGAGTGAGTGGCATTTTGTGCGTTTTGTAATTAGCAATCAAAAGTAGCTGTGGTCTTTAAATAATTTTAGCCACTGCTAATTATATCGCTTAGGATAACAACAAACTAAAAGTCAAGGCTGATTATTATTTTGCAGAGTTATTGCATATTACAAGTCTGAGTCTCAAAATAAATATAAAAAAATAAAAAAATAAATCAAAATGATCTGTTAAAAAGCATTCATCTAAAGCAGGGGTGTCCAAACTTTTTTCCTTGAGGGCCACATACTGAAAAATATATATGCAGGAGGGCCACTTAGTCGAGGCGTCATATTTTGCATCACCACAAAAGATGTCACTTTTTTTTGGCGCCACCAACCATTAATTTCCATTTTTTCTTTATTAATGCTAGGTATATTTCACACAAATAAAGTTTTTTACCTGCATTTCAAACCTTGCAGTAAACAGTGCTACCTGTGTGGTCATTTGGGCCAATTGTGAATGAAGTCCGAGGGCCAATAAAAAATAGTCTGCGGGCCGCATTTGGCCCCCGGGCCATATTTTGGACACCCCTGATCTAAAGCCATCTAAAGCATTATTTTCATTATGAGTGTTTTTTTTTTTTTTTTTTTTTTGTATAATATTATTACTTCTTTACTTCTCGCCTCTCCACAGACCTGATCATAACTTGAAAGGGAGCTCTCAAGGGAGGAAGGTTTTGTTGCATCAATCAAAATAAATTAACGCACTAAAAGATATCTTATTATAACAAAAATAATCAATCATTCAACTTTTATTTTGACAGCACTTTACAACAACCACAGTAGACCAAATTGCTTTACAATGTTAAAAACAGTAAATAGTCCATGAATACAGTGATAACATGATAAATATAGAAAATAATTGTATTGTTAGTGGCTAACTTAGCATTGGGGCATGTTTGCTACTGGCATTTGTTTATGTATAGGCAAAAGTGAATTTGCCCTTGTGGCCTGTCCTAGAGGCCCATGACCTGAAATGTTCCACATAATGGCTTTACACAGTCAAATATGTGAGCAGTGTTTGCCTACAAGGTGACATCTGGTGGCAAAAATCCAAATCGCAACACCACACTAATAAATATAAGGATTTTACATATACAGCATGTGGACAGCTATGGTAGCCCAGCAGGGACATGCTGTTTTATATGAAGAAATGGCTTATATTTGTTTATGAAAGCCATTTTATTTAAAAATGCCCTAAATGTCCAAGATACTGTGCTCAAAAAAGAAAGTGTGCTTCACCTCATGCAGTGCTCAGGAATTGATTGATTGATTTATTGATTTATTTCACTGGATGCCCTTACTGATGCAACCAGCCACATGCATGACTGGAAAAGGCAATATAAGTGAAGATACAATGGCAGTATGCACTTGGTTGAGTAAGAATCGAACCGCCAACCTTTTGGTCACACCCATAATTTAGGCCTAAAATGTAAATGTTTTTTATGTTTAATTAAATGTATATAATGTATGGACATAATCACGGCCCCTTTGACGCAACATCGCCGAGCCAAAGCCTATGAGAAAAAGCTCTGTATTTGAGTTGGAACTACTTCTAGATGCGAACATTAATTTTTAATCACATTAATCTTTAATCGGATAAACACAATTTATTTCCACGAGTTTGCTTCCTTTAATCTCGGCTGCCCTTCTAATCAGTGCTAAAATCCTTGGTATTTCTTCAAAAACAAACAGATTCTTGCATAAAATCATCCTTGGCTTTATGCTAATTCAGAAAGGAACTCAAACGGTAAAATAGACCGTCTCTGCGGTCAGTGTAATTAAACTCTGTCCGAGTGACGCTCATTAATGTTCACCTCTAACAATTCCAAAAAAGGTAAACACATTCAGAAGGAGTCTGGAGGTTAGCTCATTAGCTCCAGTGAAAGTGACAAAGTGACAGCCAACACAAATCAGAGGATCAGAAGAGTCGTGCTGGTGACATGTTTTTGAGAAGCAGTGAATATGTCAATGATGAGCCTCAATTACAGAGCAACTGAATACAGATTTTTATTTTTATTTTTTATTTTTTGGCAATAATGGTCTACTTTTTTGCTAAATTGACTTCTACGAGCTTTTAACCATGTTTTATGTTGTTTCCACTTGAAGTAGTTTGTTTCATTTACGCATCTTTGAGTAATCTTAACAATCTGGAAACGCTCAGTCTCACGGCTCTACAGTGAGTCGTGAAACCAGAAAGTGCTCCTGTGTGTTTCTAAAGCCCATGCACTGTCACCGGACTCATTCTGATCATTTCAGTTCTTAAATTGCCACTATGAAGCAGTCAGCCCATTTATCTGTCTGTTATACTGCTATATGTTGCTAAAGCAGTGCTAATTAGTCATTTCATGCTCTGGCCATTCCCCACTGTTGCCAGCAGGGGGTGACAGGCACCTAATCCAAGCATTATCTGCAAAGTTAAAATAACAGCTCCCCCCAAAAAGACGTCTTCCAAAGATATACATTATTTTAAGTTATAATACTAATGCAGGGCTAGTCAATTATATTTTCCTGTGGGCCAAATTGTCGAAAGGCTATTCGCCCGCTGTACTAGTGCCGCAAAGTGTGCAAATTTGTACAGTTTAGTGAGTATTAAATGATTTATTTATTATTTATGGGTAGATGGCCCAAGAGCTGGTCCAATGTGACTAATGGGCTGGTTCTGGGCCACCTGTTGAATAGCCTTGTACTAATGCAAAGTTGTACAAAGCTATCTCAAAAAGCCTGAAAAAAATAAATCAGCTGACCACATACCAATTTCCTTACCCCGAATTCACACCGAAAACGTCTTGATGGCGTCGCAGCAGCAGGTCATATTTACGCGCGTCAGTTTAAAACCGTCTAAAACCAAAGCTGTTTCTACTGAACCCCGTACCTCCTACTTTTTGACGTTGTCCTAGTAAAATGGCTGCTTGGCATTGCAAATTACGTTACACATCCCCCTCAAGAATCCACTTCTCTGTGCGTAGTGTTTCCATTACTGCGTTTTCAGAGAGCCTTTATTTTTTATTTTATTTTATTTTTTAAGTGCAGCGGAAGTTTATTTTGACACTCGGCGCCGGTTTCCTGTGTTTCCCCGGCTGTAGCTCTGGGGATCGCTGCGTGGACCTAACCCTCGAAAAATAGAACTCCACCCTAATTTGAGCATTGCGTCTTGGCGAGTCGTTCGTGAGATGTGCGTATGTCATCTCCGGTGTGAATTGTCAGATTGAATAAAACAGAAAGCAGTTCACACGCCTCTGACATGATGCTGCTGTTACGCACTGCTACTGGTTTGGTGTGAATTGGAGGTTAAACACAAAAGTCTGGGCTTATTCCAGGTTAGCAGGCTGTTCTTTTCTTAAAGGTAACAGTCGGTGAGACCGCAACATTGTTCTGCAGAAGAACATACAGTCATAACTGTCAATCACTTGTACTGAGTGCTACTTAGACTGAATTGCCCCACTCGTCATTAGAGCACAAGAGTCTGAATGCAGAATTGAGAACTTATTGCATCAGGTATAGGCTTCTGTAACTTCACATCCATCACCTCTGTCTAATAGACTCTTACAGTTTTGGCTTAACTAATAACACCTAGTGCCTTTTTGTCTGACAGTGAAGAAGTGTATTCACATTTAGTATTTCCACTCTGACTGCCCTGAAAAACTCTAAGTCTATTGATTTAGCATCGAATAGTCATTAGGATCCCTGGTGTGGACTTCCTCATTGACCTGCGTAAACTGCAAGACGAGAGCACTGTGGCCGGGGCCTCTCTCCGCCGCCACAGGCCCTTCATATCTCTTTGTCTAAGGGAAGAAAGCGCTGCCATTTCTGCAGGTAATTGCTGATTTTAATCACAGTCGTATTGGAGAGCGGGGGATAACCTCTGCCATTCTTCTGAGCAGCGCGGGGCAGCGGTCAGAGGGCTTTTTTAAAACCACGCACAAACTCAGGGACTAATTACTGCAGCGGGCAGGTAGGCAGCGGGCAGCTCTCCCCCTCCCCCAGTGTCCAGACAGAGAGATCTGCAATCACAGTGAGACGACAAGGGAAGGAAGCAGGATTATGAATCTAATAACAGAGCCGTGTGATATGGAAGGGATATGTCATCAAATATGTCTGAGGATGTGTGAGGATGAGTGTGTGCACATGCTGATATAAGCTGTATGACTTCATTGTAGTCTCAGGGAGTTGTTCCCAAATGTTTTTGTCTTTTGTATAGGGATGTACTGATACCAGTATGAGGTATCAGTACCGTTACCATGTCCAAGTACTTGTAATCGTATTCATAAAAGTGGGCCGATACCACTTTACCTTACAGCACTGTCATGTGACATTCCCCTCTCAGCTGAGCAGTGAGAGATGTGTGGAAGGATTTCAAAGTGAACTGTACAGAGATAAAAGTAAAGCTGACTCTACATTCTGCTCAACCAGACATCCCAAACCATACATGAGTCTTAAAACGTAAACAGTTGTCCTTTTGTTGTCCCTCTGTTGTCCTAATGATCCTGAAAATGACACCAGAGCAGAGTCAAAAAAAAAAAAAAAAAAAAAAAAAAAACAGTATGGGATGAATGAGATTAGTGTAACTAAAGTAACCCCTATATAAGTATTCAAATCAGTATTTGGTATCAGCAAGTTATCAAACAGAAGTACTCGTACTTGTATCAGTTTGAAAAAAAGTGGTATCAGTGCATGCCAGCTTTTGTACCCCCACAGATTTCTTTTTTTTTTTTTTACATACAATGAGTATCCCTCAGTCATATGTGTTGATTCTTTCATATAAAAGGGTCAAAGGTCATATAAAATGTATGACAAAAAAAATATTACATGAAAATAATAAAATCCTTTATTAGTACTAAGACCCTTTTTACTTACTTCATTGTAAATACTAATTGTCATGTTTTGTTTTGTTTTTGCTTTTTTTATTTTAAAAAAATTTATTATTTGAATATTTCTCTTTAAAACAAGCTATTAAATGTAAAAATGATCTAAAAATGTATGCAAATGTAATAGTTCAGTCAGAAAAAATTGCAAATTTAAAAAAAAAAAAAAAAAATCTGAATTAATTTCAAGCACCCCCTGCAAATGTGCTCACGTACCCCTGGGAGTCCCCGTACCCCTGGTTGGGAAACACTGGTCTAAATGTTTAACTTCATACATATTATTTACTAGAAAAAAGGTAGGAATGAGAATTAATTAAAATTCAAATTAATTGCAAATCTCACCAAAGTTACTCATAATTAACACAGTGAATCGCCATTTCAATAGAAAGAAATTAAGTTCATTTGTATACGATGAAAACCAGGCGTGTCCAGACTATGGTCCGGGGGCCAAATGTGGACCATTTTTTATTGGCCAGCAGCTTCCCAACAAACATCTCTGTGTGAGATGGATCCGGCATTAAGGAAGAAAAAAATGTAAATGAGTCAGTTGGTAGTGCACAAACAAATTTAGCCATACTGTGTGCTGGTCCCAAGCCTGGACAAATATGTGATTAAGGAAGGGCATCCGGAGTAAAACCTATGCAGAAGTACTCATGGGAATGATTCACTATGAAGACAAAGAGAGCAGCCCTATGAGATATCATTTTATAGTGAGGCAAACTGCTACCTCTAGTGAGTGAGCCTGTATATAGTTTTCAGTATGTAACTTTTGATGAAAAAAATATTTGACACACCTGATGTAAATTATGTTTTAGTACACTGAAAAAAAGTTTAAATTGCATTGTACTTGCTTAACACAAAAGTGGTTTGATAAATAAACTTTAATGAGAATGCTTACCTAATTAGTGCATTAGCAATACATTTACCGTATTTTTCGGACTATAAGTCGCTGTTTTTTTCATAGTTTGGCCATGGGTGCGACTTATAATCCGGAGCGACTTATGTGTGAAAAATTACATGCGAAATGATATTATTATATCATTTCACATGTAATTTTCACACTAAACCGCAAGATGGCGCCATAGGCCTGTGTTGATAATTAATTCATTTGACGATGAGTCTGACGTAAGCGACGTAGAAGAGGAAGTGGCGCATCGTCTACCTCCCGAGTTCGGGGAGTTGTTTAAAAGTGACACCGAGGATGAAGATTTCATTGGATTTAGTGATTTGGAGTGAAACTGATAGTTTGGTAAACTTGTTAGCATGTTCTTTATGCTAGAGTTATCTGAATAACTCTTAATATGTTACGTCGTTACTGACATTACCAGGCATGTCTGTCATGTAACGTTAGTATTCCATACACTTATTCAGCCTGTTGTTCTCTATTTTATTTTTATTTTAAAATAAATAAATAAAGATGACATGTATGTTTTTGGTGTTGGATTTTATCAAATAAATTTCCCCCAGAATGCGACTTATACTCCAGTGCGACTTATATATGTTTTTTTCTTCTTAATTATGCATTTTTTGGCTGGTGCGACTTATACTCCGGAGCGACTTATAGTCCGAAAAATACGGTACTTAAAAGTTCATTCATTCACTGCTTGATAAATGTTAAGCAGAGTCCATTGAAGCCACTGGAACTACCTTGACATTCCTCACCAATATTAACATAACAATTTTTAGCTCTCCAGCAACCAACTGGCATAAACAGGAAAATGTGGGCAGAAGTGTGTGTTTTATTATTAGTTATTATTAGTAGTTCACGCTGACCCATTCTTCACTACAGCACTGCTTCAGTTCTTTAGGGTTATTGTTTGGCTTTTTTTTCTGATGTAGAAATGATGATTCAGCTCATGGTCACAACAATAGTTTTATCTGAAACATCTGATTTGATTGATAATGTGTTTATTATTACGACACATTAGGCTCTCTTATGTTCAACAATATCTATTATTGTCTTCTTGTACTGTCTTGTACTGCCCTATTGGTTCAATCAACTAAATAAAATGTGGAAAAAAAATACTTTAATTTCTGTTGTACCCATCATTATTAAAGGTATTTGCCTTTTCCAGTTCTCAGCCAGTGGCAGCTGCTCTATAACATTTTTCCGACTGCAATGGTACGGCTATAAGCTAACAGATGTGTAAAAAGATCAATATATTTTAAGACAATAACTGGCTGCTGAGTAATCTCCTAACTTCTCATGAACTGGAACGCACATTTATTGAACTTAATACATCTAAATGCTCCACTGCTGAAGTATCATATTGATTGTGGTCTAGTTTCCATTTTTGCATCTACATTAAACAGACCCATCTCTGACTGGTGCCCTGTATTCCATTTGCTCTTAACAAATCAGAACTATTATTGTTTTACAGACTACCACAGAGCGGCTTCTTCCTGGAAACTGACTAAATGGATTCCTAGAGTCCATAGTCCAAAACTCTATCACTACTGCAGCATCCATTATTTGTTGAATTTGTTGTAAATTACAGCCTCATATAATGTTTGTTCAGTATAACTTTAGTAGCTATGTTTGGTGGTTTGAAAGGATCAGAAGGAGTTTGTACCATTATGAGTTGTTTTTCCACTTAAATAACTTTCAAAGCATTATTTTAAGGTCCAATTACTACATATAGTGTGGCTTTAAAAACCTTTTAGAAAAAAAATCCAAAATGTTTTTGGTCTCCAAAGCACAATAGTACAGGTGCATCTAAAAAACACTGAATATTGCATCGCAAAAAGTTAAAAAGCAGGCTTTCTCAACTCTGAAATTTTACTGGTGAGAGCTGGTTTATGTGCCCCTAGGAAGGAGGAGTTTGGACCTGAAACCAAATTCTATTGGTTCAGGAGACTAAATAGACTATGAAAAAGCCTGACCGGTTTTGGGTCATTAGTGAGGCGATGGTGGCGCAGTGGGTTAAGCATTCGCCCAGCAATCGGAGGGTAGCCGGTTTGAATCCCATCTGAAGAGCATACTGTCGTTGTGTCCCTGGGCAAGACACTTCACCCACCTTGCCTGTGTGAATGTGTTAGTGTGGCTGTGTTTGGTGGTGGTCGGAGGGGCCGTTGGCGCAGATTGGCAGCCACGCTTCCGTCAGTCTGCCCCAGGGCAGCTGTGGCTACAGAAGTAGCTCACCACCACCGAGTGTGACTGAGGAGTGAATGAATAATTGATCAATTGTAAAGCGTCTTTGAGTGTCCAAAAAAGCGCTATATAAATTCGATGAATTATTATTATTATTATTATTAGGAGTCCTTTGTACTCAGCTGTAGAGAGTGGGACAGTCGTTAACCCTCCCCAACCTGGTCAGCTCCTTCAGATGTTAATGACCTGAGTGAAACTGGTTTATTTTGTTTGGGTTTCAGGAGAGTGTTGTAGACAAATGGGAGGTTGTATCTGAGCCCACCATTTCTGCTTAAAGAAGGTTTATCTTTTTTGACAAAGATTGCTTCTTTGACTCCTCACTCAAACCATCCTAGAGAGAAAGGATGGATAAACAGAAATGGTGGGCTCAGATACAATCTTCCATCTGTTTACAACAGTCTCCTGAAGCCCAAACAAAACCTATATTTAATATAATCATCATAATTATTACAATTAAAATAAATAAATGGTTGAAATATTTCACTCTGTGTGTGCTGAATCTATGCATCTTTTTCTGTAATTGAAAGTGAAATGTCTGTTTTTATTATTTATTTCTTTATTTACATATATTTTTTGCTCAATAGGTTAAGCATTCCCCCAGCAACCGGAGGGTAGCTGGTTCGAATCTCATCCAAAGCGCATACTGTTGTGTCCCTGGGCAAGACACTTCACCCACCTTGTCTATGTATGAATGTGTCAGTGTGGCTGTGTTTGGTGGTGGTCGGAGGGGCCGTAGGCGCAGATTGGGAGCCATGCTTCCATCAGTCTGCCCCAGGGCAGCTGTGGCTACAGAAGTAGCTCACCACCACCGAGTGTGACTGAGGAGTGAATGAACAATGCAATGTAAAGCACTCTGAGTATCTAGAGAGGAGCTATATAAATCCAACGCATTATTATTATGATGATGATGATGATGATTATTATTATTATTATTATTATTATTATTACTTTTTAATTGTATTTGTTATTTTAATATTTATGGTTTAATGGAAACCTTACATTTATTATACATGTTATAATCATCATAATTAAAATAAATAAATGCTTGATAAGTTTCACTCTGTGTGCAGAATATACACACTATATTTTTCACATAATATTAACAACCGAAATAATTTTGCTTTTCTAACATATTCTATTTTTTGCACACTGTATTCTGCAATATTAAAGTCAATTGTCAATAGTCTGTATAACTTGTTTTGTCTACTATATGCATGTTTGACCAAGACAAAAAAAAAAAAAATATGCTGAGTCATTTTCTACCACTATGACCTATTATCCTTGATCCAAATATCATGACTTGGACTGAGGCAGTGTCTGACAGAGCCACAGTGGACACACGCCACTCGACTGTGTCCCGATGCCCTGAAAGCAATCTATACAACATCCCCTCCCTGCAGGCACCGGGGACGCTCACTTAGAGACATCAATACTGGGAGAAATGAGACACACACACAGCCACAGCTTCACTGCTCAGGTCTTCACGTCTTATTTAAGCTCAGGCGATCCACTCTGTCTCCTGTTAAAACATCAAACTGTACGGGACGTCTATCCGGAGAGAGGCGATGGGGCGCGACAGCCAAAGTGCTCTTACCCAATGAATGAATGGTGTTACCTTCACTCGCAATCAATCACGTAACAACGGGCCACATTTGTAAACGTCCACATTTGGGAGGCGGCCATTTTTGCTTTGGCACTTTGGTGACAGTCGGCACATTTTTTCTAAACTGGCCTGCAGCAATCGCATGCATTTGTTTGCAGTTGCGCATGAAGAAGAATAGAAATGTTTTGGAGGGCTGTGGTATTTCATTTTGTAGAATCTATCCAATGTATATGAAGCAGGTAAGGTTGGAGTCACAGAACTAGCACCAAAACAACCAAGCGTAAATCATCAATCAAAATCAAACACAGGGGTCACAAGCTACTTTTTGTACTGTCCCAAGCCTGGATAAACACAGAGGGTCGTGACAGGAAGGGCATCTGGTATGAAGCAAAATAAAGAAACTGAAGTCAAAAACAGAGATGTAGATGTGTATATGTTATGTGTGTATGTTATTTAAAAATAAAAACGGAGAATATAGGAATGACATTAACAATGACACAGTAGATAGAGCCACTCGCCCACTAACCAGAAGGTGGGCAGATTGATTCCTGCTAACAGCAATTGCATACTGCCGTTGTGTCCTTGGGTAAGACACTTTGGTGTCTGGGGTTTGGTGGTGGATAGTAGGGACATCAGCAACGCTGTGTACAAGAAGGGCATGAGCAGACTCTACTTCCTAAGGAAGCTCAGGTCTTTTATGTGTGCAGAAAGTTGCTGGAGATCTTCTCCCAGTCTGTGGTAGGAGCACCCTGTACTTCACTGATGGTCTGCTGGGGGAGAAGAACCAGCATAAAGGACAGTCAGTCGGATCGACAAACTGATCTGAAAGGCTGGCCATGGTATAGGCAGTGAACTGGAGACGTTTGTGTCAGTGAGGGACAGGAGGACACTGGACAAACTGCTCTTCGTCATGGACAATCCTCTACACCCACTGCACCGGACCATAGAGGGACAGCGGAGCTCCTTCTCCAACAGACTCCTACAGGACTTCATTCATACCATTCTCAATCCAGCTGTACAACAACTCACCTTTCTGTCACAGATAACCCTGTATCACTCTTGTTAGTGCACTATCCTTACCCTCCTGTTTGTATATAGTGTATATTACCTTTTTATATATTTTAAATATTTACTGCTATTTTTTATTTTATTTTATTGTTAATGTGTAAATATGCAAATATTGTTTTGATCTATTCTGTTGTATTTTTTTATATTTTTATTTTATTTTTATTGCTGTAACCATTCTATAACTATACTGTTTTTTACTTGTATTTTTGAAAAACTGAGCTACTGTGACCAAGCAGTTTCCCTTGTGCATCTATAAAGTATACGTCTAAGTCTAGGTCTAAGTAAGATCTTAAGTGCAGAATGGTAGCCACACCTCCGTCATTGCGGCATTCTTCTAGTTATAGTGTGACTTTTGTACAGGGATTGAACTTGTATACAGAGACTGTCCTACTGTCTGCTCACTGACCTCTAAGGATGTCCTCGAACCTGTGGCCAGACTCTACAACTGGGCATTTAAGACTCACTGTAAACAGGGTTGCCAGATCTCACTGACAGTTTCCAGCCCAAACAGAACCTAAAACCCACCCAGCACAATAAAAAACAGCCAAAAATACAATCATGCTGAATATTAAAACCGTTATACAAAAGAAAGAACAGAAAAGTTAACAGAAGAACTAAGAAAAACAAACCAAACATGTTCCCCACAAAGAGTGCAATCAGACAACCAACACATTCCTGTTCAGGGCGTCATAGAAAAATAGAAGAAAAAAAAAATGGAAATGTGAGCAACCATAGATGAATCACTCATTTTAAAACAAATGGACTGATGATATGAGTGGGACAACACAGCAGCTTATTGTGCATTTCTACATTGTCTGTCATAAAAATGAAAGCTAGTTTGTTGGTATTTTTTCCAGAATCTTTTGTAAAAACCCACCAAATGTTGTGAAAAGCAGCCCAAATTTTGTAAACCAGGCCAATGCAGAACAGTTTCAGGCCTGATTTCTGTGGTTACACTTTTAATCTTTTCCTCTATAATACGTAAAATTAAATGAATGAAATGAAGGAATCAAACCTGTGTTGCTCCAGTTATGATAGTACGTCTTCTACCAGGCGAACCACGAGGGCACCCTAAGGCACTTTATGAAGCATGTATAAAAGCTAAGCCAACATTATTCATTGCTTTAAAATGGCTTATATCAAAAATCTATGTGTACCATAAAAGCGTATGGCTCAGCAAGTAAAACATATGAACTTTTTCATATATCTAAAATGTATAAACTCTACAAAAAGTCTTCATACAGAAACTTGTGTCTAATTGGACCAAAGCTCATTTCCTTTGGGTCTACTGTAAAAAGTTAACCGACATGTGTTTAGTTGGGAGTAATGTACAGTACTTTTGACATTTAACAACAAAAACAAACAACATGGCCAAGATGGCGCCAGCTACTGCACAGTGAGTTTTATAACTTCTCTGACCTGATTACCAGCGTTTAGTGCTTTCCTTCATCACCTGTTGGTTCTACTGAAGTCCTGGTTGTTGTTCAGTCCTCTGTGAGATGTTTTTCTTCGTCTTGTTGCCATTTTAACAACAGTAAAGTCCAGTGAAGTCCGACATAATGACCACATTCAAACAAACTCATTTTTTCCACAAGTCTTTGTACAACTGGCTTCTGCTGCTGTCCCTGTTCAAATAAGTACAGAGCTGCTCCGAATACACCGTATTCTGGTGTTTTATGGCAAAACTGGCAACAATCTGCCATGTTTGTTTGGGTCAACGGTGCACTTCCCTTCATTTCTCTGATTAGTTACTCCATCTGCAATTCTTCTGCCAATAGAAATGAAATTCAAACCAAGAGATACCAGATTTCTTTATATAAAACAGGAAAAGAGTTAACATTTTCCATTCTTTGGAGAAAATGACAAAATTTGCCATACTCAAGATGAGAGATCCTCAAAGATGATTAGCCACTTTTGTTCTAGCCACATGATGTAAATTGTTAAAAATTGGAATCTTGACATTAGAAAATCCTTTCTGTATGAACAAAAAACAAAAACAAAATGGTGACCTTTTCTTAATCTCCAACCTTAGGCACTTATATCATGCAAAGATTACAACTCCCACTGCCCTGCACAGAGCACAAACTCTTTAACCCTTCTGTGTCCTTGTCCTATCTTTTGCTTTGCCATTCATGAAATAGTTTGAGGTCTATTGACCCTCATTTCTAAACTGAAGGGAAATTTGTGTTCAGTGGGCTGGACTGAATTAAGACTAAAGGTGTAGCACAAAATTGATTGACAGTTCATACTATACTCTATAAATAACAAGCAAACACGTTGGGGTCTGGACAATGGGTGTAAGTATAACAGGAGGACAATAGGAGGGATAAGAGGGATGTACCACCCAATCTGTACTGTACCACATTGCATCTTTGAACCAGTCTGTTAATAGTAAATGCCTAAAGTATTCTTCTTTCCCCTTAAATGTCTCCCTTCATTCTTGGTCAGAAATACAAATACATTCTCCAAAACATCCATCCCAAACTTCATCATCACTGCTCCCTTCCCACAGTTCCCTGGCCTGTAGCTGGAGGGACACAAGAAGACGGATTAGCCCCATGTTGAATATTCACGTTATTCCCCTTTGCCGCTCTCCGGGAACACTCTGCTGTCAGTCAAACGCCACACTTCCAGGTTTCCAAGCTGTCACCCCCCGCTCTTTATCGCCGCTGCAACCCAAAATGACAGTCGTAAGGGGAATTCGCATCAGCCAGCATTAGAGAGACAGAGCTAGTAGATGGCTGCTGCGCAAGTCACTCACAGATGACTCATGACAAATGCCTATAACCATCAATCCATATTGTGCAAGAGAAAGGGTATAAATAGCAGCAGACACAAAGGTTAAGCTAGTTTGCGTCAAAGTGATGGATGATGAAGAGGCGTGGGCAGGGATAAAAGGCGTCTGTCACACAAGTGAAGAGCGGCAGTGGGCGAGTTAGAAAGTTTCGACAAGGAGTTTTTTTGTCCAACAACTTCGGCGCAGGGATACATGTGTGGTCGCAAGTGCGGTCGGGGATTTGGTGTCCCACAGGAGCCATGTTTGATGTGTCCATGCTGACTCAGGAGGATAGAAGTAGGAAAAATTGGTACAACATGCAGCATCACCAGAGAGAGAAGAAAAGACAGAACAGAGCTTGAGAACAACATGGTGGCAAAGCAAAAAGGTCCCGGGTTTGACTTCCAGATCACATGGGGATGTTTGTGTGGAGTTTGCGTGTTCTTCTCCCGTCTGGGTGGGTTTCCTTCGAGTGCGGTTTCCCACATTAACCTAAAACATGCTCAGTTGGCTTATCCTCCAGCTAGGTACTCCTGACCAGGATCCTGGCTCAAGGTCTCAAGAAGGGTCCCCGGGGGCTGCACTGCGGTCACCCACTGCTCCTGACAAGGTTGCCCTATTGAAGGATGGTTCAAATGCAGATAACAAATTTCTCCCCAGAGACAATAAAGTCTATCTTAACTGTATTTTAATATATTTATTATCAATATCAAATTTGCTGAATATATAGATGTTTGAAAGTTATGATTTTTAAAAACATGCTCCTGTGTTTGGGTCAAGTGACCTAAGGCAAGTCTATGGTGAATTTTTTTTTTTTTTTTTATTAAACTTTGGAGCTTGACTTTACAAAAAGTGATAGCAGTTTTTGGTTTGATGTTTGAAGTTTTTGTATTCTTTGAATGGTCTGAGAATAGTTTTGTTTTGGAGCTCTTTGGAAAACGCTATTTCCACTGAAGTTGTGATAGCATGAATTTTTTTGAATGTCTCCTGCTCTCTTGACTTGTATGTAGCAGCTGTGACCCGTTGTTTTGACCTTTTCCATACTTGGGACATAAGATGTTAGCTGACATGTGTCCACTGTCTCCTAGGCATGAAAGGTGAACCCTAACCAGCTAATCTTAGTCCATCCTTGACCAGTCTATATGTAAACCCAGGGACATTTACATCTCCTGTATCCTATATAAGCTGTTGGGACACAGACACTCGAGAGGAGAGGACACGCAGACACTCGAGGGGGGAACACACAGACACTCGAGGGGGCAGACTTGCACACTATGTAGGAGTGAGCAGTAGTAGCGGGATCTTTGTCATCTCTGTCTGCTATGTCTGTTCCATTAAAGCAACCTTACTGAACACCATTGCACTATGGCCTCGGTGTTCCCTGCTTCTCTGTTTTTCTTGATATCAAGTTGATACAAGCTTTCTGACATTGTCCAAAATTAAAAACAAGAATTATTCAAATGAATTTGTTCTTTTGCCCAGCCCTACTGCAAACATTTAATCACGTTGCGGTTGTTTGTGTTTTGGTTTGCAGTAGGTGTAAAACACAAGCAGATGACTTAACCAGATCCAATCTGATTATTTAAAAATTCTTTGATTGGCACCCAATACTGTTCTCTAGATTAGGATCGGGACATATCTACCATTTATCACTCCTCAACCCCTGTCCTTTTGATGTTCCTAGTTTTTTTTCAAACACCTCTACCAATCTCTAAAACAGTGTTTCCCAACCAGGGGATTGGGATTATTTCAGATTTTAATTTCCAGGATGAGTGTAGTGTTTCAATGACTGATGAAACTGTTAAAAAATGTTATTTAAATACATTTATTACATTAAAGTTTAAGAGCTTGTTTCAAAAGGAAGTTATTAAAATTATTTTGTAGTAAATTTTTTAGGAGTTTAAGACAATTTTGTTATTTTGTTTATTTTGAACATAAATAGAAAAATAGGTAAATGTAAAGGTAAAAGAGTTTATACTGTATTTTTCTATTTGATTATTTTGTTTCATTTTATTAAGGATATTATTTATTTTATTCCGATTTTTTTTCTCAAATTTGAGAAAGTATTTACAATGTATGAAATATCTTTGTACTCATAATGACAGCTGTTTTATGTGACTACTTTTTAAAGTAACATCAGCACATATACGGGAGGAGTTACTTATAAACCCAAGGGGTACAAGAGACAAAAAAGATTGGGAACCACTGCTCTAAAACACAATTTCTACTTGAAAACTGACTTCAGAGAGCCCCAAATTGTAACAAAATGTCACACAGCTCTTATTTTCTTCTGTCTGGAAAGTTAATTAAAAAACTTAAGGGAATGTATTTCTTTAACTGTTAACTTCAGCTATGTAAACCTCCAGTCTCCAGTGTCTACCAGTCCAGTGTGTTCCTCTGCAGTTCACCCACAGTTCCCTAACTGCCACTTTGTCCCTGCATGCAACATCTTCAGTTCATATCACATGTATCACCATAACTTCAGATCTAACGAGCAAACACTGTGACCTGTCTTTATGTAATCCTTGTTATCTACATCCGGCAGCATCAATCACCGTCTCATGCCACACGCCCATAAACAGATCAACATCTTTCTTCTTACATCTTCACATAGCCCTGTAACGCCCTATAACCCTATGCATGTGCTTGATGTATGCACAGCCTTTTCATGCCGTGCCTTCTATGCTTTTTTTTCTGACTGTCAGTTCTCCAAAGCGCCTCTGATGTTGCAACTGCTACTTCTGTTGCTCCTGGTATGACTGTTTGAAAAAAGTGCATGTTCAAAGATGCAAAGACACAGGAGCAGAATGCTACCGGTGCACTGCCTGTGTCAGTAAAAGTAAAGCAGACTCCAAGGTATGAGATCAAAATTTATTTAGACAAATCAGCACATTTATATAAAGTGACAGTTTTTTTAGATGCACTTCAGTGTGATACTCCCTAAATATGAGCATACTTACAGTTATAGGATTTTGATAAGACATATTCAGTCATATCGAAGCTGAGCTATAACTCCAATAAATAAATATGAGTAGAATGGTCGGTTGGGCTATGAGGTGATAGCATGTAGTTAGATTTGTGTCCAACTTGCTCCTGGCTTGAACTGATGTCACGAGTGCAATGGTAACAGAAAGCTTGTGAGATCCAAACACCATCAGTAGCAGCTGTCTGAGCCAGCCACCGCAGTCCTTCAGGTGCAACTGTGGCTGCATGGCTCAATGCATGAGAGAGAAACGCCCACCTGTCTGCAGTGAAAGTGGTTTTAAATCATTTTAAAGCATTTATTTCCAAAGCGATATCTTACTGCACATGTAAGAAGTACATTTCATTTGTGGAGCTGTGATCTGAGCCTCAAACAACCGACTTCTCTTCCACAATCAAGGCAAGGCAGTTCATCTTAAACAAGCCTACTTTCTCAGGATCTTGGAAACTATCTTATGATCTTGCAATATTTTCTCAGGATTTTCCTTTTTTTTTTTCATTCTCATCATATATATATATATATATATATATATATATATATATATATATATATATATATATATATATATATATATATGTGTGTTTTTTTCATCATGTCCCCTTCCAGGGCTCCAGAGATTTTGTCTAAAATCAATGAATTTCAGCTGGATATAACAGCACAGATGAAACTGCCTCTGACTAGACACACCCCATATGGCCAATCAGAAGAGTCCATCACACTTACACCATTTGGAAAGGCATACAAAGCAAATTATAGGGCTCATTCCATTTTGAAATCCCAAATTGGTTTGGATTTCGACGAAAGGGAACTGTTATCAAGCCAAATGATTCACTATATAGGCTACCTGATTGTTTCTTTGTTTGTTTTAATCTATTCCTGTAAAGCCATTTGAGGCAACTGTTGTATATTGGGCTATACAAATAAAATTGAACTGAATAGATGTCAAAATAGATAACATATAGATGAAGATAACAGTCTGTGCATGCTGCAGTGAACTACACTACAGTTAAAAACACTCAGAAATGCAACTGTTCAGACATGAATCTTCAAACGAGAACAGAGGTAATCCAAGACTCCCTGCGTTAAAACAAAAGGCCCATTCTCCAAGTTAAAACATGCACTCTCTCGATGCAGTTACACTAAGTCGTGTCTGTTCTTAAGCCAAATCCTCACTGGCAGAAGTTCCTCTTGTCTTGAGTGGTATTCAGTGCAGAGCAGACACTTGAAATCCACTTTGATAAAAAACTTGTTTCCTTCGACAGGATTACAGCCTCAGACAGGTTTGTCTAAATCTCACCGCTGCTTTTTGTTTGTGCCAAAGTTTCATTTAAAATTACCTGCAAAAGGAAATGTGGGATCTGTGGAGCAGGATGTGTATCAGTCCAGAGAGTACGAAAACATGTCTCTGTCATTCACAAAGGAGAGTCCAAAATGTTTGCAGAAGTGAAAAACAAAAATTACAAGTATACTTCAAATTATCTTTACTGGGAGTCTTGGTTTAGTCTTGGTTTAGTCTTGGTTTAGTCATGGTTAAGTCCTGGTTTAGCCGTACCTTTCTGTGTTACACAATGTTCTTTTAATGCACATGTAACATCAAAGCACTGGATTTCAGAGGGGTTAAAATAAGCCAGGACTAATTTGGAAAAAGCCAGACTCATCCAGATCTAAACTAGAGCTAAACCAGGACTAATTTGGACAAAACCAGACCTATCCAGGTCTAAACTAGGCCTAAACCAGAAATAACTCAGGACTAATTTGGACAAAACGAGATTTGTCCAAGTCTAAACTAGGACTAAACCAGGACAGGACTAATTTGGACAAAACCACGTTCCTATGCTCCCACTGCTTTATGTTCCCACAGAAAGCCATTTTTTAATTGCTCTGCTGTTTTAATTGCGTTTGAAGTTGTGGTAGGCAGGGTTTAAAGTGGAATTTGGGAAGTGGGTGAACCCAACCTAAAGTAAATGTCTGACAAAGTTTCTCTTTAAATGGTTCCCCAGTGCCCAATGCAGCCCCAGCCCCTCATACTGCTCTGCCCCGCCCCTGTCTGCTCCAGTGCAGAAGCACACAGCCTATGAGTCTTCAGTCCCATCACAATGGACTTTAGACAGAGGCTTCAGAAAACAGGCTACAAAAGCTTTTGTCAAGACATCTGAACTTGATTTTATAATAATAAACCTAAGATACTGTAAGTAAGAAAAACTTTGCACTCTCATGTTACTGCTCATATTATTTCAATTAGCTATTCATGATGGTATCTCTGGAAATATGAGGCCAATTGTCATGAAACAGACACTGATTTAAAGCTTGAGAACTGTAGAAGGTCTTTATGTTTTCCCCAATTAGTTCTCGTCCTGGATTAGGCCCAGTTAAGACCTGGATAAGTCTGGTTTTGTCCAAATCCAGCAGCGTTAAAAACTATGCCCTACTCCTTTAAGTGAAAATGCCATTATTTGACATCAAGGTGTAAAAAAAAAAAAAAAAAAACACCCTGAGACTGTAACATAAGAAAAACTTCAACTTAGATTTACTTTTAAAGTTCAGGGGGCTAAATTGCACTCTCTACTTCCATTTGCTGTTCCCATCTCAGCTTTTGATATGTCTGTGAAGGCTTACAAGCTGTGCAAAAAAGCTATAGCAGGCATAGATCATTTTTACTGCCATCACAATAGCATTAACGGCAGCCCTATAGCACCGGCGTCTGCTTCCATTTTGTCACTTTTTCCCAGAGCTATCAACTTTTTTTATCTTTTTTTTTCTTTTACACTGTCCCCGTGAGCACCTCCAGCCCGCTTTTTGATTAGCTGCAGTACGAATTAGAGAAACATACTGTCAGTGTCATCAATAAAAACCATATCACTGCAGATAATTAACCAGAGATTTTTTTTAATAATTGGCTGCTTCGTGCTTGAGTGCGCTGGGTGCCCTTGCCTCTAACCAGACCCGGGTACAGTGTGCTAATGCAGATCTGGCACCAAACCTGGCTCTGCGCTTATCGTGTGGAGCACAGCGGTATGAGGGAGAGGCTTAATGATAGTGCATCATAGGCCCTTAGGTAGGAACCGGCACAAAGGCTTGCTCAGGGCAGCATGTGTTGGGACAGCCATTTTGTAAGTTCACTTGCAGTGCAAATACTGTGAGGTCACATATTTGCATGTACTTTTGTGTATAGGAGACCTGTTATGCTAAATTGAAGTTTTTGAGCTTTTAACCATGCTATAATGTTGTTTCCACCTCAAAAACAGACCTGGAGTTGTTTTGTTTCACTCACACGTTTGAGTAACCCTGTATCCTGAGGCATTGCCCTTCTCAAGAGCTGAAAATGCTTGGCTTCAGAGCTCTACGTAGACCAAAGCACTCCTGCATATTTTAAAGCACATACACCGTCACCGGACTCATTCTGATAATTTTAGCGCTTAAACTGTGGCCACTACAAAGCAGTCAGTTCATTTATCTATCTGCTATCTTCATGTTGCTAATAGCGGTGCTAATTAGCCATTTTATCATGCTCTATCTAGTCCCCACCGTTCAGAACAAGCACTCTAAGATTCTCCTCTCATGTCTGAACTCAAATTCTCCCAACTTTATTCAGCTGGGAACTCAAATGAGAAGATGAAAAGGCAGTGTCTATAGAAGGCTTTAGTCAGAGGAAGGCCTCAGCCCAGCAGTAGCTCTGCTATAAACAATGGTGTTTGCATTGGAGTGAGAACTGACGGAAAGAAGTGGGCAGGGTCAAAAAAGCCTCCAAGCATTTTCTGCAAAATGTAAGGTAACAGCTCCACAAAAGAAGACTTTTTCAGTTATTATAAAGTATTCTGTTATAAAACATGAAATACTAATGCAAAGGTTTCCAGTCACCTGATGGTGATGATTAATTTCCTGTCATTAGCTCTTTCACAAAAATAGAAATGTTTCAAATGTTGTGTTAATGTAAGATCTATAATGAATTTGATGCAGACGTGTTAAACATTAATGCATTGTCAAGCAAGAGTAAACCCTGGAGTGTGGCACTAAGAGGCTGGAGGTGAAGCTAATGCTAACACTATGGAATACCTCTTGTTTCCTATTTAGTCCCAGCTTTCTGTGCAGTTTATTGTCCATGCTGTGTTACTGTACTAACCCTACACTTAATGAGTCACTAGAGAACATCACTAGCTTGACTTATGTTAATCCAATGCTAAGAATAAACACTTTTTTAACAAAGCAAGAGCCCTATGGTGCCAGCTAAAACAAAAACAGCTGTTGCTAATAACTGCTAGCTTGTTTTGCAAAGTAGAACATCACTTTGCACATTTTCTCTTGTAATAATAAAGTGTTTTATCAGTCAGGAAGCCATTGGTAATGTCGGAAAAAAAGGTGAGAACAAGCAATAATGTGATTAAGATGTTTACATGTCACAATAATGAGAATAATATCAGAATACTCCAGGTGTCTTATTTCGATAGAGGCTTATTCTGAATATGAGCTTAATCTAATTAAAGGTATTAGGGAATTAGGGTGTTTGTCCCTTTTTGAATACTGCGCATGCGTCAGGCTCCCCCGCCCTTCACTGTTCCTTTCCAAGGAACTCCTCCACAACGACGTGCACGAGCGTTGGAACACGCGTGTTTGTTTACAGCCGGCATCAGCGGAGATTCGTCTAAACCTAGACCTGCATTGTTTGTCTGCGCGACCTTTGACCTAGTTCCCCACACAGACCCAGTCACTTGCACAGCACAAATATCTGTCCTCCTGCTGTTGGTAGCATTAGCAAACTGACGGTTGCTGTACAGTTGAAAAGATTCAACAGATAAAGAAAAAAGGCATTTTTTTCAAACGATAAGATAAACGTACCTGTCCAGCAGAAACTTGACGACCAGTGCATCGGTCTGAAGCCCTTTCTGTTCCTACAGCGCACGCCAACGTTGGAAAGAATCGCCAAGAACCACACGGGTTTTATTCTGCTCTTCTACGGTTTTTCTCCTCCTCCTCTTGTACACTTCAAAAACAGTTTTCCTTTTGCGACCTCCACAGTTTTCCTCAGCCATTGTGCTCTTCGAAGTCAGGCTGTCCGCGTACGATGAGGCTCGGCTAACGCCGTGCTATATAAACAAACTGTGTACGCATGCGCAGGCACAAGAACACGCACGTATCGCCGAAACCAGGAAGATGAACGAATGAATGGCAAGTCCGTGGAACAATGGTTAACGTACTCATGACGAAAACGATTGGTTGAGGTTTTTTAAGTCCCACAGAGTCCACAGTTTATTAATATTATTATTATATTTTCTAATACACCAATTTATAAGCCTTATACAGGGCAATGAAGGTAGTTTTAATTAATATTGCAAAAAATGAATTTATAAAGATCCTCCCTAATACCTTTAAGGTACTTCTAAAACAGTGCTTACAGGGCAATATTTTATTCGGAGTATGCTCATATTCAGATTAAGAGTATTCTAGTGCATGCAAACACAGTCTGCAAACAGTTGTGCAGAATTATCAAACAAAACAAATATTCACTGAACATATTTCACAGGCGAGTTCTGTAGTCACTGTCAAATATTGTATCACATGGCAGACTATAACTTGTGCAACACAATTAACACATTATCCAGACTGACAATTTAGAATGCATTTACCCTTTCAGTAAACATTGCATTAAGCCTATCCACGTTAAATGCACTCACTCTCAGACTTTAACACCAGGTCTAAAGGTTCATTAGTCGCTCCTTCCTTCGTGACACTGGTAGCAGGTGTAAACAGACACGGCACCACCCCACAGCGCCGTTAGTTCATCTTCTCATCCTTTTAATGAGTCAGTAATGTCAGAGGTAGTGTTATTTCTGAACACTCTCTGATGAGGGAAAGGAGCTGCACATGCAACGGAACACTGTGTTGTGCCTGGCCTATTTTCGAAAGCCACCCACAGATTCACCCGCTCTCAGTACACCTGCGGGTGCTTTTCCGTTTAACTGCCATCTTAGGAACAAAATCTACGCTGACAAAATCTTTTTCAATCATACCAGTCTTCCTACAGTCTCCCAATCACATCTTTTTGCCTTCAAATATCCTCACCAACCACATTTTCAGATGCACGTATACTCTTATGCTACTCAATTGGTTCAGGTAGGCAGACATGTTAAAGAAAAACATGCAGAGGCTTAAACTGACCTTGAGAATGGAGAAAAAAAATAAATACTGAATATACTCTATGTAGATTTGATTGTGACATGGTCTGCACATTTTAGACATTGCAAAAGTGAATAGCTGTTCTGTGTGTGGAAACTGCCTCAAAGATGTCAGAGGCTGGTTTGAGATGATAGAAAGGTAACTTATGGAGTCCGTTTACACGACAACGCAGACCAGGAAAACGCAATAGTCATGTTTACAATTTGCGTCTACAGGGCTACGCTGGAGGTGTGAAAAAACAGTCAAAAGTTTGAAAATCTGCAGTAAGCCTGTGAAGCCAGCAGACGGCGCTGTTCACCCTGCTAATAAAGTCACTACTGGAGAAGAACTAACAGCTAAACACTTTCTCTTAAACGTTTACATCCTGTGGTTCTCCTGGGCAGAGCTTAATAAACTCTGAAGCACCATTAAGGATTTATACACGTATAACCAACAGTAGGTTGTCAAAATATAAATGTAGTAAGCATAAAATGACTGCATTTTGACTCATTTCCCATTACACAACAGTAACCACTGCTGTGAGATGAAAATACCTCTTTCAGTGTTTTCAAAAGATTGTGTACTTGGAAAATGGAAACCTTGTTGTCATGTAAACAAAAAGCCAAGCCACAATCAAATCAAAACACGTTTCCATCTAAACAGGCCCTTAAATTACCACTCATTACAACCAGCATTACAAAAGATGTGCCTAATGATGTGGTCCATGAGTATGTTTGCTCCATACATTCTAATATCCAAAAGGTATGCTGAAGTCCATCTCTGAATGAGCTTCACATTGGATTTTTGGATAATGGCCCAAAAAGAGATGGGGGGGAAAAAAGAGAAACTAGTGTGTCAGTTTTTGGGCATCATTCATTCATCATTCTTTGGGTTCTATCCTGAAAGGGTTGGATGCCACAGTTTGCCAGTTGTCTTGGTTCATAGCCATTCTTACTGCCCCGATAAAGCTCATTCCTGTCCACTGTCTTATGTTTATCTGTCCACATTAGTCTTCATCCCTCCCTGCTTCTCCTTGCCTCTAACCTTACTTTAAGTAGAACTATTTGCAGGATGTTGTGGTGGGCAACATGTCCACAATATCTTAATTTTATTTCCTGAATGGTCTTGAACAGATCTCGTGTGGTGCCAATCTTCGGACTTCCTTGTTGGTAACTTTGTCCAACCATGTGATCTTGAGCTTCTTGCTATAAGACCAAATCTCAAATGCTCTTTCATCTAATCTTTCATTTATTTTAAAATAGGCCATGTTTCTGAGCCATATAGTAATGCTGACCATACATAACACCGTAGTTCTGTTATGTATGGTCAACATTACTGTATGGCTAAGAAACATGGACTATTTCAAAACAAATGAGCATCATTTGGGCATCAGAAAGTCAAATAATATGGCATTTTCCATCTTCTTGTCCAATGATATTGGCTTTGCCCAGTGCATTAAACAGTAGTAGTTGTTGGAAACTGCAGAATTTCTCAGAAGTTCTCCAATGTACATTTTGTTGAATGGCAGACATGATATTTTGTAATGTATATGACACTGCATTTTCAATTTATCTCAATCAGCAAGGCATTTTTGCCTACAGTACTGCCGCTCACTGGATGTTTTGTTTTTTTTTTTTCTTTGTGGACTATTTTCTGCAAACCCTAGAGATAGTCATGTGTCAAAAGCAGACCTTGGTTGTGGTATTTTGAGTGAGTTTTGCCTATCTTGAACCACTCTGACCATTTGCCTCTGACCTTTGCCATTTTTTACCCATAGAACTGTTGCTCACTGCAAATTTTCTCTTTTTCAAACCATTCCATATATAATAATACATCTGCAGGTTTGTCTTGAACATGCCTGAATACAGTTGTTACCATGCAATATGTCAATCACACATTTGCATTCATATCCATTACATCAGCACTTAACTATGTGACTGGTGAGCGCTCATCTTCAAAAAAAGACAAGAATTTTTCACTGTTTCTTGCATCACTTTGACCTCTACCTATTTATAGTGCCGTTTCCTATCCTTCTTCAACCACACGGGCACAAAAAAAAAAAATCAAGTACAAGTCACGCATGAAGAGCTGCTGACGTCGCCCCCTGGAAACATTTATTCATGCAAAACAGACACACAAGTGATTAACTCACCATTCAGGGAACGGCCGTGAGGAGCATGTCCGCTTGGTGCCAGGAGCGGGGATAGGTGCCCACACTGATGGAGCCTGAAACAACAGACAGAAAGAAAAATGAAGATATTTGGGTTGCCAGAGAATATTGTATCATCTTCCATTGCACATCATGTTGGACAAGAGCATAAGCATTGGATATAATATAGAAAAAATGATGAAGATGTGTTATGTAATGTGCTGTAGATGGAGTCACATGGGGCGTTATTAGCAGAGTACAGTAGGACATCCATTTAACGTCAAGAAATATATAGGGCAGAGGCCTAGAGGCATGAGAGAAATGCATTGGCAAATAATGAATGAAAGAATTGGGGTTAAGAGATAACATGCACAGTGTTTTAATGGGTTTAGAGGGATCTAAAGGAATTACATCTACAATCGGGAAATAATTAGAATACCCCATGAAATATTCAGTTTTTTGTTTTTTTTTAAGCATCAACCTGTCAATGGTGTCTGAATAGTTTCATTTTACTCATCTAACAAAAGCATATTATTATAGTAGTCTTGGCCTTTGTTGTTGCTGTTTTTTTATATACAGAAATAGGCAGTGCCGCTGCAATAAAAATGTATTAAATTTATATTTATTGTGCAGACATTTCTATCAGTTCTTGATTATGCTGGTATAATATAAAGGCATGCCTCTGCACAAACTCTGAAGCCTCTAAATGCATTTCATCACAGCTCGATCAGATTGACTAATGGAGATGGCTACTAAACACATCACTGGATATGAAAAAGTTGGGTAGCCATCTCTTTCAGAACATTGTCTCACTTTTATTCATAAAGCAATTTTAAATAAAATCCCATCATCTAATGTTGCTTTTAACAACTAGGAACCCAGGTTACAGCACAAGTGCACAGGAACATGTTTTCTTGGGCACTTCTGTTATGAACACTGAGCTTGGAAAAATTGCTTTTTCATTTTATGATCCTCACAGATGGAACAATCTAAATGTTCTCTGTCAATTTCCACCTACTGACTTTTTCCAAACTTTTTTAAATAATGTTTTTAGCCACTGTACAGTTTTAATTGAATATTTTAGTATTGCTGTAAAATATGATAGTTTCTAATTATTTTATTGCAATGTTATTTTTATACTTAATATGCCCTATTAGTGCCCTGCGACAAGCTGGCCCCTGTCCAGGGTGTACCCTGCCTATGGCCCAAAGTTACTGGGATAGGCTCCGGTCACCCGCGACCCCTAACGGGAATAAGCGGTAGAAAATGAATGAATGAATGAATGAATGCCCTATTAGTTTTCTTTCATTCATTCAAAGTTTAAGGAAGTGAAGTGTTTTTTTCTCTGATTATGTTCAAAGGAGCACAACAGAGCTGCACCCTGCTACCCTCTTCACCTGTCTCTTTAGGGCAGAACTGGAAATAATCTATTTTAGTCACATAATGTTTTTAAAGGTTGTATAATGTGCAATGCTGTTCTAGAGGCGACAAAGATTGGGTTAAAAATATGCATGAATGAAGAGTAAAAAATAACAATCAGTGTGAATATAATAGCCGCCGTCAGAGGCCATAAGACCAAGTGAATGAATTTTGTCAGGTCAATCTACTAAGAGCCCAGAAGATTGTAAAGTTTTTGACAAAGGCCAGATGAGGTCAGAGCATTTCCCACAAACGACACCTCTTTGTGTGCTGTAACTGTCAAGATTGGTGCAAGGAAGGAAATGTTGTCAACCAGTGATGTGACAAAACAGAGCAATTTAAGAGGCTGCAGCTCACTTCCAGGCACCATGTCCCAGAGTCGCAAAGTTAAAATGGCCTGTGTTAAAGACAATTTGAGCAGAAGCAACTTTCTAAAGCTTATACAGCATTAGATTTTAAACCATGCATTATTCACATTTTATGGAGTAGGCCAATGGTAATTAATGCATCATATATTGAATAGCATCAACACGACATGTAAATGTTGTTTACTCTACTTAGGAGGTTACGTTGGCTAGATCCACCAACCTTTCGGTAAGTTAGCAAACAGCTCTACCTATTGAGCTACTGCAACCCCTTTACCATTGTGTGACAGGGTCTTGGTGGAAGTCAGCAGCACTCTCCAAGGGTGTCTAGCTTTTGATGTGAGCAGTTTGCAATTAGGTACTGAGCCATTTTGGTGGTCATAATGTTTTGGCTGTATCAAAACACTTCAGCAGTAGAGAACTGTTAGGATAATGACACGAAAAGCAATAATTTTAATTAGGGATACACGATAATATCGGACCTGACAATTATCGGACCCAAAAATTGGCTATTATCATACAGATAATTCCGATAATTAAAAATCCAACCAAAAATAAGTCAGATAATAATAAGCCCGAGCGGCTTTAATTGTGCAGTGTTTGCCCTGTGGTTTTATTAATGACAACTCTCAGTCTGTGAGTGTCCCTCAGCCCCGCCCTTACTGCAGACTGCTGTCAGCCTGGGAGCAGTAGAGCTGTTCCCTAAGCAGGCTTTCTGTACGGTATCCATCAAAGAAAGAGAGTTTCTGCATGTTCTGTTGCAGAAGCAAGAGAAGAGAAGCTATGGGAGCTACTAGCTCTTTACATAAAATATTATAAGTCTCTTAAAACTTACTGTCTTCAAACACAGACAGCTCTGAGTGGCATATGTCGCTACAAAAAGCTTAACATGTAAACAATGTCTGGTCTTAAAAGGGCGTGTTGTCTGTTAATATTCAACAAGATGCAAGACCGATGGCCCTGGACTGTGTGTGTGGAGGGAGAGGAGTTTTACAGCACTTTTCTCATCGAGTGACAGAAGGACTGGATGGTACAAGCCCCACTGCTGCTCAATTCGGGCTTCCTCTCTCACACAGAGCAAAGAACAGCCTCGTATCATCCCTATGTAGAAGCAAGAGGCTTTAGGCGGTATGGGACAGTCTCTTTCTTGCGCAAACTTTTTATTAATTCACACATTAGATTGCCTCTTTCACAGCCTGCGTCTCATGTTTACAGAGCAGAGCAGGCTCTGGGCAAACTCGTCTGATTGGACGCTCTAACGTCAGGCCCACCTCTTTCCCCCTGTTAGATTCAAGATCACATGGGCTAAAAAATGACTGACCTGCAACCAAGTTGTTAGAAAATGTCTTTATCTGTATATTAATATAAAAATCTAATGACAACCAAAATAATAGTAGCAAAAAAGACACAGAGATAAGTAATGTGTGACTTCTGACACATTACCAGGTCACAGGGGAAAGAGCCAATGGTGTAAGTGTGTGTTACTGTGCTTATGAGAAGGCTGGATAGCCATACTGAGTCAGATGAAATAATTTTACCCTATATTTATAAATTTGTCAAATGTATTTCAGGTTTTATAAGTAAGATCAGGGTTAATAAAATTTTGTAAGAGCTATACTGTGAAATTACATTGGACTTCTCTCAAAATTAGGATGAATAAGGTAAAAATTAGATATAAAATCTTATTTAAGAATTATCGGGTTTATTATCGGTATCAGTTGCAAGAAGCTTCAAATTATTGGTTATCGGTATCGGTTCAAAAATGCATTATTGTGCATCCCTAATTTGAATGCATGAAGTAACAGAGACATTGCTTAAAGATAAAGGCAAACAGCAGGGTTGGGTATTTGCTGCCAACAGTGGATTTATGCATCTCCCAGATAAACAGCTGTTGGATAATATAGCTTAAACAATGTATAATGTTTACTTTGTGTTCTATAGATTTCTCCAAGAATCAAACAATAATGCAACTGTGCTTTTTGTTGTATCCCACTTTGAGTTCCACTGCTTCCCTTTGCATTATGATCTGTCTCTTCCACTCAAGCAGACACAGTTTGAAGAGAAGAAAAAATATACACAGAGCTGTAAAAAAAATAAAAAATAAAAAAATAAAAAAATAAAGATTCTGCCATTCAGTGCATCTTCAGCAATTCTGACAGCACTGTTTTTTGAAATAATGAGATACTGTATCCGGCACGCTTTAGCCCAGAAGGCATGAGCCAGCACAAATGAGTGAGAAGAGTTTTATCCACATCTTAATGACTGTGTATAGACTGCTTTTCTCTCTCTGCCAAAGAGGTGGAGTGGAGAGAGGCCGGCAAGTGGTAATCACAGGGCGCTGGTGAATTATGCAGGTGCTCCAGAGTGGGTCAGACTTATTTTGGAAGCTGCTTCTCTGCTGTTTTTTCCCTGATGCTTTTTTTACTACAGTAGATTCTCACCTCGTCTCACCTCACTGTCCGGGTAAAACTTTCTGGAAGTGCACATCTAAAAACAGCAGTAAAATCCCTGTTTGGCGTTCATCTGGAGGGATTGCTGTTATCTGGTCCAAGGAGAGAACCTACAACCTCCTTGCAGAGAGACAGAGGCACTAACCACTCTGCCAGTGTGCATCTTGTAATGTAACTCTTATATAAGCCTTATCAATAACAGTATATACCTAGAAATTATAGTCACTGGGGAGAGTTTTGAGGCCACTAACAGAGGATTTGAACACAAGTAATAAGGAGCAGGAGGAAAACATAAAAAAAAAAAAATTATAATAAATAACTAAATCACTATCTGCTCCGGTCTGTGCAGAGAAGCAGCTCATGTTTAAAATGTGGGAGTTGTTATAAGATACAATGTTTTGTCTTAAAACTGAAGTCATAATTTGTGTTCCTTTTTTTTTTTTTTTTTTTTTTACTGCAAAGTAGAAGCTGCTGAGAATTTAATCTGATCATCTAAAATGCATCAGTTACAGAAAATTGCATCTGTTTTGTTCATATTTTCCAGGGTGAGCTTCCGAACTTCTATTATACTTTATAAAAACCTACTAAAAAATATAGCATGCAAGAGCGCTACTTGGATGTGATGAGTTTGTTGAAATGATGTCCTTTTGGTGCTCTTCAGTGTAGGGATCAGCATCAACACTGGTAAAAAAGCAGGAAACTGAGGCACTCAAAAAGATAGAAATTATTAAAAGGCCTTTATTATCACATGGCTGGTTAGTTAAAACAATGCCAACGCGTTTCGGCTCTTAGGCCTTCATCAGGGCAAACTTGAGATGGCTGCCAGGATGTAGCTTTTGAACTTGTTGGCCTTGGTCACATGCACAGAAGGGGCTGGTTCTCAGTCACCTGGTACATGATGTAAGCCAGTGTACAAACAGCTCATTACTTAAAAAGATTAAGACAAAATTTCTTTACTATACATCATAATAAATTTTCACTTTAATATACTTTATAGAAAAATATACATATAGTAATTAAACGAGGGAAGCTATTAGCTAGAGAAAGGGGGAAAAATCAAGTTCCCCATTCAGACCTGGATATTGTGTAGCTTTGAGGGTATAAATAAAAAAAAAATACTAAAAAATACATCAGGGCAAAAATCAGGGAGTGGCACTAAATTGATTTTATTGCTTAGTAAAGTCAAATGTAGCCTATATTCTGTTTTAGTGGGGGTGGGGTGGGGGGGTTAAATCTTGCCTAGGGCGCCAACAGATCTAGGGCCGGCTCTGAAAGCAGTGACCAAGTAAGTGAGTTGGCGGACCGTTGGCAAATTGGTTCGCCTTACAATAAGATGGTCCCACTTTCAATTCCTGAATGGGGTAAGGCTTTTCTGTGTGGTGTTGGTATGTTCTCCCTGTGTCTGGTTGATTTCCTCTGGTATCTATGTCAACCTAAAACATCCTCCTGACCAAGATCATGACTCAAAATTTGAAGAAGGGTCACCCATTGCTCCTAACAGCTTGCCCCAGCAGTATTGAAGGATGGAACAATAAAATCTACCTTGCCTTAACCTTAAGTATTTGATTGTGAGTTGAGGTTTATATTTTCTTGTGGGGTATGGCAGGGGTTAGAAATGCATAGTCTGATCTTGTCTGTTCTCAGTTTCAGACCTATTGCGTACTGTTGTGTCCATACGCAAGACACTTCATCCACATACTATCTACTCCAGTCACAGTACATGGCTAATTGCAACAGGAAAAGCATCTGGCTAAAAAAACAAAAAAGCAAAAATAAAAACAAAAAAAACATGTAATTAGCTCTTTTGTAAAAATCCATGGGAAGAAATGCTAAACTTATCTGAATATATTAATCAGAGTAGGGTTTTTTAAAACTTTGGCTCCTTCATGTGGCGTTGTGCTTTTCAAGCCCAGCACAACACAAGTTCAACTGACTTGAAACGTAAGACCTTGCTAATGCTCTCTACCCAGTCACCGACAGCTAACACATAAACAGTTCATGTTCTCCAGATAGCAGATACTGCTGTTTAACTCTGATATCTAAATACACTGTCAGTGTGTGTTGTTTTCAAAGACTACAACTTTTATGGCGCACAGATTACAGAGTGTATACGAAGGTACCTCTATGACCTTCATATTCCCTTCTGTATAAATTGGCCCCAGTCAAATATGCGGCTCACTGGTGGTCCAAATGACAGAAAACTAAGCCGGCATTTCCGTGTAGTGTGTCTAATGAGAAGAAAGGCTACATCCCAGGGAAAGGATTTGGGAGACGGATTGAGGTGAGAGAGAAGCGCCGAGGAGAGGGATGAGACGGAAATCCGGAGTGTGCCGAGGTCAGCACATCTCGAAAATGAAAACGCAACCCAAACAGCTCGTGCACACACACACGCACACACACAAGCCGGAGCAGTATTAGCTGTTCCCTGAAGAAGAAGAAGTGCTAAATGACCGCCGCAGCAGCACTGACGGGGGTTATATGTAACTCCACACAGTCCACAGTCCATAACTCGTCACGGTGGCTGCTCTGATGTCGTTCTGAAGACACTGACCTCTGACCCCGGCTGTTGGAGACGAGAGTGAACACCGGTTTTATTTTGTTACAGCTGACAGCCGGGTTATGCAATCACTCATGTCCGTCTGCTGTGCTGTCTCCTGCTCGATCGCGCCACATTTCATTAAATGGTGGGGTACAGGCCAAGGCTGTGTTTCTGACAAGGTCTTTACAGATCTGTGGTCCTCTTCAGACCGTTAAATTTCAATCCATCTTTTTCCTATTTGTGCTAATTTGCCCAGCTTGAGTTATTAACATGCCTTTTCACAGTACAAGACTTTACTGCTTTGTCAGTCAAGCTATATTATCTTTACTGTTACAGTAAACGAAAAGCTACTAGAAATTTGTTGTTATATATAATAGAATAAAATTGGTCTAATTTGCCATTACTAATACTGTGTTGTTGTTTTTTTATCTTTTTTTAATCTTAAACTTCCAACTATAAGTAATCAGGTTAAAAAGTAGGTTAACTGTTCATTGGAAATCCTGTTTATTTTTATTTCACAGAACTGGTTGATGTTACCTAGCCTGGCGAGCCAGACTCTCCTACAGTCAGGACAGTCTGGTTCCCCTCTCAGAGCGGAGCATTTCTTCAGTTTGATTTGGAACTAGCCTGTCACAGCCGTTTATCTGCAGTGTGTCTTAGAAAGTGGAGGAGCAAACCAAGGAAGCGCTAGCTACCAAGCAAATTTAATAACTTCTCTGACCTGATTAACAGCATTTAGTGCTTTTCTTCGTCACCTGTTGGTTCTGCGTAATTGTCCAGTCCTCTGTGTGATTTTTTTTTCTCCGTCTCCATTTTAACAACAGTTAAGTCCTGTTGACATCTGATGTAAAGAACGCATAAAATAATAATAATAATAATAAATGACTACTTCCACAACTCTTTGTACAACTGGCTTCTGCTACTGTACTACTACTGAAATACTGTCTTTAACTTGTTGTTCTGAACTGGAATCTCATGTTTAATAATGAGACAAATGCTAAATGGCTGTGCAGTACAACCTAAAGTGGAACAGGTGGTCACTCGAAATGTAATATATATTTTTACGCATATGTATTTTTTGTTTGGAAAGAACTTGGAAGTGCGGGAGATGTTAAGCCTGATAATGTTTTAGGCCACATGAGTAAAATCTTCTGAATCTTGATAAGCAACTGTCTGTGTAATGAACATTTTATCTATTAGGCTAAAGTAAAGGTTGGAACAGTGAAATATATATTTGTTTTGTCCTTTTACAGAGGTGCTACTGCCGTTCATTTATTATCTTTTGCAAGAGTTATCAACACTGTTATTGCACCATGTTGATGCTGTTTTACTATTTTATTGTTAGCACTAAGCCAGTTTTATAAGTCTATTTTTTACACTTTTGAACATTATATGCAGCTGTAAAGCACAACAACAAAAAAACAACAACCCTGCTTCATGTAGTTTAGCAGGCCATACCTTTCCACCTCTGAGACTTGTTAAACACTCATCAATGCTGTGTGTTTCTTATTGCCATTTATGTCTATGTCTAACTATCTCTATGGTTTTTTTCTAGTTATGGTTCTTGCCTAGATCTACAAATATGAGTATTTTGTCAACTGTTGGTAAAGGTACAATGGATGCTTTGTTGCCAAACCTAATATGATCACAATTGTATACTGTCTAGGACTGTAGTCCAGTGGCTCCAAACTTTTTTTTGTGTGTAACCCCTGGGCTTTTTGTCATACCACGAGTACCCCCTCACTCATATATGTGGTCATGTTTCAAAAAGATAAACAATGCCTTTAAAATAATAATAAATATAAATAAATAAATAACAAATAAAATATAACAGTATAAACTTCTATTACAGTAATCAATTTATATATATATTTATATTTCATGTTCAAATGAAAAACTCTCTAAAAATCTTAAATTTACAAAAAAATGTATCAAAAATAATTATCATTTGAATACCTCTCATTTGAAACAAGCTATTTCAATAATATTTTTAGTAGTTTCACCTCCTTTTAATCAACCTTTTTTAATCAACTGTCAATAAGACACGTGTGTGTGTTTGTTTTTCATAAGTTTCAATTAAGTTTAATATAAAATGATCGCAAATATTCTCCTGTCAAATAATGAAATAATTCTAAGTGCTCCCCGTACCCCTGGTTTCGAAACACAGCTGTAGTTGACCAAAAACGAATGCCCAGTACAGCGATTAATTGACCAATATCGACTAAAGGATATGTGGCCGACTTACCAGAGTCAAAACCAAACAAGTGACTTTACATTTTTAGGTGATAAAACATTTGGAAAAGATGGCTGTAGAATATATTGTAATCTAAAACTCCTCACGCTATCTTCAATAAAAATGAAAAACAAAAGTTATCGAGTGGAAGCAACTAATTGACCAATAAAATTTTTGTTGACTAAGACCTCACAGACCGATTCATTGACTAAAAAACCAGCGCAAACCTAATACTGTCATATGATTTATCAATCCAGCAGTGGTTCAGGTGTGGACATTGCATTGAGCAGGACAATATGGCTTTGGACATTCACAAATCTTGCAAGAATCCATATATTTTATGCTAAAAACTTGCATATAGTTTAAATAGAAGTGTATAGCAAGGCTTAGTTTATAGCTTACAGCATAGTTCTTCAAGTAAATAGCATTGTTTTTTTGCCCATTGGTTTCTTATACAGCTCTAGTTTCGGCGCACATTTACTCCTTTAACCTTTATAGCTGCACAGAGAGAGCCAGCCATTGTTTTAGTGTTGCAATATTTCAGATCATCCCCTTTATTGTGCTGTAAGCAAGGTTTTCCTCCACTATACAAACCCCCCCTCCCTGAGGCCAGCTCTGCTAAACTCCACTCTAAAAGGTTATTTAGCATTTCAATATAATCCATATAGTCCATTAAAATCTCATCCTAAGCTGGTCGTCTCATAAAAGTTCAATGAGAGACAAAAACAATGTTCTGGTTTGGGGGCCGCATGTCAGACTAGTTATCGCTCGTAAAACATTCATGCTTATTCATAATAAAAAGGAGTCGGCGCAGACGGAGCAAGGGGGAGGGGGATCGTTCACATGGGTATTTAGCTATCGTAAACAAAGTGGGTTTTGTAATCCATCAGAACGACCAAAGTGCTTTCTGTGGTTGTGCTGTGTGAATGCAGAATATGGGGATCCTCGCACACAAGTTCACAAAGGTCCACCTCCCCAATGGTAGAGACGTATATATATGGAGCTAAATCAATGTCATGTCACAAATCAGATGCATGTAACAATGGCAGGGTTATTTTTTTATGGTTATTTTTAAGCCAAAACTACATAGGATAGAAAAGCACACCAATATCAGGGAAAAAGAGCATGAAAGAAGACAGGTAGGGTTGGCAGTTTATGTAAGCAAGCTCTTTCCCCAGACATTTTTTCTTTCTTTCTTCCCACAGACGGAAGTTCATTCAACCAAGTGTTTTGAGGCCCTCAGAGCGGCCATGCCAGAGAATAGAGGATTACTTAAACATGCATAAATGCCAGACACTAAACTCCTCAGAGAGGAAGAAAAAACTACAACATTTTATTGTTTCAACTTGAATCTTGGTGACCTCCATTTTAATCATTTGACTGCCAATCATGGAATATTACATCATCCATGACCTCACGCTTTACTGCCAATCATGTGGACTTCTGGCTTTACGTGTTTACACTGCTGCTGGAAACAGAGAGGTGTTGTGCACTTAGTACAGTTACTAGCAACATGAAAATCAAGTGAAGAAGAAGCTTTTGGCAACAGGACAGAATGCAACATTTCATACATATGGATTTCAGTGGACAACACAACACAGGCGCAGAGCACACAGGACATGGTCTTAGCTCCAGTTAGCCAGATAATAATAGGCCCGCCTCCAAAAGAAATACAAGTGAGGAAGTCCCGGAAGTCCCGGACCAGGTCCTCAACATTTGAAACGAAGAGGACAATGAAAACCGGGCGAGAACCCAGGGAAGATAAGGAGGAGGATCACAGACAGTGCGAACAGGCTAAAGTTAACTTTATAGTTTTGTCCTGTTTGTCAGTTTGTGGTAGTGTGATGCATCTGATAACTTTATTTAATCCAGACCAGAAAGCTGACAATGCAGCACCTGCTCTCATAATGCCAGTAATGCATCTGTAGAAACCAGAACAAAATGCATTCATAAAATAAGTATGATAAAACTGAATAACAGGGAAAAACTATTGAGAACTGAATAATGGGGGGTGCAAAAAGGTGTGGAAAGCCAAAACACCAACTGAAACCTATCAGTGATCAGAAAACAATTCTGCCTTTTGTCTAATCTATTAAAATGTGTCTCTTTACAAAGGTGTCACAGAGGAAACACATCTTGATGGATAAAAGCATAAAGCTCTCTCGAAGACCTTTGCTTTAACCCTATTGTTGCAGAACATGCAGATGGCATTGGTTACAGATGGATTTCTAATGATGATGATGGTTTCTAATGATAATCTTCTGATTGTTCCATTCAGCTCTTTTAAGGGCAAAATCCAGATGCAGAAAGAACATAATTTGACCATAAACCAGCCTTGTCATGTGTTCAATACTTATTTCACTGGTGGTGTTGAAAAATGTTTCTATATGTTGGAAGGCTCAGAACAAAATGCCTATAGGAGCCAAAAAAGTGGACTGAATTATTAAAATTGATGGACATACTGTGTGGTAAGAAAACAAACAAACATATCTTGTACCTCTCTGTAAACATGGCATGTTTAGGTCCTGGTACGTGTCTGAAAATTAGAAACAAAAATTCATCAGATTCTTGTCTGATAAACATATATTGATTCCAACACTCCCTGATTGCATTCATCATCATAATTTCTCCGGCGCTCCCTGAAGGCAGCACAAGTCTAAATAATTGATGAGCCTTAGAGCTGTTTGGGCTGCGTGCGAAGGAGTTTGCCGGCAGAAAAAACTCTCCGGGGAAACCAAAAGTATAGCATCGTCTTTGAAACCAACAGAAGCGGGAGAGCCACACTCAGAATTAGTGTTGCGTTGCTCCCTTTGCCAAGCGCCGCATTTGGCTCAGATAATGCGAGTGCGGTTTTTCATTACAATGCCAGCGCCTCGCAGGCAACAGACTTCAAAGACCCACTTTGTCTCGGCTTCGCTCCGTTAAAGAAAAACCAAGAGATGAGATGGAGTTAAGGCCCGGGTTTCAAAGAGAACTACACAGGCGTTCATTAGAAGCAGCTAAAATAATGAAAGCCAAGCATTGTGCACCTCGAACCGGGATATTATGCGTGGCTGTCCATGTCAGCTAACTTTAATTATTAGCAAACAATAATTTTATGTAACGGAGCTGCAAACAAGAGGAGTCCGTCTGAGGTGAAGAGTGAGAGGAATGAAACAGAATGTGTCTTTCAGCTGGGGTTTCATTAAATATCCATCAAGTGGCTGCAAGCTGTTTGTAGCATGTCTTTGTAACATGTCTTTGTAGCATGTCTTTTGTGCAAAGTTTTGCAAAAACAACTGCAGAATTCTTTAGATGGGAGCGCAAACACCTCAAGAGAGTAGTCAAGAAAGATCCTAATGCTGCAAAATAAAAATACAACTAGAAGTATGTACACTGATGAGCCTTAGAGCTGTTTGGGCTGACTAAAAATGCCTTGCCATCAGAGTGTCACAATAGTATTGTACATAAGAAGCAGTCTAGCTAGCTACTGACTTTGCAAAGAAAAAAAAAAAAGTTTTTATGAGGTAATGGTGTAATGTTAAAACATGTCCCACGTCATGTGATCTTAACATTTAAGAGCAACAGCCGGTGTTCCTTCACAAACAATGCCCTGACCAAGAAACTTCTGTGTCGAAACGCATATGTATTAATGAAGAGACTTTTACTTTTTTCACAAAAGATAGATTGCCTCAAAAGCTTTATTTGACTGATGTAGTGATGGGCAGTCCGGCTCTTTTCAAAGATTCGGTTCTTTTGGCTCGGCTCCCTTAGAAGAGTCGGCTCTTATGGCTTCTAATGGTTCTTCTTTTAGTATCACTCTGAGCATTGAATTTAAGCCTAACTTAGCCTATGAATAATAGCCTAATCTGGCTGTCTCCAGTATAATCAAAATTATATATATATATATATATATATATATATATATATATATATATATATATATATATATATATGGTTGAAAACAAGTTGGTCCTATCAAAATGGCTTATCTAAAATGTAGATTATCTAGAATGTAGACTGACTACTTGCATATCTGTCTATAGACAGTTGACACACATAAAAAAGGTAGATTATTGACAAGTGACTTGTCTTTATTAAATTCAACACTGGCCGACTCTCAATTTCTCTGGATGGAGTCTGCTTGTCTTCTCCTTGTTACTGTGGGTTCTCTCCAAGTACTCTGGCTTCCTCTCATCGCCCAAAGACATGCATGTTTTAGGAGAATTGGTGACTCCAAATCGCCCCTGGTGAATGAATGTGAGAGTGAATGATTGTCTGTGTGTGTCTCTGTGTCAGCCCTGTGACTAACTGGCCACTGTCCAGGGTAAAATCCACCGAAAGCCCAAACTTACAGGGATAGGCTCCAGTACCTGTGATGCCTAATGAGAGTAAGTGGAAGAAGGTGAGTGAAAGAAAGAATGAATGAATGAATATACAGCGTTCAAAATCTTTTGCCCTAGAAAAAGTAAAGGATAGGCCAACTTTGACTGTTACAAAAAATGGTTCTCTGCAATTAATTGTCCAGCCAGTCCTATCTAACTACAGGGCATAAACGCACAGCAGACGGCTAACTAAAGACCCCATTATCTGGGTGTGTCTACTGTCTCCACAAGTGTATGGCTACAAGCTTCACAGATAAAGGGCTCCTCCAGTAAACACATACGTAGCATCTTGCTGTTTTGAAATGTACTCTGCAAAAGTTAGAGATTGTCATTGAGACAGAGAGACTAGTTTTTCATGGCAAAGAAAACTATTGCATGAATATAAAGAAACAGACTTTATACTAAGGGTGCTCCGATCGATCGGCCGCCGATCATGATCGGCCGATCATGGCTAAAAATAGAGTGATCGGTGATCGGTAAAATGGGCCGATCAGAAGGGCCGATCAAATTACAATAAACACGCGAGGCTCTCACATTTACTGTCCTGCAACTCCGGTTTGATTAAACAGCAGTAGCGTTATTTTAGCAGTGTTTTTAAGTTAAGCCCTGGTTATAACTAACACAAACCTGCCCTGGAGGCGCTGCTTTGTGTCCCTGCTGTGTCCCCGCCTGCTTTAGGAGCGCACGGGACAGAACCGAGGCGCAGCAGTGCGTGTATTTGCAAACACCAACGTAAATAGAGCTACAGCTAACCCACTAACAGTTACGTTAAAAGGATTAAGAAAGTTCAGAGTCTGCCTGTGTCTTGTTGCGCGGAGAAAACTGTGCGTTTTGTGGCTTAAACTGCACCAAATGGCTGCTAATGGAAAGAGAAAGTAAAAAGGCAGCCCATGTGTCCGTGTGTCTGAGAGGAGCACCTTTCATCGTTGTCTTCTCTGCTCTCTTTGCACGTTTTCTTCATTCAGACGTTGTCAAAACTGGCAGCAGGAGCTGTCTGCTCTTTAGTCCACTGTGTTTCAACCTGGTTTGGCTGCGCGTTACGCGGACACAGGCGCTGCACCCGCGGACTCGCATTAAAGGAACCAATTAAGAACAGCTGATTTTTACAGAGCATTCAAACAAAGCCACAGACACTGGGCACACATTAAAGACCAATAATGCAACAAAACCTCTTCTAAAACAAAAATAAGTAGAATTTTGTTGTTCTTTTATATTTACAAAGGCTACAGTATTTTTCAAATGGAACTAATAATAGCCTGCATACAATACATTACTACATTGAAGACCACGTGATCGGTATCGGCCATGATCGGTATCGGCCGATCACAGCAGAGGCTGATCGGTGATCGGTGATCGGCCTCAAAAACCCTGATCGGAGCACCCTTACTTTATACATACTGTATGTACTCATGGCTGGCCCAGGATATAAGTAAAAGATCAGCCTGTCAATTAAGTGTTTGAGGTAAGTTAACAACTGTCTCCTCCCTGATAAAATATATTACGGCAAACTGAATGTGGTGGCTGCGTTACATGAAAGTCTTGGAGTGATTTCTGGTCCTATCACTAGCCAAAACCATTTGAACCTCCTTTTGAAGACAATCTTGTGACCCCACTGTGAAGATTTGGCCAGGTTGGGAATCACTGACAGAGACATGGCTTCCATTCTGCATCTTCATACAGGCAGGGTGGGTCTTGCTCAAGGGCACAACGGCAGCATGCACATTATATTCTGAATATGCTTTCTTCTTCTTTTCCTTTTGGGGATGTTCCCATTTGGAGTAGCCACAGCAAATCATCTGGGACGGTCTAATGCTATCCTCAACATTCTTTTCTCTCACACCATCTAACTTCATGCCCTCTTTTTGCACATACATATTCCTTATTGCTGGACCTAACCTTTATTAGGAATCAAAATAGAGAAAGTATGGCTGAACTGACTTTCCCAGAATTGATGCATGCAGCCAAAACTATGGTACAAAACATCTTTGCAAAGAATGTGCAATTTTATTCCAACTAAGATTTTTTTTATAAAGGTTGAAAGTCATTTTTATGTTGCAGAAGTATTGCATTAGTTTTTACAGTTGTTGTAAACGCGGGGTTTATGACTCTGTTAAACCCCAAGGAGTCTTCTTATTCAGAGAGCAATGTACCAGCACTACATGAATAAAAATAGACAGGTAAAAATGCATGTAGCAGAAGTAAAAAAATGCAGCCTTTTTAAGTAACAGTAAAAGTCTGTCCTTACACCAACACCTCTTTGAGAAGATTACTAATTATCCGCTTCAATCTGCTTCCACGCTCGACAGCTCTGATTGAGACCAGACTTATTTAATGAAATATCTTGAGCCTTCTTGTAAACAGTGTCACATTCCCCACTGGGAGCTCTGCGGCACACTTTAAATCTGGAGAATGTAGGAAGTAGGCCACAGTACGAAGCCTTCGGAAAGGCACGGCAAAGAAAAGTCAATATAAATCCAACCAACGCTATACTGTAGAGGAAAAAATAAATTAAAAAATAGTTCTACAACTCAGGACAAAAGAGTGTCATTGGCTATTGTGTGCCATTCAAATCTGACTTGAATAGCTTTCACATATACGTTAATAAAGAGAATAACTAAAGCGCAAACTTAATTTAATGGAATTTCTATGTTTAACAGCATGAGAGCACTTTATAAAACAGCACCAAATCCATATAGCTGCATTGGCATTGAGTTGTATTGAGCTTTACAATAATAGCACAGTCAAAGTTCTATTCAATCTTCTGCATGTATTATCAGAAAAAGTTAAAGCCAAAGTTGTTATTCCACTCAGAGAAGCAGGAATCAATTGAAAAAAATCTTGTTTGGCTTGGACTGCAGTGGATCTATCAATTGGTTTTCAAAGTCGATGTCTGGCTCCACACACTCTCAAGTTCTGCCCAATGTTTGCACAGAGAATTAAAGGTGGAGCATTTAGACTGGGTATGCCAGCCAAGAGAACATTGATGAATGGCCACAGTTGGAATCAAGAGTAATACTGTCTAATTTGCTATATCAGTAGTGGCTTTTATTAAACTGGACAGTGGTGTAAATATTTTGATTTTTAGTGACACTTTCAAATGTTTTTAGGCTTCTTGTACACAAACAGTGGCAGCCAAAATGATTTATAGAGGTTTCAGTTGATTTTTGTTGAATTAATAATAACAATAATAATAATAATAATAGATTGGATTGATACTGTGCTTTCCAAGCCTCCCAAGCTTCTCAAACAGCTTTACAATAGTCCAATCATTCATTCACTCAGTCACAGCAGCCTTGGGGCAGACTGACATAGATGTGGCTGCCATTCTGCACCTACAGCCTCTCTGACCATGCCACCAAAGATATAGTGATAAATGGTCACATTTATTCAGCACTTTTCTACCTGCTGACCGGCAGGGCTGGACTAAGACAAAAAAACGGGCCGGGCATTTTTGGCTTAGACAGGCCACTCATATTTACCGGAGCACAACCGACTACTAATTTATGTATGTCTTCCCTGACTGCTTACCTGCTCACTCTGTCCCTCGGGTTCCCTTTCTAAAATCCCTGGCTGCTCCTCTCCCTCTCCACTGCTGCTGGCTTCACCTTCAACTTGCACCGTCACAGAGGACATGGGGGCTACAGCAGCCCCTCCAGTGAATAAGTCTGTGATTTTGGCACATTTTGCAGCGTCTGCTGTGAGATTTTTTAATTTCTTTTCTCGCAACCTCTCCGCACCCCCTTTCCACTTTGATTTCTCCATCTTTCCACGCTCAACACTATGGAAACTGGCGGGAGTCCGGAACGCCCCTAAATCACAGCGCGGTTGCCTAACGTGAATGCTCCGCAGCGCGCCCAGGCGCAGTACGCTTCAGGACTTTGGCACGGTTGGAGGAGGTGGGCCACGGCGCGGTTGCTCATGCTCATGCACACGCACACGCAGACTACGAGCTATGGCTTGTACGCAACTGTTCTTCTCTCAGTAAAAAGTGAATAAACTCTATTATCAACACTCGTAACAACACCACTGACCAGCGCTAACCTTTCTGAAGAAGAGAACAGACAGCAGCAGTAGTTCTGAAGCCTCTCTCGTCTGCGGTGCCTTCTCTGCTCCTCGTATGTGGTTTATTCCAAAACCTATGACAGAAGACCGCGTCTCACGAACGAGACTCAAAGCAGAATCACAACAGCACAGATACTTCATGCTGCTGGTCTCACGTTTTCCACTTCACTGGTTTTCAAAGTGTTAGCGGCTCGCTCGACTTGTAAACAAACCGCGCACTACGATGACGTAGCAGTTTGTCGCCCTCAGAGCTGATGACGTAACCGCTGATGGCCGCAGCACGGATCGTTTGTGCAGGTGAGAGCGCGGGCCGGCGGGGGACGCAGACCCCTCCCCAGTCGTACCTGGGCACAGCACGGTTCGAATGGCCCTAGTGTGAGTGCGCCCTAACTTAAAATAAGTAAATGGAAGAAAAAAAAGTGGACCTTCAGGCCACCGGGATTTTGCCCAGTATGCCAGATTATCAGTCCACCCCTGCCGACCGGCTATGGCAAAAGTCTAATATACCAGCTGGCTCCGCTGGTAGCTAAAAAAGCTCACCTTGTCCATTGCTCTGATTGGTCATAGCGCTGGCCTATTATGTGTGGAAGCAGTTTGAATGACATCCGTTGATTCCACCCTCTGTCAATGGACTGTCCCCAGACTATACATTTAATGTTATAGTCTGGCTAAACATCTGCATCTTGCGTGAACAAAGTTACGAGGCAAAAACGGTCAATATTTTCAGAAATGTCAGTCAGGTTTTCTAATAAATTGGGCCACCTTTGTTTAGAAGGTGCACAAAAAGGACTGACTTCTTCACATTTGTGGCAAATAATGTGTAAACGGATATTCAAATATATGGACATGAAGCCAGAGTGGAAAGTAAAAAACATAGTGGAATACATTGATACATGTAGCTACCTTGAATGAATGGGATTATAGTGGCAGTTAATTGATGCATAGTTATATTATTTTGTTCTAATGTGCATAAAAAATGCCACTGGAACAACATATTACATTAATTCTTTGTACGTAAGTCTCTTTTCTTTTGTACTCTTAATGTTTATTTACAGTATTTAGTTTTCCTTGAATAATGCATGGCTTTTGACACTGTTTTGGTGCCTTTTAGCAACATTTTGATTGCCTTTTTGCAACAGTTTTTCTTTTTTTAATTTTGCCAAATTTTCTCTCTTTTAAAAATGTTTTGAGCCAGCTTGCTAATGCTTTGATTTTATTTATCAACTTTCTGTCATTTTGTAGCAATGTCATATTTTGTCACATGTTGCTATTTTTTCATGAACACTTCTGGCCATATTATTATTATTTTTTATTATTTTTTTAGATTTAACTTTGTTGATCCACCACAAATATGTTGCTTGACTCAGTTTAGCTTGTGGACCTTGACCTAGCCATGCAGGCTATAGTATACTGTATATAAGCCAGTTGTTCTCTCTGGAGAATTGTGTTGGAAATGTCATCTCTGCCAGCGTGATACTAATAGACAGATCTGCATATAGGCATCAGAGCGTGAAGTCTAATCACAAGCATCAAACCCATCATAAATGATTACTTTTCCTATTTGCCTTTGAGAAAATTGCCTGTTTAATGAGATTGGGTTGACAAAAATGGAAATTCTAATCATGTCCTAAATAATGCATTATGAAACTAGGCCTATTTGGAGTTTATGTAAAATGTGGCAATATCATTACAGGAAAAAACGAACAATTGTAATGGCCTATTGATATTTGTATTGCAGCATAAATCACATGTAACTGGGCTGTTACCACAAACATAATTACTGTTCCACAAAATGCAGTTAAAAGGGGCTTTACACAGCTGGGATTTTTATGATGTTCCATTAATGCAGTCTGACAATGTAAAATTCAATATATTGTTGATTATGATATCACTGGACAGAGTATTGGCAAAATTCCTTTGAACCCACTGTATTAAAATGTGTTATGCAATTCAAATAAAGACAGTATAAGCTTACAGACTTTGTTCTTTGTTTTGAGTAGCCATTTACATATATAAGGCAAACAATAACTGTGAGCATTTAGGCTCCACCCACTTATGCTGCGAGTTGCTTCTTCTAATTTATTTACATTGAAAAGTAACTTTCGATTTCACTTTCCTTAGAGAAATGTGTATTAACTGTTCTGTCATAATATGAACAATGGGAAGCATGTATTGGGTGAATTGTAATGGTCCAAGTGCTGAACTTTAGGGGACTCCACAAATTTAAGTGTTAAAAAAAGAGAGAGAGAGAATTAGAAGTCTCTGGTTGGTACATGCCGCTGAAAATAAAATGTTTCCAGCTCACTAAGATAAATACACCAGTAACAAATTACCTTATAGCTCGCAAATGCTAATGATAGTTTATGCTATCTGTATTCAGTTTAGAGACACCAAAAGAAACAAAATAAATCTGTAAAAAAAAAAAAAAGACTAAATTTGATAAAGCTAACTCAAAGAGGTTTTTGTTAATTTATTATTATTATTATTATTATTATTATTATTACTATTATAAACAATACACAATAATAACCATCATAATTTATGCATTTGCGGCTAATTTATAACGTACTGTGTTATAAAAGATAACTGTAGGCACACACAGTTTGTAAAAGCAATGCCACAATGCATATACTGCAGTAAATGACTTTGACTCAGGAAACTTAGAAAATTAATTACTCCAAGGTGTCATCCATGAAGAGACGTCGACAGGAAATGGCCCAGATTTTTCATTCCGACACCCTAAAAGAAATGTCTGTACCTTTGTTTAAAAATGAATGTACGCAAATACTTTCTACACACTTGAGTTGACTTTTTCTTCCTTTTCAGGTTTAACAGGTTAGATAATCAACACTGCCATAGATGGCCCAATGATGGCAAATGGAGACACTTTGTTGCAGAATTAGCACGACTGAGAAGCCATTAGCAAGAACAATGTCGCTCACAGTGACATCAAGGTAATGGCTTTGGAAAGTGTATCCACCAAATTCTCACCAATTTGTAACTCTAAGCAATAGAGCACCAAGACAAAGCTGTGACAAACCAATTCTGTGTTATGGTTCTGAATGCTGTCATGTTAGAAGAACATAAAACAGGTCCAATAATTCTCTTTGAGTCAGCCCTAGGATCAGCTGCAGTGAAACTGAATTATGTCTCTTTTCTTTCTTCATGTTAAGAAGGGGTAGCTCTGTTTTAGAATCTTCCTAGATTGACTGATGGGCTTATAACTTCTAGTTCAGTGGTTCCCAAAGTGGGGTCCTGGGGTCCACAAAGGTACTGCAAGGGAATATATAGACAGAAGCTGTCTATATATGTATAAGAAAATTAGTCAATGAAAAATGAATTAATTAATTATTACAGGAATATACTTGTTTTAATATATTACTTTCTTAGTCAGTGTTTTTGTAATGTTTTTATAAAAATATATAGAGAAAAACATGACATGTCTTTTGAATAGAATGAAGATCTATAGGTGGGGGTCTGCATGGGATTTTTGGAAATTTAAGGGGGCCATGACAGTCTTGACTTTGGGAAGGGCTCCACGGCTCTCAATAGTACTCTTTCCGAAGATTGATATGTTTAGGATCTGGTCAGTGCAAATAATGGCTGCAGGTTTGGTTAACAATAGAGGCTTGAGTTTCCACTGTGAAGAAGAGTGACGTCACTGGCCATAAAGTGTTACTCCTCAAACTACTGGTTTTAGCTGATAAGCGTTAAAACTGGGTGTCATCAGTGCATCTCACTGATTGTCCTAACTGACATTTTAGAACTAACTGTTTAATAGTTGCAAATAGACCATGATGACAAGATGACATATTGTTTCTGGAGTTTATTCAGCTTAAAAAGAAAAATGTGACAAATTTGATTTCACTTTAAACTAAGCTAAGCCTATCCCTTTTCCTAACCTTAACTAATTCAACAAATAAACTTGTATTTATTGTCACAATTAGCATAAATACTACATGATGCCAATTACTGCTCTTGTTCTGTATTAAGCAGCAGCAAGTTGCAAATGTCATTAATCTTGATTTGGGCGATTTTCACTAGTTTAGATTTATTTACTTATTAGGTTACTCATTACTAGATATTTGACAAGTTATTTCTTTCCTATTTCTTACTTATTTCAAGCAAAATTATATGTTAAGGGGAATCCCTTTTAACCTACAAGCAGATATTTTTTGTTTCAAATAAGTAAAAAATTAGGAAACAGAGAAAGAAAGAAATTTGACTTGAAACAATTCAAATAATCCAGCCTAATAAGTGAATTAATCCAATCTAGTGAAAATTACTCAAATCAAGATTAATCATCTGAATTCAAGTAATTTTAACTAATGCAGACATTGATTTTTTGCAGTGTTCACCAAAGCCATGCACTCTGGCATCCTCACTAAGCCACGGCAAATACTTGGCTTTTCATGTGTTAAAATGAAAAATTGAAAAATGACACGCACATCCAGAATAAAAATGTTTGGGTGCTCGAACACAACAAATGATACTCCCAGATTTTTATTTTTAATTTTCACACACACATGACGTTTCATCAGACTTGGCTTTCCTTGTGTCTCACTGTTTCCAAATAACCACACTTATGCCGCCTCCTCCGCACTTGTGCTTTTGTCCCAGTCCACTCTTGTCGCCATATGGAGGCCATCTATTACAATGCACTGACATCTGTCAATCACAAGTCCAAGGCAAAACCTCCACCTCTTGCTCAACCCCATCCTCGGTTCTTTTCCTTTCTGTCCTTGCCTGATCTTTGCTCACTTTCCCAGCTATTTTTAAGCTTTGGCAGTCGGCAAAAGAACTCGAGTTTGCAAGTTTTAAAGACAAACACACTAATAAGGGAAAAATAATCAGATGTGTTTAAAAAAAGGGTATTTCGTGACCGTTTTAGGCATCGGAAACATACCAAAACATACCCAAACATACCAAAAGCTATACCACTCTAGTATAGGCCATGAAGGTAGACGTGTAGCAAATGCTTTCTCTGTGTAAATAAATTCCTTTCATATTGCATCATAAAAGACATTCACTCTAACAAGGCCCACAGTTCCTTCCTGGAAATATTTTCAGCATTTCCACTCCTTGCAATGTAATTATATAAATAGTCGAGAAGGATGCGAATGAATTTGCCTAAACCCTTCTTCCGAGTGAGAAAGAGCATCTTTTTTTCCCCTCCATACCTTTATGCGTACAGCCTTATCTCTCCTCTGCAGCGCCTTCCTTTTTTGTTCTACCAATGTCATGCTACCATTCATCCCCAATCTGCCTGTGTTCTGAACAACAAATCACTGTTTGGCTCTTTTTGTCTCGGGGACAAGCAACTGGCTGTTTCTTATTCATGCTCGGAGCCTCCTTGCCACATTGTCCTCACTTGTGCATTGTCTTCGCTTTGGCCTCTTGTTATTTATGGAATGCAAAAAAAAAAAAAATTGCAGGAGTACAGAGAAGTAGCCCGCGGCGGCGTTTTGCCCGTAGCCAAGCCGAGGCCCAATCAGTGGCCGGAGATTATGGAGGGCCTTGTCAAAAAAAGACAGGAGGCCTTCTGTAACCTCGGCCGAGCTGACGTCCTGCGGTGTTCTGCTTGCTACTCCGAGCTCAGTAAAACCTCACATAAAGTGCACATAAAGACACGGCTCTATGGCGCTGGATTCTGTGATGATGATGTTGGATTTTTTTTTTTTTTTTTTTTTTTTGCTTTTGATTTTCAGCCTGAATGTAAGAGTGAACACTTGTCTGTCTGTGGAAGTGTCTGTGTCAGCCCTGGGAGTGACTGTCCACTGTCCAGGTCCCATAGTTTCTGGATGAGACTGCAGTACCTGTGACACCTAACAGGAGGAAAATATGAATAAATGTATTTTAATGGCGTCAGTTGCTCCAACTATAGCACTGCACAAAATTTACATAAACAGATATACGAGTTGCAGAGCAGCTATGTATCCCAGTGTGAAGAAAATTGTATGTATAAGTTTCATTGCAGATGTATTTTAACATTTGCACACCAGGGGTCTTCAACTACATTTGTCCAGGGGCCAGTAGACACTGTGAGGGCAAGATGCTCTCTTAAAGGAAAGGCATCAAGGCAATTTCAATCAAACTTGCACTTGAGAAGAGCTACAAAATACTTTTTAAATTTTTGTTTTTGCCAGAGAAATGAGCAACATCATTTTATTGCCGTTTTAAGCTTTTCAGGCCATGATAAAGCAGTTTTTGGATGTGTTCTATGAACTGCAGTGTAAGAGCCCAAACTGATAAAAGATGTTAGGGGAATGCACTGAGCTGTCCTCTCAGGACTTCCAAAAGCATCTTAGGCCAAATCTCACAGATCTGTAGCAGGACTGCCACAACTGGCCTCTAATAAATTAACGGTGAGAACAGTTAAAGATTATTTTTATTTATTTATTTATTTTTGAGAAAATAAATACGATAATCTCTATCAAACTTGCTGTGCAGGTAGAGCTTGTGGAGAGCTACAAAATGCTTTTTAAATGTTTGTTCTACGAGGTTCTATGCCAGAGAAATTAGCATTTTATTTATTTATTTATTTATTTATTTATTTATTTATTATTATTATTATTTATTTTTGGCATTACTGTTTTGAGCCTTTCAGGCTGAGATAAAGCAATTTTGGCTGTTTTCTATGAACTGCAAAGTAAGATGCACAAACTGCTTGGAGGTGTTATTATCAGTGCTATTGATTAAATTGAGCTCTACTCAGGAACTGATTTTTTTGTGTTAGTAATATTCTGGGGGCTGGATGAAAAGCTCTAGTGGGCCAAATGTGGCCTGTGGGCCGCCTGTTGACTATCCCTGATGTTCGCCTTCCTATTTAAGTGCTGTTTTGTGTACTGTTTATGCAGAAGTTCAGGGCTAGAAATAACTTTTTTGCTCACTGGACATTTTAGTATTCTTTAAAGGTTACTTGCCATTTAGTATTTTTTTGCTATCCATAGTTAAGATGTTAAAATGCTGATTCATGTGAAGTATATAAAACATTATTTTTTTATGTTGTTTTTATAATTCTTTTGAAAATTAACACAAAGTACTTTTGAAAACAGTAATTTATCATCATCCAGTTTTTTTTTTTTTAGACTTAGAAAATCTGTATTTTTTTTACTTTTGCGGTATTTTTGTTTGTTTACATGTTTCTAATTAAGACCCTCTAACAAGCTTAATTTAGTCTGTCCAATCATGATTTACAAGTCTATAGTTTTTAAAATATGGGGGATTTATAAGCATAGCAGCACATAGTCAGGTGTGTATATATATATATATATATATATATATACACACACGTGTGGCTAGTGTGACTGAATGTCAAAATAAACCAGAGGTATTGCTCAAATCCCAGACACCGTGCCCTGCATCCACATCATCACCTGTTGCCCAAGGCTTGTTCCAAAGTGCATTTCCTTCCCAGGCCGGTGTCCTTTGTTTGGCTAACATGTGGCTAATTCATCAAGGATACATCAGTATATCCTTCGCTGACTTGCATCAGCCAAAATCCCTCATAATGCACTGCAGCTCTTTTTTTTCTTTTTTTTTTATGGCAGGGCATGAGCATTAATTACTTTCCAAAGCTTAATTAGTAAGTTTGAGATTATTTGTAAGCCAAAATGTAGTAGTTAGTTAGTAAATGTAGTAGTTACAATACCATGTTGCCCGGCAACTCCCCACCCTCCACCCAAAGCTCCCCTAGAAATTTTCGCTTTTCAACAAGAGTCGTTCTCACACTACATAAATTCAGTTTGACAATATCAAATTCAATATTTTGTTGTTTAGGACATCACAGTCAGTTTATTGGAGCAAGTCCTTGGGAACCATCCCGAAGTTTGATTGAAAACTGTGGATCTTGTGTAATTCAAATAAAGACAGTGATGGCAATCGATGTTTGGGCGAGAGGTGTTTCCCTCGGTGCTGTCTCTGATTTATTTTCTGTGTGGACAAAGCACAGTGAACCAGTATCAAAGTCTACAGACCACTTCCCTTACAGTGTATTCTGAGTGGATATTTACAGTACAAGGCAAACTGCCACAACACTGCAAGGACATAAACACAACAAGGACATACACTTTTCCCAGAATGTTTTGCAAGCAATTTTTATTTAAAAAAACAAATGCTATATAGGAAATGTAACTGCACTGTAAATCAGATGGCCTCAAGACATTTTGTATGCCATTTTCCAAAGCTATTCAGGATATGGCTGTACAGTACAGGGTTGCCAGATCTCACTGACAGTTTCCAGCCCAAACAGAACTTAAAACCCTCCCAACACAACAAAGACCAGTCAAATTCACAGTATTAAAACCGTTATATGTAAGAAGAACACAGCAGCACTAAAAAAGAGTATACCAAACAGCTTCCCAACAAGTGCACACAGTGCATTCAGACAACCAAAGCTTTCCTGGTCAGGACATCATAGAAACCACACAAATGTATGAAATACCAACATGAAATGTCAGCAACCAAACATAAATCACTCATTTCAAAAGAAATGAACTGATGATATGAGTTGAAGGCCATAGCAGTTTATTAAAATGTTTATTTCTACTTTGTTTGCCATAAAATGACAAAAATTTTGTATATTTTCTCCAGAATCTTTTCTAAAAACCTGCCAAATGCTGTGAAAAGCAGCCCAAATTTTATAAACCAGCCTAATGCTATTTTTCCAGCCCAAGGTGTTCAAAAGAAGCTCAATTGAGCGGAAACCAGTCCAATTTGGCAACACTGGTACTGTACTGAATATTTAAATGTTCTTATTTAAATGTGAAACATTCAGAAGTAATTGGTGGGACAAATCTAAAGCCTGGCCAGCAAGACCTTTTCATTGTTAAGTGAAGATGGTTCGGAAACCCTTCCTATGCCAACATAGACAACACAGCTCTTGCTCTTGTTGGACTAATTAATTACATTTCTTGAATTTGTCTGTTTATTCTGTTTTCTTGAAATCAAGCTTACGTCCATTGAATGTCCTCCTAAAACCCCGCCTGTGTTGTTTCACCGTTGCGTGTGTAAACAACTACTTTTTCCTTAACATAACCTTGTAGTCTTTAAAACACCATTATTCCTAAATTGAAACTGACAACCGCGCGCCCAATTCAACTCTTACTGCAAATGCCCTTTCACTTCGCAGACCAGAGGACACATACGGCTCTGAATGTAAGTATGCTAATGCCATACCACACTTAACTCCAACACAACCATCCAAGTGAGTGACGTTAACCCGGTCTTATCCTTTATCTGTTCCGCTATCACCGCGACGCAGCTCGGCGCCTTCAAAACTGATTTACTCTCCATGTGCCGTATGACCTTGATTTTTAAATGTGAGGGAAAGGCCAACCTTTTTTTTTTTCTACCACCAAGAGATCTGGAGCCAGGCAAAGTGGAAAACGCTGAAACCACCACATTCGTCAAGCCCACTGTGTAAGAACCACTAGAAAACCACTCTCAACCTGCTTCACGGATCTGGTTAAGCATGAAACCAATTACCATGAGAAGCAACCTCATGGATTCTGCGTCAAAGATAGCACATGCCATTGCATACAGAACTAGAGCGGGAACCATGTTGTAGCCATCGGAAATCAATAAAATACAACGGCTAATGTGTTTTCACTGTTTGAATGCAGAGCTAGGTAATAACTATGATTTCATTATATATTTTTATAGGCCGCACGTATGCTTGGTTTTCTCCAGTACAGGCTGCTGACGTCAGTGTCAGATCATTCAATCCTAGGATACTGCACCATTCAATATTAATGAAGGTCATGGTTTGGATAGGAGATTCTGTTATAGAAATAAAGTATAATATGCTTTTTTTTTTTTTTTTTCCTTAGTCTTGTGCAAAGTAAGTAATTGTTAGCTGCCAAGGCTGGTCAAGGGGTTGTTTGGGCACGAACAATGTGGTAAAGGGGACAGAAAAACTAGAAAATGGTGAATATGTGGAAAAAAGACAAGGTTTATTTACAAAAAAGACTATATAAGACTAAGAGATATAGAAAAAACATAATATAGACTCTTTACGGTTGTGTCTACCCTTTGAGAACCACTGCCCTTTATTAACTTTGCTTGGGAAAAACATTTATTTTTTAAGTTAATGAAGTGATTAGTTTCCCTACCCCAGGGGTTTGATTTCCCATGCATTTCAATTTCCTGTATAACTGACTAAGTCCATCGCTATCACGCTTCAGTAAAGTGCCTTCTGTATTTCATTTGTACTTGTTCACTTTACTTCAGAAAACTTTGGAAACTGATTGCATGTATTATTTTAAGTTGCCTTAGCTTAAATTGCAAGATTAATGAGGCATCAAGACTATTAGTATGTATTGTGTTTGTAATCATATATACATCACAGGTAATTAAATTGGAATAATATAGTAGTCATACCATATAAGATTAACTAAACACTAAAGAGTATATTTACTGAAAATGAAATAATCAACTTACTTGGTATTTCTTTGTCAATTCACTAAAGAAAAGCTAGTTTTTCCTAATGACTAACCTATGTAACTTTTATATTAAGATAAAATGAGACAATCACTTTCCAAAATTATTTCAAGTAAACTTTACTAATCATGTTTTACAGTGTGGAGGTTTGTATTTTAGTAACAATGTCAAAGTCAAGCCTCAGAGACATGGCATAGTGACCTGATGCAAAACAATATGAAGCATAATAAAATATTTTCTTGCTTAGATAAGAAGAGAATGTAAAATATAGTACTTTGTTTACTACTACTATTCTATATACTGCAGTTTGAGTCTGAGAGTTCCAGTAGTATTTCTAAAAGTCAAATAGCCGTGCACTAAAGGTTGAGTAGGCCCCACCTGCCAATGGCTCCAGGTCATGTGATCAGTCATTCTCAATGACCCATTAGCTCCGAGGCTGTGGAGCCTGTCCGGTTTAACACGGGTTGTTTTATCGAACCGCTCTCCTCTGCTGCTGATTAGAACAGCCCTGTTGTTGTTAACGCTTGATGACTTTTAGCTGGGTTGTATGTATCGGTGTGCGGCAAGCATGTTTTAACTTGCACGTGTAAATACCAAAGAGTGATCATGTAAATGCTTTTGCTTCTACAAAAGAAAAAACAAGCCAAAACAACATAGATTTACTTCAAAATATCTTAAAATGAAGTTTAAAAGAGCACCGAAAACATGTGTTCTGTTCTTTAAAGGTGTCCTGGAGAAGTATTCTTTGGTTTAGGGCTCAGAGGGTACACAACACTAAAAAGGTTGAGAACCACTGCTCTAAGGGTTGTAAGGTTGGTCTTTTGCAAACAGTTCTAGGTTTAGAAACTAAATTGCATACAGTTATTGAAGCATATTGCAAAAATGATACCAATATCAGCTATATCTTATGATTCTTAATTATTTGAATAAATTGCTTAGCATAACAAATTGATCTTATGTACTTATGTATGTAACTAACCAGTGAGTCAACCTAATTAGTCTGCCCCTGACTTTATTACAATTTCCTGGGAACAAGTGGATTCAGATTAAACCACCTCAGAACAGGAGGCAGTACCAACATATGCACACTTGTGGGTGACACAATAAAAAAAGTAAAAAAAAAAGTAAAAAAACAAAAAACAAACAAAACAAACCAAAAAAAAAAACATCAGAGAAAAGTAATTATGCACCGTAATCTCCTGTGTGTTAGTGTAAAGCACTACATAAGCCCAATACTTTGGTTAGATTGATAAGACAGTGCTCATTGGAAGACACTGAATGGAATGGGTTTGGGCCCACTTTACTCTTCTAGGAAAGTGAACGTGTCTAAGCAGCACCATCTGAAGTCCAGAATATAGATAGTCTTGTCATTCATGTAGCCACTAACATGCTTAGGTGGGTATGTAAATTAGTTTTAAATCTGTAGGCAATATAAATTTTGATTCTTAAAACATGTTACAATTCAAAAGTACAACTTGGACAGTGACTCTCCATACAGTTGTGTAGTGCTGCCAGCCTGAATGGTTAACTTTCTGCAACTATTCCTTAATATCTGCGTGAAAAACTGGCTCAATGGAGTCAATTGTTGCAAAATGTTGCAAATATTGCTTTTAACAGCTCTGACCCTAACCAGATGGTTTCTATGCTAAAATCAAATGTAATTTTAGTCATTTCATCACATTGCAATTGGATTATATTAGTGTGATCTAAACAGAAATCCAAAATTATCTTCTACACTGGCAAGAAAAAGTATGCAAACTGTTTGAAATTTCATGGTTTTCTGCATAAATTTGTATGCTGGAGAAAACATCATGATTTGGGCCTGCATGCTGCTGCATCTTGCACTCCAAGAGGGAAAGATGAGTGTGAGAATGTCTATTTGATATCTGTATAAGCTTGGTGATGCAGCGGGACAAGAAATCAAGGAATATTGCTGCCAGGACGGGGTCTACAAGTTTATTAATTCCAAGGCTTCACTTTCGTTTTCCATGATCAGATCACATTTTATAACACATTTATGCTGAAAACCATGAAATTTGAAAAAGCCCACATACTTTTTCTTGCCACTAGACATCTGTTTAGTTATGACCAAATATTTTACCTGTGTTTTCCATGTAACAGCTCTAGCATTGTACAATCACTGATATAGCAAATTAAAATATCACTAACAGGATTATTTATGTAAGGATTATGAAGCCAGTGTTCACTGAGTGGAAAGGTTAACTTCATCATGGCACAGGCAATCTAACCAAATGAGACACACATGTAATTGACGTCTGATTAATTAAAACAACAAGGCTTATCTGTTCGGTCACCAGTATAGACCTTGAAGACTTGCATCTCATCTTGTAAGCAGATGAACACAAGATTGATACAAAACTAGAGAAAAATATCTACAATGTCAGTCTGCAAAAGATCTGTTTTTGCATTTCTGGGACAACCTTTTCAATCCCGTTTCTTAAATCTAGACTAATGCAAGCTGCCAGGACACTAATCTGACAGAGCAACAGTGGTAGCCAAAGCCCTGCTAAAAAAAAGTAAAAAACAAAAACATAAATTACACTGCGCCGAGACAATATGTATTCTTTGTGCGTCCGAAAACCGTGAAACCTAAATTTGTACTTAGCTTAAATAAAAGAGAAGCCTCCTGATTTAAGAGGAGGCAGAACTCTTAACGTTATCCATCAGAGATTATGGCCTGATCCGAGGCGAGGAGCCAGAGATCCCCAGTGAAAATCAGGTTATGTTTACAAGCTGCTGCAGAAGAGTAGAGGTAAATGGAGCAGGCAGATGCACAGAAGTCTCAGGTGAAGGAACATCAGCTGCATACCTTATATACCGAGACATTTCAGGTGATTTAAAGACAGGTTGTATGGGTGCACTGGCTGGATAATCTAGAAAGCAGGAAATAAGCCAGCACTCGAGGCTGCTATTTTAGGCAGTTGTTCCTTGGTACATGATGTGTACTTGACCTTGACATTTGCTACCAACCTGATAGACCTCTGTGGTCCTAAAATGCAGGTTTACTCATGGTGCCTGGAGGGTTTGAAACTAGAACAAGGAGGCACAGCATTCAACTACCAAGTTCCTCTATTATGGAAACACATGAGAGAGACTAAGATGCTCATTCTCATCTTACCCCTACCCCTTGCTCTTGTCCTTCCTTTTGGTCCTTAAAACAGAGGGATAAGAGGTAGTGCTGACAATACACCCCTAAGAAATGAGCTAGCCCTACACTGTTAATCACACAAGCTTTGAATAGACTTTTTTTTTCGTTTATTGTTTGGAATAAAGACTTTTTACACAGGCTAAATGCCAGTGAGATTTATGTGAATTGAACACATATGCTAAGTAAAAGGTTTGACTTTTTTAAAAGAGAAATTCAATCATACTTCATACACAGTTGCCTACATTAGACTGAAGGGGACACATGTGAACAACAGTATGTCAGGTGCCAGGAACCAAAGGAGGGAACGGACCCAAAATGCAGACTCAAAAATAGATTTAATATAACTCACGGAGAAGACGAAAACCACGACCATACAAGACAAAGCTCGACAAAACTTAACAAACTCAACATACACAACAAACTCAATGAACCGACAAACACTAGGGGAGGACACAGGACATAAATACACAAAGGAATGAGGCACAGGTGAAACACATTAAGGCGGGGCAGGCAATCACACACGCGGGAAACACAAGAGGCAGGAAGTAAACCAGAAAAACATGGAAACTAACTGGGAATACAAAATAAAACAAGGGAAACAAACACAGAAAACAAGACAAAGACATGGGACATGACATAGTAGAGCTGTAGGTGACCGAGCTTCAGCTCAAACACAAATGTAACACCGGAGAAAGTGACAAACTGCTAAAAGCTGCCACAACTTTCATGGAATTAATCTTTGCCATACACTGCATGGGGCAGGAGGAGCTCACTGTGCTCAGGTAAAGATCACCTGTCTCTGTTCTCAGGTAAAGATCACCTGTCTCTGTTCTCAGGTAAAGATCACCTGTCTACTATTAATAATTTCTTTAATCTGACCTGAATCTAAAACATATCATTCTACATAAAAGCCAGTGTCCATTGCAAAAATTCAAAATGTACTTTCACCTAACGTTTTGCTGCTCAATTAGGACTCCACTCCATCTATTTGAGCTCCTTGTTGCCATTACTCTTGCATTTTAATAACATTCTATTGAGCATCCAATCAGTACGAGCCATGCACCGACAGCTGGAGCAGAGCCATTAATCATAAAATGCAGAGAATATATTTCCAATGTAATTATGAGCACAGTCTCAAACTCCTTGGTCATGTTTACAACAAAATGGCCGCTGCAGTGAATCAGACGCTGCCACTTACAATCTGCTGCCCTGACCATAAACCAGCTGCTCATCTGCTCCATAATAAACTCATCATGTATCGATCCAGGCGCTGTCGATGGTGGGACATTAGGGACGGTTATTAAAAAGCAGAAAAGCTTCGGGATATGAAGATGAGTTAGTGTACGAGTGATTGGAAATGATTTCTTTGTGGAATTATCTAGTTTGTAAAAATGCTAATTAAAGTGCTATTCTTTAAAGAGGCTATATAATGCAAATTGACTTTTCTGGGCTTTCTGCCATGTTATAATGCTGTTCCCTCACCAAAAACATACCTGGAGTTAGGTTTTGTTTTACTCACACCTGTTTGAGTGATCCTGTATTCTCTGGCGCTGTGTTTCTGAGGTCCAGATTCAGTCTCCTTTCAGTCATGTATCCAAATAAACTCTGTCTATAAAAGTTTGAGGAAGTAAACAGCTTTTTTACTGTTTCTGTTCAACAGAGCTGGACTCTACTGCCCTCTGTTGGTCTCTTCAACTGTTTTTTTTTTTTTCAAGAATTTATTGTTTAATGTTTTTAAAGGTTGTAAAACATGCAATGCTGTTCAAGAGGTGACCAAGTTAAAAATATACAAACAAGCATAATATATCCTCTTTAATGTAAGTTGTTCATAGTGTAGTAGTAGTATGTGTCTTTACAATTTTGTCACAACCTTATTTGCATTTGGGAAAAATGGGATATTAATAATAGTGATGCACAAAACAAAGGAAGACAACCAGCAACTGAACCATAAAGATTGTTCTAAAATAACTTATTATTTCCCAAAAAAATGTCTTATTGCTAAGATATGCTAATCTAAGCTAGAGCTAACCCTAATCTGACCTTGAGGTTAAGCGAGTCTATGTAAAATTTGCATGTTATGTTATTAGGGATGTAACAATATTGGCAATATCAAAGGTTTCACAAAATTGTTGTGGACTTATACAATATCAGATGGCAAACTCCAGGGGCTAATATGCATTGTTTAGTTGCAGCAGAATGGTAAACAAACAAACAAACAAACAAACAATAAGAGGCAAATACATAGACCATGATCCTTTGCTCCGTTTCAGAGTAGCCAACACGACAAAATTATTGTTATTCAACACTTATTTAGTCCTTATCTTTTGAAATATCGCAATAATTAATGCACTAAAGGCATTTTTAGAGAATACATTTTGTCATTGTGAACATTTCTACAATAACATGAGTCTTCCCACAATATCCACAATATTATGTACATTTTAAAAATGGTGTGCAAAACATGAGAATTATACATTTTAGAACATGTGCACAAAAAGTGAAGTCTTATTTCCATGGTCAAATAGTCAAATATGTTCTTACACTGAATTATTTGTACATGCCCCTCAGCCTACTAAAGGAAACCACCACCAATCACACAATCACACTAACACATGCATACTGGCAAGGTGGGTGAAGTGTCTTGCCCAAGGACACAACAGCCGAAAGCAGTGCTGCTAGCTGGGGATTGATCCGACAACCTTCTGATTAGTGGGCGACTCTCTCTCTCTCTCTCTCTGTGTGAGTAAGTCTGTTAGTGCTGCTCAGCCATTACCAGGACCGGAGCTGTCCTTGGTGCTGAAACATGTGACCATATCCTGCAGCCTGTTTGTCTTTCAATGATACAGGCTTCTATGCAGTTAATCTAATATATAAATCATGTGAAATTGTTGCTACCTTAAATTAGTAAGCCAAAATGTAAAAATAATACCTTTAGTAATATTGTTCTATAAAGAACAATGTTAAACCAGTATTAAACTTAAAAAGGACGTTCCACTACTTGATATGCAGGGCTTTAGGATGCAGCACTCAAACTTCAGAAAATACAAAAAGCTCTGTATATTTACTTCCATGAATGTAACGATGTATCAATAAAAAAACAAACAAACAAACAAACAAACAAAACGCACAGTAGAATAATACCTCCACAAGAACCAGACCACTGTACTGTACACAGCCACAAATAAGATTTTTTCACTACAATAACCCACCCAATATTGTGAGTAGTAGACAATAATTATTCTAATTATTCACAATGTATCACTATACTATGTTATATGTTTAATTGGTTTTATTTAGAAAAATTTAATTGTCTAAAAATGTATAAAATAAAATTTTAAACGTCATTGAAAGCAGCTCATTTTGGGTGCTCCCTTTGTTTAGTAAATCTTCAGATTTATTCGTCTTGATGTGTGTCTGTATTTATCCAGGCTTGGGATTGGCACGTTATGGGGTTTTTGGCTTCATATCAGGAAATCAAATCCCTGACAGTATTTACCAATATACTAAACTACTACTACTACTACTACTACTACTACTACTACTACTACTACTACTACTCCTAATAAAATAATAATAATAATAATAATAATAATAAAAGCAAAATCAAATCCCTGAGAGTTTCAGTATATTAAAACAACAACAACAACAACAACTACTATGTAGTAATAATAATAATAATAATAATAATAATAATAATAATAACAACAATAATCGAAATCAAATCCCTCACAGTTCGAGTATATACAAAAAATAATACTATTAATTCTACTATTAATAATACTACTACTGCTACTATCACTACTTCTACAACTAACTATACTACTACTAACTATAATAATATCAAAATCAAATCCCTCACAGTTACAGTATATAAAAATACTACTACTACTACTACTACTACGACTACTACAACAACAACAACTACTACTATTTCTACTACTATAATAATAACAATCCATCAATCTAGATAGCACTTTTCTAGACACTCAAACTGGCTTAACAATTACATGCATCATTATTTCACATTCAATGGTAGTAGCTGCTGTACAGCTGCCCTGGGGCAGACTGTCAGAGAGGTGGCTGACATTGTGTGACTCCAGCCTCTCCAACCACCACCAAACGCACAATCACACCAGCACATTCATACATAGGCAAGGTGGCGAAGTGTCTAGCCCAAGGACACAATGGCAATATGCAATGCTGGTAGTGGTGTCCAACCTTCCTGGTTAGTGAACAAAGGGCTCTACCTACTAAGCTACTGCCATCCCAAGTTTTAAGTTATTGCAAAATAAAGGCAATCACACATTATATTGTCATTGCAAAATTCAGCACTGGTAAATAATGTTTTGTGCAATTAACAGCTTGAGAATATGGGAACCACAGAAAACAATTTCCAAGAGACAAATAACTCCGTAGTAAAGACTGAGGTTTGTAACTGCAATAAAAAATACAGCACATTGTCACACTTATATCTCCAGCCATATCTCACAAACTGCCCTCTGAACATTTATGATATCTGTATCTCAGCAGTAAACTCAGTGAGAGAGCACTCAGCGGCCCGTCAGAAGCCCAGTGCCTGTCCTGAAGCAGAGGAAATGGTCACATTAGTGGATTCATTTCTGGTAAATAACCGCAGGATCTCTGATGGTCCCAAACAGTCCATTTTGGATATTGCTCCTCGGCCCAATGCATCAGATCTGCAGCCATTCATTCTGTAATCGATGGGAGGAAATAGAGACGTTAATCGGAAGTGGGGAAGATTGCACTCTGCAGTAGTTTGAAGTACTTTGCTTTGATATGAAGTGAAAGCCAAACATGTATCGCTTTGTTTAATTGGACACTATAATAATAATAACTGCATTATGAAAGCTACATAATGGTACTTCTCTATGTAAAGTAAGTAAATACAATGTCAGATTGCATTTAAAATGTTTGTTGGGTAAAATGTATTGTACATTTACACCATGTCATGTTGTAAAGGGTGCATGGTGGCAGAGTGGTTAGTGTTTCAGTGTTTCAGATGATGTCACAACATTCCTCAGGCCTGCAGTGTTTTATTGAGGTCAGGGCAGGTAAAAATTCTATTGTTAATGCAGATTTTTTTGGTGTGGTTGGATAAATATAGCTAGATCATTGTCCGTGTCACTAATATAAATGATCAGGTTCAACATTTGGGAATTTTCCTCATGGATATTTCTTATGGAAATGGCACCTATTTCCTGCCCCCATCTGAGAATGTGACATTAGCGCATTCTAAAATCTGAAAACAACTTATATCCTAAGTCTGTCAAAGTATGTTTCTAAATGCAGCTAACCATAGTCATAGTCCATGGCGTCCTCCACCTGAGGCCCATAGTTGTTGACATAGGACACTGGTGACCCCTAATGGCAATAAGCAAAAAAAAAAAAAAAAAAAAAAAAAAAAAAAAAAACAGGCATTTTTACCATGGGGTACCATCTTCACTTCTTTTTAAAACAGTTTGAAGACGTCTGGGCATCGAGATTAGGAGTATCTGGAGTTTTGGTGTTGTAATTTTGTCCCATTCTTGCCTGATACAGGTTTCCAGCTGAAAAGCAGTATATGTTTTAGGGCAGTTATTCTCAGCTGGTGGGTCAGGACCCAAATATGGGCTGCAGAACTGTTTTCAGTGGGTCACGGGCCTTTGCCATGTCAAAATAAATAAATAAGTTTGACAATAATAATAAAAAAATATTTTAAAAAGTATGGCAGTATGGGACATAAGGTACATAGAGGAAACCCAACAAAAGTATATAAATATAATGCCACTGTTACAAGGTTGTTAGTTAAGTTAAGGTTGAAGTGAGTGTCAAAAAGGCTGGAGTTACTTACATGAGGAGTTGAAGTTTTAAATGAAAATGCAAAAAAAAAAAAAAAAAGTGAATGAAAACGTGAGTGTAGAAGGGAATAGTCCCCTTTCTGGCATCGCCACTTCCTTGTTTTATCTTTAAATGTGTTATTTTTTTATGTTGCAGACTGTGACATTTTGATATTAAACTATCTCAGGTTTAAACTACTCAATGTTTTATTTAGTATATCTGAAAATTTCAAATATCTCTTTTAATTTCAGTCATGGCTTGTCATCATAGAGCGATGGTGGGTCCCAAAGCCAGAGCAGTGGAGAACCAGCATATGTTGCTCTAAAACCTTTTATACCTTTCAGCGTTCATAGATCCTTCCAAAACATGTAAGCTGCCCATATTGTATGCATCTATGCTTCAAATTGGTATTGATACTTGAACAAAATTGACAAATTTAGGGCCGATGTGAGATGCCAGTGCTGACCAAGAGCTTCTGCATATAATGGCTTTTCTTTGTCTCTAGAGTCTTCACAGTGGGTGCCTCTCAGCATCCAGTGCATATTTGCATATTAATATTTTGATATAGTTTATTGCACAAAATCTACATTGGCTTGTGACCCCCTGTGACTGGATTCTGCCCCACATACTGTCATGTAAAAAGGTACATTTTTGGTACATTTTAAATAGATGGCAGTAATTACCTCTACTATACCTCTTATTATATGGGTGTATTTCCAAGTTTCTCTGGTGATTCCAAAATGTGAGGCATTTAGGCTGGGATTCCACTAGTATTCTGTCAAGATTCCAGCCCCAGATTTAGGTCCTGGACGTTGTGAGATGCAGCCTCCATTGACCTGACCCACAGAATGGCTATTTTTCTTCACTTGTTCTACTTTTGGATCCTACTGACCACTACACTCCATCACACATGTGGACTCTGTCACAGCTGCACCAACATTTAGACCCTTCTGTTGCCACCATTTTAAAGTACAACATGCTCTCTTACATCATTTAGAGGTTGATGTTTTTGTTTTTTTGTTTTTACAAAACCTAGGGGGCCAAGGTTGACATGCTAAGGTCACTGAAGTCTTTGCTGGTTCAGTGTTTTGGAGCAGCCTTTCTCAAAGTTAGGGCGTTGTGGCCCCATTAAAAATCAGACAATCCCAGACAATGAAACTTTACTATATTCAAAAGTCTGTCATGTTTTTCCCAATATATTTCTATAAAAACAATACAAAATACAAAATACAAAATACAAAAAAAAAAAACACAGACTGTTGACAAAAAAAAAAAAAAAAAAAAAAAAAAGCTCTAGAGGCTGCCTTGAAGCCTTCCCCTGGATTCGGCCCCTCTGATGCAAAGCCAAGTGTCCTGCTAACGCCGCATGTGAGTGCTTTTGGAACATGGTTGGGAGTCTGCTGGTGCTCTGTATCACATGATCAAATCGTGCACTTTTCAAACTTACATCTTTAACAAAAAGCAACTTCTTTACAAGTGGAAAGTTGTCAAACACATAACGTGAACTTATTTTTGTAGAGTGTCCCTATCCCATGTCTGTCACATTTGGTCTGATTTAAAAAAAGGTATTACAATTTTAAACAATTGCATCACACATCATTAGAAGGTCCAATTGATCCCTATAACTAAATATACATCAACATAATTATATAATTAAAGGCACAGTAAGTTACAATTAAATCATCTGAAACTTGCAAAAACCATTAGCCAACTTCACAAACAACTTTCTTTGGTCAGCAGAACCTAAAATGTGCTTTTTCATATCTCTATCTTGTTATTTGCTGCAATGCGGGGCACAGTAGTAATGCTATTATTTTCTCTTGTAGGGACTTTTATATCATATTTAAGTTTGTCCTAATTATCAAATAAAGTTTGCAAAAAATAAATGTGGCTGCAGTGCATTGTGGGCATTTTGCAGCAATGCGAGGCCGCAGAGGATCCACAGGCGCATCCTTTGTACTTTATCCAAAAGGAGGAGAACTTCAGAGGACATGGGAAATTTAACCTTCAGATCACTCTCAAGTGTTCCAGACACAAAGGATCCTGGGAAATGAGAAACACCCTATGTGTAATGCACTTTAATGTGTTACCATTAGGAAGGGAATGCCGTTAAGTGAATTAATATATAAGTCACTGTGCTCAAGCTAGGATATTTGTGTTATTTTGACAAATCATAAAGTTTGCAAAAAATAAATGTGGTGTACTTTTTTTTGCATTAACAATTGCTCTGTGAACTGAGAAAATGTATTTCTGTTACAGTTTTCACCCTCTCATGAAAAGAATTAAAGCTGCAAACTCTTCAGGCTCTTCATTGATGGTGTTTTTGCTAAAAACACTACAACCATTGCGAGATGCCTTGGTGGAGGTCTGCCCTCTCCAAGTGCTTCTAGTTTAATCACAACTCCCCACCATGCATTTGAGAGCCTTATCTAACCCAAAGCTCATTGATCTACACAGGACCAGCCCACAACATCTAGCCTGCAATTATTTACAATGCCTCTGTAGCCTATTAACAACATGTTTGTTCACTTCTGGGGCACTTATCCATTCATTTTTGTGATCAATATGCTGTTGGAAATAGTAAGGCTAATTAGGAGAGTAAAATGTCCTTGAACTCACTTGAAGACCTTTCAGTGCTTGTATTAGTCACTGTGTTATTAGCAGCTATTAGAAAATATACAGCAAATTATATAGAATGTATTTTAATGTATCTGGTAATGCAGTTTTTCTTTTTTCAGTTGTTTAACAGCTACAATTGTGAGGACTATACAGTATATACAGAGCTTTCTATAAAAAAATAAAAGAAATAAATTTGACATAAACCTCTTAAAAGGTGACATGCTTTTAAAAAAATCCTTCTTAATGTTTCTCTTTAAAAAGAACAACTACAATCTTCTCATCTGCAGAAAAGATAAGAGCCACGGCACAGGCGAGCAGTGGAGCGGAATAATGAGGTATACAGACGACAGAAGAGCGTTGCATAAGACTCCAAAACAACATATGCACTAAACTGCATCAGCTGCAACTATCAGCAAGTAGCACATAAATACTTGATTATAAAACTAACTCTGTCTGGGAGTTATCCTCTATTATTAACTTATTAATATGTCCTTACATTGCCCAAGGACATCCAAAAATAATGTTTCAAGCAAAATATTAAGAAAACATAATGTGCCACAGTTTGGATAAATTTGTGATTTGATTACTGCAGATGAAACTCCTTTTGGCAAATACTGTCTTTTTTAACTAACTAATAGTCATGTTTCTTTCTTTTTTTTAGTTATTATTATTATTATTATATGATCATTGTTCAATTAATCAAATCTAATGTAAATCTATAGTTGATGAACCACAACTATTAAGCAGTACTTATTAAACATTATTAAGGACAATTGGTAACACTTTTATTTACACTACTCTTACAGTGTATCTACAATGTTACTATGTTGTACTTCCATGAGGACATTTTCATGTGGCTAACAGCCGTGCTAAATAGTCATTTTATGCTCTGTTCATTCCCTACCATTGCCAGCAGGGGCGTAAGACACCGAATCCAAGCGTTCTCTCCAAATTAGCAGCAAGTAATAGCATTTTTGAAATTTTGAAATTTATACAAAAGTGTCCAAAACTATTTCAAAATGCCTGAAAAAAGCATAATAGAGGGGCTTTAACTAATACTTAATATGTTGTGTCCCTGTCCCACTTCATCTACATTGCCCACTCCAGCACAGTGGATGCTTGCAAGAGGAAGGGCATCCAGCGTAAAAAAAACAAACAACTGGTTTACTTTAGCAGCCCTGAATAAGATAGGAAGCAGCCTGAAAATTAATAAAAAGAAAGTTGTGAGTTGTTCTAAAGTATTACCACAATAACTGAGAAAAAATGTATTTGAAGTACTGTGTGTTCTACTACCATATTTAACACTTACACTGCACTCCAACCACAGCGTTAAAACCATGTCATTAATGGAAGTCGCTGCCATCTATTACCACCAAGCTAATAAGAGCAGCCCCGTTGTCTTAAATATCAGCTCTCTACATCAGGGACTGGGCCGTGACTCCAAGGCGGACCTCTTGCTGGCAGCCATAATCTACTGCGCCCTGCACACACAGCGACCTACTTAAGGCTAATGGAGGCGCAGCCCACCTCTCTTCAAGTGGAGTACGCCAAGGTTACCTGTGCTCCGAGTCAACAAGAACTCATTCAGAGGCCATCCACCAGCGACGATGGGAACTCGAGAGAGGGAGACTCTGTTTGGTTCAAAGAACTGAGAGGAGAAAACGGCCTTCCATTGTGCTGGAACAGGGGGAGTCAGGTACCTGTTTGGCCTGTTGGATCTGACTGGATTACTGCCAGTGGTGGGGAAGTCAAACCGACAACCACATGAGTTAAAAAGTCTTGCTGTTTAATTCAACTTTATTCAACTACATTTTTTAATTTTTTTTATTTACAGGTGCAGACATGCCTACATGTAATACATAAGACATGAGACAAACAAAACAATATTATGACTTACAAGGAACAAACAACATATAACAGATGTATATAATAATATGAATATGAATATATTTGCGGATATGAATATGTATTGATGTAAAATAAATCAATCAATTAATTAATAATAATAATAATAATTTAAAAATAACAAATAAATAAATAATAATAATAATAATAATAATTTCCTTATCTTCTGTGTGGGTAAATAAAGAGTTAGAAATAATGACGCCAATAATAATAATAATAATAATAATAATTGCAAAACAAACAACAAAAAGGGAGAAAGAGAAGAAAAAACAACAATAATAATAATAATAATGAGGGAAAAAAAAAAATTTTATAAAATAAAATACATTTGGGGGTGGGGGGGTTGCGTCTGGCTATAGTCCATCGGGTCAAACAGGACATGAGGCCCGAGCCATCCGCTCCCACCCCACACCCATCACAATGTACCCCATCTCAGGCTGCCAGGCCCATGTCCCGTCCATTCTCATCTTCTTCACCCTGTCCCATTACCCTCGTGTTCCTGAACTAGTGTGTGATGCATTAACATAAGCATTATGCTTACCCTATTGTTGTTTATTATTATTATTATTGTTTGTTTATTCAACTACATTTAAAGTTACACAGTCTTGACAAGCATAAATATTAATATGAAAAGCATTACTCTTTTGGATCCCAGGAAGACAAGCTGATAGCATAAGCTTTGAGCTAATTGGGATCCATATAAATAAACAAATACATTCCTGCCAGACAAACTCTTTTCCCATTTTATACATAGAACTTAGTCTGCTACCCCTTCATTTAAATTTAGTTTCTATGGGCGCAACAATCACAGGCGGAGCAACCGATCAAAGAAATGAAGGGTCGAATGTAAGCAGTGCGCCACTGACTCATGATGGTTTGCAGTTTTTGTCATGAAACACCCAAATACGGTGTGTACAGCTCTGTACTCAATTTTTCTGAACAGGGGACAGCAGCAGGAAGCCAGTTGTACAAGGAATTTGTGAAAAAAGTGGGTTTGTGTGAATGTGGTTGTTACGTCTGGCTGTCAACGGGACTTTACTGTTGTTAAAATGGAAACAAGACCAAAAAACAAAAACAAAAAAACACAGAGGACTGAACCAGCAGAACCAACAGGTGACAAAGGAAAGCACTCAGAGTCGCTGGGTTGCAACGAAACCTTAAGTTGCTTGCCCACCAAATCACACACTGGCTCTGCCTTGTTTTGATGGCCCTAGTAATGCTATGGCAGGAGAGTGACAGAGGTGAATTTCCAGCACCTTTAAATAACTGGAACAGGACAGGGAAGAGAAGGTAAACCCCGACAGAAACCACTGGCCCTCTGAGTCCAGGGGGTTGAGCTTAAACCTTACAACTCTAACTCAGAAAACTACATGCTATGGAAACTAGCAAGAGAACTGATAAAGTCTCTGGAATAAAAGACTAAATGTCTTCAACTCTTAAAAAAAAAACATTCAGATGGACTTTTAACCTTGTTAGCTTTGACTGTGGCAGTCTGCATGCCTGAGAATCTTCACAAGCATAAATTCCCATTGGTAATTTGAATTTCTTATCTTTCTGCTTCCAGCTTTCCTGTTTTGCAGACCACAGTAATGCAGTAATCATTCATTCATCGATTTTTAATCTTCCACTTATTCCTGTTAGGGCTCATACAGTATGTGGCTGGAGCCTGTGCCAGAAACTATGAGCTTTTGTTGGGACACATCCTGGTTAATGGCCAGTTAGTTGCACAGATTAATCATCAACCATTTACTCTCACAGTAATTCACAGGGGACAATTTAGAGTCGCCAGTTCATCTAACACAGGCATGTCTTTGGACGTTTGGAAGGAGAGAACCCACAACAGTTTGCCCAGTGATCAAACCCCCAACAGTAAGAATAATAATGAAGCCGTTGTGACCTTCAAAGATAAGTGGTATGTAATAATGAATGCTTTTCAAATGGGCCTAAACCTTTTACAAACATTTATCGTTGCTCCGTGTAAATTGTTATTCCATGCTTCTCTTCATCATCATTAAACAATGGGTATAATTGTCTTATTAAGCTGAGGTGAGTGACATCGTCCACTTCTCTCTGTTTGACAACTATTACAAGCCTCTGTGTTTTGCCAATTCCACTTTGTGAAAGGTTGACTCCATTACTCAGGTGTTTACTGCCCTGAATCAGACAGCAGTGACAAGAGGTGACATCCTGCCAACCCCGGACATCCAGCTAATTAAATTCTGATGATCGCAGTCTGCCTTGTCTTATCACCCCCAGACAAACTGTGCCATCTGTACAATACGAGGCTGTCGCACCTCAGAGTCGGAAACTATCCAGACGTTGTCAAATATCCAGAGTGACATTTGTGAAACGAATGTTGATGTTGCACAAAATACATTTCAACCGTTTTCTTTTTATTTGCTTAAGTTGTCAAACGCAGCTCCCATACAAAGTTACATGCTGTTGTTATAAAAGCTAGAACCAAAACCATACTTTTCAACAGTAAATGATCTGTCCTCCTCTAGCTCCACCATTCTGGTATTTGGGCTTGGGACTGGCACAAAAATGTACACTGGCTTGTGGTCCTTTATGACTGAATTATGCCATTTTAAGTGGGTAACAATAATAAATAAGAAGAAATACTGTGAATGTCATTGTGAATATGGTGACCTTATATTCTCAGTGACAACTGTCCCACTTTCAAACTGCCCCATGTCCCAAGAAATACATGTAACAAATGTGGTATGACCCAATTTTGTAGTGGCATGCTGGAGCTTTAGCCGATATTTAGCAGGCAGATTCAATGCAAGACTTGTGTCTACAATAGACTATACTGTAGCTTATAGGCTGCAGGTTTTCTGGGCATTTAGTTTCTTAGGATGTTTAAATGCACCATTGCATTTCTTGCCTTGTGCTTACCAGTGTGTACACCCAATGGAATGCACATGTTTAATTTAATTCAATTCAGTGTTATTTGTATGGCCCAGTATCACAACAAAAGTCGCCTCAAAGGGCTTCACAACAGTTGATCAAACATAAACACACAATCAGACTTAACACACAATCAACACAAACAATAACTACACTAAACTAAACAGACCCAGGACACTCCTGTCCTTAGACCCTCCTCGGTAAGGAAAAACTCCTAAAAAAAAACCAGCTACCACATGTTGCAGTATTTATCTGCTTGAGGTTCCATGGCTTTGTGAAACAAGTGGTTTGGAAACATGGTCGCTCTCATAACAATAAATGTATAGATCTAGAACATACAGTAACCTGCCAGAGTGATTTAATTAACTCAAAGGCTCTCTTCTTTCTTTTGGTATTTAAACTCTAAATAAAACCATAGCACAAAGTTTTCTGTGGGACAGCAAAGATTGTGGAAAACTACCAAAATCACTCACACTGGCTGGCAATTTTTTTGAGAAAATGCTGGCCAAGTTGAATTCCCTTAACTTCTAAAAATAACCTGGGGTTTCAGAAAGCGAACACTTCACAAAGTATTTCTACAACTTTAGTTCAAGTTAGCAATGACCGAAAACAGACAGTAGCTCAGTAGGTAGAGACGTTTGGGTAAGACATTTCACCCACCTTGCCTGTGTATAAATGACTCTGCAATTGTGTGTTTGGTGGTGGTCAGAGAGGTGGTAGGTGCAGAAAGGCAGCCACATCCCCGTCAGTCTGCCCCAGGGCAGCTATGACTACAGAAGTAGCTCACCACCACTGAGTGAGACTGAGGAGTGAATGAATAATGTGTATAAATGTGAAATAAAGTGTAAAGTGGCTTTGAGTGTCCAGAAAAGCCCTATATTGTTGTTGCTGTTATTGTTGCTGCTATTTTTGCTGTTGTTGCAGTTATTGTTGTTGATATAATTGTTGTCATTATTGTTGTATTTACTGTCATAGTCATTATTGCTTTTATTGTTACAGTGGCTGTTGTTGTTATTGTTACTGTTATTGATATTGTTATTGTGGTTATTGTTGCTGTTATTGTTCCTGTGGCTGTTATTGTTATTATTATTGTTGCTGTTGTTGATATTATTGTTGTTATTTTTGTTGGTGTTATTATTTGTGTTGTTATTGTAACTGTTATTGTTATTGTGGGGATTGTTGTGGTTATTGTTACTGTGGCTGTTATTGTTATTATTATTGTTGCTGATATTATTGTTGTTATTATTATTGTTGTTGTTGTCACTGTTATTGCTATGTTTGTTGTGGTTATTGTTATTATTGTTAATGTTGGTTATTTTTATTGTGGTTATTGTTGCTGTTATTGTTACTGTGGCTGTTATTGTTATTCGGCCCGAGCGCCAGTAATTATTATTGCTGTTGCTGTTATTGTTATTCTTGCTGTTGTTGTTATTGTTGTTATTATTTTTGCAGTATTTTTTTTTTTTTTGCAACTTACCAAAATGATAACAAGATCAATCCTCCAAATACTACATATATTTAAACTTTCCAAGTATCAATTCTTTTACCAAGGCATAAAAGCATTAATAATTAATCGTTCTAATTTTAGGTATGATACTAAGACTTTGTTTACTTTGTTTTTTCCCCAGTAAATAACAAAAAATGAATATGGCCATCTATCTTCCTGTCCATCTGGTGAGCTGATTGCACACTTTCCCCCAGCCTGTTTATATCAAAGATTTTTTTTCACACATGAATCTTGTTCTCTCCTTCTGTTTTTCAAGGAGAAGTGCAATTGTAAAAAGTGTCTGTTGTCAGCGCACTATCAGCACATTCAGTGAAATGGGGGGATGGGGGGGCTACTGAGGTCTCCGGCACCATCTGGACTCTATAAGGCCATATATAAAGAATCAATGTTCGCCGTTGAACAGCCCGGAGATTGCTGATTAGCTCCATATTTTTGAAAATCCCTTTAAATATTGTGCGGAATACAAATGAGCCTGATATATATGCAGCATTTTTATTTATTTTTTCCATTTTGAGGGACGGGCTACATCAAAGCAGGGGCTGGAGTGTGACGTTAACAGTTAGGGAGTGCCACCACTGTCCTGCCTGTTTGAAGCCTTTCGAGCGCCCGGCACCTTTGATCTAAATTTAGCGCGTGACCTTGGCCTTTTTTTTGCAAATGTCCATTAACCGTGGCCCAGCCTGAGAGGTGGGACGCTAGCCAAAGAGATGGTGGCAGCAGATACCGGTGAAGGAGAGGAGGAGATTTTAGAGATGGAGATAACGAACCCTGCACAGTGGGAAAAAAATTAATAAATAAATAAAAAGTTGGGCAAGGTGCCAAGCCATCTGGAAGAGTGAGTGACAAGTCTGGGACAAGTATGAGGGAAAACAAAAAGTTTAATACTATAGAGCAGGGAAGTTAATTGGTTGTTTATTAAATTTTGCAAGGTTAGCTTAAAATGGTCTATATCATGCCTTTTTCATGCTTTTTGAAATAATTTTGGACACCTTTGCATTAGCATTTCGTGTTTTATAACTTAAAATAATGTATATGTATAAAAAATGTCTTCTTTTGCAGAGAACACCTGCATTAGGTGTCTGATGCTCCCTGCTGGCAACAGTGGGGCAATGGACAGTGTATAAAATGGCTAATTACTGCGGCTATAAGCAACATGATGCTAACAGATCAATAAATGAGCATACTGCTTTGTAGTGATGACAGTTTAAGCTCTTTAATTAAATACTATTCCAAGTTTTTGAGGTGCAAACACTACAACATTGTAAAAAGCTCTGAAAAGTTAATTTTGCATAACGCCTTTAAGGTAAAACTATCCAAGCAAGGTTTGACATTTTAATCCTTATTTGGTGTTTGATGTTTGATATTGATTATTATTGTTGTTGCATATGTCAGTAGTGAAAAAAGAAACATAAATTGCATGATCAAATTAAATATTATATTTCTACATAATGTGTCATGTGTTAAAATTGCATCTAGTTCTCACATTTATGATTAGTGACAAATTACAAATTGCAATATAGCAATACCTGCGACAAGCTGGCCCCTGTCCAGGGTGTACACTGCCTAAGGCCCAAAGTTAGGGCCTGGGATAGGCTCCAGTCACTTGCATTCCCTAACAGGAATAAGGGGAAGAAGATGAATGAATGAATGAATATGGCAATGCTGAAAACAAACTAAAAGTCATATAACTAATTGCTCCCTCTATGGCTATAGATACTTTTCCATAGTATTGTCACAATAGTACAGTCATTTTTTTAATGTCATATTTTGTATTAACAGTTACATTTTGCAAACAAAATGCAGTCGACAACTGCTCCTAACAGGTTGCCTCAGCGGCACTGATTGAAGAATTGGTGAAATGCAGATAATACATTTTCCTATGGAGAAATGAAGCATACCTTATGCAATGTATCTTACCTGATATCAATCAATCAATCAATACTTTATTAGATCTCCGAGGGGCAGCCATTAGCACACAGCAGCACACAGGACAAGAAAATAAAATATTACACAGATGAGAGAGGACAGTCTAAGATAAAAAGTTATAATACATAAAACTTGAACAGTTGCAGTAAATAAGTCAAATGCAGCAGATTATTTACAGCAGGCCTTCTACAGGTTGTTCAAAAGGCAATTGACTGGATGAAATAATTCTTGAATCTGTTTGTCCTACACGTGAGTACAGTTTATCTCCTGCCTGATGGGAGGGGCTTAAACTGTGCGTGCAGGGGGTGGGATCCGCCAAGATTTTCTTGGCTTCATTTACTGACCTTGACTTGAATAAGTCCATAATGTCATTAGCTTGCGTGCCAATGATTTTTCCACATTCTTTAATTATATTGTGAAGACGATTGTGGTTTTTCAGGTTTAAAAAAACAAACCAGCAGAGAAAAGAGAAAGTGGGGACAGATTCAACAAAACAGCTATAAAACAGTTTCATAAAACACAATCAACATTAAAACCCTTCAGTTTCTGTAAAAAGTGCATTTTCTGATGGGCTTTGCTGCACACAGCATCCACCTGGGACTCAAATGTAAGTTTATGGTCAATCGTTCTGCCCAGGTACCTGTACTCTTGTACTACCTCCCTCCATGTCCATCTATTAGGACTGGTGGGAGGGGTGATTTTATAATTTGATGATTCACATGCTGACTTTGGCACATATTTGTATAAAGTACAAACAACAAAGGTGACAGAATGCATCCCTGTGGGGCTCCTGTAGAGGCCACACAGCATCAGACAGAGTTCCATTTATTTTGACTCTCTGGGTCCTATTTGATAAAAAGTCAATTAGCCACAGGATCAAGGCAGCATCCACATCACTGGACTGAAGTCTCTCTGCCAGTAAATGTGGTTTTATTGCATTTATTTTAAGGCAGATGAAAAGTGAACAGCAACTGCACCAAGGTGTTTGCCCCCTCCAGGTGTGTAAGTGTCAGGCTAAGAAGGGTGGCAATGGCATCATCAACTCCTCATCCTGACCTATAGGCAAACTGAAGTGGGTCTAAAGTTGAATGAGTGTAGTGCAGCAGTTCACCTTTAACATTTTTTTTTTTCAAATGCTTTCATAATCAGAGATGTCATTGCAATAGGTCTGAAGTCATTTAGAGCCTTTGGTGACTTGTTTTTAGGTATAGGCACTATTGTAGAAGACGTCCAGAGAGTGGGTACTTTGCAGAGGTCCAAGGACAGAAAATATCTGCTCTGCACAGTTTTTTTAAGGCCCACCCCACAGTACCATCAGGACATGGGCTTTTCTTTTCTTTAACACCTCTAAAATGTTTAAGAACCATACTGCTATCAATATGCATTTTATTTTTGTACACCGGGACTGAATTTCTAAAAAACAGTCAATTCATGATTAAAATCATGGCCAGTAAATCAATTGTAAAAAGATGTTCAATTCATTTGAAAATAAAAGATCAGATGAATAAGTGGTAGCATCATGGACAACTTTGTCCTTTTTTGATTCCATGCTCATCATTGATTTTACACCCTTCCATGCTGGGTGTGAGTTTCCAGAGGTAAAAAGACTCTGAACTTTATTTTTGTAATTGTTTTTAGCTATTTTAATATTTCTTTTCACCTCCTTTTGAAGGTCATACTACCTGGACATTTTCCCTTGGTTAAAACACTAGTTTCTCTCAACAACTGCATTTCTGACAGATTTGGAAAACTAGGGTTTATTGTTCGGTAATGTATGACATGACCTGTGGGGTATAACTGGGTCGTCACAGAAAGTGACATAAGCTGACACAGTTTTAGTTAGTTCATCTAGGTCCTCACAGGTGTCTTTAAAAACGTCCCAGTCAGTACAGCTGAGGCTCTCCTGAAGACTCTGAATGGAGTCATCAGACCAAACTGGGACTGTGCCACGTTCAGGTTTAACCCCTTTAAGGATGGACCGGTAATAAGGTGTCAAATAGATGACATAGTGATCGGACGTACCAAGTGAGGCACTGGGGAGGGATCAATGCACCTTTGATTGAACCAAAACACAGATCAAGACATTTCATCCGTTGCTTTGGACAAGTTACATATTGTTCAAAACCACACAGCAATTTGGCTGGATTGCAATGATTAAAATCACCCATTACAAGGTTTGGCGCATATGGGGAAAACCCCTGAAACCTTCAGACAGTGTTTGTTATCGTCCAGACAGCTATGTCAGCATTTGCCTTTGGGTGAATGTAAACAAGAGTCCCAAACAGCTGAGGGAATTCCCTCGGTAAGTAGTACGGGCGCAACGACACCAAAAGAAGTTCAGTGTCCAGAGTGCACAATGATTCCCTCCGTTGCTGTGGAGTCTCTGACAAGTCGAACTGGCTCTCCAAGCCCAGTGGTATCGAGCTCTGAGTCTGCGTCCTGGTCTTTCAGCCACAGCTCGGTGAGGGCTATGAGGCATGAGTTTTTATACTCTTCCAAGAACTTAACGTTAGCTCGCAGCTCGTCAATTTTGCCCTGTGACAACTAGATATTTTACAATGTAAACAAAGGACGAGGGATCCGACAGAGGCTCTTTTTAACTGCTGCCGTACTCCTCCGTGTCTTCCCTTTTTCCTCAATCCATACGGCTTGTATTTTCTATAACCCTCTCCAGTGGGTAGCTTGGGCTGGACCATCTCCTCAAGGAAAACTGCTGAGGAATCAAGTGTCCCTTTCTCGACTGTATTGGATGCCACCACCATTTCTACACCGTCCTCATGTCAGGTGAAACACACAGGTAGAATGATCAGATATCCCAATAAGGCCATTCCAGTCATAGATGCTGCACTATACTTAGTGATCTTGCTCTTCTTTGTGCAAAACAGTTCATTTACTCCAACAATAAGATGTATGACGCACAGTTAGCTTACCCACTCGCTCTACACACTACTGCTACTTGTCACCATTACCAGCGCCACCCTGTTTATATGCAACTATAAACACAGTATATTTGTATCAGTGTATTAACTAATGTCAGTATCTGTCAGTGTATGGCTCTTAGTGTCAGCCCTGCGACCAACTGAACATTGTCCAGAGTGTACAGCCCCACAGGCCCATTATAGTTGCTGGCTCCAGCCACCCTCGACGCCCTCCAACAACTGCTGCAGCCAACAGCTTTGCATGTTGTCTGGTTTTGGCTGCTTTCAAATGATCTTTTGCTCCATATTTCCTCTTCTCTTCCATACTGTACAGTGCATCACACCCTACTGTCATCCTTACAATATTTCCTCAGAATCCCTCTGAGAACTGCAAAGTCTCTCCATGTCTCTGTCTCTAAGCCCCTGTCTGCATCTCCTCCTTTTACTCTGTTTAACACACCCATCTGCTGTTTTCATGTTGTCATCAAAGATCTTCCTCCCTTCACCAACTTTAAATATTCACCCCAGCTTCTTTCAACAATAGCTTACAAACACTTGGAAATAATTGAGTCTCGGCGGGCTGACAAAAAAAAGGCAGCAGCAGCAGTGGCGGCGATGGTTGCGCAGTGGAAGTGATCAAATGTGGCCTTGAGCCAAAGAGTCTTTGTAGATAGTCTTTGTATTACCATTGATCCGGGGGTGGATGGATACACCCGAGGAATACATTATTTATGCGGCGCTCTTCCTCCTGACAGTTGAAAGTAGTGAGTCACCAGTGGTAATGGGATTGGATGGGTGTCGCGCTGATTGTACGGGCAACCCTTAGGACCAAAGGAAGTGGGCCCCGGAATAGTGCAGGGCTTTCATCTGCAAACAGAGAGGTAATTGTGCAGATGATGGAGTCCCTAAATTCACTGAACATGAGAAAGATGTTATCATTACAATGGCCACCGGAAGTTTGCTTTATTTATACTGATTGTAGTAGAGATCATGCAAGAAGAAGAATCCAGTGCTAGGAAGGAAAAAGTTGGACAGTGGCAGCTAACATAGCACAGTAATATTAAAATATGTTGCACACATTTTTTTTTTTTTTTTGCTAGCATTTTAATTATATTTAGGTTTTCTTTTGGCTGCTCTTTTACAGCGCTGTCACGGCAATAAATTACACAGTGTTTTTCTAATGCTTGATGCGCTTCCTGTGGCAACCAGCCACATACTGTAACTTGAGTAGGCAGTGTGGGTGAAGTCTTGCCCAAGTACACAACAGCATGTACATTACATTTATAGTAAAGAAATACTTGTTTCAAAATATTATCATGTGTATTTTTCTGTCAGCCCTGGGACAAACTGGCCCCTGTCAAGGGTGTACCCCACTTAAGACCCAAAGTTACTGGGATAGGCTCCTGTACCTGCAGCGCCTAACATTAATAAGGGGAGAAAGATTAATGTGTTTTTGTGTCAGAAACACTGTTTTACTTAAGAAAAAAATAATTCAACATAAAAATTATTTAACAGGCCAGATTATATTTGTTTTTTTGATGTTATGTCAAGGCCTAACGGTAGGGGGAGGTGGACTGCAAATGGCCCCCTGGCTGCAAGTTTGAGACCCATGCAGTAGAGCCTTGTAGTGTGCAGGCCAACCCCTGCTGGAGTTCCCCAGGATGACATCCAAACAGTGGCAAACAATGGGACTACGGTTTATTTACCATAGCTGGTCTTAAGGTTTTTAAAATTAAAGTAATGTGACCCATACCACTTGGAACAAATTACCACAACAAAATTCAAGAAAAAAACCCCCACATAAATAAAAAATACAAGAAAAACACTCTTCATACCACAAAACTTTTTTTTCAGTCTGCAAAAAAAAAAAAAAAAAAAGCAAGCCTACTAGAATTATAAAAAATATTTACACATTTCTGTGTGGTTAGGTTGAGTTATATCCTATGGAGTTTGTCAGACTTCAATGATTCAGTCACATACTGTCCTTCTGCTCTTAGACCCATGGCTTTTTCTTCCTCTAGGGCAAAATAAGCAACTGTGTGTTTATCAACTCCTCCGCTAACACTTCCTCCACTCTACCATTTAGTAAGTGCTTATGTTTCCATATTACACTATTCTTACATATGAGCCAGATCAAGATATGAATTCACTTAAACATTTTGACCGTACCACATCGTTAGGTTGCAAATTAGCAGAAATGATCTAAGCGCTTTCCATTTTCTAAGTAACATAAACATGGCAGCGTACTTCCTGATGCATTCATGTACAATAATGTGGTTACTTTCCTGCTGAGTGCCCCGAGAAATAATGCATCTTAACGTGTTCACGACCAATAAATTATTCACATTTGTCTTTGTGTCCTAAGTGTTTAAATAAGGGAGAGTATGCTTGAGTGCGGAGAGGAGTGGAGGGGGTATTTTTATTTATGGGATGCCTTCAGGGCACACATATGTCGTACATACAACCTCAAAACAGCATCAGAACTGCACTTCACTGGCGTCCATGGGCATGTTTCCACTGGAGTGCTACAGTAAAGGTCAGGCAGGTCAGTTGCATCAGCTAACAAACACAGTGCTCTTTTTGGGACACTTTGTACCCCTTACATAGAGTCCTAAGTACTACTTTTGTTAGAGACAAAAGTTTGTTCTGTGTATCACTCTAAAATTTAATTCAACAGGCCATGATGGGTTTTGCTTGTGAATAAACAAATGGCATTATGTTTGGTGACCTTGCACAGCAGCTGGATTCTTGTGACATATGTAGGTTTCAGAGACCCATTGAAATCCATCTTGTCTTGCTCTCTGTGGAGAGGGAAGTCTGGGCATCTTTGCTTAGACTGCTGCCTCCGCGACCCGGTCCCGGATAAGCGGAGGAAGATGGATGGAGAAAAACAATACTCATAATAATGAAGAGAAAAGAAAAAGAAAGAAAGAAAGAAAAAGTCTCAAAATTCAGATAAAAATAATTTATACTTTATACAAATTATTTAAAAAAATATAAAAAAAGTTAACGCGACAAAGGGAGAACAGGTGGCGGTTGATGAGTTTGATGCAGTTTCCAGAGAGATGTAGTCCATAATACATTTTTTTCCAGAGTAGTATGATAATTTGATCTTGTTTTCCAGTTCATGAGGATTGTAAAAATTATTAAATTACACATTGCCTTGTTTTGGTGATTTATTGTCTTGCCTGTTGCAACTTACAAGCAAAGTTAGCGCTCGCAAGAAACAGCTGTTTTCAGTTTCATTTTCTCGAAGATTCTAAAAACATTGCATTTACAGAACATGCATTGATCAAAATTTGTGACATTAAATAGAGACCACCGCAAATAGAGAATTTATTAATGAATATTTCAGAGAGAATACATAAAAATAAAACAGTTCTTCTTTACTTGGTGTGAAAAGTTTGAGAACCACTGCTGTAGATGCTGCACAATCTTTTCCACAGTTACACAGACCTTGTCGTTATGTGGCTTAAGTGATATCACTTAAAAGTCCATCCGCATCATTAGCAGTACTTAGAGATCCTGTTAGGATCGCACAAGGTAACTCTCTCCATCCCTTCATCCGTCCACCTCTGAGCTCACTGTGACAGCTCTGGATATAAGGCACTTTCACAGCTGCCTTCTTTTGGATTTTCTTCTTTTGGTCCAAAATGTACAAAGTGACATGTCCAGTGAACCGGAGACCAGACCACTCTCTGGTCTGACAGAAAGTGAGGTGGTCTTTCACTTAAGTCCAGTGGGAAACAGGCTCTGGCCTTGGTTTGGACTTGGACACATGGAGTGCTTGCTGCATGTTTTAATTGTAAACAGTGTATTTTTTTTTTTTTTTTTTTCATTTCTACATTTAATACCACCACTACTACTAATACTGCTACTAATAATAATAATAATAATAATAATAATAATAATGATCAGTGGTGGACAAAGTAGTCAAAAGCCGTACTCAAGTTAAAATACTGTTATTTCAAAAATAATAACATCAGCAAAAGTAAAAAGTACATTTAAATGTTTTTGAAAACTCTTCTTCCCTGAGTTTCGAACCCAGAACCTTCTAATTGCAAATCAGATGTGCTACCCACTACACCACAAAGGACAAAAACTACCTGTGACTTTTCAGACATTTTAATGTTTTACTCAAGTAAAAGTAAAGATCATCCAAAATTTACATTTTTTTATAAAGTATGTTCTACAAAATGTACACAGAAATAACTTTTTCTTCAAAAAAAAAAAAATACTTGAGTAAAAGTATCTACTAACTGTCCACCACTGTTAATAATAATAATGATGATGATGACAATGATGATGATAATATTAATACTTTTTAAGAGATAAGAATGTTCAGCCCAAGACAGCATACTTTGGTCTAACGCTTAACTAGAGCTAGAAGGTGAGGTCTAAACTGTCACTCATAGCAAAATAACTTACATTTAGCAAATAAATGTGAAACCTCAGAGAGAAGCAGAGTGAAAGCTCTAGTCTTACATTTAGGAGACACATTTACTGTATTGACTGTAGTGTGAACAGAACCAGCTCTGTCCTCTGCAGGAGCTTCATTAGCTCAACTTTACAGAGGAATACCTCTCCTCTGAGCCACTGCTCACTGTTAACCTTCATAGAAAACATGACACATCGCTTTTATTTACAATATTTTGTTTATAATGTGCCTTATTTCCTGATCTTAACCATATTTTTGTCACTTAAACTACACTACACTACACTACACTTACTTACATTTCCATCAAAGTGCTTTAACACCCTGTCTGCAGGCTTCCCTTCTGTCTCCAACACTCAGAGGCTACTCATGTTTAGCGTCCAAAACCTGCTTCAAAGGTTTTTATTTTCTTCGTATGTTATGTTCATAGCTGTTACGCTGCGTTCTGTTCACACAGTCCATCTCAAAACCCTCAGGGCTCTGAACCCTGCACTCCCTCCCTCTTTCCACTCTAAGCCAATCATACGAGAGCTGAACAAAAGCAACCAATAACAGAGAGAGTGAGGTGGGACTTACGATAGAGCATCCACTCTGAGATAACTGTCTGATAAACAGAGACAGAAAGCATCTACTAATAGAGAAGTGTCTGTTTAGAGCAGAGAGAGGCACAAACAGCGGCAGCAGAGAAGTGTTTCTGAAGGCAATGGCTCACAGTGAGACAAACTCAGAGTAAATAGTCTTCACGGCCCCACAACCATACTGGCTTGGTTCTCCTGACTACCCCTACAACTCATGATTGGTAGGGACAATTTGGTCGTCCTGAATTTTGGTAGGGACATGTCTCTATGGTCCACATGCAAACCTACTTGCAAATCACTTTTATATCAGAGAAGCTGCACCGATTAAAACTGCGGCACATACCAAACCTCTGTCAAAACACACGCTGCCCCACCATCCAAATAAATATGTGGCAGTCCACTATGACAGAGAGACATGTCAGGGGGGAAACGCAAAGAGGAGGGGCCAGCGCAGTCTCCTCAAATGATGGTGTCGTTTCAGCTCCTTTCTCACTGATGAGTGAAGAGAAAACTTGTGCCTGTTGCAAATCAAACCTCACACACAGTCCGGAGGTAGTTCTCTCATTTTGTCGGATAATAACAGACATCACATCTGATTAAAAACCTGCGCTGTTGATGTTATAGCATTTTAAAGTAAAACTGCGTCTGCTGTGAATTGTTTATGGATTTCATTGTCGGTAATTTCCTCTTTCTTTTTTAACCTCTTCTATGATGCATGCTCCATAGAATGTATTGCTGTAGGCAACGAATACAGCTCCCTATGTATTCTCGTGAACACGCTCAATACAACCAGTTGCAGTTAAGACTGTTCTCCGTGAACGTTGTTGCACTCGGTTCTAACTTCATTTACTATGTCGGACATAGCTAAGCCCGGTGTAAGAGTTAGGTTAAGCCCAGCTGGTGCACTCCACTCCAAGAGAGATCCCATGGTAACACAGGGACATGCAGACACAACCCAGAGAGATTAAGAGAGCCTGAGGAGCAAACCCACAATCTCTTTGCTTGGAGGCAAGAGCACTAATCACTGTGCCAACATGCCCCCCAAGATGGATTTTAGTTAGAGTGTAAAGTGACAAATGGAAATCTTTTATAATGGTGCAATCTGTTATTTTGTGGTTTGGAAAATTTGGTGAGTTTTTACTTTTTATTACTATTAAGAATGGCTTGTTCCTACATAGCTGGTTTCTGATGCATCCTAGACCGGAGGGAGGCATTCCGGGTATGTCCCACTGAGAACAAAAAGGGAAGACCCCACACAGATTGACCAATAATCAAGAGAATGAGTTATGCATTGAATTGTGGGCTATTGTACTGTTGAATCCTCAGCCATAATAAGAGCGTTGTAAACACTAAAATTCATCCTGACTATAGAATCCTTCACTGTGGCCTTTTCAGTCATGGTACAAAAAATGGGTTTATTGATTTATTGACTGCCACTCTGAGAAGCTTCTGCAGTGCTCACTCTAAACAAACTCGGCCAAACATTTCGCACAGACAACAGAATATTTCACAGGCTGATGTCTGTTACCGGAGCGCCAACAAAATGGAGGCTCTCTTTAATGGTGACCGGTGCCAATATGAAAAGTAGCATTTAAGTCTACAGGTGATGTTGGCCCCATGCTGCAGGACTTGGACAGTCATTTTAGGCCATTAGAAGGAGACCTCTTGGAAACTGCAGACAATTGCAAAATAAAGCACTACAGTACACCAAATATCACATTCTTCACTGATGTCCTGCACTAAAAGCCACTCTCTGGCTAGAGTCTTCCCTGTGTTACTGTGGGTTCATAGCGGATACTCCGGCTTCCTTCCACCAAAGATATGTGTCCCTTGGTGAATGTGTGTGAGTGAGTGGTTCTCTGACAGGCCATTGTCCAGGGTGTACCTTGCCCAAGGCCCGCAGTTAAAAGGATAGGCTCCAGCCATCTGTGATCCTTAATAGGAGTAAACAGAAAATATATTTTTCATCTTTCTTTGGACTTTCTGTTTTGCAGTATGTAAAAACGTTACAAAGTCCATTTTTTCTTTGGTCAAATTGTAGTTGCAACAATCCACAGTCCATGCATCTGTACTTTATGCAACAATACTTTTATGCCTGCATGATTAATGCATTCCTCCCTTTTTAGGGGTCATGGGTACTGGAGCCTATCCCAGTAACTTTGGGCCTTAGGTGTGGTACAGCCTTTTCCATCTGGGGTCATCACAGCAAATCATCTGCATCATACTGTGCAGTGTTTCACATTTGGGATGGGTTTTAACCCATAGGTTTTTTATGTACCTATGCACTTCCTGATGCCACCCTGTTCATTTATACAGGCTTGAAACTGGCACAAAGAGTACACTGGCTTGTGACCCCTTCTATCTGGGCTACATCACCAAATTAACTACCAGTATAGTTGCAGAGGTAAACTGAAATAATGATTTATTTTTATTTTTTACCTACATGGACTTTCCAATTAAGGTGCAATATTCATTCACTCCTCAATCACATTCTGTGATGGTGAGCTACTCCTGTAGCCACATCTGCCCTGGGGCAGACTGATGGAGACGTGGCTGCCATTCTGCACCCACGGCCTCCCTGGTCTCCACCAAACACACCATCGCACACACACAATAGCACAGTCATTCATACATAGGCGAGGTGGGTGAAATGTCTTGCCCAAATTCACAACAGCAGCATGCAATGTAGTGGGGACTGATCTACCAATCTTCCAGTTAGTGGGCAAATGGCTCTACCTACTGAGCTTTATATTGTCTAATTGCCTGACCTGGACATCCTGGGAGTGGATTTTCCTTCTGCCATTCTTCATTTTTTGGACTTTTTCATCTCACTGATGGAGACTCTAAGGACATGTTGACTTGTACAGTCTGCCATTTGTTTGTGTCTGGGCAGCACAGTGGCATAGTGGTTAGCCTTTCTGTGTGGTGTCTGCATGTTCTCCCTGTGTCTGCGTAGGTTTCCTCCGGGTGCTCTGGTTTCTCCTACCATTAATAACATGTACAATAGGACTCCCATGTAAAATTTATTCTGAATCTCAGTGGGACTTTCCTGGTTAAATAAAGGTCAAATTAATAAATAAAATATTTCTGTAAAGCAATTCAAGGCAACAAAAGTTCTGATACTGGGCTATATAAAAAAAATAAAAAAAAATAAATAAATACATAAATACATAAATAAATAAATAAATAAATAAAAAAACTCTAGCCACAGATTTTCAGTCCTAACTATGCAAATGCATAAATCCATACTGAACATGAGCATTAAGCATCCAACCTGTTCTCTGTCTAAGCTACCACAGTTCTTTAGAGCAAAGAAGAGCTCAATCCCAGACCAGCAGCGCAGCAGGGAGCCACAGATCTAAGCCCTCTGTCTGTGTATCTCTATCTGAGGAGGTGCAGGCTGTGTGAGAGCCCTCAGTCTGTATCTCAACATGAGTGGGGTTCCAGGCTGTGTGGGCAGGGAGGGGGCAGCCTGCAGCTGGACCGTACCTCCAGGGGCCCGTGCCTTCCTCTCCTCTGTTCACTCCCCATCACATGGCGAGCCCCAGAGCTGCAGGCCTTATACTAGTACATGCTCATTGATTTATAATTCACAACAAGCAAAGCCGCAGTACGGGGCGGAGAGTTACGCATCTCCTTCGAGAGCAGAGAGCCGCAAGAACCTGGAAATCTCTGAAATCCAGGACATTTGCACTGAAACCCAAGTGTGTATCTTTTACAGTTTTATTAATAAATGAATGTTACAAGATAATTTATGTGACAACTCCAATTTTTATTAGGGTTAGCGCCCAAATATTTTCGGCTCACAAGCTACTTTTAATATCACCAAGGCCAAAAGATCTAGCTATACATTTTTATTATGGGTGCAGGGTGTTGGTACCCCACTTAAGGCCCAAAGTAACTAAAATAAGGCTTTAGTACACGTGGCCCTAAGCGGGAGAAGATGGGAAAAAAAGCAGAAAATAACTTCCTTCAACTCAGGAGAGGAATAACTGACTTTGATAGGCTAAAACTGCTGATTATGAGGTATCATAAGTAGTTCTTCTGTGTTTATAATTAGGCTAAAAGTAAATAAAAAATCACAGCTAATCATCAAACCTCACCTCTATGAAAGCAAACAGATTTTGAATTTTAAATGCCTTTGAATTTCTACCATTGACATTTTTAACAATGAAAAAAAAATATATATTTTTTTTTTGTCACTGAATTTCAGTCACTGACATTTCAGTCATTTCAGCCATCAAAAAATCGCATGAAATGTCTGTGTTACTTGCCCCATTTGCACTGGAAGCACTAGTTGCCATTCATGTGCACTTTAGCAAACAGAAATGTTTTTTGCAAGGTGTTTTTATGATTGTGTTTTTACTTATACAAATAAGCTGCACTTGATTTTAACAAGCTTTTTCTGTTTCTTAACTTTTTGTAATTTTACATTTAACATATTTCTGGTAGTCACACCTCCAGCAGTTTATTCTGAAATTTTGATCACTGAAAAAATACAGTACAAAATTAGATACTGAAATTTTAGTGACTGAAATTCAGAGACAAAAAAAATAAAATCTGACTTTTTTTTCAGTGTTAAAAAATTCTGTAGTAGAAATTCAAAGGCATTTAAAATTCTAAATCTGATGAAACAAGTTTGCTTCCATACACCTCAAAGTAACTATTCTGACATAATTTTAGTATTATTGGTGAGTGAGAGGAGCTCCATGGTAACGCTTAGGGGAGGAGCTTGTGAGACCTCTGAACAGGTAGGAGGAACACGCTAACACCTTCACCTGGTTTTCTAGACTTTCAAAGTTCCTTTACAAATTGTTGCATTATTCATTCACTCCTCAGTCACGCTCCATGGTGATAATCTACCTCTGTAGCCACAGCTGCCCTGGGGCAGACTGACAGAGCCATGGCTGCCATTCTGCGCCTACGGCCTCTCCGACCACCACCAAACACACAATCAGAGTCCAACATTCATACACCAATACTACAGACAGAAGTGTCTAGTCCAAGGACACAATAGCAGTATGCAGTGCAACTAGGGGGGGATCAGTCCACCAACTTTTCCAGTTAGTTGTTGAACAGCTCTGCCTATAGAGCTACTGCTGCCTCACAGGGCTACTGCCGTCCATTTTGTTCAGAATCAACAGGTGGCAGTAGCTCAGTTGGTAGTGACCACTAACCCACATGCTGGCGGTTGAAGCCCCTCTGCTGGCATTGCATACTGTTGTTGTGTCCTTGGGCAAGACACTTCACCCACCTTGCCTGTTTGACTGTGTGTTTGTGGTGGTCGGAGAGGCCATAGGCACATGATGGCAGCCACGCTTCCACCATTGAGTGTGACTAAGAAGTGAATGAATAATGAATAATGCACCAAATTGTAAAGCGACTTTGAGTGTCTAGAAAAGCACTGTATAAAACTAATGCATTATAATTGTTATTAGAAAGGCATGCCTAGATCTGACATTATTTGAAAATAAGAAGCTGAGTTACATACTCAAAGCTGGATTTTACACTGGTCATGAGTACAAAACTCTACTGGACACAATATCATATGATTCAATAGTAGCTACAGTATTATGACTACAGGCAGGGATGGATAATGTGTGTATGACCATTAGTGCACTAACTACATTTGGCTCTGCATCAACATACACTGAACAGCAGTCTCCATATTGCATCTACCGTAGTGTAAACCTGATGTGATTTTCTTTCTGGGACACTGATATCCATCTTTCGGGAAGTGTTACAGGGACATATTGGATTTGGAAGGCAGAGGTAGGATGGTGTCACTTGCTTTATTGGCCTAACGGGAAGTGAAAGGCTCCATTTACACCTAACAGTAAGTGTGGTCCCATTCGAAAACACATAGTCCCCATTCTCTCCGTATCTTTGAAGTCCTTTATTTTGGCTTACTGTACTGTCACGACTACTCTCCCAGCCAAATTCTGCCGCCAAGACAATGAACAACTCCTGCTGCCTATTTATTAGCCTTTATTTCACTCCAGGAGCTGAGATAGAGGAGCTTAGGGTTCGGGCAGTCTGTTCTGAAATGGGGTTGGGTGGCAGCCAAGTGTCGCTATCTTAATAAAGAGCCATAGGTACAAGAATAATGTCATGGCGGCTCGGTTCGTGTTTACAGCCAACATTTATGTTCACTCCAATAAACCATAGGCTATTAATCTATATAAATAACACTCCCGTTTTGTAGGTGTAGTGGTGTATAAGAGGCGACCTTCACTGCAAATCTTGCCAAATATCAGCACTCAGGTGGACCCCACCACTCCCAAGGGACTTTTAAAGCAATTTAGTTATTTTATTTATTTATTTTTTCCATATTCTTGTAAGGGGTTGTGGGTGCATGAAGCCTACCCCAGTGACTATAGGTGTCAAGTTATTATTATTATTTTTATTTATTTTATTTTTTTTAACTCAGTGCTGGCCCAAATTTAAAAAGCCAGGAAGAATACAAAGAACACTGGCTTAACTCATCTTCATTCATTCATTTATTGAATATTTGAGCAGTTAGCAGTTAGTTACATGTTAGTTAGTTCGCAGTTAATTAGACGGTAGAAGATAGTTAGACGTTGGATGATAGAAATGGTCAGACATTTTTTAGTTGATAAGAAGATAGCAGTTAGTTAGACAATAGAAGATTGTTAGATGTTGGGTAGGAGTCAGAAGAAGATAGTTAGATGATAGAAGATAGTAGACATTAGTAGAAGAAGGTAGTCAACAGGTTGAACACCTTTAGTAAACACTAATAAAGCAGTCAAAAAGTTATAATTAATTAAAGATCCTATATTATGCTTTTTCCAGTGTTGGAACTTGTTGCATTAGAATTTCATGTTTTACAACTTATAAAAATGTATATGCATGGAAAACGTCTTTTGTTGGGGAGCTGTTATTTTGATTTTGCAGAGAACATTTGTATTAAGGCCTCGATACACCGAGGCGATTCCCAGACTGCCACCGACAAGACGGAGCGACAGCTCGTCTCTTCCCGTCTCCTCTCGTTCCCTCCCGTTTCCTCACGTCGGATGACCTTTTTCCCTCTTCATACACCGAAGCGACAACCGACCTAAAGACCGTGTCTTGCGCATGCGCGTGATGTAATTACCCCCCCAAAGCGGCAGATGGCGCTAGCCAGTGAACAAAGATAAACAGAAGTGACACAGTGTATGCGGAGTACATATGCATGTAGCGCGCCTTGGTCTGCCACTGTTCTCAGCTTGTTTGAACATTTGAGAAGCATGATAATGGCCGGTTTGGACATTGTTTTGTGTGGATTAGGTGCCGCTGCTCTGTTACTTGAAGAAGAACAGAGGCCAACAAGGAGAAGAAAGCGCACTGCCACAGCGGTTTTCACCTCTAGTCACTCCGTCACTTCCGCTAAAATTCCCGTGAGCTGATTGGCGCGGCAGCTGTATTGCTAGGCCTATCAGAGCGCTTCGTGACAAAGACCAAGGACGCCGATTCAACAACAACAAGGCCAATCGGCAGAAAACTAGTCAGACGGCCTCCGTCCTGGAGCGATGGGGGCTGATGGAGCATACATATCAAAAGGACGGAAATGAGCGACGTGGAAGGGGGGTTCAGATGGGCGATCGTCGCCTTGGTGTATGGAGGCCTTTAGGTGTTTGTCACCCCCTGCTGGCAACGGTGGGGAATGGACAGGGCATCAAATGGCTATTTAGCACAGCTATAAGCAACATGATGGTGACAAATAGTTAAATGAGCTGACTGCCTCGTAGTAATGGCAATTTAAATGATGAAAAAATCAGAATGAGTCCGGTGGCAGTGTATAGGCTTAAGAAATGCACAGGAGCTCTTGCAAAGTCCACTCAGAGATATCCCAGATAGACACACACAGTATTGCAATAATCCATATACATGTTGCTGTATATCTTTAGCTAGAGCAAGAAAGCCAGTCCAGTGACCTTGCTGTAAGGCTAACCCCTCTGCCACATTACATCTCTTAACCTGTCTTCTCTGTTGAGAAAGTCGTGGCCTATTTTTCTAGAATACAAGAAAGTTTGCCAGTACAGGAAAAAAAAATATACAAATGTCATGCAAACAGAAAGGTCAGCAGTATTTTCATTGAAAGCTGGTTATTCCATCTTCCCTGAGTTCCAGAGGCAAACACAAATGACAAATGCAAATAAAATAGAGCTGCACGCTATGAAAAAAACAACAACAAAAAAAAAAAAAAAAAAAACAAACATGCGATATTCGATAACCATGTTGAAAATTGCAATAATGATATTGTGATATTTTGAAATAGGGCCTATTCTCACATAGTAAGTTAAATTCACTCAAAACACAAATGTAAGTCTCTGTATTCACAAGTCAAAACGTAACACAGACTAAACCAGGAAAAAAACAATTTATATAGTCTCAACACATTATCTTTTAAGGTTCTGGTAAGAAAATGATTCTTCCGTGTAAATCTCTGTCAGATGGAAGACCATAGCATTATTCCAATATATTTAGATTCTTGCAAAACAAATATTGCATTTGCAGATATCGATAACAATAATTTTGCGATATATTGTGCAGCCTCAAAATAAAACCATAGTAAATAACATAAAATTATACATGTGGACATATGAACTAAATTAATTCACTCAGGCTACGTGCTTATACAAGATAAAATGGAGCTGGCTCATGCTAGAGTTAGCTTTGTGTGAATGTTAACAGCATTAGCAGCAACAGAGCATTTACAGCACATGTTGTAACTGCAGATGCTAACCCCACAGTGGCATGTTCACAGATAGAGGTTGGACAGTAGTGCACAACTCATGGGAAAATAACACAAGCACTATCAATATTAGAGTAGTTATATTTTACACTTTCTTCTAACACAGACAGCAGCCATCTTGGATATTCTAACTTGAGGTTGTTGGGGCTTGTCCAACTTTCCGACTAGGAATTCTGACCTCGGGGAGTGTTCCAACTAGAGGTCAACCAATATGGGTGTTTCTGTGGACGATAGCAGATTTTCAAAATCCAGAGCAGCCGATGGCCGATAAGGACTGCAGCCTTTTGGGGCCATTGTGCAGACCAGATTTTTATTTACTTTTATGATATTTTGTTTTTTATTATTAATATACACTTTTAAAATGTAAAGAAATGCAATAATTATTTTGTGTCGGGCATATTCATGTTGATGTTAAAGACTTGATGTTAAAGAAATATTTTTTTTAAAGGCTGCGCCATGCAAATATCACTGGTCTATTCATTGTATTGTTGGAAAAACAATCTTTTACTTGATTGAGGAAAACTTTTAGCAACCAAATAGTTGTCATAGTAAAAGTCTGTGAAAAATACAAAATATTTATACATCATATAGGCTTCATTATTAGGTTGCCATTGATTGGTTTGTGGGTGACCAATAATTTATTGTCTGCTGCTACTGCCTAACTACACACACACAAACACCACAAGCAGAAAAAGGAAAAAATAAAAAAAGAACTGTTACTTTTATAACATGCACACTTTACTAAAAAAAACAAAAAACAAAACAGAACAAAAAAAAGGGTACCATTGGGTGCCCTCAAATTGGGACGTGGAACCATATGCAGCGTACCACCCTAGTTCAAATGCAGAACCTCTGTTGCCATATTTGGAGTTTCTCTAGTTCCGGTTGACATTTACAACTCAACAACTGGAATTGTTCTGAGGACAACTGTAAGGCAGCATTGGTCATATCGATGGCAAGACATTCTAATACCTACATTACACTGACACACTTTTTTGAGTTGGTAAAAAAGAATCAGAAAACTGGAGATCATACAATAAAAACACATCTGATAAAGTGCAAGAGAACTGAAAAGTCAAATACCCCTGCTGAAACAAACAAAAAAACTCTTGCATGTATAGACTTTCTCCAGTCTCTCCATGACTCATGTTCAGCTCCAGAAGCCACGAGCCTGGCTTGTACTCTGTAGTGTATCAGCGGTGAGCCCAGAGGAGTCTGGATCAGTGACCTGCACTAAGTGTGTCTGCTCGTACACTGCACCGTGGGGTCAGACTAACTCCTGAAGTCTACCGCAGTCTGGGAACAACACTTGAACCCTTTTTAACCAGGAAGTTTTAGGGAAGAGTCATGGTGCAAGGCCGCGGTCACATCTGTAATTTTTCATTTGAGCAGAAAGATGAATGTGGAAGCATGTTTCATGGAGGATGATGACTACACAGAAAATATATGAAAGTATGTTTTGCCTCTGAGGATTTTTGGGGCATTAGATGCTGTTAAAAAAGCCAGGATGCAGGCTGAAAATGGCAAACCACTCTCCCACAACACATGCAAACCACACTGCTAACATGCACGCCATTATTATGGATTGTACTGTCTAATAATAATAATAGTTAAAAAAAAAAAATCATTAAAAGCAGCAGTCTTGATCTAAGGAACAAGTTTACTAAGTTACTGCACCACCACTAAACCACATTTTTGTTGTGTTTTCGTCACATTTTTCAAAGCTCCCTCTATGTTTAAAGGGAGGATGTTCTATATTTTAGACACTGTGTATAGGACACTGAAGTGGGACTGACAGGTATGAGCATTTTTTTTGACCTGCAAATTTGGGGATTTTAAACTGCCCTAATTAATAATACAATAAATTGCTATTCACAGTGCATAACTGCAGGCATTTCCAATGGAAATGCAATGTTGTTCTGTTGTATTATTGTCAAGCAATAATTTGTCCTGTACATAATGGTAATGCTAAAGATTTACTGACTTTCCAGGCACATATAGACTGTTGTTTTATGTTAAATTGCTAGTTAGCAAAAGTAAAAAAAAATATTTTTTTTAAAAGTTATTCGCAAGCATTATATTGGCAGCATATATAGTTGCAGTTATATTGTTGCAGCAAACTTTACACATTGCCCCCTTTACACACATTAAGGGATCTCCAGCTTTCTCCCACTGTCTAAAGTCATGGATGTGTAATTAAGTGAGTTCAAGTTGCTAGAGAGTCAATTGTTGTCTGTCAGTGTATCACTAATAGTTAGCCCTGAGACTAAATGGCCATGGTCCATGGTGTACCCTGCCTAAGGCCCATAGCTACTGGGATAGGAATTCACTATCAACTCCTGTCGAGCAAAAAATCAATGAGAAATCTGGCCCCATATTTTTAGGCCACTACTATAGCTTTATATTGTGTCAAACGTCTTGCAAAATTAAGAATTCCCATGTCCAGCCCACCACAAGTCCAACACTGTTCATGATTAATCGTCCAATTCACCCTCTTGTACCAACAGGCGCAGCATTTGTCGCCGTCCCAACTGCGAAAAAGTCAATACAATACAGTGCACTCCAGGCAAGCAGAAGAATAGAGGTGGCAAAGTCAGAGTAAGGGCACGTGAAAGTGGCTGAGGGAAGCAAAAACAAAATGGATGGCTCCAACAAGGGTTTCCAGAACAGGACCCAGGATTAATCTTCTCCTGCTATTAGGATATAGACAGGTTATTCTACTGTGTGAATATTTAATGATGCTTAATTAGGCCTGGACAGTAATGAGACATAAGTGGTGAATTCTTACTAGCTGTTGGGTCCCATTTCCTACAAGGCAAACAAGATATGGCTAATTAGGCCTATAGGTTTCAAATTTATCCTCCAAGGCATTGGCCCCCCATCTTGGAATGGTAAAAATAAGGTGTGTTTTTTTTCACCAGAGGGTACAGTATGGTTGTGTACTTGGTGGTACATATAACCACAACACAGGCTTGTGTTGTCCATTATTTTAGGTCTCAGGCCTCTGCTATATAAAAAAAAAGTGCAGCAAAATAGTGTTAATAAATGGCATATAAAACGTGTGAAGCTGATTTTTAAAACATGAATACCTTGTCAAGATTTAATAAAAAGATGCTGATGAGTCTCAAAGTGGGACGACACTGTGTGCAACATAACACCATAGTGGAAGGGCCGAACCTCGGCTGTTTTTTACAATGACTACAGGTATATCTAGTTACACGGAGCAACTGCACAAGAAGAAAAAGAGAAAAATGAAGAAATGTGGATAACTACATAAGAAACATAAGCAGTTTCTGGTTTAATAAAATTAGTCTTTGCAATGGCTGACTTTAGATAAATAGATAGATAAATACTTCATTCATCTCCAAAGGGAATTTCGAATTCCCTGTAGCCCTTACATACAGTGCTAACATGCAATAGAATAAAAAAATAAGCCACAGCTTCGTGAATGACGTCACGCAGCTGCAGCCTCCTGCGCCTCCTTCGTGGGAATGTAAACAACAATGGTGATGTGTGAAAACTCCTTCGGTACATAGTATGATCTCAGTCCAACAGCCAAGAGTTCATTGTCCTGACAGCAAATGTTTTCTTTTAACCGTAACATGATCCAGGTTGCACCATACATGGTTCACTAACATCACCAGTCCTCACCCCTCCATCTGCCCACACAGCTGTGAAAATGGCATATGGCCTATGAACACATTAACAGCTATTAAAAGGTTTATTTTATTATTCATTTGTAGATGGGCCTAGGGCTGTTCCAAATTGATTAAAGGGCCCCTGGACCACCTGTTGAACAGCCCTGCACTAAGGGGCACAGTATGGGTCGTGTCAGTACAAGACTGTTATTTTTATGGGTAATCCCATAGTGGAAATGTGCCTACATGGTGCCCAGACTTGGCCTCAAATGGGGGATGTTCTAGTTCAGGAGTAAATGCCCTATCAGTTGTCCTTTCCTGTGGATTATGACAAGAGGATATCTACCTGAATATATCTCGACCTTTGAGTCCTCACATATGAATGAAGTTGGAATGTGTCCACAGGATGAGAAGAGAATGTCTGAGTGGTTTTACTCAGCGGCGGGGGGTGGTCAAAGAGCAGAACCATAACCGTGCTTGGAAGATTGATATATTTGAGACAGAATTGTTTAACCGTAAACTATGCAAAATATGTAATTTTTATGTCATGAATTATTTGTTAATGAAACATTGCTGTGCTGTTGTAGGGCAAGGACCTCTAAAAATGGCTAGTGTGTCTTTAACAGCCCAATTGCTCTTCTTGAGGATAAACAATGGAACAAAATCTATTATTTCATTGGAGCTTAACCATCTGGCCTCCCACATCCATTTTTGTCTGCTTCCAAGAAATCTCTCTAAATTCTGTGAATAGATTTTTTTCTCAAGTCAGATGCTGAGGGAGGCCTCTTCTGAAAACAGTCTGGGTAACAATCAAGACGATTCTCAGAAGTGAGGCTAAAAATGTTTAAATTAGGCCGCAGCAGGTGGGAGACCAAATCACTTCAGTGTGTAGGATGAGGTACTGCAAAATTTAACATTCAGAGCATGTTTACAGAAGGAATGACAATCATGCATTTGCCAAGTGAATGGAAGAGATGCATTGTAATACTAATGGGGTCAGGAGAACAGGTATCTGTGTACAAAACTACTCTAAATGCATCTGTGTGTTATTCTTAAGATACACTGTCATTTTTCATCATATGACTACTTATGACTATTCTTTTTCTCCTTTATACAACACCCAGCACAAGCTCCTCAGTGTGGCACTGAAAGAAAATATTCTTAACAATATTAATAATTAACTTTATATAGCACTTTTCTAGACACTCAAAGTTGCTTTACCATTAGGTGCATTATTAATTCACTCCTCAGTCACAGGGCTACCCTGGGACTGAGTGACAAAGACATGGCTGCCACAGTGCGCCTACAGCCTCTCTGACCACCACCAACCATGCAAATGCAATGACACATTCATACACCTGTGTCGCAGAGGCAAGGTTGAGGCAATGACACGACAGTATGCAATGCTGGTAGCGGCAAATGATCCACCCAGATATTGTTGAAATTTTTGGACTATTTTATTTTTGCATTTTTTAAGCTTTATTGTCAGGACAAAGTGCCGTAAGAAATCAGGCAGAGACCAGGGAGAGAAACTGTCAGAGTCACATGGGCTGCAGCTCCACCACCAAGCCACACAGCAGCACTACATTTAGACTTTTGCTGCCTCTATTTACATCATTTCATCTCTGCCATATTTCTTCTCCAAACTGGGATCTTTAGTAGGGAATAAATTAGCTGTATTAACGCTTACTTCAAAATTCTGTTTTCTGTATTCTGTTTGCATTTATGGGTGGCTGAAACCTATCCTAGCAACAATGGGCCTTAGGCAGGGGCCTTTCTGTGTGGAGTTTGCATTTCCTTGTGTCTGGGTAGTTTTTTCCTGGTACAATAGTTTCCCACATCAACCTTAAACATGCACACTATAGGTTAATCCTCCAGCTAGATACTCCTGACCAAGAGCCTGGCCCAAGATCTGGAAAGGATCCTCTCACATTCATTCACTTTCAGAAAAAGTTGAAACTGGACTTAGCATCTTGGTGTATTAAATTGCTGACAGAGCAATAAGAAAAACATTATACTGTGTACCATATCAACCAAGAGAGACTTTTTGTCTGCACAGAGTATGTCAAACATGATAGTAAAGGGATCGGTCCTTGGCGTATTTCCCACTTTTCCCTTTCTGGGGTCGCCACAGCAAATCATCTGCCTTCTAGCTTGCAGTGATATGCATTTTATTGATATGGCATACATTTTGTGTTGGATGCGCCTCCTGACACAACCCTCTCCCTTTATCCGGGTTTGGGACTGACACAAAGAGTGCACTGGCTTGGCTTGGAATGACCCCATGTGACTGGATCTCTTTACAGGTGCAACATGGAATACAAATCATGTTGCACCTAGTTATAGCTGTTGTTCTAAAAGGGGGATGGGTTTTAGCAACGATATCTTTCTCTGATTGGTTGCATGTCTATTTGGTCATTTTCATCTATCCTGAATTTGATGGCACTGGCCTTTTCAATCCTAAAAGGAATCCAAAGGGACCAGAATAATTCTTGGTGTAGAATAGATAGAGTTGATGAATGGCCATGGTTTAAAATTCATGTGAAATTAGCAAGAAAGTTAAAAATCCTGAGTATGCAAATGTACAGCTAGAACCAAAAGTTCAAGCAAGGTGACCTGAGGTCTCTTCCGCACTTAACGTCACACCTTCGAGCACCTTTTCCCCCCTAGAACAATAACTCCAGCCTTCTCCCTCCTCTTTCACCCTTTCCCAGCACCCAGTGTCACCTACACATCACACCTTGGCCCTTACTAACTCTCCTCGTCGACACACACACAAGGCAAACCAGACCCAAAGGTGCCGTGACACTCATTTCGTGTCTCGTAAGGTCACCCTTCAGGAAGACACCCATGGGAGGTCACTGAGGATAGGAGCTGCTCCTCTTGTACAGGTGTCCGAGAAGGGCTCAAAGCAGTCAGTCAGGCTTATCTTCACAGTCGAGCCCTTGTCTCGTCTGCATATGAAGAGGGAGGTTATGGATAAATTACCTTGTAGAAAGGCTAGAGAGGTGTAGGGTGATACTTTGCACATATTTCTTGATGGTGGTCACTGGTATCATTTTTTTTTTTTCCATTCATCTGCTTTTTCCCACCCGAGGTTGCAGCTAGATGGAGCCTATCCTGAACATACACCCTGGACAAATGCCAGTAAGGCTAAGGGCTAAAACTTGGAGACACAGACAGACAACCACTCACTCTTACATGTATTTATTAGGGGAAATTTAGAGTAATCCATTCACCTAACAAATGTATGATTCTTAACAGTGGGAGGAAACCGTAGTTCTTGGAAACAATCCACGGTAAGGGTAGACTCACACCCAGAATCACTTTTCTTAGCTCAGTTCACTCTATTTGTGTTGCCAACCCGAACAATGAAAGGTTTAAAATGTGACTTTTGTGTTTGTAAGTACTTCTTTTGAGTGTCTAGCAAACCTTGTTCCATAATTGATGGTTGCTTCGGCAATGTCGCAACATATTTGCATAAAGTTGACTTCAGTTGAACTCAAAACTTTGATCATGCTGCCTGATAAGCATCACCTGACAGGTTTGTGCCACCAGTCACCTCCGCGCGTGAACCTACACAGAAAATTAGTGGTTGCCAGTCACTTCAGTTAATCAAGTCGCTTATGGTGTAGGTCCACTCTAACACATGCAAACTCAACACAGAAACATTACTGGCAGCTAGCTCAAGGATTCAAACATGACCTGATTGCTGAAAGGTAGGAGCTAACTATTTTGTCATGGGTGCATACCTATGTTCTCTGTTACCTATGTTCCCCAGTACCTATGTCCCCCTAAGTATACTATGTGTTCCAGGGAAGATAAGTACTGGAGAATGTAGGTACATGCACATTCTGGTAAGTTCAGGTGTTCTCTAACCCTAGCCCTAAACTTAGCCCTAACCCTAACCGTAATGTTTTTCAGGGAACATAGAGCTGACCCCCTTACTCACCCCTTTTTTGCAGTTGGCTCACCATAGCAAATCTTCCATCTCCTAGCTTGCAGTAGTAATGATTTGGCATAGTGGTGGGTCATTTCCAAACGAGCAAGAGTCGATTCTTTGACGTGAATCGCAAGAGCCGACTCCCATAGATGAGAGCCAAATCTTCAGCTGCACCTGTTCAACTCTGCTAGAAATCTGCGCAAGCAGTGCACAATTTTATTTTGATGGGCTCGCCATGCAATTTTGATTTTACTGTAGACAGCAAAAACAGAATTTTGTAACTGTGTTTTTTGCTTGCAAATGGCATAAAAATAAGGCTTTTACAAAAACACAGTTAAAAATGTGTTTACCAACACACAAATCATTCATAATTAGGCTAAATTAGGCCTAAATAAAATGCTTCAACTGATGCTAAATGAAGAGCCATTTGGGAACCTTAGGAGCCGACTCTTCTAAGGAAGCTGAGCCAAAAGAACCCAATCTTTGAAAAGAGCCGGACTGCATCACTTGTTTAGCACAGGTTTTTAAGCCAGTTGCCTTTCATATTGCAGCCCTTTCTATTTATCCAGGCTTAGGACCACCAGAAAGAGAACACTGGTTTGTGACCCCTGTGGCCAGAATTTGCATTGCAATCAGAGAAACCAATTGCACTGGAGTGAGTCTGCATGTCCTGCATTTTCTCTCCAGGTACTAATGGCTTCCTCCCACCATCCAAAATCATGCAAGCCATGAACTGGTGAATCTAAAGTACCTACAGTGAATTAATGTAAGTTTGTCAATACTTGATTAGCTTCAAGTAAGTGGTAAAGTACAATCTAACTAATGCTAATTTATGAAGAAATCAAACTGTTTAGTGTAAATTCCATGGTGGGAGATTCGGGAATATCACCATAATGATTTATTTATCTTCTGCTCATTATCATTGAGTGGCTGGAGCCTATGGGCCTGAGCCGGGGAACACTAGCTGGGTTAGTCACTGGGGCAGACACACAACCATTAACTCCCACATCCTTTTACTAGGGGCAGTTTAGATTATCCAGTTCTCTTAAAGCATGTCTTTGGACAGTTAGAGGAAGTTGTAACTAACAAGGGAGACATACAGACTCTACTCAGAGGGATAATCAATAGTGCTAACCACTCTACCACCATCTCCCCTTGCTATATAGACTTTTAGAATTATGTATAATGGTATTCCTCTCTTTTCTATATACAGACGTCCTGTTCAACACAATGTCTCTCAGGCCAAATGCAATATGGCTTCTGTGCTCAGCCAATGATCTCCAATCAAACCACACTTTTTTCCCCAGTGAAGCTGCCATGATTAAAACCCAATACTTCTCCTCTGCTCTGTTAACAGCAGCCGAGCGTGATGACTCAGCATTTTCCATGAATGACCCAGCTGCTGGAGCATATTGTGTTTCGCTCCATCAGGGGATTTCAGAGGCCTGCTGATAGCCCGGCAACATCCGAAGATGGCGCGCTCCAACGGTGACCATGGACCACTTTGAAATGGGGTCTTCACCGAGCCAGCCGGTGGTCTATACTCTACAGATGTGTGTAGAGTGGTGGATCACATAAGAGGCTGGTAATATGGCATATAATTGCAATATATTAGCCAGGGAGATGGCTTGGGATAATGCAAAGACTTAATGATCACAAGAGAGATTAATGTTAAATAAAGGATAATAAGATCTTCAAATGTGATCCATATCCTGACACAATTGTCTCATTAATCCAGGCCTGTAACTGCACTGAGAGTACACTAATACACATATAACTAATACTGTAATGTTTAATATTTAGCACAGAACATACAACACACTTTTAAGATGCAAATTTACACTGAATTGTAACGGGAATAAGCGAAAGAAGATGAATGAATGAACAAAGCCTTTTAATGCCCCCTGTCCCAGAGTCTCTCCTTACAATAAGAAGACAAAACTTAATCATTTACGCCAACTATATTATTGGGATTAATTTAAAGAAAGAGTATATTTTTCATAACAGTATTTGTATTTAGTCTTTTAGCTTTAAAACAAAGAGACAGACCCTAAGACATGTTTGGGTGAGTTGAAATTACCTGTTAATATAGCTTCTGTATATTCTAAGAAGAGACCAAGTGAACTGTGTGTGCTTCTTTGCAACAAAATAGAACTGCAATACATTTGGACAAAGCACCACTGATGGTTTTATACTTGTGTATAAACGAGAATAAATCCCAATTCAATACTTATGTCTTGTCTTTGAGAGGGTATATAACATTATCATGGTTTGATATTTAGCTTTTAGCATTTTTGAATGTTTTTAGGTTCTGTTTTGCATTAGACTTTCCCCTTCCTAGATCGCTACAGCAAATCCTGCTATGATTCACATTATGATTTGGCATAGGTTTTACACCCGATGCCCTTCCTAACAGAACTCTCTCCATTTAGCCAAGCTTGGGACAAAAATATCACTAGTTTGTGACCCCATTGTCGCTGAACTTAAGTATTTAAAGTTACAGCCAACACTGCTTACACTATATGTTGCTCCCAGAAGCGTGTGCTATACGGACTTTACACCAAATGTCAAATATTGTATATGGTTGGAATAAAGACCTGTGCTTTCAAATAGGCTTTCTACCTTTCTTTTTGATGTCCAGCCTTAATAATATCATTCTATAGTGAATAAAGCTTCCATTTCATATCTTCAGATCACGATAACCAGCTATAGCACTTCACTACAGTTCCCTAAACCAGAGGAACAAAGGAACATTCTTATGCTACATGTTTTTCTCTTTCATCTACGCATATCCATATTTCTGCACAGACTACAGTACATGCATGTGGATTGAGAGATTGAGTTGCCATAGTTCAGCAGAGTTAGCATCAAGCAGAATAAAAAGCCTTACCTCATTAACATTTTTTTGAGAGTCTCTGAATTTGATATTAACAGTGCATATTCCCAGCTGTATCCAAAGGTCAAAGACAGAGAAAAAGCTGGAGTGTCTCATTGTTTCGGTGTGTGATCATTGATTTTTCTGTGTTCTTAATGGACGAGCTAAAAATACTCCCCCGTGCTGCTGGGTACATCTCTCTTCTTCTGTTAATGACACGGCTTTATGTATCTGTCCTCCAACGACAAATTAAAACGGATGAGTTATGAACTGGAGAAACTTTTTATTGTGTAATAAAATCCTTATTGTTTAACTTTCTACTGTCATGTGATGTAATGAGTGCCCCCTATTTAATTATTCATATGCTCAATCTGATTCACAGAAAGAGAGCATCCGAGAGGAACTTTCTTTTTAGCTTAAATAACAAAAGTAAATAGGGGGCACCTGTGAACCTCCACCTGTGAATTTTCCATTATTTTTTACCATTAGGGATTTCTTAGTTTTTCTTGACCACTAAAATATGAAATACCATTCTCTGAACCAAGCCACCAACTCTTTTCTCAAACATGTGACCCTTTGGACTAAACCTCAAACACAATTTGCTGTTTGCACACAGTTTGCAAAGCTCTTACTCTCTCTTTTGCAAAACATTTGGCACAATCTCGCTCTGTAAACATATTTGACATTGAGAGCACACATGATGCAGAAGATGGAGGTTGGAAGGTTATGTTGGAAGAAAACCATGAGGACAAGGAAGCCCAATAACCCAAACCAAGGCAAAACTGATCTTTTTCTGATGACTGTATCATTATTTGTATTTGCCAATCTTATATGAAAACACATTTAGAAAACAGTGTTGAGTGCTTTGCTGTGCAGTGTGTTCTGTCTGCTCTGTGTGAGTGTGAGTTTGGGCGAGAAAGTCAGAATTATGACAACAGTAAGGTGTTTTCAGAAATTAGCCTTAGTTTTGGAAAATTATGATTGATATTTAGTGAAATGGGTCTTATGTTTCAAGTAATGTCTCTAAGCAATTGTGAAAAACTGTAATCCAGCGCCCCAGACTGATCTTTGTCTTAAGACCGGTCTTGAGACCACTTGTTTTTTTGTTTTGTTTTTTTTGTCTTTATCTTTTCTCGGTCTCAGCTGCATTTTTACTCGGCCTTGATCTCGAATCTAAATTTACTCAGTCTTGTCTGGTCGCAGAGATTTTTTTAAAACCATTTGTTAGAAAATAACTGTATTTCACTGGCTCCAGCTCAGAGATGAATAAGTGACTTAAGACTAAGGTCTGGAGGTCGGAAGCTCAGGTTTTACCCAACGCAGCAGCAGACGACATTCAGACATTCAGACAGGTTCAACTTTAAAGTGGGTGCTGAAGCGGCTGTCTAAACCAGCCTTGTACAAAAGAATTAAACCCAGATCTGTCTTTGTTTGATGGTGGAGTCTGTTGCATTAGATCATTAGACTGATTATTAATGTGTGTATTTAAACCACTTTCCCCGCATTTTTACAGGGTTTGGTCTTGACATGGTCTCGATTTACCTTGGTCTCAGTCTCGACTCGTTCTCGAACCCTGAAAGTCTCGGCCTTGACTCGGTCTTGGTTCGTTTTTGTCTCAGACAGGTCTTGGTCTCGATTAGTATGTTCTTGAATTCTTGAATACAACACTACCAGCCACAAGGGGTGACAAGCCAGTGTACCCTTTGGGCTGTCAACTTTAAATAGGCACTGAGATGCATTTCTTGGATTGTTTTGGGTTGTTTGTTCTTTGTTTTTGTACAGTCTGACCTTGGGGTTTTGAGAATAATCTTTCTCTCTGTAGAAGGACTAACTCCAAACTTGAATGCTCAATACAGCGCCTGACTGCAGCTTGTGCCTTAAAAATTCTGTACTCCCAATAGCATAATGGTACCATGAAATGAGTTGCATATTGTTGTTAAGAAAAAAAAAAGAAAAAAAAAAAAGGTCAGGCTAGTACCCAATACAATAATATGCTATTACTTTACAAATTCCTTTCAGATCTCACCAAGAATTCTTAAGTTAGGAATGGATTTTCTATGTGCCTCTAAGTGTTATGAAGGAGAGCAATCATAACTCGATTCATCATTAAGCAGCCTGATGTGATAGTGAGATTATGAAGGCGACATTATCTGGCAGCCTCCGCTAATGGAAAAGTTTGGAGTGACAAGGTGCGAGGAGCAGCAGCAACTTCTGACTTGACAGAACTTGTCACAGAGAGTTCCAATCACTTAAAGTACTTTGTGTTAGCATGCAGTGTTACCCATTTAATGAGGAAGGCAAGAGATGTTAATGACTCTGGATGTGGAAGATTGTTAATGCAATGGATTGAGTAGAAAAAAAAAATGTAGGATGCATTTATGATTACAGTATTTTGCATGCAGAACTATTATTACTGTTAGTATAATAGAGACTTTCTCAATTCTGAAATAATCTGTTGAGAGAACTGCATTTTATACTCTTTAGAGGGAGGAGTTTTTGACCTGAAACTAAATTCTATTGGTCTAGAATGGATAAAAGCCTTGGACTAGTTTCGGCTAGTAGGTAGTGATGTGTACTCTGCTGGTGTCATAAACACTTCAGGACCATTTCTAGAATCTGGTCCTTCTGATGTTAATGGGGCTGAGTGAATTTGGGTTTTAAGAAAACCTTGAGTAAAATGTGTGCTCAAAACAAAACACAAGCCTCTCTTTCATCAGTGTACAGTTTGTCCTCTGTGGAAAGCAATAAAACATACAGTAATGGAGCTTCCACTTGTTTTGTGTACATACTGTATATACAAATTTTTGTGTTACCTATTAACACATTGTTAAGCTTTTGACAAAATAAATACATAAATGATATAACATAACATGTACACTATTGTTCCAATCTTATACCATAGCTAATCAGCAAATCAGGTTGCTGAAATAAATGGATTGGCACAAATTTCTATAACAATTCAAGCAAAAGGTGGTTCAAATGTCCATATAACAGACTCTACCTTGTATAAATTGGTATGGATTTCCCATCTAAGATTATTAGTATTGTAGATTTCCTTTAATGATGATATATACACATGCATTGGCCACATTTGATTTAGAAGATGAGATTTTAATATTAAAATCAGTTGACCCATAACTTACATCAATCACTGTGAACACAACCAATATTGTAATTAAAAATAAAGTTTGGAAATTCACCTGATTATATATTACTGATATTTTTTTTTCAGTCATCTCACATCAGAACGCCACACATGACTGTGAATGATTTATTACATGTTGAAGCAGGTGTGTCAAATTTGAGCTCTCTACCGCCGTCAACACATACTAATCCAGGGAATGCCAGTAATAAATCAAAATCAAATGGTGCTAATGATATCCGGACATGTTAGCTGTGACTCCGGCTCCCCGATGAATATGTTGGGAGTGAGTAAGAGGTGGAAGGGAGCCCCCCTCGCACAGCGCTGATTCACACTGCACATAATACCTCTGCAAATGGAGGGTCTTGTCTACATCTGCTGTTTTATTAGAGTCAATGGAGAACACTGACGGTACAAATAAGTGGGCTAATAAAATGTTGAATTTGGATGCTGTATTTGAATGGAAAAAAATGCATTTTCTTGGATTAAATGAAAACGGTTAAATGACCTAATAGCACAATGTTACAAGAATTATGTTACAAGACCTCATACAGGCATTAACATCTGCTGCTCTGAAAAAGCATGTTCCTATTGGCTGTTGTATTCATGCAACACTATATGCACATTTCCACTTGACGTGTCAGTACAAGATGGTTTGGTACAGGTAGCCTAAAAACCTGCTCTGTTTCCAATACTCTGGGTCTAGGAGGCTGGTGTCTGTTGCTAACATACGTTAGGTTTATTTTATGAAAAAGTGAGCAAAGCATTTAGCTTGTCCTCTCTTAAAGTTAAGTGATTCTTTATTGTCCTCGTTGGGAAATTTGCTCTCTGCATTTGACTCATCCTTCAATGGGTGTCCACAGTGTAGCACCCAGGGGACCAGATCTTGAGCTAGGATCCTGGTCAGGAGTACCTTGCTGGAGGATTAGCCTTATGTGCGTGATCTAACTGGAGCACCTGGAGGAAACCCACCCAGACACAAAAAGAACATGCAAACTCCAAACAGAAAGGCCCCATATGATCCAGTAATGAAACCTGGGACCTTCTTACTCTAAGGCAAGAGTGCTAACCACTACCCCACCATGCCGCTGGTCTCCTGGAATACTGAGTGGATTCTCTCTCGTCAAATCAACACGCAGCAGTACATGGCAAATATTACTTCTAGTTGCTTCAATGAATGCCAAGAAAGTAAATGACATTCAGGTAGATATAGCCACTACAAGATGTAATATCTAGTCTAATGGTACGTTCACACCAGACGCGAATCAGGCGTCAGGCGCGAGTGATTACCATGTTAAGTCTATGGAAAGCCGCGTTCAGGCGACGCGAATGACACGAATGGCGCGACGCGAATCAAGCGAATCCCGCGAATAGCGCGGCGCGAATGACGCGAATTGAGCGTTTGACACACGAGTCCTGCGAATAGGCGGAGACGCGAATCGGAGGAAGACGCGAACAACGCAGATTCGCATCCAACGCTCTGGTCGCGGAAGTTGAAAAATTTGAACTTCTGCGAACGTTCGCGTTAACCAATCAGGGACCTGCTGTAGCAATGACGTGGTTACGTACGACGTAACAGGAGGAGATCCCTGCCTCAGAGATCCAGCAAAACAATCATCGAGGCTGTCAGAGTGAACCTGGAGATAAAAGCTACAGCCTACAGCAGCTCTTCTACTTTTATGAAGACAGGATGAAGACAGAAAACACTATAAAAATAAAATAAATATGACGGTTTAGGATTTGTGTGACTGTGGTTATAGCTGTTATATGTGATACAAGCCTGTGACAGAGGCTCACTCTGATCCTCGTGACATCAAGAACACACAAATAAATACAATTAAATATAAAGGGGGGTTAACTTTACCAAAATAGCCTATTGAGATGTGTTTGTTATATTAGCAGTTATTGCACTCTCCAGAACAACAGAAAATACAGAGCCTGGGACTAGACTAGACCCCAAAACCACTAGAGAGAGCTAATGTACAAGAAATAAGCCCAGACTGTCTCAGCTCTGTCTCTGGGGTTAATGCTGCTGTACAGCAGCAGTGTCCTGGGGAGAGGTCCTCGCAGCCACACGGGACACAGGTGAGCAAACCTAGACAGGCTCATTTGGGAGTAGCCCTAGCGGCCGTGCCCCTCATTTGACGCGAATGAAGCGTCCAATTCGCCTCATTCGCGCGAATGACGCGAGTGAATTCAAAATGGTCACGCGTCCAACTAGACGCGAATGACGCGAATTTGACGCCTGATTCGCGTCCGGTGTGAACATACCATAAAGCTAAATAAAGTGCCATAAGATTGAACTATAAGCTCCCACTTTGAGGTTTTGATGTCATATAGAAGAATTTAGTGGTAGCAAATTGGTCCAGTTTCAGTGAGTGGTGAGCTTTACCATATGATATGTGAAGCTAGTCAGTAGAGAGTAGAATTCCTTCACAAGTCCAAGCATGAACACATCTGAAGCTGCCAGTCCATGGTGGCTGTTTCATACGTTGCTTCCTTGGATCAATTTCAGTCAATGGGTGAATGTTCTTTAACACTTTGCATCAGTCAAAGAATCAATTTCCCAGTCTTGGACACACTTAAATCCACTTGGAAAACTGTATATGCTCTATTGAACATAGATCTGATGTAAATGAAAATGTATTTGTTTAGGTATAAAACTTCACATTCACAAACGTCCATTTGGTATTATCTTCAATGCAGTTGGCCATTATTAAATATATCATTGTTTTCACATACTAGTACCATTATTGTGGCAGCTTGATTTTAAGTTATTCATACTAAAATATTCATGCAATAAAAAGTACATGAAATATGATTACCTTGACCTAACATACATAAGTCTTTTATGCTGTATCTAATTTTGTTCAATAAAAATACAAAAAAAAAAAAAAAAAAAAAGCATGGCAGAGATTCAACAATCATTTTGTGATAAAACCAGTTGCCACTGTGGATGCTTCAAACTGGGACACAAAACAAAGATCTTGAAAATCAGGACAAGTGGTCACCTTACTCCAGCATGATTCTAGGTGGTTTGCAGTTAGCTGTAGCTAGCAAGGTGTTGCTATGGGGCATGCATGTCCCCAATATTACCTAGCGTCCCAGTGTGAAAGATGGTCCCCAAAGATTGATAGTCATGTCCATGTTAAGAATTTTTGAGTTTAAGTGGCCATTATTATGGTCTTGAGCTTTGGGATATGACCGAAAGGACAAGATCCCGGATACAAGCGGCCGGAATGCGTTTCCGCCACAGAGTGGCTGGGTGCACTCTTAGAGATAGGGTGAGTGACTTGGTTACCCGGGAGGAGCTCGGAGTAGAGCCACTGCTCCTCCACATCAAAGAAGCCAGCTGAGGTGGCTTGGTTCACAGAGGATGGGGGCTGCCTCCAGGACACCTCCCTGGGGAGGTGTTCCGGGCATGTCCCACCAGAGGAGGCCCTGGGGAAGACCTAGGACACGCTGGAGGGACTATATCTCTCGGCTGGCCTGGGAACGCTTTGGGGTTCCTCCAGAGGAGCTGGAGGAATTGTCCGGGGAGAGGGATGTCTGGGTGTCCCTGCTTAGACTGCTGCCCCCGCAACCCAGCCCTGGATAAAGCGGAAGAAGAGGATGGATGGCCATTATTATTTGCTTTGTGATAATGGTTAAGATAGGTTGTTGATAAAATAGGGTGGCAGAACGGTTAGTGCTCTCGCCTCTCAGCAAAGAGCTCGTGCGTTTCATCCTCGGGCTGGCCAACTATCAATCTCTCTGGGTGGATTCTGCATGTCCTCATCGTGTTACTGTGGGTTCTTTCTGGGTACTCTGGCTTTCTCCCACTGTGCAAAGACATGCATGTGCAGGTGAATTGGTGACTCTAAATTGCCCCTAGTGAATGAATGTGAGATTGTCTGTCAGTGTATGCCTCTGTGTCAGCCCCTGGCCTCTTGTCCAGTGTCTACCCACCTAAGGCCCAAAGTTCCTGGGATAGGCTCCAGTACCTGCGAGCCCTTGAATAAGCAGAAGAAGCTGAAAAATGAAAATTAATAATATAATCATCAGCCTAATGTTAAGTTTGTAAGATGGCTGTTGAAAACCCCCTCTACTGCTAAATAAAAACTACTTAATCAGTAATTTGTGTAAGCAGCTGGTAAGTCTTGCCAGCCATAGACACTCACTACTCTGACATTGGTAAAATAATTTAAAAAGTATTTTTTTGAAGCTAGGAGGTAGCATTGAATGCTTGCATATTATACAGTTCTCCAGTGAGGCTAACAATGTGGCCTAGTTAGCCCCAAATCTGGTGTAAATGAATAATGTTCACATGGAGCTCTAAAGAACTATGTGTTCAAAAGACAATGAAAAAAAAAAAAAAAAAAAAAAAAAAAATTACATGCACAAGTCTGTCCCAATTATTATGTGTTTGAGGCAAGGTGCATCCTCAACAATCATCCTGGTAATTGCAGGGCTAACAAACACTGACAGATAACCATTCACCAGTTACTTTAGATCCACTAATTCACCTATTCATCTATGTTTTTGAACAGTAAGAGAGAACCCAAGCTTGCACAAGGGAGACATGCAAAATAGACTTGCCAGACTGGAACTGAACCAACAAAGTTCTTGCTAAAATTGTCTTGTTGTCATGTTGTCCCCTCATTAATGGGAGCCAGATTTCACCTCCAAAAACCAACCACTGCTCACTGCACTTCCCCTTCCTCTCTCTCCAGCCAGTGCTGAAGCAGACTCCACTGGGTACAGCCCTATTCCTACACAGATAAGGGGATTATAAAAAAAAAAAAAAAAAAACACACGCAGCCGGCCACTCTCACCTGAACACAGCCAAAGCAAATGCTACACCCTTGCACCAATCTGCCGACCTGATCCGTACATTCACCATATCCGTCACTCTGAGAGATCCAGGCAGCGGCGTCGCTAATTCACTCTTAAAGCGGATACAAGGAAGAGCAAAGCCTGTCTTAGTGCTTCCCTTTCAGCATGCTGTTCCATATCAGAGGCGATGCGTCAATCCTTGCATGGTTAACACTCAATAAAACATCAAAAGGGATGAGGATCTGCACTCCGGACAAACACACACCCACGTAGAGATAGCAGATACACTCTGAAAAAAACCTCTTCTTTCAGTTCTGGTTACACATGTGTAGATGCCTTAATCCCATCTGATGTAGCAAAAACGTTGAAAAGAATACAGGTGAACAACATTGCACAGTATGGAAGTTACATAAAACTAACATTGAGCAGCGTGCATGCAGAACAAATGGCTATTTGAACTTGCTCTAACCACATGCAAGAGCTGTCAGCAGTCTCCTATCAGCCTCCACTTCCCCCCAGTGGATACTCCGCAAGAGGAGAGACACTTCTATTGAAAATTTCATGTCCAAAGGCAAAGACATTTAGCGTTTTGCATGTAGGGGGACATTATAGCGCCCAGCCAGGTCAGTGCTCTGGCTATGACTAGCTATTTATATTTAAATTCATGTTAATATTTTAAAAGTGTACAGGATGCAGTCATGAATATTTCAGGTTAGGGAGGTAGCCCTTGCATTTGTCTGGTATTGATCAAGAGGGCAGCACAAGCACTCATGGAAAAATAAAATGGGTAAAATAAAGTGAACTATCATCTAAAATTGGTAGCCTCCAGTGTGAAATAGCAATTGAACTTGCATGCACCTAAAAGGGAAGGAAAAAGAACTCTAGGATAGTGCTCTAACCACAGTATAATCCTCTGTGAACCAAGATAAAAAGGGAGACACGGCATCTTTCCAAAGGCACACACTACTGTGAATACAAGGTGCAGCACCAAAGTAATTCCACACGCTGGCAGTTATGTATTATGCCGGCTATTGGGCAAAAAAGAGCAAACAATCATCGCAATTATGCTGCTTTCACAAGCTGCCTCCCCTAGTGATAAGCGCTATGTAGAGAAACACATAGACGGATTGCTTTGCAGGCACTCTCACATAGGCATAACACATACATTCTTCTATGTGTGGAATATAATTAGGCATTCATTTTAACTTTGCCCAACTGTCCAAATTGGGAGCATCTATGCGTTGCTGCATTTGACAACAAGCCATTTATCACACACATGAATGCTGCCATGAAAGCATATAGATGTGGGGCTTACCTTGAAAAAGAAGAAATCCAGAACACACCGTATAGTCCACACAGGATAATCTAACGCTGTTCCACAACAAAAAGACAATCCCTTCCCAAATCCTTTCCAAGTCTCTCGGATTTCCAATTCAAAGCTGATCCGAACTTCTTAAACAGGATGTCCTTCAGTGCTTGTAATCCATTCTTCTATTGGAGTCCACTTATTTTTTGGGGTCTGGACAATCTCCTGTGGTCTGCTTCCAAGTGATATTCCGCTTTGGCACAGTGAAATATTGTTCTGTGCGAAATGTGAGAAAGCCGAGGATGGCAGTGCGCACTACCAGCTCCTCAGCAAGTCTATCCAACCTTCCTCCCTGATGCTCCCTGCACCGGCACTGCCTATAGGAATTGAAATCAGCATCCAATCTTCAAGACCACGATGAGGGATAAACTTTGCCCAGGCAGGAAAAGCCCGAAGAGGCACCAAGTGAGCTCCGATTCAGCGGTAGTTCCTCGATGTTCCCTTAAAAAGATGTTTATAATCTACAGTACATCCAATTTGCCTGTTCTCCGGTGCTCTCCTCTCCGGAATGGATGCTGAGAAAGCAGCGGAATGAGGCGACGCACTGGTTCGCTCCCTCCCTCGCTCTGACACGCACCCTCCCCACCCTTTTTCCTTCTCTCCTCTCCTCTTTTCTCTCTCTCTCCCATGTGCCTCTCCTCGCCGCTCTCAAACATAGATACACACTGCTCTCTATAGCTCCGGCTTTTGACAATTACCGCTGTGCCATTTTCCAGCCGTGTCAGACAGAGAGCTTCGGAGGTCTTCGGAGAAACAAATAAAGGTTGATAAATATGTAAAATTAAAAAGATATGAAGAGTACGCGCAGTGAGCCAGGAGGCTATCTCATCTGCATTCTCTTTCAACCGTGTTAACAGATAGATAGAAGAGTCTGGGGAGACTTTCATGCACTGTGGAGTGGACTCCACAGTGAAAATGAAAGATAAGTGTATGGGAAATTAAGCCCATGCTGAAGTAAGGACTGGCTACAATAAGTCAGTATTGAAACCTATTAAAAATGCATACATCTGATTTTATTGTTCAAATTTGAACATTGCTATGTTTAAGTTAAATGTCAGTATATTTGAAGTTGGGCGTACACAACATTTAGTGCATTTATTTAGTACGGATACAATCTTGATTTCTAAGTATGCAACACTGCATGTAAAGGTTCAAATCCTTGACTATTTATTGACATAGGAGACTTGAAACCAAAAAAATGTTAGGTTTTAAAATGCAATATATATATTGTATACATCCACACAGACCTCTTGATGTTCTAAGTCAGACTAAATGTTAATTATAACCTATAAAGCAACTAAATGCACTTACGTCTTTAGCACTGACTCAATCCTAGGTACAGAGCTTTTATTGTTAGGGCTGTAGTCGACCAAACTAAATTGTTAGTCAACCAAAATACAGCAGTTAATCGATTGAAACTGACCAAAGGATATGTTGGGGGACTAGAGTCTAACACAAACAAGTGACTTAGGTGATAAAACATTTAAAAAAGATGGCTGTTATCTAAAAATCATCTATGCCATCTTAAATAAAATGAAAAATAAAAGTAATTATGTAATAAATTCAACTAGCTTTATTAAGAGTTCATGCAACTAATCGACCAATACAATTTTTGTTGACAAAGTCCTCACTGACTAGAGGCTGTCAGCAGTAATTATTGTGACCTTTTGGGAGAGTATAACTTATCCAAAGCTTTGATTTTGGGAATTTTGACAATTTGCAGTTCCTCTACATTCCAGCCTAGTTGCTCACTTGCAAAGATTTACTACAGTTAACTAATCTAGATGTACCTCATACCTGCTTTTTAAAAATTCTGATATGTCAGGATATACATTTAATGTACACATGTACCACTAAGTACATTAGTATTTCAGGATATAGCAAGACCCATAAAACACGTAAAAACATTCAGGCAAAACATGTTAATATTTCCAGCATCCTCTTCATTGAGTGTTTTATCTACCGATAATTGTGTGACCATCATTCTTAGCACTTACCCAACATTTCTTTAAAAAAAAAAGAATGTGCCTGCATACATTAGACCTAAAGTTTCTAATTAATGTTAATTGGCATTTAAATTAGAATAGTTTGGCTATGTTTTTGTCTTGAAGAAGGGTAAATTGAGTCCTGCATAAATCACCCCGCTTTAGATACTACTAATAAACAACTTTATTCACAATAGATACGGATAATACAGTAATAATCAAAAATACAAGCTATGTGACAGAGACTGTATGTACGTGCTCTGAGATTGGCCAAAATCCAGGTCTCAGGGTGAAATAAATGTAGCTCTTAATGGAGTGCAACTGTGCCAAATTTCCTATTAGTAGCTCCCATAGACTTTTTGAAAAATGTGTATAAACCAGTAGCATGCGGTGACTTTTTCAAGTGGGTAAGCAGACACCTTGACTTCATTAAGTTTTATATGACAACATTTTGATTTAATTTAAATTTAATTAAAAATCACTTAAATGCAATCCCATCAGTGTTTGATTAGTTGGCTGTTTCAAACTATCTCACACTATTAGTAACACTGTTTGTATACAAAAGAATGTCATTACAACATTTTTTTTTCCACAAAGCTGGCCTTCTCTGTTGCCTGATCAAAGAATGTACCTTAAGTTTTTGTTTTAACTTTAATTCATAAGCACTAAAATGAAGATGGATGGATGAGTGAGGTTACCGCCTTACAGATGAGGGAGGCCTGTTCATCAAGACACACTGAGATCCACACTAGACTAGTGCACTGCTAACTGTACTTAGCTGTTGCAACAATGCAATTTCCCCACTGAGGGACTAATAAAGGTTTTCTTATTCTTATTCTTAATGCTGCTTCACTATAATAAAACCTCAAAAGAAGCCTTACACATCACACCACAAACCTCCATTTAAAAACACCGCCTCGCTGACACTCACCTCTCAGGTACAAATCCAGTCCATGTTACTTTTCTGAAGAAACGTCCTGTATTTCCTGCAGCTGAGTTTGTCCAGAATAACCAGAGCCCAGTTCATTCACAGTTCTGTAATATTCACTTCCAGTCCCCGGCACGGGCAGCTGGCTCCTCTCCACTCCTCCAGCTCCACTTCTTACGAACGCCTGACACTTAACGATGTACGTGAGGCTATCATTTATATGACACGCAGTTTTATGCAGCAGCATGTTCTCATGAGGAACATGAACAGGATTTAAGCTACAAACTATGACTTCTCTGTAGAAACGCTGTTGACACTTTGGCTAGCTGCGGATACTTGTGGAAAGTTTTGTTGTCTAACGCGGCGCATGCGCACTGTAATGTATGGGGCTGTAAGCTGCACAGTGCGCTGCTTATCGCCCCCTGCTGTCAGCCAGAGATCTCTGTCACTGAGCCTGAGACTGACCACAGCACGCATGCGCGAGTCTCCAAAATAAGCTGCTGGGCTCTCTGCTTGACAAGCTCCAGGCAGAAACAGTGCACCATGACTCCGCCTCCACGTAGGAGAAAATAACAGAAATGAATGCCTTGACAGTACCTGGAGTGGCCAGCAGGAGGCAGAAAAAAACAGACTGACTAAAAGCAGGTAATAGACTGATTCTATATGGAAGTGAACGGCAAAGTGAAATGTTTGGAGCGATAGCGATTTAATTTCGTTATAGTTTTAATCCGTGTATTTTTTTAGATTTGATTGGTCAAGCACTGCTTGCCTTGCTTGCCCTCACGGTACGCCCATGGTATATACTAAGAGTTTAAAAGCTCGACAGAGGCTAATCAGCAATGTTGTAGCTCATGACCATTATATATATATATATATATATATATATATATATATATATATATATATATATATATATATATATATATATATATGAAACTTGTAAAAATGCAAAGTTACAAATGTATTTTGCAGATTATTTAAGTTTAAGATAATTTTTTATTAAACTTAATTGCACTATGGTAATGAGTTATCACAGCTGATTTTTCAAAAAATCTAAGGGAAAAACACACAGAACATTTACTTCCGGCACCAAAGGGGGTGGCCACTGTTGAGCTCCATAGTGTAGATAACAATGGGGGCAGATCTCACATCTGTCAATCACTCTAATAAGATCTGTGCAGTTCTTGGAGTTTAAAAAAAACAGCCCTTTTTTTCATTCTTTGTGGCAACAATTGTTTAATTTAAAAAAACAACAACAAAAAAAAAAACAATAGCAAGCATGTAACCAATACAATATATTATATGACACATATACGATAGGGATGTAACGATATTGGCAATATTGCAATAGCAACAGTCTCAATATTGCCATGGTCTGTTTACGATATCAAAAATGCATAATTTTTGTTTGTTAATTTTGTAAAAAGCAGAGAGAACTGCATAGACCATGACCCTTTGCTCCATTAGAGCCAACATGTTGGAAGAAGCTGGTGTTTTTAGCACTATTAGCAGGATAAATCAATGTATATCAAGACTCACAGCTGTTTTATGAAGCGGAGGATTCAAAAGGTTACATTAAAAGTTACTAAATAAACTTTTTACGTTCACCCATGGCACCGTGTTGCTTCACTCGTTAATTGCCCCTCTCTCTCTCTCTGTCTCCGAACGCTCCTTTAGCCTCAGAGGAGCAGACTGCGGACTGGACTTGCACTGAAAACCGTATAAACTCAGTCTAGTGTTCAGCAGAGGAACGGTGTGAGCAAGAGTTTGTGGATAAAATCAAACAGTGAACACTTGCCTCTGTCCTGACTCCTGAGCAGTGCTGTCTGACAGACTGCTGTTTGTTTACAAGAACATCATGTCCATTGACATAAAGGGGAAGTTCCTATACACAGTCATTGCTCATGGCACCTGTTTGAGCGGCTGCTTAAAGGTTTTTGTTGACAGAAAAAAAAAAGGTGACTTGGCAGGGCATTTTTATGTAATAAATGTTGTTATCATGAGCATTTCCACAATACCATGAACCTCCCCACAATATCACGATAAATATCCTCTTTATGATCATGATAAATGCATTTGCACAACGAAATAACGCTGGAACACAGAATAAGAGGCCAGACAAAGAGAGTGAAAGAGAGATCTTATTGCGCACTCGCTTAATTACGCGGAGAAATACTGCAGCCTCACTCTTACCCTGCGTGTTTGCCTTGACTTCTTGCTGCTCCATATCAGGGATACCTAAACAAAATAGATGCGGACTTGCGGAGGGAAGATTACATTCACGACTCTGGCTCTGCGCTTCCTGTTTAGTAGTAGTTATATAGCAATTACCTTACAGCGCCTTCTCTGTTTTAACCAAATTATTTATTTATAACAAGTATTCCTTAGTTTAGTATCCACACATCGTTTTAGTATACATTTTTATAAACATATATTTATTAAAAAAGTCAGCGAGAGAGAAGCCCGGCCCGACCCGAACGTAATGATTGTCATTTTAGTCCCTACCCGGGTTCGGACTCGGGCTTAAGATCTTACCTCTACTGTGAGGTTAATATCATGATAATATTGTACCGTGACATTTGGATATGGTTACATCCTTAATATAAGATTTTTAAACATGATATGGTAATTTACTATAACAATGAGTATGTTTTGTCTTCAAAATGACCACACCACCTAGCCCATTGATACCATTCAGGGATGCCCAGCAACCAGAATGCATCAGTGAGTTCTGGTTTCATAACCTTATTTTGCCATTTCCACATGTTTATTGGCTAATAGGTAGTCTGCATGGGTGCCATCACATTCTGTTATACAGGTGGTAGATCATTTCAGAAAAAAACAGCACACTATAACCTGCAGCACCAGATAATCATGTTCTTAAGATGAGCCCAAATTTCTGCTGCTTACATATACAGTCTGTAGATATGATCAACAGCCCCAAGGTAACACACACACCAGCAAGTACCGTGATTCAGAATGAAAAAGCCTCCCACATGTACAGTACCTCCGCTCCCTGCGTCTGTTTACCGAGAAACCATTTAGAGCCGGCTCAATTTGTCATGTTCTAAGAGCAGCGTGACAACGGTACATGCTGCTTCCACGCGTCTACTGCGGATAACTCAAACGACCAAAGCCCACCATAATCTCACTAAAGCCCACACTTTGCAGTTCAGTGAAAGCAGTTTGTTTTCTGCCGGGCTGCTCATAGGCGACAGTTTATACAGTTGCATAGGACAAAATGGAGATTATGTATAGTTTCATTCGTACTTAAGGGGACTTTGACCTTGATATTATCCAAGCAAGGTTGCATCTCATCAACGCCTTGTCACCAGAGCTGGGAGCCAAATGTTAAAGTGCCTTTGGCAGGGTCAGAAGCCGACTGTACGCCATCCATCATGGCTGCTCACCCCGCCGAGGCATGTCAACAATGTCGCCACCATTTTACCTGAAGAAAAGATGGAGAGGTGTAAAACTACAGACCGGCTTACAGTGAGAGAGGTTACATGGTAGACATTTCTGAATTATTTTCCTAGTCTAATTTTATTTCAACTTTAAATGGGGGCCTTATGGGGCTTTGAAACTGTTTAATCCAGACTTTCCCATTTGGCCTGACCCATTTATACAGTAGATCTTAAATGTCCTGCAGACAATAATTCAGACCAAACTGATCTTTGGAACCACACAGGTTTGGAGTATTTTCAGACCAAACTAAACCAAGCCATAAAATAAACAATGTAATCGGGAAAATCATAAACAGTTTACAGAGTGGGTTTAAAATAGAAATAAATGTTTTTCTATGATTACAGTATTTTAAAGGTATGCTATGTCATTTCAGAGTGGTACAAAGTACATTTCGAGTTGTTGCTGTAAAAACTTCCTTTATTGGGGAACGGTGGTTACCTGGCCAGATAGGAGATTATCTTCCTCATTTGTAGGAGACACTACAAATAAATGGCTGTGATAGGTCGGGTCCAAATCAACTGAGTGGAAACTGCTCCCTGTGACTGAGGACCCAGACTCTCCTGCTTTTGAAAAGAAGGTAGGAGGGACTGGCTGGCCCTGCTGGCAAGGTAGCAGGTTAATGCTCTTGCTGCCCAGCAAGGAGGTTGTGAGATTGATCCCTGGGCCAGAGCCGGCCCTAGCTCTGTTTGTGCCCTAAGCAAGTCCCCCGACACTCCCCTCACACCACCACCACTACAAATACTACTAAAATACAAGGCATTTCATAAAACTTTAAGCATTAACTTAAGCTCTCTTTTGTGCATCGCTTCCTGAATTGTTACCCTGATGTGTGTACAATATCATCTGTACAGCAATCTTTCTGGGTGGACCTCCTCCTGTTTAAAAGTGGGTTCTCTCTGGGTACACCGGCTTCTTTCCACCATCCAAAGACATGCATGTGTTTGATGAATTGGTGACACTAACTTGCCCCTAGTGAATGCATGTGAGAGTAAATGATTGTCTGTCTGTGTATGTCAGCCATGCAACTAACTGGGCACTGTCCCAGGTGTACCCTGCCTAAATCCCATTGTTACTGGAGAAGAATCCAGTACTCATCACAACCCCTAACAGAACGAAATTGTAGGAAGATGAATAAATGAACTTCCCTTATTGGGTTATCCCAGACTATTAAAATAATAAATGATGGTGAATATGGTATGCACTAAAGTTTGTCTCTTGTGCATGGTACTTTGAACAGACCTATGCATTTAGCCTGACTAGGTGTGCATGTAACCTGACTGAAAGACTGTCCAGAGCTGTCTTTCTGGCTAAACACACTCTGTGGTTGCACAAGGTTAGTCTGAACACACGTCAGAAGAAAAGCCCTGCCACGGCACATCAGCTCTTCACAAACGCAGCGTGTTTGTCATGTTCCGTCCATGAATCGACAAAGGCTGGCCTGACTCCTGAGGCTGCAGTAAGCACTTTTACTGAAAAGGCTGAAAAGTAAACAGGAGTGAAAAGGTGGACATTCAAATACGAGCCTCCTATCAGCGCATCCACATGGAGCAGGCATCAAAAATATTTCAGACACCTCCAATAGACTGCACAAGCCCATCACAGAACATTCAGAGTGGGGTCAATGGATACAAAACGCACTCAAATCCAAGGAAAAAAATGGCTGTGTTTTGCTTTGACCAGATGGTACATTATTTGTTTGCTTATTTATTTGTTTAAAATTGATTATTTTTTTAAAACATCCCATATTATTTGTCTCTTTCAAAGAACAAGGAAACCTATTCCACTGAGTAGCTGCTCTGTGCATCACAGTTTTCTGCATTGCAATTTTTCTTACCAGAGGGACAATTATGTCATGATTTATTTGTTGTCTGGTAGGGTGGCTGTGTCTGTTATGAACATAAAAGATTTTAGGCTCCATATGAGTACAAATAGTATAAAACAAGCCAGAAATGTTTTTAATAATCTACTCTCAACATGTAACCACGAGAGAGCCTAATGCATACTCTTAATGCTCATCCAAAATGGGCAGTTCACTGCCAGTCATGCAGCCTTGTTCTGCATTAATTGAAGCTTATGAATGTCTTTCTTTGGAGCACATGACCAAATAACAGAGCAATAATCGAGTTGAGATAACACTCATGATTGTATAACTTGTTTGATTGAAAAATCTGTTCTAAAGTAGGCACATCTTCCAGTATTAGAAACAGTCCTACCCATTTTGGTCACTATCTTATTAATGTGACTAGACTAATTCAATTCTTTAAAGTTAACCCTAAAAGCTCAACCTCATATACCTGTTCCAAAGAAATGTAAATTAAGACCCGTAAAAAGTCTTTAAAAGTCTTAAATCCAATTTTACGACATCTTAAATTTCAATGGTATTAAAGTTTTGTCCAAAGTATGCATTAATGGATTCATTTTCCTCCCCAGGACTATTAAAATTATGCATAATGCCGATAATATATATATTTTTTGTGTGTGTGCACCTAAATGCAGCAGGGGAGGTGCTTTTTTCACACAGGTGCATGGTGACTGGGACAGCAGTAGATTCAAATGTGCTGGGCAACAAACTCCAGCACAGAATTACACTGCTGGAGCACGGAGAGCCAACACGATTACTGTCAATGTGCAGGTCATGAGGCAAAGTCATCACTTTAGAGTCTCTGGGCATGATGGACTATTCGTTTTATGTCAGGATTAAAATGAATCTATTTCTGAGGGACACGGAGACGTCTGTGGTGAGTTTTGTAAAAAGTTTGTCTGTCTTGACTCTACTTCTCTATCTTTATTTTTCACTAGTAGCTAAAGTTAGCTACGGACAGGCTACACAGCACATCTAACAGCTGGACTATAATGACAGAACTCATGTTTACTGGTCCCACTTTAGACCAACAAAGTGTGAAGGAGACATGAATGTGACACATATGCGTGCATATTAATGAGCCACTTATTATTGGGTCATTCCCGTTCAGTGTGAATGTATTGAAAGCAATGTTATTCAAATACTAGTATTTAAAAGCTGCTGTCTAAGAGTGGCAAATATATTAATGAATCCAACTCCAATATGACCTGAGTCTGACCTAAGTTCAGAATCAGCTGCTGATTGGAAATGAAAATGGAATTTTTTTAAACAGAAATTACAAGCATTGTACAGAATGTTTCACTCCAGAAACCCACTGTAACCAGACAGACATGAACCCAGTCCAGTCTGAGCTGCAGCAGTCTCTGTCACTGTCAGTGTCGAGCAGTGTTGCCAGACATGCAAAGCCAAATTATCGTACAGACAGCCCTAAATTATCGTATTTTAGAATAAATTATCCTACAATAAAAAACATTAAAAAACTAATAATAACACACCAGAAACATGTTTGGAAGTAAAATTCATACAAAATTAGAGTCACGCACTGGCCAGAAGCATCATTTAGGCTATAATATCTGAATAGGCGTGAGGTTTGGTGCCACTGCCCCTCACCACCCACAGACACACAAACCTGCAGACATAAGCACACACTGCTAATGTACAGGATTGTTATTCAGTCCTTTCAGCTCTGTTCAACCTCTGTAATCACGTTATGCATCAACAAATGCACACAATGGAAGCCATCACTGACAATAATTAAATAATATTAACTACATCTACCTCAGTCACAGACTGACCCGTTGTAAACTAAGACTTTCATTATAAAAACGTAAAGCTGTAAACCCATCAGCAGTGCTATGAGCCAGGTGACCAGAGACCAGTGCTCTCTCTGTCTAACCCTGACTTCAGTGCTCTGACGCTGGGTACAAATACCACTGAGACCCCCTTTAACATCACAGCCTCACAGGCCCACCTCAAAACAACTACCGCCGACTGCTCTCGGGGGAGAGGTTTATCCATACAGATGACGACACAACAGATGCTATTTAAACAGGCAGACACTGGACCAACTTACAACTCACCAAACTGTGCCTAACACCATCAAATACAGTCAAGATCTATGTAAACGCCACAAGCTCAACTTGTACACTTACAACCAGAGCTTAGCCACGAACTAACCATTCGTTCATGGCACTCACCGTGTTATTAGTCCCTCGTCCTCTCCTGTCTCTGCTGTCATGTGGACAGAGTTGATGTCTCCAGTGGCAGTCACCTGGGTCGTTGTTTAGCGGTCTATTGACAGACTGTATCTTCTTATAATATTCACAGAAAACATTAAAGTTCAACTTCTTCACCTCCACTGCCACTTTTAATTTCTATTTTAGAGAGTTGTTAACGAGTTAGAAAAACTGATGTACACGCGCAAGGATCATGTGTCATTATTAACCATTGAAATGTCAGCGCCCACACATCCCCACACACAGGGCTGCTTATGAAAGCATTTACTACTAATCCAGGGTCAGTTTTTCTCTGTGGCATGAGAAAGGAAGTGTTCTGTGAATATGAAGACTCAGTCTGACTCCAGATCAGACCAAGAGCAAACCACTGCAGAGAGAATAGAAATCATAAAACAGGACATTAACCAGCGCCCTTTTGGGATTAGTGATCAGTACAGAGGTCCAAATTATCATAAAAATACTATAATTATCATACGTGTGGCAACACTGATGTGGGTTACTACAAGGGTGACAGCAAAGTCAAAAAAACTGTGTGGCTCCACTCCACAGTTCCGTACTCCCATGGTGCACCTGTGTGCAGACTCCATCTTAAAGAAAATAGGCCAAATAATGAACATAATTGCTAAGCATAAATAAAGATACTCATTTGGGAATTATAAGTAGAATACCTTAATAAACTTATAGTGGAAAATATAACAATTTAACAATAAAATAAGCTCAAATTAATCATGTCAACAATAAACATAACCAATATTACCACAATCTTGAGAAAATAAAGAAATACTAAATCAAGCTCAAATTAAAATAATAATCCAAATTAATACCAAATTGTAAAAAAGTGCATTTAGTCTCCCTCAATTCTAATGCAAAGGTTTAAAAAATCACTTCATAAAGCCTGGAGTAGCCTAATATGCGACATTCAAACTTTTTTTTTTTTTTTCAATACAATGATGCAGTTACATAGCAACCACACTTTTTTTCAGTATTTTCTGCAACAATGACTGGTTTGATGAAAATAACAGTTGATTACAGTTTTTTTGGCCTAACTGTTTAATCCCGGAGTGTCATTCTGCGCCTCTCTCCTGCTCTCTCTGTGGTACAGCTTTCAGATAAGGCCTGGGTAAGCCCTCTGGCTGAGGCACCCGCACGGCTCTTCCTGAATCTAATTATCGCAAGGAGCACACTTTCCAACCAACTGTCCACAGCCCAGACTCCACTTCTACCGGCCCATTTACATTCCACTGCCATTGCACGCCGGCTCTATTGGCAGCTGCTCAGGAACTCTCCCCAACATATGTAATCCATATTTGGCTGCACTTTTTACTTTGAAGAGATGCAAGCAAACCAGGCAAGGAAAGCATCTTCTAGTAGCAGTGCTGCGGAAAATCTGTTGGATGTGATATACGTTGGGAATTATGTACTGCTATAATTTGGTTATATACTTAATTTCATGTTGAACTTACTGCAGTCATCAAAGAAAACTTTATAAACTCCTGTATTATCTTCTATTAGATTTTCAGTTCATAATAAAAAAAAAAAAAAACACATACAATTGTATATTTGTATTTTAATGGTATAAAGAAGTTTACATTAAAATAAAAGTTTTCGGAGACCGTTTGATGGGTAAATGAGTTGTTGTGGGGTGAGTAAAGTGTCTGGTATCTTTCCCTTTGTGTGTGGGACAAAAACAACACAAGTATGAGCATTGGCGGCCCGGTGACATGGAATTCTCACAAGAAAGTGGTAAATTGTGATTAGCCAAACAATGATCTAGCATTGGCATTATTTATTGATTTTCATCATGGCAGAGTGGCAGATCAACCAGGAGTCCACTGCATTCATGAGTATTTAAGATGTAGGGGGAGCTCCAGAGAGGAAAATGAGACAAAAACAGCAAAGAAATGAGAAAAAGTTACTGAATTCCGCTTTAGGTGTACACATTCATCAATAGCTTGTGTTCACATTCTAGAATTTGATGATGTCAAAACCTCAGATGGACAGCAGGGGCCAGTAAAGACCCTCCCAGGAATAATGTGGTTAAAAAGTTGTGCACGCAGTCTGGTACTGATATTAAGGTTCTGTCCCATTCAATTCTACGAGGGAGCAAAATAAAAATATTAATTTAGACGTTTTGGGGCAACAGGAACGGATGGTTGTTATTTATATGTTTATTAAAAATTACTCTGAATCACTATTATCTGATCTGATTGTCAGTACCAGTTGCTAAAATTAACTTATAAAAGTAAGATTTATGAAGATTGATGAAATAAATCTGAACATACAGTGTCAAACTATTGTGGTCAAACACATTTTTGTGACTACTTGTCCTGCGTTTGCCTGGAAAATCCAGACTGATATGTCTCTGTGTTATTCTACAGAGAAATATCAGTCTGGTCACCACGCCGTCCGCAGTGGTTTACTCAAATCCAAACCGTACCGTGCATTGTGATTGGTTTATTTAAGTCACGTGTTCTTTGCGAGCAGTGTCACTCGTACGCGTCTCCTCACCAACAACAATCAAGATGGCGCACCGAGGAGCTGAGAGTTTGTTTCATTCAGCGTTATGGTACGGTAATGTTGAAATAACTCCCTCGTTCCTCCCTCGTGGCTTCACTACTCCGTTTGTTTACTTTCTCACTTTCTTGTCGCTTTGTTAATGTCACGTCCGCCATTTTCTGATTGGCTAACTCCGCTGTCCGTTAATTCGGGTTTGCTCCGCCCTAGAAGTCGAATTGATTCTAAGGCGACCAGACTCATCTGCTGGTACAGCGGTGAGTCTGGAATTTCCAGGCAAGTCCTGCGTAACATTGAAATTAAAGTTACACTGTGTAACTTTTCTCCTAAATATGTGGGGCATACTGACTTGTTTTTGTGATTTTTTGAGCGATTATAAGGCCTGAGGCGCGATCTGTTGCTCCGAGCGGGGCTTCCGTACTGAGAAACCGTCCTCGCAACTTGGCCGGGAGCGCTCCGCTGTTGAGGAAGAGTCACGTGACAGGGAACGACTCGCTTTAAGGCATTCCCTTCAGCTCTTATACCTGAGGTGCAGTATAACCATGAAGCTACTTTTAGCGTTGTTATTTTCGCCAGTTCGTCACGGCCGAAGGACACAAGAAGATGAAGACAATGTCGGACGAGGCAAGAAAAAGAAAATGTGAAAGGGACCGCACCAGATCGCAAACAAGAGTCAACATCGGACAGACTTTTGCTCGCTGGCATCAGATGAGAGACAGAGAAGGCTGCAAATCGGATCACGTTTTTGCATCTTTATTGTTGGGCAGGTAAATTAGCCTCTTTATTTTTTCTTTAGAACGTGCTTTTTCATACAGTTATTAGTTGTTTTTACTGCGACCATTGCGCGATATTTGTTGATAAGCTAACGCTAGCGCTAACTCTATAGAAGATCCAGTCCAAACTTCCAAGCAGCAGGTCAACTAAAGTTGAAACAATGATGGAAATAGATGCACGCTCGCACAGTTTCAGAAGGAGGAGGGGCCCTAGTGTTTACGTTTTGCGACGGTGCAGTGGCACCTGTGGCCTCTAGAGGCGCAAGACCGGGAATCTTACACAGTGTAACTTTAAGAAATATAAATTATGCAGCCTTTAGCGTATATGTTAATTATAGATGCTAATTACAACATTACATTAAATGGCTAAACATTGACACACTCGAGAATGTTCTTAAACTAGGCTCCTCACATGAGGTCAAGTGGTTGTCAGTTGCCAAACCTGTGTTAATTATTCCTAATTTGCTATGTTTGGTGGCTAACGCTAATTCCTTCATTAAAATGTATTATCGTCTTCTGGTACCAGTCTTTGGAAAGCAGACGTTCTGTTTACAAACACAAGAAGGGTCAATAGAGACTATGCAGATGATGTCACTGCATGCAAAAGTAACTGCCTTGAGTGGCAAAGCTGCATTAATAGCTATGTCGAGTAATGATACCTGAAGTCTGGAGTCAGTGAGAAAGTGATGCATCTTGGCTAGCAAATCAACAAGCTAGCAATGGATTTATTTCTCTGTTTTCATCAGCGACAGAATGGTCAAATGGCAAAAAACAAACAAACTTTGTACCGATACGAGGAGAGGAAAATGGAAAAAAAAAAAAAGAAAAAAAAAAGCTGTCCGAGAGACCATGCAGAAGTCACCTGGGACCTCATTTATAAAACTGTGCATGGAATCCTTACTAAACGTTCACGCAAGCCAGAAAGCCAAAAGTAGCTAAGAAAATATTCAGATTTATAAAACACTGCATACGCACACCTGGACGCAATTTCCCCTTCATAGATCCCACCTGGAGTAGAAAGGTGCGCATGTAAACCCACCTCACGTCATGCCCTCGCCATGCCTCGAATCCATCAAAGATGGTCAATGCAAAGTGACTTCTAAATGAGATTTACCTAAACATGAGCTGCTAATGAGAGGGTTTCAACAAGAAACACGAAGAGAGGAAAGCACGAGACGTGTCACACAGCACTACACACACATGTGCACCTGCATTACAAAGTGAACACTGCTTCTCCGACCAACAATGTTACAATCACACTATGAATCCACTGCTCTTACCATGTAAACATATGAAAATAACATTTCAAAACATAAAAAGGTGTTTTTGTTGACTGCAACGTATTTATTTATGACTTTTTTTTGACTTGTAACACATGAAAGAGCATGTGTCTTTTAATTCACACATTCTGAAGTACAGTTTATTTTACACGCTGTATGTGCACAGAGGTCTGAATATGTGCGCGTGAAATCTGGTTAAAGGATGCGTAACGGGAGAGTGGCAGTGAACACTGTGGTGTTGTTATGCTTAATGACAGCAGCCTATTGGATCACGTTTGACACAGCGCTTCATGAAAACCACAGCGCTCTGTGTGAACGTCTGTAGGAGCTGGTTAGACTTATGTCCAGCGATTATTTCATAAAAGCACACAGTTATTCTTCAGGGATTATCCCTGCTTTCCGTTCACAAGGCTCCAATCGGACTTTATCAGCAGAGCCGCTCCGGTGCATGTGTGCGAGCGCGCACGTCTTTGAAACCCCCTAATGACAAAAACACTTAATAAAATTAATAAAAAGTAAACGCCTTCCATGTGTTTTAACCTCATAACTCCCAGCATGACAGACGTGACTGACGAACATGGGAAAATATCCCGGCGGCGGGTTACTTGACTGTATACAACGCTTGTGATTAAATGCTCACATCTTCCTTCACTTCTCTCCTCTCCTGCCTCTGTGCCATGTTTCTGAAAAGGTGCGTACAGCGTACGCAAGGTTGAAAGCTTGCGTGGAGCTACGCAAGGTTTCACGTCTAGTTTGATTTTTATAAATACCAATGTTGGTGCAGAGGGTGGTGTACGCCAGTCTCAGCCCTCGTTTTGGGCGTACGCTTTATAAATGAGGCCCCTGGACTTGCTGTTGAGTAACATTACAACAGTGAAATGCAGAGGGAGCTCTGTAGAGGAACAGACAGCAAAAAAAAAAAAAAAAAAAAAAAGCAAAGAAACGAGACAGGTAACTGAGTTCCTTTTCTATTAAATATATTTACAGCTTAACAACAGTATTTTATTTTAAGCTGCATGTCCCTGGTCCACGTTAGCTACAGGATAAAGACAAATTTACATCTAACGCTTCCTGTGAATTTTTGCTTAGTTTGTTTACTTCCTCTGTAAGTACTCAAGAAAATTGTTACTTGATTAAAAAGTATTAACTAAAGTAGAAAGTACTTTGTGCTACAACCTAATCTAATATTATTACCAGAGGTGGGAGTAAGTCACTCGTGCAAGTCACAAGTAAGTCTTCACCTTCAAGTTACAGCAAGTCCAAGTCAATCTTGATGAGAATCAAGCAAGTCAAGTCGTGTCATGGCCTTATGTCAAGCAAGACAAGTCAAGTCAAGTCACAGCAAGTCTTGTCAGGTCATACATTATACGTTTTGTTTTTGCTGAACTGTACACAAGTCTACAGACAGTAGTTATCTCAAACAGTATCTGGCAACAAACATTGTAGGGCTACACAGCTGAGGGTTTTTTAAACAGTGTTATGACATGAAGAGGTAACGAAAACCTCTTTGGCATGTTTAATGTTGCTATACTGATTAGTAATTTGCAATATGAGACAACAAACGATAGTGAGGTGTGTGAGGTCGGCTACAGCCAAAGAGCGTAGGAAGTAGGATGGGAATTGATAAGATTTAATCAATATCAATGCCGTTGTCACTTCTGCTTTTCTGATTCTTTATTGATTCCTGATAAATCTTTGTATAAAAAGATTTGTGGCAATACAGTTTATTATGAAGTTTAAACAAAACAGAAGCATATTTGTATTTTTTATGCATGTGGTCTAATACAGGCCTATTTTACTTCATAAACTGGGCAAAACTAGCAAAATGAGCTGAATCTACAGCTGTTTATTATTGTTTATTATTTGAATTATTTTGCTTTTTAAATAAACAGGATTGTAGCTTTAATGTTGATTTAAGAGCAACACGAGCAGGTTTGCACCAGTTTGAGTAAACTGCTCATTAAACTCAAATGAAACTAAACAGTGTCTGTGTTACTGTGACAGGGAGGGGCCACATCACCTTCAGACAGGTGAGGACAGGATTCACTTATTCACATTCTGTATTTTTCATGCTCGGGGAATGAGCCTCTGCTGTCACTGTGCACGGACATTTAGCTCCAACTTCAGCTGCCCCAGTTCTGGTCCACGCCGTGGGACGCGAGGGCGCTTGTCCCCTAGCACGTGTGCTTTTAGTGGAGAACGTCATGCACTGTGTGATGTGCGGCACGGTTTGTAGGCTACTAATCAAAGACAACTTTTGCCACAAAGTTAAAGAAGTTAGAGGCCCTGCTCGGGGACAGGGTGGGCCTCGGAGCAACACCCGCTGTTCACACAAACGCAACTGCCCAAAGCAGCATCTATAAGAGGAATCGGAATACATTTCTGATGGCTTTGAAGAATTATAACCGGTTCTCGCATGGAGGTTATTGTATCTGTTTAGCTCCTAAGCTTTAGGATTCCTCACGTGTTTGTAATGTGTGTAGGAATTAAGCTCTTAATGTTTTTACGCAGACATCGGTTCCATCAGCTGTGTCCACTGATACAGTCCACTGTTTAGAGAAGTCTGCGTGGCCTCTACAAACTCCTAAATATCACAGTCTTCATGTCTCCCACAAACTGTAATAGTTTTTAATCCATCCGTAAGAAGTGCATGTTTTCTCCCTCCTCCACTGTGTTGTGTTGAAGCGCAAAGCAATCATGAAAACGAAACTAAAATGGTCCACATGGCTCTTTAGCATAAGTAAACACAAATGCGCCCTGTTTTATTTCAATTATGTTGCACTCAAATTCATCCTGAATTTTCTGTAAAAAGAAGTCATTTCAAGTCATTTAGCTCAAGTCTAAAGCCATGAAGAGCAAGTCAAAGTCAAATCAAGCAGTATTTGTCAAGCATGTTAACTATGATGTTCTCAGCTGTCTTAGTTACATAAAAATATCAAGAAAGTGAAATCCTGGCCACATACCAGTGTCTGTGGATAACTGGTTCTTGGTGAGGTTGTGTGGATCACAGTTGAGTCCAATTACCTTATTTAAGTAAATACTAATCAGTTTTACTCCCACTTTCACTCTTTGTAATGTACGCAGCCGCTTGTTTTGCCACTGAGTCCGAATGAAGGGGGTGTGTCCCTAGGAAAAGTGACATCAGTGCATACCCTCTATAGGTCAGACACTATTTTTAATAGAAATAGCCTAACAGAAAATCCAGAAATGTTGAACCTGATCATGTTTTATTAATGATTGGGTCCATAACCTCACTATAATAATCTTGTTTCTTAATAATACCCTGTAAACTGTCTTCATTCACGCCTGTGAAATTGAATTATATAACCACTTTTTCACACTTAAGTGAAAAAGTTAAACTCTCAACTGTCAGTTTTTGTTTCATGTGGGTAGACCCAATAATTGCAGCAATATTAACCATAAACCAGGCCAAGACATATGCATTTTGACAATTTAGCAGCAAATTACAGAATATCATAACACCTCAGTTTTACAGCATAGAGCCTTTGGAATGTTATGACATTATGTGAACGCAACCTATTCACTTATTCTATCCCCTTTAAAGAATTAGTCTGGTACCGCTTGGTTTGAATTTGATTTCCAGGGGGCGGAACCCCCCTCCTACTTTCATTTCAAAAGCAGGACAGTCTGGTTTCTCACTCGCAGCAAGACATTTCTCTAGTTGATTTGGAACTGGCCTATCACAGCCATTTATCTGCCGGGCGTTTTAAGAATATGGAAGCTAATCTCGTACCAACAGTAACCAAGATCACACCAGAAATTTAATAACTTCACTCAGTGTTTAGCTCATTCCTTCATCACCTGTTGGTTCTGCTGAAGTCTGTGTTGTTATTCAGTCCTCTGTGGGAATTTTTTTCATTGTCCTGTTTCCATTTTAGCAACAGCAAAGTCACACTTGACATCTGGTGTAACAACCACATTCAAACAAACTGACTTTCTCTGCAAGTCTTTGTAAAACTGGCTTCTGTTGTTGTTCCCATTCAAATACAAGTACAGAGCTGCTCATAATATGGTGTATTTTGGTGTTTTATGGCAAAATCAGCAAGAATCCACCATGTTTGTTTAGAAAACTGGTCATTGGTTAGCTGCTAACACCCCCCCTCCCTTCCTCTCTCTGATTGGTTACGCCGCCTGTGATTGTTCCGCTCATAGAAATGAAATTTAAGCAAAGTGGTACCAGACTAACTTTTTTGTTTAGAATAGGAAAAGAGCTTGTTTGGCTGGCCAGGCTAGCCAAAGACTGCTGTTGAAAGGCTTGTTGAAAGTCGATTTGTTTGATTGTAGTTCTTACACTGGACGTCTGTAACAGGACTTTACTGTTGTTAAAATGCCAACAAGATGAAGTGAAAAAATCACAGAGGACTGAACAAAACACAGACTTTAGCTGAATCAAAACGGTGATGAAAGAAGATGCCAAATTTGCTCCGAATTAAGCAAGTGCCATCTTGGTTATTTCAAATAACAGTATCTTCCACATCCTGCAGATAACCGGCTGTGATACATTGGTTTAAATTTCAAACTCTGGAAAAGACTCTCTCTGGCAGAGGAAGCAGATCCAATTCTTTCACCCAGAAAAAAGTGTGTTTGTGTGTGTGTGTGCGTGGGGGGTGGCTGTCCAGGCCTAGTGATTGAGGGGTTAGGAGCCAGAGAGTGTATTCAGACACAGCCACACTCTCGTCTCCCCTGTCACCCTCTAGCCTGCTTTTAATTGCCACAAGTAGGTCTGGACCAGAGCACATTGCCTCTTGCGGCGCGATCTGGAAAATGAGCATGCGTGTACACTCACTGTGCCTGTACCCCACCTCTGCCAAACATGCCCAGGGTGTGAAGCCAAGCAAGTCGGCAGTACAATATAAAACTGTAGCCCTTCTCAGTGTTTTTCTCTCCATTTAATTGTACCATAAAACTCTGTGTGACTCACAGCTCTGGCCATTACCAATATTACTGTTGTTTTCTGACATTGACTGTTACTAATACTGTCATTACTTTAGCTTTGCTGTGCCATTACATTTTGCTCTGGTTGAGTCATGGATTGTTACATCTAACAACAGCAGAAAATAAACCAATACATCTTAAAAAAAAAAAAAAAAAAAAAAGGTTTGGTATACTTAATGCTACTGTAGGGAAATTTGTCCTCTGCATTTGACCCATCCTTCAATTCTACTGTGCATGTTCAAAGTGAATGGGGGAAAACGGAGCACCCAGAGAAAACCCACTCAGACACATGGAGAACATGCAAACCCCACATAGAAAGTCCCCAAGTGGTCAAGGAACTGAACCACGGGAACCAAGGGCGCGGATGTTGAGCGCTACAAATCTGAGTGCAGCAAGAGCAGCTAATATGACGTCAGTTTAGCAGTGTTCTATATCGCAACAAAAGTTTAAAAAGCAGTCATCTGGATTAGATTTTTCAAGTTGAAGACGTTTCACCTCTTATCCAAGAGGCTTTCTCAATTCTGAAATGAACTGGTAAGAGAGCTGGTTTATATTCTTCTAGGAAGGAGGAGTTTAGACCTGAAACTAAATTCTATTGGTCAATGTGACCATGAATAGCCTAGTGGTTTCGGGTCATTAGGAGTCCTTTGTCCTCAGCTGGAGTGAGAGTCGTTAACCCTCCCCAGCCTGGGCAGCTCCTTCAGGACACTGCAGCACAGAGCCCAAGAGGTTCCCACAAGCTCGGAGGGAAGGAGGAAAGAAGAGCTACATGTCCGCCAAGCCCTCAGAACCTGTGGATATCCCAACTGGGCCTTCTCCAAATCCCGAATGACAAGAAAACAGGACAGGAAAGAACAGGAGCAAGAGCCAAAAAGGAGCAATGTAGTCATTCCGTACATCTCCGGCCTATCTGAGAAACTTAAAAGGATTTTTAGCCAACACAACATCCCGGTTTATTTCAAACCTGTTAATACTCTCAGACAAAAACTGGTTCACCCCAAGGACAAAATTCCCAGTTACAAACAGAGCAATGTTGTGTACTCCATCCACTGCAGTGAGAACTGTAATGAACAGTACATTGGAGAAACCAAACAACCTCTGCACAAGCGGTTATACCAACACCGCAGGGCCAACTCCAGTGGACCAGAATCTGCAGTACACCTCCACCTGAAGGCCACAAACCACTCCTTTGAGGACAGTGAGGTCCAAATCTTAGCCAGAGAGAAAGGATGGTTTGAGCGAGGAGTGAAAGAAGCAATTTGTGTCAAAAAAGATAAACCTTCTTTAAACAGAAATGGTGGTCTCAGCTACAACCTTCCTTCTGTCTACAACAGTCTCCTGAAACCCAAACAAAACAAACCAGTTTCACTCAGGTCATTTACATCTGAAGGAGCTGCCCAGGCTGGGGAGGGTTAACGACTCTCACTCCAGCTGAGGACAAAGGACTCCTAATGACCCGAAACCACTAGGCTATTCATGGTCACATTGACCAATAGAATTTAGTTTCAGGTCTAAACTCCTCCTTCCTAGAAGAATATAAACCAGCTCTCTTACCAGTTCATTTCAGAATTGAGAAAGCCTCTTGGATAAGAGGTGAAACGTCTTCTACTTGAAAAATCTAATCCAGATGACTGCTTTTTAAACTTTTGTTGCGATGCATTTACCCTGGACGAGTGAGAGTCTTCACAGACCAGTGTTCTATATGTTACTCTACAGTGACAATGTACTGAGGCCTTTTTGGGTGTTTCTCTTGCTTTTGTTCATTGCTAATTGCTGTTGCTTTTACCACGAGTTGCTCCGCAGCTGTTTATTACCTGACTACGGAAGCTCTTTTACCCCCAAAAGGCTAATTTTGTTTGGAATTGAACGGTTCATATTCAGACCATAGGCAAACCATACAAGAGTCTATTTGGAATAGGGTGACGCCCTGTCCCAATTTTGATACTGCTCAGCCATTTAGGCATCTTTCCCAACGTACCACTTTTTAAGATAATGTCCCTCTTTTCATTGGTGCTCAGTGGATCTTATAAAAAGAGAGAAGAACAACAAGGTAAGGTCTGTATACCTTGTTTACAATATAGAATAAATATTTGAGGGCATCTTATCTTGATAAATTTAATATATGGTTGGTGTGTTGTGTTTCAGGAATGGCCTCTCCATGGAGCTGTGAGCTGTGTTGTCCTGCTGGTGGATTGTTTTGAGAAATTGCTGATAGAGAGCTTAGATTTTTTTCTGTTCCATCTTTTTTATTCCGCTGAACAACGTCTCAGTGACATTACTTTGCAAAATGTTTGTTTTGGGGATGAAAGCCGCACATCAAATGTTCTATAGGCCCTAAACATAATCAACTCAGTAAGCTGGTAAGATAGATGTGTATACCAAAATATTCATTCCTCAAGTCCCTCCCACCTTGTCCCACCAAATCAAACAATCTATCCCACTTTTAGTACTTTTTGAGGTGGTCACCCTAGTTTGGAAATGAACCAAGACAAGGTGGTCTCAGCCCACATCCAAACAGACTCTACACTTTAACCGCACCAAACAAGGCAGGTGTGAATCCCCTAAGAGAGCCTCTAGGGATAAAGTTTGGAGTTGGGCGCTAAACCTAACAAACTATGTACTGTGAATACATAAGTAGGTCCTGTTGAAATTCTGATTGTGTAGTCTACCACCAAAAACACAACTGGGAATTTATTCATGAAATGGCAAGACTTTTTGGACTACAAAAGGAACCAGCAGTTATCCAAAGCATCAGATTAGCCCCAGAATTCACACCAGCATTTCCAGTCCTGAGCATTGGCAAGGCTGTGTTTCTGGTGGTAGAAAAAGTCTTCAAAGTCTACACCAGCAGAATTTGGATAGGCCCTACTTATTATATTCACCATACATACTTTGTTGGGTTACGCTCCCCATCTCCAAACCTCATCCCTAGAGGTTTTTTTAGATCTTGCTGCTTCCACTCTTTGCTTTTTGGAAGCCTTGCATCTTGGGAATCCCGTAAAATGATGTGGGCCATGTTTAGCCTTGAGGTAAATGGAATGACTAGTCTCCACCCCATTGATCAACGGTGGAATTGGAGCCTCCGACATGTTAAGGCAAGATTAATTAGGATGGGAGCATACCTCATTAAGGCTCATTAAAAACACAGATCGGAAAGAACGCCCTGCTCATTTCTGTATCACAAAACTTTTATCAGCCGCTTAATTTGATCATAAATCTTCAGGTGATTGAGATATTTTTAATGTTAGTCTTCTTTTGCACAATGGGAATGGGAATAGTTTATTGTTTAGTATGCCCAGTTGAGATTACTCTTGTTTGAGGTGCATGGAATTTTGGTTTAAATTTGGAAAGGCCACTGGGAAGCAATTATTATTATTTTTTTTTTTTGGTTGCCTTTGTGTCTGGCGGTTAATTTGAAAAATGAAAATATGGAATGCTTGTTCAGCTTTTGGCCTGCTAGTATTATTAATTTTAACAGTTATTTTTCACTAGGAAGTTAGTAGGAAGAGATTAGTAAGAGGATATTTCTCTGGGCCCATCACCTTAACTTAACATATAGAAGTTTCTCCACAGCCAAAGCAGCTCTTATTGAAATTACTTTGAGAATGTAAAGCAAGGTAAGATATTATTACCAAAGGAAGACACTCCCTGTTGTTTCCTCCTCAGAAACATACCTGAAGTAGTGTTTTGTTTCATTCACACATAACTGGGTAAAACTGTATGCTGACATGCTGCCCTTTTCAAGATGCCTTCTCCAGGAAGTGAAATGTTGATGCAAATATGTCCACATTAATTTTAAAAATGCTTGAAATAGCAAAACATGAGCCCTTTTAAAGGTAAGAAAAAAATTTGCAGAAGATATGGCTAGAATTATCACTATCAGAATTCCTTTATTTTATCCAACAAAGAAAATATATAAAATAAAAATGAAAAAAAAAGTAATAAAAACAAAACAAACAAATCTAATTGCTGGGTTCCAGATGATGCAACATTCTATAGGCCTGTAGGGTTTAATTGGAATGGGGGATACATAGAAAATGTTGACAGATTTTTTAGTATGGTGGGATACATATAGCAAGATCAGGTTCAATGTTTGGGAATTTTCTTTTTGGATATTTTTATGAAAATAGCTTATAACTTACAGTGTCCCCATCTAAAAGTGTGACATCAGCACATTCTAGAATCTGAAATCAACCAATTGCTGGGTTTCAGATGACATCACAACATTCTATAGGCCCATAGTATTTAAATGAGATGGTGGGTAGGCAAAATGTTTATTATTAATATGGAGATTTTTTGGTGTGGTTGGATATATACAGCGAGTTTATGGACCTTGACACTAATTTAAATGATCAGGTTGAACATTTGTGAATTTTTTTTAGGATAATTCTAATTCTAATAACTTATAACTTGTGCAGGAAAACTGGCTCCTGCCCCCATCTGAGAATGTGATATCACATTCTAGAATCTGACAACAACCAATAATATCAAATTATATTTTACAAATATTAACAAATGTATAGGACATACAGTAAGCTCTCAGAATTAACTTTTAGAAATTCTGAAGTACTCATATTCAGCTTCTCCTATTGTTATAATATTACTTCACTACGAAATGCAATAAAATGGCAAAATTAAAATATATATTTATAACTTCTATCAGGTGCACTTCTCGTCCCATATCAAATAACCAGTGATATGCTTTTTGATCTTTTAGGTGTTATTATAATTAGTATCACTCATTAAGATGCCATCTTAAGACCTATTTCTTCATATAATCTAAATAATAAATTACACAAATCCAATTACTGCTTCTTTCTCTGAGCCCATAGCGGTCAATAGCATCATTTTTGGTTTCAGTTCACACATAAATTCCTCATAATGTCTTACATTTATTACATTGCAGTGAAAGACAGCTTGTTTAATATTGTTTTTGTTTTTTTGTTTTTTGTTTGCATGATGCATATTAAATTATATTGCCAAAACTGGACTTCCAATAATTAGTCCATTCTGCCCTCTAATATAAATTTAAACTTTGTTGTTATGGCAACAACCATTTGACCAGGGAGTTTAGACCTCTCCTGGGTTGTGTTATTGTAATACTAATGGGCATATGCTCATTAATATTGCTCTAAACCACTCACAGCTGAATTAGAGTCTGTGAAAGTTCTTGTTTCTTTACTTTTACTCAATAAAGTTGATAGAATTATTGCTGTTCTTATCGCCCACAGAATATGAACATTTAGCCTGGTCTGGAAAACTGCCCAAGCACATTGTCTGGATGTATCATATAAACTGCTGTCTTTGACTATAAGACACTTCTGCTCTGCAACTAGCTGTCCAAGGTCCCTGACTCAGGCCTAAAGTTGCTGGGATAGGCTTCTGTACACAACCCTCATCATTTATCTACAAAGAAGGAAGAAAAAGGTCAAGAAAACAACAAGACAGACTCCACTTGCATCACATTTTCCTTTAGTTTCGCTCGTATTTCACTGAACTGCAGCTTTCTTTCAAACTGGGTTTCCACGAGTCTGTTCCATGACCTTCTGAAGTCTTCACAGTGGAGACAGAGCAGTCCTTAAAACATGGTACACTCGATGATACAGTTTCACAGAGTTAAGTCCACTGTCCTGTTCTCTCCAATGTGTGCTGAGACGTGCACGTCCTGACACACCTCTGGCCCGCTTGAACTTGCGTCATGCTTCGTGCTGCATTGATTCTTTAGAAAACAGAAAATGCTCCTTTTCCTTTACCCTTTCCTGATATAGTGCAGGTTACTGTTAACACTAAATCAATTTTAATCAGAGTTCTCTATCAACTCTAACACTTTCATCTCGTCATCTGCTGCATGTTGATTGACAGGCTGCACCAGGTCAAGCACTGTGGTCACTCTCCGACACGCTAAATTCTCATTTACATACCAGATTTGCAGCAGATTAAATTTCATAGTAGATCACATGCAACACGCCCACAAGTGTTTTTGGACTCGCAATTTAGCACCCTTATTTGTGAATCTAGCCCTTTAAAATCAACTTTTCTACCATGTTACAATGTTGTTTCCTTACCAAAAACATACCTGGAGTAGCAATTTGCTTCTTTCATGCCTGCTTGAGTAATTCTCTGTATTCTCTGGCACTGGTTGAGACTACAGGAGGCTTCAGAATGCTCAGTTGCACGAACCTCTGCCTCTCCCATGAGCCCCCGCCCAGTCCAGGAAGAACTGATCAATCAACAAACCCTCTACATCCCTACAAAAAATGTTGTACAACTCTTTTTTTACTGATTCCTCACAGACATTTTTCATTTTGTAGTAAAATGGCAAGGTACAAAAAGTTTAAGAAAATGAAGTGCTCTTTTTCTTTGAGTATATGTTCAAACCATAACAGAGCTGCACTCTGCTGGTCTCTTCACTTGCTTTCTTTATGGCACCAGTAGAGTACTGATTAAAAACATTTTCTTTTAGTCAGATAATATTTTTAAAGGTTGTAAAATGTGTAATGTTGTACTAAAGGTGACCAAGATTTAAAAATATGAATAAAAGCACATTATGTCTCCTTTAATGTTAACACAAAATTGTCAAAATATGAATACAAATCATATTCATACCACAAATATTAGAGCATTTTCTGACATAGTGCCATCTTTTTCAAACCACATATAGCTTTTAAAGGTAATATTCTAAGCTTATGGGACGGTAGTTCATTTTATTGGTATTTTTAGCATTATTTATTTTCATTTTTCCAAACAAAAACCCACCTGCCTCACCTTTGATATGCAAAGTGCACAGTAGTGTCACCAGTTATTTGGAGCCTGCTCAATAAAGGCCCATTGTACTCTACAGCACTTTCTCTAAATAGACTCCATTCATATTTCTCTTTGGTCCAAACTGCTTTATTACAGCCACTGATGAAGTTGTACAGCAGCAGCCAGTGAGTTATTTATTTTTGTGCTGGAATATTTTTCTCTGTTATTTTCAGCTAGTTTTATGAAAGAAAGTGTTCAGTGGTGATATGAAAACATTTGGGGGTGCAACCAAGAAGATAAATGCAGTAATGATGGAAAAGCAGACAGTATTTTGGTAAACTGCTGGCTTTCAAAGGTCTTTCCAAATACATGAAAACAAGAGAAAGTAAAACAAACTGCAGTATCATCTATAGTCAGCAGAAAAATAAAAAAAAGAAACACTTGGTTTTGCTCTTTTTTAATAAAATGTATAAAAACAATAAAGCATATTTATGATGTTTCACTGAGGGATTTATAAGCTTCTGGTGTTGGTATGAGGGGTTCCTTATCAAGGCTTTATAAATGGTTTATTACAGTGTTATTATTACAATTTGGCAACTTTGTATTTGTATGTGATGCGGCAGTAGCTCAGTATGTAAAGCTGTTTGCCCACTAACTGAAAGGTTGGCAGTTCGAGCCCAGCTACCTAACTTGCATACTGTCATTGTGTCCTTGGGCAAGACACTTCACCCACATTGCCTAGTCCAAGTATTAGATGCATTTCGAGAGAAGTGTTGCCATTTGGGGTGGCAGTAGCACGATAGGTAGAACCCACTAACCACAAGGTTAATAGTTCGATCCCCACCATTGCCTACTGCTGGTGTGTCCTTGGACAAGACACTTCACCCACCTTGCCTGTATGAATGTATTAATGTGATAGTGTGTTTGGTGGTGGTTGGCGAGGCCAGGATTGCAGAATGGCAGCCACGTCTCTGTCAGTCTGCCTCAAGGCAACCGTAGGCTACAGAAGTAGCTCACCACCTCTGAGTGTGACTGAGGAGTTAATGATAATGAACTAATGTAAAATAATTGGGAAGCTTAGCCTTGGAAAACATAATTACTATTATTGATTGCAGCAATTACAACAATTGGAACTTTTTATAACAATTGGAACTTTTATTTTATTGTTAGAAATTGAAGAGAAAACAAGATTAAAATAAGCAATTTTGCCACTCAATATGTTTCAACTTGTATTGAATTAACAGACTCTTGGATGAAAGACAAAACCTCTTCAAATCTACAAACCATGCCTAGATGACTATTTTTGAACTGTGTTTGATTGTGACAGCCTGGATGACTGAGTGTCCACAGAAAAATTGGCATATAGGAAATGTTTTTATTTAATTTAGTGACATTTAATGTGGACTTTAACAGAAAATGTTCCTTCTGCCTCTGTGTGGTGTGTGCAGCCCTTCAGTAGCAGGTGCTGCCTACAGTTGGCTGTGAAGTTTGGAGTGATGAATGACCTTCTCTCCTCTGTGCATGTTTGTGTCTTTAATGTATTCATGGACAGAGCAGGTACAGAGCAGCAAGGGCAGACACTGCTGAACACTGGAAAATGTACACTGTCCAAAACATTCTCTCTTATAAGACTTTTTGACAGGTAGTGACTCTACGACTCATCTATTGTTCCTAGTCAGGAGAAAAGCACAATGGTAAACACTCACAAGACCAGTTGACTCTTGTATGATCCCTCATTCGACTTTACTTTTGTTTTCCCCTCCTCATATACATTTTTTTCTGCCATTTGGCCACTCTGCCATGACAAAAATTGGCTCGTGTGCTGCTTGTTTTGGGAAGACTCTAAGCTTCTGTGACACCAGGTCTCATACTTGCAAGTGTCTGTCCTCCCTCTGTACATGTCCAAACCATCTGTAACAACTGACAATGTAATAATGATCAATAATGCAATAGCCCACCAATAACATAATAATTTTGGTATTTTTAAATCTAATAAAGCCAATAACATAATAACTTGCAAATAATATAATAAAATCTTATAACGCTGACTTTGCAACATCCACTGACAAAACATAAAAAGTCTCTTGAATAAGAGACAAAAGATCTAAAACTCTAAAAACCAAGTCCAGCTGATTTATTTTTAAAGTTTCTTGTTGTGATTTAGATAGCTTGAATGATTAAGAATCCTCACAGACATACAGTACCTAAACAACTTAATGATAATTTAAAATCTCAATTTAAGACCCATGTTAATTCCCTGCTTTTAACTCGCCGTGAATTGTGTTGTCCTCTGTTGTCTTTCATTGTTTTTATTTTTATTTTTTGAATTGATTTCATTGTTTTTATTTTATTCTACTTCTCTTATTTGGTTTTACTAGTTCTTATTATTTTCATGGGGACTAGTAGAGCTAAATAGTGGAAATAGGTATTTATTGTTTTATGTGCAGCACTTTGGAAACTCGTTTGTAAAATGTGCTGTAAAAATAAAGTGGATTTGGATAAATATAACACTTTGTACAAGAAAAAAATCTGGCTTTTACAATGATAATTAACCTAACTATGCCATCCACTAAACCTATTTCTGATGAGCAAACTGCACAAAATGGCAAGAAGAAAAAAAGAAAACATTTTAAGCTGCAGTTAATACATTTTCAAAGGATTTCTTTTAATGCTAGGTCAATTTCTTATTACATTATTGGCTTTATAACATTTAAAAATGTCAAAATTATTACGTTATTGGCAGATATTACATTATTGGCCATTATTACATTATTGGTTGCTACACGATCTCCGCCTGGCCTCTCTGACTTTATCCCCAGAACATCTAACATGAGCTGTTCCTCAGATATATTCACTTCTAATCCTATCTGTCCTTGTCACTCCCAAAGAGAACCTCAACCTCTTTATCTCTGCTCTATGCCAGATGTCAAAGACTATAACCTATGCATTGGCTGCTACATTGGGCCAAAATACCTGACCATCCAGGTTCAAGGGTCACATGAATGCAGCATTATTTGTTGCTCAGTCTTGGACAGCCTTTCTTTTCCACCGCCATACTCTCTTCTTTGCCCTATGCAATCCTCAAGTGATTACAGCTCTCGTCTTTGTTCCTCATTAATACTGTTAGCCTGGCTGTCACACAGATGGTCTCAAGTTCCGCTCACAACTTTACACTCCGAGCGACTTCTGTGTTGTGTCAGAGTTGGTGGCTGCGTGAGAGTAAACAGACTACGGCATTATGGAGGCTTTGTCACTTTAAGTAGAAGTCGTAGAAAGTATATTTTTGCAGGAGGCAGCAGAACTTGGAGATGTGTGGTGGGAATCTGGTAATCCTTCATCCTTAGACGAGAAGGTTTGCTGTCATGCGGAGTTTAACACGACTTTATTTGAAAAAATAACCTGTCTGCCTGTGGAAACGGAAGAAGTGTTAGAAGAGCCACATTTGAGAAACTGTGAAGAATCAGTGATTTGGAGAGCTTTAGATTGGAATTAATGCAAAGTGTCTGTAGTCATTACTGAATGGTCATGGCAAAGACGTAACAAATTAGTTGATGAGTTTTTCAGACAGCAACTTTAAATCATGTTAATAGCAGCGGTTCCCAAACTGTGGTACATGTAAAACTAGTGGTACGCAGCCTGCTTCTGGTGGAACTCAGGAGTCTTTGGTATTTAAAGTCCTAATTTAGGTTAATTTAGAGCCAGTTTTATTTATTTTATTTTTAATTTTTTTGTCCTGATCTGGTTGGGGATAAGTTTTGTGAAAATCACTGCTGAGTTCTTGTTTTATTGTCCTTGTTTAGACCCTGTGATATCTAGTTTTTTGTTAGTAATTTTTGGAGTCACTGGTTCTTGGGAAATGTGCATCAGTTTACATAGCCAGGTAGCACTGAGAAGATGCAAAAGAATAAAAAAGTTCACTAGTTCATTAGTGAAGTGATTAGTCCTCTTGCCTTTGATGAAGCAGATCCCCAACGTGGAGCCAAAAATTCCAATCCTAAGCCCGGATAAGAGTAGAGAGGAGGGGATATCATCAGGAAAGGCATCCAGCAAAAAAAACTATCTATGCTAAAGGACCTGTGTGAATGCTTTGCTGTGGGGAGCCTTGAAAGAAAAGGGAGTACTTTCTTTTTAAATTTTGAAGAAAAATGTCACACGTTTAGTTCCAATCGAAAAAGAACACATTTGGCATAAAAACTCCAATCCACGTCCTGCGAAGCTGTGCAACTTTGTAGAATCAAATTGCAAACAAAGATGATTCAGAAAGATGTGCAATTACTGTAGATACAAAGTAGCCAGGCAAGATTTTGTTTTCATTTCACATATTGCCAAAATGTATTTCTTTTACACTGTTTGTCTGTACAAAATAAGAGAAGCCTGCCAATTTTTTTTTATTTTTTTTTAACTTGGTGGTGGCACACTTTATTGTATCATTTGTTGAGCATAAAGGAGACATAAGAATGACTGTGTCTTTAGTCTCAGAGAGTAAATTAACTTACTTATATGGATATCTATTGGTTTGAGTCTGTCCAACATCAGTGAGTCCAATTTATTTCAGTCTAACCCCTGTCCAGTGTTTTGGTCACTGAAAATGATGAATTATTTTTTCTTTGTTAATGCAAAGTTTATGTGCATGTATTTGTATGGGGGTGGGGAATAGTGGGTGATGGCTATGAAGCAAGATAATAGTTGTATTGGGTAATTGCTCACTAAATTCTCTCTAACATAGTCCTTAAAAATCAGACGTTCACACTTTTTGAGGCACATACAAGAAAACTGATGTGTGAAATGTTCAAAATATAACTTATGATAAAAATCTCAATTTGATTAAAAATATCAAAGTAATTCAAAGTGGAAAAAAAAAATATATATTTTTTTTTTACAGATTGGGGTTTATAGGACTTAAATGGCATTTAAAGAGTTAAAAATATATGTGTTTTTTTTAATAAAGTGAGTTTGATTATAGTTATTTAAAGTGGATTTTTTTCTTGATGCAGGTAATACCACGGTTGACATTCCACATTTTTTTCTTCAACCTAATAGAGTTACTGTATGTTCAAGGCAAACATAAACTAAGTGTAATTTCCATTTAATTGCTATGTTTGGTTTGAAATAACATACTTTGGTTAAAAAATACAGGGCCAACAAAGATTATTACTTGGAAATAGGTCCTCAAGCAATGATAATTTGCATGCACTTAGCAGGACACTGTTTTGCGTTATATGCAACCACTACATCCACGGGCTATACCAACTTCATTTATATGTATGATGCCATACGCTATACATGCTATAATTGAGCAGCACTTAACATTAGCATAGCACTTTAGCAGTACATTAGAATATTCAGGCCATTCTCCCTGGTGACCGTAAAGCTGTAGGCGCTCCTTTACTACATGAAGTGAAGAGTGCAGCATTTTAAAACCGTTTAGCCTTAAGTGTCAACGCGACTTCCTCACGACCCCTGCCTTAACAATCTGAGAATGCTTCCCTCCATCCCAACTCTTTAACCTTCTGTATTATATCTATAATGATTTCAAAAACCTTGGGAGAAATGCCGGTACTCACTTAGATATGAGGTAGCAGCCCAAAGTGCCGGGTCGAGCCATCCACCACTGCTGAATAAGTGCGTTCCGCTCTCATCTTTGCGGTACCATAAGCGTGTTTCTTTAATCAAGACTTATCAAGGGAGGTAATAGCTTCATAGATAATATAAAGAATATAATGTGGCAGGCTGTTAAGGATTAAACGTTTAAAATTGGAAGAAGAGAATTGACAAGTAAGCCCTGAAGACTGCCTCGTCCTTCACTACTTACCGCTGACTGCTCGCATCAGCGCAGCAATAATCCTTTTGACTTTTTGCCATTTAATTAGGTACACCTTATTAGCAGTAGGTGTGTATTTATCTTAGCATGTGCAAACAGGGTCTATCTGTGAATAAAATTAAGATGACAAACAATTATAGTGAATTACACATTAATAATTACCCAATTGACATTATTTACAGAGCACATTTTACAAACAAAACAGAAGAAAGAAAATCCTGGTTAGTTGTTTGTTTTATTTTCTCCACAGGTAATCAATTGCATGGGGACTTTGGCAGGTTTTTACTACTGAAGCCCTTCCTGACACAACCTTCCCAATTTATCTGTGCTTGGGACCTGCTCATATAGTGGTTGGAGTTTTTGGTTCCATGTCAGGGTAAGGAACCTCAGATGTCTTGTGACAAATAGTGAAGTTCTGCACATAACAATAATAATAATAATAATAATAATAATTTGAAATAAAATAAAAACTGGTAGAAACAAATAGGAGCATCCATCGAGGGGAGCTGCTATGGGTCTAAGGCGGAGTTCCTTATCAGTGTCCCGTTAATCTCAGGGCACTTACAATTCACCAATTCACATTTACTCTAATTTTTAATCACAAGGGCAAATTTGATTAATCTAGTCACTTACATAAGCATAAATAATTACATCAGTTGGGTATTGCTTGTATCTAAAAACAACAGCAAGTTTATAAGAAGAAAAATATGAAAAAGTGCTGTAGATGATAGGTAAAAAGATGGGGCCGGTATTGGATCCCTGGGGGACTGCACAGGCTTCTTTAGTTTAAGGGACTTGAATCATTGTAAGCCGATGCCCTGGAGACCTACCCTTTTTTTTTTTCTTTTTTTTTCTAATATAAATAAAAGTTGGGAATTGTAGTACCAAAGTTTGGAAAAAAGTTTGTATGCAAAAAATAAATGTAAAAGATTTTGAATTACTTGCAATAAGCAAATGGTATTGTTGCATTTGAAGAGGAGTCTTCTTAGACAAAGGTGAACCTATTTTGCATCATCTACATAACATTTGTTCATATCATAAATGCAAAGCATAAACTTGCACATGGTCTTGTCTTACTACCTAGCAGCTGTTGGATAATTATAGTGGTACGGAAATGCTAAGTGAGAAACGCCTCATCCCGATCTGCATCTGTGTCATGAATATGGAAATACCATTTGTTTATCGGCCTAAAAATATAGAACACAATCTTCTGTGACAAAAGATGCACAAGGTCCCACTGTAGGTTGTAGTAGTTTGAGAAGAAAACGGTTTTGTTTGGAAGGTCATGCTACATTTGATACAGAGTAGATATGCGATATGTGACCTTGCAGCATACTTGACTGAAAATACTTTAAGATTGCACTATATCCAGTTTTGTACGATGATCTGCTCCAGGCTATGCAATGCAATGTGGTTCTCTAAGCAATAATGACATTAGTGGGATATTGCTAGTATCTAAAAACAACAGCAACAAAAAAGGAAGAAAGTTTATGAAAACAAATGAAAAACAAAACAATGAAAAAGTGCTTCCAGTTCACAAGAGTAAGTTTGACTGAGCAAAATTCAAAGGTGGTTAGTAACCAGAGACTTTTACTGAAATATATATATATATAGTAATAATAAATACATGCAAATATAATACAATTTCTAAAAAGTATAATTGATAATTGATCCTATGTGGCTCCACGGAGGATGTAGTAGTTTGAGAAGAAAATGGTTTTGTTTGGAAGGTCACGCTACATTTGACACAGAAAAGTAGATACAATATGTGAGCTTGCAGCATACTTGACTGAAAGTATGCAGAGGTTCTTTGAGATTTCACTAATTTTATTATATTAAAGTCAAGATTTTTTCAACATCCAGTGGGAGTACTCCCTTATTGGGTCTCCACAGTGAATCAATTGCACTGTAATTTGGCACATTTTCACACCAGATGCTGTTACTAGAGTTGGCAATGTGGGCAAAGTGTCTTACCCAAAAACAGCATGTACTGGGTTAGAGCTGGAATCAAACCGCCAGCCCTGCGGTTGGTGGGAGCAACCTGCTTAACCTCCTGCACCACTGTCAACCCAGTGGGAGAGCAATACTAACACTGTAAATTGTCCCATTGTATGGTTAAACTAAATCCTGTGTTCATATTTGCTTTTGCTCAACCAAAGCTCCATAGAATCCCAATACTAAAAACATCCAATACTTAATGTCCTGGCTTGTGCAGCAGCCCAAAAAGGACTGGAAGGATGACTGGAGTAACAGAAAGCAGTTGCTCACATACATGGAACACATTAAACCTTAATTAGGCTAAAGATAAGAAAACCAACCGTGGCCAGGGAGCCCCTCCTACTTTCTTTTATAAAACAGGACAGTCTGGTTCCTCAGTCACAGTGAACTGCCGCTCCTCAGTCGATTTGGATCTGACCTATTATGGCTGTTTAACTGCAGTGTGTCTTAGAAATGGGCAAGATAATCTAACAAAATTAGAGCATTTAGTGCTTTCTTTTGTCACCTGTTGGTTCTGCTGTCTTCTGTGTTTTTTGTTTTTGTTTTTTTTTGTCTTGATTTCATTTTAACAACAGTAAAATCCCGTTGACTTCTTGACGTAACAAACGCATTCAAACAAAGTGACTTTTACCACAAGTCTTTGTACAACTGGCATTTGTTGTGGCATATTCTGGTGTTTTATGGCAAAACCAGCAAGAGTCCGCTATGTTCATTTGTTACATGTCCCAGGCATGCCACTTATGTCCCGCCTTCGTTTCTCTGATTGGTTACTCCAACAGCGATTGTTCCACCCATGGAAATGAAACTCAAAACTCAAACCATGAGGTACCAGACTAACTTCTTTGTATAGAATAGGAACAGATTTAGTCTGACTGGCTAATGCTAATGCTATAACTGAATAGATGCTGTATGTGAGCGCAGGTCGTGTTTATCTGTGACAATAGCGGACCTAAATTGAAAGTTCTAGATAAACCTGGGTTTAAATTCTGTATTTTTCTGCATAATTCTTGACAATGTAATGCGTAGATACAATTGAAAGTTTTCAGTAAGCACTCGATATAACATGAACCGCTATTCACTCAAAAAGGCGTACAAATCACATGTACTATGTGGCTCATTTTGTTCAATAGATACATGGAAAAATGTACTGCTGATTCATCTTCACCAAGTTTTGTATGTGCAGAGTTTTGGCAGGAGATGAAAGTCTACAACATCATACAAACCATGTCTGAAGAGCTGGCTGTCTACTCCAGTATTTCAAAAGGCATAATTTCCAGTTACATGTGCTTTGTCTGTGAAACTTGTTTTTGCTAATAAATGAACAAGGTCAGTTCAGCTGCTGATACAGTTGTGCTCTTCCAGTAAATGGCCTCACTCTGAAAGCTTTACAAGGCTCGCAGCCGAAATCCTCATGCGGCAGCTGCAAGGGCACACAGTCTGCGCGTTTATGGTTTAGAATGATTTACCGTCAAAGAGTTTTATGGCCCGGCTTTGTTTGGAATTAAGAGCTGGTTAGGTGCATTTTAATGTAACTTTACGGCGACAGAAAGATAATCACACAACATCTTTAACAGTGAATCATCGTCAAATAAAAATGTCACAGGCTTTTGAATCACGTCTGCAGTGTTTATTATTGGTCTGACAATTCAATTTAACAACACAAAGTCACAGAGATAGATGTGAATATAAATAATAAGTGTGTGTGTGTGTTTTGTGTTGAAATGATGTATCCATTATGGATGCACAGACCAGTGAAAGTGTCTTATATAGATTATATAGCTCAACCATGTTCAATGAAATGGAGAGTCATTTGCAGTGCCCTGGACGGCAAACAACAGGGGCCCACAGCAGTCTCCCATTTAAGAAGCAACAGCAACCAATCAATGGACTTTTAGAATGAAACAACTCATATGCTCACAAGTCCTCACAGCTGAAATTCTCATGTTCATGTGGCCTGTGTATTACCAGTTGTGTTAAAAGTGGGTAGCACAAAACATTAAAAACACAGATAATTTAGTATGGAGCTATGTTTGTCTCAGTAAAATTTATTGATGCAAAAATAAAATAAACTGAGGCAAAAATAAATGTAATGATGCATGTAGAAGGATTTATTCAAAATCCCTAATTTGTGACTTGCATGCAGCAATTTTTGCAAATAAATTCTAATTTGCAAATATATTACCCACAATTATTACACAAATAAATCATGTTTGTCATTTATTAATCTGCAGTTTTGCATGTGAATAGTCCAATCTGCAATTGTGGCTTGCTCCATTCACGCATTCGTCACTTCTGCGCATTTGGATTTTGCATTTTGAGACGGCTTGGTTTGAACACAAAGGAATTCCTGTTCCAGTTATGACCACAGGGAGCAGTATTCAACAACAGGGGCTATGCTCTCACTGCTTCCTGACTGTAAGTTAGCGACAGGACAAGTACTGCAGCAAAAACATGTGGAGGATCAATCTAACTTTATTATAGACAAACTGCATCTAATCCTTTAAAGGGGTTTTAGCATTTGTGTGTTTAGTATTTAATTGGCTGACCAAAAAAAAAAGTCGCCACAAAAAAAAAAAAAAAAGGTCACACTCGCTAATATTTTGTTGGACCGCCTTTAGCTTTGATTACAGCATGCATTCATTGTGGCATTGTTTCATTAAGCTTCTACAATGTCAAAAGATTTATTTCCATCCAGTGTTGCATTAATTTTTCACCAAGATCTGGTCTTGATGATGGAGGAGTGTGACCCCCGCACAAAGCCTTCTCCAGCTCATCCCAAAGATTCTCAGTGGGGTTAAGGTGTGGACTCTGTGGTGGTCAATCCATGTATGAAAATGATGTCCCATGCTCCCTGAACCGCTCTTTCACAATTTGAGTGCTAGGAATCCTGGTATTGTCCTCATGGAATAAGCCCGTGCCATCAGGTTACTCCATCAATGGAAAAAATCCATTGATGGAGTAACCTGGTCATTCAGTATATTCAGGAAGTCAGCTGACCTCATTTTTTGGGCACCTAACATTGCTGAACCTAGAACTGACCAACTGCAGGGAGGGTCTTACCTACTTACCTAGTTAAATCCAGATGACAACTTTTTTTTTTTTTTTGATCAGGCAGTGTATTGAATGCACTCATTAACCATTTAGGAGCCCACTAGTTTTGAACTCACTGTTTCCTGTCTGTGTCACACCACATTTTATGCACTCAATACTTGCCTATTTCAGTGCATCCAAAATAAAAATATCTGTCAATCTTACCCATCAAAGCCAATGGAGGGCACCTAATACACTTTTGCATATTCATTTCTAATTTTATTTAATTATATATTTAATGAATTAATGATACATGTAATGACACGTGTAATTAATGAATGAAACATGCAAAATGAATGACAGATTTAATTAATTATAAATGTTTTTCTGTCCAATTTAAAAAAAAAAAAAAATCAATGGTACATTTACTTTCTGTTGTACTTTATGTTCTGTACACATTTATGCAAAATCACTATATACCCCCAAGTTGAAGTACCCAGATTACATGGAGTTAAAAACTTATCAGACTAAACGTGTCTGTGTTCTGTAAACAAACTGATAAAATCACCCTTACCAGTAGTAAACAATTACATTTAAACACAAACTGACTGATTTTGACCCAAAATCTGTCCAGTTTGGATTCACTACAATTTGCTGAGGGATATTAGGATCACAAATGACTGATACACACATGTACGTTACACAGTGTGTGGATACTGAGCTGAAGCCTGAGTATGTTGAGAGGTGTAATTGTAATTTGGGAAACAGATGCAGACTCAATCTCATGACCTATACAGGAGAGCTATCCAAATACCATAATAATGGTATTTCCACATTCATTACTGTCTGAGGGTCATTTATGCATCCTGTGCCACTTGTCATATAAGTATTTCAGATGACTTGTTAAATAATGTCAATTGGTCTAAACCACTAGGCCACTGGACAACAACCGATGAACTCCTTTCAAAAAGATGGAAATTACTCACATGGATGAGTATAGTTGTATCGCTGGCCTTGCACTACATTGGTTGACAACTGGTTCTGTTAAAACATTTCAAACAGAATAAAAAAATAAATAAAAAAATACCAAAGCCCATTGTCCTCGCAATGTCAGGTGTCCAATCGTTTTCCAATCCCCACTTCATCAAAGGCCTATCTGGTTTGAAGAGCCCTTCCCAGACAAAGATTTATCACAATGCTAACAGTGACATGAAAACAACATCAGATAACAGCATGGCATGAAATATTAATACCAACTAAAGTTCACTGTGATAACCCCAGGTGGATGTCACATCAATGAAACACCCTCGATACATGCCCCATGGTTTCATTCAAATTACACTCAAGCTACAAATAATGAAGGTATCAGGACTGCAGTAGGGCTCAGTGACCTATGGGTTTATGATAAGCTTAAAATGTAAATATGTCACTCAAAAAAGGAAGGGGAAAAATATAAAAGCATATTCAATTGCACAAGCTTACAGCTGTAGGGTTAATCTCAGCTTATAAATATTAAGGTGAGACATTACAGGTAAAACATATGTTTAGTTTGAGATTTTGAGCCAGTTTGCATCTACAGATTTCTACCTAACATCATCATCATCATCATCATCATCTAACTTTATTGACAGACTCAGAGTCAAGAGTAAAAACACACAACACAAAAAAATAATAACACGTGGGAACACAGACACACTCCCATTGTACACGTCCTTTAGTTTGATTTAAACTATCAAGGAACCAGAGCTGTGGTAGAGCTCACTGACAAATGGGTTTATGATAAGGTTCTAAGCCTATTTTTGCAGTTTTTCAGTGTTTTTGAATTTACCCTCATATATCACCTTTGGAACTGAGAAACATATGAATAGTAGTTTTCAGTACATCTTTATCTATTTGACCAGATGGTTATTACTTAATTTTTGTTTTCTTTTTTCTTTTCTTTTTTACTGTACTATTTGAACACCCACAGCCTAGAATACACAAAAAATACAAAATTGTAAATAAAAATATTGACATTTTTTGACATGAGAAAATCAAATGTGCTTAATGAAGGTTTCTGAGTGCTTCAAAAGTGAAAACATGTATAAACAGCATATAAATAAATCAGTGGTTTATATAAAGCTAAATGCCTTTAGGAGCCATTTGAACACAGGCGATAATGGTAAAAATAGCCCTGGACCTTGCTGCAGTTCATTATATATTCACTGTATCAAAAAAATTGTGAACATATGGCTTTTGTAAGATGTTAAAAGGTTTTAAATAGGAGTAATTATATCAGATTTGAACATTTACAAAGTGAACGTGCCCTCTATACAGCTTAAAGAAGGGCAGCACCTGTGGACAAACTGGGAAACTGCAAAAAACTAAATGTGTATTCAATTACACATCCTTACAGCTGTAGGTTATCTTAGCTTTCAAATAATAAGGTGAGACACTACAGGTAAAACATAATTTTGGGCCAGTTTACTCCCTTAGTATTTATGTTTTTACAGAAAAAAAAATCTACACATTAATTTGTAAATTATATTATTTTCAACTTGCATCTACAGATTTCTACCTGAAATATTACTTTCTAACATTTTTTTTCTCTAATTGTATTTTTGGCACTTACAGTCACCCATGTTTTGGCACACACAGCCCTGTTAATACAATTGTGAGATAGAAAAAAAAGGCCATATGTTCCCACAGTTCTGTTCCCACATTTGAAAATCAGGCCCTATGTTCCTGCAGCCCTTTCTTCCCATAGTTCTCAAAATTAATCCAATGTTCCCACATTCCTATGATCCTATTTTTTTTTTTTTTTTTTTGAGACACTAAAATTTGAGATTGTGACATATGTATGCAAGTGTATACTCCTTCCAAGTACATTGTGTTCAAAGTGCTACTACTCACCACATTAGGATGTCAAGCGTACGCCGCAGTTTCTTTTGCATCCGAGGAGATTTGTCTGCCGGAATTTGCCGCTTGATATTTGGAATCCGCACTGGCAGGTTGACATGCTAAACCAGGTACAGAACACTGACATCGAGGCCACACACGATTTTGAGCAAAAGGTGTCGGAGCGGGGTGTACGACGGCGTGGGGTGTGCATCTCAATGAGGCGTATACATTAAGTACTAGGCATAGCTGGGACTATGCACAGGCTGAACAGTGAATACTAATAGGGGCATTCCATCATTAGTGGTGCTGAAAATGTGTGTATGGGATGTAAATAATGAGCATTTGAAAACACATGACTTTTTGTGCCATTTTGCAACTTACATTATTTGTACATGCTGCTGATTTTTTTCTTGTTGCCCATTCCAGAGCTGACATTAAGCAAACAACCTCTGTCTCTATTTTACAAGGTTTATTTCTCCTACCACTGGTTGTAAGGTAAATCTATCCATTTAAATTTGAGACAACTACTGTATTCATTCTCACATGCATTCACAAGATCAGTGTTTCCCAACCAGGGGCACGGGGATCCCTAGGGGTACGCAAACACTTTTTTTCCCCTAAGATGATAGGAAAATATCTGTGACCTTTTTTATTTTATGTATTGAAACATATGAAAGCTAAGCATAAGCATGTGACTGACAAAAAGGTGGTGAAACTGTTAAATATATATATATATATATATATATTATATTTTTTTTTTTTTTTATTATTTTTTTTTTACATACTTTTTAATAGCTTGTTTCAAATGGGTGTATTCAAGTGATTTTTTTGTTTGTTTTTCTTTGAGATACATTTATTATGAGTTTGTGATTATTTTATTTTTATCATTTATTTTATAATATAGAAAAAGTAAAATGTAGTAGAAGTTTTAATTATAATTTTAATTTTATATTTTCATTTTAAAGTAAGTGCAATTTTTACTTTACTTTTTACTCTACTTTTTTTACTTGATTTTGAGTTTAAAAGACAAAATGCAGGAGGATTACTATTTACAAAAGGACATATAACAATACATTTATTATTGTAATTTAATAACCCATTGTCATATTTTTTGAGCACTTTTTGAAAAATCCTCAACAAGTAAGGGAGTACTGTATGGTATACCAAAAAAAAAAAAAAAAGGAGGTATGCCAGAAAAAAACTGTTGGAAACCATTGCACTAGATGTTATTTAGCGTCATCAGTTCTCTTATGAAAAGCATAGCAAAAACCTAAGTAACCTTACCTTATGCCATGTAAGTAAAATATTCATTCATCATATTTTTGCAAGTATTTTATTAGAAATAAGCTGATGACGGAATACTGTCAAGGCTGGCTATGGTATTGTTGAGGCAGCTCACAGGTATCGGTCCTGCAGTTGTGGAGGCATAAACTTGTCTTGGTCTTGGAAGACTTTTTTTTTTTTTTTTTTAATTCATTGGTTGAGGAAGCTATTGCTGATAACTCCTCACTGGGGGTGGCGGAGTTAGTCCCTGAATATTTCAAGTCTTGTCTTGTTAGTTGTGGAGCATATGTGGCCCTGAGCTAAAACATGGTTTCTAAAGGCTTCAGATAGGCCAATTAGGACTTGTTAGACCTTTTTTAAAGTAAATTAAGACTTATTTTGTAAGCATGCATACAAAAAGCTGAGACCCTTTTTGACAGTGAGCATTGCAAAGCATTTTGGTCTTGGTAAAAAAAAAGGTCTAAGCTCTCGTATTGTCGATGGTTCCACACTTTTGGGCATTTAAGTGGACATTTTAGGTAGTTGCATCAAATGTATGTGACATATTTGAGACCTGTTTTAAATGACCTTAAGACTTAAATTCAGATTTTAAAAATTAAGACTTTTTTAAGACTTTTTAGGAGCCTGGGGAAACCCTGTAAAACATTCCACAACCAAAGCAGGACTTTAGGCTCACTTATAGCTTTTTATTAGTTACTTATTTTGAACGTAAACAGATCTGTCTTTTTCAAACATTTTTATAGTCGCAGCATTTACGTTTATCTGCAAGTATTTTCAACCTTTCTGTGTGTGTCTGTGGTTGTGTCCCTGCTCCGTTGGTTGGTATCTGCAAGCTGTGGGAAAACGTAACGATAGAATCAACGCTGACAGACATACAGAAATGCTTATTTAACAAGTATAAATGAGCCTTCAGTTCATTATTGCTTGTGTGAACCAAGCTCCCAGTGAACTAGTTCGGCATCTCTTTTCTTTACACCATGAACTGGCAGGCCTGGTCTTTTCCATTCTTTGTTTTTATGTACAAAATTTCTAGGAGCAATATCCTGGACACCTCTCTTGAGAGGTGTTGCAGGCATGTCCCACCAGGCCTCGGGATACTTCAGTATTGCCCTGAAAGACTAATTGGAAGTGTCACTCCCAGCAACTTTTAATAAGCCTGGTTAAAATGAACTATCTTCATGTGTACATTTCATTGTGCAGTTTGCATCTGAAGTATATAATTGCCTAATTGCCATAGCTGTTATTTGCTTTGATGTAAAGTGGTTAGCTTTGGTCTTCCCGTACTTTGCTGTCTGAGATGAAGTGCCCTTTATAACTTATGACCACAATTACAGCAGCTCTTGCCATACAGCGCACCAAGGTGTCTCTCTTAGTCATTTCTTTTATTTAACCCGAGTAGCTACAGTACATGAGCTAGCTTCTATATTAACGTTGCGGCTTTTGATTGCACAAACAACGTCTCGTCTGCTAAACAAGCAAATAATGAAGATTTAGACATTCCAATTAGAGGCTGGAACATTAACGGCTCTCCGTGTGCCACTTGAGCCTGTGTGTCGTAGTGTTCATGCCGGTTCAGCACTGCTAGCGCCACAGAATGATCAATGGCTTTGCAGGAATACAAGCTACTGTCGAGGCTCATTTGTCAAAGTGAACGTATACAGTGATAAATGAAACTGGGTGTCCAAGAATATCTTCAGTAATCCAGGAAATAGAATAATAACATGTATGGTATAGAAAGGATCTCAGTGTTTGAATGAACAGTAGTAGAAGTTCAATATGTTCTATATTCTTAGAAAGTATGTTGGGATGGTGGTCGGAACCCATATCTGTTTTTAATAATTGTTTAATTTCCACACTTTTCCTTTTACTTAATTTTAAAATAAAGTTTTGTGGTTTTTTTTGTTTTTTTTTTTCAAAATTTGAAATTTACTAAAATCATGTAAAAAATGTAAAACTAATTTCTGAAGTGGCCAGTGACAGTAGTAAAAGTAATAGCAGCAAATAGTAAATGGTAGCCATAGTAATAGAAGGGGGAGCAGTAGTAGTAACAGCACTACTAGAGTTGTAACTCCAGCTGTAGTATTATTAGTAGTAGGGATGTTGAAATAAATAAATTTTAAATCAAATCAAGATTCTTGTCCTTGATACAAATTGAATGGTTTCTAAATTATTAAAATCTATTTTTAAATTACATTAATTCAGCTTTCCCTCACTGCTCTTAGCCTGTCAATTTAATTGATATTGATTTTTTTTTTTTTTTTTCCTTTCTTTGGGAGGAAATGTGGATATAAAAATATGTGGTACAAAAACTAGAGAAAGAAATGCTTGGAATAAATATTATCTTTTTGTTTACATTGTCTTCATTCTTAGCAAATCTGCATTGTGACTGAATTGAATTGTGACTCCAAGAATCAGAATCACAACACCCGACACTGAACGAATCACACTTCTAATTAGTAGAATACATTTTATGTTTATGTAATCATTTTGTTGGGTACTTTTTTTCTATTTAAGGAATGTATATTTAAGTGACGGAACTTTTACTTAATAAGATATTCTTTACTGCATTCTAATATTGAGGAAAATGATGTAAAAAAAAAAAAAAAAAAGAGTACTTTTTAAGTGGCTTGTAAAGGTAATCTTAGTCATAGTAGCAACAGTAATAGTGATAGCAGTACTAACAGTAGAGGGAGCAGTAGTAGCACTACTACATAGTTGTAATTGCCATAGTAGTAGCTATAGCATTATTTTTTGTGCTTCTTTTTCTTTCCTCATGCAATGCTTTTGTTGAGTACTTATTTCTATTTAATGAAAAAATAAATGCATCTTTCTTGAGGTTGTTTTTTTTTTTTTTATCTTTCGGCTGCTCCCTTTCTTATTCTCATTCACACAGTGATTTGGCAGGTTTTTATGCCAGATACCATTCCTGTGGCAACCACCCACATACTGTCACTGGAGTAGGCAATGTGGGTGCAGTGTCCTGCCCAGGGACACAATGGCAGTATGCACTTTGAAGGCTAATCCTCCAGTTGGTGTTGCTTAACCCACTGCGCCACTGTTGCTCCAAAATTCTGAAATTAAGTAAACATTTTTCAAATAGTTATAACAGTAGAAGTATCAGTAGCACTATTGGTAGTAGTTGCAGTGCATTATTAGTAATAGCACACAAGACATAACCTTTGCTCAAGTAATTATTATTTATTATTTTACAAATTTTATTTTAAAGTTGCGGTACTTTTACTTAGAGATTTTGAGTACTTCTCCAAACTCTGACCAAGACAAAAAATAAATAAATAAATAAAAATAATAATAATAATAGTAATGCATCTCTCAAACCATTATCTGTTTATAATCTCAGAATTTACATAATATAAATGTATGGACAAGTGTATAGTTACAATGCTATACATGCTGATATATGTTTTCCACACTTCCATAGCATTATTAAATGAAAAACAGGCTTTGATAATTTCACATTATACAGTACACATAGGCACAAATATATATGAAAAAACAATAAGTTCAGTAAAATGTACTAAACTGGCTACCATTGTTAAATTGAACACGTAGCCTGTTTTTGTATAGTGAGTAGCAACTGTAATAACTTTAATATCACATGATGGCAATTTGATATTTTTAGAAAATGTATTTTTGCTTTGTATTATTGTTATTTTGACAAACAAACAAAAACATAACCACAACATAAAAACAGCAGTGTAACATATTTGTTCTCAAAAATAATACATTTTCTTCCCCTCCTTTGATTCATTTTTATGGTTACACATTGGATCATGTGAAACACGGGCTCTCCATAATGTAAAGTTACATTCTCTTTACATTACCTTAACATCACACTCAAGAAAAAAAAAAAAAAAAAAATCAATAAATGCTACACGGCTGCATTTTATTTATGAGTGTGGGCTGTAAAAACGACAGATCTGGCAGTGTATCGTTACATGATAAGTTCATTTGTGGCGCGCCCATGTGATCGCAGTACGGACAAACAACAATATGGTGGCTTCCTGTAACATTACCTTATTTCCCAGAGGCATTCTTGTTTCCCCAGCTCTCTCATCACCAGCGGCACTCTGGACAGCCGGCGGAGATGCTGCCGTTATTTATTACAGCTTAATAACTGCACGCCTGCCAAGTTGGGAAGTGGTCAATAGGAAAAAGTGGCGGTGAAAGCTCTTCATATTAAATGTGCCACTGTTTTTTGAACATAGACTGGCACTGGAAGCTAAGGGAAAAAAAAGTCCATTTGATAAAGCTCAAATTCGGCCAATTATTTAATCCATGTTAGTGTTTAGGGTTGTACTGAGTTGTCAAAGATTGTGCTTCTTTGTGTGGGAGCTGACACAGATTGGAGATCTACAAGGAGCACAGTGACACAAGTTGCACACATGATAAATGATAAATTAGATGTGTGCAAGTTCTGTGCAGCCCTTTATTCACTCAAATGCTGTTTTGTAAAAAAATCAGGGAATTCAGGAGGCCACATCCACAAATGAAAAAGTACTGGGGAAAGTAATGGCAGAGTATTTATTTGAATGAATAGTGTATGCATTTAAGCAGAATTTACACTGAATGGGTTGTGTGTGTGTGGTGTGTGTCCTGTAATGCTGCATTCACACCAAACATGAAAGACGTGAACTTGATGCACAAATCACAAAATGGTGTAGTTAGATGCATAACCATTTTGAAGTCAAACGCTCTATTCACGAGTTTGACCTAAAAAAAAGTGAGTTCAGACACAAATTTGCACCATGGGAGACGTCTTTGCAGAATAATGCCCACTGTTTTGGGAATATCTCCAACTGAGCCTGTCCCGGTTTGCTAACTTGTTGTCCTGCGACGCACTGGACACTTGATTAGCACTGCAGGATGTCTAAATGTGAGGTTTAGATTGACTTAACATGTAAATCAGACACCCCAGACACCTCATTCGCATTCGGTGTGAACATAGCATAACAAATAGAAGCCATTCAAGGCAATGCATGAGTTCACACGTACGTGCCTGTGTCCATACTCCGGCAGAAATACGCAATAAACAGACCAGACAGGACAACAGACCTGGGACCAGTGGGGAGGATCTGGTGAATTTTCAAATAAAAAGGCATGTGCACACTTTCAGCAACATTGCGTCTTAAACTGGAGATCACAAACAAGACCGGACACCGATAACCATGAGGAATTGAAAGTAGTCACTGAAATATCCAAATGAATGGAAGATTGTGGTCAGATAGGCAAACGTGGCTTTTATTTACACGTACGTAGCTCTGTGTACATGGTTGTTATTTTGTGAACTCGCTCTATGGGGTACACAAACTGCCTGAAATTCTTACTTTCTGCAGCAGCTGGATTCTCATGGGGATTGCTTCTCAAAAACATACGTCATTCAATTGACTTTTTCACTCACCACTTGCCCTGAGAAAAGACACTGGAAGTTATGGGTTTGGGTTAGCACACAAGCGCACCATTCCTGATTCAGTTTTCAGTATACAGAATATTTTGGCAATGACAGTGAGTGGAATTTACAAATGTAGTGTAGATATAAGACATATTACAACTGCTAGTACTTCCTGGTCGGCTTGCTTTTACGAACTAATTTGACTTGGATATTTTGGAGCATTTTAGGCTTTAGGGCAGTACAGTGGAGTAGTGACATTAAAAAAAAAAACATGGTGGAGAGAGTAGTGAGAGATATACAGTAAATGTTAGATTCAAACCCGCAACATCAGTGTAATAAGTGGTTACAGTTGTGTCCATATGAAGTTGCCTGACCTAGTCAAATGACATGCAACCACCAGACCTTATTCTGAATGTTACAAAGAATTAATTTTTGGTGCATGTCAATTAGTTAACATCTTCATTGAGGTTGACACTTACTGCCATACATTTAAAAATGTGGGGTCTGGAGCTTTTAATTATGTATTTGTCTATTTTGCAGGTAAAATACATATGTTTACGGCCTGCTTGGTCTTTAGAAAAACCTTTTCTTTAGTCATTCTTTATGTTTTATTTCATCAGTTAAAGTTCTGTCCAGTGTAAGACTTGTGCTTGTGATGTGACTTAGATTAACCTTTGTTGGTGACACTGTGTTTTGAACAGTAGTTATTAGTGTTTGAAATTCTGATTTTTGGAGATTTCTGTTTGTCAGTGTCTGATTTTCCTTAAGGAGAAGCGGAGGCATGTTCAGATGGTAAGAATTGTTTAGTAATGACCAAGGTTGATGTTAGTGCTGCTGTATGGTAACTAGTGATGGGTCGTGGGGCGAAACGAAAAAGCCAACTTCCGTAAATGACAGCCAAATTTTCAGCTTCTCCTACTCAGCTCTGCTAACAATTCTATGCAATAAGAGTGGCATTGTATTTGGATGGGCACACAATGCAGCCAATCACACAAGGACAGACTAGGATTATACTGTATCATTATGTGAAAGATGTAGGGAGGCTCTGAAGATGAGTGTAGAGGGATTTAGGCCAGGTACTCAGAGCAACAGAGAGAGATAGAGCTGGATTAAAATACAAGATTGTTGGAATAATGTGAAAAAAAGCAAAAACTAAAAGGAGCAGTATCTGGCTGAATTTTGATTATATCCAGACAGCTAAGATGAGTATAGGATTTTGTAACTGTATGTTGTGCTTGGAAACTGCATAAAAATAAGGCTTCTACAAAAAACTAAACTACAAAATTGTTTATCAACATACGCCAGGTGATACAAAATGAAAAGTCATTGACCAAAATGTGATATTTTTGCATAGTGCCAGAGGATTTGGTCCATATAACACTCAAGAGTGCCCCACTCCCACTGGTGCTGAAAGTTAATTTTCCATATTTTTTTCCGATAGAATAAAAAATAAATAAAATAAAATAAAATAAAATATTTGTTTAAAAGCTTGGCTGGTAATCAACTATGGGGTAATTCATGACCAAAGCATAATTAAGTTTAAAAAGAATCTTAAACTTTACATTTGTAGCTTTGCCTTTTAACAAGTTTTAGATAATTTTAAGCTGCTTTTCCACTAGGCAGAACGCTACGGGACATGTCAGTACGGGACGCCTTAGAACAGGTCACCCCAAAACCTTCTTGCATTTCCATTACTCTGGGTCCAGGAGACCCACATCTCTTACGTAAACACTGACATCACACAAGTGCAACAAAAGTTGTGTTAATAAATGAGATAAAAATGAAAAAACTCACGTTTAAAATATAAAATTGCTGGCATCATTTCATAAAAAGACAAGCTTAAATCCTGGTGTGTGTCTGTGTGAGGCTGGTGTGTGTCTGTGTGAGGCTGGTGTGTGTCTGTGTGAGGCTGATGTGTGTCTGTGTGAGGCTGGTGTGTGTCTGTGTGAGGCTGGTGTGTGTCTGTGTGAGGCTGGTGTGTGTCTGTGTGAGGCTGGTGTGTGTCTGTGTGAGGCTGGTGTGTGTCTGTGTGAGGCTGGTGTGTGTCTGTGTGAGGCTGGAGCTAAAGCTGTATTAGCTTCAGTAAACAGGAGACTACTTCAGATTTACCACCAGCTTTTGGTGCATTAAATTCACTTCTCTGCTCCACTTTAACACATTTTAACCACTGAACATATAACCACATGAGTTTAACTCATGTTTAATCCAGTCTAAACTAAAAAATTAAGCGTTTGGATTCTCAAAGCAAGATCTGTACTTTGTTAAACCGGAAACAGCTGTTGCTAATATACACTAGCTTTATTTTTAAAACATGTCGCCTCAACATTAGCTCATCCTGTCCTGGAATACGGCTGTTTATCACAAGGACAAGCATGTGTTTGATTAATTAATTGATTTGGTTAAACATTTTTGCTTTTATTTCTGTCCTTTGGCTTGTTGTTGTGTTTTTTTTTTTTTTTCCTGAGTGAGGATTCTCTTTTGTTCAGTCAGTTCACAGCAGAGCCCACCTATAACCATTCCAGATGCGTAACTGAGCTGGACCCCATCGTGGAGGAGTGCCAAAAGTAGAATGGTGTGAACCGCTTTTTGGGAACACTTTGGAATGCTTTCGGAGGTGGAAACACTCCCAAACCGACCCATCCTGCCCTGTTCCGACGAGTGGAAAAGCGCCTTTAGATTGCAACATACAGGACGGAAATATTTCCAAAAATCATTTAGGTGAGTTCCTTGACAATTACAAGTTTAGTTTAGTTAAATTATTAGTACTTTTTCACCAGTACTACAGTATCTTGTTTGGACCTTAAAGTACAATTCAGTTGAAAGTCAGGCTGGTTTGTGTTTTCACCACAAATGAACCGCTCTGGAGTCCATTTAGAAGTGTGCCAAAACCACTCCAAAAGGTGGGTCTCTGTGAGGTCTGTTAGCCTGCACCAACGTTCACTGGACCACTTTCACACCAGCAAGGGCTAAAATAAATCGGACATGCTGCAAACTGGACTTGAGTTTGTTTCATCGGACCAAATGTGGCAGGTATGAAAGCACTTAAGTCAATGGGGCTTTGCAGAAGTCCACTGTGTGCAGTGCGGCAGACACTGCACTACATTTTGCATCCACAAGCATGTTAGATTTAAATTTTTTTATCCAAGTCTGATTGGCACGTCAGTGGAGACTAGGGTGCATTCACACCAGCCCTGTTTGGTCCACTTTAATTGAACTCTAGTTCATTTGCTCGGTTCATTTGGGGAGGTGTGTATATGCAATCGAACTCTGGTCCACCAGAAAACATAGGTCTCGGCTCAGTTGAAGTGAACCCTGGTGCGGTTCGATAGAAGATGTAAATGCAAAAAGGACCAAATAGCAATCCACAATTAGGAAGCAGGCCACGCTGTGGGGTTTTGTGGGTCAACACAACCAAAGCAAGCACACGTGTACAGCAATAATGAGAGAAATGACTCAGGGTCAGGCGTGGAATGACGAAGAGATATAAGCCCTGATAGACATGTGTGACTGCTCAAAAAATCAGCTACGTTTTCAAGCTAATTAGCGGAAAATGGAGGTGTTGGGATTTTCCTGTACAGCAGCGCAGTAACGCCTAAAGCTTATATTGTGATTAATTTATTCTATGAGTAATAGGCTAAATAAATTTGGTCATGCCCTACTTTGCTCAGCGTCTGTAGCCTATAACGTGGACAACAGGGATCTGTAGTTGTCTGTCTGTCTGCCCTGCGTCCGCCGCCTTGCCTTGGTTTAAAAATGACATTCTCTGAGACCATTGATACATAGATGTCTGACACATTTGTAAAAGTCCACACAGAAATCCTTACTCCGCTTGAATCTGCTGCTGCTCTTTTGTTTACATCATGTGACGGAGGTAGCTGCTCCACACTTACCAATAGATAAGTGGGGTTTCCTGTTCACTGTTTCACCTGTCCTCTCCTTCAGTATTTCTCGCTACAGCGCCACCACAGGCGAGGAGGGAAATATCTTATTTAAATGGTTTGATTCATTTGCCAAAGTGCAGTGTGAAAGCGAACCACACCAGCTGAAAAATTGCAACTTTTGCAACTTTAGTCCCCAATCAAACCGAGTCTACTGGACTATTAGGTGTTAAAACAACCTCAGTGTATAGTAATGCTATGTGGATTATTAATGCTAAATTGAGGCATTTATATAATGCTTTTCTACATGCACAGGCACTTATAAGGTCTTTACAACAAATATCCATTCACACACACACTACAGTGTCTTTACAAAGACACCTCAATAGCATGAACAAAGGAGGCGTAGATTGAACTGGCAATCTTTTGGTTACATGACAGCCCTCTACCTCCTGAGTTAATGTGGGCTCTGTTGAATTATGTAGCTGGTGATTCCAACAGTCTATAGAGGAACTCTCAATGTAATTATAATAATATACAATTTTGCAAGAGACTAGTAGGAATTCAACTAATACTCTTCAAGATGTGACGTTATTTGCATAACAATACATTGTGAATGTCATTAGGTGCCACAATGACATAGTGTTGTATGGTGTCATTATAACGTGAGAACCTTGTCCACTTGTTTAAACTGCAGTCTGAATCACAGGTCACTGCATTAGTTGGCACTACAAGTAATAATGTGGAATACAGTTTAACGAGACTTGGTGGCATATCTATAAGTCAGTCTGTGCGCAAATATTCTAGTGAAGTGTTTACTATGAAGGACAAAAACTGTCAAGTCAATCAAAAATAAGTTTTTATTTATTTATTTTTTTTAATGAAGATGTAAGTTTTGGTTAATAAATAAGTTAAGGCCAATAATTTGTCCTTTTCTGTATTTATTTCTAAATTTATTGATTAATTAATTTATTTTTACTTTATTTCATTATTTATTTTTTCCTCTTTTATTTATTCCCACATTTATTCATTTCTTGATTTCTGTCACTAAAATGCAGATGAAGTGGGTGTATTAGACATAAGCAATCAAAGCTACACTGCCAATCTGCAGATAGTCCACACAGTGATCACTCGCATTCGCCCAGATCGACTAATGACACCCTCAGGACACACCCCCTTCATTTGCATTTCAGTGAGAGAAATCAAGAAAGAAAGAAATAAAAGAGGAAAAAATTTATGAAATAAAACAAAAATAAATGAAAGGCGACAGGGCAGTGACAGGGCCCCATTGCTGCCCCCACCCTCTGGAACTCACTCCCTAAACAGCTCCACGACTGCACCAACCTCCCCCCCTTCACAAGCCTCCTCATCCACCTTTTTAAAATTGCTTTCAGTGTTTAACACTGTCAGTGTTTAATGTATGTTTGCTATGTTTTTTTGTTTTTTTTCATGTATCTATGTACATCGTCTCTGAGTGTCTAGAAAGGCACTTTATGAATAAAATTATAAATTATTATTATTATAAAGCAAATTAAGAAATAAATACAGAAAGGGAATAATAATAGGCCTTTATATATTTATTTTAACTGTTCTGCCTTTCAGGCATTGTAGTTCATTTTAGCAGATGGATTTTTAGTTTGGCAAGCTTTTACTTTGACAGTCAATAACTACAGTAGAAATGGAAGTACAAGTAGAACGTATAATACAAGCACAAGCTGATAAAGAGGGATGAAACACGGTCTCAAACAACAAAGATAAGTAACTTAGTGTAACTCCTGCAGAAGCAACATCTGTATGTATAATTGTCTGTTAATAGAGTTTCATTTACATTTCATTTGTGTGTGTACTTAAAACAAACTTGTGAAGCTAAATAAGAGTTAAAACAGTATATTAGCTGTGCTGTTGAAGCTAATCTAATTTATGCAAGTATAGTAGTCGGGACTATGTTGCTGCTCATTAAGGATGACTCATGTTAAGCTAATAATTCATTCTGTTGCTGTTTACCAGTTAAAATATGCCACTTTTTTTTTCTATTACCTGTTATTAACCTGGTGACTGTTACACAGTATCAGCAGCTATTTTAAGCTTCTTAATCAAAGTTTACTGTGATGTCACATTAATGAGGAGAGATAACTAATTGCAGGTTTTCTCTTTATTTTTCACTTGCACTCTGTAATCAAAGCGATGACAAGGGTGTATAATAAAGCCACAACCTAAACTGAGGACAGGTCTTGCATCATTGACTCAGAGTTTAGCTCACTGTCTAGTTGAAGCAAGGACAGTATATTAACCTAAACGTACATCTGCATTAAAAAAAAAAAAATAATAAAAATCCTGTTAAAATAATTATTTTTCAGTGAGAGCATTTATCTATTGATTTATTTATTGATTGATTTGGCAGTTTTTGTCCTCCATAGCACACAGAGAGACAATGACAGAACAGTAATGAATAAAATGTCCAATGTAATTATATTCATTTGCACGTGGTCTGCAACATGACAGGCTTCATAGCGTTAATCCGTTAAAACCTGCAGATAGCCAATGTTATGTATTGCAAATAGCACCTGGCTGTTGTTGCTTGGTGTCAGCCAGGTGTCACCAATTATTTTACATAACAAGAGATAAATATTTTTAATGCTGACACTCATAAAGATGACTGAATCCATGCATTAAACATAAGCCTCCTCAATCCGTGTTTGACAGGGCACAGCTAACATGGCCCTATCACTAAACGCCTTGTTATCCTTGAATGTATGATGAATTCAACCTGAATGTGATGAGCAAGCCATTTTTTATTTTTCATTTTTACTGTGCATCTAAAGATTGGCGTGACCCCCCCCCCCCAAAAAAAAAAGAAAAAAAAAAAGGAATGCAAAACCTTCAAAAACACTCATTTGCATTCCTGCAGCCACGGTTCGCCAGTAGTAGGTGCGCTATGGGTAATCTGTTTGGAATTCCAAACCGCAGCAGGGGGTTCCCAATGTAAGTGGAGGGAATAGATAATGGGATACTCTGAATATTAAAAAGCATGAGTCAGTGGAATGCATTTGCAAAGACATGTTGGTTTAAATAAACATCGTTTTGAGGCCAGCATTAGCGAGCCGCACCTAGTGATTTTATTATTACCAAACCTTTAGCTGTTTCCTCTCGCATTCTCACTTTATTATTGTCTAATCAAGCACTTATCAATTGATGGTATCCCCCCCCCCCCACATTTCGAGATCCGCCGCTACTTCAAACAGTGGCTGGATACACCCTCGTACTTATCACATTTTCTATTTCTATGCACTTCATGGTCTGTTTGATGTTATTCATGAGCTGTGACTGAAAGTAATACGACGGCATGGGGCCAGAGACCGCTTCAGAATACAAAGTGCGGGTCCGCCACGGAGCTGCTGCAGGATCATATACATATCTGTGCTTAATAATAGAGTGGAATTAAATTGTGTCTATGAGGCGTTTCTGTGCATTTCTGTTTGTCTGGCGGAGTGAAGAGGCGGAGGTGGGCCCTCACTCGCTATCAGCCCGAATGTTATTGGAGTTTGTTTTAAATTATGTATCTGGAAATGCTTCTATTATTATGTGGGGCGCAGGACGGAGAGCGGGGTTTCTGTTTGTCAAGTGAATGCCGGCAGCTTGGGCGGCCTCCTCGGAAAGAAAAAAAAAATCCTTCTAATAATAGCTTTTTATGAATAATTACATGGATACGCCAACCCAGTCTTCCAAATCCAGGGTTTCTATGTTTCCAGAAACAACGACACACAGACTTTTGACATTCTAGAAGCAGATTTATGCTACTGGATACTTAGCCTTAAAGTAGTGTTCTAGTATAGTGTTATAGTGACTGTAATATTTAACTTGTCAAAATGCAAATAAGCCATGCAATTAAGTAGAAACATTCTAACATATATATATATATATATATATATATATATATATATACATATACATATACATATATATATATATATATATATATATATATATATATATATATATATATATATGTTTTAACATTACTGAAAATTATACTGGTTGGTAATGTGTTTTTAAAGGCACTATAAGCAGCATGCACTCATACTGGCTTGATGACAATGCTGCAGTCTATATCAAAACAATGGCTTCTTGGGTTCCTAGTCACAGTGTGCTCTCTGTTTTAATGAACTATCTACACTTACTGACCATGAAAATGATAAGTCATACACGAGGGAGATGGTGAATGTTTGTATGGGCCACCGAAATGCATAAAAAGATAATCAAGTTTGTATCTCCTCAAGCCCTGTGCTCCACTGAGCTATGCTAAGCTAAGCTAGGCTATTCATACACAAACACATCATAATAATGGCTAAACTTCAGTCGACATGGACATGCTATACCTTGTTTGAAAGCTTAGACTGTCCACAATTCATTTTACAGTCAGCGTGTGCCCCTCAGCAAAATTAGTTGAAATTGCCGATGCCCCCCACCATTTAGCACCTAACACAATTAGCAACACAATTAGCAACAGTAGGTTTATCAGTTTATCAGACAATAACTACTCAAGATTCTGCACCATGATTTTTTTCAGGACTTCCGGGTGAAAATTTAGGATTAGGAACAGCATGTTCATTTACTGAAATACACTGAAAAGGGTAAGGGTAAATGGGTAAGCAAAGCTAAATTCTGCTTACCCATTTTTCAACACTGCATAGTTTGTACACAAATAACTCACAGCTTGAGGGTGTACTCACACCAGGCCAATCGAACCGTGCCCAAGTCCGGAACGCCCCTAAAGCACGGCACGGTTGCCTAATGTGAGTGCTCCGAACCGCGCCCAGGCACGCTTCAGGACTTTGGCACGGTTGGAGGAGGTGGGCCACGGCACGGTTGCTCATGCATGCGCGCACGCACACTGCGAGCTCTGTCATGTACGCAACTGTTCTTCTCTCAGTAAAAAGTGAATAAACTCCATTATCAACACTCGTAACAACGCCACTGACCTGCGCTCACCTTTCTGAAGAAGAGAACAGACAGCAGCAGTAGTTCTGAAGCCTCTCTCTGTCTGCGGATGCCTTCACTGCTCCTCGTATGTGGCTTATTCCAAAACATGTGAGAAGACCGCGTCTCATGAACGAGACTCAACAAAATAGGACAGATACTTCATGCTGCTGGTAAAAACAAAACAAAACAAAACAAACAAACAAAAAACTTCATGCCGCTGGTCTCACGTTTTCCACTACACTGGTTTTAAAAGTGTTAGCGGCTCGCTCGACTTGTAAACAAACCGCGCACCACTATGACGTAGCAGTCTGTCGCCCACAGAGGTGATGACGTAACCGGGCCACGCCACGGATCGTTTGTGCAGGTGAGAGTGAGGGCCGGCGGGGGGCTCAGACCCCTCCCCAATCGAACCTGGCGGTTCGAATGGCCCTAGTGTGAGTACGTCCTGAGATTTGCCTGTACCATGCAGCAGTTAACATACATGGGAACAGTACTCAAACGGCAATTAACGCTCCTCGAGACTCAGCACTATGTTTTTGTTATATATTACTTTATTTTCTCATAGAGGACCGTTTAGGTTTATTGCCAACTTGTTTTGTTGCTCTGCTGTTAGCTCTGTCCTGCTGCATGTACATTTTAGCCTGTGTGGCAACCTGAGCATGGATCTCTTTCCTCTTTTCTGATTGGACAATCAGCGATGCAAGGGTTTAGAACCATAACATTTATGGCCAATTTTTTATTTTATTTTATTTTATTTTTTATTGTGAATAAATTTGCTGTAGGCCTACCATTATCAGTAAACCTAGTATTTGACTTAAAAATGTTTGCCTCATATTTTGGGACATGTGGGTAATTTAAAAAACAAACAAACAAACAAAACTAAAACAAATACTCAAAACAAATGCTTTTTCAACATAACTGTAAATGTCTAGTTATTGATTTAATTCCTGTTTTTTGTAATTTGAGGTAATTGGGACTGGTCATGTGACCATATTTATGTGCTCTGTTCTTTACTACACACTGCTTTGAAGAAGACACCTGTCCATGATTTAATAAAGGACTTTTATTTTGCACAATATAACCAATTGCCTCTGATTTTTATTGCGATATATTGCCATTATATTGATTCTTTGGACTCGGCAGGCACTTTTTTAATAGTTGTTGTAGTTGTTATTTAATATATATATTTTTTCATTTATTCTATTATCTACCATTCACATCTCCGTAATGTCTTTTGAGGTGAGGGGGTTGAACATTCCTGATTATTGTATGTGAGCAATAGGATTGTGTGATTAAGAGCTTGGATGACAATCTGTCCCTTACCAGTGTGGAAGTCTTGTTGTGTTGTGTTCACAGGCAATTTCAGCAGCCATTGTTCTATTTAGCCTTCGCTAACATAACAACACTGTTTGCTGCAGTATCTAACCAATTTTTCCCTGCGAGTTTTATGTCCCTGCTTCACATTTCTGCAAGCCTATCTCCTCATTTGTCAAGCGACGACTACTGAAATTAAGAAACTGGGTCCTGCCATTGATTTGTGCCGCTGACTTTTGCTGTTTATATTGGGACGAGTGTAGATACTGTATTATGGGCGCATGCAATATTAATAACTGCTGTCTGGATTCACTTACAGGACTGGAATAAAGAATGTAAAAGTGATTGGGGCAATTTTTTTTCTTTTCTAAACCTAAACTCCATGTTGTATAATGTGTTCCTCGCCGCTCCCGTGGGTGGAATAGATTAGCCACTGCTGCTACGCGAGGTCGCTCTGTCGTCTTCCTTAAATGCTACCTTAGGTTTCTGTCTCATTAGCATTGTTCCCAAAACAATCCTTGGTACCTGCAGGCGTTCCTGTGGCTCTGCAGACAGGGGTGCAAACGACATTACGCGTTAAGTGACAGAGCAGATAAGAATCAAACTCCCATTGCTTTGTTTTTCGTGTTGTTGTGCCGTCACCTGCGGCTATTGCGTCTAAGGAGAACGACTTTAATGCTGCATATTAAAAAAAAAAAAAAAAAAAGTTTTATGTTTAGGCACGGCTTGTGAAAGCTGGCCGTGTTTCATATGGTTGACTGGTGTGGAGGAGTGAGTCTGTGATTGTCACTCAGCGAAAAGCATGCCAGCCATGTGTCTACCTTTGTTTAAATAGTAGTAAGGTTTGGATGTGATATCAATAGAGGTGGATTGGAGGAGACTAAATTAAGCACTGCAGCTTCATTCTGTAGAATGAATCCAGTTGGAATGTTCATTTTAATAGGTTGCGTTCACATTCTAGAATTTGATGATGTCAAAACCTCAGTTGAAGAGCAGGGGCCTATATAAACGTATAGGTGAGGCACTATTTTTTAAACAAAATATTCAAACAGGAAATCCACAAATATTGAACCTGATCATTTTTGTTAGCGACTGGCTCCACAGCTGCACCATATTAATCTTGTGGCTTAATGCTGTGTCTACTGACAGCAATCACGCCTGTGTGTTTGAATAATATCACCACTTTTTGACACAATAGTGAAGAAGTAATTTCACTTCTGGTCATCAGTACTGGCAAATAAGACCAGTTTTTGATTCATGTGGATAAGCCCAGTAATTTCAGACATATTAACAATAAACCACACCAAGACATCTGCATTTGGAATCTTAAGCAGCAGAGGACTACTACCATAGAACTCTGTCATGCCTCTAGCACAGTTTTAAACTATGAGCCCTTTAAAAATGTATGACATCACTTGAACACATCCTATTAATGCTTGAGTAAGAAATACAAATTATGCAGTGACATGCACAATTAGGTAGCCTACAAAATAACAAATAGATGTCTGTTCTCGTTCTGATAATTTCAGTGCTTAAACTGCCGTCACTTCGAAGCAGTCAGCTCATTTATTTATCTATTTGCGTAATGTCACTATTAGCTGTCCATTCCCCACTATTGCCAGTAGCGGATGTCAGGCACCTAATCGAAGCATTTTTTTTGCAAATTGATAGTAAAAGTAGACATTTTCCATACATATACATTATTTTCTCAGGACGACGCTGAGTTTCTCAGGAGATGAAAAGTTTCACCTCTAAAACACATGAAAAAGTGCGCCTTATCCAGGAAACACACACCATCACCAGATTCAAAGGAGGCGATAAGGAGGCACCACTGTCTGTAGCAGTGCTGCCAACTCCTCAATATGAAAAGTAACTATGGGCTGTCCTAAAAGTCGCTAGAAGTTGCCAGATGATGTCATCGCCTAATTTGCATAATTGATCACGTGGATTTAATTGATAGTGAGATTGATGGCTGGTGCTCCTCTGAATTAGCAGCCCCCTATATTGTTTATTATTATTATTTTTATTTTATTTTTTTATGTATTATTGAACAGTACTGTATTGTCTGTAAATTATTTGTATTATAAAAACAAATTTGTTGAATTGAAAAACAAAAAACAAAAACAAAAAAAACAGCCCCTGCTCTGAGTTGACTGCCGCTGACAGGCCTGTGAGATGTTTGAGACCCGCTGCTGTGTGCTGATTGGTCATGTGGCAGGGAAAGAGGCGGAGTTAAGAGCACAATGACAGCAGCAGCTGAGACAGAGGAGAAGCTCATGGCAGCGTGCAGGTAGCTCGAAGAGTAGAGTAGTGATAAGTGTTTTCACATTTTTTAGGAGTCGCCAAAGTCTCTAACAACACCAGAAAAAGTCACTAGATTTGTCGCTTGCCACTTTTTTGAAAATCAGTTGCTAGAGAGGTCTGAAAAGTCGCTAAATATAGCAACAGAACCACTAAGCTGGCCAAACTGGTCTGTAGAGGGCTTTAGTCAGAGGAAGTGTTAGAATTTCCAAGGCAGCTGCACTCTCTTTCTACTGTACTACTTTCCAGTGTTTACAGTGCATTCTATAGACTGGTTTGAGCAGACAGAGTGAGGAGGCCAGAAGTGGGAAGAAGAAACAGGCAAATAAACCAAGCGTTTTCAGCAAAGTCACAGTTCCCCAAAAGAAGACATTTCCCATAAACAGATTATTATTTTGTTACAAAACATGTAAAGCAAAAGTGTCCAAATTTACTTAAAAATGCTTGAAAAACAGCAATGTTTTCAAATGTGTCCTTCGTGTACATGAATATGAAACAAGTCAGCATGTGTTAGTATGTCTTTATGATAGAATGAGCATGTGACATGTTACAATTTCACAAGAACACATGTATGCACCATGCCGGATCAACACATTTTCTAGCACTTGTATCAGTGCCTCGTGATTTCACAGCAGTTTACCTACAGACCTAATTTTTTCAGATCATACAAACACACACAAAGCATTCTATTAATGTATTAAATGCACTGCAGTATGTGTACCATAGTTTTAGCCATGTCTGACCCTTGAGCTTCACAGTCTATAACAACTGCCCCTCTTCACTAATGCACCGTGCCCCTCCAAACCAGTTTACTGTCTTGTTCTTGTTGTTGTTGTTTCGTGTCGGTGCCAGTTGGCCACAATGGGAATGTCTGCCTTTGTGTTCCTCCCATTGCCTTTCCCACTCAAATCAGCTTTGTGCCGCGGCTGCCAGCATCAAAGTGCAATATGCCTTAACGCTCTGTCCATGTCAACATGACATATAAAGCTGATTATCCCGGAGCTGGAGAGTCATTTGCCTGTGTCGTCGCGGACCTTACAGCCTCACCATATTGTCCTTTATGACATTGTTGGCTGAGCTTGTGCCATGCTTGGGGGCTTTATGCCAGCCTGTGCTATAATGAAAGTCCAATCCCCACTACAAATGTCCTTAATTATGATTTTGTTTCCCACTGTTTGATAGCGCGAGCATTCAATAACGCGGCGGAAGGGGTTAGTCTGCCGGGACGTCCACCAGCGCGTATGCTCCCATTTCAAATCATAGAAAAGTGCTAGCATCAAAGAGAGTGTCTCTGTGGTCAAAGAAAACAACAAACAAAACAAAGCCAGTCATTTGTTCCAGTGGGAGCAGCTAAAGTTACACAGATGGATTTAAAGTTGGGATAAAGCTGTACACGCACACCTTTGATAAGGCAAATTCACGTCAACTTTAGTCTAGTACAGTCGCTCTGTTCCAAAAAATACTGTACGGACTGTGACGTTCAAAAGCAACATTCTTAGCGAGCCGTCCCCATAGTAAGTACACACAGTTTCCACAAATATCATTCCGTGTAATTTCATGCACTTTCAAAAAGAGCCTCCTGAAAGCCTCAAATCTCAGACTGCATCTGAAAAAAAGTTGAGTATTGATATTTGGAGGCTCGGCTGGTTGCTTATATTAAGATGATGTACTGAGTTTGTGCACAGAACCTTCTTTTATTTATTTGAAGTTGAGGTGTAGTATTACCAAGTGCATTAAGGTAATACACATGCAGGGTCTGTGAATTTGACTTGTTGGACAGTTATTTACAGTGTGTAAGTGAGGAGTACATGACTTTGAAACAACTTGCATTTGCATTATCTTGTCAATTTAAAATAAAACTCTCTCCCTGGTTTCAGACTATACTATGGACTACTAATAAACTGTTTGTGGCTCTTTACAGATGCAAAATTTGCATTTTTGTCAGCAATTGGCTCCAGATGGTTGCAAACCCCTGAATTATAACTAAGGGTGCAATCGGTGATATAAATCATGATATTATGTAATTGTGCAGTGTAACCAATCAGATGTAACAGCCCAACAGGGATTTTTAGTGTAGCAGTATTTAGGTGTATGGAATTAAATGAACTAAGTAACTAATTAAGTGAAAAAAATGTCTGTGCAAAAGTGTGGGCACCCTTATAAGTTTGCTGATTTGAATGCATGTAATTTCTCAAAATGGATTACTTACAACACAAAACTTGTTAGATCAGTTAGTTAAGCCTTGAACTTCATAGACAGCTGCATTCACCACAAAAAAAGCTCATTTAGACAAGCCAGATTCATTTTGGAATAACATGGTGTGGACTGACATACCTCAAGCGACTCAAGCGGTTTGTGGCGTAGCATCACCCTCCCATACAGCTGTTCTTTGTGAAAAGTGCATTGAATTGTTGACCCATGTACAGAAACATCATCTGCAGCAGGATGATGTTGTAGGTCTGTGGAGGTGATCTGTGGGTTGTCTTTAACATTCTCACCATTCCTTGTCTTTCTCTCTCTGGTATTTTTCTTGGCCTGCCACATCAGGCCTTAACATCAACTTTGTCTGTGTCCTTCCATTTCCTGATTACCACCTTAAATACCTTTTCTCATTACTGAATGCTGTTGTTTATGAAGTTCAAAGCTTAAAGGTATTAGGGAGGATCTTTATAAATTCATTTTTTGCAATATTTATTAAAACTACCTTCATTGCCCTGTATAAGGCTTATAAATTGGTGTATTAGAAAATATAATAATAATATTAATAAACTGTGGACTCTGTGGGACTTAAAAAACCTCAACCAATCGTTTTCGTCATGAGTACGTTAACCATTGTTCCACGGACTTGCCATTCATTCGTTCATCTTCCTGGTTTCGGTCATACGTGCGCGTTCTTGTGCCTGCGCATGCGTCCACAGTATGTTTATATAGCACGGCGTTAGCCGAGCCTCATCGTACGCGGACAGTCCTGACTTCGAAGAGCACAATGGCTGAGGAAAACTGTGGAGGTTGCAAAAGGAAAACTGTTTTTGAAGTGTACCAGAGGAGGAGGAGAAAAACCGTAGAAGAGCAGAATAAAACCTGTGTGGTTCTTGGCGATTCTTTCCAACGTTGGCGTGCGCTGTAGGAACAGAAATGGCTTCAGACCAATGCACTGGTCGTCGAGTTTCTGCTGGACAGGTACGTTTATCTTATCGTTTGAAAAAAATGCCTTTTTTCTTTATCTGTTGAACCTTTTCAACTGTACAGCAACCGTCAGTTTGCTAATGCTACCAATAGCAGGAGGACAGATATTTGTGCTGTGCAAGTGACTTGGGTCTGTGTGGGGAACTAGGTCAAAGGTCGCGCAGACAAACAATGCAGGTCTAGGTTTAGACGAATCTCTGCTGATGCCGGCTGTAAACAAACACGTGTGTTCCAACGCTCGTGCAAGTCGCTGTGGAGGAGTTCCTTGGAAAGGAACAGTGAAGGGCGGGGCCTGACGCATGCGCAGTATTCAAAAAGGGACAAACAGTCCCTGGTTTGTCAGCAGTCGAAAAAAATCCTCCCTAATACCTTTAACTAACTAATCTAACAAGTTTTGTGTTGCAAGTAATCCATTCTGAGAAGTTACATGCATTCAAATCAGCAAAGGGTGCCCTAATATTTGCCAAGCATTTCGTAAAATACTAAATACTGCTACACTAAACATTGTTAGGAAAACACCCTAGAACTCAGATGTTACTAGAAAATGAATGACATACCTCGGTGATTTATTTTCGTGAAGATAGAGTAAATTATTATGCAACCTCAGAGGGGTGCCCAAACATTTGCATATGACTGTATATATTGATATATTTCTTTTTTTAGCACACTTTTATCTAATATACATACATTCAAATATAGGTTGTAACAGCCTGTTATAAATATTGAAGCATATTCATTCGTCAGTGATGTATGTATGCTTTGTTTTGAAGCTGCACGAATGCAGAGGTTGCTGGCTCAGGTTTTGCATGTAGAGCTTCCTTTAATGAGGCCTCTTCGGACTGACAGTGTGAGAGGTCAGTGGATCTGTGTGAGGAGGAGGAGGAGAGATCACAGATTTAATGCAAAACTGGGCCAAGTTCAGCTCACAGCCTGGACACTCCCCACATAGCCATTCAGTGTGTTCAAAGAGAGAGGCTTTCTTTAAGATCACAATGGTCTTGAAAAATAAAAAAAATACATCTATGTAAAACTGTGACAGAGAAAGCTCACAAAAGAAATGTGTGCTAATAGAGACAGTGCCAGCATCCGCTTCACAAAGCATGCTGCAAATCAACAATGTAACATGCAAAGCCACTGCAAATGAATTCGAAATACATGCATAGACATACAGTAAATGTGCTACATATGATATTAATGCAGGGGGCATGGTTGCAGAGTGGTATGTGTTCTTGCCTGCATGGAGTCAAACTGTTGTTTTCAGTTTTTGTGTTTGCTTGTTTTGGGAATACAGATTGTTTAGGTCTCGTTCCTGTCTTTATTGATGGCAATTATTGCGCAATCTCGCCTGTTGAATTGCCTCAGTGGCAGAGCAAAATTAACTTTTCCTGACGGTGAGCCCAGGTGGACCACTAAAATAACTCTTTTTAAAACCCTCACCTCACAAGGCTGGATGACCTCTCAGAAATGAAAAGTGGAAAAAGAAGTGAAGACTTACCTTTCTGAAGTGAAGATTGTTGAGCTGGTTATCCGATTATTAATTAAATATCACTTAGAAAGACTTTCTTTATAGAGGCAAAAATGTGGTGCAGTCAGTAAATGTCTTTTTTAGGGTGTTTTATTGCTTTCGTTTGTCAGAGCATGAATCTGTGATTATAGCTTCTTGACTCAGCATGAATACCCGGCACTCGGGCGTAGCCCTGGGGTAGCTTAACCGAGAGTGTATACACTTCCAATAAGTCCGGAAAGGAGGTCCACAGACTTCGGGCGTAACTCTGGGCAGCTAATACGAGAGCATAACGCTTCCAATAATACCTTTTAGATTATGTCAAGCCAAGAAAGCCAGGGTATCACACCTCGGTGGACCAAATCAGGCAAAACAGTATTCAGTAAATGAAAAACAGCAAAGCCCCTTGGTAGAGAAAGTCTACTCCGATCTCAAAATTTTCACAGCTTAAATACATTTTGAGGTTTCTAACACCGTCCCTCTAGGACTTTCCACTATGCCCTTATTTGTACTTCTCTTGACATCAACTTCTGGTAAATTTCCACTTGACCTCATTGACACTCCCCTTATTTCCTGTGTGAAACTGCGCAGCCGCACACTTCCTCTCACAGGCACCTCACTTTAACTTCTCACTTTACCATTGTATATAGTGTATATACTTAAAACAATTTGTTTGTTACTTTTAGCATTTTGCATACATTTTATAAATCCAAATTATAACGGGCAGATCATCACATTGGTGTCCCCTTGTAAAGCAAAAGCATTAATGTAAAATAAAAAGAAAAGACAAATGAATAATAAGTAAAACAAGTTGAGTACTTATGATGGTTAAATGAATAATGAGTAACATGATAAAACATAGTAATAATAATAAGAATTCATAGCAGTTTAGCTTTAGCAAAATCAAATTCAAGCAATTCAAATTTTTACTTAACATGTTATAAGCATTAAGCACTGTGTGACATCACGTTCACGCACCCTGAGGCGGCCTCTGGTGGCCAGACCTTCAACATCGCCATTCCCCCACATGCTTCCCCAGCTGCTCAGAGCTCCATGGCGCTGCCGTTACAAAATGCTTCCAGAGGGCGAGGGTCAGTGCCGTTAGTCGCTGGCGCTGTGCAGCGCTACACGGCACTGTGCTCATGCTTGGAGTGAAAATTGGGGGTTAGAGATAGGGTGAGGAGCTCGGAGTAGAGCCGCTGCTACTTCACATTCGAGAGTAGCCAGGATGCCTCCTGGAGAACTTCCTGTGGAGGTGCTCCGGGCTTGTCCCCCTGGGCGAAGGCCCCGGGGAAGACCAAGGGCATGCTTGAGGGACTGTGCTCGGCTGGCCTGGGAATGCCTTGGGGTTAGACAAGGGGAGCTGAAGGAAGTGTCTGTGGAGAGGAAAGTCTGGACATCCCTCCTTAGACTGCTGCAACCACGACCCGGTCCCATAAAGCGGATGAAGATGGATGGATGGCGGAAAAATATACAAATCCACTAATAATTTAAGAGACGATAGCCTGATATTGGCTCATCTAATGCTCTGACGAATGATGAGGATGTGTCTTCAGAAAATGGAGTTTACAGGAGTTGTTCACTTTCAATAGGCTGGTATTAGTTAAGATTAATATTTTAGGCTAGTGTTTGAGCTGGCCAGAGTAAATGACCAACACACAGTTCAACAGCTGTTGTACATATGTGTCCCCATCAGTCTGCTGTAGTCCATTGTTCAGTTTGAAAATTTTGATGATTGAATTCCTCATTTAAAAAAAAAAAAAGTCAACCTTTTGCCTAGATTCCTGTGCTTCCTTTTGCACAGCCCACGCATCCTTCTCTCCCCATATTCACAGTTAGAGCAGAGAGAACCCTCACCTGAACAGAGCCGATCCAAATGAAACATGACAGTCCCTGCTCTCCGCGGCCCTGGTGGTCAGATGCTAAGTTCAGTGTGAGGACCTCCTCTTTCGTAGAGTGCTAAGACGATCCACCCCTGTCACTCACAGTCTTTCGAGTGTGTGCAGATCCTCATGACGGCTTCTCCCGGCGGCGCCCCCCTTTCCTCTTCCAGCATGCATCACCACTTATTATAACAGGAGCTCCCTTCATTAGACAATATCGTGCTCAAACCACACAGCATTAGTAATGTAGGTTCTGGGAAAGTAGCACTAAAGACTATTCTGCAAATTCATATTCAGTATAAACCAGAGTGGATTTATTATTCAAACTGTGAGGGATTTTGGAAGAACCAGCCATGTCAGTTACTTGTCAGGCAAAATAATGTCAAATTTACCCATCCACACATACACGACATGATGCAACCATGGCAAGAATTCTTATTATACTTATTTATTTTACTGTTGGGATACAATAAAATGGCAAAATTCAAAATCATCTTCTGAGTGAAATCATATGTATATTTGTGGTGCATTAATAATTAACATGCACACTGTCAATATATCACACCATTTTGAGCAATTCTTAAGGTCAAGATATTGTAATCCAGCCACCAGGGGTTGGTCACAAGCCAGTGTACTCATTGTGCCAGTCCCAAGCCTGGATAAATGGAGAGGATCGCATCAGTAAGGGCATCTAGCATAAAACCTTCCAAATGAATATGAAAATAACTGCAGGATGATTTGCTGTGGCAAGCCCAGAAGGAAAATGCCAAAAGGAAAGAAGATAGTCTTAGATAGAAAGAGGATGGTAGTTAAACTGTGCTGTTTCCACTTTGTCTTCAATCAAGACAAACCAGGTCAAATACATTTAAATGATCAACCAATCAGACGATAGAAACAACAGCAAAAACCTATGTTCACAGCCAGGCTGACTTCCTAGGGCAGAAACTTCCTGAAAGGTTCCAACTCAACACCAGAGGAGACATTCTCTGTGGGGGACTTCCCAACTCAGGAACACCCCACTGAAGGAACCCAGGCTTGCTAATTTGGTGTAATTTGTATTCTTTTATTGACATTGTATATTCTAATAGTATTTTGGACAAATTATTTTATCTGGTTTTATCTTGCTCCTCTACTATTATATGTTTTACCCCTCACTATTTTGTTTTGCGTTTTGAGGGAATAGCACAGTGGTGTAGCAGAGCGGTTAGTGCTCTTGCCCCCCAGCAAAAAGGTTGTGGGTTTAATGCTTGGGCCAGCCGACACAATCTATCTGGGTGGCCTCCCCATGTTTCTGGCTTCTTCCACCGTTCCACCATCTATAGACTGGCTTGTGTTAGGTGAACTGTGAGTCAAATTGCCCCTAGTGAATGAATGTGAGAGTGAATGGTTGTCTGTCTGTGTGTGTCTCTATGTCAGCCCTGCAACTAGCTGGCCACAATCAAGCTTGTAACCTGCCAAAGGCCCATAGCTACTGTGACAGGCTCCAGTACCTGCCACACGCAATGGGAAAAAACTAAAAAACATCAATGAAAGGAAACTTAATTTTCAAAAGTACATAGTGCCTTCTTGAGTTTATACAATTCAAGAGTTTCTTTTTGTTAGATATAAGCATGGTGTAACTGTGACATGTTTGGTAGGCTGCTTCTGTAGTTTTGTCACACAGCAGTGGTTGATATCGCCTTCTATTGTCTGACGTTTTCTTCAGGACCATGTGTCAGGTGCGGGACAGAGTGTATGCTCCCTCACCCCGGTTCATTGTCCCTGGTGCGTGTTTCTGCATTTGTATGGTGCATGGTGTGAATATGAACTGGCGCCGATCCGACCCAAATACAAACATCATCAGCCTTTTTGGAGTTAATGAGCTACTGTAGCTGGGCATTAGGGGAAATAAACAGCTGTGGAAGTCACGTTAAAAGCCATGAGCCCTGGACAAACCTGGAGAAACAAGTAGATACAGTGCGTCCTTATTATTTGCACTTTATAGCCAACCTGCTCTGTTATTTTCTGCTCAGCACTGCTGCTGCCAGCATGCTGTGGGTTAGGGCACACAGAGAGCTTCTTCTCACCTGCAGCCGGCTTGCAGCCCACCTCCGCCAATAACAAGTAGAATGTGCTGAAGCTGACTTCAAATTAGTGGCTCTTGACATTTTTACAGATTTGAAACTGTAAAAACAGAATAAATCCTGGTAAGAAAAAGTCCCCCATGATTGTCTTCTTCAGGTTCTGTGCCTTTCTCTGTTCTGCGAGGACTGTATTCCAGGAGTGTGAAGCAAGTACTGAAAAGGCCGATTGTCCAAATTATGTTTTCTTGATTGGGATTTTGCAGTCTCCTCTGCTGTTCTCTGAGGTAACTAAATAAAAACCAGGCACTCACCCAGGGGCAGGGCTTAATGTCCTACGTCATACACTGAGACTGTGTGCATCTCATTCCGGTTGGTGACTGTTAAAGTCAACTTATCTTGGATAAACAAGTTATAAAGGATAAATATATAGTTTATTTGGTAACAGTTTAAGGCTAGAGTGTATTTATTGTTGGGTTGTCAGCACAGAATATGAGGAAAAATGTGACAAATAATATTTTATTGCCACATACTTGTACTAATAATAAAATAAGGCTTTGGCCTAAATGAACCTTCTCACTTATTGCATGGGGAATATGAATTTTTTTTTTTTCAGGGTGGCGCTATCGTGCAATCAAATACAAAAGCAATCGATATAAATGATCTTTTATTCCGACGTCTGTTTCCCTACTAAACAAACTTTCCTAACATCAGGTAGGAGCCACTTTATTTTCTTAATGGTGGTTTTTATCCTATTTTTATTGTGTATTACTTACTGGAATAAGGTCTTATTTATTTTTCCTGTGATTTTATCCTTGTGTACTTGTGTAGCTACTGTACATTACTTTTTTGTCACCTGTATTTATTTGGAGTACTGTACTGATTGGTTCTGTACTAAGGGAGTGCAATATAGCTATGGTATAGCCATATTTCTCTGTATGAAAAAGAGCGTTTGAGCTGACTGACTGTTGTCCGGTTGTTGTGATGATTGTGATTGTATGTAATCTGCAGCTGCGGGCAGCACTGTGAGCCCAAGACAAATTTCTTTCTGGGACAATAAAGTTGAATTGAATTGAATAAACTAATCCTACAGGTTTGACATATATATTAATCCCCAAGGGGAAATATTTATTGTCAAAGTTAACATAAATGCTATATAATAGTGATGGGCAGTCCAGCTCTTTTCAAAGATTTGGTTCTTTTGGCTCGGGTCCCTTACAAGAGCCAGCTCTTATGGCTCCCAAATGGTTCTTCATTTAGTATCACTCTGAGCATTGAATTTAAGCCTAACTTAGCCTAATTATGAATGTTTTGTGTGTTGGTGAACCATTTTTTAATCAATGTTTTTGTAAAAGTCTTATTTTTATGCAGGTTGCAAGCACAAAATACAGTTACAAAATTCTGTGCTCATCTTTGCTGTCTCCAGTATTATCAAAAATCGCTGTCTTCGGAACCCAACTTCTTTCACATAATGACATGATATGATCCTAGTCTGTCCTCATGTGTGATTGGCTGCATGGTGTGTCTATAGTAGAATAAAATTCTGCTTTACTTCTACTTTTTAGCAGTGCTGAGCAGGAGCGGGTGAAGATTCGGCTCTCATCTATGGGAGTCAGCTCTTCCGATTCACTCCAAAGAATCGGCTCTTAGAGCCGGTTCATATATATAAGTCGTAGATGTGCACCAGGGTTTCCACAGTGACCACTTTTTTGTGTGTGTCTCATTCTCTGAAGACATTCCCCAAAGACAGCTTTTTTAAAATATAATTTGTTAAGCATCAAATCGTTTTATCTGGTTTTATTTTGCTACTATTAGTACTATCATACAGTATTTTTGCTCTTTCTCTATTATGCTTGGTATTTTATCTTGTGTTGTGGCACATTGCCCTTCATGTGCACTGTATTTTCCTCCTGAGACGTCTACTTATGCATGCAACCATTGTCCCACATGCTTTCCTTACAAAAACACCTGCTATTTTTTTGTTAGCATCATCTCGCATCCAACAATAGATATTTATCTGTCTCCTGAAAACACGACCACGAGCCGCGTCCAAAAGAAAACACTTTTACTGCGCTCACCTTCTCTATAACTGCAGTCAGATGTTTTCCTCTGATGTCCTTTTTAAAGTAGCCCGTGACCTTTGTGCGGGGCATCGTCATTTGTTGGCTGTCTTTCAGAATCTGCTGGCGAAAAGGTCACCTTACCTTTGACAGAATAGAAGGAGGCATCAGCAGTACTTGACTAATGGTGAACTAACTTTAAATGCAGAGGCTTCAACAGCGCATATGTGGAAGTCGACCCATTCTCACCCCAGACTGTAGTATATACTGTATATGTATGGAGGCTCTTAACAGTGCATTTTTTCACTCTGAAGTAGTAGTTATGTCAGGGACTGGAAGTAGGTAAGTGTATGGAGTAGGTAAATGTGTACGCAGGTATGTGAAGTGTTTTGTAGGTATGAATAAAGTATTAAGTGGAAAGGGTTACATGCCATATATTAAAAAAAAAAGCATTCATTTTCCACTGCTTATCCTTTGCAAGCCTTTGAAGGACATGGACTATCGCCAGTAACTCACATGGCTAACATACGCTAAACAGACAACTGTTAAAAATCATGTTTCTGCACTAGGGACAGTCTAGCCTTTTTAACACCTATAGCCCAGTTTTAAAAAGTTGCACTGTTACTGTTAGCCCATTTAATTCCAAACTTGTCTCAGACATAACAATTCTAAAATCATATGTTTTCAATGCTCTAATGAAACAAGCAGTTGTTATTTGTAACAATTTTAATGGAAAAGTGGGTGAAAAACTGTGTTTTATGCTCGGCAACAATTGTTGCTGCTGGGATAACATGTGGTCAATGTTGAGTATTGACACTTTTAAGGTATTTAGTCAGCTTTTCTTTTACTTTTTACAAAATGCAACATAATATTTTACAGTCTTTAGTCCAAAAAAGGTGTAAATTTATAACTTTAAGCAATAAAACTTAAACAGTGTATTTTTATAACAACAGCACACGATTATAATGATGTACTGACTTCCATAAATTAAAGCATTTTAGTTTCACCTAATCAGATTATAAATATTTGTATTTTCAGTTTGTAATGTCACTAAATAAGTCCTGCACCACTTTCTGTGCATGTCTGTATTGAAGATGTAATGAAGATTTAGAGAGTATTTACAATTTTAGTGATAATTATTGCAATGTGTCACTGTTTTTAATCTGCACTGGGCTTTATTTCCATGATAAACTGTGGTGACTGTGTTTATTCAACACAGCTGTAGTCTGTAGACTGGAGGACATGTGCAGATGATGAGTATAGTGCTGAGGAAAGCTCAGTTTGTACCTGTTCTACACAGCCAGTGGGAACAGGAACATTTAGTTTGAATGGCTTGTAATGAAATATGCATACTTACAAGCATGGAGCATTAGGTCACACACACCAGACATGTTCACAATCTGACTCAGGGTTAAACTCCTACAGAGAGTTGAATACTACATATAAAACAATACATGGCCCTATACTTTAAAATGGGAACTACTGACAATGTGTTACTTTCTGCTCATCCAGTGCCCAAACCAAACAAATCAGAGGAAGTATGCCTACATAAACACTAGAGACCTTAAAGATGGTGCGCACCAAAAATCCTCCTCCTAGCTTTATACTTTAATAAGCTTCTGTTTGAGACCTAGGTGGAGGCTGAGCTCGTCTCCAGGTGTAACACCTGTGGTAATGTGACCTTTGACCCCAGACATGTGAGACTCACCAGACTTCTTCAGAACTCCTCAACTGTACTATATGTACTGATTATAGCTTATTATATCATGTAGTAACAACAGCAGAACCTTAAAAGGAAGCAATTGTTGCCAAAAGGGATTAAACAAGTTAAGTGATAAAAGTCTCCCCGTCACAAAACATCAGAAAAAAAATCATATTTTTTCTGATTTTTTTTTTTACATAAATCTTTTAATCACATTGTGCCCTAATCATAAATACAAAATATTTAATTATTTCCGTAATTTTTTTATACCAGTGCATGTGATAGCATCTCATTGTTTACAAAACAAAACAAACAAACAAAAAAAAACAAAAAAAAAAACACACACACTATAAAATATTTTTAATGTTCTCAAAGCTAAGTGAATTTTTCTTCGGAAATATTAAAAATATTTTAAAATATTTCATCTTTTTGTGTGTTTTTTTTTTTTTTACAAATTGAGATGATTACTTAGAAAAGAGTTAAAATTCTGAAAGTAAATGATCAGGGCACAAGCTGATTAAAAGATTTATGAAAATGAAGTAGAAGAGGTTAAGCATTTTTTATTTAAACAAATTTAAATAAAGAGTGTGAAAAAAGAAGTAATATTAGGTTTGTGTTTAGAATATCAACATTGGTTATAAAATACACACCTGAGCCAAATTTTATTGAACAGGTAAGAACCACTACGAAGTAATAATAATAATAATAATTTGAAAATGACATTTTGTCCCCATTGGAGCCCACGCAAATTATGAATAATCAAGACCCCTTGACCATATGTAAAGTAATATCAGAGCCTGGTTAGAAAACATTAGCAACTTTATCAAAGCTTAATTTCAATTCAATTCAGTTTTCATCATATAGCCCAGTATCACAACAAAAGTCGCCTCAAACAGCCAATCAAACATAAACACACAATCAACACAAGCAATAACTACACTAAACTAAACAGACCCAGGATACTCCTGTCTTAGACCCTCTTTCTTGGTAAGGAAAAACTCATAAAAAAAAAAAAAAACAGCTGTGGGAAAAAAAAGAAGAAACCTTATAGAACCCATATTGAAGGAGAGATCCTCTCCCAGGACGGACAGGCAACAGGTGTCTAGGACTGCTAGTCCATTAGCTCATCTATAGGATCATAGTTCAGTTCTGTAAGGATGCAGCAGGTGGGCCTCATCCAGAGAGGTGAGTGGGGGTGAGGTAGGGGTCCGGGGAGTCTATAGGAGGTGAGGTTCAGGGCCCACAGGTCAGGACAGGAACAGAGATGAGGTCAGCTAAGGTCCAGTCGTCACTGGGGCACGTACCAGCAGCCAGGCATCTGAAACAGTCCCCACTACCCCAGAGGGGAGCAGGAGAGAGGGACAACTTGTGAATAGCAATGAACTGATTAAAGATATAGAATATTTGATCATATTAATGACAGTGATAGAAGAGGAGCAGATGAAACCAGAGGACAGAGGCTCAGTGCACCATACTTCCCCCAGCTTCTAGCTCCTAGAGCAGCCTAGCTTCAGCTGTGGAGTTAACCCTGTTCCTAGCTGCCCTGACCATAAGCTTTCTCAAAGAGGAAAGTTTTAAGCCTAACCTTAAATGTAGAGACTGTGTCTGCCTCTCTAACATGAGCTGGAAGCTGATTCCATAAAACAGGAGCTTGGTAACTAAAGGCTCTACCTTCAACTGTACTTTTAGAAACCCTGGGAACCACTAATGACCCTGCATTTTGTGAGTGCAGTACTCTGCTTGGTTGGTATGGCTCTATAACATCATTAATGTAGGATGGGGCCGTACCATTTACAGCCTTGTAAGTCAGGAGAAGGATTTTAAACCTTATTCTGCTTAGCCATTTTATTTAACATAACGTACAACAAGCCTCCTACATCTAGTCTGTTAATTTATCAAAAAACAAACAAACAAAAAACACTGTGTATAGCTCTGTTTCCATTGATTATTCACAGCTAATTTTCATTTTGTAGTAAAATGGCTTCTTACAAAAAGTTTAAGGGAGTTTCTGTTTCTGTTCAAAAGAGCATAACCGAACTGCTGACTTCTGCTGGTCTCTTCATATGTTCCTTTACGGCTGTAATAAAATAATTATTGGAAACGGTTTCTTTTAGTCACATAATGTTCTTAAAGGTTTTAAAATGTGCTGCTGTTGTAGAGGTGACCAAGATTAGTTTAAAAAAAAAATATAAAAGCATAACATAGTCACATTAAGCATATTAGGGATAAAGACAGGTCATTTTGAACCTCTTGAAGCTGAACATTCAGCTTTTGGGCCCTGTAGTGGCTTGTGGGGACCTATGCATGTGCATTATCTGCAAAAAGCTGGAAACGGCCCTGAGTAGTCAAAACGGAATACCTGATCAGTGTATTTTTGGAAGCAAAACCTAAAATTGCTTTGGTCCACCTGTCTCAGCATATGGGCCAAAGACTTTTTTACCACTGTACAACATTGCATGTTGGGACTATCAGCTGTAAGACTGAATCATAATGGTGTTCCTTACACAACGTCATCCTAATTATCTTGTCTGACTCTGCTTGGTGAAACTGACAGCTGTCACTTCTTGGCAATGCATTGTGGGCTGCAAGACGTGTGGCAAATAAAGCCCCAAGAACACCGTAGGGCAATTCTGATATGATCTTATTTCACTGCAAGAGAAACATCACAATGTAGATAAGGTCAAAGGTCGGAACACTGCTGCTAACTCAAAGCGTGGAGATGAAACGGACATATGGTTGTTATGTACAGAGCATATATGCCTAATGTTTTTAGCCTGGACACTACACCCACTCAGTGCACTGGAACAAATGTGCTGTGAATAACGATGAAGCCGCTGACAGCTTACACCAGCACACAGCTCAATGGACCCTATATGAACAACAACTGGAACTTCATGCTATGGAATAATGTTTTGCAAGTAGATAAGATTATTATCTAGTGTGCCAAAGGGGGGAGATGTCTTTGGCACATGGCTGCTGCATTTCATTACAAACTGAAAGAAATATGGATGATTTTAGTACAGAAGCCAGATGGGTTACATTTTTAAATGACTGGTAATAACATATTCATATTCAGGAAATAGGATAATTATAACTATGGAATTCTATTAGCCTGGCCTGCCAGACAAATTACAGGCGGAGTAATGGATCAGTGATACGAAGGGCGGGACATAAGCTGTGGTGGAATCTTTGTTGTTTTTTTTTGTTTTGTTTTTTCGATAAAACATTAGAATTCACTGTATTCTGAGCAGCTCTGTACTTATTTGTGAATGGGGACAGCAGCAGAAGCCAGTTGTACAGAGTTGTGGAGAAAGGTTCAGTGCAGTTATGTCTGATGTCAGTGGAACTTTACTGTTGTTAAAGACAAATACAAAAACACACAGAGGACTGAACAACAACACAGACTTCAGCAGAAACAACAGTTGATGAAGGAAAGCACTAAACACTGTTAATCAGGTCAGAGAAGTTATTAAATTTGCGCGTTAGCCAGTAGTACTTTGGTTCTTGATTCTGCTTTTGTAAGACGCGCTGCAGATAAACGGCTGTAATAAGCCAGTTCCAAATCGCCCTGAGCAAAATGCTTCGCTCTGAGAGGGGAACCAGACTGTCCTGCTTGGCTCGCCAGGATTAAATTCTAAAAAAATAATGACTATAATGGAAACTTTTTAAACTAAGGCTGACTTTGTGCCGAAAATAGGGAAAGTCTTCAGACAGTTTTAAGAGGCCTGTCTGTCTGCTGATCATAACCTAAAGCCCTAAAGCATACCAAACTTTATAGAGAGGGAGCACTTCAACTTAGTTTTACTTATTTTATAGTTTGTTTTTTAAATTTTATTTTAACTAAGCAACTCATTGTAACAAGTTAGGGCCAAACAACAAAAAAGTACTTAGAAGACCAAAAACCTCCTTGTCTCCTTTGTCTGTGGCCACTACAGCGCTACACACACACACCATCAGCTGGACCCTGGCCCTCCTGGCACTCCTCCTGTTTGTAAAGAGTTAAAAAGTCATCTCTTTGCTCTCTAGATAAACCCTCATCCACACACTGCCAACACCTGGGATAAAGGGAGCACAATTGAGTTTTCTTTTGTCACAGGGAAAAACCTTGGGGGTTGGCTTAGCCCTGATTGTGGGGTTTCCTGCATGGGCCTAGAATAGTTCCGTAGTAAATTGTCGTAAGCACCTCTTACATATCCTGCGCCCTGGGTGGCTTGGATTCCTAGTGTCACTAGTCCCTGCACACTGATGGGAGTCCCATCTTACCTAACTCCTGACCTCTAGACATTTTACTTTCTGACTTCTTAGCAGTGGCCACCACTCTGCCTAGGGAGTTCTCTGCTTTACTATACATGGGAAATCCCAGAGTATGAGAATACTCATTACACAGGCCTTCTGGTAGTGTAGTACAGTGTTTTACAACTAGGGGTACAGGGACCCCCAGGTGTACGCAAGCACTTTGCAAGGGGCACTTGGAATTATTTAAAAAAGTTATTTCAAGCTGTAAAGATTAACTTGTCTTATTGACTGATAAAGCTACTAATGAATATTATTTGAATATTATACTATGTTACATATTTTTAGGTTTAATAGCTTATTTCATAGGGGAGGGATTTTTTGTAGTATTATTTATTATTAGACTAATAGTACTATTTATTTAAATTGCTTTATTTATTCTGAACATAAAATATATAGTAAAATAAGTAAAGTTTATATTTATTTATATTATATTGTTATATTTTTATTTTATATTTTATTTTAAAGGCAGGCAAATTATCTTTTTTTCATCTTGAATTTGAGTTTAGATGAAAAAAAGGAGAAGTTGTATCTAAAGTAAATTAGGTATTAATAAATGCTGATGTTTTATATGGCCACTTTTTAAAGAATAATTTACATGTATGAGTGAGGAGGTATGACAGAAAGACCAGGGGGGTACACGACGCAAAAAAGGTTGGGAACCTCTAGTGCAGTGGTTCGTTCTCCCACTTTTGGATGTTTGTTTGATTGTGCTGTCTTGTTTTGGAATTTGTAATGTGTCTTAACTTCATATTCTGCAGAGCAGGAACCTATTGAAAAACAGTTTTACATTGAGTCAGGCCTGATTGTTTTGAATCTTTTTCTGCCCCCCCAAAAATTGAAATAAATAAACAAATAAGGTCATGGGTTAGAATCAACCCCCATCACAATATGTGGCTGGTTGCGTCAAGAAGGGCATTCGAAGTAAAAATCTGCCAAATTACCCATGTGTGATTGGCTGTGGTGACCCCTGAATAAAAGAGGGAGCAGCTGAAAAGGTCAGCAACAACAACAACAACAGCTCTGTGGACACCAATAATGCTATGGCACTTTCTGTTTCACAATACAGGAGTGGACCTCATACAAGTTAAAGTATTAGATTCTTTCCTTGCATGAGCTTAACCAATATGGCAACTACAAAGTCCAAGGTAGTTTTCTATTTGCCGATGTTCTGACATTTTCCTCTCGGTCCGCATGTGAGGGGTGACCTGCTCTGAGAGAATAAGCATAGTTGTGCTGCTCCCTGACGCTGACAGCTGGCTGGCCAACTTTCCCTCATTAATTCAGCTCTGATCCGCGGTCATCTGCATACAACTCCCATGGTCCCCTGCAGTGTCCTCTGACAGGCACCTTATCGTTAAAAATGATTACTGTTTTAATAACGCTTATGCATTTAAAGATTCGTTAGATCACGGGGGCTAATTAAAATCACCTTTACATGTTTAGTGGCTTTGTTCCAAGACTGGCAAACAGATGTATAGATAAAAGCTAGAACCGAAACGCTTACTTCACAAAGACGTCAGAATGGCTCTTCTTTTGCTCGTGACAGCTGTATAATAACTTATCCCATTGTTATTTTTTTTTCTTCTTTGAACCAAGGCTGAAACCTCGCCAGCACATCCACAATGGCATTTCTTTTCTCTCTGAACCATTGTCTGGTCCATAATGCTCCGAAGAGTTGGTGGATGGCTGCGTCTGTCGCCTGTCATGGCTACATGCACAGACATTCGGCCCCCAAGGTTTTGGAGTGAGGTGGTGTAGCCTTGGACACTCATCTGTCTGTGTGTGTGGGTGTTCAACAGATAGATCTTTAAAAGCTTTATTTTGTAGTAAGAGTTTGCGACCTTGGTGCAAATATGTTTTTGAAATGCTTGCAAATCTACAATTCTAAAAGTAAAAATATATTGAGATTTACGGTTCTGTAAATCTGGCCAGTCCTGAGTTTTAATAGCCTGGCGGATAGCAGGTCAGTCTGGTCCCTCAGTCACAACAAAGTGTTTCTCCTTGGTCAGTTTGGAACTGGCCTATGACAGCTGTTAATCTACAATGTGTCTAATGAATACGGAAGATGATCTCCTATCAACAATAACTAAGATGACATCAGAGCTAATTTAATAACTTCTCTGATCTGATTAGCATTCAAACAAACCGACTTTGTACAGCTGGCTTCAGCTGCTGTCCTTGTTCAGAAATAAGTACAAAGCTGCTCATAATACAGCATAGTCTGGTGTTTTATGGCAAAACCGGCAAGAATCAGCCATGTTTGTTTTGCCAGCAGGTTAGTGGTGTACTGCTTATGTCCCATCCTTCATTTCTCTGATTGGTGACTCATCATTCTTCTGTCATTCTTCTACCCATAGAAATGAAATGTAAGTGAAGGGATACTAGACTTTTTTGTAGCTGGGACTGCCATTTTTTTTTTTTTTTTTCTAGTTCATGCAATAAATTAGTCTTTTCTCTCCCTCACATTCAATTTATGCTGGGAAGAGCCAAGTGGTTCAAGTGGAAATGGCCTGTCACCCTTGGGTGCTAGCCACTCCCTATTTAAGATGGCTTTCTAAAGCTTTTCCACCTTTTGCCTCATGAAGGCCTACTGCTAAAATGTCGCATTGAGTCTTAAGGTGCTTTCACACCTGCACTATAGAGTTACACTATTATTTGTTAAGGTAAGAACTTCTACATTCTGACCATCTGCCTTTTGTTGGTGGACATGTTATGTGTTATAACATGCAGATCCATGCACTGCATTCTGACACATTTCTATCAAAACAGCCTTTTACTTCTTCAGCATTTAGAGCTACAGTAGCTCAGATTGGACCACATGGACCAGCCTATGCCCCCCACATCTATCACCTGTCGCCGGTTCACCCCTGTTCCTCCCTTGGACCATTTTTGATAGATACTGACCATTAAAGACTGGGAACACCCCACAAGAGCTGCAGTTTTGGAGATGCTATGACCCAGTCCACTTGCCATTATAATATATCCCACCCACTTCATCATGGCACTCAACATGATGAAGAGATGCCTGATCTGTGTATATCCATGTATATATAATGAGGTGGTTCAAATTACATTGTATCGTTAATAATGGACTTTTTTTTTTTTTTTTTAAATGCAAGGTAAGTTTGCAACTTTTGTATCTACTTGGGTTAAGGGTCTGCAAAGTGTTTTCTTCAGAAATGAACCTGCAGTAATGTTGACTTATATGAAGGGTTTCAACATGTATTACTTGTATTCAAAAGCATCTGCTCTGACCACCACACATGCACTAAAATTTCTATGAAAACACATTTGAAAAGCGATTCATTGGCTATGCCACACAGACTTCCATTCAGTCCAAACTACATGCTCCACTCGCTGGAAAACCCTGCTGCTCTGCAAAGTCTTTGTAAGCTGAATCACTTCCAGACTGCTGCGCACAATGGATGAACTCCGCGGTGGGGGAGGCGAATTGGATGTTCCGTGAGTACCAGAAATCATGAATTATAACAAGTACACAAAATGCGTTTTCCTTCCCGTCTCTCTGCCTCTTGCTTCAGAAAATATATTGGTAATACGATTTGGCTTAACATGTGTTGACATACATTTTCCGGCATGGGTTTGGACAGGCACTGGCATAAAGTGAAATCTGTCTCTATGAAAAGTAGATAGGGAATGTAAGCAAGAGTGGTGAATGGAGTTTTTTGACCCTTGAAAATATGGATGAAAAGTTACACCATTAAACTGTTACAGTATTATTATTATTATTATTATTATTATTATATATTTTTTATTAAGTAATAACATTTTGAAATGTATCAGAAACAAGTGATAGAAGTGCCAAATTTTGAAAATGCAAAACATTTTTATGCTCATTTCAGATGTTTTTTGAATTGTGCAAAAACAATTGTGAATAATATTAGATAGAAATGCATTTGTAAAAAAGAAAACTAGTGATGGGCAAGTTTTGGCTCTATTGGTTCAGCTCCCTTAGATGAGCCGGCTCCTATGGCTCTCAAATGGCTCTTACTTAAATAGCATTAGCATTAGCATAGTAGCATTTTATTTGGGCCTAACTTAGCAATTATGAATATTGTGTGTTGGTAAACATTGTTTAATCTGTGATTTTATAAAAGCCTTATTTTTATGCAGTTTAAAAGCACAAAATACAGTTACAATACAATACAATACCCAATTCTGTACTCATCCTTGCTGTCTATCTGGTTTTTGCCAGTTTAATTTCTTTTTCCCAACAAAAAACATGATTGGCTGCATGGTGTGCCCATCAAAATAAAATTCTGCTTTACTTGCTACGTGCTGATTTTTAGCCGAGCAGCTGAAGATTCAGCTCTCATCTCATGGAGCCGGCTCATTCACAAAAGACCCATACCTAAAACCCACATGACTGATGGTGTCATACTTAAGTGGGGACAGATGAGGAAACCCAAATATTCTACCGAAATATGAAACAGTTAAAGATTGTGAGTAAGGTAAAGTAAGGTAATGTATACTTTATTGGCCCCCGTAAGGAAATTTGTTCTCTGCATTTGACCCATCCTTCAATGCCGCTGGAGCAACCTGTCAGGAGCAGTGGGCGACCTGAGTGCAGCGCCCAGGAACCCTTTCTCCAGATCTAGTACCAGGATCCTGGTCAGGAGTACCTAGCTGGAGGATTCGTCTATTGTGCATGTTTTTGGTTTATGGGGAAAACCTGAGCACACGCAGAAAATCCACCCAGACATAAGGAGAACATTCAAACTCAACACAGAAAGGCTTGTCGGCCTGAATCAAACCCGGGACTTTCTTGCTGACAGGCAGCAGTGGTAACAACTTTGCCTCCTGCCATTGTCTTTCTCATGTGTACGGGACTTGATGTCGTAACACCCTCTCTGCTATTGCCTGCATCAAAATGTTGCCATTTCTTCTTCGGTCTGTTTTCTTCTTTTGCAAACTTTGAAAAGGTTTCCCTTGCCTCTGGATGGATACCCAGTTGCTGATGTACTTGTTTCATGTTCCATCTACACATCTGCACATTTTGTGTTTTGTGCTGTCCCTCGTGCTTCTCCCTAAATGACTCAGCCAGCAGAGAGTACGCAAATAAATTCTGGTCTGATTTATGAAACCAGCTGCAAATTATCATGCTGCTGCTACAACGCCGGCTTTGTTCCAACATTTTCACATCACATTGACTTGTACTGTGTTTACCTTTTAACCCTCCTGAGCTGCCTGCTCGTGAATAAAAAGAACAAAATGTCTCAGCACAAAATAAAGTGCAAGAGTGTTTATTGATGTAAGCTCTGAATGTGGCCTTGATGCAATATTTTGAGAAAACAAAGGTAAAATGTGTTGCGCTTTTGGAAAAGGCAGTAGAGGTTGATTGTTTTTTGAGTTATGATAATATTTGTATGTTATAAATGTGTCATACCTGTGCGGATTAAAGTGCGTATGGTTGAACTACCCATTTCACCATAGCATAGGTACAGTCTTAGTATTTATGATTTCGATGAAAATTAATTTTTAATAGCCTCTAGTTTGGAGTTAGGAGATGTTTTTGTGAGAAATTTTACTTCCCCATTGAGAGCAGCTGTGAGCTGTGACGTCACAAGAGGTAAACAATCTACTACTGTGCAGTTATACTGTAGGGAACATGGACGAGATAAACTGGAAAATCTCTTTCCACAAATAAAATACGGACCGCAACCAGGTCATTCTGAGTCTGTCTGACCCCCGAGAGACCAAGAGCAGCCAGTATAATAAGAAACGATGGGCAGAGGAAAGAAATGGAGCTTTGGGTCAGAATGAATGAGGACAGCGCAGGAGTCCAGGTAAGTTTTGCTAAAGCTAATGTGTTTGGTCACAGTAATTAATGTTACTCACTCATTTTATTTAGTTTTATCATTATTAGCCAAAGCTGCTCGTGGTAGCCACAACAGGCAGCTGTGGTTGTGTGCCCCCGGGAATAAAGTGTCCAGACAGTGTCCAGAGAGAAAGCTCAAATTTAGACTTTTTCTGTGTAATACTGACAAATGGTGATGTAAAACGTACAATAACCCTTTACACAGGTATTAACGAAGCAGATTAATTATGAATTTAAAAAAAATAAAACCTGTCATATGTCATATATTAAATGTTTCAAGGTTTATGTAATCGATACATGTCGCATAGTACTATGTCACACATAGATCCCATGCAAAGCACAAGTTTGTCATGTGTGGTGTTTGTCTCTCTGGCTTCCTAACACTGCCTAAAGGGCTGTGTCTAGGTTCCCACAGACTTATGTCCCCACATTTCTAAGACTATTTTCCAGGAAATGGTTTAACAGGTTTAATCCCTACCCTTTCCCTAACTCTTAGAAACATATGGCAGTAGGAACGTAGGGCCTATTAAACTCTTATGAACAAATTGGATTGACGCCGTCCAAAGACACATGTATAGAGTGAATGAATGTGGGTGTGCAGTGTTGATGTGTCTGTCAGTGTTTGTCTTTAACCCCAAATTTACACCAATAACTATCATGGGGTATTTAGCTTGGAAATACATTTTAAGCATATTATGTGAGTCTACCTAAAACTGACCATTTGTGTCGGTTTTCCCCTCAGTTTTGCAGACTACTTACCGTCTAAACCCACAGTTGTGACTATTAAGCCCCATGCCTTCTTCTTTACATTGCCCAATTAGGTGTTTGGTGTCATAAATTAAGTTACATTTCTCCACCTCAAGAATACATTTTATAACTTAGAAATAACTAACTCTAATAACTCTTTTAGACAATGGGGCATTGCACCCATTCACTTAAGTCCTGGGTGCGCTGCACAATGTTTACATTAGGGGTATGTTTTAGTAAGCCTTTATTTTATAGTTTTTTTGTTTGTTTGTTTTTTTACACTTGTTGCCCATTTCCTGTCTTTCCCTCCTGGTTGTAGCTCAGTAGATTGTCACTGAGCTGCCCGAACACTAGAGGGTGAGATGACAGGTCGTTCCGCTGTTGAGTTGTCGTAAATTGGGTGTGTCAGCTTTGCAACCAACTGGTGATTGTCCACGGTGTACACCACCTCAGACCCAAAGTAGCTGATATGGGCTCCACTACAGTGGCCCTGAAGGCCAAGTCAAACCGACAAAATTAAAAACACGCAAATAAGAACTGAAACATACACACAAACTCAGAAAACAGACACAAATTTGGAAACATGTACGCAAATTTGGAAACACGCACACGAATTTGGAAACACTCACAGACTGTAGTGTTTTAGAATTTGTGTGCGTTTCCAAATTTGTGTACATGTTTTTGAATTTGTGCATATTTCTGAAATCGTGCACGCATTTCTGAATTTGTGTGCATGTTTGTGAATTTGTGCTTCCTCTTGAATTTGTGTGCGTCCTTCCAAATTTGTGTGTGTTTCCAAATTTATGTGCTTGTTTCTGAATTTGTGTGTTTCAAAATTTGTGTGCAGGTTTCCTGAATTTGTGTGTGTGTTTCCAGAATTTACGTGTATGGGTCCGAATTTGTGTGCGTATTTTCTGAATTTGTGTGCATGTTTCCGAATTTGTATGCGTTTTTTCTTGAATTTGTGTTTTTGGATTTGTGCGCGTGTTTCTGAATTTGTTCATGTGATCTTGATCTTGTCGGTGTTACTTGCCCTTCAGGGCCACTGTACTCCACCCCCTGGTACATTCATTCACAGAAAATGTCAATTAAAAATGTGGAAATGCTGAGTAAATAAGAGAATGTTGCCCATTTTCAGCTACTGAACTAAGCAACCATGCTGACCCAGCCCGTACTGTACCACCCAGTGAAAATGTAGCTCTATTACTTGCAGCAAAAAACACCCTGAATCCTAATTCTCTCATCGTGAAATTATTCAACAATGAAAGTTCAATTTCATAGTGTTAGGAACAGTAAAATTAAACCAGCTCTGAAGCACAGATATTTCTCTTTGGTGTCATGCTTAGAAATGAAAACCTCTTGTATTTTTCAGATGTTCGTAGACAGTACTGTTTAGCCCATGTGCCCGCTCTAGTATGTCTCCTCTCCTCTATGTTACTGTCACTAAGCCTGATCAAACTGAGAATAATCAAGTGTTGCACGCAGCTACTCAGATGCTTGTGAAATGCCCTGTGGCAGTGAGTGGAAGCTCTCACACTGATAAAAGGGCTGTGACCCTGTAGATGTGGCGCTGATGGTACTCAATTCTGACACTTGGTTTATTCTCCAGTAAAAGCCATGACTAAAATACAGGTGGCGTATACAATAGGTGGCCCCCAGACACTTTTAGCTGTGACAACTGTGCTTCCAACGGGACACCACTAAAGCCCCTACATAATGGATGGGCTAAACGCTCGGTGAACCTCCCTCAAGGCGTGCTTAAATTGTTTTGCATTCTATCGCAAAAAATACATGTAATATCTATATGTAAGGGGGGCAGAGTGGAAAAGAAGTTAGTACCTTTGCTGCCCAGTAAGGATATCGTGAGATCGATTCTCAGGTCGGCCACCTCATTATCTCTCTGGGTGGAGTCTGCATGTCCTCCTGGTGTTACCGCAGGTTCTCTCCATGTACTATGTCTTCCTCCCATGCTGGCTTGCTGTGTTAAATGCGGCTCTCATATATATTTTTAAAGATCAAATTCAAGCACTTTTTAATCACCTTTAAATTATACTTATACTAGTTTTTCCAGTGCCTTACTACTGGACTAAACTATAGGCTCTAGCCCCCCCCAAGACTGTCACATGTTAAATATCAATTGAAACAGAACAATTTGAATTGAACTTAAAAATGTGAAAAAAAGAAAAGAAAGAAAAAACATGCAATTTTCTGTATTCTGGTGCATTTTAGAATATAGAAATTTTTCAGCAGGCTACCACACTGTAGTAAACATATAAAAAATATACATGGGTGTACTTTTAGAAAACACTTTGCTGGCATGGCTTTCAGCTGATTCACCTCGAGATTCCTCTTATTTTTACTTACTTTTTTTGAACCAAGCACCATGTTTTTCATTAATGCTAAAAGTAGCAAACCCACTCCAGCTGTTAATGCATCAGTGGTGCCACAGTGCAGGTTTTTTTTTTTTTTTTTTTTTTTTTGGGCTAATAATTATTCTTTCTTGGTCTGTGCCTTAACAGAATCTAATTTAAAACTTAGTCTAGTTGAGAAATTTTAAACAAAAATTACACAGAAAAGTAGGCTAGTAAAGCTTGCTCCCTATTTTAAAATCACATCATTTATGCTATTCATTCATTTTCTACCGCTTATTCCCGTTAGGGGTCGCGGGTGACTGGAGCCTATCCCAGTAACTTTGGGCCATAGGCGGGGTACACCCTGGACAGGGGCCAGCTTGTCGCAGGGCTGACAGAGACGAACCACTCACTCTCACATTCATTCACTAGGGTCAATTTAGAGTCACCAATTCACCTAACACATTCCAAACCGTCCAAAGACGTCCAAGACCCGGAGAGAACCCACGGTAACACGGGGAGGACATGCAGATTCCACCCAGAGATTTTATGTGATGGTGTGTTGGTCGGACGGGGGCTCAAACCCATGACCTCCTTGCTGGGAGGCGAGAACGCTAACCGCTCTGCCACCGTGCACCCCCATTTACGCTATTCATTTCCATAAATTTTTCAAAAATGATGTGGCGACCTCCTGAAAATTTTTTTCGAACCCCAGTGATAAAGGTAGCAATTTCACACATTTTCAAGCTCTTCATTCAAAATTCAAGCACTTTTTAAACCTGAAAACAAAAGTATTTTCAAGCATATCAAGCACTATAGGTGGATTTGGGGTGTCTGAAATGTCCAATAAACATGAAAGGAAGTTGGGAAAGTGGAACCCCCCCCCCAAAAAAAAAATGTGTGTACTGAGACAGAGTCTTGACGTACAACTTAATGTGAATTTGAAAAGGTGTTTTTATTAATATGTTCTACTAACTCTTCCCCACTAACTAACTAACTAACTAACTAACTAACTAACGTACTAACGTACTAACTAACTAACTAACGTACTAACGTACTAACGTACTAACTAACTAACTAACTAACGTACTAACTAACTAACGTACTAACGTACTAACTAACTAACTAACTAACTAACGTACTAACTAACGTACTAACGTACTAACTAACTAACGTACTAACTAACTAACGTACTAACGTACTAACTAACTAACTAACTAACTAACTAACGTACTAACTAACTAACTAACTAACGTACTAACTAACTAACTAACGTACTAACGTACTAACTAACTAACTAACTAACGTACTAACGTACTAACTAACTAACTAACTAACGTACTAACTAACGTACTAACGTACTAACTAACTAACTAACGTACTAACTAACTAACTAACGTACTAACGTACTAACTAACTAACTAACTAACGTACTAACTAACTAACTAACTAACGTACTAACTAACTAACTAACTAACTAACGTACTAACGTACTAACTAACTAACTAACTAACTAACTAACTAACGTACTAACTAACTAACTAACTAACTAACGTACTAACGTACTAACTAACTAACTAACGTACTAACTAACTAACTAACTAACTAACTAACGTACTAACGTACTAACTAACTAACGTACTAACTAACTAACTAACGTACTAACGTACTAACTAACTAACTAACTAACTAACGTACTAACTAACTAACTAACTAACTAACTAACTAACTAACTAACGTACTAACTAACTAACTAACTAACTAACGTACTAACGTACTAACTAACTAACTAACTAACTAACGTACTAACTAACTAACTAACTAACGTACTAACTAACTAACTAACTAACTAACGTACTAACTAACGTACTAACGTACTAACTAACTAACGTACTAACTAACGTACTAACTAACTAACTAACGTACTAACGTACTAACTAACTAACTAACTAACTAACTAACGTACTAACTAACTAATTAACGTACTAACGTACTAACTAACTAACTAACTAACTAACGTACTAACGTACTAACTAACTAACTAACGTATTAACTAACTAACTAACGTACTAACTAACTAACTAACTAACTAACGTACTAACTAACTAACTAACGTACTAACTAACTAACTAACTAACTAACTAACTAACTAACTAACTAACGTACTAACTAACTAACTAACTAACGTACTAACGTACTAACTAACTAACTAACTAACTAACTAACGTACTAACTAACTAACTAACTAACGTACTAACTAACTAATTAACGTACTAACGTACTAACTAACTAACTAACTAACTAACTAACGTACTAACGTACTAACTAACTAACTAACTAACTAACGTATTAACTAACTAACTAACGTACTAACTAACTAACTAACTAACTAACTAACGTACTAACTAACTAACTAACTAACTAACTAACTAACGTACTAACTAACTAACTAACTAACGTACTAACGTACTAACGTACTAACTAACTAACTAACTAACTAACGTACTAACTAACGTACTAACTAACTAACTAACGTACTTACTAACTAACTAACTAACTAACTAACTAACTAACTAACTAACTAACTAACGTACTAACATACTAACTAACTAACTAACGTACTAACTAACTAACTAACGTACTTACTAACTAACTAACTAACTAACTAACTAACTAACGTACTAACATACTAACTAACTAACTAACGTACTAACTAACATACTAACTAACTAACTAACTAACTAACTAACTAACGTACTTACTAACTAACTAACTAACATACTAACTAACTAACGTACTAACTAACGTTTGCCACTATACAAAGGTCAAGGTATCTAATAGCCCTTTTCCAGTAGCAGCACTGGTTTTATTCAATTTTCCTTTACTTTGTTTGGGTGGTTTTCCATAACTTCCTAGTTCTGGTTTATTGTGGATGGGGACAGTGGAGCCTAACTGATGAGACGTCCTGTTAATGTGACATAAACAACAACAATGGAAGATGCAGAGGCAATGTTATACTTTTTTTTTATTTATTTTTTATTTTTTGTCACCCGCAAAGCCAAAGAAAGGAGCCGGAAAAAGCTACAAACAGTGAGGAGAAATACTGTTGAGAAGTACAGGAGAGTTTGGGAAGCCATACAGCAACATCAAGCTGAAAATGAGAAGTTGCGAGCTGACCTAAGAGAAAACGTTTGAGTGTAAGTCTCTCATTTCGGGTCGCTCCGTCCAGCTCCCTCTGGACTTTGTCGTCACCCGCCAGGGAGATAAATGTACAGACCTCGCTGAAGCTCCACGGTGTCATTTTACAAGCAGACATTGGTCTTGCAAAAACGACTTGTCTGGATTATAAAAATGGCAGTTTGTTTGTTTCTGTGGCTAAAGTCGCACGAATGCCTCACAGCTGACAACATTCTCTGACCAATCAGCGACCTGATATTGTTAATGGTTACCTAATGGAAAAGCTAACAAATGTATAACCGAGTAGAGTAAAACCAAGTAGTGCTGGTGGAAAAGGGCCATAAGTATCTACATCACTTCTTACAATAACTTAATCTGTTAGCTGCATTGCGGTTTATCTTGGATGCTAATTGGTTTTGTAAGAGTTCACACAATAAACATAGTTTTGAGTTTAAACTGACAGGCAACTATTCATATCCACAGTATAGGTAAAGGTACCTGGAGAGAACCCACATGGAGCACATGCAGCCTCCATACATAGAGATGGGCTTTTGAAAACCCACAAAATTTTGAGTTCAGGTAGGACTACTAACAATTGCCCTTGTATAATGGCAAAAATACTAGAACTTAGTCTCAGCCATGTACAATTTCATTTTTCTCCTCAGCTTTTACTGCTATTATTATGTAACAGGGGCCTTCTATATCTGTTATAAGCAGAATGCTGAATATGTAACTTATGGGTAGTGGATTTTATTGCAGCAATTATGTGAAAGGACAGAACTTTCTTAGTGGGAGTCTTCGTGTATTGATCTGATGGTTTCTCAAAGCACAACAATTCAGCTTTACCCCTGCATGAACGTACAGCCTTCTAGCCCATGCTCTGCCCATAGCAATTGCTTCAAAGAGAAGAGAATGGACCAGCATGACTTTTCGACCATGGGAAAGAGCTTCAGAGCCTACAAGATAAATGCAATAGCGAGCCAGTAACCTCAGGTCGGAATCGATTAACAGAAAATAACCAACCATGGATTCTCTATGGTTTCCTTACAAAGACATGCATGTGTTTGCTGCATTGGTGAAACAAAAAATGCCCCTAGTGAATGAATGTGAGAGTGAATGGTTGTCTGTGGCCCTGTGAGTAACTGTACATTGTGCAGGGCACTGTTTCCCAACCAGGGGTACAGGGACGCCTAGGGATACACCAGCACTTTGCAGGGGGTACATAAGGCACATAAGCCCAAGTATCTCAATGACTGATGAAAAGGGATAGTTTAGTTCAAAGGGAAGTTATTCGAATGATTTTATTTTTCTTTGTAGTAAATTTATTACATTTTTTTTATTGTGAATTATGTTTATTTTAAACATAATAAAATAAGTAAATATAAGAGGAATGTATATTATTTTATTCATATTTTTTATGTATTATTTATTTCTATTTTTCTTTTAAAGGCAGGTGGGTAATAATTATTTTACTTTTGATCTTCAATTTGAGGTTAAAAGTGCTATGAGTAGTACATTTTTTTATACTTCATAAAAATCATCCACATATGTCAAAAGATATGAGGTAAACATGTTTAGATCAAATATTTTTACTGATAACAATGGTACAGTTGATTTATTCACAATAAAAAACATATATTACATATTGGCCAAGTTATTTTTGTTTACATTTTTTTTTTTTTTTTTTGGTTCTACACCCTGTATTGCCAATTGTCCAATTAGAAAAACGGAGAAACTGGCAAACCACAGACCATGGTTTTGATTTAGACTGCAGTACTGTTTTTAAACCAGTACGAGCGCATGCTGCTTACAGTAGCTTTAAAACAAAATATGCAGGAGAATGTTTCTTTTTACTTGTATTTATTTACTGAGTGTGCAGAGTGAGTGAATGATGCAAAGTGACTTTCAGTGTCTAGAAAAGCAAAGCAAAAGCAAACCTAATTCTAGTAGTATACAATGGGGTTTTACTAATAAAGACAGATGTTTTAGTTAAGAACTATTTGAAGAATCACCCACATGTATGAGTAAGGGGGTACTGGTATGACAAAGGAAAAAACAGGTTAGGAGCCACTGGTCTAGAGCAGTGGTTCCCAACCTTTTTTTCAAGTGACCTCCATTTTATCAGTTAATATGTTGATGACCCCACCCTTTGCCTCCCTGACCCTAATAATTAGGAAAAATTAAGTAGTTTATTGAATAAATTTCACTGCATAACAAAAACATCACAGAAGTATGAATAATATATTTTCAGCAGACATTTCTGTTACCATAGCAATGCATTAGCCAGTCTTCCTTGTATTATCATTCAGCCCTAGCTTGGACGTCTTTTTCAGGAGGCCCTCGCAATCCACTCTGAAGCTTTGGCGACCCTTACAGGGGGTCCCCAGGTTCGGAATCGCTGGCCTAGGGTGTAACCTGCTCCTGGCCCATAGTTGCTAAGGCTTTAGCTACTATTAAGAATTTGACTTGAGAACACAAGTATTGTTTTAACCCTTCCTTCCAATGTTCCTGGGGAAACCTGCTGGGAAAAATTAGGAACTTCTGATCAGCTCCAGGTGATGCTTCTCCCAGATCTTGAGCCAGGATCTTGGTCAGAACCAGTTACAGCTGCACGTGAAATCCTGTGGAAACTTAGCAGACACACACCTGCAAAATAGTGCCCTGCAAAGATATTTGACTCTTGAAGCCTTCACAAATTTTCCTCATAATCTGTATCCAGTGGGGCTAATCTTCTCACTCTTGTCGACCCAGTATTTGAAGAATAAGCTCATCTGTCCTTCTTTGCCTGTTTTTCTGCATTTCACTGCAGATCCTACGTCAATTCTTTCACCATAAATAATCACAATTAACACTGTCAGCTTTGCTCCCAAGTGCTTACAGTTCAGTTTATTTACAGTAACATAACAGCATGATATGTGCATTCAACCAAATCATTTCCAAGCTCATTATCTTGAGCCACATCACGTCTCTGACAGCTGACCCAGGTGGCTTCAGAATGCGCACTCAGCACTACGCCCATGTGAGTATATTATCTCCAACACACCCAGCAACCTTCAGGGAGAATAACAGTAAATAATTCACTGGGAAAAATATCTTGTTATTGGCTGTGTAAAACTTTCATAATCTCATTTGCATTGTCCCTTGGGAAAAGCTACTACAGTATGAGTTTTTAAAAGTCTTAAATGGCCGCTGTTAGTGAAAACCCACAGCCAACACGCCCCGGAGCTGGGGGTGTCTGCCAGTGGAGATTTTCATAATGACACATTAGGCATCGAGTCGCATCAGTCTTTCTGCGCCATCCAAAGACACAGGGATTGTGAGCAAAGCAGGCTGAGTGCTTACTGCGGCGAGGAGAAGATGGAACAGTGTAACCTTCCAGGTGAGCACTTTGCCGACAGCTGAAATTGTGGAAACTTGTACTGTTGGTATCAACAGGACTTACACAAATAATGGAAACAGAGTTAACTTGGAAAGTCTGTAGTATACTTTTGTTGTTTATTTAACTGTCTTTTTATGATGGTTTATATTTTTTATGCAATATACAAAACAGAACATGCAGACCTTAACATAAAAAAAAAAAAAAAAAAAAAAAAAACTGTCAGAGCAGATATACTGTACATATTACCCCTAATTTACACAAACTGCATAGTGAGTGCGGTCTGTCTCTGTTCTGACCTCCAAAACAAATTCTAGCCAATGTCGGCTGTGCTGCATGTTTTTTTTTTTTTTTTTTCTATCTCTAATCCAGCTCTGGCAGAAATACACATCCAGCCTATTTTTTGACAGATGCTGTCGCCATTATGCATCAAGCATGAATGTATAATAAGACCTGGACAGGGCACCGCCCCCTTTACTCTGATATCCAAATGAGTGGGAGATTGTGGTCAGACAGGCAAACATGGATTTTCTTTACATGTATCTCTCATTATACATACTGCAGGTGTTAATGAGTGAACTTACAACTTCCAACTTCGCGTCCAACTTGTGTTTTGTGAGTCCAAACTCGATGGGGATTGATTGGCGTCTGCAACAAAACTCAGGCGACACTTAAGTTTAGGAAAAGAATCTAAATATAGAATCTAAATATATCACAATAACGCTGTGGTCTTCCATCTGACAGAGATTTACACTGAAGGATCATTTTCTTTCAGTCGTAAAAGAAAATGTGTTGTGACTAAATACAAATGTTTAAAAGGTCCAGTTTTAGTGTTAATTCCCTTAATTTAGTCACATACTTATCAAATGACATGTTTTTTTTCCACATTGTGCAGCCCTACTGTAGGCCCATATTTGGGTCTCAACCCTGTATTTGGAAACCAACGGTGTAAAGAATGCTATAGATGTCCTCACTGAAGAGAATATGTGAGGTAGAGGACTAAATATATTCAACGTATTACCAAAACAGCCAGTTTAAAGATTAAATGTTCACAAATTGGACATATTAGTGCAGATGTCAAAACAGCTGGGCACGTACTGAAGTCACCTGTTGCTAAATGTCCCATGGAGCGACTGACAAGGGCATTGTGACTTAGGTCATCTGGAAATAAAGTTGTCAAAACAAAGCTGATGAGCTGTCATCATCAGAATTGCAGGAGCTTGATGACAAAATTAGGATAGTCGCTACAAGGTGAAATGTTTGTGTGAGGCTTTTTTCAGCGCCTTTGCAGCAAACTCTGGTGGTGCTTTATGTTATGTTTGAAGACTTGACATACAACCCGAACTTGAAACTAGAAGCAGTCAGAGAGCTTAGACCTCAGCCAAGGCATTGGTCCTATAGCACAGTTGCAAATATAGTGGCCAGACCTTGAATCAAAAGCAAGGGTCTTCTAGTTTTGGAGTAAATGGTCTGCCCACTGAGCCACCAAGGCATTGCATGTCTAATGGTAAAGCATTCACTAAAATAGTTAATATGTCCCTCACAGTGGTACAGAATTCCTAACAAATTGCTGGATCCTTGCCTGTATCCTTACCAAAAAACAATAATTTCTTTGTTGGCCCATCCCTGATCTGTGATTTCAATCCTTGCTTGCACACTGTTGTTGTGTCCATGGGCAAGACACTTCACCCACATTGCCTACTCCAGTCACAGTATGTGGCTGGATGCTAGTGATATCGAAGTATTGATACTAGTAAATTTATTTTTGGTATTGATACCAATCTGAAAGTATTAATAATTTAGTAGTAATGGCAAACAATGTTATTCTAACACAATTTATAAGAAACTACTTCTTTTTCCACATCCTTCATGTGTGCACTGCAGCAATGTGACATCAGCAATTTATTATTTTCTGCTGCTCCAGTGGCATTCAGTAGCCATAATTTATAATGTACATGCATATAGGCTTTTATAATTTACAAAAATGCTATCAATACAGGCAAGAAAAAAAAAAAAAAAAAAGAAAAAAAAAAAAGAAAAAAAAGAAAACAATGGTTGGATTATAAGAAGTTGTATTGGAATCAGTATACCTGGCTTGGTTTCAGTTGATGTTGCACATCAGTATCACACTATTGGATATACCAGGAAGGGTATCCAGTAAAAAAAAATCTGCCAAATCACAGTGTGACTGGTTCGCTGTGCAAATGAAAAAGAAAGGGAGCAGCCAAAAATACAACTTGAATTCCGGAAATGCTGGGATGTTTTTTTTTTTTTTTTTTTTTTTTTTTTTTAAACTTTGAATAAAACCAGAAGACATGAGACAGTATTTTATTCACAGGGGCATGTTTACCATGGTGTAGCATCTCCTCTTTTTAAAATAGCTTGAAGACGTCTGGGCATCGAGGTTATGAGCTTCTGGAGTTTTGGTGTTGGAATTTGGTCCCATTCTTGTATGATATAGGTTTAGAGCATATGTTGCTCTAAAACATTTATAAACCTTTCAGCATTAACAGTTCCTTCCAAAACACACAAGCTGCCCATACTGTATGCACTTATTCCCCCCATACCATCAGAGAGGCTGCTTTTTGAACTGAATGCTAAGAACTCTCTGGAAGTGCTCCTCTTTAGCCCGGAGGACATGCCGTCTGTGATTCCCAAAAAACAATGTCAAATTTGGCTCAGGGGGGGCACAGTGGCAGAACAGTTTGTGTTCTCACCTCCCAGCAAGGAGATCGTGAATTCATTCCCCAGCCAGCCAACACACAAACTCTCTGGGTGAAGTCTGCATGTCCTCCCCATGTGGGTTCTCTCCAGGTGTTTTCCGGCTTCCTACTACTGTCCAAAGACATGCATGTGTTAGGTCAGGGGTCTCCAAACCTTTTTTTCCTTTGAGAGCTACTTTTCTATGATAAAAATGTCAGAGAGCTACTTGTGCTTTGTAACATGTATTCAGTCATCTTTCTCTGCTCATTCCCTTTGAGGATCATGTGTGATGGAACCTAGTCCAGTAACTATGGGCCTTAGGCAGGGTACATCCTGAATAGTGGCCAGTTAGTTGTTGGGCTGGCACTTCAACCTAAAGAAAATTAGTTCGTTTTCGCTGTACATTTACCTGAACATTTACAAAATGTTGGTGTCCACAACTCAAATTTCCATTAAAACTACAAAAAGATTTGTAGTTTCTTATGTGCACACACACATATTACATTTATATTTTTGAAATCAAACCCTATCACCTAATCTCCTAATACTCATTTTGTGCATAAAGGGCACCTATGAATTTGATTGAATACATTCCCAAGTTGGTTTGCCAAGTGATAAATACAGTTTGACTAATTCAGTTTATGTAGGAATCATAAAGCCTCGGGGAGCTACTTGGAAAGTGGTTGAGTGCTGAGCTACTGGTTGGAGACCCCTGTGTTAGGTGAATTGGTGACTCTAAATTGCCCCTAGTGAATGAATGTGAGAGTGAATGGTTGTCTATCTGTGTATGTCTCCGTGTGTCAGTCATGTGACAAGCTGGCCCCTGTCCAGGGTGTACCCCGCCTAAGGCCCCAAAGTTACTGTGATAGGCTCCAGTCACCCGTGACCCCTAATGGGAATAAGCGGAAGAAGATGAATGAATGTCAAATTTGGACTGGTCTGGCCACAGACCACTGTCCCACTTTGAAACAGTCAATTTTAAATGAGCCTTGGCCCAGGGCACGACGGTGCTTCTGGACAATGTTCACATATGGCTTCCTTTTTGGATGATAGAGCTTTAGTTGGCCTCTGCAGATGGCACAGTGGATTGTGTTTACCCACAGTGGTTTCTAGAAGTATTCTAGTAGTATTTTAGTAATGTCATTGACACAATCATGCTGATGAGTGATGCAGTGTCATCTGGGGGCCCCAAGACCACAGCATCTAATAAAGGTCTTCCGCCTTGTCCAGTTTCTCTGAATCTATTCATGATGTTATGCTTTGTAGATGATGAGATTTGCAAAACCTTTGCAGTTTGATATTGAGGAACATTGTTTTTTTCAGTATTCCACAAACTTTGTATGCACTCTTCCACAGATCTTGCCCATCTTTACTTCTGAGAGACTCTGCCTCTGTAACTAATCATGTTACAGACCTGATATCAATTCACTTAATTAGTTGCTACATGTTCTCCCAGCTGAATCTTCTTAAAATTTCTTGTTTTTTTCAGTTATTTGTTGCCCTTGTCCCAACTATTGTGAGACCTTTAGCAGGCATCAAATTTGAAATTAGCTAATTTTGAGAATAAAGGTGTAAAATAACTCACTGTAAACATTTTTATGTTATCTATGTTCTATTGTGAATCATGTGATTTGATTTTTTTATTTTTATTTTATTCAAATTTTAAAAACATCCCAACACTTCCAGAATTCAGGTTGTAAAATAATAACATTCTGAGTCATTTTTTCCCCCCAACAAACTAATGGATGAACCAACCACTGCAGACAATGGTGATCAACTTTTGCCACAACAATGTATTACAAAAGGAAAAAAAACAAAACAAACAAACCTCTAATTAAAATGAATGTAAAAAATGCACATTTGCATTCCAGTGTTGAACACAGTCCCAACAAAAGGAAGATAAACTAACAACAAAAGGTAGAGCCTGAAAAATTAACATAAATGCATGCTATCGACTACTACTATTATATGACTGATTTCCAACAGAAATATAGTGACAGAGAATTTGAAGTTGACAGTAAATGGCCAATTATATGAAATGCTTTTAATTAATTTATTGGAATGCCATTTACAGTCAACAAAAAATGAATGCTGAAATATATGAATATGAAAGCACTTTGAATCGCTCTGTGTATGAATTATGCTATACAAATAAACTTGCCTTGCCTTACCATGAATATGAATATATATATATATATATATATATATATATATATATATATATATATATATATATATATATATATATATATATATATATATGAAAACATATATAATTTCTATATGACCAGCTGAGAAAAGTTCTATATTGCTTTACCCCAAGTTTTCCGCTGTGGTTGTCAAGTGGCAATTATCACGTCTAGACAGAAGATAAAGTGATCATTACCAATTCATCAGACACATTCATTACATTTATTAAAGCCATGCATCATTAATCACCCTCCATGAAATTTGACATTTTGGCAGCTCTGTAATAAGCTTTGTATATCACATTATTCCACAACAACAACATGGAGAAAAAAATAAATAAATGAACAGATGAAGTTGAAGGTTGGGTATGACAGAAAAATCCCTGAGCCGGTATTATGTGTGCGGACTGTTGTGCCACGACAAAGAGGCGAGCTGACAGGCCATCAGGAGAGTCTGGCAACAGCAGGTGACCGCAGCAACAAGTGAGAGCAAAGGACTTTAAATAGGGCTTTGAAAATGTCACTTACCACACATGACTGAGCAGTGGTCCGAGCTGTAACCGGGACCATTACTGCCTACTGCCGCTCGCTGTGACAGGAGCAGCCACAAAGGGTCGACCGTAGGAGCACGAGGAACTGTACAGGCCTGACAGTTACATGTGTATTTACATGTGTTTTCAGCCGTTTTCATGGAAATATATTTGACAGGAAGAAGAGGAATGAAAAATATCTAAGTGCTGCAGCTATTTACAACAACAACAACAAAATAGCTAGACTTCATACAGTAAAGTCAGATGTCAGATGCATTACACATAATCTTATAATCTGGGAATGTCCAGGTTCTCTCACATTTTTTTACATAACAGTACCTTTCTCTTCAAATATTCTCTTACTGAATGACACTGAACATTACAAAAATGGCTCCTTGATTTTCCTGACATAGTAAATAATGGAACAGTGGGTTGCTCAATTGCAAAAAAAGCCAAAATTACAATATTACAATATGGAAAGAAACAAAACTAATAATTAGATATTTGTTGTAATTAGTCAGTTATGGGTCAGGTAGCTCCTAACTGGGTGGGATAAGAAAAAAAAGGGGTAGGAGACAGGGGCAAACTAGTGGGGTAAATAGTGGGTGCAACTATTAGTTATCATGATCTGCTTGTCTTTTACTTGTATCTGTATATTATTTATATAATGTAATATTGATGGCAATCTGTTCATCTGCACCATATTTTTTTCTGTTTTCTGATTGTTGTGACGATCTTGTATTCACCTACCCCCTGTAAATCCAAAAATGCTAAAAAAAATAAATAAAATAAATAAATAAAAAAAGCAATTTGCGACACATTGAGGCACTTTGCGGCAGCATTGCCACTGTTTCTGGAAGGCCAAAAAGGTTTCATATGCAAACATGGCAGAGTCAAAGGTGAAGAGACCTAAGGTTGATGGTCCAAATAGAAAATTTAAAGAGGGGCTATATATATATTTTTTTTTTCATCATTTTAAACCAATCTTCATCACCACAACAGCATTTTATATTTTACAACCTTAAATATGATTATTTGACTAAAAGATAATTTTTAATAAGTACTCTACTGGTGCCACAAAGAGACGCGTGAAGAGACCAGCAGAGGGCAGCAGAAGGCAGACTGTTGCAGTCTTTTGAACATAAAGCTGGGGACACACTACACGATTTTATAACGATTCACAGTTGCGTCGAGTCTTTACCAGTCAACACTAGTTGCAGGGAATCCTAATCACCAGTCGGCCCTGAAATCCATTAGTGTGTGATGTTCAAATACTCGAGTCGGCAAGTGTGTGCGCCGCAAAAACCCGGCCTGACGTCAGTCGCAAGCAAACATGTTTGAATTTTAAAGCCGACTCTGGACGCACACTCTTGTAGTGTGGGCTGTTTACAGCTCCAACTGGGAATTCATGGTGTCCAGTGGCCAATGAAAAACCAGTCAGTTAGTGTGTGCTCCTAGTCTTTTCAGAATCTGCAACGACTGAGGAAATCATGCACTGTGTCTCCAGCTTAATTTGATGAATAAAAGGAGTTTCACTTTTTTAAAACTTTAGTATTATGTCATTTTGCTACAAATGAAAAATGTCTGTGAGGAATCAGTGGAAACATAGCTGAACACTGTTTTTGTTTTTTGTTTTTTTAGGGGGGTGAATGTATAGGGCTTGTTGATTAGAGCTTCCTGGAGTGGACGGAGTATACTTTTGATGAGGGAACAACATTATAATATGGTAGAAAGCTCAAAAAGCTGATTTTGCATAATATAACCACTTTAATGCTTCAGTTCCTTGTGGCATAGATTCAACAAGGTCCTAGAAACATTTGTCAGAGATTTTGGTTCACACAGATGTTATACAGTATGCTTGTTGGAACAATTGCTCTCTGTTAACTTGTATGTATAATTTTTTTTTTTTGGTGAGTCAGTGATTAACAAGAATGAGTTGTCTGTCTAGATTGGTTCATTGTCCATTGTCTACGGTGTGTTCCACTTCTTACTTAAAGTAACATATCCATCATCCAAGCCCCTCCAACATATAAAGCGTTAGAAATAGAATTAATTGAAAACACACACAAGAGCTAATGAAAATAATCTTGTGTCGCAGCTGTATAATATTTTAAATGCCACTTATATACTCAATATTAACATAAAGGCTTGTTGATGAGCTTTATTAAGTGCATTATGTAAATATATAGAGACACATTTAATATATTTAACATATCTATGGATGTTCATTATTGTGCCACTCAACAGAAATAGAAAGGCTTAATTTTACATCACTTATCCCCAAACCTTTCACAATATGTACATTTGCACACTTCCACTTGAATGATTACACTGAAGAACGCAATTACATCTGCAAAGCCACAGTGCAAGTACTCACAGTAAAATACTACGACGGGAGCCTCTTTTATTTAGCTGCTCCTCCTCTCTTTGTTATTGCCGTGCTGTTGTCTCGCAGCTGGGAGTCATCGATTTGCATGGGGAGAGACAAAAGAACCGAGCCACCTAATTCTCACACTATCAGCATTTCTCGGTCACTCAATCAGGCCTTATCGGAGCACGCTGCTGCTCGTGTAATGACAGTAGTAAATATCAAAAGCGAACACCGCCCACCAACTTGTTTTAAAGTTTGACGAGTTACAAAAGAGGTTTAGAAGTGCAATTAAGAAAACACCAAAAGAAGTGTTGAGTTGGCTGAATTTAAAAGTCAGTAAAAGCCAATGATATTGAACAACTGAGAATGAAATGTTTACCATGGGTAAGCATCTCCTCTTCTTTTCAAAACAGTTTGAAGATGTCAGGGCATCAAGTAAGAGTTTCTGGAGCTTTGGTGTTGGAATTTGGTTCCAACAATGATATAAGTTTCCAGCTGCTGAGGTGTTTGTGATCGTCTTTGACATATTTTTCATTTAATGATTCAGCAAACTGCAGGCCAATTCTGCAGCTTCTCCCACGAAGCCATGCTGTTGTAGTAGCTGCAGTCTGTGGTTTTGCATTGTCCTGCTGAAATACTCAAGGTCTTCCCTAAAATAGACAGACAATGTCTGAAGGGGAGCATATGTTGCTCTAAAACCTTTACATACCTTTTAGCATTCATAGTTCCTTCCAAAATACACAGCTGCCCATACCATATGCACTTATGCCCCCCATACCATCAGAGATACTGCTTTTGAACTAAACACTGGTAAGACGCTGGAAAGTCTCGTCTTTAGCCTGAAGGACACGGTGTCCGTGATTTTCAAAAAGAACATCAAATTTGGACTAGTTTGACCATAGAACACTGTCCCACTTTGAAACAGTTCATTTTAAATGAGCCTTGGCCCAGGACACGATGGCGCTTCTGGACCATGTTCACATATGGCTTCCTTTTAATGATTCCTTTTTTTATGATAGAGCTTTAGTTGGCCTCTGCAGAGGCGGTGGATTGTGTTTACTGACAATGGTTTCCAGAAGTATTCCTGTGCCCATTTAGTAATGTCATTGACACAATAATGCTGATGAGTGATGCAATGCTATCTGAGGGCCCCAAGACCACGGGCATCAGATTTGAAATGAGCTGTATTTGTGAAAAAGTGTGAAATTTCTCAGTGTAGACATTTGTTATATTATTTATGTTCTATTGTGAATAAAATATGGCTCATGTGAAAGTCTTTTAGTTTTCATTTTATTCATTTCCGAAATCCGGGTTGTATTTCAGGTATGATTTTAAGGTGGAAACAACATTATAACACTGATAAAAGCTCAGAAAACTCACTTTACCACAATATGGGACCTTTGAACATGCACCATTTACTGGCTAAGAAATGTAAGAGCATAGACCTGTGGAGACATAGACACACTCCCCAGTGAGAGGCAGAGTCAGTGCTGACAGCTCTAATTGGTAGGTACAGTCTGTACCTTAGGTATTCACTTTTTAATGGTTATGGGAGTGAGATTCCATTCAGAAGCAGCTCAAACAGAAAAAGCTGTTTGACCAAACAGTACTCTCCCATTTTTTTTTTTTTTTTTTTTTTACAAAAATCTACCTATTTTTACATAAATACAATTTAAAGTCTGACCTTTTTACAAAATAACATGCTTTTTTGGTGTTGACTAAATAAAACAGTTGACTTCCAAATCATACATTTATTATAACAGAAATGATCCACTTTCGTAGTCCTGGTTATGTCCTGTCTAAGGTTTAATCCATGGCTTGTACGTTGGTCCCATTATGTGGGTAATGCTCTGTGTTCAGATTGCACCACTCCAATGGCCTTGGAGTGTCATATCTCTTTGTATTACATGCAGGTGTACCACTTGAAGCTCTGGCATGGCTCCATTACGGCCTATTCATTATTTGGCATAAATATGGCTGCCTGTACCAGAGTGCGGTCACAGACAGGTTAGAGAGTCAGTCACAATGACAGTGGTGAGCTGAGCTGAGCAGGATACCAGGGGGATTTATTCTTGGATCACAAACCACTGGTGACTGATAGAAATGGGAGATAGTGATGGGAAAAGGGAGGATTTGGGGACCAGTATCTTTAATGAAAATATTAGCAAAATGTACCATAGAAAAAATTAGGCATTCAAAATTTGTTGTATGCATTTTAACCTTGTTTCACTGGTGGGGTTTTAATGCTTTTAGAGGATTTTTTGGGGTTAAAAGGCTTTGGTTTATTCAACATAAGCGTCCTAGGATAAAATAAGACAATATAAAACTTTATTGATCCCACAGCAGAGAAATTCTGTAAGACTAGTCTTTACAGTATTATACAGCTGGGAATCACATGGTAACTCACAATACGCGATACATGGCTCATCAGATCAAAAATAGCACGATATGGCGATTCTCGATATTTTGCAGAAGGTAACCTATGATTAATGACTATTTTTAAACTTTTTTTTTTCTTGTCTGTATAAATTGAATTATAGTGAATGTGTGTGTATGTACATCACTCATTTATAGACTTAAAAAAACAAGAAACTACAACTGCACGTTTCCAGAAGTAATAAATCAACCATGGGTCTTTTTTTTTTTTTTTTGAGCATTTAAAAATATTTTATATTTTTTTCCTTACAGTATAAGAAACCACTATTTCAATAGTTTTAGCATGTTTATTATTCATTAGTTATTGCTACATAAAAGAAATACATTGCATTTGCTGTCTACATTGCGTTGAATGAGAGAACTTCAAATATTTAATAGCAGAATTGTAGAAAGCTGCAGCAACCCCAGCCTTTGAAGAATGTTTTCTCTTTTTTATTGAAATTAAAGGCAACAAGAATTAATCTTTTGAATCACATTCAAATAAAAAATGTATATTGGTTAAATCCAATCATCAGCTACTATTTGTAGCACTGAAAGCCAGGTTTGGGAGACTGTGGGACAGATGGCGCATTCATGTAGTCCTCGGAAACTCTGAAAAAAAGCCTTTTTCAAGGTAAAAGATGCACATGAATGCCTGCACAAGTCAGAAACATAATTCAGGATGTCGCTTCAAAACATGCTACCCAACTTTCCCACTTGATGTCATCTGCTTCATGGACAAAACAGAAAATAATTTGCATTTTAGACATGAGCTCTTTGACTAAATGTTTCTAATAAGTTCAGCATCTGACTAGTGAGCTGTGTTAAACGCTGGTTAATAACATCACTGACCAGTAACTCTGTTGTAGAGACCTACATGGGACTGACTTCTCAATCCTGCTCTTGTCCACTCCTGAAGCTTCTCTGACCGTTCCCATCCCGGTCCCAACATCTACCATGGCCTGACCGGCGTGCGTTCAGGAGAGGAGCAGAAAGCTAACATGTGTTTAATGTTCTGTTAAAGCTCTGGGTTCATGTGCTGTGTTTGTTATTAGGCTACAGATCCTGAGTTTCAGACCGTGGGGGATAAAAAGCGTGTCTCTCAGTTCTCCTTGCTCTGTTCTGTTTGTTTATTTTAATGCCCCGTGTAAGTTGCACACTTGCCCACATTTAGATATGAGTGCTACCATAAAGACTAGTATGATCGTGCACTCAAAATTCCCGGGACGCTCGGGACCCGGCATGTTTTTGTTTGACTGCCCGCTCCCACACGAGACCACATCAATACCGCCTGATCCCACTGCAGGTCTCTACTCTGCTTGTCTGCTATGCTGACATTAATATCCTGACTTTCTGAGACAAAAGCTCATGAACATAAACAAGTCTGAAAAATGACTTCTCATCTCAGAAAGGCAAGCAGCTGAAGACCACCTCAATGCAGCAGGGGTATTCTCTGCAGTGGCCCCCAGACTGGAATAAACCACCAGGTAAGACTGGCCCCTACTCTAACTGTTTCCTGTTTTGGTTGAAAACTTAAGTTTCATTCTTAGCTTTCAGACCATCATGAGAGATTACACACTTAGATTTTTTTAATTAATTAATTTATTTATTTATTTTTTGTTTTTTACAAATTCTAGTATTTTTTTGTCATAATTATTGTTTGTTGTATTTTACAGCACTTTGTTTCAACATGGCTGTGCTAAATAAACACATTTGCTGTTTTAGAGCAAAAATAAATTCTGTTTGGCACTTAGCAGACATTGCTCACCCGCACACATGACCTGTACTGCTTAGTGGAAATATCATCCCACATTTTGGCACATTATTGTTGCTTAAATTGCTGTGTCAAGCACCTTTATGTCATGTTTCCAAGAGTAAGAGCTGGTAAGGGCTCTGCTATCTGACTTTTATATCTAACCTTTGCAGAGGAAGAAGGATACACACTTTTAAGCCCTGTTTTTTGTTGTTGTTGTCTTTATTCGTGGCTTGGTCATCCGTCATCTGCATCTGCCTCTCAAGACTGACATTTCAATAGAGAAAAAAACTATGTAAATGTGACTTAAGTGGGACATACAGTAGTTCCAGCGCTGAGCAGCTGATCTCAATGTCGAAGCCAAGGACGCTGCTGTGATTAATAGTGAACATTACTCAGTGGCTTGTTTTAGCGTCAGGTCTTAAATGTGAACCACTGACCTTGCAACTCAAAGATCTGCTTAGTTGAACCCAGCAAGATTCCCGCAGCTGCTCGGAATTCCTGGAAATGCTTGAGTTTTTGAAGTGCTTTTCAGTGTGGTTGAAAAGCTTGATACATGATGGTAAAGAATAGAAAAATTTAATGGAAAATGGCATAAATCAGTAGTTCAAATTCTTAACCTCAACCTTAGAAAATGTGTGTTTCCAGGTCACGCCTTTAATGGACTAAAATGACCCTAAATCAGGACTACACAATGTCTTAACAGGTGTAAACTAGAACTACACCAGGTCTAAACCAGGATAACACTGGGACAAAACCAAGACAAATCCAGGACTAAACCAAAGCAGGACTAAAACATATAAAACTGGGTTTAAATTTAATCTAATCAGGACATTGACTGCAAAAAAAACAAAAACAAAAAAAAAAACTTCAGAGTAAAACCAGAGGAATCCCTCGTACCACCAGTGGGACCTGTACCACAGTTAAAGAGCCACTGGCATCCATATTAAATTATTAAAAACAGGCAGGCTCAAGTGTCTCTGATGGGAAGGAGGTGACTTGAACTGCTGAAAGAATAATTTCAATAGGTCTTTTATATTTTGTCATATTTTTACATATTTTTTTAGTTTTAAAAGGTTGAAAAAAAAAAGTTGGAAACCACTGCTATAGGGAACCTATTGTACTTGTTTTTGGTGGTAGATGAAACCTGAGCACCCAAACCAAATCTATATCATCACTGGGAGAACATGCAAACTCCACAGAGAAATGCCCCGCATAGTCCACGAATCAAACACAAGACCTTCTTGCTGTGAGTCAAGAGTGCTAACCACTATGCCACTGATATGCACACAACAGGACTGGGTTGGTATTATACTACAAGTGCTCTTATGGTTCTAGTTGTGAATATGACATTTTTGGAAGAGTACTGCTATCTTGTACAATTCTGGGAGCCACAAGCCAGCAAACTCTTTCTACTGGTCCCAAGCCTGGATAAATGGGGAGGATTGTGCCAGGAATGAAATCTGACGTAAAGCATGTGATAAATAAATAGATTTGCTGTTGCGACTACGGAAGACAAAAATCTTGATTGGAATTATTTTAAATTTACACATAATTACTTCATTGTCAGTTTAAATGTGTGGTCCATTGAGTTTATTCCCAAAATATATGCTGTTGTCGTTCCCAGTAGATTTAAGTAGGATTTCCAAGAAGCAGAACAAATGAACGATAGAAAATGATAATATGATTAAATTATGTAGTTAATATTTCAAAAATGTATTTTCAATAGCCTCATCAATTAGCCACATAAAACACAAAGCTCCTGTCTGCATCTTCAAACAAACCACAAACCTTCAGTTACAGAAAACCAAACTATTCCTTTAAACAGGCTTGAGAAGTACATGAAAATGGCCTCCAAAAAAATGTCTAAACTTTGCCTTCAGAGCTCACACTGTCCACATTCTTTGTTCATCTTCATGAGATACCAAGGGATCAAAATATGAGGCAGTATGAGTCACTGCTGCAGCAGAAAACACACACACACATTCAGTTCTGGCTGCTTTCTCACTTGTAATAAGCTTGTGGACTGAAACGGGCCCAGTGCAGAGTTAAGTGGTGAGTCGCCTTTAATATTTACTGTGAATGTGAATAATACACCAATGTACACAGGGCGTCTCTCGTGTTTGAACTGTGCCAGTGAAAAAAAGAAGCAGAGAAAACAAGCCACATACAGCCTTCACCACACAAACCTTTCACTGAAGAAAACGCTTTTTGTCTGCAGCTCGTCAAACAGCATTGAGGCAAACAAGAGTTTCATCTGAAAAGAATTTGAATTGTGAGAGCTCTCATTAAACCTGAAATGAACATTTTACATTTGACAATCGTTTCTAAAGCTTCTGTCCAAGTGTTTGGTGTAACTGGTACTACTAAATCAAGCCACAAGGGGTCATAATGCAGTCTTGTGCCATCCCAAGCCCAGATAAATGGAGAGGGTTGTGTGTGGAAGTGCATCTGGTGTATTTTACGGTACTTGCTACTGCTACTGGAAGTGTCACAACATGACTTTCAGTTGAAAATGAAGAGGTGTGAATAAGGCCTATATGTTTTTGGTGGTAGGGGAAACCGGAGCACGAAGAAATCTACGCAATCACAGTGAGAACATGCAAACTTTATAGAGAAAGGTCCAACATAATCTGGGAATCGAACCCAGGACTTTCTTGCTGTGAGTCAAGACTAACCAATATGCCTGTGAGACAGTTGCATTTTCTGAAATGGAAAATCAAACTTTTACTTTTAGCAGTATGAATGTAATATACAGTGGGTTACAATTTAGCCTTGTGCAGGTAAATGGAGAGGGTTGGGTGTGGAAGGGCATCTAATGTAAAAACTCACTGCTCACTAGGAGGCAGATGTACCTATGTATAAAGCTTGCGAATATTAGCAACAGATTCAAGGATTCAACTCCCTTCTTGGACCAGTTTGCGTCATATCATTGCCCTGCCTCCATCCTACATTTCCTGTCTCACTACTATCTCTCTGTTGTATGAGGCCAAAATGAAATGCATATGAGAAAACTTACCAAAAATAGAAAAAATACAGAACAAACAAATTTTGGCAAGCATAAGGCTTTTGCAGTTCATGCACTTCACTCACATCAAAAGCTGCGTGGCATATCTACTGTAATTTTAAGTCTCTGGCCCAAAGCCTCAGTGGCAGTTTATGCGTGTCATAAAATATTAAAATAGTGATTTTCTAAGATCTTCCTCGAAGCAAATAATCATAAAAATACATTACATTTGGCAAGGTATGTGGCTGATGTAATATCTGACTTTTGTCCTGTTTGACTTGCATGTGTGTGGATGAATTTGATCAGGCATTATGACCACTGAGAGATAAAGTGACTAAGGCTAAGGTCTTAATGCTCAATTCAGATTTTTTGCTCGAATCTGATTTTTTTTGCGTGGCTGTTCACATTACAGTTTTTAAAGTGACCTCCATCAGTCTTGTGTGTGATATGTTTCCAGCCTTGAAGTGACCTGTATGCGCAAAAAAAGACCTGCTGGAGGCTGGAGTGGTGGGACTGTGATGCGAGAGGCTTCACGGACAGTTTATCAGCTCAGGTTATTGTGGAAGATGTTTGAATACATCTGTCAACGACACTCTTCAACCCTAATTTCTCAATATTTCTCATCTTATTTCTCTAGCATTATTCCTCAATATATTTATGACATGACCCCTCAAATTTAGCTTCATCAGGATTGTCACTTTAAATACAAATTAGGTTTGAAACCTCACTTTTTTCACTGACCAGCTCCATTAACGTTGCCTGCCACTCTTGTTGTCATTAGATTGGACCAGTTCCCGCCTCTTTCAGTGCAGAATTGTGCTATCTGTTACATTTCAATTACATAAAAGTCCAATGAAATGCAACTTGTCCGTTCAGACTGCAGTCACATCCTAAAAGATCAGATACGTGTCTGATTCAGGAGCACATATGGAAGTGGCCTGGGTCGCATTTGAAAAAATCAGATTTGGGCTGTTCATACTGTTTTGACAAAATCAGATACGGGTCACATATGGGCAAAAAAGTCAGATTTGGGCCACTTTTACCTGCAGTGTGAACATAGCCTCACAGATTATCTTTTCATCATGGCACTTGTTTGTGGGTGGGGAATAATAGGCAAGTGGACTTTTTTTTTTCAAAGTTAATGTGTTAGAAGCAGGAAAAATGGGCAAAGGATTTGAGCGAGTTTGACAAGGGCCAAATTGTGATGGCTATAGAGAACTGGGTCAAAGCATCTCCAAAACTGCAGCTCTTGAGGAGTGTTCCTGATCTGCAGTGGTCAGGATCTATCAAAACAAGGTGCAAGGAAGGAACAGAGGCAAACCGGCGACAGTTGATGCAGGTGGGGAGTGAAGGCTGAGGCATGTGTGGTCACATCCAACAGACGAGCTACTGCTGTTCAAATTGCTGAAAAAGTTAGTGCTGTTTCTGACAGAAAGAGGTATCAGAACACCACATTGCTGTTCGATGCATAGAGCAGTGTGTATATATATATATATTTATATTTATATATAGTTACATATTTTTAGGTTTAATAACTTGTTTTAAAAGAAGTTATGCAAATCATTTAAAAAATATCTTTGTTATGAATTGAGTGAACTGACTTTATAATTACATTTTTTTTTTTTTTTAGATTTTAAACATAATACAAATATACAGTAAAATACTGGTTGTAATAGGAGTTTATATTATATTTATATTTTCATGTCATTTATATTTTAAAGGCAGGCAGATTATTACTTTTTTATCTTGAATTTATTATTTTTTTATTCTGCAAAAAAAAATTTTTTTTCATTTTATTTTAAAAACTTACCACATATTAGTGAGGGCGTACAAAAAAAGAACAAAAAAGCTTGGGAACCACTGGCAAAAAGCATACATGGCATAACACATACCTATATGGTGCTCATTAGAGATGTGGCTCTTCAACATGAACGATGAGAACCGAGTCAGAGTGGTGCGCGAGTTGTTCTTTTTTTTTTTTTTTTTCTCAAAATGAACAAGCTCTTTTTGTTTGCCAACCACAGAAAAAGAATAAGAAAAAAGTAGAAGAAGAATACAAGCTCAAGAGAGTCATACAGAAAGAGACGAGGAAAGAGGTGTACACAGGGAGCATGCTCAGACACACATTAGTCAGAAGGTACTTTAGTATTAGCAGTACATAACTACAGTCTTTGGTGTCAATATTTTTATTTGTATATTTATCTACTTGTATTAATATTGTTAACAATGTTCTTTTGTGGTGAATCCCTAAAGGGGCAATAAAGTTTACCTTATCTTCATTGAACCCAAAGTACATGTCTACTTGTATAGGTCAACACAACACCACAGTCATACATCTATCTAAAAGACACGTTATTCCATTAAGTATATATTTTTAAACTTAAGTGTGATGCTACCACTGAGCACTGCCGGCATCATATTTCCTCCTTCTCCATGTGATTCCTACTTCAGCACCAGGACGTCCAACTGTGTACAGTGCACTTCAAATACTCCCTGCTCCTCAACCCGGGACTTAAAGGTGTTACATAAAATACAGGTAAAAGCGAATCCGAGCAGCTGCTGGTGAGACTGTCAATTAGAAGCTTTCCACAGCTGCTCAAAAGCCATTTTTAATTTTAATTGGGGCGGATTCTTCCAAACTAATTCACTTATAATACTGTACAATCCGTATAACCGTACATCATATAGACGTTTATGCACTTGCCTCCACCAGAGACAAGCATTCATCCTGTCTGTGATTAGTGGCAGGAGCCGAGCGTATTAATTTCATATATTTCATGAGAGGATGGATGGCCGTATACAGAGCAGCTGCTTCCTCAAGATGCTGTGCACACAATTTGATTACAGTATCCACATTTATTACTCAACAGAATGGGTCGATTTTCAGTTTATTATGGAAAACATAAGCAGCAGTATTTCCTGGTGATTTATGTGTGCATGCATAAGTGAAAACTCACTGGATTAGATCCTTCAGAGGTGGCAAAAACATTATAAATGCTTGTGTGTTTAACAGTCAATATGCGACCATTAGCACATGGAGCAAGAATTGAAGCTATAGCCTCCATGTATTTTCCTTTAGCCCACTAGCTTTGCCAGTGTTTATGCTAACCTTGTCAGATAGATCTTTGATCATCTTTAATGGCTGTGTCCCAATACTCATACTTGTGACCCTCGAATGTGCGTTTACAGTGAGGGGCACAAGTGTGTAGTGTGTCCCAATTACCCAATGATGACAGCACTTCCAGGAATGATGGGCAATACCACACTTTTTAGATTTGATACAACATGATTATTGTGGTTTTGGTCAATACAATACCATAACCATTTCTTATGGGTGACTTTTTTTTTCATAAAAAAATAAAAATAAAAAATTCTGGAAGACAGAGCCCATAAAGTGCACAGTATTGAGTTGCTGCTTGTAGGACAAACAGGTAACTTTCTGTCCCATGACCTGTATGGACAAGACCAATATGCTGCTGGTTGGGGCTGTTTTGGCACAAAACACTGAAGTTACCAAAAGTGATTCAAGTACTTTTATTTTACTATTAGTATTAATTAGTATCAATACTTTATTCAAGTACTCAATACCCAAATGTGTATTGTGTCAGTATCAATATATTGGTATTGATCTGCCAATCACTAACTTCCAGATGTGTAGATGAGAGTGGACAACACTGAAGTATATTACCCACAATGCATTTTACTGTGACGTTTTCAGACATTGCAGTGTTCTAAGCAATTTATAGCTATGAGCAATTAATTCAAATATTTAAAAAAATGCAATGACAGTGAAACTGGAAGAATTTTTTTTAATTAAAATGTCTATTGTCTAGGTAACAACACTGTATAATTGTTAGAAACATATCTTTTGTGCGCTAAAAGCTCAAAATAAGCTGCTGTTGACTTTCTGATACATCGAGCAGCAGTTTAGCAAGCATATAATGGGGCAGTCATAACAAGAGGTCACAGCAAGAAGGTCCCAAGTTCGATTCCCGGACCGTGTGGGGCCTTTCTGTGTGAGTTTTGTGCATGTTTTCCCCGTGTCTGGGTGGCTTTCCTCTGGATGCTCCGCTTTCCCCCATCACCCTCAAAATATGCACAATAGGCTAAAACCTCCAGCCAGATACTCCTGACCAGGATCCTGGCTCAAGATCTGGAGAAGGGTGCTCCACTGCTCCTGACAGGTTGCCCCAGCGGCATTGAGGGATGGGTCAAATGCAGAGAACGAATTTCCCCCATGGAGATCAATAAAGTAAAATAAATAAATAAATAATGCAAGTTACCTGGGAGTGTGGAATGTTCCAGTTCTCATTTTTAACACCCTTGGACCCTTGTGCATTGAAACACCTCATGCACTTTAAACAAAAGTGTACTTAAAAAAAAAAAAAGTATGCAGTATGGCTATTTGAACAAGGCCAATGAGGAAGCACAGGTTCTAACAGCATCCTTCGTATTCCATGCTTATTTGTCTTTATGTACAAATGCTGTGGAACATAGTCATGATCATACAGTATAAGTTGTATATTTTTTTCTGGAAAAATATCCTGGAAAGTTTGAATACTATGGCATGTTTTTGCAGTATCCTGATTTCTGACCAACTTTCTCAAACTGTGCAAGTGTTAACTTGGTCAAGAGATGCAGAAAAAACTTTCCCAAAGTAACTTGACATTGTGTTTTTAAAACTCATAACTGCCATATTCCACCAAAGCACAGTTTGTTCAAATCTAAATCTGCCACCATCATGCTTTTAGTGCTCTTATAAAGGTGCAAGAACCATGGATTAACTCGATTCAGGATAAACGGATGAGTCATTGTTGTATTTTTTATAACTTTACTGTTGACTCCTTTATCATGACATAGACTGAAAACAACAACCAAAACACAGAAAAACAAAGAAAATCAGTCTACAAAGACTGTCTTTTGTCATTTAGCCTTCCATTAACTACAATTATATAGTTTACATAGATTTTTAAAAACATTTTTATACATAATTTTTACTATTTTTTTTATGAAATAATCAATGATATTCTAACATGAGCCTCTAAATTATCCATTCCCGTCACTTATGACACTGATTCCTCAGTCCTTAGCAGTGGTTGCAATCAGATCCTGGAAGCTGCTGTCCATGTGGCTTCCCGGCCTTTCTTGGGGTGGGTCCCAACATGCCTCCTCACAGCCTCAACTTCTCCATTCCTCGTTGTAAGGAAAGAGGCGCATAGGGAACAACACCTCTCTCTCTCTCCTCTGTAGGCGAGGGCTTACATTGAGGAATTGAGGAGTTGAGGCTGTGAGAAGGCATGCTGGGATTCACCCAAGGTCTAACAAAACAGGTAGTGATGTGTCTGAGTTCAAATTAACTTTGTCGACAAACAAAACACAAATCAAAGCTCTTGAAATGAACTAATAATGAATTTTAGACATGACAATGCTTAACAATAGATATTGTGTCTCAGCTGCTCAATGTCAGTTTTCTCTGAGTGGATGTAAATGTCAAATCCAGAATACTGTCAAAAGATAGATAGATAAGGCTCATAACCAGGATACTTGCTTGCATGTAAAGGGACTCACTGAGACACTTGCTAATGTTCTCTACTCAATGGCACCACACACCTTGTTAGTCAGTAACCATTTGAATATAATCCTTATTTTTATTAAAATGTGTGCTTTTATTGCCAAAATGTGCACATAGCTAATGTAAGTTAGATAAGATTATACGTTTTCTTTGTCTTCTTTTTTACAACATGACTTGTATGCAATTTGTCCTACACTATGTAAAAAATACTGAAGAGAGTATATTATTTTTAGAAAAGGAAGTCGGCGGTGTATTGTCCTCCAGCCTTTTTCCAGGTGGAGAACAGAAAGTACTTGAACAGAATCACATTGGATCAAACAGGACTTAGGACCCTCATTAACCTTCTCTTATTGAAAGAGTTGGACTGAAGAAATACTCGAGCAGCTATTTTAAACATACTCTGGTGGCAGGGGAGCCGCCATCTGCAAACGCTCCACTCTGGACCAAAGACATAATTAATGATGCCCACCTAATGACTGTTAGCTAAGTATGGCCCAGAGCGTAGGGGCCAAATGATGGTTTTAATGGAAATCTCCAAATTAAAGGTTTTTCTTGGACAATTCTCAGTAATTTTCTTTAAAGTATTTGACTGTGCACTGGAGAGCCTTGGTAGTTAGCGCAGGATTCAATGCAGAGCTGTGTCTTTGGAGCCCAGGCATGTGGCTCTACCAGAGGCTGGATCTATGTTCAAGATACACAATATTAGTAGAATAATTAAGTCAGTTAGAAAAAAGACCAAAAAAAGTACTGTAAATTCCTGATAAATTATGGGAACTAGGGCCATCCCTGCTCACAAATGACATTAAAATAAAATTTCCATGAAAACAAGCTCCACAGGGCAGATAGGAACCGCTGTGACGTGATGGGGCAGGTTCTGTAATTTTGTCAGACACTAGGGATGGCGTTTGGTCTCGATGGCCAGAAATGTGCTGTACTGCACCGAGGACCATGAACCAGGACGAGGGAGCATACACCCTGTCCCACACCTCCCCTTACCTGCGTAGGTTTCCTCCGGGTGCTCAGGTTTCCCCTACCACCAAAACACATGTACAATAGGTCCCCTATAGGACCAGGATTGCCCTGCAAAAGAGATTCTTGGTCCAAGTAGGGCTATCCTGGTTCAGTAAAGAAAATGTTATCTAGACGGAGTGTTAGCTTGATATTCCAGTTGATGTTGACATGCATTTTCAATAGGGTGTAACCTTATTGGTAATTACCTCAATATTGTGATAGAATAAGTCTGTCAATAATGTCATGGAAGTGTACGTATCAAACGGTACGCTCCTCGAGCAAAAATACATCGTTAAGTTGCAGTGACATGGTAAAAAGCATAGAGAAAATAGATCAGGCCTACTCAATAGATGAGAGTAACCATCTGGGTACTTTACTGTTGTGCCAAGTCCCCGCCCCCTTTTGGGTGAAAACATCTCTATTCACTCAATGGTGGCAAATACAAATTGTCAAATCTTTTCTCGTTCAGGACTTAAAAATCTAAACACAAGCTCCCAGAAGCACAGCAAACATGATCCGTTAAGCTAACGGTTCTATTCCCTCACTGCCAAAGAAAGATCAGGGTCATTATTTGAAGAAACTTAGTGAAATAGGAGCTGATTGCTAACTTATCTGCCTCTGTCACAGGAGAATGACCCCACGTAGTGGATGGATGTTAATACAACAACAATATACTTCATTTAACATAATTCATGACAAATACATTATCAGTAAAATGTTGGCAGACTTAATGTGAGTTTAGTGTTAATTTAGGTCCAGACTGAAACGACACCAACATTTAAATTACAAAGATCAGTGTCCTAACAGCATAAAAGCTTACATGGCTAGCATATGAAACCATTGTGTCAAATAGCCGTCTTAAATCTTGAAACTAACTTAAAGTAAATAAATGTTTTATGTGGTAGGAATATTAATTCAGATATGAACATTAACAGAGTGACTTGACACTTAAATATATACATCTCGTGCATTATACTGTAATTCTACAGTATACTGGGGTCTAGCTGGTCAGTTTATCCTTCCCCTTCTCTCTGTGGCTCACCTGAGGCCACAAATCTCTTCTTTTGGTTTCTTTTGGTTTATGAGCAAGCATTGAAAATCTCAAATTGTATTTTTGTTTTATTGTTGGAAGTGCAAAACCAATCGTAGCAGCGCTTGGCTTGACTCCACCAACTTCTCTACTGTTCGCGACTGGTTTGTTTTCACCCAGAAGAGGGTGTTAACATTCTGGCAACAAGGAAGTGACGTATGGCTGCTCTCATCTATTGGCGGCCCACAGGGCAAAGTGGCCCACCTCATGCCCCAAGTAGCAATAGAGCTTGGATTGGGCAGGCACTAAAATATGATTTTATTTTTGAACAGGCATGTGTAAGACGCGAGGGGTCCTTCTTGGTTACTATGATTACAGAGCACACTGATCTGACACAGCGGTGGGTTCAAACAGGCTTGGAAGAGATAAAAACTCCTAAAAAAGCACACTCCAGTGCTGATTCACGCCACAAGAGCTCAGGGAGACCACTTGTTTTTATCAGAATTACTGTGGCGCTCACGACACAAGAGTCTCCAGGTTAGAGCCTAAGGACAACGTATGGACTGTGGATCGAGAACAGAGATTCATTTTATGGCAGTAATAGAAAGAAGATACTTTTGAGGGACATGAAGATGTTTGTGAGTTTTGCGCAAGTGTATCTGTCCTGGTGCTACTTCTTGAGCTTTCACTGGCAACTAAGTTAGCTACAAACAGCTTCAGCACACAAACACATCAGTTCTCTGAATTAAAATGACTTTAAGTAGCACGTTTACTGGTCCCACTTTAGACACTGGTCCCACAGGTGAATGAGGTGTGAATGGACTGAGTACACATATTAATTATCCGTTAATTAGCGCGTTTACTCTGTATTATGAAGCTGCGAAGAGTTTATAAATCCATCTCCAGTATGATCTGAGTCTGACCCAAGTTCAAATATCAGCTGCTGTCAGAGTGGAAAAGAAATAAGCATTGTATATGATCATTGGAGACCCCTATCATTGATGGTTTATGGTTATGGTGACAAATTATTTGTTTTACCAAAGTATTAGTAATTAGTAGAGCCTGCCTAACATTTATTAATATTTTATCTTGCTGCCAAATAAAATGTTTGGCCCTGAAACATTTGATGTTTTTAAAACCTGGCCCAGTAGAATGTGTAATTGAATAGGCCTGACATAGACCATGATGCTTTGTTCCGTTTGAGCTTGAGTGCAGCGCATGAGCCAACATGGTGGAGGCCCGCATTTTTAGTAGTGTTAGCAGGATAAATCAGCAAATATCAAGACTCATGGCTGTTTTATGTAGCAGAGGATTCAAAAAGTCAGTAAACAACACATTACAAGTTACTAAATAAACTTTTTTATGTTCACCCGTGGCACTGGGTTGCTTTGCTTGTTCATTTGTACCATGATAATACCGTACCATGAGATTTGGATATTGTTACTTCCTCTATTTTATGTCAAGTTTATAGGGTTTTATGTGGATTTTTAAAGTCAATTTGAAACAGATATGAATTGTATTATTTGGGTATGGTATCCTGACATTGGACAATTTTTATTTTTTTAATATGTCAGTATGATACATCAATCAGGCATAACATTATGACCATCTGCCCATTATTGGTGAACTTAATGTTATGTTAGATCAGACCACAAAGGCCAGTTTTCACTCCAAATGTGCATCACCTGTCGCTGGGTCACCACTGTTCTTTCTTTGGACTATTTTTGATAGATCCAGACCACTGCAGACCAGGAACACCCCATAAGAGATGCTCTGACCCAGTCATCCATAGCCATCACATTTTGGTTCTTGTAAAACTCACTAAAATCCTTACACTTGCTTATTTTTTTCCTATTTTTATGTTCACTTGCTGCCTAATATATCCCACCCACTAACAGATGCTATAAAGAAAATGGAATCTGTGTTATTCTGTGGTCATAATGTTATGCCTGATCAGTGTGTATGGTAGAGCAACTCTAGTAACATAGACTGAGATGTCGGGACATTTGCTAGAGTCCTCCAGTAAACTGCCATTCAGCATAAACCTCTTGTTTTCCAGAGCCTGAACTGAGCAGAGGAGACAAGACAGTGGCCATCTCTCTGCCACCGACTTTTAGCAAACATCGCTACGTGCCAAGCCGACAGCCTGCTCCTCTCACCAGCCTGTCCTGTCGCATTGTGGGCCCTCTCCTAACACTGCCACGACACTCTTTTCCGGCACTGCACAAGAATGACAGTGCTGACAAGTGACTGGTAAAAAGCATGAGTTTGGAGAAGCTCCTCACAATGCACAGCCAATTGACAAACATTTCAGTGCAGAGTGCATGATGTAGTGGAGTAGCTTTCCACCCAAGTACCACCTGTGGAAGCAATCATTTCACATAATCGCACTGCATCTATCCATCCATTTTGACTGCTCTTTTCAAAAAGCAGTTGTGATGGATTTTTTTTGTGCCTCTTCAGTACATCAATGCAGCCAATAATCATTTTAAATATTTTTCCTTTTTTTTTATAGGAATGGGTTGAGGCAAACTACACTAATGGAGAAACTGTTCGTGTCTTCTTTGTACTTGCAACATGGAATAATTTAAGTGAATTCAAGTGGAACCATGCACATTTGCTTGTTTCTTTGCTGTTTTGGTCCTGTTTTTTTTTTTTTTTTTTTTTTTTTTTTTTATGGGGCTCCCTCTACTTTTTGGAATAAGTAATGGTAAACTCGCACAAATAGCAACTCGAGCGGCATAAGCGACCGGCGACCATTCATTTCCTCATGGGGTTGACAAGCATCTTGAATGTAACAAGTGACGAGCTAAAGTCGTTTAAGTTAACTTAATGCATACATGGAGGGTCATCGCCGAAAGGACCACCAATCACAGAACAAGATTTGAAAAACACTGAAGACAAATAGATCTTTCCAGCAATGATGAATTTAGAAAAGTTACAAATGCAGTTTGGTATCAAGACTAACGTTCTATCCCATTCATTTTTCTGCAGGAGCAAAAAAACTTTTAGACAGCAAAGAATAGTTGTTGTTTATACATTTTGTTAAAAATGACCAAGATCTGAGTGTCAGCTCCAGTTGTGAAAGTGAACTTATTAAGTAAAATTTTTCATGAATGATGATTTAAATCTGAGCATACAATGTCGAACTATTTCAATGTCATTTCTGTAACTATTGTAATTGAAATTAAAACATTTTAATTATGTATCATTTAGCTTATTACGCTAATAGACACTATATAGACAGTAACTGCTATGTTAAATCAAACGGGTAAACGTTGACACACTCACTAATGTTATCAAACCAGGCTCTGATATTACTCAGACATGGCAGAGTTGTTGTCAGTTGCCAAAACCTGTCTTGATTATTCATCATTTACGATGTTTAGTGTCTAGCGCTATTTTCTTCATTAAAAATGTATTATCCTCTTTTTTGACTTCTGGTACCAGTCTTTGGAACACAAACATTCTATTTACAAACATTAAAAGGGTCTATAGATCCAGGCATAAAGTCACGTTTGAAACATCCTGCACCCTCGTCAGCGACCTGAGGGGGGCTAGCAACACGAGAAGAACTGAGCTTAGAAAAGAGATTTTGTCGCTTTTGATTTGAGATTTCTGTCTACAATAATGAGTCTGGTTGTCAGGTTCTCCTTCTCATATCTGTACAAATTATCTGCTTTTTGGCTGCTCTGCCATGATGGACATCTACAAAATAAAGCCCTTGCCAGCTTGTTGTTATGGCTAACCTTGAACATGTTGCTTTATTGCAAAACCCGAGACTTCAGGGATACCGGCCAGTAATCCAGAGCTTTTTCACCAGGTTAAGCCAGGGGGAGATGGAGGGAGCTTTATCAACCCTGCAACAACTTCTTTAGGCATCACACCCACTCTGAAGCTGTTTAATTAAAGGAAGAACAACTTGCTTTGTTTACCAGTACTCCAAACAAAGAGTGGTTTTTAAAGGACTTTCAATAGATTGTAAATCCTTTCAATACCTCCCAGATCGCTGAGGTACAGGGAAAAAAAAAACATACTTATTCTACCCAATGTTGGGATCCAGCATGAGGAAGCAGCTTTGAGCTTCCATTATGCTCTGGAATCAAGTCTCAGATGACATTAAAACTATATATTTCATATTTCTTGATCAAACTGGTTTCAGCCCTTTGCAATTATTTTCTCACACTAGTATTATGGTATTTTTATTGCTTTTGTTTTATCAATAACTTTGTTTTTTTTTTTTGTGTAAAGCTCATTGAGTTGCACCCATGTATGAAATGTGCTATATAAATAAAATTGCCTTGCTTTTATTAGTCAAGCTAATGTTACATCTGAATCATCTGTGACAAAATAAGACATCATATAAGCTTTATTATAAGTGACTTTTTTATTTTCTGGAAAAAGCGAAACTCCTATTTACGGTTAAATGAATGACTACCAAGAAAGCAAATATGTATTTTAGCTCGAAATATTTTGTACAGAGAGACAGACAGGTATTTTACAGTGCAAAATTAGTCCAGTTTTACAGTTTTTAAAAATAAAATAAAAGCAAAGTGTAATGTCTTGTGAGTGGTGAGGTTGGAAACGCTAGGTCACCACAGTAATAATGTTGCTTTAAACTGAATAGATTTGTTTTGGATTAATTTAAAATGTTTAGTTCTTAATATGTTTGATAAGATGTTAAAGTAATTTTTTTTAGCTGAAAAAAGTATTTTTCTTGGTGTCTTATGATTATGCAAGCTGTTTAGATCTGTTTCAGATTTTTGTTTACTTAAAGCATAAATGTGTTTACACAGAATATTTACTTATGTAAGTGTTGCTCTTGTTGCTTAGTTACATTATTTTAACCTAAAAGTTTTAAGGTCTTCAAAGGTCAGTACTTTGAGTTTCTGTATCATCAAATCTAGGCAGCATTTTCTCAGAGACATTCTAAAATAGGAAGTAAAGAAAATTGACCCTAAAAAACATCCACAACATGCACTAAACAAACTTTTTCAAATAAAATATGTACTTTTTTTTTTTTTTTTTCAAATATAACTATAGGCCATTAGCTTTCACTATTTTTCTGTCTTGAAATCCGTACTTTTTTTTACAGTGGGCTTTGTTTGGCTGAGAAGGGAGCTGCTTGTGAACTTTTATTTTTCCAAAAAAAAAAACACCCACACATAAATCAATCTTTATCAGACCTTAAAAGCACTATTACCAGAAATGAGCTTAACAGAGCACCTTTAATAACACACTTTGCCTTTGGTCTCTGGGTAGAGGCACTTGAGTGTTGAGGAAATTGTATGTTGCCCTTTGAGTGTGGCCTCTAGATTGAGATAATAGAATAAGGGAGACATTGATTAACCTTGGAATCATTTAATCATTGCTATTCCTGACGCCATCTGACTCTGCAACTGGCCGTCTATGTGTAGTCATAATGTACAATATATGCAGCAAGGTGTAAGGCTATCAATTTAACTCATCATATGCATCATACATCATAAGCAATGTATTTACATATTTATGGGACTGCCTTTCAATTGAGAACACATGTAAATAGGAGTTTCCCTACCTTGCACTGATATTTATTTAGATGTAATGTGCAATTTGCTATTACATGTGTAGTCTTTGTATAGCCCGTGTTGTCCTTATGTAGTAATGCATTTTTATGTGTTAATCTCTTGTTTTCCATTTGTTTAGGCTGATTTTAGTCAACAAAGTACTCATTTCTTAACAGGGACAACAGCAGAAGCCAGTTGTACAAAGACTTGTGATAAAAATGGGTTTGTTTGAATGTGGTCATTACATTGGATGTCAGCGAGACTTTGCTGTTGTTAAATTGGCAACAAGATGAAGAAAAAAAATCCCACAGAGGACTAAACAAACAAACAAGAACACGGACTTCACCAGAACTAACAGGTGATGATGAAAAGCACTAACTTGGCGCCATCTTTGTTATTTTTGATCTTTCTCTTTTGTAAGACATGCTGCAGATAGATGGCTAGGCTGGGTGCAAATCAACTGACTGTAAATGGTTTACTGTGGCTGAAAACCCAGACTCTCCTGCTTTTGAAAAAAAAAAAAAAAAGTAGGAGGGTCTTGGTGACCAGGTTATTATTATTCTGTTTTTTTTTTTAAGTCGCCATAGCAAACCCATTGCACACTGATTTGGCAGATTTTTCACACTGGATGCCCTTCCTGATGCAGCCACATGCTGTGACTGGAGAAGGCAATGTGGGTAGTTCTTTAGTAGAGGTCGAACAATATGGGTTTTCTATGGCAATTGTCGAGTTTCAAAATTCAGAGCAGCTGATAAACACTTTTTTTGGACCGATGGACTGATGTAGGGCAGATTTTCTTGATTTTATTTTAAAAAATAATATAATACAGCCATTTGAATTACCATAGACAGATGTGTTAGAATTGGACAGTGCACAGTTAAAGGTACTGTCAGCAGCATGCACTCGTACTGGTTTGAAAACAGTACTGCAGTTTAACTCAAAACAATGGTCTCTTTCCTGATTGGACAACAATTTGGCCATTATGTAAAACATATTTTTTAATTGTTAATAGCTCAACTGTACCATTGTTATCAATAAAACTAATATTTGATGTAAAAATGGTTACATCATATCGTGGCATATATGGGTAATTTATGTAAACTATAAATATACATACATTTGGATATTTCCTATGAACTGCAGTGTAAGATGCCCAATCTCCTAAAAGACAGGTGGTAAGGATGGGGTTCTTCAGTCGCATGGGTGCTTCATAAAAGGCCAAGAATTGGCCGATGGCCAGTTGTTTAAAAAGTGCAAAAATTGGTGCAATATTTTGGTCGACCTCTATTGTTTAGGTCTTACTTAGTCTTACTCTTTGCATTCCTCAATAGAGATGTAACAATATCCAAATTTCACGTTACACTATTATCATGATATTACTATCACCGTATGATTTTTATTGCAATAATATGGAGAGACTCATGATATTGTTGAAATGCTCTCAATAACAAAACATTCTCGAAAAATGCCCTTACAAGCCTTTAGTGCATTACTTACTGTAATATTTCAAAAGGTTAAGACATAAGAGTTTAATAACAATAATTTTGTCATGTTGGCTGCACTGAAACAGAGCAAAGGTCATGATCAATGTAGTTCCCTCTGTTATTTTACAATTCTACTGCAACAAAACAATGCAAATTAGCTCCAGGGAGCATACCATTCAATATTATAAAAGTCCACGATGACACTGTGAGACCTTTGACAATCACAACATTGCCAATATTGTTAGATTACTATTCCTTAATTTTAGTGCCCCTTGAGATTTTAGATATTTGATTTTAGAGATCGATGATGTCCTTGAAGTCTGGAATCCTAAAAAATTTGCAGTGTATTCTTGCAATAGCAGCAAACAAGGTGACTTGTGCTGTGCTGTGTGTAAACAAAGATACAATCGGTTTTATCTGTGACAAATGGGACAGTCTGGTGTGAGCTCAACTCCCAAAAGAGACAGAGGTAACTTCTGCTGTGGCATCCAACCCAGATAAAAGGAGATTCAAAAATAGAACCACTTCAATGCAACAAAAAAAAAAAAAAAAAAAAGAAAAAAAAAAAAAAAAGGACTTAATAAATGAATATCTTGGAAGCTTTTTCCCTAACAGCCAAGCTTCTAACGTGTGCCAAAAGGAAAAAGGTCAGTGCTCTATTTAATTCATGATGAATCAGGCACCTGGAAATGAGCAATAGGAAAAATCCTCCAAATTATGTTAGATCTTGTTATTTTCGATAGCAGTGATAAACTATTATATAGCCCTATGTATAGCATTAGCTCCCAGATAGGTTTATATATATATATATATATATATAATGCTGGACAATTAGCACAAATGGAACTCAGTCTAGATCGGGGGTAATTACATTCTGATAATGGCTCTGAAGAAAGAGCAGGTCGTCCAATTATTGGACAACCTGCTCCAAGGCTGGTGGTTTGAATCCGACTCTCCCCAGTTTATACTGAGAAATGAATGAATAATACACCTAATTGTAAAACACTATATAAGACTGATGCATTAATATTATTATTATAGACCATATATTATAGTACATAATTTAACACTGAGATCCATAAGTGACAAATGTAATCAGTTTATTGTTATTAAGTACTTTCTGAGTACCTATACATGTATACATTATATATATATATATATATATATATATATATATATATATATATATATATATATATATATATGTATATTATATATATATATATATATATATATATATATATATGTATATTATATATATATATATATATATATATATATATATATATATATGAAATACCTTCTATAAATATATATATATATATATATATATATATAATATATATATATATATATATATATATATATTATATATATATATATATATATATATATATATATATATATATATATATATATATATATATATATATATATATGAAATACCTTCTATAACTTATACATAACTTACATAATATATATGGATGGAAAATATCTTTTGGGGTGCAGTTACTTTGACTTTGCAGAGAACGCTTAGATTAGGTGTCTGTCGCCCCCTGCTGGAAACAGTGGGGCTGGACAGAGTATAAAATAGCTAATTAGCATGGCTAATAGCAACATGGCGTTGACAAATAAATGAGTCGACTGCTTCGTAGTGACGGCAATTGAAGAACAGGAAATATTACTAGAACCTCCTACTTTTATGCGTCTATGTATGTTTTGTTTTGAAAGTTTCTGGAGTTAGGGTTAGGCCTCTGCCCATCTCAGTTTCTGAGTCTCTAAGACATCTATTTTATAGCTAATCATGTTACAGACCTGATATCAGTGAACTTTATCATTTGCTAGATTTTCTTCCAGCTGAATCTTTTTGAAATTGCTTCCTTTTTCAGCCATAGGTTGCCCTTTTGAACTATTTTGAATCCTGCAGCAGGCACCAACTTTGAAATGAACTGAATGAAATGAATGAATGATCATTTTGTGGATAAAAGTGTCAAATTTCTCAGTGTAAACATTTCTTATGTTATCTATTGTGAATAAAACGTTGGCTCACGTGATTTGAAAGTCTTTGAGTTTTTATTTTATTCAAATGCAAAAAAATGTCCCGACATTTCCAGAATTTGAGTTGTAGTAATAGTAGCAGTGGTAGTACAGGTTTTGAGTACTGCCATTTCTGTAGGTCAAATGCATGTTTGCAATGTCTTTTTTTGTTTGTTTGTTTGTTTTTTAGAAGGAAAATATACTCTTTGCATAACAAGAAATGCATATAGAGCCTTTTATTAACATGTAACCATGAGAATCCAGTCATGTTTTTACTCCTACTGGTGACCTGGTTAAACCTCCAGGTAAGAGACATGTATCCACATAACAGACTGTCCCAACAACAAGTATTAAGAAGTACGCAGAATTACATAACAGCATAGAAAGTATGTTGGGAGTGCCTTTACATCCAGGCGTGTTGAGAACATTTACATATCTGGTGCAGTACGCAGCATGCAAATGAGTCTGGAGGCCCCACGAGCTGTACATGAACCCAGCACTGACTTCTTTGTTTCGGTTGCTCATACAGCCCGTAAGGAGAAGAGGGGTGACTAGTCAAAAATCTGCAGCCCGCGCCAGCCGCTTCTGTCCTACTTGTTTGTCCCAGATCTGCTGATGCACTCCTCTTCTTCCTCTATTCGCTTCAGCTGTGGGCATTTATTATTCAAGCCATTCCTTTTGAATTCTCCCTTGTCCGTGTTTTGCATAAGGATTAGTGATGGAGCACTTTTTATTTTATTTATATCCACTCTAACAAATCCACATATTACTGACTGTAATTAAAGCGGATTGGAGATGTGTTTTTCATCTAAATTCGTCCACTGGTTTTCTGTTTCTTAGAGCTGCAGATAAAATCACTCGATACCAGTCAGTGTGCTCAAAGCTGAGTGGACGTTGACTGTCTGAGGATATAGTCCCAATGGGAGTCACAAGGCAAACACTGACAAGACACACAGGACCGTTTCACCATTTAAACCAATGTTGTTAATCTACTTGACAGACTATTGGCAGTCCATTTACAATCAACGGATCTATGATGGTTTTAAAATTTCCCTATACAATGGAATGTTCCTCAGGGGCTAATTTTCAATTGCAGGGCAGGACGGGCATATTTACTGAAACTGAGTGGCGCTTTAGGGCATAGGTGACAGTCAGCAAGTAACCATTATAGTGCAATTCTAAACACTCCCCTATGTACTGTATACTACTCAGTGATTCTCAAACCATTCACACCTCTTAGAATTATAGGGTTCTATCTGACATTTTTTGCCAAAATTGAGTTATACATATATTCTTGTTACTGGATAGCTTATCAAAACTATATCAAGGGTTTTTCACAGTTTTATTCTTTTTTTTTTTTTGAGGGGGGGGTAAAAAAGTTCTATCTGCAATGCCAAACCTTAATTTGGAGCTTAACTTTAGAACAGACATCAAAAAAGGCTAGTTATCTATCTGGAGAATGAGAGCTGAAAATATAAAAAGTGTAGAGCATAGGTTAACTGTAGTATATTATTTTTACATTGGAAAAGCATAAACATAGTACAGAAAAGTATGTGTTAAACATTAAAGTATAAACATTACATGCCAACAAATTCTATGGTGATGTAGTCAAATAACAGTTAAATTATAAAAATAAGTCAACTGCTGAAATAAAACACTGATTTTTGTATGTTTGGTAAGATAGAACCTTATAATTCCAGCTGAATTTAGGGTAGTCAGAATTAGCAGGTTTTTTCTGGGAATGACCAGTTCTCAAAAATCCCACTTCAAAGGTTTTAAAGATTTTGAAATTATACTGTATATTTACAATCTCTTTAAGTTGCCTTTAACTCCCTTTATTGTGTTCCTCACATCATTTCTGCTAGTTTTACGGTTAAAACCTTAAACCTAAATATCTCAAAACTATTCAGGACGCAGATAGAACCCTATAATTCTAAGGGGACGACATATTTGGTTTTCCAAGAACCATCTTTAATGGGCTAAAATGAGCCTAAATTTGGACTAAACCATAAGTTGAATCAGGACTAACACAGGACTAAGCCATGTCAAAATTAGAACTAAACCAAAGGACTAAACCTAGCCTGGTGAGCCAGCCACCCCTCCGACTTTCTTTTCAAAAACAGAAGCAGTCTGGTTCATCACTCGCTGCAAAGCATTCCTCTCCGGTCGATTTGGAACTGGCCTATCACAGCCGTTTATCTGCAGCGGGTCTTATGAATATGGAAGCTAATCTCCCATCAACAATAACCAAGATGGCGCCACAGTGAAATTAAGAACTTCTGTTACCTGATTAACAGCATTTAGTGCTTTCCTTCATCACCTGTTGATTGTGCTAAAGTCCGCATGGCTGTTTGGTGGGACTTTTTTTTGTCTTTTTTCCATTTTAACAGCAGTTAAGTCTTGTTGACGTTCGACAAAACAACCACGTTCAAACAAACCCACTTTTTCCAGAAGCTTTTGTACAACTGGCTTCTGCTGCTTCAGAATTAAGCACAGAACTGTTCATAATACACCGTATTGCGGTGTTTTATGGTTTGTTTTGCTTACGAGTCAGTGGTGCACTACTTTACATTCTGCCCTTTGTTTCTCTGATTGGTTACTTCGCCTGTGATTGTTCCACCCATAGAATTTTTATTTAAGCAAAGGGATATCACACTAACTTCTTTGTATAGATTAGGAAGAATAGGCTTGCCAGGCTGTACTAAACCAGGTCTAAGCCAAGAATAGGCCCAACTAAAGTATGACTACAATAGGAATAAACTGGCTCTAAATAAAAATAAGTATAAGGACTTTAAAATACTCCACCAGAAGAAGCCTGCGTGCCATCAGAGCTACCCCGACTGTAGTCTGAGAACCATTGTATTACACTCTGCAATATTGGTCATACCACTAAAAACCCTTAGCAAAAAAGGTGAAATACAGGCAAACAGTTGTGTAGTGTTTTCATGGCTGTTGTGCATCTTCTGTGATGCAGCCTTGTCGGGTGTCTTCTTTTTGGCTGTCTATCCAGCACATTTGGAAGGGCTATGGGGTTGCTCACCCAAGCGGTCAAGGTTAAATGTCTGTGCCACTGTGGGAGGCCGTGCCATCTGATTCTTGCATTGCAGCTCTTCTCAGGGATTTTGGTCATTTCACTTTTAGACCTTGTCCCGTTGCAGTAGATTACACATCTAACAACTGATGATCTAAATAGTACTAGTTTGTAAAAAAAAAAAAAAAAAAGTAGATTTTAAGATATTGCATTGGTTGATATATATCGATTATATAAATAAACATAACTATTGTTGAGTGTTGGGGATGGAAATGTTAACACACACATTTTGTTAAAACACCACCTGGGGCAGTGGTAGCAAAATCAGGTATTTCACCTTCAGAGGTGGGCACTAATAAGTTACTTAGGGTGTATTCACACCAGGAAAGTCAGTTGGTCTGCTTCTTTAGTTGGGACTGAGTGCACACTTTACTTTTTCTGTTTGTTTCGGATCATATTCTCATTGCACTTTTTGCAAGTGGACTAACATTTGTAAACAGAAGCGTGTGTGTGACAATCGCTGCACCCATTGGCCAGAAATGACCGGGGCGGGGCAAAGCAAAGTCCTGGATGAGGAGGAAAACAATCACTGCACTTGAAACCAAGATATTTATTCTCTTGTTACAGCTAAAAATATGTAAAATAATTTTAAATGTCAAGAGTAGCCAATTTGAAGTCAGTTTTATTGCGTCCTACTTCTTATTTTGCAACGCTGAAGGTGAGCTGCAGGTGAGAAGACGTGCTCTGTGTGCCTTAACCCACAGCATGCTAGCAGCAGTGATGTTGAGCAGAAGATGACAGAACAGGTAGACGTTTAAGTGCTGTTTTAACCAGACCAGAGTTTGAAACAAGGCAGGTGTGAATATACACCCTCATGCTCTGTTATGTTTATATGAGCAACATTTGAAAAAAATGTAATTCTAAGATAGACAGATACAGTGGCAGAAAAAGTATGTACCCCCTTAGCATTTTTTCCTTTATTGTTTCCTTACAACCTGGAATTTAAATGGATCATTGAGAGGTTCATGTCAGTCACTTTACATCACATGACAACAACTATGAAAATGCAAAAATAAATATCATGAAGCAAATATAACAGAAAAACTGAAAATTTGAGCATACACAAGTATGTACCCCCTCAAGGTAGTCCTCTGTAGAACCACCTTCTGAAGAACTTTCAGCTCCAACTTTTCTAGGATAAGTGTTTATGAGCTTGGTTCATAAAATCACTGGGATTTGTGCTCATTCTTCATCTAAAAACAGCTCAAGTTCCTTCAGGTTGGATGCATTGTACAGCACAGTTTGAGTCATTCTCTATTGTCCTGTGTTTAGCTCCGTCCTTCATTCCTTCAGTTCTAAGCAGTTTTCCAGTCCCTACCAATGACAAATATCTTCACAGCAGGACACTGCCATCACCAGGCTTCACTTTAGAGAGGGGGCACAGTCAGGTGCTAGGTTTGTGCTACACATAGCATCTTTCATTGATGGCTCATTTTAATTGTATCTGGACAGAGGACCTTCTCGTGTCTGGGGAGTCTTCCACGTGCCTTTTGGCAAACACAAAACATGTTTTGTTATTATTTTCTTCAAGCAATAGCCAGTCTTCCACACAGCCCAGCTCTGTGGAGTGTATGGTTCAGAGTGCTCCTGTGGACAGATACAACAGTCTCTGCTGTGGAGCTCTGCAGAACTTTCAGGGTCACCTTTGGTCGTATTTTTGCCTCTCTGATGAATGCGCTCCTTGCCTGGTTTGTGAGTTTTAGATGGTCCTGGATGATGATAGATGATGAATTAAATTGTGTTTTGTGGCATAACAACAGTTGAATTGCAGTCAGGCCAACCTTATCTAACTATTTCTGTGACTTCTGAGGGTGAGTAACACCGGGTCTCATTTAGGGGCCTCTTTAAAAAAGGGGGTACATACTTTTGCACATTGTACTCAACTTTTCTGTTTTTTCTGTCATATTTCTAATTTGCCTCAGTTTGTTGTCATGTGATGTTGTCATGTGATGTAAAGTGACTGACATAAACCTCACAATGATCCATTTAAATTCCAGGTTGTAAGGCAACAATAAAGGAAAAATGCTCAGGGGGATGAATACTTTTTCTTGCCACTGTACATGAGCTGACTGCTTCGTAGTGTATGGGCTTTAGAAATGTGAAGGAGTGCTTTCTGGTTTGATGTGTCTATGTAGAGCCGTGAGTGTTTCCAGATTGTTAGAAGAGGAAGAGCTCAGCACACATGATTATTCAAACATGCGTGAATGAAACAAAATACTAATCCGTGTATGTTTTTGAGGTGGAAACAACTTTATAACAATGTTAAAAGTTTAAAAAAGTTGATTTAGCATACAACATAATAGGGGAGCTTTAAGGATAGTGTCATAGTGCCTTGATGGGGCTGTGATTATAGAGAATAAGTTGTTTTCATCACATACATTGTTTGTGAATAAGTCACAAAGCGCCTGAGGTGAAGGTGATTTCTCATTCAGATGCACAATAACAAAAGCCAGTGTTGTTGCTAATTGTCTAGTTGCTGTTCCCTGGTCTACTGAAGCGGCTCCAGTGATGCACTGCGCTCTCGCCCTTGAATGAATTCCCTTTCGGTGAACCTCAGCAAGTCGTGAGTGATACTAGCACGCTGAAGCATTCCTCAGAAGTTCATTAAAAACCTTATCTGGAGATGTTTAAGTGATGCGATTAGGTTGCGTTGAGGACCCCAGAGTTGGCGCACGCGGCGTCCCACTGGTTGCTATCTCATCCTCTTTATAATTAATTTCTCTCCCACCATCAGATACTGCTCACATATTCCGGGCGGTATTATGCAACGATTATACAGAGGATTGCACTGTAAGGGAATGAATTATTAACATGATAGTCAATAGTTCTGAAGCTTATCCACAAACAAGACACACTGCGTTTTATTTGCATTATGTTTCAGCATACACTTTGTGAAGTGATTTTAGTAATACATTACTGTTACTGTCGACTGCTCCTTTTCCTTCACAGGTCTTCACAGTGAAACTTTCAAATAGGTTTACATTACATACATAGGTTTTGCTCAGGATCATCCTCTGCAACCCAAATATATTTGGGTTTGGAACTGGTGCATACTATGGCTAAAATTTGGTGGTTAAACAAAGTTGCAAGTGTAGCACTTTGGGCTAATCGAGAATGGAGCTTGTGGATCAGCAAAACGTGGGCTGCATTTGACCCCTGGGCCATAGTTTGAACACCCCTGCACTATAGTATAACCTCTGTTTTCTGAGCCTGGGACGTTCTTTAACTCTACTCCAAAAGTACTACATAAAACCCAACTTCAAAAACCTCAAAATATTACAAAAACCTTTGCTGTGTAACCAGGGCATATCCTATATACTCTGTGTGTATCTGAATCTTCTTTTATTAATAGAGTAATGTATGATTTATAATAATAAATAATATTGCATCAGTCTTATATAGCACTTTATTGAACACTTAAAAAACACTTTACAATTGCATTATTCATTCACTCCCCACACTCAGTTACCTTGCACAGCAAGCTGGATTGTCGTGAAATTTGTGAGTTCACAAATTCACAAAATTAATTTTGTCAGGCTCCCGCTGATTCATCTGGGTCCGAGACGGTGGTGGCTGGGCCAATGGTGTGGCCGTATTTCCGGGAGTAGGCATGTTTTAGGTTTGTCGACAACAACAAGCTCTTTTAGCTATACTTTTTAACAACATGGCGACGCGGACAAATGTAAGGTAAGCTGCTCTACATTTACAAAAACAGCAAAAATCTTCTAATGTCTTTATTGTGTTGTTTTACTGTCGTAGCAGTTTGTTGTTTAGCTACGAAGCTGGAGCTTTATCCAATCACCTCCAAGTATTCTACTGAATGTCCCACTGCTTTACAAACGTATTCTTTGGAAGCCATTCCAGATTGATAAAATGTTAACAACTCTTTGCTAATGTTATATCAATCTGGCTTTTGCCAGGTTACACACTTAGTGGTGGTAAGCTACTCCTGCCACAGCTGCCCTGGGGCAGACTGACAGAAATGTGGCTGCAATTTTGCACCAACAACCTCTCCAACCACCAATCACAGACTCATTCATACCAGCAAGGTGGGTGAAGTGTCTTGCACAAGGACACAATGACAGTATGCAATGCTGGCAGTGGGGCTCGAACCGCCAACCTTCAAGTTAGTGGGCAAATGTCTCTGTCGCCCCAAATATATAATTTTCGATATAGTAACTAGAGTATGGTTACAAGCCCAAGTAACTGTGTTTATCCATAATTCTTGTCTCTAAATTGTAAAAAAGCAAGAAAAGCAAGTAACATTTATTTGGTAGTTAGGGTTAAATGGTCAGAAGCTTTGTTTGTTGCAAGATTTGCACTTCCCAATAAAGTTAATTCCTGAGCAAAAAGTTGTCAGGTTCTTTTTTTTTTTTTTTTTTTTTTTTTTTGTAACTAGTAATGTAACTAATACTTTTGAAGTAAAGTTACCTTTACAAAGAGTAATCAGTAGTCTAATTACTCTTCCATAAGAAATTTGGCCACACACCGACATTGACAACCAGCCAGCCAGACGACCTATTTTTTCTGTTCTATACAAAAAAGTTAGTTTGAAATACCTTATGGTTTGAGTTTCATTTCTAAGCACAGAACAATGACAGCAATCACACCAATCAGAAAAACAAAAGGCAGGACCGCTGACCCCTATCCAAAAAAAAACATGGGCCTTGCAAAAAGTTGCCGGTTTTGCCATAAAACACTAGAATACATGAAATTATTGGAAATTCTGAACTTATTTCGAAACAAGGACAGCAGCAAAAGCCAAGTCATTTTGTTTGAAATCATGTTTTGTTTGTTTTGAAAAAGACGTCAGAGGACAAAGAACGACAAAGCGACAAAGAAAAAACAAATCGCACACAGGTTTTCTATGGCTGAGGAACCACACTTTTGAAAAGAAAGTAGGAGTTGCTGGCTGGCCAGGCTACTAAAATGCAACAATGCTTGTTTTTTTTCTGCGTGCATGTTTGTTTTTTATGTTTGTTTTGTTTTGTCAGTATTACTCACTGGCTTGAAATCTGTCCAACCCCATTCAGAGGTATTTAATTAGTTCTGCTACATGGAAACTAAAATGCACAGAGATCAGACAAAGAAGAAGAAGCTGTCAGACTACCTGGAAAAGCATTGACTCTAATTTCAATAGAGTGACAAAGTTAGGTAAGCGTGTAAGGTATAATCACTGCATTCAAGCATTTATAAGTGCTGCATGAAAACACAATACTAGAATTTCATTTCATTTGTATTTGTTTGTTTTTTTTCCATGTTAATGTATTGTTAAGAAAACAAATGCCAGTTCATATATTCAATACAATAATAATGTAAAAACAGGAGTAGGATGAAGAACAATTCTTATTAAACCTCCCCCCTTCTCATTTCACAATTTAACAAAAATAGATGGCCCTAACAACAGACTGATTATTTAAACAAATAATTATCAACAAATACAAAAAATCATTCTTGTTATTTTCACTTTTTACATACAACTTCAGCATTTGTTGTTAATACTTACACTTAAATTAAAAAAAAAATATTTGAACAATTTTTAAGATCATTTTCCAGACAATTAATTTTTTACATCAGCCACATAAATACACATTTGTTTGAGTGTAGTTCTACTGAAGGGATGTTTAAAATCAAGTTTTCTTCTGGTAAATGATGACTTACAGTAAAAAGGTTTTGCAGACTGAATGGTAACAGGTGGTGTTTCACCTTGTGTATAATTAACAAGATTGTAAAACAACTAAATCCTTCAGTTTTAACAGTCCTGACTTCAGAAACAGTCCAGTAGTGTGTTCTTTTGGCACAGCTCTGTGTATTGTTCTTATTGCTCTCTTTTGTATTATAATCAAAGGCATTAAATTGCTAGTATATGAATTTCCCCACACTTCCAAATAATAAATTAAATATTTCAAAATAAATGACCAATACACAATTCTCATCGCCTTCTAACTTAACACATACTTAGCTTTGCTCAGAACAGCAAGATTTTTACAGACTTTCTTTCTGACATAATGCAATATGCTGCTTCCATCAACGCTGTGTTAATTCTACCTCAGCTGCCTCTCTCTTGTTCTCTCTCTCTCTCACACACTTCACTTCCAAACACTTCACTCCAAAGCACTACTTCTCGGGGCGATGCGTGTCACCTGACTGCTCCACCGGCCGCTTCGATCACTGGCGCGAGCGCCACGGAGGGAATGTAAACAGTCGGAAACGCTTATGGCTATGTGCTTTCCCCATCTCTGGTGAGTCAATTAGGCAGCAAATGACCCCTGGAATCTACTGTTAGAAGCCCCGCACTGTAAATTGCTTTTAATATATCATAATGATGACAGTAATTGGATGTGACGCTTGACTGCCTTAGCACGAACTGTAAAGATATTTCAGTAACAAAAGGAGAATGAGTTGTAGATGTATTTAGTCTGGAAAAGCAACGCAAGTGGCTTGTTTTAGGCCCAAAGATTAGTACTTTTATGATGTTAAAAGGAACGACTTATGCTAACTCAACTTTTCTGAGGTTTTTACAATGTTATGTTTTTTTTCCTTGTCAAAAACATACCCACAGTTGTCCATCCATCTTCTTCCACTTTATCCTGGGCCGGAATGTGGAGGCAGCAGTCTAAGCAGGGACATCCCTCTCCCCGGACACTTCCTCCAGCTCCCCTGGAGAAACCCCAAGGTGTTTCCAGAACAGCCAAGAGACATAGTCCCTCCAGCGTGTCCTAGGTCTTCTCCAGGGCCTCCTCCGGTGGGACATGCTCTCCCGAGGGAGGCATCCTGGAGGCAGGAACAGATGCCTGAGCCACCTTTGCTGGCTCCTCTCTATGTGGAGGAGCAGCGGCTCTACTCCGAGCTCCTTCCGGATAACCAAGCTCCTCACCCTATCTCAGCCACCCTGCAGAGATCACTCATTTCGTCTGCTTGTATCCGGGATCTTGTCTTTTCGATTATGACTCAAAGCTCATGACCATAGGTGAGAGTAGGAACGTAGATCAACTGGTAAATTGAGAGCTTTGCCTTTTGGCTCAGCTCCTTCTTCACTACAACAGACCGATACTTCGACCGCAGTACTACAGACACTGCACTGATCCACCTGACAATCTCACAATCCATCCTTCCCTCACTCGTGAACAATACCCCGAGATACTTAAACTCCTCCACTTGAGGAAGGAACTCTCCTTCGACCTGGAGAGGGCAAGCCACCCTTTTCCAGTTGAGAACCATGGCCTCAGACTTGGAGGTGCTGATTCTCATCCCAGCGGCTTCACATTTGGCTGCAAACTGCCCCAGTGCACGCTGAAGGTCCTGGTTTGAGGAAGCCATCATCATCTGCAAAAAGCAGAGATGGAATCCTGTGGTTCCCAAACTGGCCTCCCTCTGGCCCCTGGCTACACCTAGAAATTCTGTCAATAAAGATAATGAACAGAACCGGTGACAAAGGGCAGCCCTGCGGAGTCCAACATGCACCGGGAAGAATTCCGACTTACAACCAGCATTGTGGGCCAAGCTCTTGCTCTGGTTGTACAGGGACCGGACAGCCCTTAGCAAAAGGTTCCAGACCCCATACTCCCAGATTACCCCCAACAGGACACCACGACAGGGATGAATGACCCGGATGAAAAACGCATTGTTCCTCCTGAATCCGAGCTTCAACTATCAGCCGAATTCTCCTCTCCAGCACACTGGAATACACTTTCCCTGGGATGCTGAGAAGTGTGATCCCCCTATAGTTGGAAAACACCCTCCGGTCCCCCTTCTTGAAAAGAGGGACCACCAAACTGGTCTGCGAGCCCAGAGGCACTGTCCCCAACCACCACGCAGTGCTGCAGTGACATGTCAACCAAGACAGCCCCACAAGATCCAGAGACTTGAGGTACTCAGGGCGGATCTCATCAACCACCACTGTCCTGCCACTGAGGAGCTTTTTGACCACCTCAGTGACTTCGGCTTGGGTGATGGTCAAGTCCACCTTTGAGTCCTCAGCCCCTGCATCCTCAACGGAAGGCAAGTCGGCCACAGCAACTAATGGCTGCATCAACAATAGAGGCAGAGAGCAAGGTCCACTTGGACTCCATGTCCCCAACCTCCCTTGGGATCTGGTTAAGATCTGAGGCTCAGCCAGATGTTCCCAACAGACCCTCACAATACGTTTGGGTCTGCCGAGTCTGTCCGGCCTCCTCCTCTGCCAGCGGATCCAACTCACCACCAGGTGGTGATCAGTTGACAGCTCAGCCCCTCTCTTCACTCAAGTGTCCAAGACACACGGCCGAAGGTCAGATGACACGACAACAAAGTCAATCATCGACCTCCGGCCTAGGGTGTCCTGGTGCCACGTGCACTGATGGACACCCTTGTGCTTGAACATGGTGTTTGTTATCGGCAAACTGTAGCTAGCAAAGAAGCCCAATAAGGGGACACCACTTGGGTTCAGATCGGGGAGGCTGGTCCTCCCAATCACGCCCCTCCAGGTATCACTGTTGCTGCCCACGTGAGTGTTGAAGTCCCTTAGTAGAATGACGGAGTCCACAGTTTAAACACTTTCCAGCACCCTTCCCATGGACTCTATGAAGGTCAGGTACTCTGCACTGCTGTTCGGCCCGTAACCTGAGACAACAGTGAGAGACCCGTCCCCGACCCAAAGGCACAGGGATGCAACCCTCTCATTCACCGAGGAAATGTCCAACGCACAGACTTAGGTTTAAAAATATAAATACATAGTTATTTTAAACACATATGTTTCAATAGTGCACTATGAAAAGTAATAAAAATAATTTATTTCCAAGATGATGAGAAATTAAGAAATAAATTCAAGTATACCTTGCAAAGTGTTTGCCTACCCCTTGTTGAGAAACACTTACTTAAACCACCGTCACTACAAAGCAGTCAGCGCATTTAACTGTCAGCTTCATGTTGCTAATAGCCATGCTAATTAGCCATCATACTCCGCTCTGTCCATCCCCACCCTTTATTAAGCCGTGGATGTATTATAGGACCTGGATGGGGTACAACCCCCTCTCCTCTGATGCCACTTTTACTAGTGGCCACTCCGTGGTATTACAGCAGAAATGCAGTCTAGACAAAATATTTCCAACATGTAAAAAAAGACTCCTGGTGTTTGGCTGACAGGACACACACAGCTTCCAAAATGGATGGTCTTTGTATGTTTATCATGTATATTGTGAACTTTTTCTTCATTTAAAATCCTCAAATCAGCTGAAAAATAACTTATTTTTGTTTGTGACATCACAACTCAAGCCTGCCGTCGCGGCCATTGGTCAGAACTGATTACGTAGTCTATGCAATGACAACGCCCATGTCTGTGGGCCGTAATCTGCCTGCTCTATGTGCTGCACAGCACAGAATTATTTGGAAGACAGAGGGCATTTTTGGCATGACGCACCAATAAGCACAGCCACTGAAAAAAAGGCAGTTGTGACATCTTTATCCAGGTCTAAATGTAAAAAAAAAAAAAAGAAAAAAAAAAAGGTGTGAACTCAAACACAGCACTGTCTGTAGAGGGCTTTAGTCAGAGGATGCTGAGTGGCACTCACCACAGCTTGGGCTGGCAGAGTGAAGTGGGCATGGCCAGCAGGGGGCAAGAGGGCCTTAAAGGGACATGCACCTAATTCAAGCTTTTTGAGTAAAGAGAAAGCAATAAAAATAAATAAATAAAATAAAAATCAATAAATATTGATCCTTTTTGAAATAACATATGAAACACTACTCCAGAGGTGTCCATCATTATTATTTTTTTTATGTATTATTATTTGTAATTGCTATAAAAAGCCTGAAAAAATCATAACATTGGACCTTTAATAAATCTATTATACATACTGAGCCATTTTAATCCATTGTAGATTATATCAACAATACCCCAGAGAGTATGTTTTATATAAAGCCACTTAGATATAGCCAGTGTATAAAGCACTACAGAGAATTTGGCTGGGAGCTTGGAGAAAACAGAAAATATAGCCTCCAGGGCACAGTGACTTTGATATAATGGTTATAAATGTCAAGTTAGTCTGGTACAAGAAGTCTGTTTGAAACTCCATCTCTGTGCAAACATGCAGCTATTCAAAAAACAGGCAGAGAGTAAATGTGCCTTTAAAGATCTTTTCTGAAGATGTTTTAATGGAACTTTCCCTGTTAATCAAAGCACATGAAAGTAGTTTATTTAGGTCACATACATAGAGGAAACAGCGTGATAATATGCACAATAATTTAATTTATTCATCACACACTTATTTCTGTTGGAGGTGGAGGTGACTAAAGCCTAACCCGGCAACAATGGGCCGTAGGACTAGGACAGACTAGTTGGGTAAAAGATCATGAGTGTGTGTGTTCCCCTGATGCAACTACTGTATCTAATGCAACCAGAATGTCCTAGTAAAAGTCAGCCATTTGTCTAAACATGGCATAACTGGGATTTTTGATTTGTTTTACTTTCAAATGTAGATGGGGCTGCCATCAGTGGATTGTCACAGACTTGCCCAATATGTCTAAAGGCTGGGACACACCAACCCAACATCCTGAATGGCACCAATAGACACATGTGGCCGCTCTGTTGCCTCACATCTGCCCTGGTCAGCACAAAAAGTGTAACAAGACACAGGGGCAACCTAAAACGACAACAGAGCAGCACACGTTCTGCACATGCACAAGACCTAGTAACTATCTAATGGGTTTTTGTAAATACTGTAAACTCTGCAGCACTCATGTATTTATCAGTGGATAATAATCATATGTGCAACATTAACCCTTCTGCCCCAATTTTTAAAAGTTACATTGTTACTGTTAAGTTCCCCCGTCACATAACATCATAAAAAATGTTTACATTCAGATTTTGGATTTGGATTTTTTTTTTCTTTATGATGAAGTTGATTAAAAGATATATGCAAAAAAAAAAAAAAAAAAAAAGTAGAAAATATGAAGACCTTTTTATGATTTTTTTCATGGGGTCACTTACCGGAGCAAAAAATGAGTATAAAAATAAAGTAATATTAAATTTATGTTTAGAATATCAAAATTTGTGATATAATATATACCTGAGCCAAATTTCATAGAAAAGGTTAGGGTAACCACTGCAAAGTTATAAAAAAAAAAAAAAAAAAAAAAAAATTCAACAACCTTGTGGAAATCCTATGCTTTGTGTTTTGTGGTAATGCAATGCAATTAAGGTCAGAGTTAATATGACTAAATTAGCACTATTCTCTTTTCATAAATACTATCATATCATTTTCTGTACAGCATCAGGTTGGGGTTTTTAGTGATCTTTTCTGGCAGCACACCACTCTGCTGCTGCAGGGCACCAGGGGCCGGCCTGATTGGAAGAGGAAGTGGTGCTCCAGTGCTCTGTTGTCTTGATGATCGCATTTGTCAAAGGCCCTGGCATTGATTTTGGAGATAATTATCTTGAGTATGTGACCAAGGTCATCACGCCGGTTTATTGGAAGTGAAAAAATCTGCAGCTGAAAACTGGCCCACTCCATTACCAATTCATGAGCCTCTAATGACGACGTGATATTATCTGTCGTGCCAAAACGTCCACCTCTCTGTCAAATCTGTCGAAATTATTAATCATAAGGATTTCATTTTTGCTGCGTACGTTTACAAATGAATGACAATTTATCATTTATATGCTATTTTTATCCTAATCTATTGAGAGCTAGTACTTTGCTACTTTAAGTACAATATTTATGTATCTGTACTTTGAGTAAATTTTACAAGAGATACTTTTACTTCTCTACATTTAACAGCAGTTATCTGTACTTTTTACTCCACTACATGTATGAGTTGGTTTGAAGTACAAAGTATTTTGAGTTTTGATTTAAAATAATTTGTTTTTGTCATACCTTCATTGTAATCACACAGTATTTAAATAAAAAAAAAAAGATGCAGTAAAGTAGTACTCATCAAAAACATCAAAATAATAAAGACTGAAGACCTCACCGACAGATTCAGTCTCTGCACCAATTCTTAATTTCATCAGTAATCAGCACAATTTTTCAGCAAAATTGCTCACATTTACCACAAATAATGAGTTGTTGTTACTTACAAGTACATTTAAAAGTAAGTACATTTATACTTTTAAGTAGAAATTTTAATATGATACTTTTACTTTGACTTGAGTACATTTTTGCTCCTTTATCTGTACTTTTACTTCTTTTGCTTAAGTATAGGAATTGAGTGCTTCTTCTACCACTGGTCCTTTGGCAAGATTCTTCACCCACCTGGCCTGTATGAATGTGTTAGTGTGACTGTGTGACTGGTTGTGGTCAGAGAGGCTGTGGGCACAAAACGGCAGCCACATCTCTGTCAGTCTGCCCCAGGGCAGCTGCGGCTACAGAAGTGGCTCATCACCATCGAGTATAGAGTAAAACAGTTTTAGGAACTATTAGTTAAACAACTCAGTGATGCTGCAACCTAAATTGGGTTTTTAGGCGCCAAGCAAGAAGGAACTAGATTAATTTCCTAAAACATGTACAGTATTGGCCAAAGGTGTCCAAACTTTTTTTTCAGAGAGGGCCAGATTTGTAGAACTGAACTTAGCATGTATACATTAGCATGTATACATGTATACACTGAATGCATGTATACAATTTTAAGTATTTTGTTTTCAAAAGCCAAATTATAAATTATTTTTTTGACAACACAATCTAAAGGAATGCCCAACAAAATAACATTGTTGAGCAAAAAAACTGCAACTGTAATTATTTTTCGACTAATTTGAAAATACACAGCACAGAGTAATAGATGAGATGCACAAATGTACAGACAGAGCTACAGAAACACTGTACAAAAGTGCTGGTGAGTCATAAGTAATGCATTTTGTCATAGAAGCTGAGGGCCATAGGAAATCTCAACCCGTGCCACAAATGGCCCTTGGGCCAAATTTTGGGCACATCTGGTATAGGCTAATTCACCAGCAAGGTACTCCTGACCAGGATCCTGGCTTAAAATCTTATGAAGACTGCCCAGTTAGTCCACTGCTCCTGACAGGTTGCCCCACTCTCAAAGTATACGTAAGTCAAATTCAGAGTACAAATTTCCCTCAGTTTGACAACAAAGTGGAACCTTGCCCTTTTGTAACCACACCCATGGTCCACTTTTGTGTTGTGTCTGACTGGTTAAAAAGCTATAGCCTTCATTTTTGATAACAGTTAAACCCACATTCCCAAGTGAGTAGTCCGCTTATGGAAATACAAAATGAAACAAAAGAGACTGCTGGTTTGTAATGGCTTTTCATTTGTGAATAGAAAAATTTACTTCATTGTAAATACACCAGAAGCCTCTTTTGGGGTCACCAGTACTAGATTGTGTTGTACTGACCCAACTGCTGCCATACCACCAAATGAAAACAAGGCCAGTCCGAGTACAACCACAGAAAATATTTGACTTTTTAAGTGACTAAAATAGGCCTAAATCGGGCCTCGTTACAATGTGTCACAAGCTATGATGCTGGTGAAAGCCATAGTCAAAGCTTCAGCCAGTTCTGCCACTCATCACTGATCAGCCAGCGTCATAGCCACTGGGTCCCAGAGATGCAGAACATCCATTAGCGGGACGATTTTTGTGCATTTATCCAATCAGGATCTTGTTTTTCTTCCAATAAAAAAATAAAAAACAATAATAATAATACAAATAAATGCTTCGAGCAGTCACATAGAGATCTATTGAAATTCTGTGTCAATAGGGATTTATACAGCATCCAAGCTCCTCTGAAGTGAGACGAAAATTACACCAGAGAATCAAACTAAACAGCTGCTTAATGAGTGATATACTTATGAAATTAAGCGCATTCTAGCACACTTTTAATGTAACTTATTATTTAATTTTATTAAATTCATCAGTGCAAATTTGACTGTTTATTTCATGAAATTTTAGGGGAAGTTTAGCTTCTCTTGTAGTCAATGAGCAATTGCCAGTGGCTTATACTGGGACAAAAGCAGGACTAAGAAATAAACCAACAAGGACTAAAATTGAATGTTTTTTTTTCTTTGTTTTTTTTTAATTACCTGATTAATGTTTTTTGTAGCAGAGTGGATTGTTCTCTTGCCTCCCAGCAAGGAGGTTGTGGGTTCAATCCTCGGGCCAGCCATCACACAAACTCTCTGGGTGGAGCCTACAGGTCCTCCCTGTGTTACTGTAGATTCTTGTCCCAATTAGGTGAATTAGTGACTCTAAATTGCCCATAGTGGTTAAATGTGCGAGTGAATGTTGGTGTTGTACATGTCTCTGTGTCAAGCTTGCAACAAGCTGGCCACTGCCCAGGGTGTACCCCGCCTAAGGCCCAAAGTTACTGAGATAGGCAGTACCCACCACCTCTAATAGAAATAAGCAGAAGAAGATGAATGAATAGAAAATATAACTGTTTTTATCTTCAGATATTCCAGAATCACTGCCATGGGGAGTTAAAATAAGGACGAAAAATATTAAACTTATCAAATATTTGAGAATGGCTTGTTACCTGAAATAACTTCAATTCCAATTCAGATGAAACTCATGTGGCCCTCTTGCAGAATCATTTCCGTGGATTACACTTTACAACAGTGCTGTCAGCTCTAATCGTTTCCAGCTGTGTACTACAGACAGGAAGTTTGTATTACATGATGAAAAATATGAAGGAACATCAAGAAATTTCACATCAAAGCCAGCTCCAAAATCATCTTCCTCATTGTTATGTCGGAGGAATTTGGATACTTTCTTTTGATGTCGCTTTCAAAGCCACTTGGAGCGTGATGGGTGTTTTTTTTTTTTTTTTTTTAACTTTTTTTTTTTACTTGAAGGTGGAAAATTGAAGGAACTGAGACAGCACAAACAGCCTGTCCTTAAGAATAACTCTGGACACACACACAGATTACACTGGTTTGGTGTCACTGATAAAAGCTTTGTTTTTGCTTTCACCAAGAGGTACATTACAGGTGCGGCACAGTCTGGTATGGCAGCCCTTAAATGGGCTTGAATTTGTGGAGTGGGGCCTGCAAAAAAATTACAATATTTTTGTTAATGCAGCTAAGTTGTGTAGCTTCATAATTTGGAAAACAAATTTGAAGCTAAATTTTAATGTTACAGAGACCATATTAGTTTTTTGGGGGAGCCTTTTAAAATAGTTTTAGATACTTTTGCTTTAGTATTAACTATTTACTATAGAGGACGAAATCAATCAATCAATCACTAAATTAATAAATAAATGCTTTCATTGACAAATAATTATTTAAACAGGACAACAAATGCTGAAATAAAAATACATGTTTTTTTTTATGAATATGTAGTTTTGGTTAAAATAAATAAAGGCCTGTAATTAATGCAGATGAAGGGGGTGTGTTAAACATACCCAGTCACCCAGATCAACCAATGACATTGTCCGGACACGCCCCTTCATTTGCATTTCAGTGACAGAAATCAATCAATAAATAAATGTGGGAATAAATAAAAGAGGAAAAAATAAATAATCAAATAAAGCAAATGTAGAAATAAATACAGAAAAAGGAATAATTATAGTATATCATTTATTTATTTTAACAAAATCTTACATCTTAATTTATTTATCACATAAGAAAGCATAGAAGGCATGACACTGACAGATAAATAAATAAATGAGCTGACTGCTTTCTTATGACAGCAATTTAAGCCGTGGGATTATTAGAATGAGTCTGGTGATGGTGTGTGCTTTAGAAACGTGTAGCACAACTTCCTGGTTTTATGTGTCTATGTAGAGTTGTTGAGACCGAGCGTTTCCAGATCTTCAGAAAGGCATGGCCTCGATAAAGAGGATTACCTAAACAAACATGGTATATTATAACATGCTTAAAAATGTTCAAAATGTTGTTTTAGCAGAATAGGGGACCTTTAATGCACATCTGTAAATAGTTTTAAGACTATTCCCCATATGCCTCTTTATTAAAAATCCATTCTATATTTTTCATTAGACTCTTTTGCATAACCAGTTATGAAGTATTGTATGTTTGCTGTTTATCTTTTACAGTGCTGCCCTTTCTGTAAATGAATAGTTGTAATGTATAAGCCAAACACCAGTGGACTGTAATTACTTACTAATATCAACATTTGCACTGACACAGATGTCTCATGTATAAATATTCCATTTCGCTAATATTTCAGAGTAACATTTAAGGTGAGCACATAATTACCACCGAGATCTGTCGACAGACGCCGCTGCCTTTCATTAGCCTTCATTATGTCCTGAACTATCACAAATAGCACCATTCACTCCTTTCATCCACGGCCGGTCTTAGTCCATATATTTCTTTCTTTCTTTTTATCAGCAGAGGCTGAAGAGAAGCAGAAATTATTGGAAGCCGAAGATAAACATGCACATTATAAAAGCCAGAGCTGCTACTTTAGAGACAAGGGGCTAAAAGCTTGTTTGAAGATAATAAGTGTCATTTAACGCAGTCAGTTTTTCTTCTAACACTTCTCTCTTGCTGCTGCTTTAGGAATATTTTATGAACTTTTAGTTTGTACTCACTAACTTCATATATTTTACACTGCCAGGTTTTGTTTATGGACAGGCCCTAGGTCAGTGGTTCCCAGTGGTTATATATATATATAGCTTGAACATTTTACCAAACAGAGCATATTATGGGGTATGTGAATTTCTGGGGAATGCTAGAAGCCACCTCAGACTGTATGTTCTTTTATGTTGCAGTCAAAATGTAATCAGAAAAAAAACAACAACAACAAACAAACAAACACATGCATGCATGGTTAAGCCTGGGGCCTCCTTCTGCTGGCATCCAGGAGACATTCAAAACAGATGTGCTAGCCACCTAGCTTGGCTTGCCAGACAACCCTTTTCCTATTCTATACAAAGAAGTTAGTCTGGTACCTTGTCACTTAAGTTTTTTTTCTGACAGGCAGAGTAACCAATCAGAAAAAACAAAAGGCGGGACATAAGCTAACCCAAACAAATATGGATACTTGTTTTTTTTAATTTTTTATAAAACACTAGAATACAGCGTATTCTGACCAGCTCTGTACTTATTTCTGAATGGGGACAGCAGCAGTTGTTCAGCAGTTGTTCAGCAGAACCAACAGGTGATGAAGGAAAGCACTAAACGCTTTTAATCAGGTCAGAGAAGATATTAAATTAGCTCCCTAGTTAGTGCTATTGTGGTTAGCTCTTCTGCTTTTGTAAGATGCGCAGCAGATAAACAGCTGTGATATGCCAGTTCCAAATTAAACCGAAGAAATGCTCCACTCCAAGAGGGGAATCAGAATCTCCTGCTTGCTAAAAGCAAGTAAGAGAGTCTGGCTCGCCAGGCTACTAGCCATCTTAGCTGTATCTTTGAGTGTGGAGGAACTCCTACACTCAGTCCATCCAGGTGACCAAGCTTCTGGATCTAAGGAGAGCTCATTTAAGTCACTTGTATGGAATAACTTGCTCTAGGTGATAGCAGGCATGTACAATGACCTTCAGCACTCTGGTACATAGTAGGCACCAATTTTTGTTTTTCTCCATGGCTGTTAAGTACAACGTTCCCTCCTCTCTGCCCTGACACCCTCCTCTCTTGGCCCCTCTGTTGCCCATTGCTTTTCGTTTTGTGCCCCAAAATGCAGTCTTATCATATTAGTGAGAAAATTCAGTCAAGTTTACCTTCTGATGTCCCACTTTGCATGTGGATGGGTAAAACCATTTTCGCAGATGGGGGACAATACAGGCCTATACAAACAGACTGTACAGTTGCCTAGATCAGGCCTGCACTGATGATTGAGGTAACTGACAGGTCGGTTGTGAGAGAGGCGCTGAGAGATGCAGTGGCTCACTGTCTGCGCTCTATCAAGTTTACGCTATTGAACTGAGCCATGTGCAATCAGAACATTTTCCCCTGGGTGCTCTAATATTTCAGTGGGTGCTCTAGCCCTGCAGCACCCACAGGATGGGTGCCTATGGTCTGATGCCTGCATTGCTGCAGACGCTGCACCGATTCAGCTCTAAATGTCCCGTCCTATCTTAGACTCACTTATACTTGAACTCCAAGCCACCCTTTTCTGGCTAGGAACCATGACCTCAGACTTGGAGGTGCTGATTCTCATCCCAGCCGCTTCACACTTGGGTATGAACCACCCACAGTACATCTGCAGAAAGCAGACATGAGATCTCTGGCCCCTGACTACGCCTAGAAATTCAGCCCATAAGCAATAATCATGCTATGCAATAAAGGGTATCTCTGCAGGAATCCAACATGCTTTTGTTCCATTACCAGGGCAAAAACATTCTCCCTCCTGAATCTAAGGGTGAAGTCTTCTCTCCAGTGTCTTGGTTTGTTGATCGAAAGAGCATCTAGTTGGAGCACCTTACAGTATGCCTCCCAGGGACTCCAAGATGGCTGGGCACTCTTCACTCATGTCTGGTTTGCACACACAAACAAGAGTGCGAGAACTTTCTACAACTTCCACAACAGGGCTCTTCCTGTTCTCCAGGTAAGCCTGACCATCTCTACCCGATACCTCTCAACGTCCCACGCAAGCTTACCTCTACACCAATGCAACAAATGATTGAATCCCGAGGACTATAGTCTGCACAGAATGCCAAATAAGACCAAATGAAATTGTCCAGGTTTGAGACCTAGAGATTACCATCTGGAACTGTTGAAGAGTAACTGTTTGTTAATCAGGAGCATTCTGTATTTCAGCTCTGTGTTTGAGGAAACATTTTCTTATCTGCAGTGTGGGTGTCTACTACCAAACACCAGTTCCCAACCTCAGCTTAATTGTCAAGCCAGAGATATTGATTTTTGACTCAGAGAAAACTCTGGGGACACAACACTCAGGGTATTTGTGCTACAGAAATCCAGTCACATGTAACCATTCTGTGACTTTCTTCCCATGAACAAAGAAATACACCAGAACAAAATCAGATGCATTCATCTAAGGTAAGTCTAAATTACACATTATGGTAGAATTATGTTATCTTAGCAATTCAGCCTCTCTGTGATAACCAAGCTTCTACAGTAGAACAAGCTTTTATCATGAGTGTTTACAACTGATAAACTATTCACGCTTTGAATAATCAGATTATTACATTAATTAAATTCATGATCTCTTCATTGGCACTCAGTAGTCTCAGAACAGTTTTTCAAAGGGAAAGTAAAAGAGCGTTATATTTAGGCTGGAGCCGACATCCTGTTGTGGCGGCAATTAAAGGTTAGCTCGTTTGCAGTTTGAAATGGTATGACTCCTAAAATAGTCCTGTTGCTAAGCACAGGATTCCACTAAATATTTTATGTTAAATATTTTCACCAACACACCAAATGTACCTTTTTAAATTCAGTCAAAACATTTAAGTTGATACAGTGCATTTAGAAAGTATTCAGACCTTCAGTTTTATTATGTAGCAGCCTGATATTATAAGTGTAAAGTAAAATCTTGGGCAACATTGGAGCCAACTATTGGAGCAACTATTTTGCTATTTCTTATATTGCATTAATGTGTTTTTCACTTAGGAGAGGTGTCCATCCAACTGAAAATAGAAGATCGGTTGAAGGCTGCAGTGATGGTTGTCCTTCTGGTTACCTCTCTTACTAAGCCCCCCCCCCCCCCATTGGCTCACTGTTGCTGGCTGACAAGCTCTTGGAAACGTCTCGGTTGTTTCAGACCTCTTCCATGTGAGAATAATAGAAGACTGTGCTCGTCAGAACCGTCAGTCCAGCAGTATTTTTCTGTAGCCTTCCCCAGCTCTGTAGCATGTAACAATCCTTGTCTCGTAGCTCTGCAGGCATTTCTTTGGACTTCATGGCTTGGTATTTGCTTTGTCAGCTGTGAGGCATTTTTTAGAGGTGTGTGCCTCTTCAAATCTTGATCAATCAATGGAATGTACCATCAGTGGATAGTGGACTCTAATGAAGGTGCAGAAACATTGCAGCTACGACTGAGAGAAATGAGAGGGGCCTGAGCTAAATTTCAAATTTTGCAAAAGGTCTGAATCTGTACCCCTTTCACACTGAATGCCTATCTGTTCATTTGAATATGATTTTTCCAGTGACTTTCATGCTTCTACCATGGTTAAGCATGCTATGTATGAAAATACTCCTGTTTAATGGTATCCAATCTCATTTGTGACCCATGTCCCCAGTTAAGATGTCATGTTTACAGCAATGAGGTCGAGAGTCTGCACATCCTGTTTAATTTTGAAATATATTGATCCACTGGTCTCATGTCTGACTTCCTGTTCCTAAATTGGTGAAATGTTTTTTTTTTTTTATATATATCTTGTGGGATAGTAAGTGTAGATTAAAGCAGAATTAACTTTTTTACCTTAAACAGTTTTGGAGTCCATGTGATTGTTAAATGAATTGTTGTGAGGAAAATGAAGCATCCTGCATCTCCGCCTGGTGTCTCTGGGCCCAAAATGTTATTTGCAAGTTTGAGTGTCCCTCACCTAGTGTCATGGAATTCTTGGGTCACGCGAGAAAGCAGCACATAGCGATTAGCAAAGCAGCAAGCTTGTTATGGCTTTAGTTTTGTATTTTTTTTTGTCATTACTAGCAGCCAAATGGTAGAAAAAAAACTTTGTATGGTTACGTGGAGGGGAAAACAAAAGTAAAGCCAAGCAAGGGATCAAACAGGAGTCAACTGGAGTATTTACGATAGTGCTTTACTCCCAGATGTAGGCGGAACTCCATAGAGGAAAATTGAGGCAGAAACAGCAAAGAAATGAGCAGAGTTACTGTGTTCAGGTTTAAAATCATTGATTCATTTGGTCAACATACTAGATATAAGAATTTTTGCAGAGGGAATTATTGATATCTTGTGTTTCAGTAAGCCAGATATTACTGCCAACAGCCTTAAAAAATTGAATTTGCCTTATTTTTAGGAGTAAAATGCACAGTAATTCAGGGTAGAAATGATATAAGAACCAATCTCTCTGTAAAAACCTTCAAATCATTGTTATGTAAGAGACTGGGAAATGTGATGCTTGTAGGTGCTGCTGAAATGGAGATATCTGACTGAGTGAGAAAAACTCAATTTGAGAAAACGGCCTTTGAAGTTTATATTTCAGATTAAACTCTATAGACACAAGTTTAAAAATGTAATGGAACAAACACCTTAATGTGTAGATTGGACATTTCCTTTATTTAAGTGTGAAGGCTTACATGTTATGTTATAGGAGCAAAAAAAATATTTTACTTTTAGTGTCTCCTCTATACCCTTGCTATGTTTCTTCAATAATTACAGCGATGATAATACAATTTTCCTAAGTATTATTAGCCAAAGTTTGATGTCCTGTCCAATGAGGCATGTAAATAGCATCTAGGGCACTAAGGTCATCGACCGTTTGTTTCTTCAACATATCCTCCACAAGCCCTTCTAATTAGCCCAAAGTAAAACAACGTGTTCTACTTTTTTAACACATCCCCTTGTTGTTAATGCACCAATTTATGGTAAGACACATGCATCATTATACAGTTTGTGGTGTCATCTAAGGTTGAGTGGTAATGTTCTCTGAATATTAACGTCTGCAAAAGGTGTGGAATTTGAGTGTGGAAATTAACAGGCAAATCATGCATATGCTGCTAATGCATTCTGGTCATGCTAAACCAGTGACAGGTTCTGGCTGCAAATGGGTGAAAGAAGCAGCAGAAGCTAAACACTAAGAGCCACTGTGAGCAGAAACCAAGGACTATTGCCCGATTTCAATACATAGATTCACTCTGTAGTTTTGTTTAACCACTAGAACTAGTTGACAGAATGGTATTCATTTACTCGGTTGTTGGCTTTGTTTTTTAGAGTCTGTTTGCAGGCAGACCTTCAGTAAGCCCCAGTCAGTTATGGGCAATAATGATAGAACATTCTTTTATTAGAACAATGTCGATTTTTTTTTCTTTCAGTTCTTACATTAAGAAGTAAATTTGATTATGTGTTGTTTTTTCTTTTGTTTTTTTAGAGGGCACACACTCAAAGTAGTTAGCCCTCCAGCCTGACAGCAAGAAGGTCCTGGTTTGTGAAATTTAAGACTTTTTAAAAGACTTTTTAATGCCACTTGAAATTAAATTTAATGCCAGGATCTCCAGCAAAAAGAACAATCTGTATGCATTTTACAATCATTAATTACGCAAACAACTCAGACACTCAAGGGTCTCATTTTCCAAGCCTAATGCAGACGAAATACCAGTTCTGCATAACAAAAAAACAAAAAACAAAAAAAAACAAAACAATTATAAATGTCAGTGATAAAGGTTCTTCAATAAGTATTTTGGTGATGTTGGAACATTATGCAGTCTATATAAACAGTAAACTTGTCAGAAAAGCTTTCAAAAACATACAAACTGAAGCAATATTTAAGGGAGTGACTTTGAGGCATTTTTAAAACCACTTAAAATAGAATTTAATGTCAAATTCCAACTTGCAAAAAAGTCACACTTATTTGTTTCCAGGTATTAGGCTACTTAATGTATTTTTGATCTAGTATGTATCTAGCTGGGGCTGAACATGATGCAGGCACAGGATTTTGTGTGATTAATTAGATAAATGTCAAAGTTTGCAAGCATATTTTAATTCATCTACATATTACCAACACTGAACACTTTAAGACCAAGATGAACAGAATTTAATGCCTGCCGCTTTTAAGGCCTTAATTTTGACAGCATCAAATTTAAACCCTTTTTAATATTTTAATACTTAAGGGGTACCCTGTTCCTGTGTCTTTTTAGGTTTCTCGCTTTTTTTGTGCAGGTTTCTCCCAGTTTCTACTTAGGTTTTCCCTTGTTTCTGCGCAGGTTTCCCCCAGTTTTGGCTTCACACATACCAGTTCTCAGTTTTCACCTACCACTGCAAATTTTCAACAAATAGGTCCCAGAGAGAGCCATGAATGCCCTATATAAAAGATAATAGCATTGATGGGACTTTCTTGGTTAAATAAAATTATAAACAAGATTAATTTAAATTTTGTCCCTAATGCAGAGGACTTTATGGACCAGAATGTGACAGATGTTCTCTGAGTAAGGTCTATACATAGGCTTTGAAAATCCTGGGTATTCATGGCAAGTGGGTTTTATTAATTTAATTTACTTTTTTTTTTTTTTTTAATTAAGACTGTTAAAAATAGTAATAATAATGCATTGGTCTTAATGCTTTTCTGAACACTCAAAGTTGCTTTACAATTAAGTCCATTGTTCCTTCACTCCTTAGTCACACTCAGCGGTGGTGAGATACTTCTGTAGCCACAGCTGCCCTGGGACAGACTGACAGAGACATGGCACTTATGACCTCTCTGACCAACACAAACATCACCCCACATTCATACAGGCAGGGTCAGTGAAGTGTCTTGTCCAAGGACACAACGACAGTATAGGACGACCGCTGTACCTCCCAAGCCACTGGCACCCACATAAAACCCACTATAAATATTATAAGAAGTTACATGTTAGTTACCAATGTCAGAGTGGTTAGCATTCTTGACTGACAGCAGGAATATTGTTGCACTGTGAGTACTCAGTTTAAGTTTATATTGCTGCCTGACTGTCTAAATCAGGGGTGTCCAAACTTTTTTTGAAGAGGGCCAGCTTTGAAGATGTGCAAAGGTCCCAGAGCCGACAGTCCCTCCTGATTTTTTCAAGGAATGTAATACACATACAGTATAAATTAAATGCACACAGTATTTTCTTTTTAAAAGCCAAATGATTATAATTTATTTTCTTTGACGCCAAAATCCAAAACCAATTCCAACAAAATACCACCTTAAAACATAAAAACCTCCCTCTAGGTAATAATATTTTTTAGCTCAGCCTGATTTTAATGTTTCTAATAGTTCAAAGCATAAAAAACTTGCTCTGACCTTTTATACACATTTACAGACAAAGCTACTGAAACACTGTATGAAACTGCTGGTGGGCCATTAGTCATACATTTTTGTCATATAAGCCGGGCCACACTATGGACATGTCTGGTCTAAATCAAAGTACTGTTAATCACAGTGATAACAAGGACGTAGACATAGTTTTCCAATAATCCAAAGGTTGTAGGTTCGATCCTGGCCTAACCTTACCTCCAGTCTTTGCATAGGCCCTGATATTAATACTTTATGTAAATGTTCCTGAAAGTGAATGGATGCCCACTGTTAAGCAATTTGAATGCCAACACTAGCTACGCATTTATACTTATTGGTGGAAAAGTGCTATATAAATGCTACATAATGCATATAAAGTGAAGTCAAGTTACCATTTAACAAGCTGCAAGAGCTCCAGCCTCCCACGACCCATAAAGGACAAAATTGAATGAGCATTTTTCATTTTTTTATTTTTTAATGAACAGTAAAATTCATTTCTATTACAGTCCAAAGCTGCTTACCACAGAGCTCCAATAGTGGCACGGTTTAATTCTCTAACTGTTATGTCAAGCCGGTATTATGTGGGCTTTTGTATGTACACAAAGGCAGTTCATTTGTACCCAACCTCAGCGCAGACGGAAGCAGACGGACTGACAGACACGCCGACATAGATAATTCATGACACGCTCGCTGACAAGCCTGCTATTAAACTCCATTGTGCCTCTGCAACACTAATCATGACTTCCTGACATACGCCTCTTATTAACGTTGTTACATAATCCGGGGCCCACAAAGTTTATCAAAGGCTTCTCTGACAATCCTGACGACATCAACCAGCACTTGCCTTTTAATTATTTAGCCAAAGAGCTCTTTTGTTTGAGGTGGAATAAGGGGATTTACCGAAAGTGATTAACATGTGTTGATTTGACGTCTTTTGTAGCGCGGGCAGTTATAGTCCCCGCCTTCCGTTTTTTTATCTTTCTCTTTCCCGGATCGTCTGTGTTCTCTATGGAGACGCAAACACCCAGCTCCTGTAGAACAAGACACGAGAAAAGAGTGGGAGCTGTGAGATGTGCGATGGGGCTGGTAGCTAGGCAACCCCCGAGAGCTGCTCTGGAAGACCTTGAGTTGTCTCCCATAATATCACAAGCAAGTATTACTGTTTGGGGGCGCGCTGGGAGTGTGATTTTTTTTTTTTTTTTTCTTCCTCCCCTAGTCAGTGAAGTGTCACAGAAAGTTGATGGGTGAATCAGAATTATGGGAAGAGGATAGGTTTTGTACAGGATTCTTGAAGTGAAAGTATGCTTTTTTTTTTTTTTTTTAGAAACAGAAAACATGATAAACTGTGAAAAAATAAGGCTCTGTTTTTTATTATCATTGGTTTCTCCACAACACTTATCAACATTTAATAATACTCTCAACACAAATTTTAAAAATAAGTTATCTGAACTTGATTTTTAGGTGGCTTATTTTTAAACCTTTTTTTTAACCTGTTTCTGTGCAGTTTTCATCCTGTTTCTGCATCAGTTTATCTGTTTCAGTGCAGGTTTCCTCCTGTTTCTATATCTATTTGGTATCAATACTTAGCAGAGATGTAGGCGATTCTAATGATTTCAGAATCAAAGCCTAATATAATAAATAAATGATTAAAAATAAATGTTGCTGCCAATTGTTTACATACTCCAGATTGTAAGAGATTACAGAAATATGTACTTTAATTTTTATTTTTTTTATTTACTATAGGGTTGCATCACCTAATCCCTGCAGTTAAGGTGTTAAAAATAAAACATAAATATGCTATCAATAATTAGGTCAGATATAGATAATGAACATACCCTAACCCTAACCCTAACCCTAGGTGAATGAACTGTAAAGTGTAATTACAAATGCAGAAACAATTATACACATACAGAAAGAGTAGCCTGACCAGCCAGACTGATCAGGAAAACAGTTAGTCTGTACAGTTTCCAAACAGTTAGTCCATACAGTTTCATTTGCATGAGTGGAACAATCAGAGGTGGAGTAATCAATCAGAGAAAACAAAGGCTGGGACATAAGCAACACACTGCTGACCTATAACCAAAATGAACCAGGCAAATTGTTTACAGAAAAAGAGAGCTCTCATGCAACAGTAGACATTTTCTAAAAAGGGTACAGGGTGCAATCTTTTCATAAGACAGTCAACATAACTGACAATTAAAAAAAAACAAAAAAACATACAGATGATATCATAATCAGCTTTAGCGGCATGCATTTGTCTTTATAATTCTTCGCTCTGACTGTAGGAATCTGCACAAATAATAAAAAAAATAAGAAAATGGATACACTGGCAAAAAGACAAAGGGACATATAGACAAAAGCAGGGTAGAGACAGATGGGGACAGACAAAAAGAGACAGGGACATACAGACAGACAGAGGGTCGGACCGACACCCAGAGGTAGGGATAGACAGACAGATGGAGGGAGGCAACAGAGGGAGAGGAAAAACAGAGAGAGCAACAGACAAAAAGAGGGACAGACACAGACAGACGTACAGAGGGACAGACACAGACAGACGTACAGAGGGACAGACACAGACAGACGTACAGAGGGACAGACACAGACAGACGTACAGAGGGACAGACACAGACAGACGTACAGAGGGACAGACACAGACAGACGTACAGAGGGACAGACACAGACAGACGTACAGAGGGACAGACACAGACAGACGTACAGAGGGACAGACACAGACAGAGGCACAGAGGGACAGACACAGACAGACGTACAGAGGGACAGACACAGACAGAGGTACAAGAGGACAGACACAGACAGACGTACAGAGGGACAGACACAGACAGACGTACAGGAGGACAGACAGACAGACGTACAGAGGGACAGACACAGACAGACGTACAGAGGGACAGACACAGACAGAGGTACAAGAGGACAGACACAGACAGACGTACAGGAGGACAGACAGACAGACGTACAGAGGGACAGACACAGACAGACGTACAGGAGGACAGACAGACAGACGTACAGAGGGACAGACACAGACAGATGTACAGAGGGACAGACACAGACAGACGTACAGGAGGACAGACAGACAGACGTACAGAGGGACAGACACAGACAGACGTACAGAGGGACAGACACAGACAGAGGTACAAGAGGACAGACACAGACAGAGGTACAGAGGGACAGACACAGACAGACGTACAGAGGGACAGACACAGACAGACGTACAGGAGGACAGACAGACAGACGTACAGAGGGACAGACACAGACAGACGTACAGAGGGACAGACACAGACAGACGTACAGAGGGACAGACACAGACAGACGTACAGAGGGACAGACACAGACAGACGTACAGAGGGACAGACAGACAGACGTACAGAGGGACAGACACAGACAGACGTACAGAGGGACAGACACAGACAGACGTACAGAGGGACAGACACAGACAGACGTACAGAGGGACAGACACAGACGACAGACGTACAGAGGGACAGACACAGACAGACGTACAGAGGGACAGACACAGACAGACGTACAGAGGGACAGACAGACAGACGTACAGAGGGACAGACACAGACAGACGTACAGAGGGACAGACACAGACAGACGTACAGAGGGACAGACACAGACAGACGTACAGAGGGACAGACAGATGTACAGAGGGACAGACACAGACAGAGGTACAGAGGGACAGACACAGACAGACGTACAGAGGGACAGACACAGACAGACGTACAGAGGGACAGACACAGACAGACGTACAGAGGGACAGACACAGACAGACGTACAGAGGGACAGACACAGACAGACGTACAGAGGGACAGACACAGACAGACGTACAGAGGGACAGACACAGACAGACGTACAGGAGGACAGACACAGACAGAGGTACAGAGGGACAGACACAGACAGACGTACAGAGGGACAGACAGATGTACAGAGGGACAGACACAGACAGAGGTACAGAGGGACAGACACAGACAGACGTACAGAGGGACAGACACAGACAGACGTACAGAGGGACAGACACAGACGACAGACGTACAGAGGGACAGACACAGACAGACGTACAGAGGGACAGACACAGACAGACGTACAGAGGGACAGACACAGACAGACGTACAGAGGGACAGACACAGACAGAGGTACAGAGGGACAGACACAGACAGACGTACAGAGGGACAGACACAGACAGACGTACAGAGGGACAGACACAGACAGACGTACAGAGGGACAGACAGACAGACGTACAGAGGGACAGACACAGACAGACGTACAGAGGGACAGACACAGACAGACGTACAGAGGGACAGACACAGACAGAGGTACAGAGGGACAGACACAGACAGATGTACAGAGGGACAGACACAGACAGAGGTACAGAGGGACAGACACAGACAGAGGTACAGAGGGACAGACACAGACAGATGTACAAAGGGACAGACACAGACAGAGGTACAGAGGGACAGACACAGACAGAGGTACAGAGGGACAGACACAGACAGACGTACAGAGGGACAGACACAGACAGACGTACAGAGGGACAGACACAGACAGAGGTACAGAGGGACAGACACAGACAGACGTACAGGAGGACAGACACAGACAGACGTACAGAGGGACAGACACAGGGAGGGGACTGTCGCACATCAGTTAATCTTGTTGTAATGTTGTAATCTGACAAAATGTAGTAGTGTAGCTCCTGGACCTCTTTACATTGTTCTCAAAGACGGTGAACTCGCCAAAATTTGCAGCATCACTGAAGGCGCCCAGTGGTGTATTTCTGATGGTGCAGGGCACTGCACCGTCTGCAGGAAAATTCCCGTGTTTAACATAATAGTGATATTTTATTTTTATTTTTATTTTGCTTCTGTAGAAGGGTTAGTTGAAAATGAAGATTTTATAAATGGTAATGTTTATGTGTTCAATTACTTTTGAGCACCTGAAAAAAGGACTAATACACTTTAAAGAGCTGTGATTCCTAAGCCCTTTGTCTGAACTGGACTTGAGAGTCTGCATTTTAAGCACATATGAATATATAACTGTATTTTGAATATGTTTTGGTTAACGGCTAAAATAACAAAAGTTGTGTCAGTGTCTCACTTGTTAAAACCAAGTGCAGCTTATTTAAATGAGTAAAAAACACAATTAATAGCAAAAATACCTTACAGCATGTGCACATGAATGGCAACTAGTGCTCCTGGTACAAATGGGACAAAGTCAGACGGACGTTTCATGCAATTTTTTTGACAGTGTATTTTAGACTCTGAATTTGGCCAATTGAATTTGAAGACTCGGAAAAATATGCATCGATTTTTTTAAAGGCAATTTTTTTATTCTGAAATTTTTAACACTGAAATAATGCAGTGAAAATTAGATACTGCAATTTCAGAGATTGAAATTCATAGATAAAAAAATTCAATGGTAGAAATTCAAAGGCATTTAAAATTCAAACTGTGATGAGACAGGTTTGCTTCCATATGGATGTGAACCAATATGAAGTATTTTTCTAATGAGTAAGTGGAACAGATTTGATAATGTCCGTTTGTCCCTGCAGCGTGTGAAATCAGGAGTGTGCATGGTTTGAGAGCGTATTAAGGCAATCAAATGTGTGAGTCTCACAGCAAATGCTTGAGAGTCGGCAGCCCTGAATTTGTGAGTTCACAAACTCACAAAAATACTGCCATCAGTGGGCGGGTTTTAGGTTTGCTGAAAGGAACAAACACTTTTAGTAATACTTGTTATCACTAATATAACATTTGCTGCTATACATTTACAAAAACAAATACAATCTTTTAACCTCTTTATTGTGTTGTTTTACTGTCGTAACGGTTTGCTTTTTAGCTACGTAGCTGGCACTTCGTCCTATCACCTTCAAATATTCAACTGAAAGTTCCGCCCATTTACACATTTTTTTTTCAGTTGGAGGCATTCCAGACTGATATAAGATAAGCAACTCTGAGCTCACGTTATATCAGTCTGGCTTTGGCCAAGTTAGTCATTGCGAGTATAGATGTCTTTCACATTTTCTCTTTTGTGTGAGATGGGCCTGAGTAAAATGAAGTAAAGGCAGCAGCCAAAAGGGTACATGAATGAGTACATATAGATATGGTGGTGTTAGGAATGAGACTGGTTAAACGTGCATTTACATTCTGCTACAGCATGAGTAAAAGGGCATGCCACATACCTGGGTAGCCTGGGTTTGATTCCCCAGCTTGGGACAATTTGTTCTATGTCACTATCCCATCTCTTTCTCTAATTTCCTGTCAGTCTACTGGCTCTATTCAAAAGAGGCAATATGCCAGAGTTATATAAAAAAAAGAAAATGGCCATGTTTACAAGACCAAATGTTCATGTTTTTACATCACTGGAATACAGCAAGCATGCATATGGATCCAGAAATCTGCAGAGATCACAGATCACAAACAGTAGGCGCACCCTCTCTCACAAAGTATGCATGCCAGGCCATCAGTGTGCACATTTTCAGAAATATCACAGCCAAACACCCCAAACAATGTATGTGGAAAAAAAAAAAAAAAAAAAATCTTCACTGGCTGTGAAATGCATATTTTGCAAGATAAAAAGGTATATTTATATTTAAGTTTTTAAGTGTTAGAAACCCTTTAGGGTGTTTTCATATGCATTCTCTTTTTATATTTAGTTTAATTAAAGCAGCCATGCAAATTGTTCTTAACAATTGTATGGACTAAGAATCCTATTCCAACTGAAAAGGTAGGTCTTAAATCACTTCCAAGCAGACTCTAGTGGCCCGTTTGTAGTGAGAACCAGGGCCGTGCACAAAAATTTTTGAAATTCTGAGGCCAGTTGTGTTAGGTTGAGACCAAGTTTACTCCTGGTTTAGTCCTGGTTTAGTGTTGGTCCTGGCTAAGTCCTGGTTTAGTCCAGGTCTCAGTTACATCTTGGTTTAGGCCTGGGTTTGTCTTGATTTGGACTTGGTTTAGTCCTGGTTTAGTCCTACTTCAGACCTGGTTTATCCTTGTGGCTTTGTGAGTTTGTTTTTAAACTCAAAACAATGAATTTTCCATGATGTGTTTGTAGCATCTAGTGCTTAAATATACAGTACACATATGAGAAAAATACTGAAGTCCATACCTCTGTGACCTCTATGGTGCGTACAGCCATGGTGAGATGACGAACAGACCATTGTATCCATTTTTGTGAATCGTTCCATTATTCTATGCATTTAATGAGCTAAACACTGTATTTGAAATTACAGTGCCGATTACAAAGAAAGTCCTTTTCCATCATAGGTCACTGCAGTGGATTATCTGAATCAGATACATCAGATGACCTTCCTACATTTATCTGGGCTTGGGAATGGCACAAGCGGTGGCTGTTGTGGTAGTGTTTGGCTCCACACTGGGATGTTAAACCCCTGAACTCCTGCATAAAAAGCTTTTAACCTCTAACAGAGAACAAACTGGTGAGGACATAAAACAGTGGTTCCCAACCAGGGGTACGGGGACCCCTAGGGGTACGCGAGCACATTGCAGGGGGTACGTGGAGTCATTTATAGGACCTTTTTAGAAAATATTTGGCAGTCAAAAATTAAATGATCTTAAATCTGAACTAACCCAGGAATATGCAAAGGGATCAAAACCGGGATTAACAGAAAAATGCAGCATAAAGAAGGACAAAACAGGGACTAAACTAGGACTAAACCAGAACTAAACCAGGAAGAAACAGGTCTAAAACCAGAGCTAAACAAGGAAAAAATAGGTCTAAGATCAGAACTATACAGGGAAAAAAACAGGTCTAAAACCAGAGCTTAATGGGAAATAAACCAGGACTAAAACCAGAAATAAACCAGGTCTAAAAGAACTAAACAAGGAAAAACTGATCTAAAAACAAAACTAAAACCAGAACTAAACCAGAGATAAGAGATAAACTTGTTCTAAACCAGGTCAAACCAGGACTAAACCATGTCTAAAACCAGAAAATAAACTAAGACTATGACTAAGCTGGATCTAAACCAGGACTAATCCAAGACTAAACCAAGACTAAGCCAGGTCCAAACAAGAACTAAAGCAGGACGGGTCCAAACCAGGACCAATGCAGTTCCTGGGGGTACACAAGACCAAAAAGGCTGGGAACCACTGACATAAAACCTATAATAGCCTGCTGGTCCACGTACACAAACAGACTGATTTTTGAGTGGCACAGTTCTGACTAAATTCTTTAGGTGAGTGACGACAGGGCACTCAACTGTCATGCATACCTACAGCAACAGTTGATTACGGTTGATTGCTGCTGATTGCTTTCTAGCTCTTGTGGTAGTGTTTGGGTTAACAACATTATTTACAGTGCATTTCAATAGTGCCTTTGCAGTAATTTCACACACATACCTGACAACAACTATGGCTCTCACTCTTTAAATCTGCGCTCCAAATAGTGAGGCTAAGGCGTACCCATTCCATGAAACCACATGAATATCTAGAATGTCTCCTAAATATATCAAGCCTTTTTCTATGATTGATGTTTGAATTTATGCAACAGATTTTTTTTTTTTTTGTATTAGAATTTTAAAAAGTTAATTATTGTACAATGACATTTGATTGAAAATGCATAAAAAAACTGTTTCTGAAATTTGCTGTTTAAAAATCCGTGCAATAAATTACAATGCATACTAACTGAGTTTAATGGAATACGATGCATAAAAAATAGATATTGTAAAAATTTGCTACTCTAGAAAATGTACAAATACCAACTTTGGTGTTCCACTGAGATCTGTGACCAGTTCAACTACACAAGGAAGGAACTGTTATATTTTGCATATTTAACCTACTTTCAGCAAAACAACTGAATAAAACATTTAAACTATTGCCTTTGTGTGTTCCCTATCTTGATTTTCATTCTCAACATAATAGATGTGTGATAAATGTAAAGATTTTACAAGGCTACACTGCCGGATTCCTAAAGCTAAACACAGTAATATCAGCTTAATATCCTACATTAATCAGTTATTGTTTATAGAGCACTATTAACTTATTTATTGTACTGAAGTTTGAGATACATTTTTTAAACAGAATTTTTTTTCAATGCATTTTTGCTCAAAAGTCAATATACAATAGACTAATTCAGTTAAAAAAAATCAAATGCAAAAAAAATTCAGATGCATTCAGTCTCTAAAAAAGTTTTTTTTTAAATATAGACAGATATTTTTGGCAGGATTTATTCTGTATAGAAGTCGACTGATATACTGACATATCGAACAAATTTTTGCACTTTTTAGACAATTGACCATTAGACAAGTCTTCGCACTTTTATGCCAGTTTTTGGTCAGGCATGAGTACAGGCAATCACGTAACTGAAGGACCCCAGCTTCCCTAACCATCTTTTCAGAGTCTGAGCTCTTACACTGCAGTTCATAGTGAACCTCCAAAAACACTTTATCTCAGCATGAAAAGCTCAAAACGGCAAAAAAAAAAAAAAAAAAAAAAAAAGACAAAAGATTTTGCTAATTTCTCTGTCATAGAACCTCACAGAACAAAAAATCCAAATGCATTTTATAGCTCTCCCCAAGCTCTACCTCTACATCAAGTTTAATTAGTATTGCCTTATTGTTTGTTTGTTTTTGTTTTTTCAAAAAACTCATCTTTAACTCTTCTCACTGTCCAAGTCTAACACATCTGTTTGCATTTTAATAAGCATTACTGAAACAAATGGCTATATTTAATTAATTTCTTTCATAAAATTGAGAAAATTAACCCTGCATGTTTGTCTGAAAATTGGCAGTGTTTATTGGCCATCAGCTGCTCTGATTTAAAAAAAATTGACATCATAGAAAAACCCATATCAGATGACCTCTACTCCTATACCAATGACAACATGACACACACAAAGTTAGCTACAGATACTGAGCTCAACATGGCAACAACAAAAAGATGACTTTACTGCTTCGTAGTCCACATTTAAGCCCTATTTGCACGAGATAAGCATTGAAATCACCCCCCAGTGTCAGTGTTTTTAGGAGGGCATTCACATGGGATAAGAGATGTCTGTGATTTACTTGATTTCATGGACTTTATTCCGGATATGACATATTGACAATCACACAGATTTATAATAAAAATCCCTTATTTCGTTTATGTTGTTACCTCTACTTAATCTTAAACTACTATCTTTTATGTTTCTTTACTGTACTGACAAAAAAACAAACTTTTGCACAAACAGCTTCCAAACTTTCCAAAAGACCCTTCACGTTGCTCCAAAAACTTAGCCTAAGGTTGCTATGATGACGGGGGTTGCGCTTTCGGGTCACATCATCACCGTTGTTTGTTTTCTCTTTTTTACTTTTTAATCGGTGGAAAAAAAGTAATCATTTTGGAGTAGGACCAAAAGAGACATGTTTTTTTTTTTTTTTATATCATTTAGATTCAGAAAATGGACCAGACAAAACAGACATTTTGGTTAGCTATTACAATCTTTAGGAACAGATCTGTCGACAAAAATAGTCACTGACATGGGATAAAAATCACAGACGACTTCGGCGATTATTACAAATTACTGGAGGTCCCTAGGTAATACTAATCCCGTGTGAATAGGCCTTTAGTGCCAGTACGGTGTCTCACTGGTCCTGTGGGTGTAGTGCTCGTGGTGCCTCCTCTTGCTGTCCCCTGCCGCCTCTCCTCTGTTTCATTATTCATGGCTGTTTGGCCTAACATCATGGTCATCTGAAACCCTCTAGTTCCCCCTCTCTCTCTCTCTCTCACACACACACGCACGCACGCACGCACGCACGCACGCACACACACACACACACACACACACACACACACACACACACACACACACACTGTCTGAGTGTGGCAGGTGGATAAAAGAGAGGTAAAGTGATTCACCTGTGGCAACAGAAGCCCTCTGCTTTAGGGGTCAGCCGCCCACACATGCACTCATCATACTCTGTCACTCACATGCACTGTAACAGTAAACAGTAAATACCTGTAATATCTCACTGTTGTAATGTAAAGAGCTGCAACTCTGTATGTAGATATATTTTTTATTGCAACATTTATACTGCCATAGTATCACATAACCCAATTTTTCTTGTACACTTTTGGAACATTATTTCTTTTGTTATTGCATTTGTAGTTTATGGTTGTAACATAACATACGTGTATAATGAGCAATATAATCTCTCTCATATTTTATATTTTAAATTATTTTGCAGGAAAAAAATATAAGTTTTTAAATTGTTTTTATTTTATTTGTTTACGACTTTTTTGCAGTCGTATTGTACTCTAATGTGATATGTGATAGTTTCATTGTATTTATAGATTTTATTAATTTATGGATAACTAATGCCTTCTTTTTCTGTTTTACCTTTGAATAGTGCCCATAAAATAGATGGTTTTTGTTATACTGTATAGTCAAATTTACTATTTTATTAAAATAAAAAATAAATAAATATATACATAAAATAGAATTTAAGGTTAAATTTAATGCTTTGTACCTCAATTTTTTATTTATTTTTTTATTAATTTTTTTATGTTCTCATAGACAGTAAAAATGAGGCAACAGCTGCCACAGGTTTATAACAGTGCTGACAAATCCAAATTGTGCTGCAACACTGACTGAACATTGTTTTTTGGCAATTGTCCTAGTTTTACAGTGAAAAACAAGAAACTACAACAACCATTTTCTACCATTTTCTTTAAAAAGCACAATGCTATTATTTTGTCTACTATTTACTAATTTACTGTTGATTATATACCATAATGTATTTTATTATCTTCTCACCTCTACAGTAAATAAATATAATTTCTTTCAGTTTTGCCAAAGAATTGGCATTTCATTTATAGTATAGTATTTTAATATTGTTCAATATAGGCAAAAGTGGAGCAGGAGGCTACCAACTGTCCAGAGAGATGGCAGGTCGATTCCCGCTTTGACCAGTGCATACTGTACTTGTGTCCTGAGGCAAGTCACAGTATGTGGCTGCAAAAAGAAGGGCATCCAATGTAAAAACTTGCTAAATTACCATGTCATTGATACAATGTGTGTTATTAAAAATTATGTTTACATTTTACGAAGGGAATATGTAAATATTCTAATTCCTTTTTTAACACAACGAGATTTCTATGGTCACAATGGATACAAAGCCTCGTTAGCTGGCAGTAGAGATGGATTTAGAGATGTGTCGAGGAGCAGATGAAGACAGGGTCAGCCACAGAAGGAGAAAATGGGGAGGCAGTGACACAGGAAATAAGAAGGGAATGGGGCTCGGAGAGTGCACGGGATGGAGGCAGTGCGAATATAGGCCCGGGCTGGGGATGAGAGCTGCAGCAGCGTGGGCACTCAAGTGGAATCCTCTCCTCACATGATGGGTACAAGCCGCTCCGAGTGCCCTGTTATGATGTGTGTTTGTGCTGCCTAACCTTCGCATCTAAATGAAGTAAGTGGCTCCAGTACCAGCTCTCTCCGTGCATGTCAACAACAGAGAATGCCAATCTGCACATGCTCATAGTATTTATTTATTTATTTTTTATATCTACAAGCACATTTCACATTCTAAACAAAATGTAGGGGGAAGTCAATAGTGCTGGTGGCAGTAGTTGTATTATTCATGGCTCTCCAGCAGTCGTGGATAAGTGAAGCTGAAACGCTGTTTGTAAAAAGGCTCAGTTGGAAGCTTTTCGATCCAGGCTGTCAAACTTGAATGGACAAAGTGCCACACTGATAGGAAAATAGTGTGGTGTGTAAAATATATTGGCATTGGTTGAGCCCAGAATTATCCATTTTGAATGTAATAGTTGTAATCAGACTAGACTAGACTCCAGAGATGCTTTTTGTAAGTATTTTGATTGGGCCTAGTTATATACATTTTCAGCAGTCCTTTTACTAAATTTAAAACAAAACTGTAATCCAAGGAGTGCCCCAAGGCTCAATACTAGGAGCACTTTTCTTTTGGTATGTTTGTAATTTATATCAATTGTCACAATTTTATAGAGGGGCTGTTTTATTTTTATTCAGAATACTCCATGTGGTCATGTTCACTAATTAGCATAAAATGTAATCTGTAGCAGCACCTTTTTTGTCCCCTGGGCTTTTTTGTCATATCATGAGTATCCTTACACTTAAACGCGTTACTAATTCTTTAAAATTGCAATAAATGGTAAATGGTCACATTTTTATACAGTACTTTTCCTCCTCCATGGGCACTCAAAGCGCTTTACTTCAGGGAACCATTCACCCATTCACTCACACATTTGTACACCAGTGTGCGCAGCACTGGAGGCAAGGTGGGTTAAGTGTCTTGCCCAAAGACACAATGACAGTATTGCCTGGAAAATCCAGACTGATATGTCTCTGTGTTATTCTACAGAGAAATATCAGTCTGGTCACCACGCCGTCTGCAGTGGTTTACTCAAATCCCAACCGTACCGTGCATTTTGATTGGTTTATTTAAGTCACGTGTTCTTCGCGAGCAGCGTCACTCGTACGCGTCTCCTCACCAACAACAATCAAGATGGTGCACCGAGGAGCCTGAGAGTTTGTTTCATTCAGCGGTATGGTACGGTAATGTTGAAATAACTCCCTCGTTCCTCCCTCGTGGCTTTACTACTCCGTTTGTTTACTTTCTCACTTTCTTGTTGCTTTGTTAACATCATGTCCGCCATTTTCTGATTGGCTAACTCCGCTGTCCGTTAACTCGGGTTTGCTCCGCCCTAGAAATCGAATTGATTTTAAGGCGACCAGACTCATCCGCTGGTACAGTGGTGAGTCTGGAATTTCCAGGCAAACGACAGTATGCAACAGTGGAAGCAGGGTTTGAAACACCAACCTTCTGGTTAGTAGAGAAGAGGCTCTACCAAATGAGCTACCTCTGCCTCTGCCTCTGTGTTTAGAGCAAAGACCTTTTAAACTTAATTTACTGTAAATGCTAAACTTAATTCAAAAAATTAATAATTTTAATAACCCCTCTTTGAAATAAGCTATTAAACCTAAAAAAAGTAACAAAATATAATATTTTAACAATATTCTTTAGTAGTTTCACCTCCTTTTCATCACTTCAGCTTGCCTTTCATAAGTTTCCTTAGTTCAATATAAAAAGTTCACAAATATATTATACAAATATATAAACTATATTATGACATAATTTCACACACCCCTATAGAGAGCTTGCGTACCCCTAGAGGTCCCTGCCCTTTTGTATACACTAAATATACAAAAAAAATATAAATATAAATCTATTCTTTGGCCACTAAGTATTAGTAGTAACCCAATAAATAAATAAATAAATAATAATAATAATAATAATAATAATAATAATAATAATAATAATAATAATAATAATACACCTTTATTTTCTATTATATTATCAAATAATAAATATTAGATTATTCAACATTTCTTTTATTGTTATTCATTATTTGTAGGTATCCAGACTATGTTGGGACAATGTTATGTTTTAACAAGGAAAGTTAAGCAGACTGTGTGCTGTCAGTGAGTGGGTAGAGAACATGTGGGCTCAACATTTGGCTATTCTATTTATATGGAAATTTGGGCTTTAGCTCTGTTTTTTTTTTTTTTTTCTTTTTTTTCTTCATTTTACTAAACTTCATGATTCATATCTTATTGTTTTTTCCCCTTCATTCAAAACATTCAAATAGTATTCTCATATTACTAAATCATGATTGCACAGTCAATACCAACACAGTAAATAATTCACTACGCGGGTCAGACTGCTGAGGCACTGGCTGTTTTTTTGTTTTGTTTTTTTTAAAACTGCCTACCACCTTGTAACACACTGCATACTGATTTGGATCAAAGTAGTATGCTATTCCAAACAGCTCTGGCCTCTGTAGAAAAAAATACACCACTGTGAAATAGTAGAAAGAATTCAAATGAAACACTACGTACAATACATTTCTGCAACTATCTCTGAAGGCAATAACCACTCTAAATGTCAGCGCTATCATATTGCATGAGAGTACTTAGTGAGAAGGTAGTATTATGTGAACCCCTTTGTTACTATTATTATTATTGCACAAAACATTGAGAATAAATGTCACAAAATTGATATGAGCAGATGCGAGAGAAATGTGGCAAGAGGTAAAAAAAAGTATTGTGCTTTTTTATCCAGTAATACAAATGAAACTACAATTTTCTTTGACCTTTTATTTTACGCAACAACAGGAGTTACAGTGAAACTTACGCAAGACAAGACTGAGTGAAGAATAAAAGAATTTAAAATCACTGCACTTTACAGTCGGTATGAAGGAAGTGCTAGGCAATAAACATGAGTGCCCTTTTTAGTCCAACCTGCACTTCACCTTCACTTTGTAGTCTAATTTGTTCCTTAAAAGCCAGAAAATGAACAAAAAATAGACAATCAATGCAAGTAAATTCTTAACTTTGAGTGGAGTTTAAGCCCTGCGATATGCACCAGCCGTCCGTTACTCCTAATAGGAATAAGCAGAAGTAGATGACTGAATGAGTTGAGTTTTTGACAGCAACCAAGTAACTGTTGTTTTATTTTTCTAATCATGTATTAGTGACATTAGTTTTGTGAAAGGATACTAGTGTTGATTATGAGAAAGCTACGTTTTTACTAATACTGTACAGTAAAACCACAGTACTTAAATTTGTGGAATTTATATGTCGTGAAATTTAAATAATCTATGTTCAAAAAGTGTAAATTATCTGATTTAAATGTATTAAAAGGAGTGCCCCAAGGTTCCATACTAGGACCACTACATCTTCCCATATACAATCTAGAAAATATTATAAGTATGTTGTGAAATGTCACAGGTGTTTTGGGGAGTCTTTATAGTACATGCTCAGTCTATACATGTTTGTGTATCTATCAGTCTATGTATGTAACGAAAAGTATACTCTCACCCATTGACACATTTAGAGGTTATTGCATGTAGTCTTTGGAGACAAGGGTCAGTGTCTGGCCAAAAATGTAAGGATTTCAGTGCAACGTTATGAGGTTGTGTGAAAGGTTTGAGAACCATGGGTCTACTGTACATCACTGGTTTAATTAACAAGCATTAGAGCTCGTTATATAGCAAAATATACTATTAATTCTATGGTTGCAAAAATGGCCGCAGGACATTTCTCAACAAACAGGGAGGAATCCAAACACCCCTGCAGTGAAAGTCATCATTTATTAATGTATGCAAATATTAACTTCAGTGGTCAAAAGGTTATGCAACTTGCAAAGATAAAAAAAAAAGGTTCTGTTAAGTTCAGGCAAAGTGCAAAGTAGAACAGTGAGAAGATAATGAAAGGGTTTTTAATTATGTGTAAAATATTCAGAAGGTTTGACTATTCTGATTTGTGCGTAAAAAATCAACAACCTCACTTTCTTTTGTATCAAAGCCTTTACTAAACTTCAGGGACCCTCAGACAGACGCCACAGATAAGAAACATTTTCGCTAATTACAGACCTTCTGAACAATCCACAATGATGCAACCAACTTGCAAGAGCGCCTAATTAAAAGGAAGCCAACAGCAATCATCTCTTTTAGTCATCCGCCGACTGATTTCATATCTTGAAATACATCAGTAGTGTCCTAAAGACCACAGTGCCAGGCAGGTGCAGTACCAGCAAAATGCACACACACAACGTACAATCTTTAAATGCTTCTAAATGGAAATGTGTTAGGAATTGTCAGTGTCAGAAGTTAAAGCCATCAGAATGAGAAGGAAAGGTGATTTAAAGGGAACAATGTAACTTTTTTTTTTATTTTTTTTTTTTACCTTAGATAGACCGATTGGGGTTCTTTTGATGGCTCAATTTCATATTCCAGGGAGAATGAGACCCCCTGCACCTCCCTCTGGCAATTCTGGGCAAAAAAACAAAAACAAAACAAAACAAAACAAAGAAAAACATCCTTGCAAGAATGGGAGCATTGAGTCAAGCTGAGCGAGGGGTCACACAGGAATCAACCAGCCCAGACTAGACAGCAATAGCACTTTCCTTCGAATTGTAGAGGGAGCTCTGTAATGAATTATAAGACCAAAACAGTAAAGAAATGCACAAAGTGACATTATTTCCCTTTAAGGCTGGTCTGAGTATTTCAGAAACTGCTGATCTTTCTGGATTTCCATGAACAATTATCTCTAGAATTTATTGAAATTGGTCCCAAACATTTCTTGTGATTTCCAGCATTCTTGTGAGTGAAAAATTACACACAGACAGACACAATAAGATGGTCGTCCATGATTTTACTATTTAACCTTCTCTGCACGGAAATCGCTCACTATGTCATACCCACGTCACTACGACCACAAGTTTCTGATTGGTTAGCACAGCGCTTCAGAATTTTCAAATTTGCGCAACTAAAAAATTTGCTGCATGCTAAATTTGCCATTCCCGTTGTGCTATTTGCACAAATAGCTCAATTTGCGTCGTGTCATTATTATTTCTACACTATTTGGATCTAATGCCCTTCTGTAGATTCTGATGCACCACTGAGTTACCATGTGATTCCTTGATGAGATATTTACATTTAGAAGCAAGTATTTAGTACTGTGGTCAGTATGCATGCTCTGAGTATTTGGATCTGACACCAGAAGGCCTCAGGTATGACACCAATATTAATGAAAAGCTCTGACATGTCTGCAAGCACCAATATAGTCATGCATCTCAGAAATTATCTCTCACCACTGCCAGACGACAAATCACATTCTGGGATGGATTTCAGCTTGAAAATAGATCCATATACTGTAAATGACAGGTATATAGCTGTCACACTAAGTACGTGTAAAAAGTGTGTTCAGTGATGGAATAAACAAGTTAGAAAACCAATTTGCGCTGCTAAATTGTCTATATTTGAACAGACATCTTTTCACTTATAAAGTAAGAGTGAAAAGATAAAATGAGAGTAGCACTCTGAAAGTGAGGGTGCGTTTGGAATTCTCTCTACGTTTGAAGTGTTGTTCAAGTAAAATGGTGTCAGGAAAGACATGGGAATGCTTATGTGGCCCTTCTCCACCAAAGCAGTTGAGGCGCTAGTTTGAAGCGAGCACTAAACTGGAATCTACTTGAGTAAGCAGCATATGTGCAATGGAAAGAGGTCTTCAGTTTGAGCGGGCAACATAGTTTTAGAATAACAAAATTATATGGATCAAGAGATTTTCTTTTAGCAGCGTGTACTGTGGACATCATTGACACCATTTCCAGTTAACCTGACTCATCAGATGGTCTGTTAGAAGTTCTTTCACATGAGGAACTTGCATAGTTCATTTCAGATGATTTTGTGAACCACTAGGGGTGGTCGTGGTTAATCAATTAATTGGCATAATGGCCATAATGACCATGATTGAAAGAAATACTAATAAGTAATCGTTATACTGTACAGTAGAGTAAAGATACTGTACCATTGGAGATTTAGGGCAAATTAAACAAAAAATTAAGCAACTCCTTAATAAAATACACAAGCCTATAACTTATCTTAAGTTTAAAAAAACTTTTAAACTTTTTTTTTATTATTATGGTTCATGACTTTGAGATTAATAAACAGCTGTTTTTTGTTTTGTTTTGTTTTATATAGTTTTTAGAAAACACAAGGTGTATAGGTGATCCCAGCCGGGGGTTAATGGTTAATGGATAATCATTTGATAAGACTACCAATTAATCAAGTAAAGTAAAATTACCAAATTTGCAATAAATTTGGACCCCCGTGTAATAGTATTTCACATTTTAGAACTTCATATAACATTCATATGTACTGAAAACAATGTCATTAGAGTAGCTGTAACTTTCACTTTGCTGAAAACACTTGAATTAGGTGCCTGTCTCTTTAAAGCCCTGCTGGCCCCACCCACTTCATCTATCAGCTCAAACTAATCATTGTAGAGCTGTTTTTTTTTTTTTTTACTTTTTGAGAAGGTCAGCGCCTCAACATACAGGGTTACTCAAACAAAATAATACTCCAGGTATGTTTTTGAGGAGGAAACATTATAACATGGTTAAAGGTTAGAAAAGATAGGTCCACTTGAAATATCAGAGTTCTCTTTGCTCCTCTTCAATCCCCACCTTCCCCCTTTTGAGGGACTTTTTTTTATATATACTCATGTTCTTTGTGATGTGTCAAAAATATTATGTTTTCCTTTTTCAAATTACATTTTTTTTCTATTTAGGAAAGAATCTAAACATATTATTAGGTATTATTGAGCATGAAATGGTCCTACTTCAGAAATGATTTAATGTTAATAAACTTTCATTAAATTTAGGTAAAACACAGTTTATGGTGTTTACAAATCAAAAATGTATTGAAAAGGTCAATCTATGCTTGAATGGAATTGATTTTGTAAGAGTTTTTGAGTTTAGATTTTAAGGAGTTCTCATTGATGAGAAATTAAGATTGCATATTGCATTATGTCAAAAAGAAAGTGTAAAAATGTTGCTATTCTGAGCAAAGAAGAGAGGTCTGCAAATCCTCCGTAGATGATGGCAGTAGTAAATTTAAAGTTAGTAGTAAAGTAAGTAGTAAATTTGATTTTAAACATCCTTTAGTAGAACTACACTCAAACAAATGTGCATTTCTGTGGCTGGTGTAAAACAGTAAAATTCCCAGAAAAATGATCTGAAAAGTTGCTCAAATAATCAGTCTGTGCTTAAGGCCGTCTATGTTTATTAAATTCTGAGAAATTCTAATAAAAGTTGTTCTTTATCCTACTCCTGTTTTTAAATGGAATGTATTATTGTATTGAAATTATATAAACTCACATTTTTTTCTTACTAAATACCGTAAAAAATGTGAAAAGAACAAACAAAATGAAATGAAATGTGAACTACAGAACAATCTCATATTAAACTGATGTTTTCTGCCCATCTGCTTCTATATAAAGAGTTCTGAATATCTGAATATCCAGTTGGTGTCTGCATTGTCCTCAAACCTCTGCCCCAAACTGTCCTCCACTTTCATCGAACATCTTCTTGTTTCCTGCCTGTTGTTACCGATCGGCCATGACACGTCTCCACCTCTGCCCGGCCCCGTTCACAGTTAGTCCGTAATCTCACCACCACGCTTGACATTCTTCAATAATGCATGTGGTCTGGCTGCCATTCCGCTGGAGTTGTCATTCGCTAATAAACACCTTTCACAGCCGCCCAGTCAAGCAGACAACGTGGCATCAGCGACAGAGAGAAGCCATCAAATATGTATGCTAGCTTCCATCGGCTTGAGGATAAGATAAATCCACTCTTTTCAACAGCAAAGCATTAGGGGACATTCTTTCAGGTTATGCACAATAGAAAAGCATAAAAAACAGAGATATGGTGGGCCGTTATGATATAAGAGCTCATCTTAATGGTACACTTTGTTTATTGATGGAAATGGGGTTTTCTGTGTATAGCTGAACTGACAAAACAGCAAATGGAGCTGTGCTTAAAGGGGTTATATTATGCTTTTGTTAACCTTTTTAAAACGGTCTTTGTTGCCTCTAAAACAGCACTGCATGTTCACTTTACAACCTTTAAATGCATAATTTGGGTAAAATAAAGTGTTTTCTATAAATACTTAAAGAAACAGGTGAAGAGGCCAGCAGAGTCCCTTTGAACATAATCAGTGAAAAAAAGCAGTTCACTTCCATAAACTGGAACAAGACGGAAGTGGACGAGATGCGAGAACAAGGCTCTGTTGGAATGCTACTACTCCAGTAACCCTAGTCAGAGGGGTTACATGAAGAGAATGTGGGAAATATGGCAACTTCGAAACCCACAATCAACACTCACTGCTAAACAACTAGTAGCTCAGTGTTCCAACATCCACAAGCGGCACCTGCTTTCACAACTTGAGATTGACGAGATACAACACATATGCTACGGCAAGGGGGAGCCAGGACGCAAGGTCAGAGGGGAGTTAACACCAACTCCCCATCCAGAATTTAGGTACGAAGCCCCAATAAGCACCATCGAGCTGAGCGAGGCAGCAACTGACCTGAGAGATAAGATCATGGCTAAAATGAAGACCAGGCAACCCCGACACCAGTTACACAGGCTGAGTGAAGTACCTTCAGAAAGTCTCCTGGAAGATGTGAATGCAGCTTTGGGAACAATACCTACGATGACCATCACTGAAACCAATGAGCTGATATACACTTCAGCAGCAGTGATCCTTGAGGAGCTTGGCTATCAACCAAAGAGCAACAATAAAGATCCATATCCACCATGGAAAAGAAGGTTAGAAGCTAAAATCAAGGCAACTCGGAGAGAAGTGAGCCAACTGTCAGAGCTCCAGAAAGGTGCAATGAAACAACAAGCACCCAAGAGGTACAGCAAGATGTCCATACCTGAAGCATTGGAAACTGCCAAGCAAAGACTCCAAGCCTTGGCCACCCGACTAAAGAGGTACACGAGAGAAATCGAAGCAAGGCGAATAAACCGGCTGTTCTCAACTCAACCAGCTAAAGTGTACTCTCAGTGGCAGGGTAATAACAACAGAGCAGACCCACCAAGGCTGGAGACTGAACAATACTGGAAAGGCATATGGGAGAAGGAGGCGTCACACAACAACAGTGCACAGTGGTTGGAGGATCTAAGAGCAGATCACAGCAACCTCCCTGAACAAGAACCAGTAACCATCACAGTGGCAGACATCCAACAAAGAGTCTCAGGTATGAAAAACTGGCACCAGGGCACCAGGGCCTGACATGATCCACACCTACTGGCTGAAAAAGCTAACTTCACTCCATGAGCGCCTGGCAGCACAAATGAACCAGCTGCTAAAGGATGGGACCCACCCTGAATGGCTAACTGAAGGCCGGACAATCCTGATCCAGAAGGATCCCCTGAAGGGAACGGCCCCATCCAACTATCGACCAATAACCTGTCTCCCCACCACATGGAAGCTCATGTCAGGCATCATAGCGGCTAAGGGCACATGGATCAATACATGAGCACAGCACAGAAGGGCATTGGTAAAAACACCAGAGGAGCTAAACACCAGCTGCTCGTAGATAGAACAGTCGCTCAGGATTGCAAAGCCAGACACACTAATCTGTGCACCGCCTGGATTGATTACAAGAAAGCCTATGACTCAATGCCACACACATGGATCATGGAATGCTTGGAGATGTATAACATCAACAGGACTCTAAGAGCCTTCATTGCAAACTCGATGAGGCAGTGGAAGACCACCCTTGAGGCCAACTGCAGGCCAATTGCACAAGTGTCCATCAAATGTGGGATATACCAAGGAGATGCTCTGTCCCCGCTGCTGTTCTGCATAGGTCTGAACCCCCTCAGCCAGATAATCACCAAGACTGGCTATGGGTACCGACTCAGGAACGGGGCCACCATCAGTCACCTCCTCTACATGGATGATATCAAGCTGTATGCCAAGAGCGAGAGAGACATTGACTCACTGATCCACACAACCAGGATCTACAGCAATGACATCGGAATGTCATTCGGACTTGAGAAGTGTGGGCGGATGGTGACAAAGAGAGGGAAGGTAGTCCATACAGTAGGGGTCCCACTCCCAGACGGCAGAATAGCAGACATTGAGGACAGCTACAAGTACCTTGGAATCCAACAAGCAAATGGCAACCTGGACCAGGCCACAAGAAAAGCAGCCACAGCCAAATACCTCCAACGTTTAAGGCAAGTCCTAAGGAGTCAGCTCAATGGCAAGAACAAAGTCAGGGCAATCAACAGCTATGCCCTGCCGGTCATCAGATACCCTGCGGGAATAATAAGCTGGCCAAAGGAAGAGATTCAGACCACAGATGTGAAAACACGAAAGCTCCTAACCATGCATGGAGGGTTCCACCCCAAATCCAGCACCCTGAGACTGTACACTAAGCGCAAGGAAGGAGGCAGAGGACTAGTGAGTGTCAGAACCACTGTCCAGGATGAAACATCCAAGATCCTTGACTACATCAGGAAGATGGCCTCAACAGATGAAGTTCTCAGTGAATGTCTCAGGCAGTGGAAAACAGAGGACGAGGTGCTGGAGGAACCATCATGGGAGGAAAGGCCCCTACATGGGATGTACCATCGACAGATAACTGAAGTGGCTGACATCGAGAAATCCTACCAATGGCTAGAAAGGGCTGGACTGAAGGACAGCACAGAGGCACTGATCATGGCTGCACAGGAGCAGGCCTTGAGCACCAGAGCAATAGAGGCCAAGATCTACCATACAAGACAAGACCCCAGGTGCAGACTGTGCAAAGAGGCCCCTGAGACAATCCAACACATAACTGCAGGCTGTAAGATGCTGGCAGGGAAAGCATACATGGAGCGTCATAACCAAGTGGCTGGTATAGTGTACAGGAACATCTGTGCAGAGTACAGTCTGGAAGTCCCGAGGTCAAGATGGGAAACACCTCCAAAGGTGATAGAGAATGACCGAGCTAAGATCCTGTGGGACTTCCAGATCCAGACAGACAAAATGGTAGTGGCGAACCAACCGGACATTGTGGTGATGGACAAACAGCAGAGGAAAGCCGTTGTGGTTGACATCGCAATACCAAGCGATTGTAACATCAGGAAAAAGGAACACGAGAAACTGGAGAAGTACCAAGGCCTCAAAGAAGAACTTGAGAAGGCCTGGAAAGTGAAGGCAACAGTGGTGCCCGTGGTCATCGGAGCACTCGGGGCAGTAACCCCCAAACTGGAAGAGTGGCTACAGCATATCCCAGGAAAAACATCAGACATCTCAGTCCAGAAGTGCGCAGTCCTAGGAACAGCAAAGATACTGCGCAGAACCCTCAAGCTCCCAGGCCTCTGGTAGAGGACCCGAGCTTGGATGGATGAAACCGCCCGCGGAGGGCGAGAGGACAATTTTTTTTTTATATATATAAGTAAATGAGAGTAGACTAAATGGAGAGGGCTTGTTGATTAGTTAGTGCTTCCTGGGGGTTTGTGGGAGAAGGGGAGATTCATGGAGCCGAAAGTTCTGAGGCCTTAGAAAGGCAACGTCAGAGAATACAGGACTACTCAGAACAAGCATGAATGAAGCAAAACACCACTCCAGGTATGTTTTTGATGTGAGAACAACATTATAACATGGTAGAAAGCTTAAAAAAGTCAAGTTTGCATAACATAGCTTCTTTAGTGATTTAAAGTCTATAGGTGAGGTTAAGGTCGCCCCAGATTTAAAATATGTGATTTTTTTTTTTTTTTTTTTTTTTTTTAGGACAGATAATAAGACTGTGATGGTATTAAAGACATAATATATTACAGTTGCTTTGACTGTTGCTTACAGCTCAAAACTACAGGGAATGGATGAGGCAAGGCAAGGTAAATTTATTTGTACAGCACAATTCATACACAGAGTAATTCAACATGCTTTACAGAAAAAAAGGCAAGTTTAAAGTACAAAGACAAGAATTACAATTAAAACAATAAGATTAAATTTAAAACTTATAATTAAGAATCCATTTAAAATTAAATTAAAAGAGAAGAGTGCAGATAAAACACTTTCAGTTGGCATATGCACAGCTACAAAGAACAGTTTTAAGTCTGGACTTGAACATTGTCAGAGTAGAGGTCTGTCTAACATCGTCAGGGAGACTGTTCCAGAGTTTAGCTGCAGAAAACTGAAACACTGCTTCACAGAGTTTAGTCCTGACTCTGGGACCAGCAGAGACCTGTCCCTGAGGTTCTCAGAGTCCCAGATGGTTCATATGGGACCAACAGGTCAGAGATGTACTGTGGTGCTAAGCCATGGAGAGACTTGTACACAAGCAGAGATGTTTTAAAGTTTATTCTCTGAGCAACAGGAAGTCAATGCAGAGACCTGAGGACAGGACTAATATGGTCGTACTTCCTGGTTTTAGTTAGGACCTGAGCAGCAGCGTTCTGGACGTCCTGCAGCTGTCTCACAGCTGGTTTAGTGAGTCCAGTGAGCAGACCGTTACAGTAGTCTAACCTGCTGGAGATGAACACATGAATAAGTCTCTCTAGGTCTGGTTTAGACAGTATACCTTTGATTCTGGCAATGTTTTTGAGATGGTAAAATGCTGATGATGTTATAGATTTAATGTGACTGTTGAAGTTCAAGTCAGAGTCCATGATTACCCCTAGGTCTCTAACCTGACTTGTAGGTTTAAGTGAAAGAGACTCTGAGCACTATTACATGAGTCACTCACTCAAAAACAGAAATAATTTTATTCAGTCCATCTCAATTGACTCAAAATGTTACATCTTGTGGTAGTTTAGCCACTCTGGTAAAGCCATCTGCCTGTAACCTGGGGGTTATTTTTGATTCACAGTTTGATTTTAACTCTCAGATCACAGAGGTTCTCCAATCATGCTCTTCACGCTCTTGTTTCCACCAGCTTGGGATATTACACTGCACTTTATGCAGGTTTAAGCCTGAAATCCATCGGTCGCCTGCAGCTGGTCCAAAACTATGCAGCGAGAATTTGAACTGGCACTAAAAAAACAAGTGCACATCACCCCTAACCTAGCTTCCTTACACTGGATAACGCTGCGTGTGCTCCTCAGGCCAGGTCAGAGCTCTAAAACTGTGGAACGCTCTGCCTTAAGAGGTCAGGTCAGCCAACCCTGTAGTCATGTAAATTAAAAACTTATCTTTATACAGTGGCTGTCTTATTGTGAATTTATTTTATTGTCTGTTTTAAATGTATGCTCTATTGTTGTTTTTTTTTAAGTGCTGTACAAATAAAGGTATTATTATTAATGTTATATTTTTAACATTTGTTATTTAGTTATTTAATAGAAGTTGTGAAATTAAAGTTCAAACAAATAATAAAAAGTAAATATACCTGGCATATAATATAGCTATCTTCAGTTTTAACAAAAATAAAAAGGCAGGAAGGGTAGATATGCTGATATGACTCTGCTCTTTGTGTTCCTGATCTTCATTGGTGGCTTTGTGGACATATCTTCTGCATCTTTCTTAGGACCCACATTTCTGCAGCATTGTATTGATGGTCCAAGCTTCACTGCCATATTTTAGGATTGGGACAACGTAGCTGTCCAGGACTCTCTGTCTGGTCGTAAATGAAAGGAGCCTGTTTGTGAGGATCTTGCTGAAGTCAGAGAAAGCTTTCTTTGCTTGGGCTACCCTTGATTTAGCACTGTTGGTAGACTTTACATCTGCATTCACCAGTGCTCCTTAATATATGAAGCTGTTGACTTGTTTCAGAGAATATCCTTTAAGATTGATGTGACATGATGGCAAATGTTTTATACTTCTAACTCTCTCTAATTTTATATTATTCTGAACCCGCAGGTCAAAAAAAGAAATCTTATTATTACTGGGCTCTCAGATTTTAGAGAACCAAGACACAAAACCCAAATCAATGTCAAAATGGACAAAATCGCACAAGCAATGAACGTACTGCAAGTTTAGCCAATGTTGAATGAAAAAAATAGGCTAGTTGCAAAGAAAGTACGGAAAGCACTTGAAGATCATTAAAAGCAATTGCAAAAACAAAACAATAATAAGAAAGATATACTTCCCTGGACTGTTTTTATTGTTCATATTTTATTATCTTTCTTTTGGCAGGCTGATGACGCGGGTTAATAATGATCTTGAATGTTTACAAGCCATTTCGACCCAACAGTCAGTGGTACTATCCCTGACTAATGTGAAAGCTGACAAGCGAACCACAATGTGATTGGCCTGACCTTACCACTGTCATCTACTAACATTTCGTCACAAATAATATACTAACAGTATATGCTATTTTTCCACACAAATCATTACCAATAAAACAAATGAAAGAATAAATTAAATAAATAAATAAATAGTATTGTCCTTCTAAGGCTTGTTCAAAGAAGAGAGATTTTATATCTAAGTTATAACTTATAATAAGATTGTGACTATTTGTTTTCATTAAGAGTGCAGTCAATCATTAAAGGTGCCACTGAGGTGACATTAAAACTATAAGGCAAATATAAAAACATCCACCCCCTCAATTCTGAACTTCTGGGACATGAAAAGTAGCTAAATATGATAGCGGTTCTTGTTCATAAATAATGTCAATGCCAACCTTATGCCAATCAATATTTCAAGATAATGTATTTACTCAAGTTTCACTGATTATAAAAATAATTAACTACTTAACTTTAGATCTTAAGATAAGATAAGAACTAAAATGTAAACACTGATGCAAATAAGAGCCATATGGAAATTGCATGACAAAAATAATATAGCTTCATGTTTCAAAACATGATATTGAGCCTCTATGATACTGTATTAATTGAATACCTCTGGTCTACTCCATCACCCAGCAGCTGAGAGAACAGTCCTCCGGCATGTCCCAGCTCTGCCCGGGGGTCACATTTCAGATGGACAAGCCCAGAACATGTCCTCAGGAAATCTTCCAGCCACATTCCAAAACATGTCTGAAACACTTACAGTAGGTTAACTCCCATCTGTCTGACTGTAGACTGTAAAAACAGTTCCAGTTAAAACCACACAAGTCCTGTATTCATCAGACTATAAAACTAGATCTTTTACTTTTTATCTGACCTGCAAATAAATGTGGATACCATATAAATGATAGTGTTCATTTAATCCCTACTATGAACGTAGGTCAGGTTCTGGCTGTAAGCCTTCCACTGGGATGATACTGTTTGGACTGAGTCAGTGCGACTACTTTTCCATTGCCAAAAAGGGTGCAAGGAGGAGCCAAAACAATAGTTGACATTTTCTGCTAATTAGTAGGAAATCTTTGTTGTTTGGGGAACTATTAGCTATATGCAACAAACTTTTTTTTTTTTTTTTTATTTAGAGCTGTTTAACTTTTTGCCAAACAACATTTTTTTCTACTCCAGCTAAGCTCAATGTCCACCTTCAGTCCGGTTTCTCGAGAGAACTGGTCAAACCACTCTTATCTCAATCTACATGCAGAGTAGAGAGCCATATTTCTGAGACCACAGCACTGTGAGGCATTCAAGTGGTCTGGGGTAAATGCTAATAAATGCGGCTAATCTACCATAATCATAGTTTTACCAATAAATATGAGTAACACATTTACTAAATAAGACAAAGTTTGAAGAAACAATAAAACAGAAACAGCAGAGGGGCCATGATATGTGTCTTTGTTTGTCTAAAAATGTGTGTCTCTAAACACTGGACTAATGTTGTTCTGCCTGTTTAGTACTGAGTGCAGTTGAATGCCTCTCCTGTTTAATCGGAGTACGCTGTATACGTGCAGCAGAAGTCCAACAATAAATTGCATTATCCAGTTGCTCCACTCCAATTAAGAGAAATTTGAATAACAACCCCCCGAATTGATGTCCCAGGTTTACATGCAGTTTAAAACTCTTGTTATTTACTTATTCATTTAACCTTTCTTAAAGCAGGAAAGTCCATTGAGATTCACAAATCTCTTTTTCAAAGGAGTCCTGGCCTAAGGCAATAATTCCTTTTACTCAACCTGTGTGTAAATGTAGTTACTGTCACATTAGATCTGAGTTTTTGTGTTTTTATGGCCTTGGTGAACATTGCCTAAGTCCATTTCCAGCCTTTAGTTTGCAATTTGGTCCCAATCTCACTTTGTTCAAAATCACACCTAGGCTTGAAGTTACCCACACAGAGAACTCTGATTTCAGAGTTCATACCAGAGGTAAACATTCAAACCTCTACAAACAAACTAGACTTTCATCAACAGCCACTTGATGAATTAAAAAAAATATATACATATATATCATTTATACTGTCTGACACAAGCCACACTTGTGACAATTATTGTGAATTGAAGTAGGTGTAGAGCGCAATCAGATATTTACTGCAGTAGTACAACTTGAACTCCACTGCTTACTGCAAGCTTACCCTGGAAGTTATGAGTTTACATGAAAACAACAATGTGTACAAAAAACTACATGTGAACAAAAGCCATGTTTGCCTGTTCAACCACAATCTCTTGTTCCTTTATTTGACTTTAGTGCTTTCACCATGGGTGCATGCAGCATTTAATGGTATCCAATCTTGTTTGTGATCTTGTTTATAGTGATGTGGTTGAGAGTTTGCACATTCCATTTTATTTTGAAATATACCAGATCCTCTTCACTGGTCACGTGTCTGACTTCCTGTCAGACTTGATCTGCTTTGATCAACTTTATGCATAGGGGCTTCAGCATCTGTCAAAAATAGACTCCTTACATATTTCTGCCGGAGAGCCAGACATGGACACACATTGCAATGTAGCTGATGCAAAATACTGCACACACAACATGTATTCAGTGTGAATTGGACATCCACACTTTCAATGGAAATATGCACCTCATCAACTTTTTTTTAGTTTGTCTAACTCTAAAATACTTTCCTATATTATAAGACGTTATCTTTAAAATGATATAGGTGTGGAAGGCTGTAAAAACTGGAGCTCAACAGCAAGTGGATTGATGGATATACTCTAAAGTGATTTATTAATCAACGTCTGGAGTAGAAGGCACCAGTGTGATATAGAACAGATGTCTCTCTTGGCCATGCAGCCTCCGCAAACCTTATTAAAAGAATCATTTCCTAAGTTCTGAAGACTCTGCTAAAAGAATTGTTTCTAAAGTAAAAAAGAAAAAAAACGAAGGTTAAGGATTTGCTGCACTCGCCAGTGAGCCATCGAGCCATCGAGATATGGCCCCAGTCCCTTCCTCTAGCCCGCCGCAGTATCTATTTCACAAGGTAACAATTAAATTGCAGCTGTCAGCAGAGGAGATATTAAACTGGTTCTATATCTGTGTGCTGACGCTGACCTTGGCGGGGGAGAGACTGAAGCCGGGGCCGCTCCAGACTCACGCTGTTCCGGAGAGTTCTGCATCTCGTGGAGAGCCTGCCATCTGGGATCGAGATATTCATCACGTCAAGAGGGTTCACACACGCACACACACACACACACACACACACGCAGCCACCGGTGCTATCATCGTCATCATCAGAACGGGGCAGGATCCTTGCACGTTCCCCGGCGATGTGAAAATCCAACGCAGACAGGGCCCCGGTGTCACATAGTGTCATCACATCATTCAAGGTGACAGGATTGGCAGGTGTTCATTATTAATTTAGACCATATTAAATATACAGGGCATATTATTGATTTCATACAGCAGGAGAGTGGCTGGTTGCTGCATAGTGTTTTCTGCGTCCTTAGGTTACTATATGCAAAACTGAATTGTGTTTTCTGTAGAGCTAAATGGGCCCAGAAGCTGAATTTTTGAGGATTTATTTTGCGTGTAAAGGATTTAAATGTAAATGTAAGCAAGTAAATGTAGACGAGGGTCTATAGCTTGGCCCACGTCAATTTTTTTATCAGGTATCCACTTTTAGTAATTGCTATTACTTGATTGCATTTAACCCTGTGGAGCTGTTCGTGAATGAGACTGCTGTAAGACCCTATTCGCAAGCATACAGCTCTCTGTCATGGTTTCATGGATTTTAGTTTGCGAATATGTGACAGACGTTAACTCCATGGAGGCGTCAGGGAACGAAGCAGGTGTAAGACTTTGCCATGGTTTCAAAGTTTCATGGTTTTAGTTTACTATTATTTTAACCCAAGGAGCTTTTTGTGAACAAGATCTCTGTAAGACCTTATTTGCAAGCATACAGCTCTCTGTCATGGTTTCATGGTTTTAGTTGCCTCCAACCAATAAATAGCAAGCATTCTATCATGTGACCTCCTTCTGTCATGGTTACCTTTGCCTCTGTCCAATAAGTATTATGCATTTTATCATGTTCATTTAAACCTACCAAGGAACCATGACAGAAAACTCTATGTCCATTCATGTGGCATTCATTACTTTATTGACTGAGAAATACTTAACTGGTAAATTGCCTTGGTGTGTTTGCAGCTTCTTTAAGTGGTTACAAAGGAAGACAAAGCAGTTGCCCTACATCTTCTGATGGCGGTCGGGTGTTGGGTTGTTGTGTCCCAGTTTTTAAAGGTCCCACGTTATACTATTTCCATGTTTTTTGAAATAATTTTGGACACCTTTGCATTAGTATTTCATTTTGAATAAACCTGTCGAGGCTCTATGTAACATAAATTAATTTTCTTCAGTAACAAATTTAGATCTCTAAATTGAGATTGTTGCATTAATGGTGATGTATGACAGGTCTAGGCAACAGTCTACTAAGTATGGTCTGACTTGTTGTGTTGTATTGTAGGGTAAAGCTTGTATTGTGCTTCAAACTACATGTGGGACTTTGCATAGCCCTGGTAAGAGACAGGTTTGATGTCTCAGACAGCTGTCTAAAATCAAATGGTTTTAATGCACTACTATAAATACATATATCACACCTATCTTACTGCATCACCACACAGTCACAGGGCTCCTCAACCACACTAAATTATATAGAATGATAGTCAAGATGTTTGGCAAAAAAATAAATAAAATAAAATAAAATAAGAAAAAAGCTGACATCATTGAGACATTTTAAAGAAATATAGCCTTTTTAATTTTTAAACTGTGATACACCACTGCTTTCTGAATTAGTCATGCATATAAAAAGCACCCCTGTAGCAACCACAAGAGCTGCAACTAATGGTAGCTGTGTGTCCTAATGTTCAGGACTTTGGTTTGGTCAGTCTGCCTTCTCACCAAAGGGTCTAGACTGTGGAATTGTTAAAAAGCTGATTTAAAACTTCAGACAAATAGTAATAGCTTTAAAATGCTATTTAAACAATGGTATTAAACATTAATGTAATTATGGTAATACTCTTCTCTTTGCACCTCTCCACTCTGTATGCCATGCATACTTTTTGCTATTATCTATAACATTGGCTATCATTTAAGTCTGTTTCTATGTGTATGGACTGGTGTTGAAAATTAGCACTTGTAATTACAACAATGCATCAGGGTGGTCCAGTGTAATTATGATGTCTATAACAAATAAATGATTGAAACATACATACAGTCTATTTGCTGGGTTGGACTGGAATGGGTGCTTGAAATGTTTAGCCCATAGAACTAAATTTACTAATTTCTCACTATGCATTAACAAATTCAGAGATTTATCAGGGGTAAATCAACCTTGAGCAATGACCATATTAGTCTACATTTCAAAGTTTAACTCACTATTAAAATTTGTTATCAACACCTGGCAGCCCCAGCTGGTAAACATTAGTGCCCAGTCGTTTATTGTTTCAATGTTTTAACGTCTAAGCTACTGGAGACGGCAAATTTGTATTCATTATTAAAACTACTATGTCACAAATTATGGATGAGCTACAAGTAATATTTTATTGTGATTCTGATTTATTCTGACTTGTCCTTGTTGTTAGTAATGAGAATAATACATTTCTATTAGAAAATGTTAATTAAAATGGAGGCAAGACATTTACAGTGGGCACTACGTTGTACTATCACAAAAACATTAGTTTGATAAACTTAGCAATAAAACTTAAATTAATGGGTAGATTTTAAAATATAGATTTTAAAATATTTTCAGGGAAAGTCTGTGATGAGTCAAGAAGAAATGATTGGCTTTCCGTGTAGATTCAGAAAAACGTTTGGAACAAGGATTTTTAGTGCCATTGTGAGACAGGGCCAAATATACTCCAGCCACAAGGGGACATTGTGGGAAATAATGGTCCTGAGGATGCAGAGTGAGCAGATTTAGCATAATAGGAGACCTTTAAAGGGAATATATTATGCTTTTATTTATATTTATAAACCAATCTTGGTCACCTGTAGAACAGGTTTAACCTGTGTGCCCTAATGAGGACAAAAGTGTCCTTTGTAGTAACAAAAAATGATGTTGCTCCTTTTAAGGGACAAAAGTGTCCATGTCACAAAACATCATGAAATTGTATACATTAATATTTTTTTTCTGTTTTTTATCAACTTCTACCCTTATCATAAATAATAAATATTTTGTTATTTTCAGAATTTTAACCCTTTTTATGCCAGTGTATAAAATAGCATCTCAATTTTTTGGTAAAAAAACAAAACAAAACTTTTTTCTAGGGGGAATTATTTATTTATTATAAAAAAGAAGATGTTTTGTAACAGGGATACTTTTGTTACTTAACAGGACCAACATGACTTTTTTTTGGAGTATATGAATAATCATACTCTACTGGTGCCATAAAGAAACAGGTCCAGAGAGCAGCAGGGTGCATAGCTGTTTAGCTGTTACAGTCTCACAATCAAAGAGAAAAGGCTTTTTTTTTTTTTTTTTTTTTTTTTTTTTTTTTTTTTTTTTTTTTTTTTTTTTTGATAAATGAATAAGAGCAGACTGGATGTATAGGGCTTGTTGATTGGTCAGTGCTTCCTGGAGTGGGCGGGGTTTTGTGAAACAGGGCATTCTGAAGCCTCAGAAACTCCAGAGAATACAGGATTACTCAGACAGGCGTGAATGAAGCAAAACACAACTCCAGGTATGTTTTTGATGAAAGAACAACACTATAACACTGTAGAAAGCTCAGAAAAGTCAATATAGCAGAATATAGTCTAGGTCTGAGCAATATATCTCTATCATTGTGAGACAGGGGGATATACGTGTGTACTGTATTTGTGTGCATATGTATGGGTATGTACATGCACTCACTGCCTTATCGTCTTAATGTCCCCCATATCCATATGTGTGTATGTATGCATGCATATGTATATACATGTGCATCTGTATATATTTTTGTATATATTTTTGGTAACACTTTATTTTACACTACACTTTTTACATTGTATCTACTTCATTAATTACAATGTAACAAACTGTGTAACTAACTGTAATAACATGTAACTACATTGTACTTACATGATGGAATTAAGTGTAAGGATTAGGGTTGGGGTTAGTAATGTAAAAAGTGTAGTGTAAAATAAAGTGTGGCCATATTTTTTATTATTACTAGTATTATTATTATTATTTGTTATTGTACTGTGCCAAAGTGTTGTTTTGCATTACTTTGTTCTGTTTTGTTTTATTATTATCATTACATATATATTTTTTATTCTGTTGTATTTTTGCTTGTTTGTCTTTTCAGAAAAAGCATTATAAAAAAAGAGAGATAGGGATCTATAAAACATTGCATTTATTGCCATGTAACAACAAAACATTCGCCATAAAATGAAGTGACGTTTTTATCAAATTATATAAATTGAGATTGCCCCAATTAAGTCATTTAACAAACATTTTAGAATATTTTTTTCTCATCTTTCATGAACCCTGATTTACTTTGAAGATATCTGGCCAACTTCATTTATTTATTTATTTATTTTTTGCCATGTCCCAACATCAGACTAAATCCAAGTGTGTTCAGCTGCTCTTAGATGAATTAGACAGAGAAATATGAGTAAGGTGGACATACTCAAGCTTATTTTCTCATCATGTGGGTGGCTGTCAAGTCAGTCCTACAAAGCCGTATTGTGAGGAGGGAGCTTGATAAAACAGAAAACCTTGAAAACAAATCACTAGACTGGAGCTTGCGTAAAAGACACCAGACCCAACACTGAAATGAGGCTATGCTTGCATCAATACTGCACTGTAAACCTGGATATTGAATGTACTAAAATTTTCTTAGCCTGTTGCACATAAATGTGAAAGTTTTGGCCCATTACTACCATAGTTTTAGTGTATTCTCCTAGTTTGACCATATTGCCGAGTGTGTGAAATATTTTAAGTTGAATGAATTTAAAACAACAAGTTTTAGCCGCTATCATGCCAGGACAGAAGGTGGCAGTGTGCAGTTGGCTGAGACTCACTCTCTGCTGACTGAACTGCTGATTCTGAGGGAGAACATCTACTTTTTGAAAGTGCGAGTGAAGAGTGGTTTCCTGGTTGCGCTGCTGGAGCTATGTTCACTGTCACTGCACACGGCGTTTCTCCGTCACTCTGCATTTCCTCACATTTGACTAGTTATGGGACATTAGAGGTTATAGTTATTGTTTACTAATGTTGGTTTAGAGTTTACCTGGTTTCTACTCATTTATTAATTGGAGAAAAAGACAAAAAAACATAATTCAGCACATCGGCCTGATAATGACGTCACAATATGCAAAATATATGCAGATTAGATGCCTATAATTACTACATTCATAAACTTTGGTTCATAACTGACATTTTTCTCATTTACAGTAAGACCCTATCTGTAATTATTCTTAAACCACAGCCTTTTGAATTTTGCATGTCAAAAAACTATTTTAGAGAAAAAAAAATCTGGCGCCCAAAGAGTTAAGCCTCTGTTTTGGAACACTTTGAAAACAGACAAAATACATGTGGTACAGTGGATTTAGAATCTACCAATGTTAGAATTTACATCTTGATAAATGAAAAGTTGGTGCATTTTAAAACATAATGTACTTTGAGCAATATGTGCTAATATCTTTAATTTGTTTCTTCTCTCCTAGATTTTGACAAGGTTTTGAAGATTAAAAGCACACAGTAAGACTCAACATTACATTCATTTGACACAGTATTGTTAAAAAGGGTCGATTTAAAAAAATTTACAGTTTACTATATAAACTTTGTTTTTAATATCTTTGGAGTAAAACTGTGTTACTAGCTACCAGATCACTGCGCCAACAGACAATAGAGGCCTATGACTGTGAGCAGAAGATGACCAGAGCTGTACAGTGTAAGTAAATAAATGGTAATGTTTCTGCTTCATTTCTTTTCTAAAGTAAATCCTAAGTACAAATGACGGAGGACTTAGTGTGTGTTAAATTCTAAAAATGCACAAGATTTAACTATAAAAACATAACATTTCTGTCTCTGTCTGTAATTACAACAAATACAGTATTAACGTGTTTTTTGTGCTGTGCTGTCACACTTCTGCTCTGACTGAACCTCATCAGATCCACCTCCAGATCCAACCCAACTGCTTCAAGTCTGCTGTTACCTTTGGACTGAAATGGCCTGCATCTGGATTATTCCAAGTACATGACTGTGTTCTGATGTGTGCAGCAAGTATATTGTAACTGCAACACCTTAATAAAGTGTTTTAATGTAATTTGGAACGTGTTTTTCTTTTGCCTCTTGGGAAAGTGATGACTGAATAAACTTCTAAAATCTAAAGTGTAGCAAATATCCAAAACCATTGATATAACTTAAAATAACTAGTTTAATCTGCTATTAATGTAGTATATTGTGCTTTGCGTTTTTAAGTAAGTTCTACATGACATTTAGTATATTGCGCTTAATCGGTTTAAGTTTACTGTAATTAATGCTCAAGTTAAGTAGACTTGAGTTTTTGTTTTTCATTACTTATTTTTTTTTAGGGCAACCACTTTCCACATATTTTTTAAGTAAACTCAACTTATCCGGGTTTACAGTGTGTAGCCTCTACAATGTTTTCTACGCTAAAATAACACAATGCCTTCTCTTCACATTTCTCAGAACTGCTCTAGCCAGTGCCAGTAAGCAAAAGAATGGCACAAACCGCATTTTACCCTTGAGCAAGGCAGACGGCGAATAAAACACATTGACACTGCACACATTGATGTTTGCAACCCTGAAAAGTCTTTCTGAACTCGCAGAGAAACGCTCGGACCATTTCAATCTCCGGGGAGGTACTGTAATTGTAATTTGGGTTCGTTTCTGAAGAACTGGAGGTGCTATGGTTGCAAGCAGTGTAGGGAAGGCAGCTAAATAATTCAGAGGGGCACAGCTTGTCGTAAGTGTATGTTGTATTTCTCCGTATTAGTGTCACAAAAACACCCTGGAGTTTGAATACGTATATACACATTTGCTCCATCAAAAGTACTTGAAATGAATGAAAATGCATAACATTACTAAAGTAAATGGTTAGATTACAAAGATGACCACACTGTCTTTGGGATTACTCCTGGACAGTAACTAAATACTTTTAATCAAGTCCACCCATCCATCTTCTTCCGCTTATCCGGGACCGGGTCGCGGAGGCAGCAGTCTAAGCAAAGATGCCCAGACTTCCCTCTCCACAGACACTTCCTCCAGCTCTACCAGGGGGACCCCAAGGCGTTCCCAGGCCAGCCAAGAGACATAGTCCCTCCAGCGTGTCCTAGGTCTTCCCTGGGGCCTCCTACCGGTGGGACATGCCCGGAACACCTCCCCAGGAAGACGTCCAGGAGGCATCCGAAACAGATGCCCGAGCCACCTCAACTGACTCCTCTCGATGTGGAGGAGCAGCGGCTCTACTCCAAGCTCCTCCCGGGTGACAGAGCTCCTCACCTTATCTCTAAGGGAGCGCCCAGCCACCCCGCGGAGGAAACTCATTTCGGCCGCTTGTATCTGGGACCTTGTCCTTTCGGTCATGACCCAAAGCTCATGACCATAGGTGAGAGTAGGAACGTAGATCGACCGATAAATCGAGAGCTTCGCCTTTCGGCTCAGCTCCTTCTTCACCAAAACAGACCGATACAACGACCGCATTACTGCAGACGCTGCACCGATCCGTCTGTCGATCTCACGCTCCATACTTCCCTCACTCGTGAACAAGACCCCGAGAAACTTAAACTCCTCCACTTGAGGCAGGAGCTCCCCTCCAACTTTTAATCAAGTAAATTACTTAAGTCATTTTTTTTTAAGAAAAAGTACTTTCTGAGTACATTTTGTAGAATTTTTTTTTGCATAATTTTATTTTTACTTTTACTTGGATATTAAATTAACTTGTCTTGTGAAGTACAAGTAGTTTTTGTCCTCTGGTGTAGTAGGTAGCATGTCTGACTTGCAATCAGAAGGTTCTAGGTTTGAAACATGGGGAAGAAGAAGAAGTTGCTAAAACATTCAAATGTATGTTTTTTCTTAAATGTCATACTCAATACTTTCACTTGAGTACAGCTTTTGAGTACTTTGTCCACCACTGCTCATGGATGACCTGAGTGTGAACAGGGAAGGGTGAGAGTGGGATGGGCACTGGCTGTGTAAAGGGGTCACAAGCTAATGTTCTATTTGTGCCAGGCCTAAGGTTGGATAAATGGACAGCATTGTATCAGGAAAAACATTTGACCTAACAAAAAAAAAAAAAAAAAACTACACAGAATCAATAACAGATGGCCGATGATTTGCTGAGGTGACCCCTGAAGAGAAAAGCTAAAATGAAAGAAGGGATTGAGCCCTAACTCTAGCCTCTTTTAGCCTCCTCTGTTAGCTGCCGCTGTCAGTGCTGGAGCTCCATGTAAAGTCATTAGAGGTGTGCGTTTTGTAAATTTACAAAATGTATATAAAAAATGAGCAGTATAAGTGCAGGGGAGAGGCAAAAAAAAACAAACAAACAAAAAAACAAAAACATAAGGGCTTATTTTAAAGCCTCTGCCTTATACTATATGTACAAAAGATACAGATACAGCACAGTAAGCGTGCTTCATAAATAGAATAGAACAACAGGTAAATATTTAGTAAATCAATAAAATTTAACTAGAAACTCTTAAATGACATTAGTGATGTGCTGATTTTAACTAAATGGGAAAAATCACTCCACAATTTACAACCTTAAGCAAAACTGGGCTCAGAATGTTACAGATTTTGTCAAATGGAAGTCTTGATTTTGACGAGTATTGTAGCGATGAACCTCTGAATAAATAAATATGATAATAATAAAATATGAAATGCTTAGGTATGGTTCTTTAATTAAACTGGATTTTTTGCATAAAAAATACAAATCTGATAGACATTTTTATCATAAATATTAATATTATTCACAAGTATTTACAGGTGAGCACAGTCTCCATAACAGTTCCTCAAATGAGTAGAAGAGAAGGGCGTGGTCATTCCATTTGAAATTCACTTTTATTACTCTTATGTGTAATATATGGTTTTCTCCATATTTATGCAGATTTTGTTTAACCTGCACCAGTTCCAGTTCCTTAGATTTTCCAGCTCCTGCTTAAGAAAAATACTTAACTATTTTCAACTCTGACCAGATGTTTGAGCAGTTGGTGATGCTGTTTATCCTGGCAAACTGAAAAACAACCGTTTGATGGCACTCATGTCATGGATGATTTAATGGTATTTTGAGAAATAAAATTAATAAAATCCTATTGGCATATTACATTATTATATTCTGCATGCCTAATGTAAAGAAATGTACACCAATCAGGCATAACACAATAACATTATGTGTTAGGACGACCACCCTATATGGAACACTTGTGGTGTACTCTGTATTCTGACACCTTTCTATCAGAACCAGCAAGTTTGAGCCACAGTAGCTCATCTGATGGATCTGACTACACAAGACAGCTTTCAGGGGATGGTGAGGTTCACTTCCACTGAGTCACTGTCTGTTGCGAGTTCACCGAAACAGCTTTCAATTGCAATTATAACACCTGGAATTAAGTCCAGACTTTTACCTGCTCAGTTTATGATGGATTAATGATGGAAATAGCCCATGCAGCTCAAGAAATAGCTTTTGAAGCAACTGTGCGAATACTTTTGAGCCCCTGAACACGAGGCAGCAACACATTAAAGAGCTGTCTCCTAAATCCTTCATCCAATTTAGACATTAATACGCTAAAAAAAAAGCTGAGAGTCTGCATATAACTGTATTTTGAAAAGTTTTGGCAAAAAGGCTAAAATAACTAAACTTGTGTTAGTTTCTAAATACTGTATGCCACCAAAAAAGAGGTGCAATGCAATACTTTTCAGTGGTCATAATGTTATGCTTGGTCAGTGTACTATCATACTAATTTTGGCAAAACCTGAATTATTTTGATGTCATAGACACAACATAACACAATCATATTTTTAGCTTTAACTTTGTCACTTTATTTACCCGGGAGCCATGGCTGAGTGCTGTAGCATGGCTTTTAATCAGCTCAAAGAACTGGCCGCACATTACTCTTCCCCTGGCATCCTTACATTGGTTGCCTGTCAGTTCCGTGATTGATTTTCAAATTTGATTGATCACTCAGAGTGTTTGTCAAGGCCTCGCTCCCGGGACATATTTTGGACCTTCAGTCTCTGAGCCATTGTGCAGTGTGACAGCCCCCGGCACTGGTTCCAATACAGGCTTTTGTTACAGCGGCACAATCAATGTTCCAATCACCTGTGCTTTTACTGCAGTTGTTCCCTACTCTGTGTTTTTCTTTATGCTCTTACCTGACTGTGAAGGACTATTTATGTGGTATTCTGGAACTTTTCCACTACCTTTTTCTCTAACCGTGTACAAAAATTCACCTTTTCTTTTTCAAAGCCATCTGAGTTTCACCAGACCAAGGCTGTTTGGACCAATAGTGTGGCAGTACTATCATTAAATTGTACTTTTCTATGGCAATTTTTGGGTGGCTCAGAAGTGGAGGTAGATGCGGAATACTGCCCCTGTTATTTGTTAAAATAAAGACACAGACTAGGCTACTGTTTACTGGTGAAGTTTATTAATTAGGCTAAAGCTACATACATGTATAAGATGTCTGGTTTGTTTGCTTTACAGTTTTTCTAATTTACTTTAGCTCATTTGGAAACCTGGTTCAAGTCTTTCTTTTTCTTCAAACTTAGATTTTAACAGGATTTGCTGTTTGCAAATCATTTACAACATTTCTCATCACTTCACACAGTTTTCAAACTCTTTCTCAAAACTCTTCACACAGCTCTCACACAGAGACAGACAGCTTCACTGAAATCACTTTGTTTGGCCAATACAATACAATAGTCTTGCTCACATGTGAAAAGGGATTTTGGTCAAAATGCTGTTTCTTTAAAACTTAAATGTAACTGAAAATATCTAACATTTGTGAGCACTCAGCATCTGATTAGAAGGAAATGACTTCTGTTTTAATGTTTTCACACAGGAATCAAAGGGATTAAGAGACTCTACAGAGAGCCAGCAGAATGACACACTATAGAGTATTCTTACAGAAAACTATATATTTTTATTGTTTTTTATTAAAAAAAATAAATCACAAGGACTCGGGACACCTGTTTACAGTGAGGTTGGATCTTTCACTAAAGAGGCAGCAGCCAACAAATGAAGAAAAAACATATTCATACATACTCTTTATCAGAATAATTATATTTTTTATTGTTAGCAGTGCTCCCAGACCTAAAGATGTCAGCATAAAAAATAACACTATTGTTCCTTTCTTCAGTTTGTTGTTACTGTGCTTTCTGACAGACTGTATAGAGACTGTAACAAACTCACCACTGCAGATTTACTGCACATTACAGTTACCAAACTGTTGTGAAATATTGTACAGAACAACACAGAAATCAGCAAAATACTCATTTTCTACTTACTTAAATGTATTTGTATTGTATAAAAAGGTCAGGTTTAGTGAAAATACCCATAGTTTCCTGTTCATTCATGAAGTATGAACTCAACTGCTCACTGCACTAAATCAGAGAGAGCTGCAGTTACTGAGAGCAGGGCTCAGAGTTTTGAGCTGCTGTGTGAAAAGAGTGAAAATGCACATTAAGTCATGGGAAGTCAAGGGGATAATTTAAGAATTATGATTACAGAACAACATTTCGCAAAGAAAAGCCTTTGTTTTGAGAATCTGAAATCCTGTTTGGATTCTTTGTGTGACCTGTTTTGTAAATGACAATTCTGAATGGAGAAATGTGTCAAAGTGATTGAGGAAAAAACTGTAATCAGATAAGCTCCTATAAATATATTTCTGATGCATGAATATTTCTGAAATGTTTATGTCTGATTGTGTGTTTATCTTTTATTAACTGTTTGTGAAGCCCTTTGAGGTGACTGTTGTTGTAATACTGGGCCATATAAATAAAATTTAATTGAAATGAAATTATTTTGGCTTGAATTACTTTTGTGTTTGTTGTAGTCAGTTCTATTGACTTTTCTGTTTCCGAACTGCTCTGTGAATGACGATGGGTTTATTTTTACTCCAACCAAGTAGATACCAGTTAGGAGTTTTTCGCTAGATAAATTTCATGAATTTGTAGTAAATGGAAGTCTTATAAAATCAGTTCTGCTATAGATGGTCCTATTCATAAAATCTAATGGGGCTTTCACACCTGAATTGTGACTGCTCTGGTCCGAACCCTGATACATTTATGACATTGTTGCACAGTGCCAGAGAATTTGGTCTGTATTCAGTCTTTTTTTTTTTTTTTTTTTTTCAAATATGTCAATCTTGTGCAGCAAGACGTCACTAACATCAGATTGGTCCGTTGTGTGGAAGATGGAAGAAAACAGAAGCCTTGCCTGTTGCACACAAATGAACAATGGACTGCAGGTTATACACAGTAGTGGTGGTATATTATTATGCTTTTGCATTTTTCACAACAAGCAAGTAATACAGTTTGAAAATGATGCTCGCTTGCAGCTTGTGCACTCTTCACTGTTGTATTGGATGCAGAAGGCTTGTCTCCTGACATTACAGGAGGAGGCAAAACTCAGCCTACATATAAGATGGAAATATTCCTGAAAATCATTCAGATGTGCTCCTGAGTTCTTTGACATTTATAGAAACTCTGTGCCAGAGAATCGAAGACTACTCGAAAAGGCATGAATGAAAAACAACTCCAGTTATGTTTTTGATGAGGGAACAATATTATAACATGGTACAAAGCTAAAATGCCATTCGTATCATATTTGCTACATGCGTTTCTGAAACCTCTATTTCATCAACATGATCAATACTTGCCTTAAAAACCTGTTGTATGTGATCTGATACATGTATTCTGCCCCCTGGTGAACTATCATGCCACTACAGGCAGCTCAAGTTTTGTTTTGGTCATTTCCAACATGGCTGCTCCCAGTAAATCATCCACTCGCTTTTTTCAGGAAAATCATTTCTAATTTTTGAGAAGTTACGGTAAGAATAACATCAAAATTCTCTATCATTTTTTAAAATAAGTATTTTCTCCATTGAAAGAATGCATATTTATTAAGTAACTCATTCTTTATATTACAATTAAATTGTGTTAAAATGTCTGTATCAAATTTGATACTGCAGGTATAATATGTGCTTTTTCCCAAAATTGTCATTTCACATTTTTGTAATTTAATCTACATAATGCTTACTAAAATATAAACACACACTATTTTGATGACTTAATTAATCTAATTAATCACTGAAATGCCATCTTTAAATACATTTTGAGTATTTCTGCAATAACAATTCCTCTGAAATAATAGCGTCTATGCTATATTGACCTATATGTCTATTTTTAGTTGTCAAAAAGGCTAGAGGAAGAAGAGAGAAGGAGAAAGTACATTGAAAATGTCATCAACATGATAATGGATGGCAATACAAGTGACATAGAGCAGTTGGCAGAAGATGATGAGGATGAGGAATGGACTCCTCCGCCTACCACAAAGTGAAATAAAAAGGCCCTAAAAAGTGTTATTTGAAAAAGAAAAAGAGGAAAAAACATGTTCAAAACATGTTCTATACTTTCAAAATGTTATGGACAAAACTTTTTTTGGCCTAAAATTAACATTGTTGTGAGCAAAAAGTTGCCAAAAGCGCCCACTGTATCAAATGTGATACAAAGAATATTTCATAAACAACATAAACAACATGATATAGCAAAACATTTTTTGTGGCTTTGGTTATAAGAGTTAATAAACATCTCAGTTCCAAAAAAATCTGAACTTTCTGGCTATTTTTTGATGGGTCAGGTCTTACAGGGCTAAGAAAAGATCAGTTTTGCAGAATATAATCCCTTTGAATAATTTTTTTTGCAGGCATCACCACCTGTGTACCAATTTTCTTCACATTTTATTTATTTATTTTTAAATTTTCAACACATACATTTTTTTTAGGCTTCACCTTTGACAGACTGCAGCTTTAGAAAAATAACTATCGATACACAATAAAACTAAAATACCTATTCTGGTAGTTGCATAATTTTACACTTTATGTGCAAATCTACTACAGGCTTTTATCCAATATGTGTCAAAAAAAGTGTCCTTAAACCATGTAATAGTCAATAAAAAGCAAGGTTTTCCCACAAAGATAATACACTCTAAAAATGGGAATCGGGCCTGTGAAGCCATGATCACCAAACATTTACGCAGTTATGACTCGGTTAAAATCTCCCAAACATTCTGACCAGATGTTCTATGTTTCGGGGCATATTGCTTATTTTCTCAGCCAGTGCTCTGATCAACATTACAGCCTTAAGGCAATATCTTTTTAACGACAGCCCCCTTTTGAATACAACTTGATGAAAGTGTATATTTGAAGCCAGTTTTAAAGCCATTCATTAAGGGAAATTCAAATGCTCACATTTAATATAAAGTACAAATAGGAGACGGAGATAAAAGCAATAAGAGAAAATACAAAACGGATTAAAGGAAATTGCAGGGTTTGGAATATGCTCAGAGGAGATAAAGCAGGGAATGAGAAGTACATTACATTGCTAACATCTGCTAATTTACTTACTCATGTCGGAGGCTCACTTCTTTAATACTGACACTATTTGACAGATTGCGTTAGTTTAAGTGGAAGGTTGTCTCTTGTATTGAATATGTGGCAGTGCCAGGCAGAGCTAGAATTCATCTGAGACACAAAAGAAGAAGTCAGTGGAATACTAAAACTGTCATGGGACATATTTTTAGATATGAGATGAAATGGACCATTTTGTCTGGAGTTAATCCTCTAAAGACATTGTTTTGGAATGTCCCAGAAACATTACCAAATATTGGATAGTACTTTATATTCTTAAGACATAATAACATGGTAATAGTGGTATATGTGCTTGACTGGGGAGCTAATGGTGCCAAGCTATCATCTGTGGGATTATAACTGCACACCTCTTTTTAATTCTTGTAGTTTTTCTTTTTTATTTACATATTTTTATTATTAGTCATGTTGTTTTTGATCTAAGTGCATGTCTATAAACAGCATTTCGATTCCCCTGTATGTCTGTACATATAGAGAAACTGGCAATAATAATAATCTTGAATCTGTGATGGGGCATTCATGAACAAGCTGGTTCTAAGAGCTGAGTCTTTGGAGTGAATCCGAAGAGCCGACAGATAAAAGCTGGATCTTCAGCTGCTCCTGCTCAGCTCTGCTTCAAATCTGCACAGAGCAGAGCATCATTTTATTTTGATGGGCACAGCAATCAACCAATCAGACGTGAGGACAGACTAGGATCATATCACTGTGTGACGGAAGAAAGATGGGCTCCAAAAACTGCAATTTGGATTATACTGAAGAGAGTAAAGATGAGTACAGAATTTTGTACTTATATATGTGTATTTTACTTTTTTTACTGTTTTATGTTTTTTTTGTTTTTTTACTTGCAAACTGCATACAAATATGACTTTTACAAAAACACTGATTATACAAATGTTTACCAAAACACAAACCATTTATAATTGCTAAAATAAGCCTAAATAACAATTCATTAAGTGATACTTAATAACGAGCCATTTGGGAGTTGTAGGAGCTGGCTCTTCTAAGGAAGCTGAGACTAAAGAACTGAATCTTTGAAAAAAAACAGACTGCCCGTCACTAAACCATACCATGCCCAGGCCTGGTTTGCCCCTAAAGCGTGGGACAATTGACTGTGTCTCACGAATGGGTCTCAAAATAAGACTCAAAATGAATCCAGCTGGGCTTATGTTTTCTACTGTACTATTTTTCAAGTGTTAGCGATTTTGCACTTCTTGTAAACAAACCTGCGGCCCTCAGAGCTGATGACATAACTAGGCTGCGTCATGGAACGTCTGAGCAGGTGTGAGTGCGGACCAGCAGAGGACACAGACGCCTTCCAATTGTTCCTAGGGTGAGCTCGTCTGAAGTCAGAATCTAGTGTAAATAACTGTAGCATTAGAATATGGTTACTGATACCAAGCTTTCCATCATCCACCATCGCGACCGGGTACGTGAGCACTTTGCCGGGGGTACTTGTAATTATTTGATAATTTATGTGAAAGATTATAAGAAAATATTTGCTCTTTTCATATTGAACCATTAAAACTCATGAAAGACAAGTTAGAGTGTCCCAATGACACAAATGTGGTCCCAAACAACAAGGAATAGCATCGCGGTATAGCTCAGTTAGTAGAGCTGTAACACATATGCATAGCACCTGTGGCCCGCCCTGTTGTCGTGGGTTTAAGTCCAGACTCCAACATTTTGCCAAATATCTCTCCCCGCTCTCTCCTCCATGATTTCCAGTCACTACTCCACTGTATACTGTCTAATAAAGCCTGAAAATGGCCAAAAATGATCTTCAAAATAACAAGGAATATTATATGTTACATGTTACTCGTAAGCCCAGGGTTTATACAAAACCAAAAAGGTTGGGAACCACTGCTCTAAACCATGAAGCACCTACTTGGACCATAGTCTATTACCTTGATGTATGCTACATTGTAAGAATTTCTGACAAATGGGTTAGTGCAGTGGTGTCATAAAACCATAAAAACCTTTTGTTAACCCATTTGAAAATTGACAAAAAAAAAAAAAAAAAGTATGACTCTATCTTTCTATCTTAGACTATGCTTTATTTATTACAGAGACCCCTTCCAGTTCTGTGGCCTAATGAGCACTTTGGCATTTCAAAACTGAACACTCAACCACTATTTCTTATTAAATCAATCAGTAATTTAAACTGTTGATGTCTCGAGGTCTGTTGATTACATTGACCTAACTTAGAACTACTGGTCAAAATGGATCACCTAGACCAGGCGCCCCTACTTAATGGGGACCGTCCAAGGTTAAAGCTCCTTGCCCCGTGTTCCAACACATATCTGTGAAAACACACCACACAACAGAATACACATTGGAAATTTAAAATAATTTATCTAGACTTTTGTCACTAAATGTATTTAAAATATTATTATTGTTATTAATAAATAAACAACCTAAACTTTAGTTTCATGTACTTTCAATGACATGACAAAAAAAAAAAAAAAAAAAGTATGAATTCTGGAAGTGTTTTTGTTGCTTTCAAAATTCAAATGTGCCATATCTGAAAAAAAAAAAAAAAAATATGTGTCCCAGTTTTTTAGTTCTAGAAATCTGATCTGCCCAAGAAGAAGTAAAAAAAAAAAAAAAAAAAAAGTATTGGAAAAATAAAATAAAAACAATCATCATCTTCATTGTCAATATTATTAATATCACTTTATGAAAATTACCAATTAAACCGGATTGCCGCAGGGTTCTATTGCATCAATTAATACTGACGAATCCTGAGTATATCCTGTCTTTTTTTCCTATCTGTGTAGTTCTGCAGTCAAAGTATAACCCTTAACAGAGCTTCATTCATTCATCTTAAGCACACAGTACCACTCAAACTTTGTCTTATACCTTGGGCATCTATAGGTCAGTAGTAGAAATAAATCTTTACTGACTTGAATGAACTTGTTTACTGCTTTTGGTCTCAAGAGTGATTTCTTCACTCATGGCAGTTGTGTCTTTTGATTAATTGATCTGTTTCTGCTCTGTTTAATACCAGAGTTGTACAAGTAGTGACTTTGACTGACATCACTTCTGCTTTCTAGATGCGGCTCACTATCCATTGAGCCATGCATCTAGTAGGCGTTTTATATTGACTCACTGTCTTGTTTTTATGCATCACTGTGTCATTGGCCTTACCGTAAGCAAACAGATGCGTAGTGCTTAAACTCCCGAGAGTGTGATGCGATAGATGTAATGTACTGTTATTAAAGAGCAATTTTCATTTCAAAGTGTTCTTTTTATTGAATTGGACTGGACATAGTTATTAATGCAAGTGTGTTTGTAACAAATAGGAATTGCATCAAGAACTAATAAAATGAGTCATTAACAATACAATTATGCCCAAAATGATTCATACACCGACTTTGTATGACTACCCAAAGCACACAGCCAGAGTGGTAAAGAAATGGTTGTCAAGGAACAGGATGGGGTCAGGTCTATGTTCCCACAGCCCATTGTTCCCACAATTCTAAGATGTTTTTTTGTTTTGTTTTTTTTTTTTGTTTTGTTTTCTCCCTTTAAAATTAGCCCCATTGTTCCAACATTTCACACTTAGGTCCATTGTTCCCATATTTCTAAGATTTAGGGTTAGGTGTTAGGCATAGGGTTGCATAGGAACATAGGGCTTTGTGAACACTTGACTGTGGGAACAGTGCGTTAATTTATTGATTTAATCGCGTTCATTTCAATTACCGCATCGATTAATTTGATCACAGCAAAAATATTATGACGACACTGACAGAGGCAGCAACACGCCACGGGTCTTCCAGCGGGGCAGAAATGCACCGCACGAGCATAGAAGACGACACATTTCTGTTTCCATCCATCAGGCGCGCTCGAGATGAGCCAGACTTCCGCAGTTTCGATCAGTGTCGGTCTGTGTGCAGTTCAGGTCAGATTTGTGTCCGACTTGTTCCTGACTTGCTCTGATGTCCTGAGTGCGACGGTCACTGAAAGCTCGTGAGATCCAAATGAGACCAGCGCCTGAGCCCCCTGCAGTTCATCAGGAGCAACTGCGGAGGCTGCTTGGCTCAGTGCATGATGGGAAAACGCACACTGCGGTGAACAGACAGGTGATTGGATCTGAGTTCAGTGCTGATCAGAAACGTAACGCACCGACACTTCACTGCCCTCCTCCTCCTCCCCCACCTCTTTTTTTTTTTTTTTTTAACTACAGACGAAAGTTACAGTTTTGACCTGGGTAAACTTTTTGCCCCGCTGCTCAGTGTGAAGTAGCAAATTATTAAAAAGATTGTGCACAATATCTGCTGTTATAGAAGGCTTTTTAACTTTTATAATGTGTAAATTTAGACATAAAAGCTAAAAACCACTGCTGAATGTGCCTCATGTTGTGAGCTCCTGAGGAGCACCTCATTAACAAACAGACATGTGGTCAAGCACAGGACAGAAAAGTTCTTACAAATCAGTTTAATGCCTTTATTTTCAAAATCATATCCAACACACGCGAGAAGTGGATTTTGGGCGTGATCTGAGCCACAAACTGTCCGACTTCAGTACAGGTGTATTCCCCCTCCTCTCACTGCAGCCGTGCACTCTCGTTCACAATTCATACGAGGAGCAGTTCATGTGGAACGAGCCTAATGCAACAAGTGAACGAGCTAAAGCAACATGAGTGACCAAAAAGACACATTGCTAAATGGACAATTCTGCTTCAAATCATCACCAGACAGCAATATAGACAAAACAAAAGTTATGTGCAGTCTATGCAAGGATGAGTTCAATTACCACTGGAGTAACACAGTTCATAGTATTTACACTGTTGTGAACCACAACAATTGTTATTATTGAAGAATTAAACTTATTTTTGTTAAAGTTCTAAAATTTAAAAATAAAAGAGATTACACATGCTTTTTAGGTAAGTTTTGTGTATTTGTTGGTTGTACCTTATTTAGGCAAACTTTGTCAATGAAGACAAGTTACAGGTCTCAAAAAGACTATTCATTTATTTTCTTTGCAAGTTTTGTTTGCATTGCACAAGTTTACAGTAAAGTATGTGAAGGTTAATTCAAAATAAACGTTCTAAATTTACAATTTTGTGGTTGTACGTGAATTCATAATGCGATTAATCGCATTATGAATTCACGTACGCGATTAATAACTACCAGTAATTATTTTTTTTCAGATTTGCGATTAATTCGTTAATTTTTTTTTATCAATTCCCGGCCCTAATATATATATATATATATATATATATATATATATATATATATATATATATATATATATATATAATAAAATGCTGTACAGCTGTAAAAGAAAATAAAGGCTTTACTACTGATTATTGTTAAAGAGTATAAATATTTTTTTAGGTTTAACTCAGGGGTGTCCAAACAAGGTCTGAACAATTAATTAAAATTTAATTAAAATTGCAGTTAGCAAATTGCAAGGGCTGCAATTTTTTATGTGTATCCAGTCTTTGCAGGGCCTTAATGTGGATAAACTGTGCTACAGCTGTAGTTTAGACCTCTACAGACATAATCTGAAAGGCATGTGATTCCTTTTATTAACATTTTAGTGTTCTCTCAAGTGTCAATGCACACACTTATAAACTGTGAACTGAATATATAACTATATAACTATATATATAACTACACTGAACAAAAATATAAACGCAACACTTTTGCTTTTGCTCCCATTTTTCATGAGATGAACTCAAAGATCTGAAACTTTTTCTACATACACAAAATAACCATATCTCTCAAATATTGTTCACAAATCTGTCAAATCTGTGATAGTGAGCACTTCTCCTTTGCCGAGATAATCCATCCCTCCTCACAGGTGTGCCATATCCAGATGCTGATGAGACAGCATGATTATTGCACAGGTGTGCCTCAGACTGGCCACAATAAAAGGCCACTCTGAAATGTGCAGTTTAATCACACAGCACAATGCCACAGATGTCGCAAGTTTTGAGGGAGCGTGCAACTGGCATGCTGACGGCAGGAACGTCCACCAGAGCTGTTGCTCGTGAATTGAATTTTCATTTCTCTACCATAAGCCGTCTCCAAAGGCGTTTCAGAGAATTTGGCAGTACATCCAACCAGCCTCACAACCGCAGACGACGTGTAACCACACCAGCCCAGGACCTCCACATCCAGCATGTTCACCTCCAAGATCGTCTGAGACCAGCCACTCGGACAGCTGCTGAAACAATCGGTTTGCATAACCAAAGAATTTCTGCACAAACTGTCAGAAACCGTCTCAGGGAAGCTCATCTGCATGCTCGTCGTCCTTATCGGGGTCTCGACCTGACTCCAGGTCGTTGTCGTAGCCGACTTGAGTGGGCAAATGCTCACATGCGATGGCGCCTGGCACGTTGGAGAGGTGTTCTCTTCACGGATGAATCCCGGTTTACACTTTTCAGGGCAGATGGCAGACAGCGTGTGTGGCGTTGTGTGGGTGAGCGGTTTTCTGATGTCACTGTTGTGGATCGAGTGGCCCATGGTGGCAGCGGGGTTATGGTATGGGCAGGCGTATGTTATGGACAAAGAACACAGATGCATTTTATTGATGGCATTTTGAATGCACAGAGATATCGTGACGAGATCCTGAGGCCCATTGTTGTGCCATACATCCAACAACATCACCTCATGTTGCAGCATGATAATGCACGACCCCATAGTTGCAAGGATCTGTACACAATTCTTGGAAGCTGAAAACATCCCAGTTCTTGCATGGCCAGCATACTCACCAGACATAGTCACCCATTGAGCATGTTTGGGATGCTCTGGATCGGCGTATACGACAGCGTGTTCCAGGTCCTACCAATATTCAGCAACTTCGCACAGCCATTGAAGAGGAGTGGACCAACATTCCACAGGCCACAATCGACAACCTGATCAACTCTATGCGAAGGAGATGTGTTGCACTGCATGAGGCCAATGGTGGTCACACCAGATACTGACTGGAGTCCCCAGACCTCCCAGTAAACCCCCCCAGTAAAACAAAACTGTATGTTTCAGAGTGGCCTTTTATTGTGGCCAGTCTGAGGCACACCTGTGCAATAATCATGCTGTCTCATCAGCATCTGGATATGGCACACCTGTGAGGAGGGATGGATTATCTCGGCAAAGGAGAAGTGCTCACTATCACAGATTTGACAGATTTGTGAACAATATTTGAGAGATATGGTTATTTTGTGTATGTAGAAAAAGTTTCAGATCTTTGAGTTCATCTCATGAAAAATGGGAGCAAAAGCAAAAGTGTTGCGTTTATATTTTTGTTCAGTGTATATATATAACTATATATATATATATATATATATATATATATATATATATATATATATATATATTGCAAATCTCATCACAATTGCAATATCTGTCAGAAAAATCACATTCATTTATTTACTTTCAGCCCTAGGCCTAACTATGGCCAGGGGGTAAAATGCAAATTATTTTTTCATTGGGCCTCATTTTTATTGGGCTCAAATTGCCACAGCTAGAACTTCTTTTTAGTTAAAAAGCTCACATAAAAAAATAAATAAATAAATGAAAAAAAAAAAACTTTTGTGTGACATATATATATATATATATATATATATATATATATATATATATATATATACATATATATATGTGTGTGTGTATGTGTGTGTGTGTGTGTGTGTGTGTGTGTGCCATCAGGGAAATTTCTGCAAAATGCATCATCAATGCAAAGAAATAGTAACATTTTTGAAACAAAAAAGGAACGACCTCAAACTCTGTCCTGACTTATGGTGCATGGTTGAAAGTTGAGAGCTTTGTGTTAAATTTTTCAAATCAAACAAACACACACACTTGACTTGGAATTCCACTTGGGAACTTGGTCCGTTTTGGTCAAACCCATTTTAGAAAATCTAAGATTGCTGCACTGTATGTTGAAAAACATAACTACTATAATATTTATAGAACTTGTGGTATTAGCCCATGAGTTGTCCACTACTATGCAACATCTATCTGTTAACATGCCACTGTGGACCTTGTGAGTATTTCCAGAATGTGCTGTAACACTCTGTATTTGCTTATGTCTAACATATGCACAGGAACACTTACTTTTTGTTTGTTTGTTTAACATTAAGACACCCAATTGCTGTATCATTGTGTAATTTTAGCAGGAATTTGACCAGAAAATGTGATTGTTCGTGTAGACCACCACATTTCTGACCTACAGCAACTGGAACTCACTTCGAGGTTCAATTTCAGACCTCCCGGAACAACTCGAACGCTGCATAATGTCATGTTCTCCAGACCTGCACATACTACCAACTGATTTGCATAAAATTGTACAAATGGGTTCCCCCAATAGGTCTGAACACATCTATATAGAAAAAGTCTTTCTTTCTTTATTTACTCACAAAAGCCACCAAAAAAAAAAAAAAAAAAAAAAAAAATCCCTTATAAATCTTCAAAAAATTAAATTTTTCAGAAATTGATGAAATTTGTTACAAAATTCCAGCTTGTCACCCCAATCAAAAAAGACCCAAGCCTTTGTACAGTTTTGCCATGACAATGTAGATAACCCCTCATTAAATTAGAATGGAAATCCTATTCAATATAATCCTATGGAGCCACTGAATTATGTCACATTTTGTATATTTGTAAAGAGTCACCTCCAACAATCCTGGCAACTTTCAGCAAATCTGCCCCAGCTCCAGGTTGCGGTGAGCAAGGGCCTATGATTGCTGCTTGCATCTATATTTTGGTTTGGTTCCAACACCCTTCTGTAGTTTGTTACAGTAGCACTACACAGAGCCAACAAAAAGTTTTTTTATTTATTGTAGAAACAACTTTTATGGTCTTGACCTGCCTTTCACACTTAATCATTTGAATTTTAATTTAAAAATTGTACTGCTTTGTATGAAAATACAAAACAACTTACCCATGAATCACGTATTACTGGAACTACTCTTGTGTCCTAATGAGCACTTTGGCCTTTCATGATTCTTACTCAACCCTTAAATACTATTTTCTAAATCAAATAGACCTTTTGCTACAGGAGATTAAAGCATGGTTTTCAACGTGACGTTTTGTCTGAAAACTGCTTCAAAAGAGCACTTATAGTCGAGTGTAGTGTTATATAATGTCAACACCCTTAACCAGGGTCTCCTTCAAATCTACACTTTCAAATGGCTCTAATTAGCTCTCCGAAAGTCTCCGAAGACTGGCCATAACGGAGGAGGTAAAAGAGATGTCAAAAACAGTTTGGCAGAACGATTACCATTTACCCTTTCCACATCTGGTCCCTAACGGCCGGAGAGAAAGACGAGAACGCTCTCAAAATCGGGCTGACATTTTTCGTCGTGGGAGACCTTTGATTTGTAATTGTGATATAGATCATAAATGTGTGCCGTGGACCCAGGGGTGTGTTTTGTATGGCTCTTAAAGTGTGGGCTGATTTTTCCTGCTCTCTGATGTCCGTATGAGGGCTCAGGGGCGTGGGATGATAGAAATCGCTGACATTTGGAGTCTCCGGAACAACGGAAAGGTGAGCGTGGTGAAATATGTAACGGTAAGGATTGAAGTGTATTACAAATGGCTGCTGGCACCAGGGCTAAGCACGGCTGTAATCTCATTGGATAGGTGTGGCATTTTATTTAAAGTCATAGACCTTTTTACAAGCAGTGTCATCAAAAATATAGTAGTAGTAGAAGCAACTTCTTTACATTCCAACAGAATATATGCACTTTTTTATCTTTCAAGCAAGACTCCTGATAGAAATAGTCTGTGCAATGATGCAAGACCTTACTATTTCATTTAATCTTTACTGCAATACCAAGCTCCTATTGGCTGGTCTACACTGCTTATGGACATTGAATTATTGGCTGTTGCCTACAGAGGAAGTGCTTAACCCTCTGAGACCACTGAGCACACTTTTACGTGCTTCACATTCTACAGTGAAACACATAAACTTTTGATAATTGTATCTGTGTGCATGCATATGGCATGAATGTTGGTGAGATGGCTGGTAAAAACCTGCCAAATCACAGTGTAACTGGTAAAAAAAAATTAAAAAAATGTTGCTGTCATTCTGCGCCAAGGGTGCTTCCAACCACCAAACTCACGATCACACTAACATTCATATAGAGGAGGTGGATGAAGTGTCACCCAAAAACACAATGTCAGTAAGAACTGAATGGGATTCAAAGCACCAACCTTCTGGTTATAGGACAACTGTTCTACCTTGGGACTTCGTCAGCATGGCACTTTCTAACCCATAGATCTTTTTGTTTTTTTTTGTTTTTTTTAGGCATTCAGAGCCAAAATATCAAATCATCCAAGTGAAAAAGTATATATGGGTCTCACTGCTGGTGATAATGACGTTTTTCTAAAAATCTCAAAACCCAGAATGTTAGAAACTAGAACTATAAGAATAATGACCTTTGGTACAAATAAAGAATGATAACTTATAATGGATTACCTATTACCAGGACACCTACTAGTTCTGTGGACTAAATGAGCACTTTAGCCTTCCACAATACTAACCCATTCCACAAGCACAACATTTTATTTCCTCGTTTATTAAATAGTTTTTTATGTCTTTATTTCATTGCTACTGAGTTAAGCATTGCTGTTGTTTTGTTTTTTGCGTCATTTTGCTGTCTAATCAGACTGGAATAGACACTTTCACTTTGCCCATTAGCCATCAATTGCATGTTAATAGCAAAAGAAATTGATGTGAGTGGTTGTCTGTTATTGGTTGGTATGTATGTTTTTAACCAGCCATTTTAGGTGAGTAAGGGTGGGTCTTTAAACATTAGAGTTCAGTTTTCAGTTTTCAGTCTTCAGTCGTTTGGCACACCCTTCTTAAACAGAAAAAGTGGCTTTTTGGAAGACCCCTTTTAAGGGGTGTTGAATGCACACTTGTTGCCAAAAGCAGCATGTTCTTACATTTTTCTTCTGCATTTAATACTATCCAGCCCTACTTATTGGCAGAAAAACTGATCTCATATTTTAACTTGGATTTTAATCTTTTTGGCTGGATAGTGTCTTTTTTTAAAATTATTACTCAGGTCACAGTGTGTTAAAGTGAATGGTGTCTTGTCTTCCAAAATGTTCTCTTCCACTGGATCCCCACAGGGCTGCGTTTTATTCGTAGATTCAAGATTCAAAGCATTTATTTCCATATGCATGGTAAAGAAACATGTTTCCCTGTACAATGAAATTCTTTCTTCCACACTGAATTCCGCATAAAATTTTAAGGTATAAAATTAACAATAATAATTTAACAATAGAAAATAAACAATTTAAACTGCAAAATACTATAAAAAATATAAACAGGTTAAACTATACAATAGAGATATACACTGCATAAGTATAGACCATGTACATAAGTGTGCAAGGTAGCTACATTAGCTGTTGTGCAACAGTCAGCAGTGAATGAATGACTTGCATGTGCAAACTGACACACGTAAACAGTACATTTACATCTGCAAGTATAAGGTGCAAAAACAGATCCATGTGCAATTAACAGTGTGCAAATTGAAATCTAAACATAACAGAGAAGTAGGCCATAAAGTAGTCCATTATAACTCCTGTCAGCTATTTAGGAGTCTGATAGCAGAGGGAAAGAAAGAGTTTTTGAGTCTGGTGGTCCTGCATTTCCCACTTCTGTACCTCCGGCCTGAAGGTAGAAGTGTGAACAGTGCGTGTTGGGGGTGGGTGGGGTCCTTGATGATGGAGGTAGCTTTCCTGTGCACTCTGCGCTTGTAGATGCTCTGCATAGAGGGCAGTGGAGTCCTGGTGATCTTTGCAGCAGTCTTCACCACTCTCTGCAGACGTCTGCGGTCCATGACAGTAGTGCTGCTGTACCACACAGTGATGCAGCAGTCCTCACTGATGTCAACCCTCACCTATTTAAAGCTGCTCACCCTCTCCACTTCCAGCTCCCAGATAGACAGTGGCTGATGAGGGCTCTTCCCCTTCCTCATGTCCACTATCAGCTCCTTCGTCTTGTCCGTTGAGGTGAGGTTGTTGTCCTCACACCATGTCACCAGACCGGCCACCTCTCTCCTGTAGGCGCTTCATCCCCACCAGTGATACATCCTATCACTGCGGTGTCTGCAAACTTCAGGATGGTGTTGTCCTTGTGGGAGGCGACACAGGCGTGGGTGAACAGGATGAAGAAAGTGGGGGTGAGGACACAGCCCTGTGGGGTGCCAATGTTCGTGATGATGCTGGCTGAAGTCATGGTGCCAATCCTGGACAGACTGGGGCCTGCCAGTCAAAAAGTCCAGGAGCCAGTCACAGAGGGTGGGATAAAGTCCAATGGAAAACAGTTTGTGGGTGAGCTTGTAACCATGTGCTTACCGTTGCTTTTTATCTTGTACACTAATGACTGCAGAAGTGCCTCTGACAACAAATACTTTGTAAAATTTGCAGCTGATACTATATTGTGATCCTTTTAACTAATAGTGAGAGCAGTCATGGTCCTGTGGTTGATGATTTTATTGAATGGTGTGAACGTTTTTACATAGAGTGTGATCCAAGGAAAGGAAGTTGAAATTGTCTCTGTATATAAGTATTTGGGGCAATTATTGACAGTGGTCTTTGTTTTAAACCTAACACAGACGCGGTCTGAAAGAAAGTGCAGCAAAGACTTTTCTTTTTTAAGAAAAATTAATTATTTTAATGTCAATAATGTTTTTATGACTTTGTTTTATGAAGCTTTTATTGAATCAGTCCTCGCATTCTGCATTGTGTCTTGGTTTGGTGCTCTTTCTGTGTTCAGCAAAAATCACTTGACAAGGTTGGTCACAGTGTCAGGTAAAATCATTGGTGTTCAGCTGTCTCAGCTGCATGACATCTACAGTCGAAGGGTTATCTGTAAAGCCCAGCAGATAATGGACTGTGCAGACCACCCACCTTTTAAGGAGTTTAACTTACTTACTTTTGGACAGAGACTGAGAATGATCCAGATAAGAACCCAGCGAGCAAAGGTATCTTTTATTTCTGAAGTCATAACCAGGTTAAATGCACTTGTTTAGCTCAGTAATGCAGTTGTGGCACTGTTCCTGAAATATTTATGTGTGACTCTGTGTACTCTGTTGGTATTGTCTGTGTGTGTGTAGTGACACTTGATGCAAGCCAAATTTCCTTTGAGATAATAATAATAAAGTTGATGTTGAAGTTAAAGCCTGTTTGAGTAATCCTGTATTCTCTGGCATGGGCTTTCTCCTTCATTTCCAAGAAATCCCGCCTCTTCCATGAACCCCTGTCCACTTCAGGAAGCGCTGACCAATCAGCAGGCCCTCTTTACTTCCCCCACCCCAAAAAACAATGTACAGCCCTGTTTTCACTTATTCCTTACAGCTGTTTATCATGTAAAATTGCAATATACCAAAAGTTTGATGAAATAAAAAGCTTTGTTTTTTCTTTGATTCTTTTCAAATAAGCACAACACAGCTGCCCTCTGCTGGTCTCCTAACATGTTTCTTTAGGGCACCAGTAGAATACTTAATGAAATTCTCTTTTAGTCACATAATGTTTTTAAAGGCTGTAAAACATGTTTTGCTATTGTAGAGGCGACCAAGCTTGGTTTAAAAAGATGAATAAAAGCATAATATATCCCCTTTAACAATGCAGCAGATTGCTATTTAGCAGAAAGTGCTCTGTCATACTGTAAGCTCCACTATCAACCACAGAGAAAGTGAAAGGAGTGAGCCGAGGCTGGGATAATGTTTAATATCTCCGCTCTGCAGTAGTTAACAAGCGACTTTCTATACATTTCTACAGTGGAGATAAGAGTCATCTCCGCGGCGACGGGATCGTGGGTGTATGTCATTATCATCCATCATCCCAGATCTCATTTCTGCGTTACACCATACCGATCCATTATACTCCACTATTACCCTTAACTGACTTTCTGTGCTGAGATATCACTAATTAGTTGAGGGAATATTGGTAAAATACTGCTTGTCTTTCTACTTTTTTTTTGTCACCAAGGTACTTTTTTGTCCGTCTTATGATTCATTGAGCTCCTAGAATGTTATTTAAATTCTAATGTATGCGTGTAAGTGTAAGATGAATAATTATAATGTGCCAACCGCATAATATTGTGAAAGGCCTTGATTCACCCAATACTGTACAGGTGTAATGCTTCTGAGCTCTAGCAAATGACGTCAATGAAGAGATGGTAATTGTATGCACTGACTGCTGTAGCTTTGAGTATTACATTATGAATGTATTACGATTTTGCAGTGATTTTTTTTTTTCATACACTATTTAAGGCAATGTGGTTGCCTGTTTATTCATGCATGCTAATGTACCTGTTAGCTGTTACCTCTTCATTGGACAATGATCATATATAAGTTTACAAGTTTTTTTTTTTATTTTTTTTTTTACTTTTTTAATTTATTTGTTTCAATCAAACATAAAATAAAATAAAAAAAGAACCAAACAAACAAGAAAGCATCCTCTAAGCCAGGACAATTCAACTATATTTTCCTGAATGCTGGACAGATGGAGTACTCAACCTATTTGCATGATTGGACGTATCAACCTTATTAAGATGACAGTAGTACCTAAATTGTTATATCTGTTCCAGTCAATTCCACTGCTTCGCCTGCCCTCATTCTTTTTTAATCTAAACAAAAACTTGGTAGGGTTCATTTGGAATAACAAGTGCCCTCGACTATGTTTTTCATTACTATACTTACCATTTGACTGAGGAGGATTAAAAATGCCCAGTATTAGACTGTATTACTGGGCAGCCCACTTACAATCAGCAATGTTCTTCTTTCACTCTGATGAGGTTCCGGCCTGGGTCGAGATGGTAAACTATGGAATTAAGCTTCTACTACATTTATACATTTACTGTATTTTCTGGACTATAAGTCATTCCGCTGTATAAGCCACATCATTCAAAAAATGAAATTATATTTTTATTTTATTTTATTTTATTATATAATTTGTATAATGAAGGTACCTTGATGTCCTTTCAACAATTACTGGATAAATGTAATCTTTCAAAAAATACGACAAATAAGACATGTCATATATTCACAAATTTACACTTTTAATGAACCAAGTTTGAGAAGGATACTATCACCCATTTAAATGGTAGAAGCCAATTATCAATGCTTTATAACATGCTTATCACAGCTCTGAAAGATAACTCTCTCTCTCTTACTTTGCATGGAAAAAAGACCTCCAGACAGACATTTCACTGGAGGAATGGGAGAAAACATGTTTTTGTACACAAACTCAAACAATAAACACCAAATGTAGCTGAACTATATTATTCTGTGGCCGAATTGTCAGACATTCCCTTGTTACTCTCATGTTGGAATCACAATTGACAAAACCCACACTCAAATTCAATGTCTTTTATAAAATCAAAGTAAGAACCCATAACCAGCTTCGGAGGATGAGTTTGATAAAGTTTCCAGAGAGATGTAATCCATTAATACATTTTTCCAGAGGAGTATATGAATATTTGATCTTGTTTTCCAGTTCATGAGGATTGTTTTACAGCTTCTGGTTTATTGGTGTCTTAATAGTGTCTATAATGGGCTTTTAGTGCAACAAGAAGAAAAAACAAAACAAAACAAAACTGAAATAACAGAAAAATAGAATAACAGAAATAACATAAACAGTTTCTGGTTTAATAAAATTGGTCAGCTGAATTTAGTGTTGCAAAATGGCGTAGCCCTATGAACAGTTTATTGGCTATTAAATGGTTCATTTATTATTTATTTATAGATGGGCCAAGGGCTGGTCCAAATTGATTAAGGGGCCAGTTCTAGTCCCCAGGCTGCCTGTTCAATAGCACTGCTGTAAGGTGACCAGACAGTGTTTGAGAAGAGGTAGAAGGAACCCTGAGGCTTATGGTCCAACTACTTTGTTACAGTTTTAGTGTAACATAATAAATAAACCTTCACATTCCACACACTGAAACAACAGTCAGATGGCAATACTTCACTAAGTACGCATGTCAGGAATATTATGTATAGTTTTATTTTTTATATTTATTTAATAATAATTTCTTATAATTCTTTTAAACAAGACAATATTACTGCATTGTTTGATTTCATCACTTAATCTATTCCATAATGTTACTCCATAAACACTTACACATCTGCTTTTAAGTGTGGTACGTGTATAAGGCTGTTGTAAAATGGCTTTGCCTCTTAAATTGTATACACAGTCTCTGTCTTTAAACATCTTTTTTATATTATAAGGCACTGCATTATTTTCAATCTTACACATACTTTGAGATATTCTAAACTGAAAAAGGTGAAAGAGTTTTAGACACTGTACTTTCAGAAATAATACATTAGTATAATGAAAATAGCCTGCATGATTAACATCTACCTACACTACCTTTTTGGGACCCTGGGGCCAAAAATGTACATGCAAACAAAAACTGTTATAAAATCATCATCATACATATTGTTTTCTGCATAAATCTTTTATAATGAACGCGTGGGGGTTTTGCCTGTAATTAGAGTCTTGGATATTTCTAAGAGTAGCAACAACATTGATTTCATTGCACTAGTATTTTTTTATGTGACAAAAAAACAAGAAGACATTTGGACTTTTTAGAGGATTTCCCCCCCCCCAGTTTTTACTGGATAGTGCAGTTGAGAAGTCACAGAAAATTATGGGGGAGAGGCATTCGGCAAAGTGTCAGGGCCCAGACTCAAACCCATAGCGCTGAGGCAGACTGTAGCTGCTGTGTATATGCGCCGCAGCTCTACCAGCTGAGCTATACTGCAGCACAGACTTGGTTTTAGAGTTAATAGACCTCATTCATGAACCCTTCTGATTAACAAATTTGTACTTAAGCCATTCTTACGAAGATTTTTGGCATTCACCAATTTTTTCTTAACTGAAAAAAAGTTTTTCTGGAAGAACAACTCTAAGAACAGGTCTGAGGACTTTTATGTACGGAAATTCAGCAGTTTTCTAATTTTATCAGACCCCTAATGGAACAAAAAATATACATTTCAGTCTGATTGTAGATTACATTTTTTTTAACAAATGATTCCTTATTAAAATAATATTTAAAAGAAGAACAGTGATCAGTGGTGATATAGACCAGCTATAAACCTAAAACAGACTTCATTCTTGCTGCTACAGTGCAGCTTTGAGCAGAGACCACAGTCTCAGTCTCTGTCTCTGTCCCAGTCTCCTCTGTATACACTTCTGTATTACTGTGGCTTGAACTGTGGCCCCCTGCCATGGCTCTATAACACCCCCTGTCACCCCCCATGACCAGGACGCTCTGCTCTCCCATGCTTTTTTCCGCGACTCACGAAATATGTGACAAAAAAGATGTAAGCCTTCGTTAACTTCAGTGAGTTGGTGACTGTGACTGTTTTTGGACACTGTTAATCACTGCTGAAGCTGTAAAACTGCTGTCAGAGTGCCGCTCCCTGGTGACTGGGCCACTGTGCTGTCCTCTGTCCGCAGACAGACTTCACAAAACTCCTGTCTCATGACCATATATGGAGTTTAGAGGGTGTTTCTTCTCCTAATGCATAGTCATTTCTATGTAAATGCCATGTTAATGTTCATGGATTCCCTGGAGTTATGTGCTCCACTGAGAAGAATCTGGGAGCTTCAGAACATGTCATGAATCTGATGTAGAGTTCTCTTGAGCAGTTCTTAGAGGGGATACTTAGGAAACGTTTTCATATTCATTGAATGAGGCCCACTGACGTTTTGTTTGTAGTTTCACTTTGGCGCTCAGGTTAGCAGATTGGAGGCTGCATAGTGCCTGCAGAAGCCAAATGGACCTGCAATTTCAGTAATTTATGTTTGCAGTTGCAATGACCAGCCTACAAAGATACACACCTATTCACTCAACTATAGTCAGCAGAGGTCTATTATCTGCTTTATCAGCTTTTTTTTAGTTGGAGTTAAGTCCTTGTTTACTGAGTCCTCATCTAGACTTTGGTTTAGTCATGCTTTTGTTTTTATTTAGGTAGGCTGACCAGATTTCTAGACACAAAAACTGAGACATATTTTTCTCACTTATCACAGTATATTTCAACTTACCAACTTACAAAAAGCTTCCGAAATCCACACAATTTTCTGTCATGTAATTCAAAGTACATGATGCTTGGGTTTTGAATATGAAGGCAATTTATTGATAAACAACAATGATATGGTAATCACAGAAGTCTTTAGATAAATGTTTATGTTAACAGAGGCACAACTGGAAAATGGTTTGTTAAAAACTGGGACATATTAGTGTTTTTACAGGTATTTCTTGAGACATAGGACATGGAGCCTAAAACAGGGACTGTCCCCATTAAATAGAGACATCCGGTCAGCCTAGGTTTGGGACCATTTTAACACTGTTATAGTCCTTATTTTGTCTTTCTTTGGTAATGCATTATTAAAGGATCATCATAAATGTATTCCTTGGTTTAGAGCTGGGTTAGATCTGATAGGCCTATTTTACTTTAAAAAAAAAAAAAAAAAAAAAAACAACAATGTGGTAATTGGTATGAAGAATGTGATAATTGGTATGAAATGTATAAGAACCACTGAATTACATCATGTTTCTATCATTGTCGCCAACTTACAGATTTTGCCACTAGATTTAACAACTTTTCAGATCCCCTTAATTACAATTTTCTGAAAATACGATAAGCAATCAAAGTCGTCAGGAGCGCCCTGAGTGAGAGTGAGGTGTCCTTTCCGTGTTTTCCCCACATGCATTCTGTTCTGTCTCAGCCCTGTGTAGTGAGACAGAGTCGCAGCAGCAGACAGGGCCCATAACTCCGCCTCTTTCACCTTCTGTGAGTCGCTGTGCCATCAGCTGTCACTCAGCGACGTGTGCCAGTGAGCAGGCTGTGGTGTCTGTTCGGTTTGAACCGCAAACGCACTTTGGAAATGGTAGAAATTCTGCCCTTCTGTCTATATCACTATAAAAAATTGTAATTGTAATAATTAAGGCACTGCTTTTAATTAAATTCACCTAAATACAATCTAATGCACCTACAGTATACCAGTATCAGCTCTAATAGAGTTCCACCTCTGCATTTTATTTTCAGACAAATTAAATATAGCCAAGAAGCTTATTTGTATCTTCTCACATGTAGTCCTACAGTATTTTAATTTATTAGATGTGCTGGTTTGGGATTCAAGCAAAACAAGTCCTGCTCAAAGACAAATACAGAAGTGAAATCTGCTGAACAACCTACTGCTTTAAATTACCCTGAAATTATTAGACTACTGTTTATTTAGAATCAACTCAGTAATTAAACTACATGTGTCTCCATAACAATCCAAAGCAGGGAGGGGCTTTTGAGACTACACCACTGTCAAACGGGACATACTGTGGGTTATTCACCTTCCCGTGCATCATTTCAGTGTGTCCTGTCTGTCCTGCTGAGGTGGGTACAACGCAGAAACACAGGAGCCTGAACTGTGTGCAAACTTTCCTCCTCTCCCAGCGATCCCTGCACACTTCTCTTGGAGAGTGTCTCCACAATCCCCGCACTTCTTCGTGTTCCTGTGATCCTTGCGTACCTCTCCCAGCCCATACAAACCCCGTGCACTTCTCTGCTCCACATTTGTCCAACTGGCCACAGTGGCTAGTGGAGGTGGCTTGATTACCTGTCCACGGATCTACCCTATACTTATGGCATACTTAAAGGAGTTTTTGATGTGTAGTAGGTAATTACAGGCTCGTTCCGTTGGGTTTTGTGGAGATTGGCATGTCTTTTTCTCAGTAAAATCAATGCAAACAAGATGGAAGTCTTACTCACTCCTGAGAACATGGGCTGACTGGTGTGTTCCATTTAAATCTTTAATCTACACCAAAAGAAAGTCCAGTGAATATGGGCAAAGGGGGCCTTGACCTCTTTCACTTGAGTAGTTGAATAGTTCCATTCAGTCCGGTCTGAGACTCTGGTGAATCTTAAATCTCAGATCTCTCCCCATAGATTCTGAAGAGCGTTGCCTGAAGCGACTTCACTGTCAAACACAGCTTCTGACTGGACACCTGTCAGTGCCACTCCTCCAATTATTTCCATATTCTATGTTCTATTTATGAGACCACCACTCGTTCTGTCCTCCCCCGATCTGCAGCTTTGGACACTGTCTTTTCTGCTTCACTTTCCACATCAGCCACACTGTACAGATATAACTCTTTACACCAGTATGAGTTTATTCTCTAAGAATCCTGTATTTCAGCATCTAGTAGAGGGTTCATAGCACTTTGACGTGTAGGTCTGTTGCTTATTGTTCCATGATATAGTCTGTCTCCTAGTGTTCTCTGTCACAGTAGTCTAAAAAAAGTATTCTGGACATTAATTTTGCCTCCCACCAAGGGGATTGGGTTAAATCCCAACACAATCTGTCTGCATGTCTGTTGGTTCTCTCCAGCTTCCTCCTACAGTCCGAAGACATTGCACATGTTATTAGGTCAATTGGTCCATGTAAAGGCCTCCATACACCAAGGCGACAATCACCCAACTGAAGCCGTCTTAATGGTTTTTCCACGTCGCTCATTTCCGTCCTTTTGATATGTATGCGCCGTCACCCCCCATTGCTCCAGGACGGAGGCCGTCTGACTAGTTTTCTGCTGTTTGGCCTTGTTGAATCGGCGTCTTTGGTCTTTGGCACGAAGCGCTCTGATAGGCCTAGCACTAGCCAATCAGCTCACGGGAATTTTAGCGGAAGTGACAGAGTGACGAGAGGTGAAAACCGCTGTGGCAGCGTACTGTCACAATTTTTGCATTTTTCACAATTCCACGCGGAAAGTTATCTTCTTCAAGTAACAGAGCAGCGGCACCTAATCCACACAAAACAATGTCCAAACCGGCCATTATCACGCTTCTCAAATGTTCAAACAAGCTGAGAGCAGTGGCAGACCAAGGCGCGCTACATGCATATGTACTCCGCATACATTGTGTCACTTTCGTTTATCTTTGTTCACTGGCGAGCGCCATCTGCCGCTGCGACAAGCTGGCCCCTGTCCAGGGTGTACCCCGCCTATGGCCCAAAGTTACTGGGATAGGCTCCAGCCACCTGTCCCCCCTAATGGGAATAAGCAGTAGAAAATGAATGAATAATGAATGAATAGTCTATGTAAAATTGGCACTATGGCTTTTTTTTTTTTTTTACATCTACTCTATTTTCATTGGAAACTACGATGGCGTTTTAGGGCCACATTGAAAAAAAAAAATATGGGCACTACGAGAATAAAAAAATAAAATAAATAAATAAAATTTCGAGAATAAAGTCGCAATTTTATGAGAATAAAGTCGTAGCAAAAAAGTCATAATTATACGAGAATAAAGTCATAATTTTACGAGAATAAAGTCGTAATTTTACGAGAAAAAAATCATAATATTTCGAGAATAAAGTCATAATATTTCGAGAATAAAGTCGTAATTTAAAAAAAGTCATGTTGATAGCAAAGTTCCCAGTGTAAGCAAACACAAGCAACGCAACAGCAACTTTTTTGCTTCGGTTGGACCTGTCTTTTCGATGCAGGTAATGTACCAGCCTACATAATCTACTGGCAGTTATTATAGGCCTGTAAATAAATACCTTTTCCACATTTTTAAATTAGTTGGCACTGTCTTTTTGGTTGCTTGAACGTTATCTCAAACTGCCTCTCATCCGTACTGGAGATGCATGTGTCTATAGTTACTCTGTGATTAGCCAAAATTTAAACAAAGAGCTTACTGTATGTTTGTCTATATGCACTGACTTTTGTTTACAGAGGTAGCAGCACTCCACGTGTCAGGTTCCTCTCATGTTGAAGAAGGGCACGCTGTAGATGTGCATCAAGATATGATATTGGTAGGCTACTTGAGATGTAAGATTAAAATAACTATAATTTTAACGGTAGATGGTGTTTTTGTATAATTAATGAGTGAATTCATTTCTTAATGTTTACAGGTCCATGATGACTGAGAACTTGTCTGACATTGTGGTTTTCTTAAGAGGGCATCATGTCTCAGAGGAAGCCATCGACTGGATTGAAGATCAAAAGGTAAATAGCTGTTATGAATGCATTAATGTTCTATTCATTTTTAAACTACAGTATAATTATGAGGTTTAACTAGTTTTAGACAGTGCCATTTCATAGACTTTTATTTTTTGTTATTGATAAGATACAGTATTATTCTACAATAATGACCTTAAGCTTTACTCTACTAATTGTCTATCAACTCATATAAAACTTTCCCACAGATGTTATATCACTCACTGAAAATCTCTTAATATTGTGTGTGAAATGTTAAGTTAGATGTTGGTTTTCTGCTTAGTCTTCTAGCTTAAATTGTCTTTTTTGTCCTAATAACTTTCTTGTATTTCTGTTACACTACTTGCAGATTGACAGAGAAGTCATCTTGCTAATGGAAGATGCTGAGTTGGAGAATTACCTGCCTTCATATGGAGACAGAATTGCACTGGTTAATTTTTACAAATCTCATCCACAATCCTCAAAACGAAAGCAGGGACTTTTTGAGAAACTAAGGGAGAAACTTAGAAGTTAGAAAGCAAACTCATGATAGCGCAGAAAGATAAGCCAGAAACATCCAACAGAACCAAAAGAAGAGCTAAACAGTCCATGCGACTAATTGAAATAGGCTGGATCCACAAACAAAACAGGTCAGAGCAAAACAGGGAGGGGTGACAAGAAAGGTGACAATTAACATCCTGGCAGGATTTAGTGAAATTCTAAAACAAGAGAAGGCTTTGTTTTTTCCACAGGGGAAATCTAACAAAGGTCCTGAAAGTGAAAGAGGTTTTACTTGGCAACACAACCAAAACCAGTGAGTGTGGAGGATGATGACTGTGATGACATACTCTTTGAGGGAAATGAAGAGCAATCCCTGAATGAAATTCCAATGCATATAAATAATCAACAGCAACAATCAGCAGACATGCTCCCAGAAGTGTTCCTTGTTTCAGAGGACATGAGGGGGCACAGGGTCTTCAGTAAATACACAAAACAATGCTATTTCTACTGATTTAGCAACGACATTTGTCATTAATTCCATGGCATTCACCTTGAATACATCAGATTATGTTGTTTCAGTGGTGAATACTGACACCTCTGACTCTGAGATTACTTTTGGTCCAGACCCAGTTAATAATGAGGACTCCCTCAGTGACACGCTCATTTACCAGAGTGATGATGTGCCTCCAACCAGTCCACATAGTATCATACCTGAAGTGACTTTGGTGTTACACCCTGCACACAGCTTCAGTGAAATGATAGGGGCTTTTTCAGACAATGACATTTTAAAGAAAACAATAAAGGTGCAGCATGTCCTTCCTGACAACTCTCTGGAAAATGGTTGTGGGTCAGGTTTACTCAGAGATGTCTTCACTAGCTTCTGGGCAGAGTTTTATGAATGCTGTACCCTCGGGACAACGTTGAAAGTGCCATTTCTCAGACATGATTTTACTGCAGTAACATGGAAAGCTATTGGTAGGATCCTTCTCAAGGGATTTCAGGATTGTGGCTACCTGCCCCTGAAGCTTGCCCCACCTTTTCTTGAAGAAATGTTTTTTGGGAAAATTTACAGTGACCTGAAGACAAGTTTTCTTCAGTTTCTAAGCTCCCAAGAGCAAGATATGATTAGAAAGGCACTTGATGACTTTGATTCTGTTGATGTGGATGACCTCCTATGTAGAAAAATGTAGGAAAAGGGTCAGCGCTGAAAGTCTCCCAGAGGTCTTAGCTGAATTATCCCACAAAGAACTAGTACAAAAGCCAATGTTTGTCATTGACTGTTGGAGGGAGATTTTACAGCCACAAATACAACTCAACTCTGAGAAACTGATTAAAATGTACAGTGAGCTCAAACCTACATCCAAGAAAGTAATGGACAAGTTACACTTTCCCAACACAATGTCACCAAAGGAAGTTGAGGCTGCACAATACTTAAAAAAATATATGAAGGAACTTAATAAAGAAAGACTGGGGAAGTTTCTGAGGTTCTGTACAGGTTCAGATTTGTTGGCGTTTGCTTTTATTGAAATAGAGTTTATTGTTCAGACCAGTTTCACACGCAGACCAATTGGACGTACATGTGCTTCCTTACTGCAACTGTCTGACACTTATGATAACTTCCCAGACTTCCGCAGTGACTTTAACTCTATTCTAGACAGTAACATCTGGATAATGGATATTGTGTAGACAAGACTAAGGAATGGTGCTATTTCAGTTATTTCACTTTAGAGTAAAAACTGTTGTGAGGTTGTTCAATTATAAATAAGTGCACATTGAAATACTATTTTTCTATTGACATAAAAATATCTATTCATGTTGAATCATTTGTATTTTTTATTTTATTTTTTATTTTCTCAGTGTCACTAGACATTTATGATGTCACATGTTAACACACGTTAATTGTAATACCAGTGTTTTTAGACTGTCTGGTGCATCACTTGTATTTCTGTGAAGAAGATGTTACACCTTTTCAATGCAATGTTAGACAGATTTTCAAATGCAATGTTATGTAGGAATATATACATAAATATCATTGTTATAGAACTTAAAGAGCCAATAGCCACATTTCTTCAAACTTAAGTATAGTTCTGCAGCAGTGGATGCATCAACTGGAGAATCCCAGTCATGTTCTTCCATGAGTAAAGTGCAGAGTTCAACAGTCTGGTCACAAGGGTATTGTCCTTTAGGGGTGCACTCCTCCTTGCATATTACTATCTCCTTCTGGTATGACAGGCTGCAACTTGTCCTCGCCCCCATAAAGTTGTGACATAGTGTACATGAGAACTGGTCTTCCTTCAAGCGTCCCATAGCCAGGCCTTGTCCTTATGCAATGTGAATTCCAGGTTCTGACCACACCATGCACTTCATCCTGAATAGTAAAAGCCACATTTATCTAACATTATGTAACTTTGGCTGTTGTGGTTTAGGTACAAGTCAGGTTTTCAAGTGTAATATAACTAACCCCAGAATGTCAACTTAAACATGTACAATGTTGAGGAAACAGAACTCCATCAAGTTTTTGTCCAAGAAGTCACCAGTAAAGTGTCCGTCTTCTCTTAGGGTTTTAAAAATGTCCATCCAAAACTAGATGCATTGTTTACGCAGGACTCCCCACCACGACTCTATTCGTTGATTGGCAGGTGCTGCATCCGTATATGAAACTTTTTTTCTCCAGCATGAGTCAGTATGATTTCTGCGCAGGAACCGCTGCATGTCATGGACGTGTGCGTTTTCTGTACCTGGATCAGCCCAGAGCCTCTGCGGACACCCTCCAGTGCGAGTGACTGCGTTAATAAAGTAATCCGCATTTACCTTTGGGTCGCTGCTGGTGACAGTACTCCTCCATCCACATAATATGACGACTAAAGCCGTCAATACAGCCATTGATAGCAATGCCATACGGCTTCAATTTATCGTATGAATCCAAATGCCACAGTGCGTTTGGCCCTCTGACGCTGTACTGTCTATGCCAAAGGCGCCAGTCTTCTTCGCAGTTCAACTCCATCTGGATCCAAAATTCTCAATATAATCCTCACCGTTTCTTGGGACACAACAAACCCTTTCTGAATAGCTCTCAGGTGTAACCACCGATAGCCCTGCAGCCGACCACTTCCAGCCAATTCTTCCTCTATAAAAGAGACTATCTGCTCAAATCTGTCTTGTTCCTCCGATGGAACAAACGCAAACGTTTGCAAAGTCGCTTCAAAGTCCTTATACTAATGATAATACGGTGATGATGGGCCAAAAGGCCCAGTATTTCACCATGTTTGAAGCCTAAATGGAAGTATAACTTCACAAAATGCTCCAGATTCTCCATGACAAAACGAGAGACCGCAGCATTGACAGGCTAACGTCATTCTCTAGCTAAATATTTCAACTTTATTCTCGTAATATTTCGACTTTATTCTCGAAATATTATGACTTTATTCTTGAAATTTTACAACTTTATTCTCGTATTCTCGTGCCCATATTTTTTTTTTTCCATGTGGCCCTAAAACGCCGTCGTAGGAAACAGCTGCTACTAGGTTTGTTTAAAAAAAATTCAACTCAATGACTGTTAACTCATATATTATTTTATTTATTTATTTTAAAAAATTGCAGCACCTATGTGTGTGTTTTTTCTGTTTTTAATTTTCACAGTGTATTTTTTTATTTTATTTTTTTTTTGCTGTTGGGTTGGTGTATCTACACTGAATCTCACAATTCAAATGTCGTGTAATATCAAAAAGCATTTTTCAATAATTCATCTTGAAATATGACTGCTTCATGTATTCATCATTTTTCTTCTTCTGCTTTTTCCTATTAGGACTCACAGGTATTGGGGCCTATCCCAGTAACTATGAGCCTTAGGCGGGGGACACCATGAGCAGTGGCCAGATAGTAGCAGAGCTCACACAGACACATACACAGACACCCTCACATTCATTCACTATGAGCAATTTACATTCACCAATTCACCTACACATGCATCATGGATCATGGATCTGTTAACATACATGTATCTATATGTATTTTTATTTTTGCAACACCATAACACCAAATGACAAAGCAAGTATTTACAATAATTACATTGTAGCATGATATTTAGAAGAAAGCAAGATCAGGTGATCAGGTAAGTGTTTACAATAATTACATAATATTTAGAAGAAAAAGGTGAAGAGAAGAGAGGAGTGTTGAAAGAAACAATCGAATACATAAGGTATAATTGTTGAATGTGTGTGTGGGTGTCTGTGGTATGCAAGCATGTGGTGATGTGGGTTTTTGCAGCATAATCAAATAAATTATACATTTTCAAACTCATAAGTAAAGTAAAAATAATCATTTAAAAAAAGATATATATGTATTTGAGACACGTTTCTGAAGCGCTCCTGAACAGGCAAGTATTTCTACAGTGTTTCCAGGTGTTTCCACAGTGTTTCCAAGTATTTCTACAGTGTTTCCAGGTGTTTCCACAGTGTTTCCAAGTGTTTCCACAGCTCATTTCAGAACGTATTCCCACTAGAAAGCAAACAGTTACACCTCCATACATGTGAATAGATCAGGGATGGGATTAATTACAAAAAAAAAAAAAAAAAGAAAAAAAAAAAAAAAAAGAAAAGAAAAGTGTTAGTTTGAAATTAGGTTAAAATATGCCACTATGCCACATACAAATGAGTGCAGTGTATTTCTGGCATATAAATATTGCGTAATTAAGTTGCAATTACAAAGTCTTCATTAATTTGCTTATATATATGTGAATTATTATTATTATTATTATTATTATTATTATTATTATTATTATTATTATTATTATTATTATTGCATCCCACCTCAAGAAAAGAGGAAACAAAATAGATACACTCTAAAAAAAATCACAAAAATAAATTTCAATTATTCAGATCAAAACCAAAGAATTTGATGGTAATGTGGTTTATTCACACATATATTCCTTTGTTTAGACCTGGGTTAATTCTGATTTAGCTTTAGTTAAAATGGTTCTTGGAAAGCCAAGTGTTTTAACTCTAATACTCCAAAAAAAAAAAAAAAAAAAAAAAAAGTTACATTGTAAGTGACAAAAGTGTCTACTTGTTTATTTTTTTGTTTGTTTTTTGTTTTTGTTTTGTTTTATTTTGCATACCAAACTAACTATTTTCAGAATTTTCACCCTTTTTATGCCAGTGTGTGTGTAATATCATTTTATGGAAACACACAAAAATGAAATATTCTCTACATTCTCAATGCAAAGTGGATGTTTTAGGGGAGGGGGGTTTATTACAGCCTTGGGAATGTCAATGATGATCAACGACATTTATTTTTAGGAATAATTTTTGCTGTGCTATGTAGAATCTAAAAAACAACTCCTATTAAAACCCATTAAAACTGGCTGTAACTTTTAGTTACAAAAATAAAAATAAATCCATCTAAATCAATGTTGTCGATAATCTTTTCTTTTAGAAAAAAAAAAAGAGAAGCTATTACATAGACTGGGATGAAAAGTGTTAAAATTATGAAAAAAAGTATTTATGATTAGGGCACAAATTGATTCAAAGATATATGCAAAAAATACGTAGAACAAATATTGTATACTATTTCTATGATGCTTTGGACAAGAACACTTTTGTCAATGAACATTTAGAGAGTGGTAAAATGAAGTAATATTAGATTTCTGTTAAGAATATCAGCATTAGTGATAAAATACCCAGCGGAGTCACATTTCATAGAAAAGGTAAGAACCACTGCAAAGTTATCAAAAAATAAATAAAATTTGAAAAGGACACTTGTCCTCATCCGGGCACATGGGTTAGGAGGTGGTACTTGGTATAAAAAGTTTGACAATAAATGAACTATATCACTCATTTATAAAGTATTTGGACATCTATGGTAGCTCTACAGGGACATGTGATTATATAGATGCACCACTCCTCCCTGTTCATTTTCTCACTAGGTTTGTTAAGTATCAGTATTTATTAACAGGTAGCCTTTATCCATTTCTAGAAAAAAAATCGGTGACACGTGTGCACATATGAATAGAAAAATGAAAACGTGCATTTTAAACATGTATTAAAAGATAAGACAAAGCAGAGGAACGTGTTTGCTGTTGTCCTGACAGAGTTGCGGAGTTCACAGCTGACGTCAGCGTCCCGGCAGAGCTGTCAGTACACATTTATCCTGCTTGGTTCTGTGTGATAGTGACGTCCATCTCAGCGCCTCGCTCCGACTCAGGCCCAAAGAGAGGTGTTTGGCAGGCTGCCCTGAGCTCCACACTGACGAGGTGACATCCCAGGTTCACATCTGTGCACCACCTGTTCACCGAGGCTTTGTCTGAGTGCAAGTCACGAACGGACTGAAAATAATCGAAATTTCTCACAGCACATACCAGGTCAAGGGATGTAGGTTTTTTACTGAATAACAGTGCTGTGTGGGTGGGACAACAGTGGCACATGAGGTTAAGTGGTTCGCCCACTATCTGGAGAGTTGGAAGATCGATTCCCGCTCTGAAAGTGTATATTGTTGCTGTGTCCTTGGGCAAGAGGGAGAGTATCTATGTTCCCATATTTCTACAACTATTTTCTGGTAAGTGCATGTTTAACCCTAACTCTAACCCAACCATCCCCTACCATAACCCCAACCCTACTTCTTATAAAAGTGGGAACAAAGGGAACATTAGGCCTAAGTTTGAAAAAAAAAATAAAATAAAATAAAAAAAAAATAATAATAATAATAATAGAAATGTGGAAAGATAGAGCTATGGAAACATAGGGCCTTATTTCCAAAAATAAATCTTAGAAATGTGGGAACACAGGCCTATGGGAACATAGAGCTGTGGGAACTTAGGGCCTAATTTTGAAGACCTCAGACAAGACATATGTACTAAACTGAAATAACTGTGAAACCTTGTGGAGTTATAGATCAGGTCCTGTTAAATAGAAGCATGTTACTGTACAGTACTGTTACAGTATTGAATCTGCATTTTATCAGTTAGAAAAGGGAGTCAAACTTAAAAAAATAATTCTAGCAACTTGCCAGTTAAAATAAATACTAACAAAAATAAAACACAGATATTTTGCAAAAAATTGTGAATAAATTCATAGTTTAAAAAATATATACCTTAGTTCAGAATAACTGTGATTACTATTACTATTATTACTTATTTTATAATTTAACTTAATTTGTGGCTTTAAAAGCTGAAGATTTTTTCCCCATATATGAACACAAAATTCAGGCAAAAGTCATTCTTTTTCCCATCCACCAGACTTGTTCAACAGTGGTCATGCCACAAAGTGAAATTTCATGCAACCTTCTGTCCGTCTTCATTATGAAGTGTTGCATTATTAAAAGCAGTCCTAAAGTAATTGTATCTCTGTTTTATCAGTTGGGAAGAGACATGAAACATCAAAATAGTTTTAGCAATTTTAGCAACTTGAATTCAGTAGAAACTCATTCATCACTGTTTATTTGTAAAAATGTAAATTGAAAGTGCATCTTAAATAAAGTCCTGCCCGCAAACTATTTCTAACTGGGAGCAATATTTTACACTTAAAGTCAATTTTTGGCCCAAAAAGAGTGAATAATTTGCAACAATATGAACACAAAATTCCATCTCTCTCCTGAATCCTCTGAAAATGATGTGTGACAAAGGCTTAAAGCTGCAAAATAAAAATTATGTTGCATCCTGATAAGTATTTAGAGCAACCCACTATCTATCCACTAGACTAGACTAGTGTCGCCCAATGACCATGCCACAGGGCGAGATTCCATGCAGCTCTAAGTCTCTATCATTAAATGTACTGTTTATGGCCCACCGGTACTTTTAATGGATCTCCTTCACTGCTCTCAAGACACATTTGACCTTTTCAGTAGTCTGGAATTAATTTGTCTTCATTAATGACCAAAAGAGCCTTGATTTTATGAAGTATTAACTTGTATGACCTTTCTTTTTGAGAGTTGCGATTGGCTGAGAGCCTCCCACACAAAATTGTCTCATCAAAACAAACTATCTCCATTTCAGATTCAGAGTTTGCTGCAGCCAACCATCTGCCTCCATCAAACCCGATCTGCATCAGCTTCAGCCACACCACGTAACTTTCTGCCCCCTTTCACTAAACCAATAAAACAACCTTTGGCACAAGCTTTTAGGACGCTATGCACTAAAAAGGTATATAAAATAGGCATGTGAGCACTGACTAGTATCAACAACAAACATGGCAGTGTGGTAGACACTAAGACGATTTTGCCATAAAAACACCAGAAAACGCTGCATTATGAGCAACTCTGTACTTATTTCTGAACAGGGAAAGCAGCAAAAGCCAGTTGTACAAAGAGTTGTGGAAAAAAGTTTGTTTGTTTGAATGTGGTCGCTATGTCGGACGTCAACAGGGAAAAAAAATCACACAGGGGACGGAACAACAACGGAGACTTCAGCAGAACCAACAGGTGATGAAGGAAAGCTAAACACCATCAAACAGAGGCAAGGGAAGCTCTCACTCTGTATTAGCCGGAGCCATCTTGGTTATTTTTGATACAGATTATCTTCTGCTTTTAAGATAAGATGCAATGCAGATAAAGGGCTGTGATAGGTCAGCATCCATTGGTATTCACTGGAAACAAGACTCTATGGCAGAGAAACCTGACTCGAAAGACAAACCAGAAAAGCCTGGCCAAACTATACTATTGGTCAAACATGCATTGGTTCAGATCCAAACTCATTGTCCTGAGAAGTTCATGATGGCTTTTAATGAGACTGTGAACTTTGCAAGGTGTGAGGTACAAAAAGCCACAAATGCCCACTTGACAAAGCTACAGTATACTGTATGTATAGACAATTTATACATGTTATGCAATACATTTCTGGAATAATGTGGAACAATTCAACTTTGCCTGTTTCTTGGCTGTGTTGGTGGCATTTTCCTCCCCCTACATTACAAAATAAGGTAAGGTAAGATATATGTCCTTGTCCTTTGGCAGGCAACCTGTCAGGAGCAGTGCAGTTCCCAGGAAGACTTCTCCAGATCTGAGCCAGGATCCTGGTCAGGAGTACCTAGCTGGAGGCCTAGTTGCGCATGTTTTATGTTTTTTTTTTTTTTTGGTGTTTCTGCCTCATTTTACATCTACAGAGTGCTCCCTACATTTTGAAAAAGGGAGGGTGGGATTGAGACAACAGTGATCAGCAGTGTTGCTTGAATTTTGTGACTTTCAGTTTGGTTGCTGGGAAAAAGGGAGGAGCGGTTGAGTAATGCTGTAATTAAGTAAAGGTGGCATAGTAAATAAAACAATGCTATTATGGAATGTAACTCCCTAAAGCAAAGAGTATCGCCGTAGTAAAGAGTAACTGCCGTAAATACTCACAAGTCCAATTGACTCCTGTGGTAATCCCTTTGGCCATTTGGCGACTCTGCCATGGCAGAAATTGAGAAATATAGCCATCACTAGCCTGCTGTTTTGCTAATTGCAATGTGCCACTTTTTTGTGAGACTCATTCAGTCATTTTCAGCCCAGAGACAGCGCAGATGCTTCCTTCACCCCACAATAACTAATTTAGCCCTCATACGGACTCCAAAACTGTTTATTTAAAATTACTGTAAGCAGCATGAGCTCATATTGGTTTGAAAACGGTACTGCAGTCTAAATCAAAACAATGGCCTCTTGGGTTGCCAGTCTCTCCAATATTTGATTTAAACAGGTTTACATCATATTTTGGCACACATGCAGGTCATTTTCATGAAATATAAAAAGAACTAGAACTACTGTAAAATCTCATGAGTCTGTTTGACTCCAATGCAACTGTATTAATTAATGAATCTTTATTATAAAGCACTTTTCATACAAATATGCAGCACAAAATGTTTTACATGGTTAAAAGCAATACCTGATAACACCTAATAACCTAATAATATTATAAATAGAATAAAAAACATAAATAAGAATAAAATGCATAAATATTAGGTAAACGCTAAATCATCATCATAAAAAGGTGTCTTGAGCTTGCTCTTAAAAACATGTTCTGTGCAGCCTTGAGATCCTCCTGCAGGCCGCTTCACAGACAAGGACTATTGTAGTAAAAAGATGCCTTTCCGTGAGTATGTGTCCTGACTTTAGGAATCATCAGGAGGCCAGTAATAGAGGACATCAGGGTCTGTGAGGGTTTGTAAGGTAAAAGCAAATCTGAACCATAACAAGGTCCAAGACCACCCTACACCAGGCCCGACTCTCATTTAAAGTGTAACTAAACCCTGAATCAACTTTTTTTTGCTGATTAACTGTATAAAAGAGGCTTTAATAGTGCTGTCTGTTGGTCCATGTCCAACTTTTGACATTTTAATGAACTTGCTTAATTCCTGAAATTCCAGTCTAAAACCGTCTGTGTGCTGTCGTCTTAAGGTTGAACGTTGGTAGTAAAGTTGAATTTTGCTATTGATCTAAAAGTGCAGTTGGTAACGACTACGTCACGCGCTCTGCAGGCTCTGGTATAAAAGCCCCGCCTTTAGACACGCCCCCGTAGCCAGTTAGGAGTTGGAATTGCGAGCATTATCGATAGCGGTTGTCAGGTTTGCGTTTATCAGCATATTAGCACTTAGTTACTTCTTTAGCTTATTTGTGGTTTGAGACTTTGGTGTTTTATTGTATAATTAGTTTATACCTTAGGTGTCTCTCTACAACAAATATTCTCCACAGGGGACCGTGAGCTGCAGTGGCCACAGGTGCACCTGTTGACTGAGAATAATGTTATTCTCCTTTCAATACGCTTTACTATGAGAGTTTCGAAATATTTTTTTAGCCTTTGCTTATTACGTTAGCCTACATTAGCTATGACGCTAACGTCACTTTACCACTCAGAAACTGTCCCCATTCGGTCCTGCAAAGCCTCGGCTGCCTCAGCAGCCCCCGGCGTCGGACATTGCCGAGGCAGCGTCTTGAGCCAGCGGCTCAAACCGGTATGGCTCCGGTCCTCTAGGCTCCACATTGCCTTCCTCTATTTCTGGTGAACGTGGAGGAGAAAAATCCTCCACCTCATAGGAATGCTCTGTAGCGAAACTGCTAGCGTCGCTCTGGTCACTCTCCATCTTTGAAGATCTGTCAACTCAAGCTGCCGGTCACTGTCACTGTCAATCACAGGTCCAGACCACGCCCCCCACTCACCCCCCTTCCCTTGGCCCTGCCCCTCTGTCTCTGCTGGGAACAGCTAATTTTTTTAGCATTTTTCAAGTTTTAGCTGTGGGTGGAGTAAGGCTGTAACCCTGGGGTTTAGTTACACTTTAACTCCTCCTCGTATCTGACAAATGTTTCTTCTGCCTTTTCGTCCTCCACTTCTGCACCCTGCAACAACTTATTCTGCCATCATACAGACACTGAAACTCTTTATTTAAGGTCATGTTGTGTAGTACCCCTTCCAATCCACTGTGAGAGCACATATAACAGTGAACTCATGAAGTTCAAGTGTAAAATTTGATTTGACACTTTATCGATGGTCCTTTTCCTCTTCACACCTCCAGTTGAAGAGTACTGTGTTAACATTCAAAGCAGCAGTGTTAAATGCAACTTAAATAAGAGAGCTGCATTCCCTTCTGCTCCCATCCTGGTTCAGCTTCAGTGGACTTGTCAGCGCCTTGGACGTCCCGGATGGAAACCTGTGGTGGGCCTTCTGCTGCTAAAACTGTCTACGCAGGTATTTAACCCGTCCTGGTTCACTAATCCCCACAGACAGCACACTTCTGTCACTTCGAATCTCTCCTTACCAGACTGAATGTAAATGAAACAGGTGTTGTACCTGACCTGGACACTTCGTTAATCTTCTAATTATTGTAATTTTTAGCTCACTTTAGGAAAAAGGCTTAAGTTAACCTCCCCAAACTGTTCCTTTGGGCAAACTCTGTACTTAACGCTGCTGGTGTTAAGAGCGGTGCCGGCAGAGCAAACAGAACCCATGGGAGCCACAGATTCATTTGAAAAGTACCGTAGGTGAGGCAGACTAAGAGTGACTAATGCTGCCCACACAAGGAATAAAAAAAAAGTACGGCCTCCCTTTTACTGTATTTAATGTAGGCAGCTTTCATAGAGCCGTTACTAGGCCGCTGCTTTAGAAGTAGTCTTTTTGTATGGTATAAAGTGAAGTGGAATTTCACCAATGTTAAAAAAGAATAAAGTGACAAATCAGGTTTATTTACGTCGTTGGACTGTGTGGGGATATCCCTTGATGGAAAGTTTTGGACAAAAGTGGACAAGCTCTACTTTTGTCCAACCCAAGTCCAAGTAAAATAACAGCAGCGCTCCAAAGAATGGTGCCATAAACTACACAGACTATAAGGGTTAGCGGGCCACAATAATTTGTCAGTTTTAATACATCACCACAAATTCTACTTAAGCAAATGGAACTGACTATCAGATCTGTGTGATAGTAATTTCATTTTAGAAAAATTCTAAACAACAACCAATGTGACTGAGGCAAAGAGAGCTGGTGCATTCCCTTCTGTTCCATTCCTGGCTCAGCCTCAGTGGACTTGTCAGAGCCTGGGACATCCCGGATGTCAGCCTTCTGCTGCTAAAAAATGGCTCTGCAGGTATTCAACCCACTTACTAATCCCTAGATAAAAAATAAATAATGTAAAAAATGGAACACAACAAGAAGATATTGGGGATAACACCAGTTGAGGAATTATTATTATTAGCTTCATTTCTCTTTATGTTGCAACAATCAACAATATGATGAACTATGAACTATATTTTTCAGCACTTCATTAAACGGAAGAACTTCCCATTTTTTTCAGCTTTGAATTCTTCTGGATCTCATTAAAGGACATTTTCGGCTGATTACTTCATAATGTGCTTAATTCTATAAGCCATTTTGACACTGAATACAGTATAGTATAGGGTGTCCCACTCTAGAAAAGCTTTGGCCAGGAGTTCTGATTCTGTGGTCCATTTTCTAAAAAGCTGTATTTGAGCAAACATGAGAAAAGAGAGACAAAAGGTATTAAACGCACCTGGACATTTATTCATATTGGTCATATTCCAAGAAAAAGCTTGCAAAATGTACTTTTTGTGAAACAAAACATCTGCTTCTGTGTATACATCCGCCATTGCCTGGCATTGGCTTTGTGAATCAAACCATTGATTTTTTTATTATTATTTTTTTTACATTAACACAATTCAAACTAGTGACATTAAATACTTCTCAAATTTAGTCAATTGGCACAGTAACATCAGAAAACTGCAGAAGTGAATACAGCTTTACTGCCAGCCTCTCGCACCACTACACTTAACTTTTTTTATAATTTCCTGCTATGAAAGCAAGCTTCAACTACAATTTATATCTCATATTGCCATAAACTTTTATTGGGGCAAAAGTGATACAGAGGATTTAGCAGGGAGCAGGTGAAAGATAAAAAAACAAACAAAAACAAGCCACAGACTTTTCTTACATTTGTGTGACATCAGTGTTTCTATTTCTTTTCACGCATTACTTGAAGAGGAGAAAACCTAAAACTTGCACACTCGCAATTAAATTATCAAAAGGGTGAATGTTTCATAATTTCTGTGGGTGTTTTCAGATTTGTGTGTTTTCAAATGTTGTGCGTGTTTTGGAAATTGTGTGTTTTCAAATTTGTGTGCATATGTTTTTGAATTTGAGTGTTTTTAAATGTTTTTGCTATGTGTGTTTTCAAATGTATGTATTTTTTTAAAAACTTATATGCCTATTTTCACATTTGTGTGCTTGCGTTTTTGAATTTGTGAGCATGTTTTGGAATGTGTTTGTGTGGTTTTGAATTTGTGTTTTCAAATTTGTGCGCTTTTTTGAATTTGAGTGCGTTTTATTTTATTTTATTTATTTATTTTTTTGCAATTTGTGTTTTCAAATTTGTGTGCATGTTTTCAAACATATAAGTGCATTTTTACATTTGTGAGCTTGTGTTTTTCGATTTGTACATGTGTGTTTTTGATGTGTCCATGTTTTCAAATTTGTATGTGTATTTCAGTTTGTGCTTGTGTGATTTTGATTGTGTTGTTGTGACTTTCCCTTCAGGGCCACCGTACTTCTAGCAGCATGTTCACTATGCTATTTTACTATACCTGAGCCCTGTACCTATGCCCCACTCCCCTCTGCCCCGGGACACCAGTTGCATCTCATTTGCCTGTTTTAAAGCCACACTTTTCTTTTCTCAGGGGAAAGCATCTACCCTCTGCCTCTCTATCATGGTTTCAGCTGTCCATGTCTTAGATTATATTTAAAGGTGCACTCACCACAGCCAGACTGCTCCGTGCCCAAGTCAAATTCCCATTTGTACTTTGAAACTTGGAAACAGGAGGGCTTCAGCTCGGTTGGAAAAGGTAGGCCAAAAGAAAACAATCAACTATTAAGTGTATAAGTGCTTTAAGTGTCATGTGACTCAGAGCTTTTTCCGTGTCTGGCTGTCTGCTGCCTTCATTGTAATTCATCAGGAAGGAAAAAAAAAAAAGTCTCCTGGAGTTGCCAGCGTTTACTCCTCTGACCGATTAATCATGTGGACGGCTTACATGTGGACACATGCACGTGCATCTGTTAGTGTTGGATCTGCCTCCTCTGTGTGCCTGAGATATTTACATCCCCATGTTAAATTCAGAGGTTGTTGCTGGAAATGGATGGATTTGTGAGCGGCGTGCTGCATTCTCAAGGTGATCTATCACACTGCTTATCCTTTGTGTCAAATCTGCTGAACTGGCTGTTTGCTCTTTCCAAGGCGTTTTTAGATTGAGCGCTGGGGATTCATGCTAAAAGCCAAAGCCGGTCTCTAAGAGTTTTCGATTGCTATTTTTTTAACATTTGACATGATTCCCCAGACATTTTTTTTTTTCTTCATATTTTTCTGCCTTTTTAGGAGATAGAGAGATACAGATAGGAGTGTTGGGGTAGATTTTAATATATGGCGATACTCTTTTCTTTAGGGAGTTACATTTTATAATAATAATGTTTTGTTTACTATGCCACCTTTACTTAATTACAGCATTACTTAACTGCTCCTCCCTTTTTTCCCAGCAACCAAACTGAAACCCACAAAATTCAAGCGACACTGCTGATCACTGTTGTCTCAATCCCACCCTCCCTTTGCCAATTCTACCTCCCATTACATTCACTTTCTATTTCTCAACCTCCTCTCTCAAACAACTAGACCAGAGGGGATTCTGGGCCTCCATCCTGCATCCCTAATCATGCCTTCATCTTATGAATGTCCTCCAACAGGAAATACAGTATATTTCCAAAAGTATTAGCTCACCTGCCTTTACACGCATATTCTGTCCCATTCTTTGTCCATAGGGTTTAATATGAAGATAACCCACCCTTTGCAGCTATATCAGTTTCAATTCTTCTGGGAAAGATTTCCATAACGTTTAGGAGTGTTTATGGGAATTTCTGACTATTCTTCCGGAAGTGCATTTGTGAGGTCAGACACTGATATTGGATGAGAAGGCCTGGCTCACAGACTTCACTCTAATTCATCCCAAAAGTATTCTATCAGGTTGAGGTCAGGACTCTGTGCAGCCCGGTCAACTTCTTCCACACCAAACTCGCTCATCCATGTTTTTATGTCCCATGTCCCACTTACGTCTCCTTCAGAAAGCAACTTAAACAGTTTCTTAAAAGAAATCAGTCCTGTGATCATTTTAACTAACTTTACATTTTCCTAATGTCCTTGTGTGTGTCTGTGTGTTTTATGTTTGTCAATGTGCTCTGTTCTATGTGCGGTTCTGTTTTACCTGCCTCAGGACAACAGAAAGGGGTGGTATTGGTATCGTCAATACCAGGCTTGGTATCGATTGATATCGAATTGAAGATGAGAAAGCTGGTATCACACATCACTAATGGCCTCGGAATAAAATGCTATCCCAGGTATGCTATCCCAGGTATGTTTTTGAGGAAACATTATAACATTCTTAAAAGCTCAAAAAAGTCAATTTTGCAGAATAGGGACCTTTAAAGATTTTAAGCCACAACTATACTTGGAGTCATTTTGCACACTGGGAACAGCAACAGCCAAGACCTTAAACGTTGTGTTATTATGTAACATTTAGGAGTTATACGTATGTGCAACTGCATGAAGCAAATGCGTCTGGGAATATTGCGTCTCATTAAGCATCTTCTGCTTACTGTGGGACATGGGAAAAGTTGTATGATGGCTAGATATGAGTGATTTTGTGGAATATTGAGTCAGTTTGGTGCATTTCATGTGTAAAACCCCTGAAAAAATCGGATGCATGATGCAGAGTTTTTAGACTGAATTGTTTCTGCTTTGCACAATCTCATATCTGAATGCATTACACTGATGAATTAAACCTAGGAGATAGAGATGCGGAGACTCCCTCTGAACCCAGCGGCCATTTTTATCTTCCATTAGTCTGATGCAAATGCACTTGTTTTAATCATGTCTGTGAGGGATGTAGTTCTTTGAAGGACTGACATGTTTCTTTCCAACAAATTTGCCACAGTGGGGAGCTTTACTGTGATCACCACAATATGTCTTTGGCTCAAATATGCACATGGCTTAAGGCTTGGGCGTGTTACAAAGTTGTTGACTCAAAAACAGCATAAGTTTTGGCTGCGGATACGAGATACAAACCAACTCCACAATCACATCAGCGGGAGGCCGGCTCTGACGTTAATAAATCACTGCGATATTATTTTGCCTTTGAAGCAAGTCTGCATCTCTGTGAGTGAGCACACGCAGCAGCTTTCATTTTTCAAAAATAAATGGATCCCGCCGTTTTGCGTGAGCCGGGCAAGTCATTTTCACTGACAAGCTATTTTCAAAGCAATTACACAATGTTCCTCCTTTATATTCCATCTTAGAGCAATGTTAATTCCAGAGAAATATGGGATATATTTTTACCTCGGCCGATGGAGGTTATGCGATCGCTCACGTCAGATGAGTGTCATTTTAGCAGCGGGATTACACAGAACTCTTCCATTATCTCAGTGGTGTGTTTGGGCTACCGTCAAGCTCAAAGCCATTTCATTTTGGAGCCAATCCAAGGATAGGGAGGAGGCCTGTGGAGGTCAACTTTTAGAAAAATCCATATCTGTGTATAACTGTACAGCATTTTCATATAACTACGCACTGTTTTTCAGATTGTGATGATGCTGATGCAGTGACAAATGGAACAGCAATAAATCAGGACACAGCTCAACACAAAACATAAAATACACTTTTGCAAAATACACAGTTGGTAGCTTATCTTAAAGGCCCACTACTCAAGTTTTTGACAATGTATAAAAAAGTTAAATTTCAAAAAAAGCTGTCCTCCTTCCTCTTATATTTATGTTTTATTTTATTTTCTGCCATACTGTATTTCTACTTGGGTCCTTACTTTATTGTATCTGTTTCTCTTTGTTTCTGCTGTTTTTTGTTTTTTTATGAACAGTTGGAGCCCGTTGTGGAATTAGTATCTTTTTAGTTGGACTTGCTGCTGCCAGTGTTAGTCCAGTGTATAATAAGTCTGTGCATGAGCTTGGACTCAACCAATAAAAGTGTCCCTGATCAGAATGGGACCCCCCACCAGCAGTGACAAAGCCTTTTGTGAAATGTCTTCAACTTTAAAAACCAACCAACCATTCACTTATTTTTAAACCTTTTGTTGCTATTCAATTATTTCATTTCACTTTCTTTTTTATAGAAAACAAAGTATTGCTAGCAGGAGTATTGTGTAACAGAAATGATTTCATTTGTTTTTTATTACTTTGCTCAGTATTTCTCAAAGTGCATCATTATAGTTGTGTAAGTTCATTGGAATGTTTTGAACTTCACGCAGCAAAAGCTCAAATATACCTAAGCTCTCCATTCTGAGGAAAATACAAAGAACTTCAAGAGCTGCCCACAAACTTCTGAAGAGAATAAAATAAACATAAGGTTAATGTTGCAAGGGAACTTTGTAGAATCACATTATGTAATAACACCACATTATGTAACAACCTGACATTTTTACTTTATTTTAATATTCCCATATTTCAGAATAACTTTTGTACACACAAAAGACACCATTTTGTAATAAACTGACTGAATGCAATGTGTAATTAAACGTTTTATAATGAATTTTAACTAAGGCTGTGAACTTTGTCTATGACGGCGCAGAACTTTTCTCAGTGACCTAATTTCTGGCTCACTGTAACCAGGGCTGGACATACACACCGACCAAAACACCAAATGTGAGTCAATTTCACCTCTAGTCTGTTGGATGAAACTTTATGTGCCTATACGAGTCCACTACAGGAAAATGTAGGGTTTCCTCCGAGGCCTGCCCATCCCTGCACAACAAGCGCACGGCTTTACTTCTTTGCTTTTACTTTTAAATGCGCAGCTTCCAATTGTTCTCACTGCTGACTGACGTACTGACAAACACAGAGGAGACAGACGCAGCGCTGGGTTCAGATGCGAAGGAGCGAGGAGACAGGTCCACAAGGAGGTCACACACGGAGCACAGAGGAGGAGACAGAGTGAGAAGAGGCAGAGGTTGATGCATGAACACTGTTTAAAACTAAGTTAAAATATGGCATAACATACAAATAAGCTCCTATTTATATTGCTGACATATAAATCCTGCTATTTGATAAAAAAAATCATATTAATCATGATTAATTAATTACAAAGCCTGTAATTTTTTTTTCCACCTCCCACAAAGTGCAGAAGGTTCAAGTTGTTTTGTTGTTGTTTGTTGTTTTAATGAAAATAAAAAAAATTGTTTGTAAAAAATAAGCATGGCCCTCTTCAAAAACAGGTGGCGCAGCAGGTGCACAAAACACAAGGGGCCATATTTACTAAGACGGGTGCTAAATTGCAAGTGAAGATTGAAAAATAGTGTTCACTATTCGTGGGCGTGTTGCGTCAATCAACTGCAGCAGATGAAGAGATGGAAGTGTTAGAGATTTAAGAGATAAACATGCCAGAGTTTTAAACCTAACCTGTGCAGAATCTGAGTTTTTTACAGAAGAGGTAGGTCTACAGTTTGAAGTGGGACAATACAACTTTAAGTGGGCCACACTTGCACCGGAACGTGCATGACAATTGGGGAAACAACAGGACAAACATACAGTAAATGGACTAACTCATGTCATTACATACACGCCCTGTTTTAAGACTCCTCAGTTTTCGCTGTTAGGACTTTAAAGGGACGTGGAACAGACTCATGGAAGCCCAGTGTTAAAGAAAAGTAAGAGACGCTAAAGGAAAAGTTGTTCAGGTAATGTCTGTCTCTTTGTGGCCTCTGCTTTCATATCAACACATTATTGATGTGTCTTTCTAAATGAGCTCTTTTATAGTGTTTTATCTCATTTTCAGACCTTTTGCAAACCTTTGATAAATCTGTCTTAGAGTGCCCACTGCACAAATTGCTTTGAAAAATGTGTCTATCATAAGGCGATTGTACCACGCTGATATTCAGTTGTTAGAGAAATGTTGGTAGAAGACATCCCTTTTTGATTGGGAATACATAATGCTCAATATTACCGCATTTATGTCAAAAGGTACTGGCACCTCCCGCATTTAATTTAAATGTATTAAATTATTGTGTTCAGACAGTTTATTACAAAATACATTAAATTATTAAAAAATGCAGGATTAGTATGTGATAAAGTACCAATTTATTTCATTTTGACATAATGCAGGGAGCACAGTGGCACAATCTCTCTGGGTGGAGTCTGCATGTCCTCCCTGTGCATGGTAACACAGGGACATGCATGTGTTTGGTGAACTGGTGACTCTGAATTGTCCCTAGTGAATGAATGTGAGAGTGAATGGTCGTCTGTCTGTCTGTTTCTCTGTGTCAGCTCTGCGACAAGCTGGCCCATGTCCAGGGTGTACTCCGACCCCTAATAAAAAAAAAAAAAAAGAAAAAAAAAAAAAGAATAAATTATATAATGCAGAGTGACAGAATGTGGTTTAACAAACCGGATGTTAAGAAAACTTCAACTTAACTTGATAAAAGAGAAGTAAAGAGTGACTTATACTAATGTGTGCGTTGAATACAATGTACTCAGAGATCTATTCAGTTTTACGTCAGCCAAAGGCAGAGTTCACAGGCCGCTCCCTCCTGTGAATATGCAGAGCGTTGATGGGATGTCAAAGGCCACGCGTGTCTCTTCTTTAATCCACCTTTTCACAATTCCGTCTGAATGGCACAACAGATAACACCCAATCATGGCGTGTCCTGAGGGGATCCGGGGTGCAAGGTCAGTCAACAGAATAAACAGGGCCCCGGCTCTAACAGCCCATTATGTGAGGAGCGTCCCGCCGGATGTGTCCCGCCGGCCGACACCAGGCGCCCTCTGGCCCTCATCTGAGAGAGAGAGACTGACCTTCAGACAGAGGGCTGAGCCAAAGCACACACAGACGGAGCAGATCACATAATCCAACCACAGCTATGTGCAGCAATATTCAAGTCATTTCGGAGAGTGGAAAGAGAATGTCCCATATTCACAGCTGTGTAGAACCACAGAAGTAAAGACAATTATGTTCATTTTATGCACCTACTGATGGCAATATAACATGACTTCAAAAAAATTGCTTAGATGATCAGCAATATAACTGCAGCTACATTTCATTATGCTTAAGCAATAACGTGGGATGTGTAGATTTATGGACCAAATCTTACATAGAGTATCTCTTTTAGAGCATTGCACATTTTACAACCTTTAAAAACATTGCCAATAAATAGTGCGGGTATTGGGACAGAGCTTTAAAGGGCTTATTGATAGATTGATGATTCCTGGAGTGGGTGGGGCTTCATGGGAGAGGCGGAGCTTTGCGGAACTGAGCATTTGAGGGCTCAAAAACAAAGCGCCAGAGAATACAGGATTACTCAAACAGGCGTGAATAAAATAAATACAACTCCAGGTATGTTTTTGATGAGGGAACATTATAACTGAAAGCTCAAAGAAGTAGATTTTGCATTTAATATAAGTATGAACCATCAACAAATGGAACTATTGGGCTACTTCATCCATTCATTAATTTACCAGAGTAACATGGGCTGCAACATGTCACAAGGCCAAAGCTTCTACCTGGCACAATAAGACAAACTGATGGTATATCCGTCTGAAAACTCTGGAAAGCATGATGCAACTACAACACTTGTTCTATAACTTCTTTTCATAACTAGGCATCTAATCTCTACACACTATGCCCTTTATCGTCCAAGTCATCTATAACAATCGGATGAAGTTGCCTCTAGGTAAACTTTTGCTATTCAAGAATCCCTAATACCACGAAATGAAAAGAGCAGCCACCCACATTCATTGCTTCTATAATCAGTATAGCAGTTAATGTCTTTATTCTTCAGTACTTTCAAAAGCCTTCATATATTTTGATAGTATTGCAGATTGGCCTAGTGTGGGCGCGCAGGTGGGATGCATGTGAGCATATTGGGTGAGGGCGCTGAATGGTAAAGGGTGAGCGATAGTGGGAGATAAATAGAGGCATGAATTTATGTAATGACAGTATATTACTGTGCTTTGGATAGCTTGAAGTCATTATGTAATAAAAGACATAACAGAAACACCTAACAATTAGTAGCATATATAAATTCTATTCTATTTAGAGAAAACAGCAATTCAATTTATGAAGGCAATATGGCAGGTTTTCTAGATATTAGCTGTGTCCACAACTGCTGCATGTACATGTTGGCATATGTGACAACCAATTCTGATTGGACGATCAGTGATGCAAGGGTTTTAGAACCTAAACAAAAATGTAAACATAAACAACAACCATTATGTTTTTTTTTTTGTTTGTTTGTTTTGTGAATAAATCAGCTGTACCATTGTCATCAATAGAACTAATATTTGATTTAAACGTGTTTACATCATATATGGGTATTTAAAAAACAAACAAACAACATACTGCTCATAGTACCTTTAAAATACATTATGTATGTATATTTCAAATTAACACAATGTACTATATGCACACACTACGACTCTGACAGTTTCTTAAATCCAGTCACACCCTGGCCCCAAGAGATGATCTTGGTCCAGGCCAAGGTCTAGTTTGTATGTAGTGTGAAAGTGCATTATGTCTATCTATAGATAGGTTCACAGGGCACACTACTTAAAGCTCTGCGCTTCAGTTCAGCTGCAGGCTCCTCTGCAGCTCAGTATTCTAATGAGTGCCATTTGCTTATTGAGAGGTGATGTTTATACTGTTTGTATTATTGTTAAATTAATAACAGCATGTCGCTATAGTATCAACAGTCTGATCGTCATATTTGTTCTTTTAATCTATACAACATCACCACAGTAAACTCCACATTGATGAGGCATGTCTTGTTGTCATGGCGATGGCAATGAATGTTTCAGCAAAACTCTGATTTTAATCCAAATGTTAATAGGCCTATTATACCAAAAGTTAGTGAACCAAATATAAATAATAAAACTATCATGTACAGGTGTGAACAAGCCCAGTACTGCTCCACTGGACTTGGTGTGTTGATGATCTGATTGGTCTGCTTTGAATTTACTGTGAGCTCTCTCAAATGAACTGAAATAACCATAACACTAAAGACATTTATACATCGACTCCACGTAGGCCTCCCACCCAATCCAGAAATAAGTTTAATTTTTTTTCTCCTGACTTACAAGGCCATAAATGATATGGCCCCTTTCTTACATTAATGATGTTATAGAGCCATACCAACCAAGCAGAGTACTGCCCTCACAAAATGCAGGGCTATTAGTGGTTCCCAGGGTTTCTAAAAGTACAGTTGGAGGTAGAGCCTTTATGTTCCTTTTCCACCAGCACTACTTGGTTTTACTGTACTCAGATCTACACATTTGTTAGCGTTTCCATTAGGCAACCATTACCAATACCAGGTACTTTTTTGGTACCTTCTCAGCCGAGGTTACAACCGGGCAAAACCAGTGCTAAAATGTGATGTTGGCAGATTGCTGGTTGCTGAATGGTCAGAGAATGTTGTCACAAAAACAAATTTTTGAAAGTACCGACAACAGCTGAGGATAGTACATCTTTTTTGTGAGACCAATTCCTGCTCGTAAAATGACACTGTGGAGCTATGACAAGATCTGTACATTTATCTCCCTGCTGGGCGACAACAAAGTCCAGAGGGAGGTGGATGGAGCAACCCAAAATGGGAGACTTACCCTCAAACGTTGTCTTTTAGTTGAGCTCGCAACTTCTCATCTTTGGCTTGATGTTGCTGTATGGCTTCCCAAACTCTCCTGTACTATCCACAGTGTAGGGTACATATATAAAAATATATACACTTAACTAAGACAAAGATTAAGAGTAATAACTCCGCATTGGTACCAGTTAGCCTTGCGCTAACGTGCAGATTAAAACACCTAAACTAATGTCTTAAGAGGGAAGGATTGACCAGGAGGGACTCAGTTTAATAGATAAAGACCACCAAACTCAACTTAATTTAGATTAAGTATAACGTTTATTTACACAATAAGGTGGAATAGTGTACTGAGGCACAGGTAAATATCGAAAGGAATGTAATTATGAACAGAACCGTTATGCAGAATTATTAACTAATGATGAATTGCAGTGGAGTAAGTAATAAATTGACTTATTAAATTATTGGAAATTTAGGAATAAGGGAGTAGACTCTGAGACTATAAGTGCCAACTTTGTCAACATATACAACACTGATGTACCGTCTTCGGTGCAGGAGGGGAAGGTGGTGACGACAGCCAGCCTCCGGTTTCAGCCAGGGGCTCGGATGTTGTTCTTTGTCCTTTAGAGCCGCGGGGTGTAGCAGGGCTGGTGTTCCCGGCTCCAAACAGCAGTTCGTGGTGTGTCCTCCAAGCTCCACAGCCAGTCGCCAGGTGTCCCGTTATGTTGAACAGGAGCGTGATGCCGCTCAGGGAGAGTTTAGCTGTTGTCAGCGTAAGGCAGCGTCAAAGTCTCAGAGTATGGCAAATGTCCCTTTTAATGCCAAATGGAAAATTCAATAAAAATCCTTTCTCAGCGATTCAAAACTTTAGAAGTATAACTTCTTAAATTAGCCGCTTTGGTCAAGGCAGCGATTGTTAAAGATGGCGGATGGTGCGCGGCGCGAGGCTTTTCAAAATAAACTACAAAAATGATACTTGAACGAAAGTTTGGGCGACTTGTTGTGAAAAGATGTTATCACCGGCAAGGTGAACTTAACGCAACAAAAAATGACGAGAAGAAAAGAAAAATTAAACTTAAAAGACGAAGGAGAGACGGAGACGAGACAAGACAAGACAAGACGAAACTAAACTGAACTGAGGAATGTGGGCCGCACCCCAAGATAAGACTGGAGTAAAAGGGGTGTCCCTGGTTCTTCCCTCTGACCTGATAGTGGAGAGGGCTCAAATTACCTCTGCTAGACACAAAGTAAATGTCATAAAAAGAAATGTGTCTTACTCCACTTCAATTTACGTACCTTTAAAACATGTTATATTTAACAGTTTGCACAAAACATAGCTATGACATTTTCCTGTAAAGTAACATGTTAATGCATATAAAGTCTTTTAAACAGATGAAATGTGTCAGGCCTCTGGTTCTTATCAGAGAAGAGAGGAGGCCTCTTCTGGCATTATTATTGGTCTGCAGTTCGTAAAGGACAGATTTATGTCTTTGTTTTGCATCCTTGGTGGGTAAGAGCAGACTTCTCGTCTCCTAAAGGAATGTCCATCCTTGATAGAACTTCAGCAGTGGTCCAGATCTCCTACAACAGTATTTGGCCTCGCTGCTTGGAGCCTTTTCTGGCTCCTTTTTTTGGCTATGCAAGTGACAAAAATAAGACACAAAACCAGAACAAAATACAGCATTGTCTCTGCATCCTATATTCTTGTTGTTTATACCGCATTTACAGGATGTCCCATCAGTTAGGCCCACTGTCCTCACCCACAATAAATTGGTACTACGAAGTAATGGAAAATGACCCAAATTGAATAAAACCGACAAAAGTAAAGTAGAATAAAACCAAGTAGTGCTGGTGCAAAAAGGGCCTTTATTTAGTTACCAAACATTCCTCTTTAAGAAAGCTTATACTCAGACCAGCTAGGATCAGGGTTAACTCCACAGTTGAAGCTAAGCTGAGCTGGTGCATGGAACCTCTGTCCTCTCGCTCTATCTCCTCTTCCACTTCTATCACTATCATTAATAGTAGCCTGTCTGCATCTTTGGAGTGGATCCCTCCTTCATGTGGTTCTCCCTGAGGTTTCCCTTTTCCCCCAAAGCTCATCTTGGTACAGTGTTATTCATTGTTACTTTTTAGTTAATTAAATTTCAAAATATGTACAGTTATATAAGGCAATGTATACTTTTAAGATAAGGCACTATAGTTAATCTTTTCAAACCTTACATTCTGGAGATGCTGCTCAGCCCACCTTGTGCCAAGAACTTGTACTGACTGAGCTGCCATTTAATCTAAATAAACACCTTGTTCTGGAGCGAGCCAGGGCTCACAGTAAATGCCCAGAAGTGCTTGATAATTTTCTTCTGCTCAGCGTGTAACTGCTGCCAGTAAACACATCACACACATCACGCTCCTCTTTTTTTTTTTTTTTTTACCCAGCCCGAACGTGCGTGTGAACTCATAGTCTGGCGGGTGGGACATCAAGGCTAATGTGACTAAGAGGCACTGTTAGTCAGAGCGTCAACATCAGCGTGAGTGTAGCACGGCTGTTAAAAGTATAAATATACGCCATGGGGGGATTAATCATTAAGATGTAACAGCAAAATTAGCTGTCCGTCTCCCTGAATGGCTCTGAAAGGCTGATTGCTCTGCCCGTCAGGCCCCATAGATGAGATGCTGGCTGTCTACTCGCTTTGCTTCCATCTCAAATTCAGAATTATTAGACTAGGGGCTTTAGAATGAATAGAGATGGGTTATGTTTTAGACTACATCTGCAAAAACACACGGCCCCATCACATCGGAATGTGTCATTTTTAAGGCAAAGCTACAATTATACTGTCAAGGAGATGGAAGGCTGATAGGTTTATGTCAAGCATCAGCATAAATAAATAAAAACACATTAGGTGAGATTCTATGTGGAGCACAGTTGGCTTGGTTTTCCTTGAAAAAAGAAGGGAGCTAATGTGAAATTTGCACAAGTGACAAAACATTTTTCAAATTAAATTATATAGCATCATAGTCATTGTCATGGGGGCATAGTGGCAGAGTGGTTTGTGTTCTCGCCTCACAGCAAGGAGAATGTGGGTTTGATCTTCAGGCTGGCCGGCACACGGACTCTCTGGGTGGAGTCTGCACATCCTGCCCGTGTTACCATGGGTACTCCATTTTACTCCCGCCATCCAAAGACATGCATATGTTTGGTGAATTGGTGACTCTAATTTTCCCTTAGTGAATGAATGTCAGAGTGAATGGTTGTCTGTATGTCTCTGTGTCAGCCCTGCGACAAGCTGGCCACTGTCCACGGTGTACCCTGCCTAAGGCCCAAAGTTACTGGGATAGGTTCCAGTCACCTGCATCCCCTTATGGGAATAACAAGAAGAAGTTGAATAAATAAAGCCACTGTGTCCCACTTTTGCAGCTTTTGACACATCCACCATAAAACAAACTGAGTTCTTCTGTAACAAACTGAGGTGTCTAGTGTCTTTGGGAATAGTTGCAGGGGTCAGATTAAAGCAACACTGAGTGCATTTTTGGTTATCAGTGTTTTTTTTAAGTATCAAAGTTTTGTCATGTAAACACCGTATCCTGAATTTAGTATCCGGATACTGTGGCATGTAAACACATTAACCTGGTTTCTGACTTCACTTGACGTACTGAGCATGTGCAAACTCGAGAGGCGCAGTAAAACAAACATGGCCCAAGCAATAAGTTTGCCACAACTTTTAGCTGCACTTTCAAGTCATAATCTAAATGATCTAATCTAGTCATTTTAAACAAAGTGGCACAATCTACCTAACTATACGGCTACTTTTATGCTCAGCGCTCTCCGATCTCCACTGCTCACGGACTAAACGATCACTACACCAGAGCCGCTTTGGTACTCCGCTCAAGTCTTCACTGTATTTTTTCAACAAATATTATCTTGTACTGCTGCAGTAACAGTGTACTTGTTCCTTTGTCACTAATACTTGTGTTACTAGGAAAGCACCCACATCACACTCCCCTAAAAATTCAGGATACCATAATTTGTCTAGTACACAGAAATATGAGTATCCTGTTTTCTCTGAGCGCATGTAAACGTCATATCCAGAATACTGTCACAACCAGGATAAGGCTCATAAACGTTTTACTAACAGCTCGTAGAGTGCTACCTGTTCCCGAGTTACATAGTGATAGAGTTCAGGTCCACTGACAGGTTTGCTAGGGCCCGGGGCAAGAAGGTTCCACATGGGCCCCTCTGACCCAGAGGCCTGGAACAAGAGACCCCTTTGCTCCCCCTTCTTTTTGACGGGCCTGATAGAGGGCAATAAAGAGAAGCAAACAGAGGTTAAGAGTAGGATATCAATAGTATCAATACCAATGTTGGTATTGGTATCGATTCAGTTTCTCACCCTGCCCTTCCTGGAAAACCTCTGCAAACTGAAAAAATGGGTTTTAATATACTTTTCTTTTTAAACCATCTATGTGCAAGTATTTGTATCATAAAAAAAATAAAATAAATAAAATAAAAAAATAAAAAGACAAACAAAATAGAACATGCCATAAAATGGCTAGGTAAAAATGAGTGGCCAAAAGGAGAGGAGTGCTGCTGAGGTAGGAGCTAAATGTCCACACACAGTGACAGCAGGGGCTCATTACCCAAGGCTAAGAAAGTCTATGTAACAGAGTGAGCCATAGAAAGAGTGAAATTGCCATAGAAAACGCTAAATACTTACATCTTTGACAGTGATTTTTTTAATTTTTTTTATTTAACCATTCTTTAACCAGGAAAGTCCCATTGAGATTTACAGATCTCTTTTTCAAGGGAGCCCTGGCCAAGAGGCATCAACAACACAACCTACACTGCATACAAAATACAATAAAAAGGGAAATAAGAGTTCAAAACAATGACATAAAAAGACACATTTAGAAGCAGTGGCAGGTAAATGATTACATCTCCAGGTCTTTCAAAATAGACTCAAAATGATCCAAAGGGACAAGATTTTGTAGTTTGAAGGTCCTCTGTAAACCATTCCAGTCTGTAGGAGCACAATACTGAAAAGACATTTTTCCGCTCTCTGTCCTGACACTGGGGTCAGTCAGAGTGTGGACGTCCTGAGAGCGTAATGCATCAGGTCCATCAGACTTCTGCTGAAGATACACACCCAGGTACAGGAGGGAGCAGACCAAGAAGTCCTTTGTATATAAATCTGTACCAGTGTGTCAACCGACGGCTCACCAGAGTAGGCCATCTGACCCGAGAGTACAGGTCGCAGTGATGAGTTTGAGGTACACAATTTGTTATAAAGCGTAAGGAGGCATGAAAAACTGAATTCAGCATACGCAGCGCCTGGGCTGGGGCATGCAGATATAAAAGGTCTCCATAGTCCAGCACTGGTAAGAATGTAGCAGCAACAAGTTTCTTCATTGTATAAAAAGAAAAAACATTTCTAAAATAAAAACCCAATTTAAGGCATAACTTTTTTACAAGAGAGTCAACATGAGGCTTAAAAGTCAATGAGTCATTGATCAAAATACCCAAGTATCTGAAAGTGTTAACAACCTCAATAACAGATGTGGCTCACAGTAACACAGACACTGTTTAGTTTAATGAGTTTAAGTTTGAGTTTAAGCTTGCTGCCCCTAAATTAATATTAAAGCCACAATCCTGTTTATTTAAAAAGCATAAATTTCCAGTACTTTAACAGCTGTACATCCAGTACATGTTACTTCTGTGGAGTGAGCCCAGTTTAAAACAGGCCCACATACAGACAAGCTTCTACTTCTGCTTCGTACTAAATTGTATGGCCACAAATCTATTTAATTTTATTCACAGATCTATCAGGAATCGATAAGAGAATAAATAAAGAATCTGGCAGAATCGACAATGGCACTGACATTGATAAAATCTTATCAATTTCATGTGACGTCCTTCCATAATGCTCATTTGCTCTAGTAACTCTCTTTATTAATAGTTCATCTTGAAAGATTGATTTTAATTGATTTTGGTAAAATAAAAACATTTCTCTGTCTCATCTCATTTTTTTTCACACAGTGAATTTCCTTTTAGTTACAAACCCTAGGAACCAAAACCTGGGGATTCATTCATCTCCTTTTGCTCATTCAGATCATGGTAATGTGTGCTATTGTAACATTAACATGCACTAACAGTGGAAATGGCCCACTGCTTTTTTTTTAAGAAAGTACACAAGCTGAGCATGTATAAAGTATCATGGTTGGCAGTAGCTCAGATGCAGAGCCATCAGTGTCTGCATACGTATGAATATGTGAGTATGAATGGGTGAATAGTCCCTTGATGTAAAGAGCTTTGAGTGCCCATGGAGGTAGAAAAGAGCTATATAAATGTGACCACTTATCATTTTACAATTTATTGATATCACAATGCTGTCTCGGTATTGGATTGGTAAAAAAAAAAAGGAGTTTGTTCCTATTCAGAGTTGGTCTACCACTAAAATAATTTTTGGCACATTCATTTAAAGTCCAAAACAGGGATGATAGTGGTGTCGTGGGTTAAGCGTTCACCCACCACCCCCACCCAGAGGGTCAGCGGTTTGAAGCAAGTTGTGTACAAGCATTGATGTATCTCTGGGCAAGACACTTCATCCTCCTGTTGTGTCAGGAAAGGCATCTGGTGTGAAAACTTGTAAAATCATAGTGCTACTGGTTTGCTGTGGCGATCTCTAAGAAAATAAAAATAATAAAGGCCATATACTACAAAGTCATTTAACCCAGTTTCATAGCTGTAGACACAATAAAAAAAATCAAGCTAGTATTTTTGGCAAGTTAGAGTTGGCAGGTTAAACTCTCTAAGATAGAGCTTAGTAATTAAAGTGTTTTTTTTTTTTTTTTTTACACAAGATAAATACATCTAAAGCCTAATCTGGGATTCCAGCCACTATTAGTCTCAAGTATTTTTTGTGTTGGTCCAAAGCCTGGATAAATCAAGAGCAATGCATTACAAAGAGTCTCCAATAAAAAAGCATATGCCCAATTAATATGCATCTCATCAATGTGACCTTCATATCAGACGGATGGCCTAAAGAACACAGGAACAACCCAAAGGCAAAGCTGACTGACCCAACTGTAGTGTGCCGCTCCAGACTTTGCTGACCTAACAGAATAAAAGGATGACACCATTAGCATAAGAAAAAAGTTAATGCAAACTCCTGATCTTGAAGCCAGTCTTTAATCGTGACTGCTTTTGTCAGTGGGCAGACGGAGATAATGAAGCGCTTTTATTTTCTCTTGTAGATATGTGCCGTTTCTAGTCAATAGGCTTGGTGTGTGGCTCAAAGAACAGGACCCAACAGATCCTCACTTAGCAAATGTCTGTGGGAGTTACAGCTGTTCAAATCATGCAAATGACTCAGTGGAGAGCTTTATATCACTTTACAAAAAGATACACCTTCCTCACCACCCACTCCTCCTCCTCCTCCTCGGTATGAATGCATTAGAAAGGCCTATTGAGAAAAACAAATAGGCAGACCAAATAAAGCCAGGGCACATGATAGAAAAACTATTTGAGTTGTCTAAAGGCTGTTTTACTGTACTTTACTCGTCTAAATGTGCAAGCAGAATGGTTTTCTCCATTTTTAATTGATGACTACAGAGGTTATCTTTTCCATTTATTTTTGTCTCACTTGAGAATCCATAAATGTCACTGGAATTGAAACTTGGAGTGAACATTACTCAGTGACTCACTTGAGAGCAATAGGAGAGTGAGAAAAGTGAGATGGTTCTGCTCAATGGGAGGAGAGACAGAACTGTTTAAATTTGGACAGCTAAGCAACCATTGGCTGAGAGATGTAGGAATTACAATGAGATTGGCTGAGAGAAGGAAGACAGGCTGAAGGGATCAAGGGCAGACCGGTCCTGGTTGAATTTATGCTTCAGCTTCATTTCTCCTTTCAACTTGGCCAGTATTCCTCTGCAGCATCTCCTATGAACTGTGGAGTGCCCCAGAGTTCTGTTCTGAGCCCATGCTTTTTTTTATATTTACCTCCTGTCCCTCGGCATTTACAGCTGTGTGTCTGTGTCACACGGAGCAGAGAACCATCTTTGTTACTGCAGAAGTACGGGGGCCATGTGTTTTCAGCCACCGCCGCCTGCCCGGTGTGAGTGCTCTCATAGAAAACAACAGGGGTGTATTTTTAGAGGCACGTCTGCGCGTCCAGTGTGTATTGGGCCCCAAACACACTGGCTGTGTCGGGCGCAGCGAGTGTGTGTTCAGGCGTCACAGCTGCGTTGCGGCGACGCAAGGTTGTACACACTGGCTGAGTGAGCAGCTCACTGATGGCAGCTCCTTCTCTACGAAAAGCCATTCAGAAGTCTGTATGAGAGTACAGCCACATATAATAGACCTATGGTGACTATATTTGAATAAAAAGACGTATTTTTACTATCTCTGTAGACTGGACATTCCAAACACGAGACTTTTTACAGTACAAGTGAAAGTTCTCGTTCACGGTCCATCAGAGCCAGAGATCCCCCAAACATTAAAAAAATGCATCAGGTAGGGGTACTGCTCATTGTAGTTGCCAAAATATAACAATATATGCTAATTTTGTGTGCATTTTGGATGAAAAACGCGACCCAGCCACCAGCTGCCAGCGTCAAAATTCGGCGAGGGTGTGATTTTCTAGGAGAGTCACGTCACAGCCCTGTTTGACGTCCATCGAGCCTCGCGTCTCACGCTGCAGTGTGGCTGCTCTGATCTGCTGAGCTGGGGGCTGAAGTGAAAATGGTTTCCTGACGCTGTCACCACGCTGTAGTTACACAGCCAGTGTGTTTAGGGCCTTGGCCTTTATAGGGTATGTTTGATTTGTTGTCAAACCCATAAGCCATAAGACATAAGACATGTCTATATTTTTCATTTATAGTCAAGATTCATTCTCAACCACATATTAGCTTTTTCTGCTATTAAAATATATATGTAGGCGTAATTTGTTATAGTACCGGCATAAATACCGTTCAAATACTGTCAAAGGCTAAAATTTGCATTTTTAATTTTCGACAATGTTAAAAATAACCAAATCAAATTTAGCGGAAATTGACCCTGTGCACATCAAAATGCTAACTTCTGTGTTTCTTACCGGAAGTAAGGCCAGTTGTTTCTGGTTGCCAGTTTGCTGACTGAGAACGTGGATTAGAAAAGAAAAAGCAATGTAATCTTGGCCAAAAATGTTTCTAAATTTCAAAGAGCTGAATGCAGGGGTAACTGCCGCTGCTGTGTACCTGTGTGTACAGGTTCTGCCAAATGTAACAGGCGTTGAAATAACTGCCACTTACTGCCAAAACCCAAATCTGCGGGCCCAGTGGGTGGTCTAAATAAGATGCAGTTCTCGCAGCTGGTTTGTGCCGCATCAGCTTGGCAGAACTCTTTTCGGCAGGTGTCCCAGTACTGTTGTGCGATTGGGCAAACACACCCATCTACATCTTCTGAGTAATGGCACCCTTGTAAAATGCTTGGTCAAGTGAAAATAACACAGTAATAGCAGCTCCGCTAATCGCTGCTAACTACAGCTACACATATTTTACTCACCTGCGACTTTTTTCTCAGACGAACCCCTTCTCTGTGGAAACAGTCACATCATTTTGTCCAAATGTGTCCGTTTCTGCGTCTAAAAACAAAGTCTGTCTCGGCTCAGACAGCTCACATGTTAAGAAGCTGAACCTGGCAGGCTGCACCAAAGGGAGGGGCTGCTGTGCATAAGCATTTAAAGTAAAAAGTGCTTTACTCCCAATAGAGATAAATTAAACAAATGGAAAATTAATACATAAAATTAATAATAAAACCATATTTTCAAACATTAATTTTGGCTAGATATTTCCGACTACACTCTTTTCTTAATAAGCAGGTATGTCCTGAAGGTTCAAACTGAGGGTAAATAAAGCCTGAAGCGAGGTATCGGAGTGACCATGGCTTATTAGCGCACGTCTTTTACTGTGGAGAACTTTTGAGAAAAGAACAACTTCAGAGGAAAACTATGAGGACGAAGGATGTTTATACTTTGGTGGAATACATTTGTACAACAGCTCGTGCTGTAAACAGTGGACTGAATGGAGAACAGTTCAGGCTTTTGGTGTAAGACAGAATGAAAAGAAAACGGACACAGTTGGACAAAACGGTGCGTCTCCTGTTTCCACAGAGAAGGGATTTGGCTTCATCTGAGAAAAGTATTGTGGTGAGTGAAATGTGTGCAGTATAGTGACGATTAGCGGAGCTGCTACATCTGACCTAAACAAATTAATTTTAACTCTGAATGAGGGCGACAGTCCCAGCCCGGGTTTGTTGTGTCTCTCTCACAGACGCTGGTTATTGTTAAAAGTTAGCCTGAGATTTCCAACACGTCAGTCTCCCTGTGCACACCAGCTGCTTGTTTGTGTGCTCATTCAGAGATAAAGATAAATTAATAGGAAATTATAAATTCAATAATAGTCTTGAAATTAAATTCTGATTTAATCAGCAAGCCCAATAAGTTAGCATTAGTTCGCGTTAGCATTAGTCATTAATATTACGGTTGTAGGCTATGTTTTTGTGACCTAGCTTCAAAATTATACACATACTGGCAAATGTAAAATGTGAAGGCTTGTTCATGTTTGCTCTGGGAAGTGGGTGAAAAAGAATCGACAGTGTTTGACTGAGATGTTTGGCAGAAAAATGCAGGTTGCCACTGGTTCTGTCCATTTTGACAGCATTGTAACGGGACCGGAAACAACTTTACCCACTTGAGTTTTACAACCGGAACTAGAATATGCTAACGTAAACAGGGTCAATTGTGTTCTCCAAGAACTGCAGATGTCCACTGAATTTAGGTTAAGGCTACTGCTAGCTCCCAGAGCAGCATAAATACTGACTGTTGAGACTGCAGATGCTAAAAACCCTAATAATCATGCAGATGTATGCAGATGCTTTTAGCATCTTTTAACAAGACTTTGTAAGGTGTATAAATTATATTAGACCGAGTGTAGAAGCAGTGAAGGTTATCACTAAAAGACATTTATATCTGTACTTATGTGAGGAAGATGCAAATGTGAAAATGTGATACAAAGCAGAGATTATGCAGGGTTAAAGGGATTAGATTTTAAGGTTTTAGTGCTTAAAACAGCACACCCTAGAACCTAAGGTCTGAGGCTTTTTCAACAAATCATGACTGGTGCTATTATATTAATTTGGTTTTGCCAAACATTTCATGCCAAAAAATAAATAAATGAATAAATAAAATCATCATCATGAGTCTTCCCCTGAAGCTGTGTATCATTGTCATGACAACACTGGTGTACCTCATGAACTCAGTGTTCAATTATATCGGAGCTTAAAAATATAAAAATAATATAAAAAATCAAATAAAATCTTGGCTTCCCTCTCAGTGTAAGTGTAAAAGAGGGGGCATACTACCACTGTATCCAGCAGTGCCCTCTGATTGCTAGGATCTGGAAGAACACTGCACAAGAGCACAACAACTCATATTCACCAAATGCTTTATTATTTATTTATTTAGATTTGTCTACAGGGGGGCTTCTCCTGTCCTGTCGGCACATTACTTTATTGTTTAGTCCAGAAAGCCTGATCCAGTGAATTCAGGAGAACCAACTTTATGTTTCGGTACAGAGAGGTGTTCAGGGTCCTCCCTTTGGAGTGGCTAGGGGCCATCCTCCAGAGTAATGTTGACATTTTTGAAAGGGTATGGCTGCCTCTGCTGGGTCATCTACCTGTGTGTTTTAAATATTAAAAATCAAAAATATATATAAAAAATACAATACTTCTAATTGCAGTGCTGAATAAAAATTACATGAGGACCAATATTCATAATTTAATGTTAACCATCAAACAGTAAGCACACGTGTTTATTCATGTCCTGTTTTGTCAAGAATAATTTAACTATATTAGATGAATGTGTTTTTTCTTTGTTAAAACTGTAATCCTTGAAAACAAACCCCAGAGCCAACAGTACAGTGTGTTTGTGCATGGTCCCAAAGCCTCTTACAGGGATGTGATGTGACTCCTTCCTGCTTGGAAACAAAGTGGTGCCAGTTAACATAATCTGAGGAGAATTTACACATTTGCAAGTCTAAATCAGCCAAGCTTCTGCTTTTCCCATTTGTCTGTGTAAATTTGAAAACTTAGAAAATCCAAATTTCAATTAGCACTCGAGAAACCATCTCCAAAACCATCTGCAAGAGTAGCTGTTAATGAATTCAGAGGTAAGTATTTCAGCTGACAATGTGAAGATATGAAACCTCATGAGGCTCATGGGGAACTTAGATTGACATTATGTAGAATCTTGTACCTCAGTTCAATGCACGGTTGGACAGATACATTGCCAATATATACATACACCTTTTATATTTTGAGTTGTTTCTCTATAGACAGAGTATGGAAATGTTAACTTTTTTTCACATTTTCAGCCAAAACTGATTCCATGTTGAGAACAGATCACCCATGTGTCCCAACCAGCCAATGGGAGTCTCCCATATTTTAAATAGAGCATTGTGTGTGAGCTTGTGATTGGCCAGAGCTTGCAAGTATGGTTTTTGGATTGGTGCCATATTGACAGTGGAGGGGAAGTACTCAAAAGCTAGCCTGGCCAGCCTCTCCTACTTTCTTTTCAGTCATTCTTCCTCACTCACTTCCTCACTCGCAGAGAAGCGTTCCTCCATGGGCAATTTGGAACTGACCTATCACAGCGCGTCTTACAAATGCGAAAACTAACCAAGGTAGGCCTGCAAGCGACCAAGTTTTATAACTTCTCTCACCTGCTGCTGTCCTCGTTCAGAGCTGTTAATAATACCCCGTATCCTGTTTCATGACAAAAACTACAAACTGCCATGTTTGTTTGGGTCAGCAGTTAGTTTCTCTGATTGGTTACTCTGCCTGTGATTTTCCACCCATAGAAACTACCCCACACCAGCCCTGTTTAAATCACTTATATCAAACTCTAGTTCATTTGCTCGGAAAGTGTGGTTTGTTTGGGGAGGTGCGAATGTGCAATTGAACTCTGCTCTGGACCAAAAAAGATAACTCTTATCTTAACTCTTATCTATCGAGCCGAGGGTTCGGTTGAAGTGAACCCTGGTGCCGAGACCATTGTTGATTTGTGTATATCTGACAAATTTGTAAAAGTCCAAACAGAAATCCCCACTCTGCTTGAATCTGCTGCTGCTCTTTTGTTTACATCATGTGACGGAGGTAGCTGCTCCACACTGACCAATAGATAAGTGGGGTTTCCTGTCCTCTCATTCATTAATTCTTGATGCAGCACCCCCACAGGCAAGGGGGGAAATACCTTCTTCAAAAGTTTGGTTTGTTTGCCAAAGTGCAGTGTGAAAGCGAACCACACCAGCTGAAAAATGTAACAATGTCGCAGCTTTAGTCCCTAGTCGAACTGAGTCTACCAGACTATTAGGTGAAAATGACCTAAATTTAAGCAATGGGATTTCAGACTAACTTCTTTGTGGGTGAAGTGTCTTGCCCGAGGACACAATGCATTACCGGTAACAGGACTTGAACAGCCAACCTTCAGGTGAGTGGGCAAGCGGCTCTACCATCTGAGCCACTGCCGCCCCAATGGTAGTAGGCAAGGCAAGGCAAGGCAAGTTTATTTGTACAGAGCAATTCAAAGTGCTTTACAGAGAAAAAAAAAGGCAAATTTAAAAGTACAAAACACAATTAAAACAATAAAATCAAATTTAAAGAGTATAATTAAAAACCAGTAGTAGTTTACACACATTACACAACCTTTATGCGTTTCCAGTTCATTTAGTAAGAGATATCAACAATTTACAATATTCTAATTTTGTGAAAAACTAAATTTGGGGTTTGCTGTAACTGTGAGCAAGAATGTTCAAAATGATAAGAAAAACTTGACACTTTTTGATTTTAACCTGTGAGAGAAAAATGCACTCTTACACAATATTCTAATTCATTGTTTAGCACCTAGAATAAGTTTGTACTAGCAATTTGCATCTAAAAAAAAATGTAAATTTACATAGGTACAAATTGCTAGTACACTGCAACTACTACTATAGCCATGTGACACCAATGATTGTTGATGTTTATGTTAACGTGAAAAACATTTCTTGACCATGACCTTAATGTAAATCTTGCTGAAATCCTCCAGAATTTGCATGTGTGCATGTATGAGGTGTAGTATAGGTTGTGTTCACATTCTAGAATTTGATGATGACAAAAACTCAAATGGAAGGAAGAAGCCAGTATTACTGTATAAACACTACTCAAGAAATAGCCAAATAGAAAATTCATAAATCTGAACCTGATAATTTTTTGTTAGAGATTGGGTCCACAAACTCACACTACTAATCTTGTGGCTTAATGGCAAGTCTACTGACAACAATCACATTTGGTGTCTGAATAATATTACCACTGTTGTGAAACAAAAATTTCACTTTTAGTTAATTAATGCTGACAGAGAAAACACTGAACTTTGTGCCAGTTTTTGTTTCAGGTGGATAGGCCTAGTAATTGCAGAAATATTAACCGTAAACCAAGCTAAGAATTCTGCATTTTTAATCTTTAGCAGCAAATTCTACCATAGAATTTTTCCCTACCCTCATTCTTAGAACAACGGCCCTACAGAATGTTGTGACATCTCATGAACACAACCTGTTGTCAGTTATTTGCAGGGTTAACATTTACATTCACTGACAGACAACCATTCAATTTCAGTGTCATTGAGTCACCAGCTCACCTACAGTATACAGGTGCTATCCAGTAAATTTGAATTATATGTAAAAATGCATTTTTCTGTCAGCAATTCACTTCAAAAGGTCAAACACATATTTAGACTTTTAGCACATTCAGAGAGCAACATTTCAAGAACTGTTTTTGGTAACACTTTATTTTACACTACCTCTGATACAGTGTAACTACAATGTAACTACTATGTAAGAGTACTTCTATGTTACAGCAACCTGCAATATCACGTAACTATATTGTACTTACATTAGGACATTTCGTGTACAGTTTCTAGATAGAAATGTGATAAAAAAACACTTCTTACACTCCTATACCAAAGTACATTTTGCTTCTGCAGAAACAGCACTATGAGTAGTTAGTTAGTTTAGTTTATTGGTCACATACACATATATGCACTGCACAATGCATAGTGAAATTCTTTTGTACCATCCATCCATCCGTCTTCATCCGCTTTATTCGGGGCCGGGTCGCGGGGGCAGCAGTCTAAGCAGGGACACCCAGACATCCCTCTCCCTGGACACTTCCTCCAGCTCATCAGGAGGAACCCCAAGGCGTTCCCAGGCCAGCCAAGAGACGTAGTCCCTCCAGCGTGTCCTAGGTCTTCCCGGGGCCTCCTCCCGGTGGGACATGCCCGGAACACCTCCCCAGGGAGACGTCCAGGAGGCATCCGGAACAGATGCCCGAGCCACCTCAGCTAGCTCCTCTCGATGTGGAGGAGCAGCGGCTCTACTCCGAGCTCCTCCCGGGTAACCGAGCTCCTCACCCTATCTCTAAGGGTGCGCCCAGCCACCCTGCAGAGGAAACTCATTTCAGCCGCTTCTATCTTTTGTACCATTTAGCTAAAATACAATAACAACACAACATATAACATATATACCATATCATAACCCTGGTACTCTAGTCTATCTATATAAGGTGAAGTGGAGGTTTAGCAGTGAATGCATCGGCATCTTTGGATGTAAATGTCCTCTAAATAAGGGAGACTACTTTACTCAGGCGTAATGTGCACTTTGATACAGTAGTGTAGCTAGTATTTTTTGTTACGTTTGTACTTAGAAAGTTACAATGTTTTATTTTTTTTCTTTTTCTTTTGGCTTCTCCCTTTTACTCGCGGTTGCCACTGCGAGTTTTTACGCCGGATGCCCTTCTTGTCGCAACCAGCCGCTTACAGTGACTGGAGTAGACAATGTGGGTGAAGTGTCTTGCCCAGGGACAGGGACAGTACACGTTCACATTCAGTCAGTAGAGACACGTGCCCAATAACCCAAAGGTTGGTGGTTCAAACCCTGCTGCAAGCACTCTTGTTGTGTCCTTTGGCAAGACACATCAACCACCGTGACTGTGTTTGGTGTTGGTCAGAGGGGGCGTTAGCGCAAAATGGCAGCTGTGGTTACAGAAGTAACTCACCACCACAGAGTGTGAAGAGTGAATGAATAATGCACCAAATTGTAAAGTGCAATATAAATCCAAATTTTGTGAAATGCACTTTTTCATAATGTAATTTATAGAATAGCACTTGTATATGCTTGTGTTTGAACAGTGAAAACTGAACCCATAGGGAAAACATGATAACATTTTTTTTTAAATAAAACCACTACACCAGTGGTTCTTAAATATTTTACATCAAGTACCATCTTAGAAAATATTTGTCATTTTAATGGACTAAGATTAGCCCTTATCTGGACTAACCTAGGTCTAAACCAAGCAAGAAAGAAGGGCTTAAGCCAGAAAAATCTATTAGTTAATAAAGACAAAACTCTGGTTAAAACCAGATAAACTGTAAATCTGGAGTAAACCAGTTCTAAATAAAGTCTAAACTAAAATTAGGATCAGGTCTATACGTCAGAATTGGATCAAACCCCAAGTAAACAAAATCAGGACTTGAACTGCAAAAGACTCCTGAGTACCACTAGAAGAGGCCTGGGGACCACCAGTGGCACCCATACCACAATTTGAGAAACCCTGCGTTACTCTACCGAAAAGCATTTTGTAGTCATGTAGTTATGCCATACATATGTCATTCAGAAAGACATTGTCAGAGCTATAGAAACCAGAGACTGTAAGGTTTACCCATCTGAAACCATGTATACTGTTTTCTTTGTGTAACACTGAGCTCACAGCCCTCTCGCAAACACTCTCTGCTGTTGTGAGCCAGAACTTCTTCTCGCTCATTAGTTCTCGTCCAGCTTTCTGTGAACAACAGTGTCAGCTAAATCCTCCAATTGGAAAAAATGCAGCTATGTTACACATTTTTCTGTTGACATGTTAATTCCTTCTCCAGACAAGCATGGTTCTGTGTCTTCACTTGTAATCTCATTGCTGTCTTTGTGATTTTTACATACACCATATTTGTCATTGAACATGTACCGTTGCAGTGGTTGTGACTCATGGTGAGAAACACTGGCCGCCATATTGTAGAAGCTGTTCAAGCCTGTTTTTTTTAAAAACTTTGTTTTAAAAGGATTGCACAGTAACTGACAAAAAAGCTGCAATTTCTGTTAAGAAACAAAGCCAGCAGCAAATGCTAATTGTGTCTATATGTTATTTTGTGCACAGGCTATCTATCTAGGCTAGCTATCATGCAAACGCCTTTGCTTTTATGGTTATCATTGCCATTTATTTCACAAATGTCCCTTATCAGTCAGCCTCGAATCAAAATCAAATAGTTAGTTTACATACAGTAACAAATTGTGCCATAGTAAACACAGTATTTTTGCAGATATATTGCTTTAAATACACCTAATATACATACATACATTTTATTTTTTTAATTGTTTGCCAACTCTTCTCTGGGTCACTGGGGCATATGCCAGTAGTCAAAGGACAATCTTCAATTATTTGCCATTCACAGGGTTCCCATTATCAAGCATTAAAAGTCATTAAATTGATTTTTAGAGAATTCAAGCCTTAAATGGCATTAAAAATCATTAAATTTGACCCCAACAGGAATTAAAAACTGTTGAATAGTTTTAGGTAAAATAAGCAGCTCTGTACTTCTACTCGTAAAAGTTTACAGAGATCACAGCACTGATAACATTTATATCAGTGCTGCCTGACCGCTACAGTAAACCTGCTCCAGTGCAGTGAATGCTTGCCACGCGGCTCACACGGTGAGCTCAAATATTAGCGCTGTGTATTCAAACTTGTTTGCTTGGTTTACTGCCATTCAGAAAGTAGTTTGTTATTAGCAGTGCATTAATGCAAAACTTACAGTTAGGGCCCCTACACACTGGATGCGTAACTGCAGCATGGCGACAGCGTCAGAGAGCCGTTTTCAGTGTGGGTCTGATGCCAGTGTGTAGGGGGCCTTATATGATGCGATTATGTCACGTCACCACGGAACTGCGCTGAACATTTCTACTGGATTAGACCTGGTTTAGAGTCAGACTTGGTTTAGACCGGGTTAAGGCCTGGTATAAATTTGGTTTATTCCTGGTTTAGATCTGGTTTAGACCTAGTTTAGACCCAGTTCAGACCTGATTTAGTCTTGGTTTAGTCCTGGTTTAGACCTGATTCAGACCTGGTTTAGTCCTGGTTTCGACCTGGTTCAGACCTCATTTATATCTGGTTTAGATCTGGTTTAGTCCAGGTTAAGACCTGGTTCAGACCTGATTTAGTCTTGGTTAAGTCCAGATTTAGTCCTGGTTTAGTCCTGGTTTAGACCTGGTTCCGACCTGGTTCAGGCCCAGTTTAGACCTAGTTTAATCCTGGTTTATACCTGGTTTACATGCAACATAATTTCAGATGTCCTGACAGAAGTGTTTGTAGTCTGTAGTATTTCTGGAGCCTGTCCTCAGCCCAGTGAGTCTGACTGTGAGGCTGTGAGCTGGCACTGGGGCAGAGCAGAGCACCATCCACTTGTGAATGGTCAGATATTTACACAAACACTAAAATGCCAATGTAAATGCCAAATAGTTTGAGTTCTGCTCTGGTCTATGCAGAGACACTTGTGTTTGGAATTAGTTGATCTAATAAATAACATTTTGTCTAAATTAGAAGTAAAAATATAAATTGTGTCCATATTTTTACTACAAAGTTAGAGCTGATGTGAATGTTATTGATCAAATCACAAATTACCTATATTTTCTTCGTGCGTTGGTCAGGGGTTAGCTAGTGTCACCTTTTTCAGCATGGATGAGTTTGCAGGTATAATTTCAACATTATTAGTTATTGGTATTCAATTTAGAATGACATGCATTAAATACATTTCATATCTCAAATTTATGTTTTTGGAAAGACGTGTCAACTGAAACCAGAATACCAGAAGTGGGGCTTGGTGATTGGTTTGTCAAAGGAAAAAGAAAGATGGTATGAATCTTGAACACTGTCTGGACCCAGCTATGTTTGAAAGAATTGTACACCATTGTGAGATAGGGTCAGTTTGGCTTCTAGGGTACATACACACAATTATTCTACCTGTCTACTAAAAGGAAGGACTGTGGATTCATGTCAAATGAACTAATAGTAATTCTAACGATTCTTAACCTAAAAATAGTTCATGTTATGTAAATATTAGGGATGTAACAATATTGGCAATATCACAATAGCAAATGTCTCATAATATTGTTGTGGACTCAAATAGTCACATGTGGCTCTGCTTCTTCATTTCTCTTTCCTGGTGTCCAGGAGCATGAAGCAGTGGTGCCTTTTCCTGACTTTACAAACATTTTTGCACCCATTGGTCTTTAGTCTTCTTTTAAAAAATATGTAAATAAGTACGGCACTAATGTTTTGTTATTGTAAGCATTTCTACAATACCATGAGCCTCCCCCCAATATTGTAAAGAAATATTGTGCCATGAGAGTTGGATATTGTTACATCCCTAGAAAATATGCAATACATAAACTGTGCTATGTTAGAGGGTATATGTGGTTAGTATTGTAATATAAGTTCAATATTTAGAATATTTATATTTATAATAGTTTCAAAATAGCACTTGGTATAAATCTCAAACTGCAAGGTAAAAACTTGATTTGTCCTAATGCAGAGAAATGCACTGAAAAAAAAAATAAATAAATAAATAAATAATAATGTTTAAAGAGCCTAAGGTTGGATGACCTGATGTTCATATTTTACCGAGACAGTCCCAGTTTTAGGCTCCTGGTCCCATGTCCCAACACATATCTATAAAAACACTCATATGTCCCAATTTTAAACAAACCATGTCCCAGTTGTCCCATTTTAACCAAAGGTAAAGCATAGGAAACTTAAAATACATTTGTCTAAAGATAAATATATAGTATACAATGTCATTATTATTATTATTTTTTTTTAATGAACTGCCCTTAAAATTCAAAATTTAGGCCCTACTGTCATGTACTTTAATTACATGACAGAAAATTGTATAGTTTTTAAAAGCTTTTTGATCACTTGGTAAGTTAAAATACACCATGATTAGTTTTTGGGTCTAATAATCTGGTCACCCTAGCCTAAGGTTAATGTTAGATCTTAAAACATTATATTTCTATTAGACTACCTGCAAGTATCTGCATACAAAGTAATAACTGTCAACTCCAGAAAAGAAAGACAATGTTTTGGCACTTGTTGGTGACAGCTCTTGATATCCAGCTAATGAACTCGCATAGAACCAATCACGACTAAGACGCAGCCAATTTCCAGATCATCACCACTGCACGCAACACGCAATCGTCTCCCTCCCCGGGCCACGAAGACAAACAATATCCACAAACTCATCGGGCCAAACGCTAATTGTTCCTAAGCATAATGCACAGAGTGTGGGAGTGTGAACGAGCAGCTGGCCTGAGCGCTCAAAAACCACGGCCAACTCCTGCACGGCAACCGCTCCAGCAAAACCAAGTCTACCTGTAAACAGCTGCCAACCATTATCTCCGACAAGTACAATACATAATAGGAGGTGTCATTCATGTGCGGAATAACAAAAGCCATACAACTGGATGACAACTGGACAGATGAAGCTGCTTGCGACAGAGAAATAAGATTGCGATGAAAAAACAAGTTATTATTATTATTATTATCCAAGACCTCCTGGTGCTACACTATTCTCCCGTGAATGAATAGAGACATAACCATGGGCAATCGTGTGTGTTCTTAAAACGGTCTTGGAATTATTTTGTGTTGGAAGCGGCAAGAGCATTATCTGGTGCTGGAAAAATAGATTTGTTGCAAGCTGCGTTCTGCCTTCAACACTTTAATGCTGTGCAAATAGGAAGCATACTGTTAAGACAGATAGGAATTGATTTGCTAAATCACGGCATGAATCATTAGCTCCAGCTAAACGGGAAACAAAACTTTATTTGTGCCCTCAGAGTCTCTGCACTTAAAGACGACTTTTAAAGCTATTTCGTATAGATCCACACCGGCCTTGGACTAATACTATACTATACGTCAATAGAGCCATTACGGTAATGTGCCACAGAGGTAATGCTGTTTGCAGTTATGAATATATAGTAAAAAAGGGGTAACATTTCTATTAAAACTAATCTAATTAGTTTAGATTCAAAAATTCTGTAAGACAGTAAAAGGCAGAAAATACAAATGGAGTCATTAGGTGCAAACAGCAGGTGAAAAAATGCCTAGATAGATTCCAAGTCTAATGCAGTGTTTCCCAATCAGGGGTACGCTAGCACTTTTCAATAATTTATTAAGATGATGAGAAAAATGTGCAATCTTTTCATACTGAACTAACTTGTGTTAGTGTGATTATGTGTTTGGTGGTGATTACAAGATTTTGATTACAAGATTAAACTTCGACTTTTGGTCTATGTTTCACATGTAATAGAAGCATTGTATTGTTTTTTTGTTTACGTTTATGAACTAAATTGACTTGACTAAATTGAACTAAACTGAATTGAATTTGGAGAGGCCATAGACGCAAAATGGCAACCATCTCACTCACTCTGCCCCAGGGCAGCTGTGGCTACGGAAGTAGCTTATCACCATCGAATGTGACTGAAGAGTGAATGAATAATTGACTCATGTAAAATGACTGAGAAGTTTGAGAGGCTCTGAAAGTGCAATATAAATCCATTCCATCATTATTACATGAATGCATGAATGATTTCTGTCTCCTGCCAGTTGTTTATTTCTGGTCTCTTTGGTCGTGTTGCTTTTTCACAATATTTCGGCAATATTGGACATTGATTTTAACTTCAGATCATCCCTGTCTGGGAAGGATATTTATAATTACTGAAGGAACAAGAAGAGTGGAGCCGGTTGCAAACTGGTGAGCCAACTAGCCACTAAGTTAGCTGACAACTGACTGAGGTGAACTGCAAAATAAAAAAAAATAAAAAAAAAGGGAAAGGAATTACTGTGAAGTTAATATATATATATATATATATATATATATATATATATATATATATATATATATATATATATATATATATATACACACCAGTTAAAGGCTCCAAACCTGAGGGCCCCAAGACCACGGCATTAAGTAAAGGTCTTGATTGATGTTGATGATGTTATGCACTGTAGATGAGATTTCAAAAGCCTTTGCAATTTGACAGTGAGGAACATTGTTTTTAAAGTATTCCACAATCTTTTTACTCGTCAAGCTTTCACAGATTGGAGAGCCTCTGCCCATCTTTACTTCTGAGAGACTCTGCCTCTCTAAGACATCCTTTTTATAGCTAATCATGTTACAGACCTGATATCAATTAACTTCATTAGTTGCTAGATCTTCTCCCAGCTGAATCTTTTTAAAATTTCTTGCTTGGCATTTGAGTGATTTTGTTCCAGAACAACAATTTTTTTCTCACTATTCAGTGCCAATCCATCACCAACTAAACTCCTAAAATAGCATAAGAAACCACATTAAACGCAGGTGTGAGAGTGGCCTGGATCCTTCTGTTTAGTTTGAGCTGGTCATTAACTGAGTGGCCGCACCTCTCCCAGCTGTGTTTACCAAGAGGCTCCGTCCTGGGCCGGGACGGGGAGGTGGCAGTGGACAGGATCTGCATGGTAATACCCCCTCCCTCCCTGCTGTAGAGATGTGGGCCGCGTTCCCAGCTCCGAAAGGCAGACGCGCGGAGAGTCCAGGTGATACCGGGGAGCCATCTGGAGGGACCTAGGACTCATTGTGCCAGATTTCTACTGGACAGTAATGGCGCCTTTGTCTGGAGAAGTAATGGGCCTGGTCTGGTGGTGGCTTTAAAATTGTTTTGGCACAGTCACCCTTGAAAATGTTGGGAAATGTACTTTTACTAGAATGATTTATTTTTATTTTTTTTCCATCTTGGTGGTAAGTGGGCAGTAGTAGAAGCAGCAGTAGTAGTAGTAATAAAAATATGTTACTACTTTTCTATTATACCATTTCTATCATACTTTTTACTCAAGTAATTTACTTTTAAAGGAAATGCATTTTCTCGGTACATTTTGAAAACATACTTTTACTTTTGTGAATACATTTTGGGGGAAATTGTTACTTTTTTCTCAAGTACATTGTTAGTATTTTAGTATTTAGTATTTGGTATTTATTTATTTTTAGTATTTAGTATTTTTTAGTATTTTTCCAGTATTCTTGCCTTGTTTCCAAAGTGGGTAAAATAGTAGTAGTTTTGGTACATGTGGTAAAAGGCAGTATATTTTTTCTGTTAAAGAGTAAAAGTACTTTTTGACCTTGGTGGTAAAAATAATGAAAAAAAAAATGTAGTAGTAGGAGCTGTAGTAGTATAAGTAGTAGCATTTATAGTACAAGTAGTAGCACTAGTTTTTGTAATAAGTGAGTGGTAATAATAATAACAACAGTGGAATTGTAGTATTACAAGTAACTGAAGTAGTTGTAGCAATAGTAGTAGTGGTGGTAAGTGGGTGGTAATAGTATCAATAATAAGAGCAGCAGAAGTAGTAGTAGTAGTAGCAGTTAAATTGTAGTGGGAGTACATAATACTGGATGTATAGCAATAGTTGTGGTGGCAATAATGGTAGAGTAGTAGTAGTAATTGAAATGCACTAGTAGTAGTTGAAATGTAGTAGTAGTAGTGGTGGTTGTAGTAATAGTAGCATTCGTAGTAGCAATAGTTTTGAAAATAAAGTGGGTGGTAATAGTGGTAGCAATGGTAGTGGTAGTACAAGTAATAGTAGTAGCTGTAGCAAGTAGTAAGAATAGAAGCAGTGGAATTATTGTAGTAGCAGTAGTAGTAATAGTAGCAGTGATAGCATCAATAGTAGTAGCACTTGTAGTAATAATAGTAGTGGTAGAAACAGTGAATTAACTTCCTACGTTTTATATATGTATACTTTATTTTAAACAAATAATGTTTTGGGGAAAGTTTTAAATTCTCCAAATTAGTAAAAGTTTTTTTTTTTTTTTATACCTCTGTGTCAAAGTGGGTGGCATCGTAGTAGTAATATTACAAGCCACAATAGTAGTGGTAGTAGTTGTAGCAGTTGAATTGTAGTGGGAGCTCAAGTAATAGTAGGGGTGGTACAGCAATAGTAGTAGTAGTTGCATGTAGAATTGTGGTAGTAGCTGTAATACTAACAGTAGCATTAATAATATTAGTAGTAGCACTAATAATAATGAATTAGTCTTATATAGCGCTTTTCTAGACACTCAGTCGCTTTACAATTTGGTGCATTATTCATTCATTAGTCACCCTCGGTGGTGGAAGCGTGGCTGCCATCATGTGCCTATGGCCCCTCTGACCACCACAAACACGGTGGCACATTCATACAGGCAAGGCGGCTGAAGTGTCTTGCCCAAAGACACAACGACAGTGTGCAATGCTGGGAATGGGGCTTGAACCGCTGACCTGCCAGTTAGTGTGCAAGTGTCTCTGCCAACTGAGCTACTGCCACCCCAAAAGTAATGGTAGTAGCGTTACAAGTTTACAGTGTATATGTTTTTACATTTACTGTTCCATACTTTTACGTCTGCCTCAATAATATTTGAAGTAACGGCACTTTTACTGGACTAAAGATGCTACTATTACTCATAATGCTACTATTTATAATAATAAAGAAGAATTGGTTGTAATAATAATAGATAGTAGCATTTTGAGCCATGTTGGGGACAGTAGCTGTGATAGTAGCACTAGTTGTGCTAATAATATAGTTTTTAGGTCTCTAAACAAGCATTTTTTGAACTACTTAGTAGTAGTAGTCTGCTCTGTCTGACCAGAGAGTCTCCCTGGACGGTGTCAGTGTAGCCTCAAGTTCTACTGTGAGAAACTTAGGAGTTTTATTTGACCAAGATTTATCATTTAAGGCTCATATAAACCAGGCCTATAAAACAGCGTTCTTTCACTTACGTAACATAGCCAAAATCAGAAATATTTTATCTAAAAGTGACGCTGAAAAACTTGTCCATGTGTTTGTTACATCTAGGTTGGATTACTGTAACTCTCTGCTGGCAGCATGCCCTAAAAACTCATTAAAATGTTTTCAGCTTGTTCAAACGCAGCAGCAAGATTATTAACAGGAACTAACAGGAGAGAACATATTTCTCCTGTGCTAGCTTCACTTCACTGGCTTCCAGTTGAATTCAGAATTAGGTTTAAAATCCTTCTCCTGACTTACAAGGCTGTAAATGGTATGGCCCCATCCTACATTACTGATGTTATAGAGCCATACCAACCAAGCAGAGTACTGCGCTCACAAAATGCAGGGCTATTAGTGGTTCCCAGGGTTTCTAAAAGTACAGTTGGAGGAATCAGCTTCCAGCTCATGTTAGAGAGGCAGACACAGTCTCTACATTTAAGGTTAGGCTTAAAACATTCCTCTTTGAGAAAGCTTATGGTCAGGGCCAGCTAGGAACAGGGTTAACTCCACAGCTGAAACTAAGCTGCTCTAGGAGCTAGAAGCTGGGGAAAGTATGGTGCACTGAGCCTCTGTCCTCTGGTTTCATCTGCTCCTCTTCTATCACTGTTATTAATATTATCCAATATTTTTATATCTCCAATCAGTTCATTGCTATTCACAAGTTGTCCCTCTCTCCTGCTCCCCTCTGGGGGAGTTGGGGACTGTTTCAGATGCCTGGCTGCTAGCAGATGTCCCAGTGACGATTGGATCTTAGCTGACCCCATCTGTTCTCCTGTCCCGACCTGTGGGCCCTCAACCTCACCTCTTTGGATTTCCCGGATCTACCTCACCCCCACTCACCTGTCTGGATGAGGCCCCTGCTGCATCCTGGATTTCCCGGACCTATCTCGCCCCACTCACCTGTCTGGATGAGGCCCACCTGCTGCATCCTATGGACTTCCTCAACCTACCTCACCCCACTCCCTGGATGAATCCTTACAGAGCTGATCTATGATCCTATAGAACAGTGGTTCTCAACCTTTTTGAGTCGCGACCCCCTTTAGATTAATAGTTGGTTTCCGCAACCCCCCCTGCTGTCCAGCTGCCCCATTCATGCGCTCAGCCCACCGCTCCAACTTTCTTTTAAAGGCGGTAATTTTATCAGAAAGAACAAGGACATTTGTGTTTGGGCCCTAGAGAGACAAGTTTAAACTGTTTAGTTTGTCAAAAATACTTGCTAAATATGCGAGGCTTGCGACCCACTTAGGGTCAGTACGATTGTCTGCGAGGGGGGAACCACAGTCGGATAAAAATCTGCGGACCTCTTCACGTAGTTCAAGTCTTGCTAATACTTTACCATTGGACAGCCATCTAACATCTGTATGAAAAAGAAGTGCTTTGGGTTCTGAACCCATTTCATGGCATAGTATGGCAAAAAGCCTGCTCTGTACAGGTCGAGATTTAAGGAAGTTAACAATTTTAACAGATGTCTGAAACATGTAGCGAAGTTCTGGCTCCAGACATCTACTTGCGAGCGCTTCTCTGTGGATCATGCAGTGCAAAAACCTAACGTGGGGAGCTATCTCCAACACACAGGCCTTTAAGCCTTTTTTTGACCCCTGCATAGCGCCAGCCCCATCTGTGCGCACAGACACACATCCCTCCCACCGAAGTCCCACTTTTTGCATCTCATTGTCCATCTTGTAATTTCGCCCAGTACATGCGCCCTCCATTGAAGAACAAAACAACATCTCCTCCTGCATTTTCCCATTATAGCTGTATCTAACACATCAACAGCTGTGCAGCACCTCACACATCTGTGCGCTCGTCAAGCTGCAGCGAGAATCTTCCACTTTTATTCACTCTCTCAATGAGCTGATCTTTAATTTTGGTCATTTGCTATGTCCTGAATGGGGCATGCACCAGTGTCATTGGAAAGAGAAATTGTCAGGAGAGATCTGGATATTTTCTCACTGTGCATAGCTCTGGTCATTGCCACTGTGGCTGGACGGATAAGGCTCTCTGCAATAGTGTGGGCTTTTTTTGACTGAGCCACCAGATATGCAACTTTGTATGACGCTGCCAAAGCTTTAGCTGGGACAGTAGCATACTCACTCACCACAGTTTTTTGACATCGAAGTTCTTGTTCCCTGCGACGGAAAAAATCTATTGGCTTATCAATGTACGTGCTGTGTTTTGTCACTAAATGTCTCTTAAGCTTGGCTGGTTTTAAGCTCTCGTGTGCCAGAACTTCAGAGCAGATAACACATTGGGTATATTCTATGTTGTTTTTGATTGTACATGTAAATCCGTATTTCAAAAATTCCAGCTGATAGTTGCGAAGTCTGCTGACTTGTGTGTCCGCTGGGCCGGGTGGTGGCTTACGCTTCTCGGGGGGTGCTGTTGGGAGGCTGTCCGCTGATTTACCTGGCGACTCCTCCTGCTGCCAGTGTTGCCAGATTGGGCGGTTTCCCGCCCAATTGGGCTACTTTTGCTCTCTCTCGGCGGAAAAAAATAGCGTTGGGCGGGTGTATAATATTTGGGCTATTTTTAGACTTATGGGGCGGGATTTTGAAAATGCAAAATAAACTTATTTTAATAATATTTTTTCATTTTTGATCAATAATTGTATATATTTGCTGGTTATTGATGAATAAAATTAATTTGTAAAATAGAAGTAGTAATATTAGTGTCATTAGTTGTCAATCACATGTCTAATTATGGACCTCTGATTGGTTGAAAAAAGTAAACACTCTGCAGCCCTGTGAGCGGGGACGAGCCAGCAGTGTTTCCTCTCAAGCTTGGAGTTTTAGCGTTTAGCAACCTGCAGAAGTGGGGGAAATACAAGAAATCGTACAGGAAGGACACTGACCCAGAGCTAAAAATGTGGATTGCCCCTGTCCCGGAGGAGTGCAAGCATGTGAGAGAGCTATTTGTTTTTCTGTTTACACTCATTGTGGAGACTGTTTATTACTTTTTCCATTGGCAGTTGTGAAGTTTTGTGTGCTCAAAATATGTTATTTCATATGTATTACAGTTTTAACATTAGGATTGTAGAATGGTTGTGATTTGGGCGGGTTTTTATTGCGTTTGGCGGGTTTTATGTTATATTTGGGCTGGAAACTGTCAGTCAGATCTGGCAACCCTGCCTGCTGCTCCAAATTTTTAGCAAGACCACCTTTTCTCTCAAGCCAACAATCCATTTTCTTTTATGCAGCTGTGACAGTTAGCAATCCGCTTCTGCTGCAGGCTAGCACGGAGCAATCGCACCAAAATGTATCTTATTTGTGTACTATTGTATTCCCGCTCCGCATCTGAACAGATCATAAGGACATAATTCAACTCACTCACTTAAAGTAGAAATAAATGCTAAAATAAATTAAGGACAGACAATGCTATAAAAATCATATGCTTAAAAATATTGTAGGCTATTTTAATATGCTATTTAATATTAGGTTTAATTGCGTAGTTCCTTCAAATTATTTGGCAACTCCATAAAATTATCTCGCGACCCCCGTGGGGGTCAGGACCCCAAGGTTGAGAACCACTGATATAGATGAACTAATGGACTAACAGTCCTAGACACATCTAGCCTGTCCGTCCTGGGAGATGATCTCTCCTTCAATTTGGGCTCCATAAGGTTTCTTCTTTTTTTCCCACAGCTGGTTTTTTTTTTAGGAGTTTTTCCTTACCGAGAAGGAGGGTCTAAGGACAGGAGTGTCCTGGGTCTGTTTAGTGTAGTTATTGTTTGTGTTGATTGTGTGTTAAGTCTGATTGTGTGTTTATGTTTGATCAACTGTTGTGAAGCCCTTTGAGGCGACTTTTGTTGTGATACTGGGCTATACAAATAAAACTGAATTGAAAACTGAGTACTTAGTAGTAAAAGTAGCAGTATAGTGGAAGTTGTAGCAATAGTAGTAGCAGTACAATTGTAGTTAGCAGCAGTAGTTGTATTAGTAGTACCACTAGTTACAGTAAAAACAGGTGCTGGCAAATATAGTAAATATACTTTCTACTAAGTAAACTTTACACTACCGTATTTTCCGCAATATAGGGCGCTCCGGATTATATAGTCTATAGTCTATTTTCAATTTTTTTTCACATATAAAGCGCTCCGGACTAAAAGGCGAATCAAAACAGTCAGATAAGTCAAACTTCATTCAACGCGTTCACCATAACTCCCAAACTTGTTCAGTTGTAACGCGTAAATAAAAAACACAATCTGAGACCGCTAAATCAAACAATAGCGTATTCACAATAAGTCATAACTGTTCAGTTAACGTTATAACAAAATACAACACAATACACTCACTTTTTCAGTTCATTCCTCGTCCACAAATCCCTCAAATTCTTCATCTTCAGTGTACGGTTTAACAGTTTGGCAATTACGGCAATATTATGGTGAAGCACAGTATGTATTACTCCGCAATGCTCCTGACTATGGTAGCCATAAATAAATTCATATATAAGGCGCTCTGGATTATAAGGCGCACTGTCATTTTTTGAGAAGATTAAAGGCTTTTAAGTGTGCCCTGTAGTGCGGAAAATACAGTACATACTTTTTTGCTTTGACTCAAGTAACAATTTTGTTCAGTACTTTTACTACTACTTGAGTAATATTTTGAAGTAACAGCATGTTTACTTCTGCTGCTACTGCTGCTAATGCTTTTCTTCCAAAATATACTTGAATAAATGACTTGAGTATAAATATTTAATTTACTATTAACTTTCTCTCAAATATTTTTTTTTTAAGTAGTATCACTAGTAGTAATAGCAGTGATCTTTTATTACCAGGAGCACAAGTTGTAGTAACAGTAGCAGTGGCAGTAGCAGTAAGTATACTGTATTTTCTACTAAGTAAACTTTAAAGCATATATTTTTTACATTTACTGAAGCAATAATTTTATTCAGTACTTTTATGTCTAATTGGGTAATATTGAGATTACTAATATTACTACTACTCTGCCTCACAGTGCCAGAGTTCCACAGGACAGTAATGACGCCTTTGTCTGGAGCCTTAATGGGCTTGGTTCTGTGGTGCCTTTAAAATGGCTTTGGCACAGTCTCCCCTGAAAGTGTTGGAAAGTGTAAGACAAAATGATTCTGATGAAAAAGTTGGAGAAACAAACAGGAGTGGGGGTTTGGGAGTGAACTCTTTAGCAGAGGAATGCTCATTATCCCCAATGTACCGACAGAGTCACACTGAGTCTCTGCTGGAGCCACTAAACTCTGAAACCAACACTCTGTGCACTTAGAGCCCTACAGAGAGAGCAAGTTCTGCAGTTACCATACAATATAATCATTATTGTTACTTTTTTGGCCCAGTTTGTACCAATTTAGAATAACACACAACTATTAAGCAGTAATAAAGCATTAACAAATATGTAATTAACAATAATGTAATAAATAAACAGTAAATAGATCCTGAAAAACCACTGATGTTTATCATTCTGCACTGATTTACATGAGCGTCTTACTAAAGAATTAAACATTAATAATAATTTTTATAACTCAGTAGTGTTTATAAATGCTTAAGTAATGCTTTGTGAATAATCAGTGAAGTGGTTATTAATCTCCAACTACTCATTCATCTTCTCCCACTTATTCTCATTCGGACTCGTGGGTGACTGAAGCCTATCCCAGTAACTTTGGGCCTTAGGCGGGGTGCACCCTGGCACCAGCTTATCGCAGGACTGACACATGGAGACATACAACCGTTCACTCTCACATTCATCCCGGTTAGCAAAACAACAAGCTAACAGTGGCTTTATTCCTTGATTTTTGTCCTGCCAGAGTGGGCAAATGGAAGAAAAAACTTTGTACAGATATGCGGAGGGGAAAACGAAAGCAAAGATGAGCGAAGGGTCACATAGGATTCAACTGGGCTTGTGAGTATTTACGATAGTGCTTAACTCTGAATTATATGGGGAGCTCTATAGAGGAAAATAAGGCAAAAAGAGCGAAGAAACTAGCAGAGTTACTGAGTTCCGCATTAATATACAGTATCTCTATATTATCATATTTTCATACAATTATTTAGTTTTAAGGAGCGACATCGGCCCAACAGTATTTGGTCATTTATATGATATCTGTATTGCTCTGTTAGCAACATTTCAAATAGGCAACATTTATTTACAGCATATGCATTCATTTTTTTGTTAGCTGTGCATGTTTTGTGTTAATTATGCCCGTGCCAACAGCGCTTTACTTTACTTCCTGCTGTTAGTCCATTGTTTGGTCCGCATTGCATTCGCCAGGTTACACCAGGAGCACACCGGTGCTCAAAGCCCACCTCACCAAGACTACTAATTTCAGGAAGTCACAGTATTTCTGGCTGAATTCATTCATACAGCTTCATACTGCCCAGACTCAAACAAGGAATCTTCTAGTTTACAGGTAAATGCTCTATCCATTGAGCCCCAAAGCACTAACGTCTCATAATGTCTTTAAAACAAGTTATTTTTGACTTTTCAGAACCCTTGTGGCTGGAGTTAGTATATTCTCCCAAAAATGGTACCAAAAAATTCTGGACTTAGTTGATGTTCTGGATCCAGACAAAACTAATAATTTATTCCTTGGCCTATTACTGATTTCTATTGACCATTACTTATTGAGTTGTGGGGCCAAAGCCTGGTGTGGGTCTCAAGGAGGGGCCATTAAATGTCACTAGGTGGGCCCAACAAAACCTTGAGTCGATTGCCCACCGTATAACACAGGCTCTGCCAGCACGTCACACGTCACATCTCCACATTTTGGTAGCCCTGGTAACGCTTTGGCAGCAGAGTGACAGTGGTGAAAGGCGAATTTCCAGCGCCTTATGTTAAATATCTGGAAAAGGTGACTAAGGGATGGAAAACCCTGACAGAAAACCACTGGTCCTCCGAGTTCAGGGGGTTGAACTTAGTGCTAACAACTCTAACTCAGAAAAAAACAATTTTTGTTACAGAAACAGCAACAAAGATAATGTTGCTCCCCTACACGCCACAGGTGTAACGGGAAGTAGGGAAGTATTGAGTTATCTTGCCAACACAATACAATACAAAACCAACATTAGTGGAGATAAAGAACAATTTTATGCAAATGTTGTATAGAAAAATTTAAGGTCCGTTTAAGTTCTTTGCAGTACATATATTGCATTGTTATAGGGAAATAATGTTTAATTTTTGATTGCTATACTGGAGGTCAGCCCTGTGTTCCCCCCATCTATGTTCCCCAGTATCTATTTCCCCCCGTACCTATGTTCCCCAGTATCTATTTCCCCCCGTACCTATGTCGCCCAGTATCTTTTTCCCCCATACCTATGTTTCCCTGTACCTATGTTCTCTGTTACCTATATTCCTTTTTACCTATGTTCCCCAGTATCAATGTTCCCCCCTTTAAGGTTAGGGTTAGGGAACAATGCAACTTTCCTGAATGCACAGGCACCTATACATTCATTCACTTATGGTTACTATGGCCCAGGGAACTTAGGTAATGGGGAACATAGGTATGCACCCCATATACTGGCCCCAAGGTACAATGTTAAGATCAGTAAAATGTTATAAATCAAATTCAAGAGTAAATGTAGTCCAGTCTTTTTCCTCTTCATTTGTAACTTAGCGAACGCAAACTACAGTCTCTTTAACTCCTGGACAGTAACAGTCCCACTTACTCAAAGTCCCAGCAGGGAAGGGGCATATGGAACTACCACTCTTAAATGCAGTATAAATGCTCTGTCAAACTGTCTATGTAGGAGTTTTCAGGGGGGAAATTGCTAGTCTCAGCCCGGACTGTTGCTAGGGAACCACATAAAACCCATCTGAGGCATTGTAGCTTTACTCATGTAGGATTCTTTAAACTCTGAGCACCTGCTGTGTTGAGTTTAAAACATGAAGTTGTGAGAAAAGCCTTTGGAGGAAGAGAAGTGTGTTAGTGGAGCGACGGTCCCCAGTGGTTACCTGTTTGTTTCTCTTTTGGAAAAATAATAATAATAATAATGCATTTCGGCTTTTGGGTATTGTTCTAATTCAAGTCACTCTGGAATTGAAATTCTACATTAGGAATCTCAACAGAGACATCACTGTCTCACCAGAATCTCTGTCTCACTGTGGAGTGAAAATAAAATGTGTGCACAAAATTATGTGAGGATGTTAAAGCAAAACAATGTAACTTTTTCACCTTAAATAACAGGGTTTCTGCAGGTTTCAACAAGTTGAATTTAAGACTTTTTTAAGACCACTGTAAGTGAAAATTAAGTCATTGTTAACATGCACAATGAGTACAAATACACACACACAGAGAGAGAGAGAGAGAGAGAGACAATATGGCAGTACTCTCTCTACTTTCCAGTACTTTGTCCTTGAAGCCGGTCAATTGTTGAAGATTACCAATATTACCTCAATAAAATTATTAGATTTAAAATAATCTTTACTAATCATCTGTCTAATCATAGTCTAGTCTTTTTAGTTTTTATGATTATTCAAAGATATAGACATGCGATATTTTACCTCAGTGATCATTTCAATTAGCCTACATATTTATGATCATGCGACATGCAATGCTTCGACAGGTTCACAGCAGTTTAAAGAGGCCTGAGAGTGATCGCGCAGGTCTCAAAGTGCAGGGCAGACTCCAAGTCTACACAACTTTACTTTTCAATCTAATGCACAGAGCAACATTCCTGAGTTATAAATACCCATGCGCTGGGGAAGATTTTCCTGAGAGACAAGGATGTGAGCTGCTGAGAGCAAAGTTATGAGCTGTGGCCTTTAAAATATTTGTACGTGATAATGGCAATTATTTTCACTGTGAAAAATTAACAAGCCCGCCCTGACGTGATCAAATTTAAGACCTGCTTTAAGCATAGTTAAGACTAAGTATCATTTCCCCTGCAAAATTAAGACTTTTTAAGGCCTTAAATTCAGATTTTTAAATGTAAGACTTTTTAAGACCCCGTGGAAACCCTGAATAAACACTGCTGTAGTCCGTAGCTAAATGAGTTGTTCAGGGTAAATTAAGCGCCTTGCACCCCCCTGCGGTTTCTTGGCATAAAGTTAGCCTTGCAAGAATATTACGGCGTCTACAGCCCAGTGTCCCAGAAGAAGCTAGCGATGACTTTATTTCTGTTTTTGGTCATGCAAAATGACCAAATGGCAGAAAGAAAACTGTACAGATATGCAGAGAGGAAAACAAAAGTAAAGTTTAGCAAGGGGTAACACAGGAGTCAACCGGACTCGTGAACATCTATGATGGTGCTTTCCCGCGAAATTTAGAAAGCACTCCATAGAGCCAAAAAATGGCAAAGAAATGAGCAAAGTCACATTGTTCTGCTACTAATTCTGCTATCACTCAGGGAGCCCCCAGCCAGTCCTCCACTTATATAAAGAACAAAGTCTCCGCCAACCTGGATGGGACTTCCAATCCTTTTCTTGTTGAGATCCATGGTCTTGGATAGTAATAGGGCTGGCCACATCACACACACCACTCATGCAGAAGGTGAAAAACCATCAAAGTTTAACTATCAGCTAAACTCTCTTCTCCAGTAATCACTAGACTTATCCACTTTGTAGCACAGACACAATCTGCTACTCAAATAGTTCTGCCTCTGACGTGCATGCAATGTTGCAGAGTTGCGTCAGTCAAGACAAGCTCCACAACAACCAGAAACTGAAGGTACTGTACCCTACCACCGACTAGTCTCAACACCATCCTTTGTTGATGGAAACCAGGGGTGTTTCTCAAAGCCCAGGTACTTTGTCTTGATTGCATCATGGGAAAACATTCACGTCATCATCGTCAGCACAAGTAGTGTCCTCGGTTTGGTAACATGTGGCTAATTTACCAAGAATACATCAGTGAATCCTTTGCTGCCTTGCATCGGCCAAATTCACCCATAATGCACCACAGTATTTTTGAAAACATGACAAGGCACTGTAATACTGTTTATATTAAAAGCTTACTATTATTAGAAGCTAAAAAAGGTTTCTCTCACCACAGGTTGCCTCAACTGACACCCCTAAAGGTGTTCTCCTACAGTATGTCAGTGTAGCTGCAGACATGTGCCTGGCAAATCACAGTAAAATAAAAAAAATTGCAAAAACCCTGGATGCCAGGAACCGTTTTGAGCCCATAAAAGCATTCTACAGTGCTCGAGCTTCAAAACACTCTTTGTTTGATGAGACTCAACCTCATATTTGCATAGATAAATGCCATAAATGGCTCAGTGAAATAATACGAGCAGTAATAGATGACATGATCAAAGCACGTCACCACGGTGCAGAGGAGCACCAAGTCTATTTTATTTTTTTATTTTTTTTACAATGTCCAAGGTTTAGGTTTAGGATTATAAAAGCAAGTTCAGATGTCCTGACAAAAGCTTTTGTAGCCTGTAGTGTTTTCTGGACTGGAGCCTCTGTCCACAGCCCACTGAGATGAGACTGAAGGCTTAGAGACTGTGACCCTGAGCAGGGCCAGAGCAGAGCCTATCAGGGCTCCAATGGGCATTAGGGAACCACTTAAAGAGAAACTAAGTCATACATTTTTATAAATAAAAGAGCTAATACATATATTTAAATTATGAGTATTTTGTTAGAAAAATGTTTTGTCTTAAATTTTGGAGAGAAAAATAAATAAAAATAAGGGCCAAATTTAGGGTTTTTTTACGTTTTGTCCATATTTTTACTACTACCTGGTAGGCAGCTATAAATATTTACCATCAAATATTTTATCATCTAAAATGCATCAGAATGTAGGAAATTACATACATTTTGTTAATATTTTCCTTCCTAAAATCATAATTAGTCTCTCTTTTTCGCTACAGAGTAGTAGCTGCTGAAAATCATATATGGTCATATAAAATGCATCTGATTACAGGAAATTACCTCTGTTTTGTTCATATTTCCCCAGACCCCACGACCTTCTATTGTACTTCATAAAAACATAATACAAAATACATTGGGGCACAGTTCAGGGAGTGACAAACTCCATGTTAATGCTTAGTAAAGTCTTACCAAATGTAACCTATATTCTGTTTTAATGGTGGTGTGGGTAGGGGTGGTGAAATTTAAAATCCTGCCTAGGGCGCCAACAGAGCTAGGACCAGCTCTGGACACTTGCCTTGGATTAGAAGGAAGTGGCTTTGGATAAAATCACTTCTGAAGGCAAGGCAAGGTACCTGGGCTTTGAGAAACACCCCAGCTGTCTCTCAGCAGTCTCTCAGTCCAAACACAAAATGCAGCTTGGGTTTAGAACGAGGAAGCTGTTCCTTCCAATCACCGCCTTCAAGAACAGTTCAAGGACTTCAGTGATCCCTATCCGGACTTCCATTTTAAACAGCTGTTGGTCTGACCCATCACCTCAGACCTGTTGCCACCAACACCATCTACTGTATTTTCTAATAAAAAATCAGTAAATTTTCCAAGATTTATTTCATAGTTCAACTTCATAAAATGTTTACAACAAGTAGTTAAGTTGTCCGAGTGCTGTTACATGTTCCTGTACAATATTAGCTTTGTTTATGTCTTCAAAAAACTTAACGGATTACAACTCAAGAAAGTGTTGTTGCAGTAAACAGGAACAAAAGAGTTCTGTAAAGCAGTAATTATTAGGCTGATATGACAGAAAGAGTTTGTCCCCGGAAAAAAACAAAAAACAATTCATGCAAATGAGTCTGACTTCAAAGTGAGTCTGCAGCTCGGAGCTCGGAGCTCAGAGCATGTGGGAAAGTCTTGTGCTCCGAGTGGTTTAAAGACATTTGCGGTTAAGCGGCCATTTGTTGGGTCTAATCCCAGAGCTTGTTGAAAAGCAGAAAACCCTTTTAGTTCCACTGCTGTATTGATTGTGAGCAGAAATGTCTGTGGATTAGACTTGGGGGGATAGCGCAGGGACAAAACAATCACTCCTACCCGGCCGTCAGTTAAATTACAATAACAAACTACTTCTCCATCGGTTGCTGTTCAAATGTGTTGGGCTTAACTGAAAACACAGACATCTTTATTTGGCACACACGGTAATCAGTGTTACTGCAGGGAGCCGACTCGGTAATATATATCTGCGGCACACAAATGCTGTATGACATGAGGTTATTGAAGAATAAAATGGAATTGTAGTCCTTTTATCCTAGCTCTTAAAAGCAGCCAAACCTGTATTTATTTTACCAATTATATTTTGTGGTAAGATCTGTCCCCAGAGCAGCCATAAGCACACCACAGTCCCTTTTTATTACAGGATATTACTTATACACTTCTCTGCTCTAAAATATACAATCTCAGGGCTTTTTTTTTTTTTTTTTTTTTTTTTTTTTTGCTTGGTTTTTTTTGTGCCTCAGGAGGTAAAGTAGGTTGGCCAACAACATAAGGGTCGGCGGTTTGAATTCTGCTGTCCCCGGATTTTACTGCTATTGTACTTTAGGCAAGACACTTCGCCCACCTGGCCTGTATGAATGTGTGTTACGGCGATCTGTCCGGGGGTGTGGCCCAGCAGTCTGCTTCCTGGTTCCAGAGCTGTGCGTGTGACAGCAGGCGGCAATTGCTGTGATTAGTGGCGCGCCTCATGCCACTTTGGACTCTTTTAAAAGCGCCGCACTGGTCACTTTGACTGGTGTGCACCGGAGCAGACGGATGTAAGCAGGCAAAGCGGCTAAAGGCATGCTCTAGCTACGTTGGACTTGAGCTTTCGCTGTACGGAAGAACAGAGTTTTAGAGGACTGCCGGTAAGCGTTTGGCCATTGCAGAGTGTGTAAATGTGTCTTGTTTACCGTGTGCTAAATAAGAATAAGAATAAGAAAACCTTTATTAGTCCCTCAGTGGGGAAATTGCATGTAAACAGTGTAAATGTAGCTCATTGGTATTTGTACCAGGACTGCCAGACTTATTTCATTTGTTTAATCTATGTTTAAAATCATTGCTAAAAATGTAGTTTATAAGGTAGTCCATTGATGTTTGTAGTTAAGTATAAAATAATAAAATGTAAGTTAAAACTGTAAAAAATCTGCTAAAATCAGTATAAAAAGTGTAAAACTAAATGGGTTTCATTATGGTGTTGAACCTGTAAAGTTTGTTTGCTTATGCAAATGTTTTTGTTTTTTTGTTTTTTGTCAGGTTTTTCACCTGACTAAATAAGCTGAAGCTGAACTTGAACTGCTTTTGTACTAAACCTGAACTGGTTAATAAAGTAAAAGCATATGAGTGGAATCCTGCTGTTCTTTCCTCTTTTCAAGCGTGGGGAGCCGTACAGTAAATACACTTGACAATGTGTGAGTGTGATGTTTGGAGGTGGTTGGAGAGATTTTAGGTACAGAATGGCAGCCACTTCTCCGTCAGTCTGTCTCAGGGCAGCTGTGGCTACAGAGGCTTACCACCACTGAGTCTTTACATATATAGTGTAAAATTGACTCTTTGTTTAATAGTTGTTGCTTTTTAAAGTGTATTTTTGCGCAGCCTGTGTAACATGAAATTGCGTTCTGCACTTCAGCTGAGATGTCTTGCTGAATGATGAAACTTGAATCAGAAATTTGTATGCAACAGTAACACAGGTGAACAGTGCCACACATGATCTGATGTCTTTAAAAAGTAAGCAGCATGTACTCCTACTGGTTTGAAAACAGTACTGCAGTCTAATTCAAAACAATGGTCTTTGAGTTGCCAGTCTTTCTGCTTTTCTGATTAAACGATTGACAATGCCGTTTTAGAACACAACAAAATGTGAACAAAAACAACTCAGGCTCACATTCATTTTTCAATAGTTTGTATTCATTCTTTTGACTAAATTACCTGTACCATTGTTATCAGTAAAACTAACATTTGTTTACATATCTCGGGACACATGGGTACTTTTTATGAAATGTATAAAAAAAAAAATACTGCTCATAGCACATTTTAATGCACTCACTTCGATTATTGAATTGGGAGTGATAACAATCTTTACTGCTTTGAATGTTACTTTAATTAACATTGCAGTGCAAGCAGACAACTAAATTAATAACCATCTACTGGGTGAAAATTTTGGAATAAAAAAACATTGAGCTGTACTCAAATATGGTCCAATCCACCCTAGCCATGGTCCAACTATCAGTCAGAAGAACAGTGACACTCATGACTCATGTTTGCTTGACATGCGTTTTCTTTTATAAAACTCATTTGTTTGTCAAAAAAAAAAAAAAAAAAAAAAAAAAAACAGCAACTTATGTTTTACATGAACTTACATTTGTATAAAAATAACATTTGTTTCCCAGGTTTCTGGATGGAATGTACTTTGTATTGAGTCAATCTAGCTATACTGTGCATAAAATAAAATAAAAAATACTGCATCCATATAACTGTCATGTTGTCACTTGTGGTCCCTGATTCTCTCAGCTAAAATTTAAAAACAGAAAAAGAATTTAGATGAGGACCATACAGTATAGTCTCTGACATAGTGTTACATTAACACAATTTACTGTGTGTTTCTTTGTGCTGTTTCTCTGAGTAGCTATTGCAGATTAGCCCTAATTTAGCAACAGATAAATGGCAGCTTGATATCAAAACCTGGCTCATGGTTAATTTGGCTTATGATGGTGACAGTCCCCCTCTCCCAAATGAGTCAGAGAATACTGTTGTACTACTCTATCATTGTATTATTTATGCATTTGGATAGAAAAACCCCATTATTCTTATTATGATATCTCATCTTGTCATGTGCCACAACAGCCTTTTTCGCCAGCAACTGAGGACAGAATATTCACAACCCCACACATCCATCAGGGGGAAGCCATGTTTCTCTGTAACAGGCACGCAGCAGGTGGTGAGTGTGCGGCGAGGCGTGCTGCCAGCGTCCTGCCTGCAAGGGGCGCCGCGCAGGGCCAAGACCCCCCTCCGTCACAGCCAGCACTCTGTCACGGCTCTGGGCAGGCGAACCGCTCTCCACTCCACTATTGTCTCTGGGCCTAAAATAACAAAAGGCAGTCTTTGTCAGCTGCTCAATCAATCAGGTGTGGGCAATAATCACCTCATGATGGAACACTTGGAGGTAAAAGAATGGCTGCCAGGATTTAGAAAGAGGGCGACATAAATACGCAAATAGGATTCAGGAATAAACATTTGAGTGGGTGGCATCTGGCTGACAGGGGCCGTTCTGGGTCATGCTTCCAACTTTGGGAGTTCAACTCAGGGGCAAAGACAGGGACTCAATAGTGGTTAGGCACTTACAGTATATCTGTTGTCGAAGTCGTTCTTAGGGCCATATTTACAAAGACAGGTGCTAAATTGTGAGTGCTGCTGCAAATCTGCTATGTAAATGAGAATTTTGCATGAGCATTAAACACTGAGAGTGAGAGCAATTCTGAATGGATCTTTCCCTACAGTGATGCAACGCAAAAGTCAATTTGAGAATCTAGCCATATTACAGGACGGACTGTAGCAGACTGAATATGTATTTAAGGGATAATCATTTAACTGTTAACTTTGCATAGTCTGTCCTTGCTAAATCCTTGTCTCAACAATTCTGGCTCTGACCAGAGTCACGAGACTTTTGTTCCCCTGTCTGTCAGCCAGTGACCCTTCAGACAATTACACAAAATGTATCCAGTGGCCTCTATGCACTGCTGATGTTGATCAAATAAATATAACAATTAAAAAATATATATATTTTCGATATCCTCCGCTTGTACATCCAAGGGAAAATCAATGCAGTGCAGCCACAAGCCACAGCAGGCTGTCAATCAAGCGGTGCAGTGAGCATTGTGAAGGAATGGGATAAACACAAGTGTTCATCAGAGCCTTTATGCAGCGTTTTAAGATTATTCCGTCACCGTAAGGATTTAAAAATATGTGGAAATGACTGAAAGCCCAGAGACAGGATCTGTTTCCTCTGCCTTCAAATCAACACATTACTATTGTATCTTTGTAAATGAACCCTTTTAAAGCATTATAACTTATTTTCAATGCCCCATGTGTGCACTAAAAGCTGCACTCTTTCCTCTGCAAAACTTTTGCAGCTGCTCCTCCAACGTGATCAATTTTCACGCACTTTTAGCTCCTGTACTTGTGATAAATCAAACAGCGACCACAAACCAATTTCATTTACATTTTCCACACCTTGAATTTTGCGCATTCTGGTGAGAACGCCTCATTTTACATATTCATTGAGTCACCAAATCAAAATCTGCGCCGGGCTCATTGAGCTCCTGTGAGAGACGCTAAACTCAGCTGCGTCTGGGGTTGTTCCACTTTTAGCACGTCTTATTCATTTAGTGTGCAGACCTTTGATAAATCTGGCCCTTTAAGTATAATAAAAAAAGTACAACAGTTTTCACTGAGAACAGCTGTTTACAGAAATGATCAATGATTATCTCCGTCATCTACAACAGTGCTTCCCAAGTACTCACTCACACGTTAATAAAAAAAAGGTCATAAAAAACATCTTTGTTTATCAGTACAGTTTATAATTCATTGAAAATGCTAAGTCCTACTTTTTTTTTGCTTTGAAAATTAAAATCAAGATAATGTCATACCTTTAAAGTTTAGCAATATAAACTTCTATTACATTAACTTATTTTACTACATATTTCATGTTCACACTCAAGAGAAAACATGCAAAGTGTCACTCTCTTTTGCAAAACAAGCTAGCAGTTATTTCAATTGTTCAGTTGTTTCCTGTTTTAGACGGCACCCTGGGGGCTCTCTCTTTGTAAAAAAATCTGCATTTATTCTAAACGTTATAATAACACAAGTCAAATTAGTGAAGTTATATAGTGAATTGTCAAAATGTAGGATTTGTACAGTTGCTCAACACTTAAAACTCTCACTAGCTTAATCAGAATAAACTCTTAACGTGTAAACAGGAATATTCCAAATTCCAGCACCCAATCGTTATATCATATTCAGTTGTGTTCGTAGCAATTTTGTAACAGTGCTTTCCCATATAAATACACTCCATTTTTCCAGTAGGTTGTGTTTACGTGATGTCATAACATTCTAAAGGGCCTATAGTTTAAGATTGAGATGGAGGGCAGGTAAGAATTCTATGATAGAATCTGCTCCTCATGGGTCGCTATTCAGATATTCTGGCATGGTTTATGAAATATCTCTGCAGTTACTTGGTCTATTGACAGGAAATAAAAACTTGCACAAAGTTGAACATCTTCTCTGTCAGCACAAATTAACTAAGATGAAAGATTGTTTTCACTCTAGTCTCACAAAGAGGTAATATTATTGAGTCACACAGGTCAGATTGTTGTCAGTAGACAGAGCAATAGGCTACAAGATCAGTAGGGTGTGTTAGTGGAACCAAACTTTAACAAAAAATTATCAACATTTGTGGATTTTCTGCTTGGATATATATCTTTTAAAAATAGTGCCTCACCTGTATAGTTTTACTGGCCAATGCCCTCCATCTGAGGTTTTAACATGATCAAATTCTAGAATGTAAATACAACCTATTACATGCCACAGAAGTTTCTTTTATACATACTGGCTACTCGGGTCTGCAATCATATATTAATAAAACTATGAACATACTCTATAGCTGGATTTGAAGACAGGTTGAATGTTTTGGTGATGTTATGAAGAAGCTATTTAGCCTGCAACGTCAAGGATAAAAAGTATTAAAATATGAATTCACACTATTGCCAGATTGGGCTGGGCCAGTAGGAATCAAAACTAAATAATTACATAGGACAAGCTTAAGGACAGAATAGTCCCATGCAGTGGCATAGCCACGTGGTGGCCTGGGGTGGCCACGGCCCCTGTTGGTCAGTCCTTGGCCACCCCATCGGCCCCCCCTTAGCTGTCCTGCGCGACGGGCTACGTAGGCCCATAATGACGCTGGCGACTGACTGACATTACGTCTTTGCGCAGGTGTTGTAAAACAAACAGCTTGACAGAGACCTGCAGCTAAACTATCCTGAGAGATAAGACCTCAAGCTTTGTGTCAGTTTTTATTTCACGTTGATAGGTTCAGGAATCACAGAAATATGCACCGTTAAAATTTGTAAAAGCATTTAGGCTTCATTACAAGATGCGCGGTTTATTACCGCTCCATCTGCAAACAGCCGCGGTGTTTTTTGGGTCCAGTGTCTCTTTTACTCAAAAACTATTACAAAAGAGATAATTATTTCCAATATCTTTGTTATTAATTATGATGAAAAGTAAGAGGAGAGATGGAGAAGAGCACAGGAGGAACTGCAGCTGGATGGGGAAGCACTGTAAATTTTCTGTTAACAGAAATCGACCACCTCTTGTGATCCTTCAAAATAAAGCTTCATTCTTTTCCAGCAGATGAAACAACTTTATTGTGGCAGAGCCTGAAATGAAAGGAATTAGCGCTGCACAGAGAAACTGACAGTACTGTGAGATGCTCTTAGACTGCTCTTAGTCATGAAAAGTTTTGATGTAGACAAAGTTGTTAGTAAGTTGTTGTAAATTTGTTAAAGCAAAAATATCGAACACATTGCACTAGTTAACAACACCCAGACAGTTCAGCTCTCCCACAGACTACACACATTGTTCAGTCCCTCCAGGATTTAGCGATGTTGCGATCGCAACGATTAACGCAAAATCAAGCAATCCCTGCGAATTCAGCGCGACCCTGCAATTTTGTCCGAACTCCGCAACTTTTGTCAATTATAGCCGAGATTTTCCTTTAAAACTGCCTTTTGCTGCACTTACTGCTGTCTACGGGCCGTCCCCTGTTCCGAGCAGAGCAGTTCCTCTCTCACTCAGCTGCGCACCAGTAATGCGCGCCGGAGGTCAGGTTGAGCCACAGACAAAGCGACAATTAGGTGCAATGCGGAGGTGCGGCGCACTCACAGACAAAGTCGCATGGAGGCGCAGCGCAGAGGGCGTACTCACAGAGCGGCAGGAGGAGCAGCGTGCAGCTATCATGCAGAGGTCGAGTGCACATGAGGTCGCAGGAGCTCAGCAGCAGCAGCGGTGTGGATGGGACTGAAGGAGGAGACGAACGCGGTGCTTTCTAGTTTTGTCTGGTGTCACTCTGAAAAGGCTGTCTGCGTTGCCATGGTGATATAGTTGCCTAAAAAGTTGAATGGGCAGCGTATTTAGACAACAATGAAATTTGAGGTCATTGTTCTTTAAACGTTAATGTTGCAGGCTAATAACCTTCCTGAAAACCTACAGCACAACAAACTTCTTCTGTTTTTTAATGACTGGATGTTCTACAGCACACAACAGGAATCACCAGAGAAGATCTGAGAGGAACAGAATCAGAATCAGCGGCAGTGTAATAGCCCAAAAAAAAAAAAAAAACAGCCTAATAACTCAGCAATATCTTTTAAGTATGTACACTTGGCCTGTTCAAATACAGGTATTTTTAATGCGATTATTACCACCTCAAATATGTTTAAAAAACAGATTTTGCTAGTTTTTATAGTTCATATATATATATATATATATATATATATATATATATATATATATATATATATATATATATATATATATATATATATATATATATATATATATATATATATATATAAAAGCTCAAGTAACAGTGTATTTTTATCACCTCTGGTACTTTTTACCTGTGAATTAGAGACAAAAAAGACATTGCAACTTTTAGTGCAACTTTTAAGAAAATCCCCTGCAAAATTAGCCATTTTAGCCCGCAACAATCACAAAAATTGTCCGTGAAATCCTGGAGGAACCTGGAGGTTTTACTCACTCTATAGTCAGCTAAAACACTAAAATGCACCAGAATACAGCAAATATTGTCTGTTATATTGATTTTTTCCCTCGGTGAGGACCCCCAGACCCCCCTGTAAATTTATTTACATACTTAACCTCTGTGAGTCACAACTTGCTCTTCTGTGAGCTGCAGACATCATGGCTTAGCTCCTAACTTCTTTAAACCATAAAAAGGTCTCTGACTCCATCCAAATAACAGAAACCCCCCCCCCAGTAAAAAAAAACCTGGCTACACCCCTGGTCCCATGTCAGAGTGTACTCACATTAAAGCTCGCTGAACTGGGCCACAGTTGTCCATCCTTCTGTGTGCACTCTCACTGCTGCTGTCCAACCAGAGCCTGGACATGTAACCAACCTGACACAAACTCAAAGTGTTTTGTCTGAGACTGAGACTTACCATGATGTATTTTTGTTGTTGTTCATTACCGATGATAGGAGAGCAGACTTGTAAACCTTTTTCACACCAGAAGGTCTGAGCCATGGCCATATTCAAAACTCACAGATTTCTCCAAAATATTCATATTGTTCACAAACTTGTTTTTACACTACAATATTAAAATTGGACTTTCCCTGAAGCTAGTATTACTGTTGTCATAATTTGTTAGTTAGTTTAGACTTTATTTTGGTAGGGACAGTGTGCAGAGACATTAAGCTCATAGAGACAGAGAAGCACTGCACCAGATTGTAGCTAAATAGCTCATTTCCATCTGTAGTCCCTGGGTTCACAAGAAATAAGTTAACATGAGAAAGTGCTGATGCAAAGTATATTAATACATATACAAAAGAACATTAGACAGTAAATGACAATGAGGGTGTGCCTCATTAAAAAATGTTAAATGCTGTGAAAAAAAATGCCACTTCAGGGGTTCAGTTTGCAGTTTGAAAGTACAAAAATGGATTCTACAGAGACAAGCTGTTATTATAAGAGCTATTATAAGCTGTTAAAAACTAATTTGAATTTCTTAATTTTTTTTTTTTAATTAGGAAAAGAGCCATGTACAGTGGTATATTATCATAAAACACGCCATCCTACTTTAACAAACTCATCCAAGGGTTTTTAGCCAATAGCCTCCAAATCATCAGGACATATCTGGGGTCAAAGGTTGTTCAAAGATTGTTCAAAAGTCTTGGATGTGGCCATGATGAGCTCTTAATGAGGCGGCCATTTTGGAAAACATAAAAACCCCTGTAACTTTTGCAAACATGATCGGATTTGGATTGAGCCAAAAAATTACATTTGTCCTAAGCTAATGAAATTTAGTACTCACATCCTTTATGCGATACTGAACATCTAACAACTGTCTATTTGGATATTAGCATAGCCACGCCCCCATAAAGTCATAGCGAAATTAATGTTGCCAAACTTTAGTTTGTCGTAGTTAAATGCAATTTTGGGACCCTAAGCAAAAAAGTCTATAGAGACCTTGCCCTAACTCCAAAAAGAAGGCAGGTCTGTTGAATCAAAGACACCATGTTGGTCCATTTTCTACTTCCTATTTCTACTCCTCCTAGGGTTTAGACTGCACTGAGACCTAGACCACTCTTCTTACAATCTGCTGGAGATGTCCACATGTGGGTATTTAGTTGGAACCAAATAGTAAAAAGTACAAAAAAATGAACATCTATCTTCACTGATCGGTCACTACCTGTGCCCCCTTCTTATAAAGTCAGCCAAATCTCAATCCTTGATCATGTTTGGGAGCTTTTTCGTGATTTTGTTACCACCGGTGCTTAGGCACAGTACAGATTACCAATGTGAGTAACCCCAAAGTAATTCAAAACACTAAGCCATCCTCACAGTCCTATCATATACACAGTGGACAAGACTAATTTTAGTATTTGCAGCTTTGCATTTCCCGCTAAAAATCTGTCAAAATGTTTTTCAAATTCTGATGTAAAGAATTCATTTGAAATAATGGCAGTGACACTTAAGGAGTAACTCCACTGCCGCCAGCCATGCTCCCCTCAGACTTTTTGTCAAAAGATTTTAAAGTTCACACTAAAGCCTAGAATTGTGGCTGTCATAGCACGCACACACAAAAACATTATTCCAGCACCTTGAGCAAGGGGCTAGAGCTGGTGGCACACTGGGACTGGTGCACTGCGTCATGTCCAGACACCGGCTGACACCTCCAACAGTCTATTTGTGCACACGGCAGACTGTTTTAGGAAACCTACATTGAGAATTACCATTCCCAGGGCACGGAAAGAATTTATAAGCACAAAAATGTATTCATTTTCTACAGCTTATGCCGTTGGGGATGGCGAGCACAGTCTGTCCCAGCCGCTTATGTTGGTGAGACCAATTTTTATGTACCTACATAGACAACCATTCACTCACAAGTGGCAACTAGACTCCACTCAACTTGGTGAGATTGGGGACTAAAGTTTGCACCTGTGTTGTGGATCTAATTGGTCTAGTTCACATTCACACCAAGGTCTGTCAAAGAAATGGCACTCATTCAATGAACAACTAAGACACTGACAGAATACAGTATTAGTGAACATTTGCTATCTTTGTGGTTTTGGTATTGTTAGCTTCATATATATCATATTTCAAATACATTTAATTTACAGATCCACTGAATTTGCTAATCCACTTTTTGTCCCAAGTTACTGTCAATTTCACTGTCAGTAGTTTAGTCTTTTTGCATTGTCACTCCAACTGCACCAGGATTCAAAATAAATCAGTAAGTCCCAACTTTAAAAAGCTGACTTCCAAAATGTGATACATAAATTATCAGGCATTTTTTGCAGACCTGTATCAGCAATGACCTAATTCAATCTATTGCTTTTTTTTTTTTTTTTGGCATACATGTGAAATACATATATTTAAATTTTTTTTTTCAGATAAATTCAGTTTTATTTCTATTGCCTAATATCACAACAGCAGTCACCTCAAACAACAATTAGTTACACAATCAAACATAAACACACAATCAGGACATTTCCTGTCCTTAGACCCTCCTTTTTGATAAGGAAAACCATAAAAAATAAATAAATAAATACTTTTGGAGAACCACTTGAAGGAGACCTCCACTCCCAGGATGGACAGGCTATAAATGTTTTCAGAACTGTGAAATGTAGTTCTTTAGCTCATCTTTAGTATCATAGTTCAGGTCTGTAAGGATGCCGCAGGTGGGGAGGGCTTCAGGGATACATATATTTCACTGTTAGTAACCTTACTGTCCTCCTGTTATAAAGAGAGTCACCATGATTGTGGCGTCAACTTGGGTAATTCAGAGACCAACATTTCTGCAAAAATCCCAACCCCAAAAACCCAGAAAGACTGGGATCACCAACCCAGCATCCTTGAAGTTTCGGGTCTCATGAGAAAGCAACCCGGTTAACCATAAAAACAAGCCAGCAGTGGGTTTATTTCCAGATGTTCGTCACAATACAGCAGCTAAAAGGCAGAGGGAACTTTTGTATGGATCTGAAGAGGAGAAAACGAGAGTCAAATCGAGTGATAGGTCACAGTAATTCAAGTCAAGAGTTATTAAAATAGTGTTTACAGCAGAACTGTAGGGGGCACTTTGCAGAGAAAAAAGTGACCAAAAAGCAAAGAAACAAGCAAAGTTGCATGGTTTCACTTTAAACTAAGTGCATAGTTTTTTTTGCAGTGTTGCCTTAAAAAAAAACAACAACAACAAACTCTTTTCCTCTTCTATACAAAGAAGTTAGTGTGGTAACTCTTTGGAAACATTTGGCGGAACAATGACAGGCGGAGTAACCAATCAGAGAAACAAAGGGTGGGACATGAGTAGTGCAGCACTGACCCAAACAAAGATGGATTCTTGACTTTTTTTTCTCATAAAAAAACAAAATATGCCATATTATGAGCAGCTCTGTACTTATTTCTGAGCAAGGACAGCAGCAGAAGACAGTTGTACAATGAGTTGTGGAAAAAGTATTTTTTTATATCGGATGTCAAAGAGACTTAACTGTTCTTAAAATGGCAACAAGACAAAGAAAAAACAAAACAAAAACAGGACTGGACAATAATGCAGACTTTAGCAGAACCAACAGGTGACGAAGAAAAGCACTAAAAGCTTTTTCTTCGGGGTACTCTGAAAAGTTATTATATTAGCTGGGTAGCCAGCACTACCTTGGTTAGATCTTTTGCTTTCGTAACATGTGCTGCAGATAAACAGCTGTGACTGGCCAGTTCCAAATCAAACAGAAGAAACACTTCGCTCTGAACGGGGAACCAGACTGTCCTGCTTGCAAGTAGGAGAGTCTGGCTTGCCAGGCTAATGCAGAATGTTTTTATTTTAAAAGTCCAGTTTAACTAAAAATGCACAAGTTGATGGCTACATGTTTTATATAGATTATTCACTATATCTCAAGTCTTTATTCTGGCTCTGAAATGTTCAATTCCAAGCCTCAGCTTCCAGGGCTCTGTGCAGCTTCTCTATCAGCCGTAGAAGACCACACCAGCTCTGTAAACCACAACAGTAGCAGGATTAATCTTCTGTGACAGCGACTTTCCCCCCTCCTCTCCACTCAGTGCTTTTGGCGAGAGAGTGCTAAATGGAGTGTGTCTGTGCTTCCATGTGGCAGTGACCCTTTTCACAGATCCCCCTGTGCTTCTACCTCCTCACTGGTGGAAAGATGACAGGTGGGCCCATGGAGGTTCAGACCCCCAGCCCCAACTTGAGTTCGCTTTCAGCTCACTACAGTCCTGAGGCGCTCTCCAATTCAGCTGTCAAACCTTATGGGCCGGCTTCACAGTGCGCTCTCTGAGCCTGCTGCGCTGGCGCTGGTGCGAGGGGGAATGGAGAGCTATTCACTGCAGGAACACAGATGTCAGAGAGACTATTTCCCAAAGCATTTGATGGTCTAATTTACAGCTACTTAAGTAAACAGGAGGCTTGTGTTGTGTGCAAATGGTGTGGTTACACTGGGATATTAATTGAGCCAGCCAGGCAGTCAGGGGTAAAGTGGTAAATGGTCACATTCATACAGCGCTTTTCTACCTCCATGGGTACTCAAAGTGCTTTACATCAAGGAACTATTCACCCATTCATACACCAGTGTGTGCAGACACTGGAGGCAGGGTGGGTTAAGTGTCTTGCCCAAGGACACAACAACAGTGTTCAGCAGTGGGAGTGGGGTTTGAATGGCCAACCTTCTGGTTAATGGACAAGCGGCTCTACCAACTGAGCTACTGACGCCCCATAAAGGCCTTATTTGTGTTGAGTTGAGATAGCTAAAAAGAAGGAGGAAGGTTGATTGTTCATACATTTTCAAATAAAATTAAATAAAAGAAAATAAAAACTGAATTAAAAAATGGTTTAAGGGTCAGGGTCAGGAATTAAATTGAATTAAATTAGTTCAGGTTGGGGATAAAAAAAAAAAAAAAAAAAAGTAATATTAAAAATATAAAAGGACAGTGTGGCTCCAGAAATGGCATCCAGTGTTAAAAAATAAATAAATAAATAAAAAAAAAAAATAAAAAAAATGTGCAGAACCATTTACAAATGATTCACAGTGTCGATGCCTGAAAGGAAAGGAAGTTGCTGAAAAGGGGAAAAGGGACATCACACATTTAGAGAGGCTCTCTACATTCTTGCATCCTTGTACCTTTTGGCTTTATAAAGTGTATCGTGCTCCAAATTACAAAAGTTCATGGAACCAATCTAGCCTAGTGGAGCATGTGTTTTAACAAGACCGGACATTGCTATGTATATAAGGCAATGTTGCAAGTTTTAAGACTTTCTACAAAGCCTCAAAGAATTCTACCTGTGTTGTGGAAGGTGTATTTATCTTATTATGTAGAATAGTAGCTTTTTAGTGTATCTATGATGGTGAGGTACACATCATTTGTCTCATGAGGAAAGATATCTTTTTGGACTCTGAGACTAGAGGTGAAGAGCCACGATCTTAATCTTGCTAGGCAGCAAAGCATTATTTGTGTAGAAGGAAAAGTACCTTAGTGTGTGTAAGAACTGAAATCAGTTAGTAGAATAATAATATTGACTCACTATCACTCATGGTTTCACACAGTGGAAGTGTTTGGTGACAGAGGTTGGTGCTCCTTCCTCTCAGCAAGGAGATTGAAGGGTCAATTCCTGAGCTGGCTCACTAGTGACCTCCCTGAGAGGAGTCTGCATGTCCTCCTGCTTCCTCCCACTGTTCGAACATCTCTTAGGTCTATCTGTGATGCCAAATTGCTCTTATGCCAGGCATTAAACCCAAAACCTTCTTGTGGTGAGGTTGTTGTTTTAGAGCTTTTCTTCTTGATGGGCCAGCAGCAAGATGGGTTGCCTGGACTTTGTCAACTTTGAGAATGCATTTATTAGGTACACTTATGGCGCCAGATTGACCTTAGTGAATGAATGTGAGAGTAAATGGTTGTCTGTCAGTGTATGTTAGTGTTTGCCAGGCAACTGACTGACCACTGTCCAAGGTGTCCCCCAAGTAAGGCTTATAGTAGTGTTGCAGGGCCCAAGACCGGTCTTGGTCATGAGGTATTTGAGGTCTTGTCTCGGTTTCGGCTGCAATTTTACTCAGTTTTGTCTCGAACCCAGATGTCTTTTTTTTTTTTTTTTTAACCATATTACTTCAATTCATTTCATTACTTCATTTTAAACTAATATGTTTTCAGCATTAGGAAAATGTTATAAAACCACTTTTTTCAAACTTTTCTCTGTAATTTTAGTGTTTAGTGTTGTCGGTTTGCTTTGACTCGGTGTCGATCGGGTCGCACCCGCCACCCGCGACCCCAAATGAAAATACATGGAAGAAAATAAATTAATGTTTAGCAGCATTTACCATGAGTTCTTGTACTAGGAAATACTATGAACTACTGCAGCCATATTTATATTTCATATTTCAAACAGCCAATGTCAAGCCAAAATCCTCCCATGATTTAATGTTGTTCAACCGTGTTTCCAAACTGTTTGATGACTGATTCAGAAAAGTGTTGGTGATCAACACATTTCTCATCGCAGGGAATAATGACACTGGTCTGTCAGGGCAGAGCTGGGACACATCTGTATCGTATCCGGTTGACCACAGATGAACATCCGAACCTGAATGGTGTAATCACACTTCTCTCACATGCAGATATTGTGGACACATCCAGGTAAGAGTGCCATCATCTGTTACACTCTTTCCCAACAGCTTCTTTATCTATGGCCAAATCATTAAAAGTTGGAATTAGAGCTGCCAAGTTCATGTTTTTGATTAATCTAACTAAACACATTCTGCTTTATAAATCTACTAACACTGTTGGCAAGCCTTTACATGGGGATTTGTGCTCTTCAATTGACCTGTCACTCAGGGCGTTCTCCACATTTTTGATTCATTTCTCCTGTCAGCCCAGGATCAAAGGTCTCATTGTGCCATTACTGTCACAAAAGCCTTCATCTGCCGCAATGAAAGGCTTGAATAAAGAGGATCACACAGCCTCACAATGGAATGACTAATGTACAGTATCAGTGATTTCTGCTTTAAGATCATTACTGATTACAACAAGCAAATGGCGGTACAATCTGAAATACTTAAAACCAATTTGGAAAAGTCAAGTGCTATGATTGCCACAATGAAAAGTGCAATCTGTCTTTGTGCTCCATGCTAGCAATTTGTTGTAGTTTGTTGTAGCTGCTGGATGTCACACTTACACTTTGTCAACCACTGCTGCAGTGCTCACGTCTCCAAGTTTTATATCTGGTTATTATTAGCAGTGTGAAAGCGAGCTGCCAAAAGGTTCCTGTGGCATGGGGAGTTCCTATAACTGAATTTGGAGTGGGGGAATCTAGGTTCCAAAGTGCATTTTGACTAGAGACAGGGGTCTACCCTACCAGACTGGACCCCCATAGACGTCAAAACAAGAAGGTTGGCATACTTTACACACACATCTTTAAAGGAGCCTTATTATGCAAAATCGACTTTTCTTTTTCTACCATGTTTTAATGTTGTTCCTGTTTGTTTCATTCACGCATGTTTGAGTAATCCTCTATTTATTTACGCTGACTTCCTGAAAGGACAGAAACGTCTTGTTTCACCGATGTCTGCCATTTCCACCTGACCACGCCTCTCCCCCCTCACGGCCCAGTCCCCTTCAGCTCACACCTCCTGCAGACTGCAGCGTTGCAGCAGCACATGTGAAGGGGCGTGACAGCAGCTGGGCCGAGGGCTCTTAAAGGGACAGGTACCTAATCTGAGCGTTTCTCACAGAGTCAAATGAATAGTTTCTTCAAATAGGGTTTTTTCAATAAAGAATGTGTTTTCTGACCAACAAAACGTAAGATGCTGATTAGCCTATTGAAAATGCTAATTCTCCTGCATTTTTCCTGAAACTCAACTTCTACATAAATAAGTAATAATCTGCCTGCCTTTAAAATAAAATATAAAATAATATAAACTCCTATTTCATTAATTTTACTATACATTTTGATGTAAAAAAAAATCTTAAAAATATAAATAAATAATAATCCTAAACTCTAAATTTACAACAAAGAAACATTTTAATAATTAAAAAATATATATCTTTTTGAAACAAGCTATTTAAAAAAAAGAAAATGTAATTCTTCTATTCTTTAGCAGTTTTGCTTCTTTTTCATCACTTGTCTTTCAGAAGTTTCAATAGTTCAATATCAAAAGATCACAAATATTTTTCATCCTGGAAATATATTCTAAAATAATTTCACGTACCCCCTACAAAGTGCTTCCGTACCCCCTAGAGGTCCTCCTGGTTGGGAGACACTGCTTAACATATTCATATAGTCAGCTAATGTGGGACACTTCTGACAATTGAAACAACCCTGTTCTGTACCACTCCAATAACAAATCTCATCTTATCTAGCCCAATATTGTCAGCAGAAGATAAAGTGAGCTGTTGACCAAACATTAGCATATTACAGCTTGGCGTGGACATGAATATATTTAAATCTATGTTACGATATGTTCCATTTCTGTCACTGGAAAAACTAATTATAGAAACACACCAATTTGGATAAATGTATGCGTGGCAGCTCCCGTGAATGCGTCTTCATGGTGAACGGTGCCGGACTGTCAACACCAAATGAGCACTAGCATGTAATTACGCCTCTCTGACATGGACCAAAGGCATAGCTAAAAAACTAATTAGTGACAGGCTGACTTTGGCCGGTGCGTGTAAACAGTCCGGTGAAAATTAGATGTTTGTGCCTTCCACACTGAGGAACTGCCTTTAATTGGTTTCAGCCAATGCCTCAATATTTGACAGCACAAACTTAACACGAAAATAATCATACACCTTCTGCATATGAATTAATACATTTATCAGTGGCTTACAGTTTTGCGCATCGACAGCATCTGTGGATACGGTGAAGTAATAATGCTGAGAAATAGTGAAGGTTAAGTTAAATTATATCTAATGTGCAAATCGTCCAATAAAATTAATTTCTGTGCCCATTTGCTATGATGTTTTGCTCTTTACTTTAAAATGTAGGCAATAGTGGCACAGCAGGTTAAGCATTTGCCCACTAATTGGAGGGTCAGCGGTAGAGATGTCACAATGTCAATTTTTTGTGTCACGATTATTGCGAGATGAAACATTGCGATTATACGATTTTCACGATTATTTACCTATCTGACCCATTCTTTAGATGTTTTTATTTTTTATTTATTTATTGATTAGCTACAGGGATCATAGAAACATGGCCCTGTTTGTGGCATGCTTTTATATGGCCATTACTACAACTAATACTTTTTAGATTATTATTATTACTATTTTTTTTTTTTTTTTTATGGTAACTGGCATCAAACAGCAGTGAGATAACAGCACCTGCACAGCTACATCCACACTTTACACACAGTCTCGCAAGGGGTCATCAGCCCCTTCCCTTGAGTACAGCCACTTCGCTAACTTTTAGCTCCCTAGTGGTAAATCAAACCACTGAGCTCCGTTCCATGAAGCACGAAATTCTGGGCCCTTTGTAAAACCATCTTTGTGGGTTCCTATGTACATTTGAGCAATATCTTTTACACATATTCCAGGCTTTTTGAAGGCCCCTCCCTGCAGTGGGCCCTTGGGAATCGGTTATTTATATTTTTATATTTCGGCTGCTCCATTTCTTATATTGTTTTAAGTTTCTTTCTGGCAGTATAAACTTTTACCAATGCTCCATTTCTTATTTGTGGGCACCAAAGTAAACCAGTCAGACAGTGATGATGCCCTTCCTGTTATAACCAGCCACATACTGTAATTTGGGTGAAGTGTCTTGCCCAAGAATACAACATCAGTATGCATTGGATCAGAGCAGGAATTGAACCGCCAGGCTCATACTGTTATTCACTCTTCACTCACATTGCCTACAGGTTTTTGTAGTAAGAACAGACTTCTACAGACTTTTACATGAAAATTGAAACAATATTGAATCCAACTCTTGAGTCAATAACAACTCGTCATCTAAACCAGAGACGAGAAACTGTTAGCTTACAGATAATACCAAATATTACAATAACATAAATTATATTTAACCAGTGTCTCATTAACACATAAATGATCATTTACACTGCTGTACATGTGAATCTCTAAAATAACTTTGCTTTGACACTGAGTGGTGTGTCACTTCAGAAGTTTGGCTCAAGAACTTTTACTCACACTTAATATATGTGTGGAATTCTCAGCTCAACTGCGATGACTTTTTCATGCCTTGTAGAAGATAAATGGATATGCGGTTATGCTATTCCTTTAATGAAAGTGAAAGTATGCTTTTCTTGTGTGTTTGACAAGAACAGTTAATTCACATCATAGCAAATTGTAAAATGAATTATTAGTGTAGTGTCCAACTTTGTTCTTTGATTGGAGAAAAACCCTTTAATCATCTGAAAGCATACTGTGAAAAGAGATCTTAAGACCTCATGTCGGCTGTATTTTTTATGTTTTTCATCTGGCTGTCTGTTTACATAAACCAACAGCCTAAAACAGAAAAAAAAAAAAAAAAAAAACAGAAAGAGGAGAAGCAAAGTGAAATGCAACTTGCGATGTTTAATTGCTGGTTTACAGGGCGACAGTGGTACAGCGGGTTTAGTGGGTTAGCCACTAAACAAAGGGTTGCCTTTGACCTGTATCCTTGGGCAAGACACTTCATCCACATTGCCTACTCCAGTCACAGCCAGGTTGTGGCAACCATGTAAAGGAACATCCATAAATAAATAAATAAACAAATAAATAAATAAATAAATCAGTCCAAAGCTAAACTCAGAACTACAAGTCCAGATGAGCTCAAAATTTCAGTTTGATGTCATATTTGAGGTGTCAGGTTTTACAGTGTTTAATACCAGTGTAATACCAGGCAATATATTACAATCTCTGTAATGCGCTTTATAAATGCATTTTGTTATGGCCAGTGCAGTCAGCACTTCTAAAATTTCATCGTTAGTGTACCGGGGCGTCTCAAAGAAGCCAGTACGTGCAGTACAGAATGTTGCTTTGGGCCACCGGAGCGCAGTATGTCATTAAACATGCCTCCAGAGCTGCGTGGCTCCTCCACTTCTCACAGCACCCTGTACGCTCTCCCTACGTCATCCCACCGTGAATTAAACTTGTATTTTAGAGAAACATCCTACCTCTCTCACGTCACTGTACCACTCCTCTCGCCACATGCTGCACACCTCTTGACTACGTCACTGTGCAATGAATAGAGTGAACTTGGGGCTAAACCCGAGCAGAAACTGATCGACTAACAAACTCAGTGTACTCACAGTGTCCCAGCAGAGGACAGACAGATGTGGGCTGTAGTTTGCGCAATAGGCGGCTGTTTTTGTCACAAAGGTCTGCTGATTCCCCAACACGCCACATAGGTTTCTACAGCTGTGCAGCAACTCAGTCATGTATAATTGGGGCAAATAAATGTTTCACCTGCTGTTTAAAGCTGTTCTCTGTTATGTGCAAATGTAAGCTGGTTAAGAGCAGTGGTTCTCAAATTTTGGGTAAGGCCCCAAAAGGGGAGGTTACAGAAAGTTACAGTAGGCTGTAGGCTAGTTTGTTTAGCTTATTTGCAGCCTAAATGACTAATTAGATTAAATGTGTTGAATTCAGTTTTACAAAATACTGTAGGCTATATGTGCCAGGGTAACAGTACAATACAAAGTCATTCCTAAGAAAATGGAGGAGTATAGTTTGGACAGGACAAAAGTAATGCAAAAGTAACACAAAAGAATGTAACTCATTATATTTTACACACATTACAGTAATAGTGTAATACACATATAATACATTTTACATTTAAGAAACTTTTAATATATAATACATTACATGTGAATGAGAGTGAGTGGGGACTACGGATGGAAATTAGCTAGAAATCTAAATTAGCTATAATCTGGTGTATTTACGGCACTAGCTGCTGTTCATTAATACACGCTGTCCCATAAAAAAAAAAAAAAAAAAAAAAAACATGTCCAAAGGAAGTTGCCCAATACTGGCTAAAGCAATAAAAGCAGTAAGTACAGCTATAGCCTGCTGTCCTGGGAGTGGATCCCTCCTTCATGTGGTTCTTCCTGAGGTTTCTTTCTTTTTCAGAGCAAAACCTGTTTGTTTATTGTTTATGTCCATTCCTGTAAAGCCCTTTGAGGTAATTATTGTTGTGATATTGGACTGTATTATTTTAAATCAGCTAGAGGTTTAAGGTAAGCTCTTAACTTTTTTGTTATTTGTATGAATATTTTGTTTTGGAAAAGTTGTCCTGATTAACTTTTTTTATTAAGTAAAACATAAATGCAAGAAAGAAACTTTAGATCTATTTAAATCTGAAATTAGTAATATTAGTAATAAATAAGTCTAAATCTGAATCAGTAATAGTGTTACCTTATTTTCTTGCTGTAAATTCCAGTGAAGCTTGCAATGCAGCTTGATAAAATGGCTGCCGTAATTGTTCCACAGCGCAGCAGAACAGACCGACCGCTGAAGAGAAACACAAGGCGAAGGCATGACCTCAATTTAGATGAAGATCTTAAAGAAGCGCACATCTTCAAAATATGCAAATATGGCTGCTCATGAACATCTGCTGGATATAATGGATGAGGACGCACAAGGGTCTGCAGAGAATTACATTTCACTTTTAGAAGCAGTTCTGTCTTAAGTCCCAGGTTTTGTTAAGAGTGAACTAAATACAGTCATGGCCAAGGTTGGGAGGTTAAATAAGTTTTGATGTAAAAAAAAAAAAAAATACAAACAAACAAACAAAAAAATGTGAATGCACCTATTAGACTGGTGCCAAAAAATAAATAAATAAAAAAATCACATAGGTGGGAACAGAATGTTGGCCAGATGTCCTTATTTTAGGGGGACAGTCCCAGTTTTAGGCTCAGTGCCCCATGTCCCTAGCCTTTTTAAATACATTTCTTTCATATCCAAGGCCCTAGCGTCATGTATTTTAATTACATAACCAAAAATCATATGTATTTCTGAAGCTTTTTTGTTACTTGTTGAGTTCAAATGCACCTGGATTTGTGAAAATTCATGTGTCCCAGTGTTTGGGTCTAGAAATCTGGTTACCTTATGTTATACCTTATGTTATAATAGGATATACTGAACATATCTGAGGTGGATGGCACTTGATTTACACATTTTTGTTTTGTTTTGTTTTTTTGTTTTCATTTTTTACTGAAAAAACAAGACAGCCGCCTTCACCAAAATTAGAGGTTTTCTGTAAGTCCTTCAAATCTCCTTCCTTCAATCTTCAAAACAAAACAAGATTTTCTTGTGAAATTTGCAGTTGTATGGAGATTTACAGTCACTTAATCTGTATGGAGCAAATCTTGATTCTAAGTTTATATATAAACAAGATAAGACAACTTGAAATTATAAAATCTAACTGCTCTGCCACCATGCACTTATTATTTATTACTTAAATATGATGGTTTATATTACTTCTTATGCTTGTATTTGTAAACTGTATTACTGTTTATGAATTAATGCTACTTTCAAGTCCTTTTTCTGCTATATTCATAACAGTATTTGTCCATTCAAATTAACAGCAATAATAGTACTGAGAATGTATTACAGTTCTGCCTTGATTATAGAAAACTGATTTTTAATTTGGCTTCAGCGCTGCCTACGTCTGCATAGACAAGAAAGAAAAAAGTGCTCTATAATGATATGATGTTTAAGGACGATGCTAACATTTGCATCCTGCGTGTTTCTAAAGCTCCTACACCGTCACCTTGGACTCGCTCTGATAATTTCAGCTCTTAAATTGCCGTCTACACAAAGCTCATTTATCTGTTAACAGCATATTGCTAATAGCTATACTAAATATCCTTTTTATTCTCTCTCCAGTCCCCACCGTTGCCAGCAGGGGGCGACAGACAGCTAATCCAAGCTTTCTCTGCAAAGTCAAAGTTAACAGCTCCCCAAAAGATGACGTTTTCCATACATAAAATATGAAACACTAATGTAAAGGTGTCCAAAACAATTAGAAAAAGCCAGAAAAATGCACACAGGGTTTCTGCTTGGCTCAACAAGTTGAATTTAAGACTTTTTAATACCACTGTTGAAGGAAATTGAGACCTATTTCATAAGCCTGCAGTGCACAAAAAGCTGAGTCATTAAAGTGGCTGCATTGTTTAATTGTGACTACTGACAACAGTGAGGCTGCAAAGCATTTTGTGCTCGATAAGAAAAAATCTGAGTGACATATCAGCCACAGAAATATGCCTTTGAGAATTTGAGTGGGCATTTTAGAATAAGCTGTGATGAGGTATTTACATTAAATGTATGTGACACATTTAAGACCTGTTTAAACATAACATATTTAAGACCTAGTACTCCACATTTTGGCAAATGTAATACCTTTTAAGGCCTCAAATTCATTTAATTTTTTTTTTTTTTTTACTTTTTAAGACTCAGCAGAAATCCTGTGTATAGTATGGATCCTTTATTTAACTTCATTGTCTTTATTTATTTATGTTTTATTATGGTACAAATATGAGACATACCATAAAATAATGTTTTCTATTTAAACTAACATTTCTTTCTTCCATTTTCTGATGAAGAGAATGGGGGCTGCAGAGATGTGAATGTTCTGCTGTAACACAGTGAGGAGTCACAATAGTGGAGCTGCACAGCCTTGACAGTGCAGTGTAATGTGAGGCTGTTGAGCTTAAACCTACCCCCAACAGACAGCTTATCATTTTAACTCATGGCCATTTTCATTTTATTTGTAAATATTTTCTATAAAACCATAAAAACCTTGTAATAATCAAAATCAGTACAGCTGCAGATGTATTCAGACGCAGCTGAGACTGAGCTGCTGCTGTTTGAAGTTTAAGCAAAGGTACCAATTAAACTCTGAGTTTAATTAGTAATGAACATAATGAATGCTGAAGGCCATGCAGCTCTAGAGCACATCCGTTAAGATAATGTTAGCTCAAAGTGAAGTTGTTCGCCAAGCAGGTCCATCAGCAGACAGGATTTGTCGAAGCATTTGCCTCTTAATGAGCTTTGATTTGATTTTGTGAGCTGCTCGTCTCCTTTTAAAGACATTTTCTTTCAACTCTATGGGCTGTGCAGGAGAGCTGTTGTTTTTCCACAGACCGCTGCAGAGTGTGAGTCCAGCATTTCAAATTTAAGGCTTGTAAAAAAAAAAAGAAAGAAAGAAAAAAGAAAAGCTCTGCACCTGCATTCAACCATGGCAGATGTCTGTCTGAGGAATGAGTATTGAGAAGCAGGGGGGAAGAAAAGTGCTTTGGATGTGTGAAATGTGAAACATTTTACTGCACAGCACAAACAAGCATCGCCTTAAGCTGTCCTCAGACGTGTTCAGGCCTGACCAGCGCGGAGCCAGTGGGAGCCCACAGTTTTATCTGCGGCTGTTTATCCTGGACAGCTTCCACAGAGGAGGGGGGGCTTGTAACTTTGTCCAACACCATCTCTGCCCCACACAAAATTAGCTCAATGCTGTAGATGTGATAAAAGAAGTAAAAGTTCAGTGGCCATAACATTATAGAGAATACTTGTCCACCATAAACCTAATGCTAATCGCATATATACTAACTTATGAACACATGAAATTGATTGGGTGACCCATTGACAGAAACAGTCTATGAGGTTATTTCATTGTTTTAGAAGCAACTTTATCAAAACTAAAATACATACACTGAAGTCCACCTCGTCTATAATCTGTCCTCGTCTTCCTCACCAGAAAAAAAGCGGTGGAGATGGCATAATCAAATACCAACACCTGAAGTACTTAAAGCAGGTTGAAATTAGCTCTCCGATGCTAACAGCCTTTTATCTGTGCATGGCACAAAGTAGGGGTGTTACAATACCATTTTCTTCATTCCAATTCGATACCTGCTAGTGGACTTAACTGTTTCTATTCATATCTATGCATGCTCTTTAAGAAAAATACAGTATGGTATCTGATTGGTGAATGAGTTAACACACTCACCAATGCCGATTCCTACATTTTTTATTGGCGCCAATTCCAATATTAGTATTAGAATCAGCCCTAGTGCAGCCCCAGTGAGGGCTGATCTGTTTTACGTTGATGGGCAAAACCAGAGTACCCACAGCAAGTCCACCCAGACACAGGGAGAACATGTAAACTCCACACAGAAAGGCCCCACACGTTCCAACGACTAACCCTTCTTGCCAACAACTCAGCTCTTTGACAATGCTCAAAAGCAGTAGGATGAAGTGTGAACTTGTAAACTCCTACCCCCTTTTCAAAATTATGAATAAATATTGACAACCGTTTACATTTTTACAAATATACAATGAGCAGAAAGATCTTAGAAAGCACCACTAGTGTCATGTACTTATTTACACACTGTCAACATAGAAATCCTACAATGCACCACTGTGCCATCCACATGTTCACATTCCTACATACAGACTATTAACAAAGTGATCCCAGAAAACAATACTGTGTCCACATTATCAATCCATCCACCAGGAATAGATGCTTATTGCCATCAACATTCCAACTCTTTCAACATACTAGTCATTCACATGCACATGCATACACCCATGCACACCACCAGTGCACAAGCATGCATGCTGGCCGCAATCAACGTTCCATAACATGTCAATATGTTGTCAAATCTGTACATGCACGTGTATGTAAATCTGCACATGTATGCACACACCCATGCATAACATCTGTGTGCATGTGTGCAAGCCAGTTGCAATTAACAATACAATACAATTACACAGTTGTATGCACATTGACAGTACAGTCAATATGCCATAACATATCAAAGCATTTGTCTTTTCCATGCACATGCATGCACTGACGCACACCACAGGCGTGCATGTGCGCATACACGCTGCAATCATTATCATGCAATCATTATCATGTCACGTCAACATATTAGTCTTTTATATGCACATGCATGCATGCGCCTATGTATACCATCACCGTGCATGTGCGCATGCATGCTGCAAACAGAATAATATCTCACAACCTGTATCAAATATCTGTCTTTATCCAGACAGTGTTCCAGACCAAAACAAGGCATTTGTTCCTTCGTTGTGTCCATTTTGACTTTTCATAAAAATTTGTGGTAACGCTAACAGTCCTTCGAAACTCAGAAAAATTGTAACCTTCTAGCTATTCATTATTCGGCCATTAGCAAATATATCTTTAAGAGCCACACAGCCACTGTGTAAAATGTTTAAAATATTGTGATTTTAATATGACCTGAAATATATGTGACTGTCATTTTGCCAGCCCCTCTCCAGTAACCAGTTAAATGCAGGCAGTGATTTTTTTTTTTCGGACATCGGTCTATTTCTGTATAAAGCATGTCTCCACCTACATCTGCAGACTGTTGTGTAAGACTATAGCTGGAACACTTACAGAATAGTACTCCACTTTAATGCCTCTCTCCCACCTAACCACCAGCAGCAATCTCCAAGCTGTTTCAGACTGACAGCTTCTTCTGTGCAGAGTGAGAATCTGCTGCATCAGACTAGCACTTTATGTTGAAAGTGAATTGTTGCAAGTTTAAGCCCAGGACACACAGTTCTCCTAAGCTGTTGGTGTCTGGTTTTAATCACAGTTGTAGAATACACTATTGTATGGTATTATAATGCTGGTCATTATAAAATTAAATATGGCTCAAAAATTTGAATGGCTCATTGTCTAAGATTGTCCCCTTTTTGTTTTGGCCGCTCTGTGCTTAGTTTGTCTGCAGCTGTATAATAGAAAGTAATGAAACTGCCACTTTTTATTTTTATAGATGTTTCTTTCATTTGCTTTGTGAGTAACTGGCCATTGTACTGGGAGTACCCCATCTTTGGCCCATAGTTGCTGATATAGGCTTCAACAATCCAAGCAAGTTACCAGGTTCAAGGCCTATTTTCACTTTGAGATACTGTATTCCATTATGTACAATGACAGGTCTGTAGGTAGGGGACAGACTGGAACACAGAAATCTACTACTACTTTTTTATATATCTAGGTCTTAAACACACTCAATTTGAAGCAAATTAGCTTTATAGACTTTGTTGTACTTTTTTGTTGTAAAAAAGGGTCTGAATACCAGTGTACATATACTGAAGACAAACTGCCCTCCCATGTTACCTTAGATTCTCTCCAGTTTTACCACTCCTCTCAAAGACATGCATGTATAGGAGAGTTGTGCACTACTGCAATTTCTTTTTTACAGATCCAATACCAAGTAAATACCAGGCCAGTATCACCAATATAAGTACTGACGTTGAATTTTGTGATGTGTAATTTTTGCTTTCCACTGTTATGTGCATGTTAAAACCCAGAACTGACTTTAAGCAAAGTTAGACAATTAAAAAAGAAAATATAATGCACTTCTTCCTTCACAGTTTACACAGATTTTGCAGGGACTTAAACCCACAATGCTGAGGCTGTTAGTCACACTGTATATGTGCTACATGGTCTACCAACGGTGGTGCAGATCACACTTCATAGTCACTCTGCAATGTACAAAAAAAAACAAAAAAAAAACAACTCAGTTTGGTCCTTCTCAAGTGGTAAATGGTAAATGGTCACATTTTTATATAGCGCTTTTCCACCTTCATGGGCACTCAAAGCGCTTTTGGGCACTCAAAGCGCTTTCAAGTCAAAATCCATAAAAAAAATAATCGAAACAGAGATATTGTCTTGGGCTACATTATGCATCCTCGACTTGGCGATCTGAGCTTTCTACCATGTTATAATGTTTGCTCATCATAAACATACCTGAAGTTGTGATTTGTTATATTATCTTTGTTACATTACCATGCCTGTTTGAGTAATCTTGTAGTTTTTGAAGCCTCAATCTCTGCCTCTTCCACGAGCTCATGCCCACTTCATGAAGCACTGACCAATCAGCAAGCCAAAAACCTGTACAGCTCCTCAGATTCCTCACAGCAATTTTTCTTTTTGTAGTAAATTACCATCATAGAAAAAGGAAGGAAGTTTGTTTTAGGCACTTAATGTTTTTAAAGGTTGTAAAATGTGCAATGTTGTTTAACCGAAAAAAGACATGCAGAGAAAAATAAATGAACAAAACTGACTTACTAAATATCATTTGATTACTTAAAGTGTGCCATATAATAAAGTGAAACAGAACATAATACTGTAGATCATAAAAACAAAAACAAAAACAAAAAAACAAATAGACACAAAAGTCCAATAGGTGATAGTCCTCCACCTGAAAATCTCCTTGAAGAAACTGTCATCAAAGTCCAAAAATAACCAGAACTCTGTAACTTCCTTTACTTCACGCTGGGACCTCGGCCTGTTCTCCTCTCTCCTCTGTTATAAAAAGCAGTCTATCCATCTATTTCCTGTGCGTTTGGCCCGTCTGGGTCTGACGGGAGCGTCTCTCAGCGGGCGCCCCAGACGTGTCGACAGCCGCTCAGCTAATGCGTACGGACAAACATATTCACACCACCATATTTACGGGTAATTTACTGTCCATTTCACCTCAGGAGCACCGAGGGAGACTGACAGGGCGAGAACATGTTCACTTATATAGAGGCTGATCAGCTGCAGGCAGGAGAACAGTGTGAAATAAGTGGACTGTATAGAATTTTATACATTTAGCGTGTGCACTGAATAACAAAAAAAGTGTTAAGCCTTTTATATTGTACTGAATAAAAGTTAGCCAATATTAACCTTTAAACAAGAGCCTAGAAAAAGGTTTGTTGTTGCTTTAGTATTTCATGTATTATAACTTAAAACAATGTATATTTTGGAAAACGTCTTTCGTTGGGGAGCTGCTACTTTGACACTTTCATTAGGTGCCTGTGGTTTTAAGGGCCTGCTGGTCCCACCCATTTCAGACCATCAGCTCAGAGCCTTTTGCAAAAAACGTATTTTATATCAGGCAGTTCACGTTTAAGTTCACATGTGAATAAAGTTGGGAGGATTTGAGTTCAAACGAGAGGAGAATCGCAATAGACCAAGCATGATATAAAGGCTAATTAGCAACATGAAGCTAACGGCTAAAGATAAATGAGCTGATTGCTTTGTAGTGACAGCAGTTTAAGCACTGAAATGATCAGTATGTCTCCGGAGATGGTGTATGTGCTTCAGAAACAGGTCACAAGCATTTAATGTGCCATATAAATAAAACAAAATTTAAACTAGAAGCCCTTGCGTACCTCTGCTAAGGCATGACAGTTCTTCCCTTCATGAAAAATAAGACAGTATTTTATGTAATGGAGCAGTCTATAACTTAATTTACCATCTGGCTTTATAATCACAAAAGTTATGAATAACAGCAGTGCTATGATATCCTCACATTAGAAGTTTATGCTCTTCTCAAAAACAAATAGCACCAACAGAACATGAGAACAACATCATACAAACAGCAATCATAGATGGAGTTTGACTTTTGCGTTTCAAACCTGCATCAATACACTATTGCGTGTGCGGAATATTGAGCATAACTATACAGCAGGTGGGCCTTCTGTGCATTTTGCATACAGTAACAACCAGGCTTGTGATGAAGCAAAACAACACAGCTGTGCAAACCTGTTTCTCACCATTATGTATCAGTAATTGAGCTATTTATAAGTAACACTTGAGCAATCAAAACTAAAATGCTTGGAAACTAGAACTACCTGATGTTTGTCTCATGCTGTTATGTTTCAATTTGTAATTATTTCTCTACATAAATTTTAATGAAAATGTTTATATGAAGGTGATTATTTCATTTATTGTTATTTCTTGCAATTGCTTTTATTTCATTGCATTAAGTTACTGCATTTGTGGACCTATTTTTCAAACAATGTAGTGACATACTTCAGCCACCAGGTGAGACAGTGCCTCCTCTGCCACCCCCCAAATTTTGCCAATGACAGCAATACAGTAAAGATGGAGAAAAGGGCAGTGGCAACCAAATGTGGCAATACACAAGAATGTTTTGGCAAATGGCACTAGACTGAAAATAGGTGTGCTGTCAGTACGGGGGTAGAGAACATTAGCAAGTGGTTCCACCAGGTACAGTATATAGGAAAAGTCACTAGAAGCTCAGAACTGTTATGCATTGCTTTGTTAATGCCTGTTAAAAGTTATAAATAATAGTTATGGCTGATGAGAAAAGCATACATTACTAAAGCCATAAAAATGACATTGAGGGAAGATATATTTTTCTGAACATTATAAAAATATACATATGATCTTGTGGGTTATGCAGAATTTAATACAGCTCCAGTAGACAACATTTTTATTTATTTATACATTATTATTATTATTATTTATTTTTAAATTTTATTCTGTTCTGTGGGCGTGATAGTGGTGCAGTGGGTTAGGCATTTGCTTTGCAACTGGAAGGCAGCTTGTAACAGTCAGCTCCTCAGAGCCCCATAACATTACACCAATAGAGTAAACAATTAGTGACGTTTGCACCTGTACGCCTCGAATGCTCTGCTACCAGAAACAACACTGAGAAACCCAGATGCTAACTGGCCCACCCAGTGACCGTGTTTACTAAACACAACAGTTAAATACAACACACATACAAAACTTAAACATTTGAGAGGTTACTGTTTTTATAGCTCGAGCTTGTGCAACTGTCTCAAACCTGGCACCACCGGTCCACGTCCTCCTCGCTCATTCAATCCTCGATTGAGAAGCGCTCTCCATACGTAATCCAAACTGTCGGTAATCCAACTGGTAAATAATCCCAATGCTAAGTGATTCAAAAGTACATTAATCCAGGTGAATTCCAGCGTGACAAAGCTGCGCGTGCCCATGTGCGCGCTCTCTCCCGACCACTTAAAAAGTCAAACGCTGTCAGCCCGGCTTTTACTCCACAGCGGTTATCCGAATGTAAATTAAGGTCGCACCACAGAGTTCTTCCTGGAGGTCCTTATAAAGTTCCAAATATTCAATCCATAAAGCCCGAGTCCCACCTAGACTCCTCGAGCAGATTACCTTTTACACACCCCTCTCCACACCTGTACCTCATCTTAATAACTAGCTCTGGCGTGCCTGCGTGCACTCAGACGCGCCCCCTTAAAGCAGTACACACTGTATGGGGATAAAGATATAAACGGCAAAATCCACATAAGATATTTACAATGTTTATCCACCCTTCTGAGGCCATGCTACAAGCTGTTTCAAATCTTGCTCAAAGTGTATACTGTTGTTGTGTCCCTGGGCAAGACGCTTCATAGGCATTGCCTACTCCAGTCACTGTATGAGGCATGTTGTGACAGGAAGGGCATCTGGTGTAAAAACCTGCCTATATATACACTTTATTTCCAAAAGTATTCACTCACCCACCCAAATAACTGAATTCAAATATGGTGTGGGATTGTTTTCAGGAGCTGGGCTTGGCCCTTAGTTCCAGTGAAAGGAACTCTGAATGCTTCAGCACCAAAAGATTTTGGACAATTTCATGCTCCCAACTTTGTGGGAACAGTTTGCGGATGGCCTCTTCCTGTTCCAACATGATTGCACACCATTGCACTAAGCACAGTCCATAAAAACATGGATGAGCGAGTTTGGTGTGGAAGTTAACTGGCCTGCACAGTTCTGACCTCAACCTGATAGAACACCTTTGAAATGAATTAGAGCGAAGACTGCGAGCCAGGCCTTCTCATCCAACATCAGTGTCTGACATTCTTGTCAGACACGTAGATGTCTGACATTCTTGTCCATAGATAGATGCAAAGGGTGCCCTTTTTTTTTTGCAGCCTAAGTGATTAAGTGGCAAAACAAATTGGAAATACTTCTTCTCTTGAGTGGGCATATGGGTGGTCTTTTATGACAACGCTTATGGAAGAATCAAACCTGTATGACTCTATGAACCACTCAGTGTGTCCTTAAAAGTCTTGGCACAATGACCAATATTGAGATGAGTGGGAACCCTTGACAGTTGTACAGATTGTATGTGCAGCTTAGAAAAAAAAAAAAGAAAAAAAAGAAAGAAGTGTGTGCGCTGAACGGAAGAGCATTACAAATGTGCCCTACAGTAGTTTCTGTGCCAGTGTAACAAGAAAAGAAAAGAGAAGTGAAAAACTGTCAGGCTGTGTGCAGTAAAGCTACTTTCATCCAGAAGAAACGCTGGCTCCTGCTGTTAGTAAAATGACTGATAAAGTTCCTCTGCATTCCTCACGTTGGCAGCGGACCAGCAGCTGCTTACAGACATTTTCTAAAAAAAAAAAAAAAATAGAACAAAAAAACTGCTGTCGAAATCAGCGACGTGGCACATTCGGTGTTCAATCAGACGTTGGGAAAAGTTCAAATGGGGCTGGGATTGCAAGTGAACTTGGCCTGGCTATTTTCTCTTGTCTGCTCTCAAGTGCTCTCTCCGTGTTTGCACTATTTCTGGCTGCGACTCATTTAGGAACAAATTCACAGAGAACACTGTCAGGTTTTTCAAGCTGTCAGCGCAGTTAGAGAAATACCAATTATTCCCTTAGTCTAATTATATAACACGTTTTAGAACGCCTGGAAATGCCATTCTCTGATTGGAAGGCAATGATTGGAATGAAGGACTTCTCACTAACTACTTTGTCAGTAGTTAAAGACCATAACTTTGAACATTTATTTGATAAACGTGGCTGCATAGTCCATTTTTAATGGGTTTAAATATTTTGCTTCTGAAAGTCCAATGCAGTCTCTTAAAGAGTAACTCACCCCTGGCCCAGGCCTGACTCCGCCCACTGCCAGAGATTGAAAACTGCTCAAAAAGTGGGCAGAGACCTGGCAGAGACAGAGGAGGAGAACTGAGGGAGGAGCGAGGCTTGATCCTGTGACTGACAGCTGTCAGAGACGTCATGGACCTCCTCCACAGCAGGGTTGCCAAGTCCCAGAAATGGGGGAAAAAAATGCAGGACGTCTGGACTGATGTTTTATGTTCCTTTTATAATAACACAGTTGAAATATTGTGAGAAAGGCGTCGTGCGCCGCCGCAGTAACGTGTGCGTCAGATCGCGTCTTTATTTACTGGTATTATTTCAGCTGAGAGCTGTTTTTGATCGTATCTCCGCGAGTAAGAAATCGATTGTCATCAAACAAAAAGTGACTTAAAGCGTGGCAAGTTTAAAACACATCTGTGGAGTCAAATCTCTCCCCAGTGTCACTAATTTGCAGTGTTGGGTTAGTTACTCAAAAAAGTAACTAGTTACAGATTACTAGTTACTCTTTTGAAAAGTAATATATTACTTTACTTGGTTACTGACTCGTGAAAATAACTTAGTTACTTTCCTTTTGGATTATTTCACAGGAAGCCCAAATGAACCCAATTCAAAATAGAAGAAGCCTATAGCCTCACCGTTGCCCTGACCCGCACTGTTATTTTATACAGGCATTCAAGTTTTTTGTAGCTGCATTCATTTCAGCAGCAGGGCAGCCTGACACAGCAAATACTGCCCTTTAGGTTCACCTGCCTCTGCTCCTGTGCAGCGTTCACGTCCTGTGGACACAGTTTTATTTCACTACACTGAAGCTAAAACGCACTTTATGTTAGCGCCAAAGCGGTGCAGGTCTCTTCTTTCCTCGCTGTCCCCACTGACAGCAGCAGCTGCATGCGCCCCGACGCGCGCGGACAGAACGAGTGGCCGCTGCGCGCATAAAGAGGAACAGAGAAGGGAACGGATGAAAATAAAGTAGAAAACGTATCAGCGCTATTCGTTTAATGCATTTTCATTCCGTGTCCTTGCGGTAAACTGCAGGTAAATGAAACTGACTGTAGTGACTGTAACGCAAGTAACTAATTGGGTATTTTGTTAGTAACTGTAATATTACTTACTGGGGGGCTCAAAAGTAACGCGTTACCCCCTGCGTTACTGACAATTGTAATCTCGTTACTTTGTAACGCGTTACTCCCAACACTGCTAATTTGTAGGTACATACTGTCATTGATCAGGCTCATTATGCCTTATTGTGCGTTGACACACGGGACAGTAGAAGCGCAGCCGTGAAAGGGGAGGGGGGCGGAGGAGACTGAGCGGTAAATGCGGGGCTGAGTGGCGTGTTTAGGAAAAAGACCCACACCTGGCAACAGCAGGACTGGGACGAGCGCGCGGGGGAGAGAGACAGCGAGGGCGTGGAGTGCACGGGGCGTGGGAGGAGATACTCGGCACAGGTGTGGTAACAAGGTCAAATACTACGTCACAGTTGCCTATCTGGAACTATTGAGCAGAAATCCCACTGTTTGACCCTAGGAGGGCAGCACTCTGACGGTTTTCACTACAAAATGTGAATTTAGACCTTTTTTTACAAAACAGTCAAACATAAGACTATAAATAGTGAGATGTATCACTAAAGCCCTGTTTGTACAGCTGATCAGCTCAAAAAAAATGGTGTAGGGGTGAGTTACTCTTTAAGTAAAGGTGACAGGAATATATTTTCAATGCACATGTTTGCATCAGCCATCAAAATCTGCAATTTGTGCCTAAATCAAAGGATTTTTGGAAATTGCAACCAGCCAACTACAGTTGTGTTGTCATTGCATGGGTAGACAGCATTAGCAAAAGACTATTTATACATTGAATAAACCTGACCCTCAGGCGTCACTTTAGTTCACTGCCCTCTTGTGTCATTAAGTTCATCTAAAAAAAATTGCTATTAAAAATTGAATGGATTCATTTTTTTTTTCTGCATAAATATCTTAAACAACTTCAGTCCTGCATTTTTCAAATAATTCTAAACGCCTTTTGAATACCTTAAGTGACTGAAAAAAAAAAAAAAAAAAAAAACATGTTGGGAGGTCATGGTGATTTTACTCATGTGTCTTGGGTAGGTTAGTTTTTGTGTAGCATCAGATTTAAAATTCACTACATTCTTACGTGCCATGTGATTACCACTTATTACATAGGCTGGATCCCTATATAAAACAAATGTTTTATCTTTTTGCAATTACAAAACATAATCACGTATTCTGTCTCCATTTCTTTTTTGAAAATTGTAAAATGGATCATTTTTATCATTATTTTTTTTTTCATTACTAAAATCTGTCATTTCTGCAATATAGGACTCTTTTTCACAAATAACAAATAACACCATGACATTATGTTTTCAAAATGGCATTTAAATGGTTAAAATACTCAAAAATGCTTGAATATTTAATAGTATTGAGCAGGGCTGAAGTGGTTTAAGAGACTGAAGCAAGTGAACATTTTCCGTCCTTAATGACACAAGAGGGTAGCTTCACAGTGTTCTAATGCTCAGTTAGAAAAAAAATTAAAATTAAATTCCAAACTTTGTCAAGAGAAAGCCTTTATTACAGAAAATTGTGCCATTAGCATTAACACAGCCAAAATGATAACCATTCAAAGAGGAAAGAATGCCTAAATGGAAACACATGTCCATAGAGATGCCTGAGGGTTATAGCTTCATAATAAAAGTTAAAGTCATCAAATTCTTGTTATACTGGACAAGTAGTTACAGACCATACATTGGCCACATTTGAGGAATCTATCCATCAAACTAGGTCCTAGGTCCATGCAGCATTAAAGGTCAATATCAAAAATCAATTTGTACAACTGTATCCAACAGCAACACAAGAGTTTTCCTTTTTGTGTTATTTACTGACTTTGTTTGCTCCTTCATCAAAACTGCTTCCAGGCATTTTGATTGTGAGTGTATACTGAGACTTGTGGCACAAAAATGAACAAAGGTCTTCCATTATTGTTTCATCAAAACTGTTCTTGGTCATCAAATGCATTACTTTTGGAAGGGTTAATGAGATTTTTCCATTATGGCAATGGAAGTTAGAGTGACCACAAACCATAGGTAAATAGACTAACTGCATTATGTTCTGGTCTTGCACTGCTACAGGCAGGTTCTGGGGTCCAATTAGTTTTTTTTTTTTTTTTTTTTTTTTTTAGAACTATAGATCACATACATAACCCAGCAAGGCCTAAGCTCGTATCGGGGCATTAGGAGCTGCGTCACACTCTGCGCCTGAAAAGTTTTTTTGGTGGAGGCTACGCAGAGGCTAATGGAGGGCTAGTTTTGTAACTTGTTTTGCTTCTGTGACCAAGATAGTCATGACAACTCTTAAAGATGTTTTGGTGTGCTTTGACTTTTGAAAAAAAGTTCCAGTCGTTGTGTCTCCATTGTCTGCTGTGTTGAAGCAACAGACGAGAGAGCCAGCAAGAAAGGCTAAAAACGAGAGATGTAACGCTGCGAGATGGGGCGATTTGCGGACTTGTGACAAAGTGGGTGAGTATTTTTACACTCCCTTCACTCCTTAAAGGTGTCCTACAGTTCTTGAGCTTCAAAAGTCTTTATTTTATAAAAAAAAAATGACCTTATATTCGTAGAGATAGGACCGCTAAAACGCCAACGAAATAACATATCTTTTATTCAGTTTACTCAGTTAACGAAGCTCGCTCTTCACGCGGACTTGCACGAGACATTTCTCTCAATATCTGAGCTGTAATTTTATAAAATAAAAAAAAATAAAAAATCATACAACATAGGTTCAGAGGTCCTGGTTAAAGTTTGGGCAGTCTTTTCTGCCCACAGTGCAGTGAGACTGCAGGCTGAGGGCTGTGTGTGTGACCTGTGTCTGCTTCCTCCACTAAAGGAGGGACACCAAATGTAACAAAGCTTATGTTACCCCACTGTAGTCCACCAGCCCCTATGAGTTACTAAAGCAGTCTCTGTTAAAATGTAGTTAAGACTTATTATAAACTATGTTTTGTCTTGAGAGATAAAATCATAAACTGCACCCATAATATCCATCTAAAATATAAATTACACCTTTGTATTTATTGTTACTTTTTAGTGAGATTGACATATTCTAATTGTGTGTTTTGTCTTTCAGGTAAACATCCATCTGGACACTGGAGCTCACCTGTACTGACAGTGGCTCCATCTGCTGGTCTGGAGTTCACCTGTACTGACAGTGGCTCCATCTGCTGGTCTGGAGTTCACCTGTACTGACAGTGGCTCCATCTGCTGGTCTGGAGTTCACCTGTACTGACAGTGGCTCCATCTGCTGGTCTGGAGTTCACTTGTACTGACACTGTGGATCTGGAGACTGGAGTAATGGAAAAATGCTCTGTACAGCAGCACAACAACTTTCCAAAAATGATTGCAGCAGTCTATCTGAGCTGCACTTAATGTCTCTCATTTTGCATTCCATTATAAGGTTGTAAAGAGCCTACCCCTCTTCTTCCATGAGCATGTGATGTTAGAGATAAACTGTGCAGTATTCTTGGAGAAATACTTCAGGAAACCACACATCTGTTCAGCTCTAATACTGCTTGTACTGAATTTGGATAATATATTATTCAATTTACAGAGCACATCATATTTGACGTTACATTTCTCCTGTAACACCTCCTGTATTCACATTTTAACGGCACAAGTTGTTCTTAAGATTATAGATGAGATATCTGATTACAGCCCGGCTACACCTCAAAGATTTTTCCTGCCACACAATACCTGCAATACCTAATCAGTCCTTATATAGTAGGCGTATTTAAATATTTTTTAGTCACTGTTCTTGCTGTGAACCACAGTGTGACTGATAAGTAAATGGATAATACACTTAATTGTAAAGTGACTTTAAATTATTAAAAAACTGCTGTATAAGACTAATACATTATTATACACGTTTGATTGTGTGGTTGTAACTGCTTGCATGTGTCCTGTAAATAAAACCCTTTTGACTAGTTGTGATAATTTTTTATTTAAAAATGTTACATGGGTAAACAAGTCGATGTATGAGCAAATGAACAGCTTTTACACAGTAAATAGCAAAAAGCATTTTTATGTAAACTATAAGCTACATTTAATAAATAAATAAAACATGTTAGAAATGTCTTTATTTCTCATTGATTGGCACAATTTATTTACTTTAGCTTTGGTAACTGATTTGAGTGGCACTTTAAAACTTCAGCCTTATTAAAAATAAAGTTAGACTCGTGATAATTCATATTGTAATTAAGAATTAACAATGGTCTAAGACACTCGGCAGGGCTACAGCACAACTTTACCAAAGCTCAATGGCGTTCAGTGCTTAATTTTATCACCAGCTGACTGCTGAAGCTTATTGTGTTGTACTTAATTGAGCTGCTGCTGTCCTCGTTTAAAAATTAATAGAAAAACGCTGCTAACGCTGAATATTCTTGAGTTTTGATTCTAAAACCGGCAAAATCCCGTCACGTCACGCGTCACGTCCTCTGATTGGTTAACTCTGCATCCTTCAGTCCCGCTCCTCTGAAATCTCTTTGAATGGGAGCGTTACCAGACTAGTTTTCTGTATAGAACAGAAACAGAACTAGTCTTGCTTGCCAGGCTAGCTTTTCTCACCCAGGTTAATACTTCTGAAAAGGAAGGATGCACAGCTCCCTTTATTCAGTGGGTGAAAGATGTTATGATTTGTTTACAAATGGAAGGTTAAAAGACTACGGGGCTCATTAAAAAGCTATTACAAGGCCTGGACACCCTCTACTGAAAACTCAACTGATAATGTAATAAAGGCCAATAATGTAATACCTGCCAGTAACGTAATAATTTTGGTAATTTTAAATGTAATAAAGCCAATAATGTAATAACATTTTTGAGCCAGTAAAGCTTACTATGCAACATCCAACGGAGACACTGACAAAACATAAAAAGTCTCCTGAAAATAGGACAAAACATCTAAAACTCTTAAAAAGCCCAGCTGACTTATTTTTTGGTTGTGATTTAGATAGCTTGGATGACTAAGAATGTGTTCACACTTGTCGTGTTTGGTTCACTTCAATCCAACTCTGGTGTGCTTCCTGGCAAAGTCTGGGTCATTTGAGCGGCTGTGAACGCACAATCAGACTCAGGTGCCACCAAACAAGTGAACTCTGGTCTGCATAAAATCTGCCCTGGAGCACTCCTGGTGTGGTCCTGGTGAAGTGTGAACACAACGCGAACCAAACTACAGACTAACACCAGGTAGTGGACTACACCACTCTTTACCAAGGGCAGAAAAACATATGCGCATCTAACGTTGCTAAAATACATATATACTATAAATAAAATGTATGTAAGGTTGCTAACATTAGCAAACATATGTAAAAACACTGCTGAAACAACACAGATTTCATATTACTCACAGAGAGAGTCCACAGCTATGTTCAGCCGATATCACTGCTCTAAATGTAAAACTTCATTAAATACTAATTAAAGTGCACCGTATGATATTATTGGGACATATGGAGCTAAAGAGGTGGACTTTTGACCAATAGATGAGCAGGGTTTCTTCTTCCCAAGCTTCTCTCAGTAAATACTGAAGTGCTGCCCCTTTTAGGTGAGTTTTGTTACTGCTCCCTAAGTCAGTTCAGTTCATTTGGCAGAGCTCACTGTGAACTCGAACCAGACCAATGACATCATGGACACAGATGTGGACTTTTGCCCTAAAGCGCACCAAGTCCTGCGGTCCAGCAAGTGTGAACACACCCTAAGAGTCTGTCTGTCTGTTTGTTAGCAACATAACTCAAAAGTTATGGATGGATTTTCATGAAATGTTCAGGACATGTAAGACATGGAACACAGAACAAGTGTTTACATTTTGGGGGTGATCCAGATCACCTTGTGAATCCAGGATTTTTTTAAAGGATTCTTCACTATTGGGAGATGGGCTAATTTTGTCATTAGAGCTTCTAACACAACAAATAATGCCCAGAATCAATGGCAAATAATTACAAGATGACATCATGGTACATTTTATAATCTGACATAGTTGGACCCAGATCATGTTGATATTCTGGTTCTGGTGATCCAGAAGGTTCTAAATATAGGGGGTACATATGAAATTGGATATTGCACAGCAACAAATGTAGCTACACACTTGCAAATAACACCAAATGAAAGGTGAGATTTTTCTCTTTCAGTAGTATGTTGACAGATTTTATTTATCTTTAATTCTTATTGAGCTAGATTCTGGCCTTTAGGGGTTTTTCTCAGGTGAATGACCCTTTGGCTTGGCGGAGGTCTGCGCTCTCCGTGTGCTTCTAATTAACTATGCCATCTACCAAACCTATTTCTGATGAGCAAACTGCACAAAACTGCAAAAAACAGTAAAACAGCTCAACAAACAATTAAAACAAAAAGAAAACATCTTATTTCCATGAAATGCTGTCCTATTGCTGCATTATTACATTACAGGCTGCAGTTATTACATTTTCAAATGCTAGGCCAATAATGTAATCACGTTATGCAAAATGTTATCACGTTATTGGCTCAAAAACTTTATTACATTATTGGCAAGTTATTACTTTATTCAAAACAAAAGGTTTAAAAAGCAGTCATCTGGATTTGTTTTTTAAAGTTTTGTTTCTTACCCAAGAAGCTTTCTCAATTTGAAATGTCTTTAAAAACAAAATCCAGATGACTGCTTTTTAAACCTTTTGATGTGATTCAATTAGCCTGGATTAGTGAGAGACTTTGCAGACTTATTGGCTTTATTAAATTAAAAATTGCCAAAAGGAATACGTTTTTGACAATATTACCTAGTAGTTAGTGGTTAGAACATGGCTCGACAAGGCAAAAACCTAATGTTTTAAGCTGCTTAAGATTGTGCTATGCTACTCTATTGTAAAGTGAATTTTGCTCGCCCACTTCCTCTTGTCTGCTCTCAAATGCTTCCTCCATGTTTTCACCATTTCTGTCTGCTCCTCATTTGGGAACAGATTCATAGAGAACACTGTCAGGCTCTTAAACAGCAAAAGAGGAAGAATTAATCTTTAGCTGAGGAGAGCTGATCAGCGGGCGACAAAGCCGTGTGGCCATTAGAGCGTGCGGAGGAGGCCGAGCGTGCTGTAGTGCTTGTAGATCGACGCAAATGACTACGCCAGGGGTACGGCAATTCCCCTCCAACCTGCAGCCGGAGCGAGATGATCATTAGCGCGCCGCGTTTGATTGATATGGCACATTTCGGATGGCAGGTGGACCAGGCATCTCGACACGCCAGTCCCCGGTGATTAATCTCATTTTAAAGATGCATCTGGAGGAGAGAGAGAGCGGGGCTGCTAGGAGACGAGCCGCTGTAAATTAAAGTGTATATAATAATGCAGTACAGCCCAGGGCAATTGGAGTATAGCAACAAAGGAATGGCAGTGTCTCGCCTAATTCAAATGTACTGGCAGGACGGATGCAAGAGTGGCAACAAGTTAAGTGCCAGGTTTGTCAGGTTAATGATGCTACCAGGCATTGTGAGTGTACAGTGAGACTTGTGGAGCATAAGTGATCTCTCATTATTGTTTCCAGAAGGATGCCACTTTAAAGCCCTTGTCACGCTGTGGTTTTTCGATCTACATTATTTCTGGCAAGGTTACTCTATGTTTTCACTTAAATTTAGTTGGCTTGGTTGTTTTTTTGATCGAGGGTTAAGGGTTGTACAACCTTCCAAATGGAATTTTTCCAGATGCACACTTCAAACCAAGGGGCAGGAGGAGTTTACCATGAAACATCGCGTTTATTGGTAACACAGTGATGAAGGAGACGTATTTTTTTGCATTCATGACGATTTAAGAGAGACAGCACTTATTTTGTGTTTTGTTCATCTTGTACTTGAAATAGTTTGTAATGTAGACTACATAAAATCTAGCCAATGTTTCACTGTCAATTTCAGTGCTATCTGCTTTGTATTTATGTTGTAACTAAATAGTCTCACTATTTTGAAACTTTATGTCAGTGTTTGTTTTATGTCAATAGCCCCAGTAATCATTGAGATAATCACCACCAGCAGCAGGACAGTCTGGTTCCCCTCTCGGAGCAAAGTGTTAAGCTGCGGGCAATTTGTAACTGGCCTATCACAGCCGTTTATCTGCAGCGCGACTTACGAAAGCGCAAGAGCTAACCAAGTTGTTGCCTCTGTAACAACAGTAAAGTCCCTTTGATGGCCAATGTAACAATTACAAAAAAAAAAAAAAAAAAAAAAAAAAGAGAAAAGACTTTCTGTGCAACTTTGTACAACTGGCTTCTGCTGCTGTCCCCATTCAGAAATAAGTACAGAGCTGCACATAATATGCCATATTCCAGTGTTTTATAAAAAAAAAAAAAAAACAGCAAGAATTGTTCATGTTTGTTTAGAAAACTGTCTGTGATTGTTTCACCAACAGAAACGGAACTTGCGCGAAGGGATACCAGACTATATTCTTTGTATAGAATAGGAAAAGAGTTTGTCTGGCAGGCCAGGCTAATGAAACTCAGGCTATAGATGAGGATCTGGTGCTATATCAGACCTGCAGTGTTTTTTAATAATATAATTGATGTTTCAGTCAAAAAATGCACAAAGAAGCTGGATGTAAGGGGAAGGAATAGGGGTAAGAATGAGAAATGGGATTAGGCATAAGTGTGCTAGCCAGATAACTCAAGAAAACATTCATTCATTCATCTTCTACCGCTTATTCCCATTAGGGAATGCGGGTACTGGAGCCTATCCCAGTAACTAAGGGCCTTAGGCAGGGTACACTCTGGGCAGTGGCCAGTTAGTTGCAGAACTGACACAGAGACAGACAGACAACCATTCACTCTCACATTCATTCACTTGGGGCAATATAGAGTCACCAGTTCTCCTAACATTAACATGTCTTTGGACGGTGGGGGGAAGCTGGAGAGATCACGTGACGCCTGACCCAAGGCTCAATCACCTTTGCTGGGACGCAAGAACACTAACCTCTCTGCCATGCAAAGGTTGGATTTTGATTAAATCTTTAAAAAAGGCCAGTGATGGGCCACAGAAGAAATTGTTAGCGTTGGCAATTAGCTAGGTATGAATCTGGAACACAGTGCGCATCTTTTGGATTTTTTAGGAATTCTACAAAAGAGCCTAACTCCTGTCACAAAATGGTCAGTACAGGGAGTTGTAGTAGTTGTGGTAGATTGTTAACCATTTTAAAATACACTATTGGTCTGTGTGGCCTAATGGATATTGATAGGAGTGTGCGATATAACGATATTAGAACCTGTCACCATCTGCCAATATAATCGCTGAATGCATGTATTTTCACATCCAGGAAGCTTCTGTCCATGTCTAATTTAATAGTTTTTGCCAATCAAATATTCTCCACAACAACAACCTATAAATATCTTGGTGCGCTCCTGGGTTCTCACTCCTCATACACAGAGCACACTCATAACGTAACAAAGAAACTACAGCAAAAGTTATATGTCTACAACAAAATCAGACCTTACCTGCCGTGTCCTGTATCTGAAACCTACTTACAGGCAGTAATTCTATCAACCATCTCGTACTGTCTTCCTGTTTGGTCCCTCACCACTAATGATGTCATAGAATCAGTAGCCAGAGTTTTATCTTGTGCTGCCTTTGGACATCACGTTTTTACAAAGTTTCAAGAATAAACACATAAAAGTACATTAATGACGTTAGTGACGATGTGTTGCTTGTTAACGAGGATATTCTTGCCGCTACCTAAACAAACTAAAGACAGGAGGGCTACAGAGGTGTCTCAGGCTCTGTTTAGGCCTGTGACAGTGTGTAGTGTGGGACGCTCCAGCATGGGATGGATAAACTAACCCTATAGTGGATCCCTATAGTAGATCATGTAAGGTCCAAACCACTGAAATGAGGGACAGACCCAGAGCACTGTAGAGCCATTTATGGAAAATAAATAAATAAATAAATAAATAAAATAAAGTGTTTTAAAACGTATTACTAATTGTCATGTTACAAAAGATATTTGGTCATGTTAAAATTCAGTTTGGTTAAAAATATGTATTATAGAGGATATACATTTAATAACCACATAATATACAAAATATACAAAACTCAAATGAATAGTTTTGTTTTTAAAAATAAAATTATTCTTTGCGCATTTTGTCACACAGCGCAAATACTTAAATATAATTTACTGTTACTTATAGTTCTAAATTGTCAGTACCAAAATGGTATAGTATAAGACAGGGGTCTCCAACCTTTTTGGGTTTGAGGGCTACCCAAAAGATGAGAATTTGTACTGAGGGCTACTCGTTCAAAATAATCCTCTATATTAAAGTCTTGACATGCCTTTTAAATGACACTAGGATTGTATGGTTGTTTGCTTTGGATTAATGATAATGTTTATAAAAATAATCTTGTAATTAAACATAAAAACAAGTAAAAAAAAAAAAAAATTATGACTAAAACACTGCAGTAGTCATTGTTTATAAATATCCCTCGCGGGCACCTCACAAGCTCCAGAAGGGCTACCTGGTGCTCGCGGGCACCTCGTTGGTGACCCCTGGTATAAGATGTATAGGTTTATTTTACATCAGATGAAGCAGAACTCTAGGTATCACTTAAAGGCTTTAGGAAATTACAATGTGTACATGAATCGTGATAAAACCTAAATCGTGAACTAGGCTTTTGGAAAATCTGATATGAGGTTTTGGCTATATCGCCCACCCCTAGTTGATTACCTCTAAACAAGAAGGTCCCTGGTTTGAGTCCAGGTCTGGGCACTTTATCTTCACCATGATGAGATAGGGTCAGTGCCTTGGTAGAGGTCCGTGCTTTCTGAGTCAGTTACAACTCCTGAAAGCTCACACAGTATGTCTCAAACTGACTATGAACTGCATGTTGATAGAAGGAATATTCTGCAGTTTGAGGAGCTAATTTGAGTCTGACCATTCAATTGGCACAAAAGGGTGACACTGACTGAGGAGGAGTTGTAACACAAGACACAGCTTTAGAAATCACTTCTTTTTTTTCTTTTTTTTTACTGTATGGCTGTATTCACCTGAGGTTACTGTGGTCAGCTCTGAGTTGTGTGACCTGCAGAAATCATAAAGAAAGAGGACTATTGTATCGGACAGCTGCCACCAAACTTCACAGGTGAGTGTAGGATGCCTTAACATTGCCAAAATTCTCTCTCTTCACATTTCTCTTTATTTGTCACCAGCAGAGGCTGCCAACAACAGTCAAAGGTCAGGACAAGTTTCATCGGTTACTTTTAAGCCTTCTGTTCTCTTCCAGTCTGTTCTCTTGCTTCTGAAAATATGGTCTATAAGTAATGTCTGTAAATTCAGTCTTTAAATAGTGCTATTATTGATAACATTTCCATGGAAACATTTTGACGGATAGTATGCAGCCATTTTATTTAGAATAAAATGAACTAAACAAAGCTAACAGCACAGCCACAATGTTAATTGTTCACTTCAGTTCATTTGTGCCTAATTAGCAGTGCAAATTTATCATGTGCATATTTAATGAGGCATTAAGGCTTATGCGCAGGTATGCAAGTGACACTTTGTTTTTGTACAGAAGTTACAAATCCCCACTAAAGTAAGGTAGCCTCGTGATTCTTTTATTGTCAAATTAATCTGAAGTGAAGGGTTAAAAAAAATACATATAGCCTACTGTTTTTAATAGAAGCAAACAGCCACATGAGTTTGCAGCAACATGTTTCCCTTTATAGTTTATTACTTTAGAAATTCTGAAAAGTTAAACAGTTTTTCATAAATTATACTCAATGTTCTCAAGTTCAGCTAATAAATTAAAATAGAGAATATAATCATAATCTTCCTCAAACCCTAGACAAAAAACACAAACACAAAATATTAAAATGCATCAGAATGTCCCAGTTCTATTTTCCGGCAACAACGCTCTGTTTATTTCACTCTATACAGATCAGATCACACCAAACCATATACTGACCGAGCACAAAGCTACACTGAACATGGAGTACTGAATTTTTATAATAGTAGGCTTTATGTTTTTTATGTATATATGTTTGTTAAAATATGTTATGAATGCATATTTCTCATAACAAATGTATTATATACACAAGCACTACAACTCTACAAAAGCAACTTTTTTTTTAACTCATTGAACTCAACAACTGTAGAAAAGTCCGTGAAGTATTGTCACTAACAACAACAACAACAAAGTGATCTCAAGTTAAACTGCTGTTTTCTGTCCTTCTTCTTGTGAACAAAGGTTTCTGTCTTTATCAATGGCTCACTCGATCTCACCATTCCTGCACATCCTTTCTTCAGGTTCTCAGAGCTCTGCGGCGCTGTGTAGCCATTACAAAAACACTTCCAGTGGGCGAGTGTCAGGATAATGGTTGCTGTGGAAATTTCCATGACTTTTTCAAAACTTTTGACTAAATTTCCCATACCTGAAAAATGACTTACATGTGTTTAAATAGTATTCAAAATGTCCAACGTTTGCTGCAGTATCATTCATTAAATTTAGAAATTAGTCAGTTGAAGAAAAAAAAAATGTTGGGGCTTCTTGCTCCAGAAATGTAATATTCCACTAATTTAATGACTTACACACCAGAGATTAAAAGATAATTATGCTATACTAGATATAACTAATCATCTATGCTGTTTTAAAGCATACCAAAACCAAAAGAGCCAAAGACCAGCAAAAAAACATAATAAAATAAAAATAAAAATACTTCAAATATTTTACTAAAGCCCCTAAGATTTTCAACTATATTTTTTTTATTGTTTTATGTTTGTTGTTTTATTTGTTTTTCTTTTTCCCCCATTTTACTTTTTTTTTTTTTTGGTACTACATATAGTCTGTTTACCTCTGTGTCCACTTGTGATAATATATGTGATTTTAAATTCCAAAACTTTTTTTTTTTTTTTAACTTTACACCAAAGGGGCTTGAGCACCGGCCCCTTTTGCCCCTTGCCTCCAAGTGCCCTTTTGGTCCTTGGTCTTTTTTTTTTTTTTTTTTTTTTTTTTGTGGCTTTAAGCCCTCTGTGGCTCTTCATAAGAACATTTATTCATTCATTAATTATTAATAATTTGAAATAAATGACATCACACGGCTGCCAGCACCTCGTGACCTTTAACCTTTTGCCTCCGTGAGTTGCGCAGCTGTCACGTGCCCCTCTCGCAGCTCAAAACAGAGGAGAAAGAGCGGACTGCGGAGCCAATAAAGAGGGCTGTTATCATTTTTTTGGTCCCTGATTCCAGAACTTAAAACCCAGTATAATCACTGGGAATGAAAGAACGGTGAGTGAGCTGTTTGTGTCACGTGATTTGTAAGACAAAGCCATGAAAGTATTATGCACGCACATTAGATAATTTCTGTTTAAATACAGAGCTTTTGACCGCTACTTGCTAACCACCTAGATATTTACAAAATGCTTCCATAAAATGCTTTGTGATTGTTGTTAGCATAAAATCTTTTTATTTTTAGACCGGGTTGCTTATAAATAATGGATTGCAGTTAGCATTTAGGCATTTTAATGCAATCAAATTGTGAGAATTTGCTATAATTGTGCAAAAATACGAACTGGTTGGTGATGGGAGCTGGCAAAATGTGATCTGATAAGAAAAAATATGATGTCCCAAAATCTTGTTCCCACATAACTTATTTAATTTATTACTAGAAATGTCTAAGGACTTCCTCAGTGCTGGGAATAATTCTCATCTTGTCAGAGCATGGATAAAATTACATTTAGTTTAGTGTCATGCAGTGTGTGTTTTTTATTATTTTCCCAAAATTGTATAAAAAATGTATAGCTTCATCCTTACCTTATTGCAATATATCATAGTATACACAGAAATGTAATAGTTGTGTGAGCGTCTTGCTTGCCACAGCCCTAACACAGCAGTGTTTTAAAATCTGGTTACACGTATGTGCCCCTTTTTCGCTTTGAGCACCTGCCCCTGTAGAAGTCTCTGCACGTGCCTGGTTATAGTATAAAATATAATTCAATAAATGTGCCAAACAACACAATCATTTACCATTTGTTGGCGACTAGACTCCTCAACTTCATCAACTCCACTCGCAGTTCACTCCACCACCTCTACAGCCATTTAAAACAATCTGTCAGATCTCTTATGTTCCTGAGTTTAGCCCTCATTTCCATATAGAAGCAGTACTATTATAAAAAAGGTATGGGCTAATACTGTTGAGCGCACTCAGGTGAGGCAAGGGAGTGCTGATAAACTGCATGGGTGGTCAGCCAAACAATTAACCTTCATAAATAAACGTAAAAAAATACAAGAATGAAGGCTTAGGCGGCCAAGGTTAATGGTTTCAGAGAGAACTACTTCCGCCCTCAGGAGATTATCATAATTATTTGTAGGGAAAGCCGTTCTATAAGGCAAATGGGATGTTTTGGGACGGCCTGAATGGGAGGGACATATAGGAGCTCTTCATAAAAAAGCTGCATGTTCATTTTGAAAACCATCAGAGTTGTTTTTAGGTTAACCCAAAGTGCTCCGGTGCTGCAGAGTTCAGTGTCAACTATAGACGCTTTCATTCAGTTAATGCCATCTGCTCAAAAGCGACTTTGTCCATGGAGATTCTTCATTGAAATGCACTAAGGGGCCTTGTCATTTGCACTCTAATTCTAAAAGCTTTTCCAGTAATGTGAAAGTTTTTGTGGCAGTGAACGGATGTGAAATGATTTTCTTTGACTTTTATCTGTGCGCCCGGCTGCTGGTAGGAAGCTTGTGCCTTAGATATTGGTACGTTTGGGGTGAAATTACAGTCAGATTTAATTTAAGCTTGTCCAGAGTTGAATGTGAATAACATTTAGGGGATTCTGTTGCGCAAGATGAGGTACATAATGACTTTATTGAAACAGGATTATGCAATAGAATTACTAAAAAGCCTGCAGCTTCCACTCTTCACAAGTCAATTGAGCAGTTACACAGCAAGTCCTAGAATTCTACCAATATTATAAAAGTGAAAAAATAATATTTGTACAGTTTGATCAGGGTGTGTGCAAAGAGTCAAGGTGATCACCCAAGACAGCTCTTTAAAGGCACATTTCTCAGCCGCCTTAGAATGATCCAACACGTCTTAATCCAATGTGTAAAAAGTGTGTCTTTTAGTGTTAGCCTTTTCTGCTTCCACAGAGCAGGTTTATAATAATTTGTGCACCACACAAGGTCTAGGTACTTTATTTTGAATATCTGCTTTTCTAGGTTGAAATGTCGTAAATTTGAATGATGTCCCTCCTTGATCAGTGCATGAACCTGACATGGATCCTATCCAAGTCTGGGATAAGGAGCACTCATGAGGTGGATCTTGAAGAGCTGGTCGATCCTCTGTGCATTACCAGGATAGTGCCTAATGACCCTACTGTTGACATTCTGTGAATAAGGCTGGGATCCAGGAGCTGCTGGGGTCCAATGGCAGCATGTACAGTACCCTGGGCAAACTTGAGGCAATTACCTGGCAGTCCATCCGTATTTGAACCAACATTGGGGTAACTCCCACTAATTTTTAAAACCTAGGCCACCCTGAGGATTTGTTTTTAACAGTTCTATGCTGACTCATCATATCAGGTGTGCAAAGGGAACATTGCCCTCCATCCAGCTCATTGAAGGGCAGCACATGTGGACAAAGGGGAACTGCGGGGGAGTGATGTGTGGGTCAAACAGAAAACACTATAGAAACTCCCAAAACTGCTGTAAACTTCAGCCTTTTTGGGAATAAATCCTCACTATTGTGTCTGGAGTCAAAGGAGCTTGCTGTGCACAGCTAAAGATCACCTCTGTGTAATGAAATGTGTAAATAAAGCTGCATATGCGTCATATGATTCATGGAAGTCTCTTTCAGGCTTCTCCGCATATATGTCTAGACCTATTATGTCATGTATTGCATATGGAAAGTCGCCACCCAAACGCCTCATGCACGCATCACACAGGCACAGCAGAAGCAGCCGCATCTCATCCTCAACTCTCTGCTCCATCCTGTTATTATTATATATATATATACCTGTCACGCTGGTCAGGGGGGTTACTCAGCAGGGTCCTACCAAGTGGAGCGCCTACTGGAGACTTTTATCATCAGAAAAAAAATCACCTGTGTCAGTGTTAGTTGTAATTATGGCCATATAAATGCATGCCACAGTTAATATGATAAGTCAGATTAAGTCCTTCCAGACATTATGCTTAGAATGGATTGTCTCCAGAGAGTTATTAAAGGCAATTTAAAAGATATGAGGCCTTTGGCACACCTTGGATGTCCTCAGTTTTCCAATGCACTCGCTTACTTGGAAAACATTGTAAATATCAAATCAATTCCAATTCTATAGCATCAATAAACCTGCATACAAATGTTGTAATAGCCCTGGTCTTACTATAAAAAAAATACTGCACTGACAAATAGACACACCATTGCAGTTATTGTTGTTCTAGCAGACATTAACTGCCCGTTGCGAATGTAAAGCAACTTAATAACCATCTAATCCATGGCAATATACATTTTGAATCTATAGCTGCCCTCCTGAAACACTACATGTCTTCATCTCTGTAGAAGCACTTATCACTCACCCTGATGAGCTGTCAGCTTTGCAAAAATGCATACATGTACCGGTAACTGACATAGACAGCATTCAAAGACCTATACCACAGCATCTGACCTTTAGGATTCTCCACGGAACTCTTGGGAACACACAAAAGTAAGATCAGATTTCAATAAAGCGATCTCAATAGGCTACCATTATTTACTATTTCCAGTGGATATGGTAATAGATGCGTTTTAGCATAGCACCTGACATGGATGGATGTTGTTAAGGGGTCTGGAGCAGATGTGTGTGGCCCGTGCAGACACAACTAATGAGAATACATTTACATGAATTTGCCTTTTACATCTGAATTATAATAGCTGTAAATATGGTCCACATTCAAAGCAACCACTAAATGTGACCTTAATATAGCAGGGCTGTTTATAGGAGCAAGCATTATGCATGAACAAAGGGAAGGAAAAAAGCCAAGGGTAAAGTGGAATTACATTTGCAATGCTAGAATGCAGTCAATAAGAAATGAACCTGACTGTGGATAAAAACAGTTCTGATAACGTTTCAATGACAGATGTTTACCATTGCTTAATAGACTTGTACATTAGAGAATAATTTCTAATTAGCTACATGTGCTTCTTAGCTGTCATTATATTTTATATTTACACACTGATATATTTGATGATTTAATCCACCATCTGTCTTCACTCTAAAGTCTAGAAGACACACAAAACATGCTTAACAAAGGTTTATGAATGCTTTAAAAGTGAAAACATCAGACTTTTTTTAACATCTAAAAAGTCAGATGTTAACAGACTTTAAATAAAAGCAATTCTTTCACATTTTATGATTTGCAAAGTGAACATTGTCCTCCATACAGCTGACAGAAGGGTGGCACATGTGGACGAACAGGGGAACTGTGGATGAACTGTAGTGATGTGTGGGTCAGAGCTGTGGTAGCTCCAATATAGAGAAAACATACTGAATATACAGTGTTCATATATATATATATATATATATATATATATATATATATATATATATATATATATATATATATATATATATATATATATATATATGCTGCTAAAACATAGGATTATGATTTTTTACCATCAAAATTCTAACTCGACTTTGTAATAAATTGCACTACTTTACATCAGGCCATGTACTGTATACTTAAACTTTTCCGTCAGAAACAATGTGTCAGTCTGGTGCTCAGGGATTCTCTCACAGGAGGAGCCAGCGCAGCTCTAACAAGACCCCCATGCAGTTTTCATTTCTAGCCACGAGCAACAGAGTAACCCAAGATTTGTAATTGATTTTAGGAGCCTACTAAAAACAATTATGCCCCTTCTTCAGGGGAGTCAATAGGAGCTCAAATACAGCGCAGAAAAGGCCAACTGTTCATTTCTGTGCAGCAGTCTCTCCATCATGTGTCTGACAAACAATGGTAATCGATGTGTGGGGACTAGGGAAGGTGCCCTGGATTGATCAGCCAGTCAGAGTGGATGTAATCAATGGACAGACTGACTGGATTGTGAACTTTGGGGGAGTCACCTGAAAGTAGGTCATGCCTTTCTCTGAATCCACTGGGCTTTGATACGTAACACTGAAATAAATAGCTCTGGATGGCCTTCAGCCATAAGAGTGCTTCAATGACAGTGGTTTTATATCAATGATGGAGTCAAGAAGTCTGAATGGGAGTAAAAGGCAAGGTGAAGATGAAGGGAAAAAATGCTTTTAACTTTGATGGTTATGTAATTCAAATCTACACCAAATTCAAAGTTATGATCCATTAATTTTGTAAAGGATTCTTTACCATTGCAAGAAAGGTTAAAAAATTATCCAGCTGCAAAGAGTCAGTAAATAATAATTTGTTGGTGTGCATCTTTATCCAGGTTGGAATTATAATGGCTTAACGGAGGTCTCCAAGTACCTATAGTCTTGGGAATACAATACAAGCAACACATTTCCCTTAATGCTTAGTTAGAACTGCATGTATTGCACTATGCATATTCTACTTTATATGATTTATTGCGTAAAAGATACTGTTTTTTTTTTTTCTGTTTCCTCCGTGCATAATCAACATAGATGTTCTACTGTATGTTCAAAGTAGTGTTTATGTGAGAAAGGGATTGATTTTAACAAGAAGATCTTAAAGCCCCTGTTATACAGCAAAGTATGAGTGGGGCAGACAAGTAGTGCAAAATTATTGATCACAGGTCATACTTTTTAATGGGATCAAACACAACAAACTCACAGTCAACAGACAACAGTAACATATCCTGATACAATTGTACTACAGTAATGTATAGCAGAGACGATAGCTAGTTAGATAGACATGCAAACAAACATGACCGCAAGTTTATAACATGCTAACAACATTGACATATTTTTAACTTTTTGTATCTAAGGTTTTCAGTGTTGTGTTTATGTACTTTGACATTACTGACTTTGTGGTCAACTTTATGCAAATTGTTACAACCCTAGCTCAGGGGGTTGCAACCAATGAGGACACACCAGAAGAAACGGCTGAATCTTTTAAGGAGTGACTAGAGCTAAAGTTCAAAAATTCAAAGACTGAACAGACCACCGCTATTTTTGCCTAATTTTCTTGGCTATTTTTCAATAAATGTGTAAAAACTTCAGTCTGTTTGTTGTTACTGTTGCTCTTTAACCTACATATTGGTAAAATCCTTTAGACCGTCACCAAGTGCCCCCTACAGTTTTTTTTTTTTTTAACACAACACAAACTTCCAACAAGAAAATGGTTGGAAGTATAGAAGCTGTGACACCAACGCTTGGAACAGACAGATCTGTTTATGTAGGGGAATATAAATGAGCCTTTAGAGTGATTGTGTGTTTGCTGGGGGTTGTCTCAGTCATTCTGCCCCAGGGCAGCTGTGACTATAGAGGTAGCTCACCACCATAAAGTGTGACTGAGGTGTGAATGAATAATGCACCTAATTGTAAAAAAACAACTTTGAGTGTTGAGAAAAGTGCTGTAAGACTGAGCCCTTATTAGTATTTGAAACAATTGTTTTCAACGTCACATTTTAATCAATCACAATTAACACTGAAACTTGTGTTGTATATCTGCCATACTGTCTCAACCCAAGCTATGTAATTTTACATGCCAAGCTGGTTGCAGGCTGTATTATTATACAGAGAAATATCAGTCTGGTCACCATGCCGTCCGCCGTGGTTGGATTCAAATCCCAACCGTACCATGCATTTTAATTCGCTTATTTAAGTCTCGTGTTCTTCGCGAGCAGCGTCCGCAACAGCAACAATCAAGGTGGCGCACTGAGGAGCTGAGTTTGTTTCATTCAGCGGTAAATTCCGTTTTAAATGACCAAAAACATATTGAGTCATTAAAACCACAGCAGCTTGCAACACTAGAAGCCTTTATTAAAAAAAAAAAAAAAGGTTGTCGCGTTGCTTACTTTCTTGTCGCTTTGTTAACGCCACGTCCGCCATTTTCTGATTGGCTAACTCCGCTGTCCGTTAACTGGGGTTTGCTCCATGCTAGAAATCGAACTGATTCTATGGCGACCAGACTCATCCGCTGGTACAGCGGTGAGTCTGGAATTTCCAGGCAACCAAGCTGGGACAATGAATACCAGTATTTCCTACTATATGTAACATTACATCAATATAAGTGTGAAAAAATAAATAAATAAATAAATCCCCACTAATGCCCTACATTCAACTAGCCTGGCCTGCCAGACAAACTATTTTCCTATTCTATACAAAGAAGTTAGTCTGGTATCCATTTGTGAACATTTAGTTTCTGTGGCAGGCAGAGTAACCAATCAGCGAAACAAGGGGCGGGACATAAGCAGCGCATCGCTGACCCAAACAAACATGGATTCTTGAAGTTTTTTTTTTTCATAAAACACCAGAATATGCTGTACTCTGAGCAGTTCTATACTTATTTCTGAACAGGGACAGCAGCAGAAGCCAGTTGTACAAAGACTTGTGGAACTGAACAATAACACAGACTTCAGCAAAATCAACAGGTGACGAAGAAAAGCACTAAACACCGTTAATCAGGTCAGAGAAGTTCTAAAATTAGCTCGGTAGCCAGCACTACCTTGGTTAGCTCTTCCGTTTTCGTAAGACATGCTGCAGATAGATGGCTGTGATTGGCTAGTTCAAAACTAGAGAAATGCTTCGCTCTGAGAGAGGAACCAGACTGTCCTGCTTGCAAAAAGCAAGTAGAGACTCTGGCTCACCAGGCTAACATTGCACAGTATCAGGATAATCATATGCAATCCTGGTGCATTTACAATCGATTTTCATGAGTGGAAATTCAAAGAAGGTTGTATATTGTTCTTAGAATGTTCAAAGGTCATGACTTTTGAATTGAATACCAGCAAAAAAATATCACCCAGTGCAAACCAGTTGGCCAGGCACGATTTTTAGCAACTAACTTGATTGTAATTTGGCTCCCATTAAAGTCTGATGGGCCAATGCTGTGTGTGCCTCAGCTCTTTATTTCCCCGGGCCGAGGCGTTCTGACCCAGCGAATATCATATTTGTCAGATGGACTGCATGTTTATCAGATTGTGAAATAAGATTTTTGGATCAATAAACAGAGACATTGGAGAGTTTTTTTTCTTCTTCTTCTGACAGCACGCACCTGACTCCAACCTCGAGCAATTTTGACTTTGTGAATCATTTTTGAAAGTTCGCTGAGGTGTGAGCACGTCTTAAAACTTTTCCACCATTCTATTTCGGGATGCTTTTTGACATAAATCTATACCTCTGTCCTCTAGGAGCACTGCGCATTTACCAAGTAGATTGTTCTATCCGTGTCTCTCTGGGGTTCTCCTTTCAACTCAGCTCTCGAGTGCTTCCTATCCTTTCATGGTAGGTTGAGCTTCTCAGGCATTGTCAGGCATGTTTAAATTTTTAACAAGATGAAACAATGGGACTGAGAATAGGGGGGAAAGTCCCTTATCTGAGACTAAAGGTATATTTTCCATGAAATCCTGTGCAGTGACGTGGAAGAGTCTGTGCTCTTGTGTCGGCTGATGCGGTTGCCCTTTTTATTGCTGAGTGGTGAACACGATGCATGCCTTAGATTTCATCGTCTGGCTTGGTCGACTAAGAATAACTGCACCCTGGTGGTTTGAGCTGAATTTTCTGAAGTTTCTTCAATTCCACTCATGTACAAATTCTTGTACTTTGCTACATTTTTGCTCAAATTTATTGTGGAAATATAACATTTGCAGAAATACACAGGCATATCGACCCCTTCACAAGCAATGTTATGCTAATTATACATGCCAGGCTGCGACACCAAGCACCAGTATTTCCTACAAATAATAATAATGCATTAGTCCTATATAGCACTTTTCTAGACACTCGAAATTGCTTTACAATTAGGTACACATTTCATTCCATCCTCACTTTATTATTATATTATAGGCTGGAGTTATTACATTTTCAAAATATTTTTATTGCTAGGCCATTAACGTAATAACCAGCCAAGGCAAGTTATTATTGGCTTTATTATATTTAAAAGTGGCAAAATTATACGTTATTGGCAGGTATTACATTATTGGCCATTATTACATTATTTGTTGATACAGCCCCTCTGAACACCACCAAACACACAATCACACTAGTTCACATTCATACAGGCAAGGGTAGGTCTTGCTCACGGACACAATGGCGGCACGCAGCCTAACCAAGTACTTGTACCAAGTAAGCTGGTGAAACCCAAAATCATACGACTGAGAAGCCCAATACATATACTCTACCTAAATATGTGAAGCAAACACATGCAATAATTCTTGGATTGCCATTTGAAGAGGGAAAAAATAAATAAATAAAAGTTTTAAATGATTATGCCATTTGTCTACAATATATATATATATATTGCTGTTCACTTAATTTATGTTGGCAAAATCCACAGCCAGCTTATGTTCTTTATAACAAAAAAAGGTCTAAAATGTAAAATATAACCCTTCATGGGAAAATGTCTCATTTTTACATGAATAATATGGTCATATGAAACATGCAGTACTTGGATGGTTCATAGGTATTATGTAGCGTATTGATACAATAAGAATCTTTTTTTTTTTTTTTTTTTTTTTTTTTTTTTAGTGTCAGAAATTTCAAATTCAGAGACAAAAACATCAGACACTTAAAAAAAGTCAGTGGAATAAATTCAAAGGCATTTAAAATTCTAAATCTGATGTTTGCTTCCATAGTATTTGGTAATGCCCTAATGCTAATGCAAAACAGGAATAGAATATATTCTGTCTTAGTTTTCATCTTCAATGCAATTGGATAGACAATAAACCATTTCAAAAACATAAGTACCATCTAAGTAATTGTATAGTAACTGCTACTCTGCATGATATAAAACCTGTACTCATCCTTGTCTCAATATAGTACATTGCAAGAAGTAAAAATGGTTCCTGGCAGGGATTTTAATGAATCACAGCTATAGCAAATGTAAATGTATTTGCTGTATTGGTCACAGAAAGTGGTTTCGCAGATTTCTGTAAAACTTGGATGTGTGTGCCTTGTGCTGCTGCCAGTCTACGCTCGCCTCCAGGGAAATGAAAACTCAATAAACTGAATTCTGTTAATCAGTAACAATTTACAGTCTTACCCACACGTGCTTGGCTTGATTTAAATGTAATTGGGCAAAATCACCGGCGGAGGATGCAGATCATGGCTGGCTCTGCTGAAGCAGCACCACAGTGCTCCATGTTGTACCCAACAAGGAGTCATGTAATTTAGACACAAGTATGAAGGTAATTGAACACTGACAGACTCTGAGAAAAGGCAGAAATGAACATGAAAACATTACAGGAAAACAGAAGCAGACATGCCGACCTGGAAATCCTTGAATTATTTGATGCTAGCTTGAAGGAAATCATGAAAGGCTTTTGTAGCATAGTGGAGAGAACTGGCTACGTCTGAATTAGCAACATGTATTCTGTATTAAATACATCTTTGGCCGTTAACCTTGTGGTGCAGCATTTCAAGTTAATTTATCAACCAATAATCCTTATACGCAAAACCCGAATCTGTCTGCACAATATAATAATCTGCTAAGCTTCTGCGTATATTTGTATAATAGTATAATTGCTGTATATTAGACTATGCCACCTTGAGTTATTTATTGGACCGGAATACTCGTTTAATAGTCTGTCTACTTGAATTATCTCAACTGTCCTCAGCCATGGACCAACAAATCCATCTTGGATGCTTTGCAGCAACTTAAGCTCGAGTTGCTCACTCATTTTGACTCCATACTTGACAACTTTCAAAAATCTGTAGATTCACTGCAAGGTTCTCTGAAGTCACTTGGTAACGTAAAGTTTGTGATCATGAATACAGAGTCAGCTCAAATCAGGACAATATATTAGACCTGGAGATGCACTTAAAGGCACTTGAGAAGCAAATCTCTAACGGAGAAAGTGGAAAATGCCGAGAACTGGAGCAGGGGCTCAAACCTTCACCTCCTGCATGTTATTACTCAACTCCTCGACAAAGACAACTTTCCCACTCTCCCAAAACTGGACCAAGATCCATCCTGGTGAAGTTTCTCCACTTTCAGGATAAGCTGAAGATCCTCCGTCTTGCCCAAGGGAAATGGGAGCTTAAGTACAAAGGTGCAAGGATGCACAACAATCCTAACTTAGCCATACTCCGGAACCACCATGCGGAAGGTAAAACTTTGCTGTGCCACTCCCTAGATGAAGCAGAGCTGTTCATTCACGAAGTCACAGTGAAGTCTCCTTAGGTCGGGTCTGTTTTGACTCTCATGCACATTTTTTGCTCGTATGCTGCTGCAGTTTATTGCAACACGTGGAACTTTGTTTGCTGTAAATTGTGTTGCCTGATGTGATGACGTAGAGCCGCAAAACTGATATGCGAATACTTAGATACGGAAACTTTCACTTATTAATAACTTATTTTGTATTTTTTCTATTTCCTAATTTTTCCCTCCTTGCTATGTTTAAAGCCCAATTGTAATGCTTTTATGAGGAAGTGTTCATGTTAAACTGTTTGTGGCATTTAGGAGTTGTAAGTGGGGTGTATAAATAACATTAACTTGTAAGTTCATAATTTGGAGGCACTATGAGTTGGCTACCACTTTAACTGACAACGTTTCTGTGGGAAACACTGAATACATTAATGAATCAGGGCTCATTTAATTTATTTAATTTCAATTTAATTTCAGTATGATAAATACTTCATATATGCCCCAGCCTAACCAGCTGTCACTTAGTTCTTGTGTGTGCATGTGGGTGTGTTTGTCTGTCTGTGAGTCTGCTCTCTTGCTGCTTATCCCTTCAACTTTTTCACAATACCTCCTGACATGCTTTGTTGGTCTTATGATTCCCATTTGCTTACTTATTTTTGCGCGTTACTTATTTCTAAGCATGAGCAAATATCCGTATTATACATTGGAATATGAGGAGTCTGTTCTCTAAGATTGATCAACTAAGAGGATGGCTTGTTTACAATAACCCTAACATTATCACAGTATCTGAGACATGGCTCACCAACAGTATTTCTGACACTGATATTTGAATAGAAAACAACAAAACTCTGTATAAGTCAGATATAAGCCCCAGAGGAGGCAGCGTCACCACGTATGCATCTTCTAACCTTGCACTTTGATGGTTTGTTTAAGATAATTCTCCATGATAATAAACAACTATTGGAAATATTTATAGACCTCAGAATTCTCACAAATCTGAGTCTGTAAAAAATATTATATCCACTGTTACTACTTTAGGCAGTGCTAATGAAATTTTTCTAATGGAAACATTAATTGGCAAGATCCCTCTTCAGCTACAGAATGAAATAAATTTAATAGCTTAAACTATACTCAGCTTATTAAGAAGCCCACAAGAGATTCAAAATTCAAATCTCTCTTGCACTGGATCCTTGTTACACATCCTGATAGAATAACTCAATCAGGAGTTCAGCCGGATTGTTTTAGTGACCATTCGATCATCTATTGTATTTGGAAAAAATTGAACACCTCATCTCCCTCCCAAGTATATTGAGATACATCAAACAAAATCACTTAACAATGACCTTTTTACTAATGAATTGCAAAAGATAATCTGGAATAGACTCAGACTTATTCCTTACATTGATGCTGCTTGGGACTTTCTCTACTCTGAGTTTATGAACGTTATCAATAAACCTGCTCCGTGGACTGTTATTAAGGTTAAAGGCAGTCATTTACCATGGGTGAATGGTGATCTGATAAGTTTCTTTAAACAGAGGGACAAGGTCAGGAACAAATGCCGTCATACAAAGCTATCTGGTGACTGGGATGAATACAAACCCTTGAGAAATATTACCACTCAATCAAGAAATGCTAAATCAAATTACTATAAAAAAAAATGCTTAATGGGTGATTTTAATAAACTTGGACAATTTTAGACACAAATTCATAGCTTATTTGGTAAATCTGATGCCTCCATCAATATGGAAGTCAAACATGAAAATCTAATAATCCTGCTGTGATTGCCAGTGTCTTTACTTTGTATTTTTCCCAAGCACCTAATGTACAGCCTCCTCCTAATCAGTTGGATCTGTCCTTCAGTAATCTGCCATGCAGTAGTTCCTTCTGATGTCTAGCAGTGGTGCTGGACCTGATGGCATTGAGACTAAGTTCCTGAAATCAGCATCCCATGTCCCCTCATCTCCATTGGCTGAGCTCTTTTACTTGTCTCTTTCAACTTGTGAAGTGCCTCTTGCCTGGAAATGTGCCAAAGTCATTCCACTACACAAAGGGGGTGGTTCTGTTCAACGTTGTCCAACAACTTACTTCTCAATAAATCAAATTCCCACTCTTTATTGTTTCAGAAAAAATGCAACTGCATCCATAACCGATCTTAATCTTAAATATTTGGATATGTCTCCATTTGAGCCTGTAGAACAGTTTAAATATCTCAGCCTCTGGCTTGATGCTTTTAAAACTCATGTACAGTCATTAACAGAAAAAAAAAAAAAACTGTCCTGGCTCACACTGTCAGCCAGAACACAGCTTCACTGGCTACAGCTCACTTTTAAGTGTATTTACTTTACTATCTAATTCCACTCAGCTCCTCTTATAACCTACAGCAAACTACTCATATCTTTTTTACTGTTCCTAGAGTTGGTGAAGAAACTGGAAAATGCTTTTCAATTTAAAGCACCATCTGACAGGAACCATCTCCCTATCTCCATCCACTCCTTAACCTCCTTTCAAATGTTCAAAAATACACTTTTGCAACATTTTCAAACTATTTGTAATTGTGCCTAACCCTTCCCCCTACTGTATATACACATAAAATTGTGTATCGTTGGTGTGTAATGTAATGTTTATAATGTAATGTAATGTGTATAATGTAATGTAATGTGTATAATGTAATAAAGTCACTTTGCCTGATCCTGTAATTGTAAATGGGTGGTTTGTTGTTTGTGGGTGGGCAGATCTCTGAGAGCTTTGTATGTTCATGTGAATGATTGTATTGTATTGTATTGTTCTTGTCTTGTATATTACAAGTGTGTTGTAAAAACTAAGGACCCCTTCGAAAACCAGATGATTCATCTCAAGGGTTTATTCCACTCATTAAATAAATGACTTGGAAAAAAAAATATATTGAAAAAAATAATCCCAATCATAAAATCATAGTGGTGGAAATATTTCTATCTTGAAAATACACATATATGTTGAAAAGATAGTCAGGACTGGGCCAGTCTACTGTGGTGTAATTATGGTGGTGTATTGTGGGGCCCCAGGACCTCAGAGTTATTAAGCACATTCAGTATTTCAAATTCATGCCTTTAGGCTTCTGTTTTATAAAATGTAGCTGTTTTTACTGAATTTTATGCAAAATCATGTGGTTACAGTCTACATGTTGTCATTTAAATAAATAAAAAAATAGCAAAGTAATTAGTTATTATTATTATTATTATTATTATTATTATTATTATTATTATTATATTATTATTATTATTATTATTAAAAAATAAAAAGCATAGCTTTTGGAGCCACATTGAAAAAAAATCACAGATGACATATTCTGCTCTTATACACAATTTTCTAATGATTTCACACATTTATTGTTTTCTAGTATTAGGTTAACTGTTCAGTTGTTTAATGACACTTGTTAGATAAAGGTACAACCTGTTAGGGTTAAATACTTTCATATACACTTCATTCTTCTAACTAAAGTGCTTGTCAGTGTCAGTGTGATTGGAAGCTTTCTTAACTCTATGCAGAGTTGCCCCTGCCTCTCTTTTTGTCTGCCCATTTTATTAGAGCACATTTATTTTCACAGCTCTTCCAAAATGGGGTCAGTAGCTTTTCCACAATGCCCCAGCGTGAACTTTTTGTCACGTTACTGGTTTCTAAAATTAAGACTAAGCCAAAATTAGAGGCAGCATTCTGTGAGGAGAAAAGTTAATTATGTGGCCTATTTTTACTATCTAAGCCCATTCTGTACCTGATTCAAACAGCATTACATTCCTCTTGTGGAGCCACTAACAAACATTCCACCAGCGTGCAGTCATTTCCAATCACAGCAGCTGGGCCGTCTCTGCGTTCTAATTGCAGCTAAAGGATGTCATAATGGCCCTAGAATAGAAGCGGATGATGCCTCGGAGAGGAGTAAGACACAATGCCAAAGTCAAATAAAACAGAGCGCGTTGGCAGACTGGCTCCATCTCCTGGAGGACACAAGAGGCCCGTGCCCATTGTCCTGATTACTTCCTGATTACGGAAGGCTCTGAAGGATGTGCTCCAGGCTTATACCGCACTAATGGCAGAAGAGAGACCCGCACGCCCCCTCCTCTCACACCTGGGTAATATCAGGTGCGGAGTGTAGATTCATTCACACTGTGCCTATAGAAAACTCATTATGGCTTTCACAAAGTGTAAAAAGGTGTTGTAATTAATCTCCAAAGGCTCATTTTCTCAATGACATATGGTTCAAAGCAGTATAGCATAGTTTGCGGTCCTCATGCGCTAATGTTGTCTGGACTTTGCTGCATATATTGTGAATATTATGTGTTGTTTTCTTTTTTCAAATGCACAGCCTATACATCCTGGGAGAAGATTCTTCTATGCTTCCCGCTGAGTTTTCTCTTTTTTTACCAGCTTTTTTGTTGTTGTTGTTTTCACCTCTCTGTGATAATAATAATAATAATAATAATAATAATAATAATAATAATAATAATAATAATAATAATGCTTTAGTCTTATACAACACTTTTCTTGGTATTCAAAGTCCCTGCTCTCCTCAGTCACACATGGAGGTAGCCTCTGGTTGCGTACTCGATTTATCAGTCAGTGAGGTCTTGGTTGACTAAAATGTTATTGATCGATTAATTGCATGAACTCTTTGTATTAACAAAGCTGGTCTAATGTATTACTGGATAACTTTATCTTTTCATTTTATTTAAGATAGCATAGATAATTTTCTATAGAACAATATATTCTACAGCCAATTTTTATCACCTAATTAATGTAAAATCATTTGTTTGTGTAACACTCTGGTAAATTCTCCCACATATACTTTGGCTGATTTCAGTCAATTAATCGTGGTACTGAGTGTAACTTCTGTCGACTACAGCCCTAGTGGCAGTGAGCTACTTCTGTATCCATAGCTGCTCTGAGATTAACTGCCAGAGACATGGTTGCCATTCAGTGCCTACGGTTTCTGACTTGCCCAAGGACACAATGACAGTATGAACTGGGGAAAGCGGGATTCAGAACACCAACATTCCAGTTATGGGACGATGGCTCCACCTCCTGAGCCAATGTCAAGCACTGGGAACGCTCTAAGGACAGGGAATGTTGTCTTGTACAGTCTGTAAAGTTCTTTGAGGCAACAATTGTTGCTGAATTGGGCTTTATTTACAGTTATGTCAATACGTATTTGGACACTTACACAAGTTTTGTTATTTTAATTGTTTACCAAAACATATCCAAAATTCAGTTATATAATTCATATGTGCCTTAAAGTGCAGACTCTCAGCTGTAACTTGAGGGTATTCATGTTTAAATCGGGTTTGGGAATTACAGATCTTTAATGTGTAGCTGCCCATTGTTTAAGGGCTCAAAAGTAATTGGACACTATAACATACATATAACCATGAATAAAATATTTTTAACTTTGTTAAAAATCCTTTGCCTGCCTGAAGTGTAGAGCCCATGGACATCACCAAACACTGGGTTTTCTTCTTTGTGGTGATTTGCCAGGTCTTTACTGCAGCTGTCTTCAGTCGTTGGTCATTTGTGGCTCTTTCTGCCTCAAGTTATGTCTTAAACATGTGAAATTAATGCTTAATCCCCTGACTCGGACATTGCAGAATATTTCACTTATTTGCCTTAAAACACTTCCGGGTTGCTTTTGTATGTTTTGAGCCATTGTCCATCTGTCTGTGAAGCACTGTCTAATCAACTTTGGACATTTGGCTGTATCTAAGCAGAAATTATATCCCCTATATCTGTATTTTAAGCACATATGAATTATATAACTGTATTTTGAATATATTTGGTTAACAGCTAAGTTTTTTTCAGCGTCCAAATATTTATGGACCTAACTGTATAGCCTACTGTATTGTATTTTGTTTCATTCAGGCGTCTTTAAGCAATTCTGTATGCTGAGGTGCTGCCCTTCTCAAAATCTGAAAATGCTAATTTCACCAGCTCTACATAGATTGGTAAGAAACCCTGCCTTCTCCAGGAAGTGCTCCTATGGGTTTCTAAAGCTCTTTTCACACATACATGGTCACTGGACATTCAAATCTGTTCTGCTCTTAAACTGTTGTAAAGTAACTAAGTGCTTTAGTCAGAGGACGGCCTAGCTGTGCTGCACCATTTCCACCTCTTTTTCTAGAGTTTTTTTTTAACAGGAAAAAAAAGCTCCAAAAGAAGATGTTCTCACATCTTTTTTGTAATAAAACATGAAATACTAACTGTCGAAAATGATTGAGCTATACCACACTGCCACTGTGCACCCACAAAACATCAGAGCAAACAGACATTCAGCAATAAAGCTAGAATGCTAGAACATCCCTGGAGAGAGAAACAAAAAATAAAGGACTACATTTGATGCAAGTCTTGTAAAGTCTAACTTTTCTTGTTACAGACAAATCGCCCAACAGCATGCTTTGCACAAAAACCTGTTTAAAGGCACGTGGACCAAAGCATTCATATTCTTTTCTGCTCAGAGAAAGATATTATATTCAAAAAGTAGTGACAATGTTGTTAGAACATAGGGGAATAAACACTCAGCAGGGGTTCTGGCACTGCGTGATGGCCAGTCCGCTTTACAACAGGCTTTAAAATGCATTCCATTTATTTACATACGGCTGGAAAGAATGACAGAAGTGCTACAAGACCCCATGGTGATAGGATAAATTATGTTTCAAAGTGAAATAAAAAACACAAGCAGCTTTTCTTATCACTAAAAACCCTCTCCCAAATCCCAGAAGTGGAACAAAAAGTGAATCGATACTTCTTGATCAACAACAACTTCCAGCCCCCTGTGGATGGAGTGGATTTAAGGTGAGTAAATATTGTACTTGTGTTTCTAAAAGGAGTGAAGCAGCGGAGTGCTTTGTAGTTAAGGCGTACCTTCATGTAAGGTCCTGACCCGCTTGGAGAGCACTTTCTTTCGCTTGCGGCAATTTAGCTAAATTTGGACCGTGGCGGCAGCTTCTGTAGAGCTGTTGAAGCACACTGGAACAAAGACTTGCCTCTTAAATAAGGGAAGAAAAGGCTGGATTAAAACACACAATAAGGATCAGGTTTCCAAACAGTGGAATGCGTTAATAATAAGGATTTTGAAATATTACAATGATGATTATTTTATAATACCATCATCTGATTAATTGCATGCAGCATACTCATTGTCATATCTAGCATATAGTTGAATTGGAGGATTGACCATTGTAGTTAACAGATCAGGTTGCTTTTTTAGTAATGATAACGTCATGCTGTGCAATTGCTGTACATCTTAGCTTATACAGAAATACATTTAGACAGATGCAAAAATCTAATTTGAGCAGACAGCAGCTCGGGATCGGGGCAGCGTTGATGTTCTGGTCTGTTGTGGTAAAGAAGAGGCTGAACCGAAAGACAAAGCTCTCAATTTACCGGTTATGGTAGCTATGGTCCTGCTCTCACCTATGGTCATGAGCTGAGGGTCATGACCAAGATCTTGAATACAAGAAACAAGAAGTGTTCTGGGCATGTCCCACTGGAAGGAGACCCTGGGGAAGACCTGGGACACACAGGGGGCGTATAGCTCGCTCTCAGCTGGACTGGGAACGCCTCAGGATTATCAGGGAGGAGATAGGAAGAAATGTCTGGGGAGAGGGAAGTCTGGGAATCTCGGCTTAGACTGCTGCCTCTGCGACCCTGTCCTCTGATAACCAATAGAAGATGGACAGATATATAACATTTATTTATTTCATTAGTCATGATTGTAATGTTTATGCAATATTGTATTCTATGAGATACAAAATTGTGTTTTTGTTAACTGTAAGCCATAATCTTCACAATTAAAATAAATAAATGTTTGACATACTTTACTGTGTACAGAATCTACTGTATTTATTTCAGTAGTTAAACTTGTCATGAATACGTCACCACTGTTTACTCACATTTCTCTTTATTATTCATTTTTTATCTATTAATATCATTGATAGTAAAGCCTAGAAAACATATTTGCCAATCATTTTCAATTATGAAAACTAGCCTTTTGGGTAACTCATATTTTACAGTTGTACAATAAATAAATAAATAAATAAAGCACACTAATACTGCAGGTGGGCTACATGGCTTTTTATTTTTAATATTGCACAGGATTTTCAGATTTTTATTAGGGGTACAGCACTCTTCACTTGGGAATGGCTGACAACAATTGCAAAGAGCTGAATTTAAGTCAAAATGCAAACAGCTCAAGCCTGTATAACCTTGTTCAAAATAATACGTAGTTCTTTCTTTTATAGATCTGAACTTCACAATAAGCAACATTGAAAAGCCTTTTAAAGCAGCTTAGATTTCACACCAAGAAAACCCTGGATACAGTGAAACAGTACTTGAGGAAATCTAATACACTGAAAGGTGCAGAAGGCAATTGCGTATTCATGAACTGTAAATCAGATATCATGCCACGTATTGGTGCGTTGACATTTTCCTATTTGTCAGACTTTAATATTCCATTTTTTTGCCCATTTAGATTTGCAGAAGGGTAAACACGTATCAAGGATCAGGTGGCAGAGAGTCTAGTCCAAAATAATAAGGTGTTAACCCTGAGAAATGAATCGAATCGACGCGCGGAGCCATTGGAGGTGTGCCGCAAACATGCCCACTGTAATTGGATTGTGACAAGTGAGCTGTGGTAATTCAGGGAAGTATTCCAATCTTTTCTGTATGATTATTCCTCATGCTATTTCCCAGCAGCACAGGCAAAAATATATGGTCCATGAATTAACGCTTTATTAGCCGCAAACAAATGAAAAATCCAGCTACGGTTTCTCATTATGGTAGGTAGAAGTGTTCATTTGCACAGACGTAATGAGGTCAGTGAAGTGTTCGTTTGGTTTTGTGTTACGTTCAAGGTGCTACTGCTCTTTGGAAGTGTATTAGCTTGACCTTTGTGTCATTCAGTTTAATTACAACCCCGTTCAATATGTGAAAACACATTGGATTTATCATTATTGGGGAGATGATTGTAAATGGCCTGTTTCCTCTGGAGCAGTAAGGTACATGTATGTGTAGAAGACATTTCTAGAGGTGTTGCATGAATAAATTTTAAATAAAGGGTCAGAAAATAGGAATCTCTGTTAGAAAATGGAAAAAAAAAAAAAAGGCAGAGGGGTCGTATGGACTATAACAGCGGTCCCCAACCTTTTTTCTACCACGGCCCAGTACCTGACATAGATTTTTTTTCGCCGACCGGCAGTGGCCGTAAAAAGCGCAAAATGTGTGAAACATACCCATACAAATTATTAGTCCTATATTTCTACAAATACAGTAACATAAATGTAACATGACTCACCAAAGTAGAATCAGTGGGATCCCTGGGCTTGTTTCCCTGCAACAAGACGGTCCCATCTAGGGGTGATGGGAGACAGTGACACTCGAAGTGTGCTCCTTATGTCCAGTCTACGCCGTAATTTTTTCTTAGTTGCAGTTACAGCTGGAGAACCCAGCTTCACAAAGATATGATGTTGGAGATGGAAGTAGTGTTTTCAGTGCTTTTGTGGCAATCAGGGGATATTCTACCTTGCCTTTAATCCAGAAGGTTGTGACATTGGGAGACGTCTCAAACATAGTTTTAATCCAACCATCATTTGTAGTTTCAAGCAGTTGCTCTTCTTCTTGCATGGATAAGTTGCTTGGCTTGTTAATAAAGGGGTCGCGTATCCATTCCTTCCCAGTTCGAGGGTCTTTTGTGGCCGGAAAATAGCGCTCAAATTCTTTCAAAAGCTGGGCCAGATGATCATGCACGAGTTGGGACAATGACGGCCCTGGCTTCGTCTCTCGTAAAATCTTCACTAGTGATGGAAACATGTCAAATACCCCCGCATTGACACGCCGTGCCCACATTTCCAACTTGGCTTTGAATGCAGGAACTTTATCCGCAGACTTAAAAACTGTTGCCATTTTCCCCTGAAGTGACAGGTTGAGTTCGTTGAGTAGATTAAATATGTCACATAAGTACCCAAGTTTTGCGAGCCACTCTGTAACTGAAGTGTGCGGCAAATGGGGACTGCTTTTCTGTAAGAAATCTATGAAGCGGTTCGTGTAACTCAAACACTCTGCTCAGTGATCTGCCTTTAGAAAGCCACCTCACTTCTGTATATAAGAGAAGACGCTTGTGCTCCGCATCCATCTCATCACAGAGCTGCTCAAATATACGCGAGTTCAGGGCATGCACTTTAATGTGGTTAATGACTTTAATCACATCTGTCATAACACTGTTAAGTTCAGGGAACAGTTTTCGACTTGCCAACATTTCTCTGTGGATCACACAATGCGTAGACTCACATTAAGGTGCAACCTGCCTTTACGTGAGTTGTGAACCCAGACAGCCGTCCTGTCATCGCTGCTGCTCCGTCTGTACATACCCCGACACAATATGACCAATTTAGTTTTCCTGACATGTAGTCATTCAAAGCTTTGAAGAGCTCCATAGCTGTGGTGTTAGTTGGCAACAATAAAGCGCACAGCATATCCTCATGTACATCCTCTTGGAAAACATATCGCACAAAGACAAGCATTATTGCTTTATTATCCACATTGGTAGATTCAGTCAACCTGAATTGCGTACCACGGTGACTCGTTAATTCTCTCTATCAGCCGTGCCTCTATGTCTTGTGATATTTCTTCAATTCGCCTGGTTACAGTTGTGGCCAAAAGAGGAATTTGTGCTATTTTCTGAACGGCAGCCTCTCCAAAAAGTATGGGGCAAATGTCCTTAGTAGCAGGCATTATTAGCTCTTCACCAATTGTAAATGGCTTCATAGCTTTAGCTATGCGGTTAGCCACCAGGAAAGATGCTTTTAAAGCTGACACATTTGTTGAAGTGGAAGCCTTCAGTATTTGTTTTTGTCCTTCATGTTTGCATTTTTTTTCTTACATAAAATTCTAAAGGCTTGTTTTTTAAGGCAGGGTGCTTGGTTTCTATGTGGCGGAGCAGCTTTGATGGTTTCGTTCGATAGCCGCTCACCACATATTACACATAGTGGGCTGGGGGCGTGTCAATCACCTGTTGCGATAAACCTGTAATTTAGAAAGGACTCTTGATATTTTATTTTAACTGCAGCTTGGTGTCAGTCCGGTCTTCCCTTGCTTCATTGACAGGTCTCTCCCCCCTTTCAAAAAAGCTCTCAAGTGACGATTGTTTTTTACTCATGTTTGCTAAGTTTAGCAGCCTATTTTTAGCAACACAGCAAAAGTGAGGGAGTGTATCAAGCGCACGGAAGTAAGACGCTCCAGCTGAAGAAGTCGTTTTTCAAAGTAAAACACACAGAAATTGTATTAGACTAAAAATAGCAATAAAATACAAAATTTTTATATATATATATATATATATATACATATATATATATATATATATATATATATATATATATATATATATATATATATATACACATATACACAGGCTTTCAACTTGATGTGAAGGGAAGAGATTCCAGACTTATTGCATGAATCACAACTCTTATGTCTCTTTTGAACACTTCTGTTTAGACCTTTCTCTACTGCTGCATTGTTAGGTTTCTCATCTGGGTTTAATAAAGTTATCTGATGCATCATGCACCACCACAATGCCGTAAATGCTGCTGTTGGTATTTGCACCACTATACTGATGTTTTTGCAGTTACCATAGATAGATATAGATAGAGCTTATTTTCTACACATAGGTTTTCTATTGCAATTTAGTGTATGTTGCTTCTGAAATCTATTTTGTATATAATGTATATTGAAATTATTGTAGTTTTTAACCTATTTCGTTTACTTTTTTAAATTTTTGTCTATTTTTTTATCTTATTGCATGTTGACACTGTAAGAAACGAGCAGAAGCAGCATTTCAATTCTCCTGCGTGTCTGTACATATAGAGAGGATGACAATAAAGAATCTTGAATCTTGAAAACTGACAAACATGACAAAACAGTATAAAATGAGCTGGGCTTTGCTTGTCCTGCTGTGGGCACTGTCTGTGGTCTTCCTCCTCATCCTCTCCAGGTTCTGGCATATGTTCGGCTTGCCTTACTCGAGCTAAGAACACTGTCCTGTCTGCTCTGCGCCTGAGCCGTGTTGTCCTGTGAAATCCATATGTATGAAATGTTGAATTCTGTCCTGTTGCCAGAAGCTTTTTCTTCACTTGATTTTCATGTAGCTAGTACTGTACTAAGTGCACAACAAGCCCCTGTATCCAGCAGCAATGTAAACACGTAAAGCGGTGGAACATGATGTCATGAATGACGCAATGCTCCATGATTGGCAGTCAGTGAACCATCCGCCATTGGACACCCTAATACATTGGGCCCAGTGTTGCCAGACATATGATAATTATTGTGTCTGTACGAATAACTTGGACCTCTGTACGATCAATAATCTCAAAAAACCCCAAATGTGCAATAATTTCAGGGCTCTGGTTAATGTCCTGTTTAATGATTTCTATTCTCTCTGCGGTGGTTCGCTGTTGGTCTGATCTGGAGTCAGACTGAATCCTTCATATTCACATAAAACGTCCTTTCTAATGCCACAGAGAAAAACTGACCCTGCATCTGTAATAAACAGCTCCCATAAGCGGACCTGTGTGCAGGGGATGTGTGGGCGTTGACACATTTATTGGTTAATAATGACACATGATCCCTGCGCTGCCAGTAAACATTTGAAAGATAGGCGCTTAGTGTACATCAGTTTTTCTAACTCGTTAACAACTCTCTAAAATAGAAATTAAAAGTGGCGGTGGAGGTGAAGAAGTTGAACTTTAATGTTTTCTGTGGATATTATAAGAAGATACAGTCTGTCAATAGACCGCTAAACAACGACCCAGGTGACTGCCACTGGAGACATCAACTCTGTCCACATGACAGCAGAGACAGGAGAGGACGAGGGACTAATAACACGGTGAGTGCCATGAACGAATGGTTAATTCATGGCTAAGCTCTGGTTGTAAGTGTACAAGTTGAACTTGTGGCGTTTATGTAGCTCTTGACTGTATTTGATGGTGTTAGACACAGTTTGTTGAGTTGTAATGCCTGCTGCTTAGAGTACCTTTAAACTGGGACTATCTGACCATCCTGTGCTCAGTGTGTGGTTTTCTTTTAGCCAGTAATGAAAGGTATTAGTATTCAGCCACACCACTTTAATTTATTCATATAGTCATATCACCCCACACCAGTATGTCAGATATGTTTCGAGTAACACACGCCGTTCATTTATATGTTAGTAGGATAGCATTAGTAGGAGACGATAAACCCATTCTCTTGGCACACTTCTTGTTTAAAAGGCTCCACATTTCACTTGAACTCTGGGTGCTATCATGGCGGTGGGTGTCAGGCAAGCCAGCGCGTTCACCTTGAGGGCTACCCGGGAGACTGGCCTCTCTGGAACCAACTGATATGGATGCCAGCCCAATTTCCTTCCGGCTAATTAGCTTGGCTACAATAGCAGTGGCAGGGCTTATCGCGCTCCAAGCCTTCTGCTCTCCCGTCTGTGTTTTCTTTTTTTTTATAGGAGTGTAGTGTAATAGCATGCCCCAGAGCTGCACAGTGACAGCTTCTGTATGTGCTCAATATGTGCGTGAGCAGAGGTTACGGCGGTATGTAGAGTCATTAAAGCGTCGCGCATCATGTCGGCGAGGGGAACTCTCCGGAGACGCATCAGGAGCAATCACGGTAAAGCAATTTAAAGCCCCCAGCTCAGTTCATTTAGTGTTGCAAGAGAAATAATCAGCTCTCAAGATTACACATACACATAGACTAATACAAGACTTTCTCTAGTTTATGAATAAAGAATACCAAAATTATGTTTATGTTTAGGATAGATGTGGTGCTCTATGTTATATGGTATGGCACATGGTATGGTTTTGACATATTTGCAAAAAAAACTGCAGTGACTCAACGAACACCTTGCTCCTCATTAACATTGCATAGAATTAACTATGTATTAGGACAAAAAAAATGCCCTTTAAACTCCATTTATGGTCATGAGACAGGAGCTTAGTGACGTCTGTCTAATGTAGACTCATGGGCAGAATTCCCCCGTAACCAGGAAGGTCTCTGACAACTTCGTCTACAGCAGTTTTACAGCTTCTGCAGTGATTAAAAATGTCTCAAAACACTAAGACACAGTCAGTGGAAGCTTATTTCAGTCATAAACTCACTGAAGGTAACAAGGGATTTCATCGTTTTTTCTGCGCATGTCGCGAGTCGTGGAAAAAAAGCGGGGGAGGGGGTTGCGGGGGTGTGCAGGGACACCAGTGTGTCCTGGTCATGAGGGGTGACAGGGGGTGTTATAGAGGCATGGCAGGGGGCCACAGTTCAGGCCAGAGTACTACAGGAGTGTATACAGAGGAGACTCTGCTCAAAGCTGCACTGTAGCAGCAAGAATGAAGTCTGTTTTAGGTTTATATCTGGTCTATATCACCACTGATCACTGTTTTTCTTTTAGATAATATTATTTTAATAAGGAATCATTTGTAAAAAAAAAAAAAAAAAGTAATCTACAATCAGACTGAAATTAATATTTTTTTGTTTTGTTTTTTAGGTCTGAAAAAATATTAAAACTGATGATTTCCATACATCCTCAGAATGCCAAAAAATCTACCTAAGTAGGGCTTAAGTACAAATTGCTCATAAGAAGGGTTCATGAATGAGGCCCTTTGTCCTTTAGTCATGTAATGTGAACATATTGTAATGTGCAGTGCTGTTCAAGAGGTGACCAATATTATTTAAAAATATGCATAAAAGCATAATATATCTCCTTTAAATAATGAACAGGTCAAATCATTAGCGATGGTTGTGACCGATAAAAAAATTATTCATGACAGTATTTTATTAATACATTACCATTTATGTACCTGTGACAAACTTGGAGGGACAACACCAAAACTTTAAAGCCGTTTTTCTCAGTTTCACTCTTACTGTATATACTGTGTTCTTCCTTTGTAGGGCAAAACAGGCCTCTGGTGTTCTATGGCAAAACCTTAAATTCTTCAAAGGTTCCGCCATGTTTAATGTGGATACTGGTCAGTGGTGCCCTGCTTACATCCCACCCTTTGTTTCTCTGATTACTCTGCCTGTGATTGTTCTGCACATAGAACTCAAGCGAAGAGGTACCAGAGTTAGCCTGGCTGCTCAGGCTAGTAATAAACTATGATGAACTGTGAAAAAAAAAAAAAAAGTTGACTGCTGGGTAATAGGCCTAATGTCTTGAACTGCTCATTTCAATATCCCATATCATCACCACCCCAGCCCTCCTCTATTTGTCTCTACAGTCGCATTATTCTGAACCAACTGGATGTCCGTAAACAGAAAGATATAATTATGCCTTGAAATAAGCAGGATATTCAAACAGAGCATGAATGTTGTCACCGGGAGGGCAGGCTTCTCATTCTTCTCTCCCATTTTTCCGACTGCTTGGCATCTTCCTCATCCGCCCTGGACCGAGAATCACCCACAGCGGAAAAACACTTATTGTGTGAATTTTTGTCAGTGTGCCGGATATCTTGAGCAAACCTTATTCTAATTCATGTAATCCTGGGAGATGGCAGCGTCCCAGCGTGCAAGGCGCTCAGAATGCACCAGTGCCCTCAAATGGCTCCTCTGTCCCAGAACAGACAGAGAGGGCTCGGGGTAATTTCACACTCTTTTATGATCGACTTCAGAAATAATACAAGTTTAGAGTGAAGTTCGGGTCGACTATAGAGGGGAGGCAGACTGATGAAATGGGGCTTTATTGTAAGTCAAAGTGCTCACCAGAAAGAGAAAGCAGTAGGTTTTCTTGCATCACAGTTTTCAGAACATAGAGTTATATAAGTTGTAATAAGTTGTTTCCATATACGAATCATAAAGTAAATGTGAAATCAATGTATAGAATGTTCCAAGCAAAAAATGTAAAATGTGTTTCTATAAACTGCCTAAAAGCAAATTAACTAATGTATGTTCACAGCGCTAGTTCATAGACATCATGTCCCTGCAAGGCTACCATAGTTGACCACATGGTTGAAAGCTAGGTACACACCAACTCAACCCCCAACGGCAGTCAGAAGACGCACTGCTCTGTTGCCTCATGTCTCCCCTGGTCGGCACAAAAAGTGTCAACAGACAAACTGATTGTGCTGCAGTATAGCTCAGTTGGTAGAGCAGTGGCACATGTACGTGGCAACTACAGCCTGCCTTGGTGTCATGGATTTGAGTCCGGACTCTGATACTTTGCCGAATGTCTCTCCCTGCTCTCTTCATGATTTCCTGTCACTTCTTGACTGCACTATCCAAATATAGCCAAAAAAGGCCCTTAAACAATAAAATAAAAAAATAAAAAACACACACCAATCAACTGCAGTGCATATGTTCTGCACATGTGAGAGATGTAGTACCTATCCATAACAGCAGGCGGCGCTAGTGGCTAAACTCCGCTGATAAAGTTTTGTAAACAAACTTGCAACACTCATATGGTTCGCTCACGTATTTATCAAGGAGATAGGCTAATATGATCTAAATTTTTTTTTTTTCATGTCCCTGCAAGGCTACCATAGTTGACCACATGGTTGAAAGCTAGGTACACACCAACTCAACCACGCGAGAATTGTGAGTGGCGCTTCCTTCACCGCTTACTGCATCCTGCCTTAAAGACTGAAGCGATAGCAACAAATGACCAGACAGTCAAACCTAAAATTCAGACGCCTGAGTCAGGTTCATGCTCAACTAAAGCCTCAAATGCAAAGCGGAGCAGGACACACTTTAGCTAGCTTTAGAGCAGGTCACAACATACAAGTACTTGGGGATTTATTTTGATCCACAGTTTTATTGGGCAGAACACATGAATTATATTTGTGTAAAACTAAACCAGCGCTTGCACTTTTTGAGAAGGCTGAGATTACATGGGGTTGACAAAAAGTAAAGTACTTTTATAGAGCTTGTATGGAGTCCATTATTCGGTATGGCATTACAACTTGGTTTGGTAACTTGACAGTAAAGCTAAAATCACAAATTCTAAATCTGACTAAAAGAGCAGGAAAGATTATTGGTTTGCCTCTCCCCTGCACGCTGCAGGAAATGTTTGAGGAGACATTGGTGAGACAGGGTCAGAAAATGGCAGCTGACCCTACTCACATCCTGCATAAGGAGTTTGAGTTGTTGCCATCTGGAAAACGATACAGAGTGCCAAACTTTAAGACCACTCCATGGTCCTCATGTCGATCTCTCTTCTAAACTGTAAAAAATAGTCTTGAATCCTTTTATAGTGCGTATTAATTGATGTAGTGGCGCAGGCCAATTAATGAATCATGCAGTAGTCTAGCCAACTACTTTTTGCACTTCTTTCGGAAGATGTAGTGGATGAAAACTTTTAGACGTGCTGTGCAGTGTGTGTCTTTTTAGAATCAGGACTGAGTGCAGTTTTGTGCCTCATCCATGGTAATTTTCATTTGTTGTATGGATGTGGTGATTGAACTGTGTTTTGTTTTTCTGTGTGCCCATTGATTGTCCAAAATTAATTTGTCCATAAGGAGACAATAAAGATTAATCTAGCTTCACAAAAGTGGCGGACATTTCCAAGCGCAATATAATGTCCTGGTTGGGTCTTGGCATGCACTTTGAATTTGATGTGTCTTTACACACCAACCAGTATTCAAGGCTGAGTTAATTTGTAAAGAACAACTGTGGGGATCATGCGTATGATCAAAGATTTAGGCTTGATCCGTGCATTTTGCCATCTCATCTGGCTGCACATTAGCACAGTTCAGGCAGTAATAACACTATTAACGTCTTTATATCAAGTTTGTTAAAAGCATTTGTGAAAGCACAGACTCTGTCTTGAGAGAGAGAGAATTTGGACTCCAACAATTTGCAGAATGTTTCTCCCTGCTTTCCTCCTGATTTCCTACCATATCGTCTTATTAATAAAGCCTAAAATGACCCAAAATATCTTAAATATAACCATGTATTTCCAGTTGCTGTTAAAGCTTGGGGTATGTCTTTGAGAAAATGGACAGAAGGCATTGGGAGACAAACACCTGGCACTCCCCATCCCTGTAATGTCTTCTTAATGTGTTTCTTTGGAACATTGGGCTGTAGGGCATCACAGGTTGACACATGTACACAATAATAGCGGGCTTCTACGCCAAGGACCATATAATAGTCTATGTGATCATTAAACTTTAATGGACACACATAACTAATGCAGTTAAACCTGCCGCAGGTTGGCCCCGGACCACCACACCGCACATTTACACAGCTGATTGATTTGCATTTGACATGACCAATGCCTTTACGGCATTAATGCATCACAGGACTGCTAATGTTAAGGTGGCATGGCCAATGAGCGAGCACGCCGTACGTGACTAGCTTGCCCCGCGTCGCCTGCAAAACAACACCACTTTACAGCCAAGGCAAAGGATGTCAAGGCAACCTAATGCTCCGTCATTCAAAGCCATCTCAATTAGGCGGCCGCTGGACAGGTGCCCGGGACTTGACTGATTGGTTCATCCCAGCCCTTACACACCATGGCCGTGTTCCCATTTTCCCAGTGGAAATGCCGCTTGTGTTCGAGGAGCTCCAAATGGCTTTTTCTGTGCTGTTCAATGGAGGGAAACTATTGGTGAGTCTTTAATGTACAAACCTACATCTCCCCAAGGATAATAGCTAATAACACAAGACTGCAGGGTTAGTCACCAAAGACAAATTCTCAACACATCGTTCTGACTTTTTCTGCAAATGCTTGCCAATATGTACCTTCTTTTTTTACAATTTCATGATGTATACATTTTTCTGCTTTTTAACTAGCGATGCAAAGATGTTCTCAAGTCACGATTTGATTTACAGTTCTCAATTTTAAGTCTACAATAGGACTCTTATTATGACTTTTTAAAATGTAAACATAATTTTGCACTGAAACTTAATTATTGTATAATATTTTTTTGTTAAGGAAAAAAATATAAATAAAATAAAATGATGCTTTGAAGACAGTTTTAAAATTGCATCACAATTCATTTCTGCCTGTAATAAGCATGGGCAGAAATTAATCTGAAATATTTTATCCTATTTTTGTGCAGCTTTTTACAAGGTATATTTTATTGTCCCTGAAGGGAAATTTGTTCTCCGCATTTGCAGAGATGCTGGTTCACTTCCATTGAAAGACTGCATGTGGTAGGTTTACAGCTTTCAAATGCAAATGTAACACCTGGAAGCAAGTCCAGACCTTTTACCTGCTCAGTTTATGATGGATTAATGAGAGAAGTAGCCCATGCAGCTTGCTTTTGAGGCAACTGTCTAAATACTTTTGAGCCCTTGAAAACAAGGCAGCTACATATTAAAGAGCTGTAACTCCTAAACCCTTTCTCTGATTTGGATGTGAATACTCTCAAATAACAGCTGAGAATCTGCACTTTAGGGACATATTAATTTATGTTATATAACTGTATACTGAATATGTTTTGGTCAATGGCCAAAATAACAAAACTTGTGTTAGTGTCCTAACTGTATGTCAGGTGTTGCCCAAATTTGAGAACATTTTTCATCAACACAATCTCTCTCAGTGGAGTCTGAATGTTTCCAGGTGTTACTTTTGCTTCTTGTGTCCAAACACACACTCATGTATATGTCAACTGGTCAATCTAAATGTCAGCCATGAATCTAATTGGCCTTTGTCCAGGAAGATCTCAGGGTTTCCAAGTTGATGGGGGCCTATACTAGCTGTGGTTATTACAGTCTTGGGTATGTTAAAGAATACCAACATTTTTATGGATCTTTTTTTCTTTTTTTCTGTGCCATGTAGAATCTAAAAAACAATTCTCATTAAAACCCATTAAAACAGGTTGTACATTTTTTGTTACTACCAAAAAATCCCAAATCCATCTAAATCAATGCTGTTGCTAATCTTTGACATACACAAGGCTGTAATAAATCCATCTTTTCATTTAGAATCTTAAAGTACTAAATGTTTTTGTATGTGTTTTTATAATTGAGATTACATACACTGGCATAAAATGGTTAAAATTCTGAAAATAATTAAATATTAAGTATGTATGATAAGGGCAGAAGTTGATTTACGCATATATCATTGTACACTGTTTCTATGGTGTTTTGTGATGGGGACACTTTTGTCACTTAACAGGAGCAACATAACAAATTTAGTTAGAGAGTATCAACATTACTGATAAAATGAGTCTGACTGTACTGAGTCAAATTTCATAGGAAAGGTAAGAGCCACTGCAAAGTGAGACTATATGTATAAAAAAACAGCTTTACAGTATTTATTTATTTATTTTTTTTTAATGATTTGACTCCAACCTTGAGCCACACATACTTTAGTCCCATACCTGAGTTCAACATGATAATGGAGACTTGTAGGAAACGCTTCACTCTGTCATGTCTCAGAATAGAGCTAAATGTGGGTAGATAGTGCTGCTCTCTCCAGTCACACTCCCCACTGACACCTCACCACACTGGCTGGAGTCTACATGCATTACAGGAGGCAAATAAATGACATAAATGTGCACCGCCGAGCTGCTGCGCCTGACAACTCATCGCCAAGGAAACTGGAGACAAAACTCATTTTCCAGGAAAAAAAAAAAACACAATTAGTGGTCATGGCCAAAATGGAAGTACATTGGTTGTAATGATCTCAAATGGACACTTGCCAGATTTGTGGAAGTAATGGTCAGATGGTGGGAGTAGCAGTGCACAAAGATGGCGCAGACACGTAAATAGCCTGAGGTCCCAGTAGTTTAGTATTGGACAGATGGGGACATTTTTCACACTTTAAGGAGCACAGTTTGGGTTAAGGAGGCTTCTTGTTGGACTCACTCCCACAAGATGTCAGACACTTGGAGGAAGTCCTTAAAAACGCAGATGTCATCCCTACAGTGCTTCTGTTTTATTAAATCATTTGGGAAACTGGATGTGGAGAGAGTTTGTTTGGATTATGGTATGTTTTGTTATGCAATTTTTGCTTTTGGATACAAAAAAAGGAAAAAAAATAGCTGTTTTTATTGTCTGTGTACTATGCAATATATCACTACAGGGAAGAGCAGTAGTAATTTTACCTCACATAGACACAATTATCATAAAGACTCAGCCTTATGTCTCATTAAAAAAAATATATATATATATATAAAATACAAAGAAAATGTGTTAAATAAACAGATGTGGAAAGTAACAATACTTCTACTTAATATGCTAACTCAGCGTTTTAGAGCTTTTAACCATGTTATAATGTTGTTTCCACCTCAAACACATACCCAGAGTATTTAGTTTCATTCACACATTTGAGTAATCCTGTAAGCTGAGGCGCTGCCCTTCACAAGAGCTGAAAACACTCCACTTTGACTCTCCAGGAAGTTCTCCTGCATGTTTCTAAAGCCCATACACCGTCACCTACTTAATACACTCACCTCAATGAGTCACTATGAAGCAGTCCGCTCATTTACTGTATCTGTTAGTGTCTTGTTGCTAATAGCCATGCTAATTAGCCATTTTATCATACTCTATTACATACCTTTCAGAACAAGCATGCAAAGATTCTCCTCACATGTCTGAACTCAAATCCTCCCAACTATATTTATATGTGCACTCAAAAGAAGATGATCAAGAGGTAATAGTGTCTGTAGAATGCTTCTGTAAGAAATATGCTTCAGTCCTGCGGTCCTTCACTGCAGCAGAGCTGATATAGACTACAGTGTGAGCACAGAGCTGTCGGTAAAGTGTGAAAAAGCATAATATGGGCCCTTTAACTTATGTATACTTAAGTTCACTTAGTTTCACAACATCTACATAAGTAAAAGCATTCTGATCTTGGTGTCAAAACAGGGAGTAATAATAGTAGCAGTAGTGATAGGAGTAGCAATAGTAACAACAGCAGCTCTAGTAGTGGCAGCTGTGGTAGCAGTAGTAGTTGTTTTATTGAACAATATTCCACCAAAAAATAGCTGTATTTTTTTTTTATTATTATTTTGTGTGCGTGTGTGTGTGTTATGAAAAAAAAAGCACACCTGTAAGCACTTTTATGCTGTTGCTTAATTTTGCAAAAGGCAACCTCATTCACTTATCTTCTGATTATTCCCATCAGGGGTCGCAGGTACTGGAGCTGTTCCTGGTAACTCAGTCACACCGCTGACACAGACAGCCATTCACTCTCACATTCATTCACTAGGGGCAATTTAGAGTCAACAATTCTCCTAACACATGCATGTCTTTGGAGGGTGGGGGGAAGCCAGAGAGAACCCACAGTAACACAGGAAGGACATGCGGACAGTTCATGTGTTGGCCAGCCCGAGGATTGATCTTGTGACCTTCTTGCTAATAGGCAAAAGCACTAACCACTCTGCCAGAATGATATATAGCCTATATTACAGTTTTGTGATATTATATGGCCACGTTCTTGCTTTTATACAGCCCTACATGCATGTATAGATGAACAGAGACTCTAATTGCCATCAGAAAATGAATACGAGAGTGAAAGGTTGTCTTTTAATGTCCGCCCTGTGTAACTGCCAATTATCCAGGTTGTGCCCACTCCAAAAATAATTGGTGTACACTCCATCTCATTGACCCCAATTAATGACACCATTTCTACACCAAATCTTGAGGCAGACACGTAGAGATGCGGCATCACTCTGACCAGCCACAGCTTTGTTTATGGCTGCCGAAATTACATGTTGCTCCTCTTTAGCCTCAGCTTCCATTAACTCGGAGGCTAAATTGCACTGTTTACCTTGTGCATGTACAGGCCAATAACGTGTTGAGAAGAAGCCCGGCGTGTAATTAAAACGCTGCTGCCTCCTGCCGATGTTTAATCTGTCTACTGTCATTAGAGCATCATGCTATGTTCTGCCAGAGGTAGAACGGACCTACGCCAACTGCTCAATTACAGAGACGTTCAAGAGAAAATAAATATCCCTGTTAGATTAAATGTGCGTTAACAGATGTAGCAATAAACAAGCCAAGTTATATTATGTATTGCGTGTAAGAAAGCCACTTGGTTACCTGACAGCATGTAATAACAAGGGTGGGGAGGTGTAATGTGAAGCTATTGAGATTGGCTTTTTAAATAGGAAAAGCTGCTTCAATTACATAGTTAGTTCAATTCTAATTATGTTAAATTAAAGGTCCCCTATTCCGTTAAATTGACTTTTTTGGAACTTTTGATCGTGTTATAATGTTTCCACCTCAAAAACATACTTGGAGTAGCATTTTGTTTCATTCATGCATGTTTGAGTAATCCTATATGCTGAGCTGTCCATTTCTCTAGAGCTTAAAATGCTCGGTCTCACCACTCTACATAGACATATGAAACCAGGAAGTGCTCCTGTGTTTGTTAGCATCATGTAGCCATGGGAATTATCCATTTTATGTTCTGTCCAGTCCCCAGACAGCTAATCTAAGCGTTCTCTGCCAAGTCAAGGTAACAGCATATATAAAATAATGTATAAGTTTTCCATACATATACATTATTATATGTTATAAAACACAAAATACTAATGCAAAAGCTGGAATTAGTTCAAAAGACCTAATAAATATAGGACCTTTCAAGCATCTATTCTCAAAGGGTCCCCAGACCATAGGTTGGGGGTCCATGAAAAAATAAAGTATTAATTGATAATAATTTATAATTATTCATTTGTTATGGTAAATCATTTTAGACATCCATAACTGTTAACTGGAACCACTGTAGCTATAAAATAAATGTTATGAGCAAAACCCCTAAAAAGATTATGATGCACTGCGTAAGTCACGTTGATTGGGAGCAGAGGACACTATAAGGGGGTCCTAGGGATTTTTACCCTCATGTAAGGGGTCCCTGGCCCCAAAAAGTTTGAGTACCCCTGCTTTAAAGATACTTTGTACAAGAGGCGGAAAGTATCCGGAAACATACTCAAGCAATATACAAATTTAAGTACATGAATTGAAGAAATTTGTTCTCTAGAACATACTGTTACTGAGTACTGAGTAAAAAAATAAATAATAGTCAGTTGTGGGTCCTTCACATATAATTAGATACTGAACTACCATGTGTACTATGTTTTATGTCCAAACTTGAGCCTCATACAGTCCCACACCTGGTCGGCATGATTATGGAGAACGGAGTAAGAAAGGCTTCACTTGGTACTATATGGCTGAATTACTCAAGTAATAATTGTGTAGATTACTTGTACATGAGTAGAAGCTCCTTTGAGACTTTAACATACAAACTTCAGAACTCTTAACCTGCACATGGACATTAGTTCTAAAGTGAAATTCAAGAGGGGCATTATTTAACTAAGAGAACCACATATCCTGTGCCTGGAGTAGGCAATGTGGGTGAAGTGTCTTGCCCAGGGACACAACAACAGCATGCACTTCAAACAAAATTCAAACCGGCTACCCTCCGGTTGCTGGGTGAATGCTTAACCTTCTACGCTACTGTCATCCCATTGAGTACCTAAATAAACCTTATTAAGTTCATTCATTAAAAGAGTAATTAGTAATCTGGAACTAGTTACTTTTTACTAGCAACTACCCCATCACTGTTCAGAAGATCAAAGGTGGTCAAACTCACAATTAGAGAGGTGTACCTAGAAAAGTTGAGGTAGACTGCCCGAAAGCACCCAGTGTCTGCACAAGACATCATCATTTCACCACTGAGCAATACAACCTTACTCTGAATCTCAAAGATCTTTTATCCCCAATATTAAAAATAAAGTCAGAGTAGGCCTGCTCCCCACTTACATATCAGTGTGACCTGGCAGGTACAGGACATCCCAGAGTCCAAAAGCCACATCAGAGCCAGTGTCTTCACATTTCTCACATATGTGTGAGTAGTGGATTGGAGTTAGACAGTGAGCCATTGCATGCAGCAGGAACATGGCACTCTGCTGACGGTGCACTTCTGCTGCATTCAATTCTGACTGTCTGTGTGTCTGTGAGCTATTCAGTAACAAGGTTAAAGAGGAGTAAGGAGTGAGGAAAGAAAACAAAGGAAGGTCAAAAATTATCAATGAACAATGAACCATTGTAAAACTCACTTTTGATAGTTGTCTCAGTTATGTCCTGGTTTTGGACACTGTAAGTCATTCAAACCATTTCAATTAAATTCAATTTAATTCAAATTTATTTGTATAGCTCAGTATCACAACAAAAGTCAGCCTCAAAAGGCTTCACAACAGTTGATCAAACATAAACACACAATCAGACAACACAAACAATAACTACACTAAACAGACCCAGGACACTCCTGTCCTTAGACCCTCCTTCTCGGTAAGGAAAAAGTCCTAAAAAAAAAACAGCTGCGGGAAAAAGAAGAAACCTTATGGAGCCCAACTGAAGGAGAGATCCTCTCCCAGGACGGACAGGCAATGTGTCTAGGACTGTTAGTTCCTTAGTTCATCTATAGGATCATAGATCAGCTCTGTAAGGATTCATCCAGGGAGTGGGGTGAGGTAGGTTGAGGAAGTCCATAGGATGCAGCAGGGGCCTCATCCAGACAGGTGTGTGGGGCGAGATAGGTCCGGGAAATCCAGGATGCAGCAGGGGCCTCATCCAGACAGGTGAGTGGGGCGAGGTAGATCTGGGAAATCCTTAGAGGTGAGGTTGAGGGCCCACAGGCCGGGACAGGAGCACAGATGAGGTCAGCTAAGATCCAATCGTCACTGGGACATCTGCCAGCAGCCAGGCATCTGAAACAGTCCCCACTCCCCCAGAGGGGAGCGGGAGAGAGGGACAACTTGTGAATAGCAATGAACTGATTAAAGATATAGAATATTAGATTATATTAATGACAGTGATAGAAGAGGAGCAGCAGATGAAACCAGAGGACAGAGGCTCAGTGCACCATACTTCCCCCAGCTTCTAGCTCCTAGAGCAGCCTATCTTCAGCTGTGGAGTTAACCCTGTTCCTAGCTGGCCTGACCATAAGCTTTCTCAAAGAGGAACATTTTAAGCCTAACCTTAAACTGTAGAGACTGTGTCTGCCTCTCTAACATGAGCTGGAAGCTGATTCCATTAAACAGGAGCTTGGTAACTAAAGGCTCTACCTCCAACTGTACTTTTAGAAACCCTGGGAACCACTAATAGCCCTGCATTTTGTGAGCGCAGTACTCTGCTTGGTTGGTATGGCTCTATAACATCAGTAATGTAGGATGGGGCCGTACCATTTACAGCCTTGTAAGTCAGGAGAAGGATTTTAAACCTAATTCTGAATTCAACTGGAAGCCAATGAAGTGAAGCTAGCACAGGAGTGATATGTTCTCTCCTGTTAGTTCCTGTTCTTGCTGCTGCATTTTGAACAAGCTGAAGACACTTTAAAGAGGTTTTAGGGCATGCTGCCAGCAGAGAGTTACAGTAATCCAACCTAGATGTAACAAACGCATGGACAAGTTTTTCAGCGTCACTGTTAGATAAAATATTTCTGATTTTGGCTATGTTACGTAAGTGAAAGAATGCTGTTTTACAGGCTTGGTTTATATGAGCCTTAAATGATAAATCTTGGTCAAATAAAACTTTCTCACAGTAGAACTTGAGGCTACACTGACACTGTCCAGGGAGAGTCTCTGGTCAGACAGAGCATCTCTCAGCTTTTTGGGGCCTAGTATAATGACCTCCAGGGGTGCCCAAAGTGGGGCTCCGGGGGTCCAATGGGGCTTAGCTGATTCATAGACGAGTCTAGTCAGAGCTCAAAAAGCTGCCGAGCTAATGCTAACGCTAATGCTAGCGCCATTAAATGAGCCACGCTAACGCCGTGCAGTCAGTCTAGCAGCCTGTTATGATGAGCCATGAGTCAACAAATCCTTAACACATTTACAGAAGCACATTTTAGTTTACATTAAATATGATGAATTAAACTCGTGTCTTTATATTAGAGAGAGTTCTGTTATGATGCAACTTGACGTTGATTAGATTAGCATGTTGTAGGCAGCTAACGTCAGACAGTGATGGTATTTTATGGACAAATGTGGACTGCTGGACCACTGTCCTTCTCTATGTCTCCATGTCTTTTTAATGTAAAATATAAAATGTATATCCAGCTCTTGTTTGTATTTTTGTAGAAAACAAGGCGACAGAGTAACTCTTGTGCATTGTTGTGAGTGGTCTGTTTTCTCCACGGGGGATCGGAAGTGACGTTTTGTGGGCGTTCCCAGCCATTGCTGACTCTATTTGATATAAACGATTGGATATAAGACAGCCAATCAGAAACATTTGTGAATCCCAGTCTGTGATTGGCTGTCCTGCTCGCTACAATCGTAGTTTGCTTTGTGGCACCTCGAGTGAGCGCAGAGCCAGAGTTGCGAGCAGAAATGAGTTGTTGTGCAAGCAAAGATGTTGCACGAGCAGGCATCCACGTACTCGCGCACCTAGGTAGACTTTGAGCGAGCGTGTAGGCAGAGTTGAGCGCGCACAGAACAAAGTTTTGTGTGCTCAAATTATTATTCTCTTTTCAAATGGTAAAGTATGCACTTGCGACAGTCACACTGCATGCACTCGACACTCACTCTGTGCAGCGCACGAAAGGTGGCACAAATATTACACCATAAAGACACACCTGAAACAATTCAGATCCATGACCGAGCAGTGCGCATGTGCAAGATGTAATAACTATTTACAACAGCAGGTGGCGCTAGTTACTAAACTCTGTGGTTATATAAGACTCTAGTAAACAAAACTCTGCAACACACACATGTTTAACTCAAGTATTTATCAGTGAATAATAATCATACACACTAAATGAAACACATCTTACCACAGTAATGAATAAAAGGGACTGGATTATTGCAGCTGTTTGCCTCAGAGGGAGGTGCCGGTATCGAAAAACCATGTATTGCTTAAGTACTGGTATCGCAAAAATCTGGTACCCAGCTCTGACCCCTGAGGTACATACTGGACAGTGGCCAGTTAGTTGCAAGGCTACACAGAGACATACAGTACCCAGACAGACAACCATTCAATCACCAGGTAACACAGGGAGGATATGCAGAGTCCTCATGGAGAGATTGCCACTAGGATCGAACCAGCAACCTCCTTGTTGAGAGGCTCTGCAACTGTGAACTTGGTTGTATGTCTGTACTATTAGAATTAGGACACAGCAATGTGATTATGCAAAATGAAAATGAGATACAACATCATCTTTCATCTGTCCTTAGCCACAGTTCTAACACTTAATAAAAATGAGTTTCTGTGTCTTGCATCAGTGAAATACCTATTATTAACGATGTTTACAAAAGCAGACTGCTGTGTTCCAACGCTCTGCAGTTCAATTTTTTCAATTATAGCAATATTTGGGATAATTACAAACATAAACAATCTTTATCTGATTGCACTTGCAGATCCTGATTATTAATATTGGTTGCAAAAACAAAAACACATTCATTCATTTGTTAGCACCAGTACATTAGTCCAACGCTGATGCCAGTCATTCACACGCAGCCCATTGTATTGTAACGGTTTGTTTGGCTGTTCTGTCCTTCACTCCATGCCAAGTGTTTGCTCTGTCTATGTAATTATAAGAAATAAGAGTAACATTATTTTTCTTATAAATGGATGAGAAAAAGCTTTTAGAGAGTCACTGTGATCTGAAAATTACAAAGACTCTCTTACTCTGTGACCAAGATTGGTTTAAACATATAAATAAAAGAATATAATATTCCCTTTAATGCTGAAAATACAAGTCAGGTTTAACATTAGCTCATTTGCTCTTATACCAAAGGCTTGCTGCTTTTGCATGTAACTGTAATATACATTGGCCCTGAGACGCAACATCAAAATTGGTTTTGTCCACTAGAAAAAAATAAAATCAGTGGTAGATTTTTTTTAAATCTTGCCTTAAAAAGAAACACATCCTACTAGTTTAAAAAAATGCCAAAATAAATAAATAAATAAATAGAAATGCATGCCTTTATTAAAAAGGTCCATTGCCAAAATTGTTTTTAATAATAAAACCAGAGGAAAATTTTAAATGTTTTGCCACAAAAAAAAGAAATGCACCCCATCTATAAAAAGAGTCCAAAAAGTGCTCCTAAAAATAAAAAAGCATGTCACAAAAACAAACAAAAAATAAAAATGCATTCCACTAATAAAATAAAGTTCATCAAAAAAAAAAAAAAAAAAAAAAAAACTTAATTTAAAAGCGGGAAACATTTTGGGGAAACAGCCCCCTCTTTTAACTTTAGGCTGTGTTTGCTCTTTTTTTTTTTTTTTTTTTTACTGAATTTTGTTTAAATAGTGGAATGTCATTTTTTATTTTGAAAAGCTCTTTTTATTTTTTGCCCAGTTTATTTTACTTTGGTGATTTTTTTAAAACAAGCTTTTTAAAAATTGACATGATATGGCTTTACTTTGATGGACTTTTTAATTTTATAAGTGAGTTTTATTTTTCGAATGAACAATTTTAATGATGCTCCTTTCTAATATAGACATTTATTTAAATTTTCATGTAGCCTTTTTTTTTTAAATTAGAGGGATGGGTTTCTTTTTAAGGCAAGATTCACTCTCACATTCAAGAGTCAAGATTCTTTTATTTATCTAGTGGACAAAAACAATGTTGATGTTGCACCTCAGGGCCACCGTAATATCTAGCGCAAATTTAAAAATATAAATGGGACCTAATCTGAGCGTTTCTCACAGAGCCAAATGATGAGTTTCTTTAAATTAGATTTTTTCAATAATTACTGCATTTTCTGACCAACAAAACATAAGATGCTTATCTAGAGGTGTCCTAGATTAATTTAAAAGACACACACAAAAAAAGCATAATATAGGCCCTGTAACATTGCAATAAACTTATGTTAATACAGCGAGTTGGTAAAGCACGACAAAAAGCAAGGTGCAAACTGGAAGCGTGTTAGCTTTACCTTTAGCTTCACACTACTGCGCGTTACTTTTGTGGTTGTGTGGATGGATTCCTTTTTAATGCAATATTTTTTATTTTTATTTTTTTTAAATCTACCTCTGCTTTTATTTAACTAGTGGACAAACGCAATGTTGATGTTGCACCCCAGGGCCACCGTAGTATTAACTGTTTGTTGTAGCACTGATGTACTGATTTAACCAGCTATTATTTTTACCAGACAATATCACAGCTTCTTCAAGTGGTAATGAATCATGAATTTGTAGAAAAAGAAGCTTAAATAAAGTGATGGGGGGACTTTGAACTGGCCTTAAACTCCTCAGCTCTTACACTACAAAGGCGTAGAGTTAGTACGAGACCAAGGCGGAGTACGTTCCAAGGCCATCACTCCCAGACACTTACTGCCTGCAGAACAGCCACCGCGCTTCTCTTTTTTTCATGCGGCGTAACTTTCACCTCCTCCAGAGCCCCCAAGTGGAAGGATAGTATTTCATGTTAACAGCTGAGGGTGGGTTCAACCAAGTGCCAGGCAAAAATCAAAAGGCTCCGAAGCAGAGCACGTGCGGTCCCCTTCTGATACCGAGTCAAAAAAAGGACAGGTTCAAAAATGCAAGTTGAGACGAGAGGGGAAGGGCAGAGGCAAAGTGAAGAATATGACAGTGGGAAAATATTCTACCATTGTGTCCTTGTGTTTGAACTTACTGCACTGTCAGCCTGGAAACTATGTGACGACTAAATGCGATTTAAACATTGGTGGTATATTGTAGCGTGAAGAGAAAGAAAAAAAAAAAAAAAAAAAAAAATCACTGCCTGGTTGTTGTTGGAAGTTGTTGGATGAAATATTTTTACTACTGACAACCACATGATTTAACCTGAGCTTCACCCTTAACCGCTTGGATGCATAAGTAGGTTAAAAATGATCCAGTGATGTTGTCTTTTTGCAATATTTTTGTAACGAAAAGTCTTCATGCTCCCAGTATACACACACACACACACACACACACACAAAACTTGTTATTGATGTCATGCCATTAACCCTCTCTGGGCAGGCGTTGCAGATTTGCAACAGCTAACTGCTCATTACCTAATTACCAAAAAAAGTCAGAATTGTTTATTACTACCCCCATATGATAATTTCCCCCAAATATCTGATTTTTCCTGTTACTAAAACTTAATTTGGTCCTGAGAGGGTTAAAATGTTTAACTTACCTTTTATACTTTTTACAAAATTCTGTTTTTTTTGTATCACTTTCCCTAGTTTCCATAAGTGGATCAAACATGACCCGCATTTACTTCCTATGGAATTAAATGGGGACTTTTTCTTCTTAAAATCTGTGACTGTCATGAAGATGTATTTTGTGGATCACACAGACTATATCATAACTGTCAACCCCATATGCATGTGAGTAGCTAGCTATCACTAGGTGGCTAATCAAGTTAGGTAATGTTACTGTAGGTATTACATCTTTGTGTAGACCTGTAGGGACCTGCCTCCATTATGGACTCCAAAAGCAGGTCTTTATGCATTAAATCATTACATTTTTGATTAACAACCTGTTTTAGAGTTTAGATATGGGTTCAGTTAGGCACTGCTGCCAGTGAAGACAGTGAGGAAAGAAGAAGGGTGCAACATTTTGGGGCTAAAACACTACAGTTCTAAATGTAGTGAAATAAAACTTGTGACAAATGACTCTGTCCAAAGGAGCTCATCCCCTGTGTTTTTGGTGATGTTATAATGTATGCTGCAGGACAAGGACAGGTAAGCATAAAGTTTTTCTTCTTGGGCCTGTCCCACTTTGCAGGGGACACTAAATATACTAAAAACAAAAATAATAGTACGAGTTATGGAGAATAGTAATTTATTTGATAAATTCCTGTCCATACATAAAACCAATTTTTTTTTAAGCTCATTGTAAAAATATAAAATATACACAAAAACTTAACTAATCAATTTGTGGCAAGTAAAAACTGGCTAGCAACTTTTGACAAAGACTAGCCGTGGTGGCTAGTGAGAAAAAAAGTAAATGTCAAGCTCTGGATACAGTTGTAAAAAACTGGAAAAATGAAACATTTTAAACATTAACACATGATAGAAAATGTTGTGCAAAAAAGACAAAAGATCTATAAAAAGACATTAATTCTAATTCGGGTCGATTTTGACCCATTTCTGGAAGACAGTAGGGTCCAGTCACTCATGCATATAAGGGTTCATACATCATTACTTTCAAAGAGACTGGGTAGATTTCTGTTGGTACAGGTGAAATTTGGAATAACACGGAAAAATACACCATTTACTTCTTTCTGGTACATTTTTAACATAAACCTTCAAATTATGAGCCCTCTGAACTAGGGTTGCTATAAAATGCTTCACCAAACCTACATTATGAAGGGAATATGCTCAAGATATATCCACAGCCAATCTATCCGGTTCATTATTATGCACTCAAAATGATTTCTTTCTTGATGTATTATTTCCGCTTGTGTAATGATCCTGAAATGATCCCACTGTACATACATTAGAAAGCAAACCTCCCCGTTTGGATATAAATTGCGCCGAGTCTGTCTGAATGCGCATTTTTCTGATTGATGACAATGTGCCCTTTGATATAATGAAGCGCATTTGGGTGTGAAATACAACACATCATTGCGATCTGCTGCTTCACTGAGCTCCGTGGCCAATGGCTTTTCTTATTACATCACGTCACATATTAGGGCGACGATTCTGCTCTGGCTCTGGGAGTAAAAACACTTACACTTGAATGAAACATTGAAATCCTCACTAAACGCTGATGCAAATGTCAAACGGATGCTCCTTAGAAAGCAACACATCTCACAACCTGTTAAAAACATATCCACAAGTTATGTTTTATCTTCACCAAATGGATTTAATGGGATTTGACAGAGTTAAATGGGATAATTTTAAACTCAGAAGAGTGATGAGATGTGTGTACTCGGGTTATGATTAGACCTGCATGAGTAGCCGCTTTTGGAAACTATTCAAATGCTTATGTTCAGTGTTATTTCAGGAATATTACAGCTATAGGCAGATTTTTGTGGAGCATACCTCAGTAGGAGGCATGCATCTCCCTTGAGCGTTTATTGGCAAACTTGGAGCCTTGCACAGGAGTTACTGAAAGGTCAGAGGATCTGCTAGAAAATGCATTTGAGTTAAAACTGCTGAATAATACAAAACTCAGCCTTTTTCAGTGGTGTTTAGGGCCTTTATAGTTCTACTGTAAATCTGTGATCAACAATTTCAGTAACAAAATGTCTGACATAATCCAAGCAGATGAGGACCAAACTTGGCCTGTGATTACTAGTGCCCAGTACATAGAATAATCCAGCCATAACATAAGAATGGTGCCATGGACAGGTCAAGGCAAGAAGAAAAAGGCAGAAGAAAAAAAAAAAGTTAAAACAAGATAGCCAGCCCCACCAGGTCAAGCAAAAGACTAGGTTCTAACTCACTCCTGAACTAGTAATAGACTTTATGCCACCAAAATCAAACAGGCTTATTCTAACAAATATGGGAAAAATCTTGAAGATACACATGATGAAGATGAAAAATATGCAATAGGATGAGGATTGCACCCATTGCATTGTCATTGCTGTTGACTTTAGACTTGCCATGCATTTTATAATTGATATCCTTCAATCCCCTGTAACTAGCATTCTTCCAAACTCAGCTTCAGCCTATTTCGGTTTTAACTTGCATTCATGATCACAATTTGTTCTCACTTACTGTATCCAATTAGAGCAGTCCAGTATCTCATCTCCATATCATTTCCACACTCTAAAATGTGAGCACATTGACAGGACTTCCCTTTGCAGCAGAGTACTGTATTCACAGACTGGAGAACAAAGCTAAACCTATCATGACATTATCACTATGTTCGTTAATGGCTGAAGGCTACAAAAGGGCAGTAGTATTAATAAAACAATTTGTCCTGCTCCCAAATAGGTGAAGAAGTACAATGGAAAGAGCTGGTGTAATTGCTGCACACTTCCACTGAAGCGCAGAAGCTCATTATCACCGCTGTGGAGGCTTTATCTTGTTTTTTGGGGGAATGGCCTCAGCAGTGTGACAAGATATTGCAATTATAAGTGCAAAAATACAAAGAAAACATGGCAAGCCATTTCATACACATATTTCTGCTAATCCAAAGACTTAGAGAGAAGAAATGTGGTGCCTTAGTAGGTGGCATATTGGCTGGTTGCCCCCAAATGACACAGGGCCATTCAAAGAATTAAATGATGATAAGGTGACATTCAGTTCAAGGAGGGAAAACTATCCTAACCTGAATGGAAATGCAGGATACCTTTTGGACATTCCTCTGAGATGTCCTGAAGGTGCTTTGACTGGAAATGTGTTGTTCTATTTGGGGACCTCAGCACTTTAGTGACACCGGAAGGGGCATGATTCAGAACAGGACAATCTTGTACAAGGCCATAGAAGCTGCAACCACACCACTAACCCTTCTCTAATGCAAAACAACTTGCAAACTAATCCCTAGGCAAAAGAGAGACAAAAAAAAAAAAAAAATGTGTCCAGCTGGTCAGATGTGGCCTGCAGCGAGGCAGGAGGCCTACTAATAGTCTGTGAGGCCACTAAAAACAAGGCTCCTTCTAACAAGGAAAAATTTAAAACAATAGATGAAAAATATACAATAGGTGAGGATTGAGTGACAAATATATACAAAACTGGAAAAAGTGAAAAATAGGTCAGTGACACTGGAAGGGATTCGGAAGAAGACACTTAAAGTTTTTCTTTTTGATAGACTGGTGATATTGTATTGTACCTTGACATGTTTCGACTGCTTCCTGCAGTCTTGCTCCAAAGGGTCATATGGTGTTGCTGTGGCATGTCTTGCCAGCTGATTTAAACCAGTTTTGGTGCTGTCTTTATACCTGGAGGACGACAGTGCCATCTGCAGTTTGACTCCTTCAGAACAATATCTCAGGTGTGAGACAGCCTGTATGCCCTGTCATTCCAGTTTACTGTCTGTTTTTGGATCACAATGTTTCTGTTTCTGTATTTCTTCTTCATATAGCATATAGCATTTTAGTGATCAAAAGCTGCATTGCTAGCAGGCTAACTTCACAACTTCCTGTTTTCTTCTTTTGCAAACTAAAAAATATTTGCCTCAGGTTTGGTTGGAAACCCAACTATTGACATGTTACTTCATCTATATGGTTGGGGCATTGAGTCCGACACAATCATATTCTCCACCTCAGTCTCTGATGCCATCTCTTTAAGTTGTGGCCGACTCAACTTAGAAGCAGATCCCGATAATACAAAGGAATAATTCTGAATCCAAAGACTTCAGAAGCCCACAACTACCATGAAGCAGACTACAAGCTTCTTGGTGGCAAGCTACTAAGCATGGATGAGATCCACCTCTGGATATTTCTAAGCTATCATGGCTGACACATATGAGCAGCAAAAGGCGCACTACATTACCTTTGGACTTACGGACTGTGGTGGAACTGCTGAAAAATATTGGCCATGCAGACTGTCACCCTAAAGCAACAACCTACCAGGTTTGATTCCCGGATTGGACAAGCAAAGCCTTTCTGTGTGGACTTTGCATGTACTCCCCGTTTCTGGGTGGGTTTTCTATAGAAGCTCTGTTTCTTTAGCAAGGTGAGCCAGCTTCACCTACTTTTGATTTGAAACCAGGACGTCTGGTTCCTCACTCTCTGGTCGATTTGGAACTGGCCAGATAAACAGCTGTTTAGCAACCACATTCAAACAAACCCACTTTTTCCACAAGACTTTGTACAGCTGGCTTTTGCTCCTGTCCCTGTTCAGAAAAAAGTACAGAGCTGCTCATAATACAGTGTATTCTGGTGTTTTATGGTAAAATTGGCAAACTGCAATGTATGTTTGGATCAGCGGTGCCCTGCATATGTCCAACCCTTCGTTTCTCTGATTGGCTACTCCAACTGTGACTGTTCCATCCATAGAAATGAATTTTAAGTGAAGGGGTACCAGACTAACTTCTTTGTATAGAATAGGAAGAGTTTAGCTAGTCGATCAGGCTTCTGGTTCCCATCAACCTAAAACATGCATAACAGGCTAATCATCCAACTAGGTACTCCTGACCAAGATCATGGTTCAGGATCTGGAGAAAAGTCCCCGGGCACTGGTCAGCGGTTGCTCACTGCTCAACAGCATTGAACAATGGGTCAAATGCTGAAAATGAATTTCTCTATGAGCACAAAAAAGTACACCTTACCTTAACCTTCTACAAATTAGAACAACTAGCATGTTCAGTTTTTCCGTAGACCACAACATATTCACACTTTCCATACTGGTATTACAAAAATATATCCCCGAATCATGAGTCATTCCATCTGTTTAGCATTTAGAACAATATACTTAGCATTTAGAACAATGTCATAAGTAGGCTCGCAACAATAACAATACACAACACAGATTGCAGCAAATAATTTATGGACAGCAGCAAATGTTATACAGAATCCACAGAGCTCTAAACATCTGATCAACCACTGTTGGACTAAACTGTGTAATTTAGTGTGTGCCGTGTCCTCATTGTGGTCGGCCTCATTATGCCTAATTCATGCCATAAACAGAGTGCTTGATATGAACTATTCTGAGATGACAAAAAGTGGAGAGGCTGCAGACTCTCGATGGAGCAGATGTACCCTCGAGTGAGTGGGACGTAATCAGTACAGTGTCCCTCCGTGCTCTGCCTCTGCTCCATCTGCTGCAGCCACAGGTGTCTCTCACAGACAGCGTACGGGGCATTCATTAACACTGGCAGTTATAATGACTGTAATAACAATCAAGGTGAATGGTTGGTTGGTGGTTTGATAAATTATTGAATTAGGTGTCATTCATTTGAGGTGCCCCGTTTCTGAATCAGTAGGCATGATAAAAAATAAACAAATAAATAAACAAACAGAACTGAAGTGAGCTTTTTATGATGATGCTCCGAGCTTCTCAGGGGTGACCGAGCTTCTCACTCTATCCCTAAGATAGCGCCCAGCCACCTTGTGGTGGAATCTCATTTTGGGCGCTTGTATCTTGTTCTTTTGGACATTGACCTGGACTACAAAGGTGGGGCAACAGTGCATGGAATTGAGTAATATTTTGACATGTTATGATATACTGATTGCAGCATGCATGCGCACATGCACACCAGCGGTATGCATGGGTGTATCATGCATGTGCATTGTACCGACAGATATTTGACACCAGGCACATGCAGAGACTTCTAGAGGGGCAGGTGCTCAAAGCGAAAAAGGGGCACGTACGTATAACCAGATTTTAAAACACTGTTGTGTTAGGGCTGTGGCAAGCAAGACTCTCACACAACTATTACATTTCTGTGTATACTATGATATATTGCAATACGGTAAGGATGAAGCTATACATTTTTAATATAACTTTGGGAAAATTGTAAAAAACTAATGAACAAATAAAATGTAAACAAAAACACACACTGCATGACACTAAACTAAATAATGTAATTTTATCCATGCTCTGACAAGATGAGAATTATTCCCAGCACTATGAGAAAGTCCTTAGACATTTTTAGTAATAAATTAAATAAGTTATGTGGGAACAAGATTTTGGGACATCACATTTTTTCTTATCAGATCACATTTTGCCAGCTCCCACCACCAACTAGATCGTATTTTTGCACAATTATAGCAAATTCTCGCAATTTAATTGCATTAAAATGCCTAAATGCTAACTGCAATCCATTATTTATAAGCAACCCAATCTAAAAATAAAAAGATTTTATGCCAACAACAATCACAAAGCATTTTATGGAAGCATTTTGTAAATATCTATGTGGTTAGCAAGTAGCGGTCAAAAGCTCTGTATTTAAACAGAAATTATCAAACGTGCGTGCGTAATACTTTCATGGCTTTGTCTTACAAATCACGCGACACGAACAGCTCACTCACCGTTCTTTCATTCCCAGTGATTATACTGGGTTTTAAGTTCTGGAATCGGGACCAAAAAAATGATAACAGCCCTCTTTATTGGCTCCGCAGTCCGCTCTTTCTCCTCTGTTTTCAGCTGCGCGAGGGACACGAGACAGCTGCGCAACTCACGGAGACAAAAGGTTAAAGGTCACGAGGTGTTGGCGGCCATGTTATGTCATTTATTTCAAATTATTAATAATTAATGAATGAATAAATGTTCTTATGAAGAGCCACATGAGGGCTTAAAGCCACAAAAAAAAAAAAAAAAAAAAAAAAAAAAAAAAAAAAAAAAAAGACCAAGGACCAAAAGGGCACTTGGAGGCAAGGGGCAAAAGGGGCAGGTGCTCAAGCCCCCTCCACCCCCCCACCCCCCTCTGCACGTGCCTGTTTGACACAGGTTATGATATATTATACTGACACGGATACATGTGCATGGAAATTACTAATAATTGAACATGATATAGCATATTGATTGCATTAGTGATTGTTGCAGGAATGGAAACAAGTATGCTGGTGGTATGTGCAGTACTGACAAACATTTTTTACACAATATGGTAAATGGATTGATATTGTATTGTTTTCTAAGATCTCTTTGTTTATTGTATGTATGTAAATATGTAAATGACACCACTATTGGTTTCTAAGATCGCTTTGTTGATTTCATGTATATGAATATGTAAACAGTTGCTAAAGCATTAATGCCCATTTTGTAGCATTTTGGAAAGGGAGTAGGAGTACACAAGTCTACAGTTCGTCCTACTCCTTTTGAGTAGCGTTTAAAAAATGGATTTACTAGATTTACTCACATACAGTATATTATCTGCTCAAATAAAAAAAAAAAAAAGAAAAAACAATGGAAGAAACAGTGGCACATTGGGAAATAACTAATACAAACAACTAATACTTCTGTATTTGACATTATAAGCAAACTTTAAATAATATTAAGCTTTTTTCAGGCTTTCTGAAATAATTTTGAACACCTTTGCATTTGTATTTCATGATTTACAACTTAAAATAATGTATATGTATAGGAAAAGTCTTTTTTTGTGGAGCTGTTACATTTATTTTGCAGAGAACGCTTGGATTAGGTGTCTGTCGCCCTTCTGGCAATCGTGGGGATCACTATTAGCACATGCCGCTAACAGATAGATAAATAAGCTGACTTCTTTGTTGTGACGGCAGTTTAAGCATTGAAATGATCACGAGTCCAGTGACGGTGTAAGGGCTTTAGAAATGTGCAAGACTACTTCCTGGGTTCCGTGCAGAGATCGAGACCTGAGTGTTTTCAGCTCTTGAGAAAGGGGACGCCCTCAGCATACACATAATTTTTTTACATACAAATTTGTAAGCACTGACTGGTTCCGAGAACTCAATCATGTGGCTATTTTTTATTCACAAAACGAAACTTTTGTGACAAGCAATATAAAAATGTATAATGTGCAATAATACCTAAAGAAAGATGACTCATTTTTGCAACTTCTCTTATGTACCTATAAGCGTGGCTATATTCCCACAGATCTATGTTTTTCCTCAGCTCTACACTGTAAAAAAAAATCTGTAAATTTTACGGTAAAAAATTGGCAGCTGTGGTTGCCAGAATTCTACCGTAAAAATTACAAGAGGCCTTTATTTCATTTTACAGTATAATATTATCACAAATGTTGTTTTTACAGTTTTTGACTTGAGTTTTTAATTATTATGTACTGTAAAATTAAGTTATTAATCTTTCAAAAAATAGATTAACTGTATATTTTACAGTTTGCGGCTTACATTTTAATCAACATTTACTGTAAAATTTAAATTTATCTTTTAAAAAGGTGTTAAACTGTAATAAACACTGGACTCAATTTTTTTAACAGTGCTATACTGTATACATTACAAAAAATGAAAATAAAAAATACAATTTTGCCTTATTTTTAATATTACAGTTAATTATCGTAACCAAAACAGCATTTTACCGATATATCAATTAGTCTTTTACTGTTGAGATTTTACAGATTTTTACCATGAAATCTACAGATATTTTTTACAGTGTGTGTTACCACATTTCCCAAGATAATTTTCCTGTAAATGGTGCACGTTTAACCCTAACCCCCAACCCTAACCCTAAATCTTAGAAATGTGGGAACATAGGGCAGGAGGAATATAGGAATGAAATGTGGGAACATGGGACTGTGGGAAAATCGAGCTGAACCCACACATCTGCCCTTACTAGCTAGGTAAACTAACAGCAGCATTCCTACACCAAAATGTATAATTTAGAAACATAGTAGTAAGTAGTAGTGTTTACTAGTTTTGAAGATGCTTTGTAGGATATATTGATTTAATTCCACTTTCCATTTAGACACCAAATGTGTGCTTGACAAATTCATTAAATCATCAAGATTTACAAAATATCCAAATTTCAGGGATGACTTTACATTTTAGCCTTTGAAATGTTCACAGTCATGGATAGTTCAAGACTTTGTAGCTTCTGTAAGTAGATAATGTGGTTATAACTTCCTTTATGCATCTGTTATGTAATTATGTTGCTTGATGTAAATGTTGATGTTTGCCTTAATGCATTCACTGAAGTCAAGCTCCATAAAAAAACACAGACTTACATTTGACTGAGAGCAAAGAGTTGTGATAAAAGTCGATACATAAAAGCGAGCGCATACTCTTTAATGGCTGTGCGGCACAAGTGAATCTGTCCTTCAGCAGCAATATTTCTAATGCTCAGTATAATTGAATGTATAAAAGCTGCCGAGAAAAACAGGAGTTAGAGGTACACGGCCTTTAAAGTGGAGAGTTTCTCTGACCTCCCACAACTTTTCAAGCACTTTACAATATAATGAATATGTCCTCGGAGAACTGGCGACAAACTCCTAACAGCAGCAGCGTATATGGAACACACCTGGTATCAGGTCAGTGCAGGTCCCTTAGGCTTAATTATGAGAAAACAGGAGAGGATATGTAAGTAATCACATGTACATAAAAGATCAATTTAAAGTCTTTGCACAGTATTGTCTAGATTAATATTACACACAACTTGCATAATAACAAAAAGGAGACTCTTGTTATGAAAAAGAAACACCTAACCAATGTATAAATTGTTTTAGTAATTAGGTGAAAATGCAAATCAAGGTTTTAAGTAGCATAAACTCACCTTTAAGCTCCCATATTATGCTTTTTGAAAGAGTTTTGGACACCTTTGCATTAGGATTGCACATTTTATAACTTAAAATAATGTAAATGTATGGAAAATAATCTTCTTTTGGGGAGCTGTTACTTTGACTTTGTGGAGACTGCTTGGATTAGGTATCTGTCGCCCCCTGCTGTCAACGGTGGGACTGGACAGAGCATAAAATGGCAAATTAGCACAGCTATTAGCAACTTGACATTAACAGATAGATAAATGAGCTGACTGCTTTGTAGAAATGATCAGAACGAGTCCAGTGATGGTGTATGAACTTGAGGAACACACAGTAGCACTTCCTGGTTTCACGTATTTATGTAGAGCCGTAAGACCAAGCTTTTCTAGCTCTTGAGAAATGGATGGGCTCAGCACACAGGTCAAACATGCATGAATTAAACAAAATAGTACCGGGGTATGTTTTTGAGGTGCAAACAACATTAGATCATCAAAAAGGTACATTTAGCAGAAGAAAAATACTATTTTACAGATATGCAAACCAAGCAATGCTAGCAAAAACTCAACCTCCTTCACAAAGTTTATACAAAAGTCTAAGCTTTGGGGTTGCTGTGAAGTTTATACCACACGCATAAATATTGTGTTTATAAGCAGGGGTGAAAGTAAGCCGGTACGGCCCGGTACTATGTACCGGCATAAGATTTAGAGAAGGTACACAGTACCGGGTGGAAGGATATCAGTTGTCCAGCTGGCCTTTGCAGCTTTAACACACATTAGAAAGCAGGTGCGGACCGCAGACGCTTTTATGAGAAAAATAAATAAATAAATCAAATCTGACGCTAAAGCATGTGAACCAGGCAGCACTTAATCTCATCAGATCATCAAGGCCATACCGCCTTTTGGATGCCTGATCCCGTCAGACCTCAGAAGCTAAGCAAGGTAGGGCCTGGTCAGTGCCTGGATGGGAGACTGCTGGGGAACAACAGGAAGCTGGTGTGAATGTGAGTGAGTGAGTGGGGACTACAGATGGAAATTAGCTCTCAGCTATAATCCGGTGTATTTACGGCACTAGCCGTTCATTAATACACGCTGTCCCATCTAAATAAATATATATATATACGTGTGTCTTTGTGGTTTTTAGTGGCTTATGATCGCTCCGTGATGTGATTTAATGCACAGAATGTCCCTCTCCCCTCTCATCATTCACTGATTTCGCTTCCTTAAACAAACGCCTTGAGCATGCGCGTCTTAAGCCCAACGCACACCTGGAGTGCCGCATCAAATTACACCAAACACTTGAGAATGCTTTAATATAATTAAAGCGGAGTTTAAAATATGTGTTTTATCTGTGAATAACAGGACAAAGTGACAGAAGTCGCCCAGGCTGTGTGAGGACAGACTGGGCTGTTCTATAGAAGGTTATTAACAAGTTAGCGACAGAAAGGAGTTTCCCCATGCTCTGACTGCAGCAGGAGTCGGGAACTGCTGCCTCTTTCTCCCTGAGCAGCAGCTACTGTCCCTCAGTGTTTACAGCTGTGTGTCTGTGTCACACAGAGAAGAAAACCGTCTTTGTTACTGCAGAAGTACAGGGAACCCACCGCCGCGCACTTCATAGAAAACAATAGGGGTGTATTTTTTGACATGCGTCCGGTGTGTGTTGGCCTTTAAAGGGTGTGTTTGATTTGTTGTCAAACCCTGTCAAACACTGTATAGGCCATGTCTATATTTTTCATTTATAGTCAAGATTCATTCTCAACTTAAAAATATATATGTAGGCATAATTTTTTATAGTACCGGCATAAGCAAAAATCTACTTTCACCCCTGTTATAAGTGCATATGTCATTCACATCTGTCACTGTAATATTTCTAAAAATCTCAAATATCTAAAAATAAATAAAAAATATAAATAAATAGTAAATAAATAGTTTCATATTAACAAATAAAGTTATCAAGGGGTACACAGTGGCAAAGTGGTTAGTATTCCTGTCTCAGAAAGGAGGTTGTGGGTTTGATTCTTGGGCCTTGGGAATGTCTTGTCATGTTTTCTCTGGGTACTCCTACTTCCTCTCAACGTCCAGAGACATGAATGTGTTAGATAAAGTCTTAACTCATTCTAGTGAATAAATGTGAGAGTGAATTCTTGTCTATGGCCCTATTCACACAGGATTAGTATTACCTAGGGACCTTCAATAATTTCTAATAATGGCTGAGGTCGTCTGCAATTTTTGTCCCGTGCAAATCTACCATGTCTGTAAAAACGTCAGGTAAAAATTCCCCGGAAAATTATCTACCATATTTCAGCCAACACAGGGCTCCTCTGATAATACTAGTCCCGTGTGAATCCCCATGTCTGATTCAGGCTGTCGGCAGATTGTTTCCTAAAGATTGTAAAAGCGAACCAAAATGTCTTTTAACAATCCATTTTATGTCTGTATCTAAACTATATTAATAATAACATGTCTCTTTTGGTCCTAGTCCAAAACAATTACGATTACAAGTAATAAAGAGAAAACAATCTACGGTGAAGACATAAGCACACCCCATTGTCATGGCAATGTTAAACTAAGTTTTTGGAGCAACATGGAGGGTCTTTGGAAAGTTTGGAGGCTTTTTGTCAAGAGAGATGTATCGTAGTGAATGGATAGCCTACTGTTTAAGAAGAGAGAAATCTCAAAAGATAACAGATGACCTGCATCATAGCGTGAAGTAAAGTTTGTTTTTTGTCAGTACGGTAAAGAAACATAAAAGATAGAAGCTTAAGATTAAGTAGAGCTAGAAACATAAACGAAAAAGGTGAGTTTTATTATAAATCTGTGATTGGCAATATGTCATATCTGGAATAAAGTCCATAATATTGAGTAAATTACAGACTTCTCTTATCCCGTGTGAATGCCCTCCCAAAAACACTGACGTCAGGGGGTAATTAACGAATTACAGAGGTCCAGGGATGATGCTTATTCTGTGCGACTAGGGCTCGTGTGTCTCTAAGGCCAGTGTTTCATGGCTGAGAAAAAGCACAAATGGATCAGGGCATGGATTTTGGATAATACTGCAAAATGTACTCATCTACCTTTATTTACTTTTCCATGCACATAAATGCCGCTTAGCTTCCAGCTCACCGGCGCTATAATGACGTAAACACACTGCGTCCAGAGCCTGAAATTTGCTCTCACTGACTTCAGTCAACGTTTGAAGAATCACTCAATGTGAACAAGCAGAATGCCATGCACTCTGCCTTCATTAAACTTAAAAATAAATAAATAAATGAAAAATAAATAAATAAATTAAAAAATAAAAAATAAAAAACAGGCAGTGCATATCTGGCTAAATTGTCAGTTGTGGGACAGTTTTGGCTATTGTCCAGGACAGGGGTCTGTGACCTTCTGGAGCCAAAACCCAATTGTTGCCAAAAATACAACATTTGAATCTGTGGAGCCACAACCAATTTTGATACTTAAAAGTTACTTCACTCATAACTGAAATATAGCATATGGGTGGTCAATAATAACTGCATCATTAATCAATTAAAGAACGGTGTTAAATAAATTGAGCACCAGAGTTACATCTTGTAACTATTTCTTGGTGCTCATGTGTGGCACTTCTAATCAGTCTGTGTGTCCGGACAGTTGAGGCTAAAACCGTTACTTACAATTGTTTAACAGTTAAAGCCACAGCATATACTGGAAAACAGAGACAAACATTTATTTTAAATTGACAAGATGATCCAGATGCAGGTCGTTTTATAGTCATCTGCTTATTCCTTTATTGACTTTACATAAGCAGATGCCAGATGCCGAAAGAGCAGGGCTAAAGAGCTGCATGTGGCTCTTAAAACTTAGGTTGCAAATGTCTGGTTCAACATAATTTTTCTATTTCAGAAAGATCCTAGGATTGGCTTTGCATTCAATTAAGTTGAATCTACTGAGGTTCCAGTATTTTCAAAAGTATTCAAAAGTGGGTTACAGGAGATTTTTATTGACGGTTTTGTAAATTTCTTTTCTGCATTGTAAAATGTTGTAATCCAGCATTCGTGTTTGATTGCAGAAATGATCAAAATGTGTCTAAGAAAAAATATAAAGGCTGATTTTGCAGGTGATTTTTTTTTTTTTTTAAAGTCTGTATCTTTGTACTACAAAGTCAAGTCATCCAAGCTAACTAAATCAGAACAAAAAGCCCTTTTGGATGAGAGATGCACTTTTTCAACTTTACAAACCAACTCTAGATGACTTCTTTTTAAAGCTTTTGTTGTGGTTTGTACTACAATAACACACCAAAGTGGAACAATGTAACTATGGTCGTTTATTTGCTTTTTCTATGGATCTCCCCCAACATTTTATAATAAATTCTCATGCATTTGGTTGACTCCTGTGTGAACCCCACTCGGCTTGATTCTCTTTGTCTCCTATGCATATAGACTTTTACAGCCTTTTGCCACTTGAAAATTGAAATGTAAACCCATTGCTAGCTGGTTGTTTGTCTAACCGTGATGTGTTGCTGTTTTTTTGCCCAGAGACTGCCGGGCACTTTTTTTTTTTACCCTGTAACAACTCATTTAGCCATCACACAGACTCTGAGGCTGTTTATATAAGGTAAAAAAACATTACAGCTTTAATTGTTGTCACAAATACTTCAAGTAGAATACACAAAACACAATCTTAACTATCAGTACAAGGCTTGGATAGAAAGAACTAGTGGACAAAGAGGAAGTTATAAAGAGAGATAAGAAAGTCAGTTAAGAGGGTGAGAGATTTGGAATGGCTGCTGACTCCATTGTGAACGATATCTCAATTAGCATAAAATGACAATGGCGGAGGGCTGCCTGTGCTTGAGGGATTGACTTAAATCATCCTAATCTCAAAGTAGCTGCAAATCTGATGAAGTTTAATGATTCCACTGGGCCCTGAGCCGAACGGATGAGTCCCAATGACACACTGGGGAATCCACTCCAACAGCCTCTCCGTTATACAGGCTGCAGGATCATACAAGGTCTGATCAACAGGACGTACCAGCTGTATTACGCAGATGTCCAGAGTGCACTCATGTAATAATATCATTATTAGTATGCAATAGGGGTTGATGCTAAAAATAAAACAGTGCATACAGAATCTCACATGAAGACTCTTAACATTGATGCAGTTCAGTCTTGTGATAATGCTAGTTTCTCATCTTTGCTGCCATCCTCAGTGGGTTCTGTGGTAGTAAATCTTATCAATTAATCATATTAATTCTAATAAAAAATGTCACCTGTGTGACCATTTAGGTTGTAATCTAAAGCCCTTATGAGTAACTTCATAATGTATATAGCATAGCATATTATGAATAATGATGATCATTTTGGAAACCACTTGACCACGTGTAAGGAATATCAGAGGCTGTTTAGATGATTATTTTTTATTTATTTGACCTTTATTTAACCAGGAAAGTCCCATTGAGATTCAGAATCTCTTTTGCAGGGGAGTCCTGGCCCCATGGGGGACCTATTGTATTATGTTTTTATTATATTTATATTACAGGAAGTCTATCAAAAGTTTAGCTGTTTTATCTGACATAGAAGTTAGTGCCTGTAATTTGCATAAAAGCTAAACACTACATAATTTCCCAATTTTAAATTTATGCTGGACAGGTAGTTACAGACCACAACACTGCCATACAAAGGTAGAATGTAGAATCTACATATTCTGTCAAGACTGAAGACAGGCTTTGTATCATCTATTTTACTTGGGGACAAAGTTTCATGGTTCAATTGTGCCCCCTTTGAGAGGATTATTGGTGCTAAATTTGCACTGACTACACATTTCACCCTGATACAAAGGCAGAACGCTGTAACTCCAGTTCAGAATGTTCTTATAATTTCAAACGCAGTTACTCGAGTCTGTGTAGTACTGTGATATTTGAATAGTTACTGCAAAATGCTGAAACTATTTTTGTTCAAACTCTGAAATGGGACACAATCAATCACCAGACCAGATCTTAAAAAACAAAGAACAAGAGATAAAGCAGGGGAATGCAGGACAATGCAGGACACCTACTGATCCAAAACTGACAGGCCTGGTCTCCTCAGAGGACTTGTACTTGAATAGTCTCTTTGCTAGCCCCTATTGTAGAAACCTCGTTTAGTTGCATTTCCCATGTGTCATTCCAAATGTGACAAATTTAGACAAGTTTACCAGTTTTGCAGCTTTGCAGGTGTTGTTGGAACCAGAGCCGAGTTGCTGTCAGGTCAACTTGCTCTGCGACTGTCAATTAAACGGCAAACTCCATGTGACTAGCGCTGTTTGAATATCAGACATGCAAGGAGGGGTTTTCTGATTTTATTTCTACTGGACAGTTAGACAAGTCAGATATGTCAAATCACCTACAGTCACTGTCAATAAAAACAGTATGCAGACCCAAATTGCAGGATGCGTTTTTTTTTTTTTTTTTTTTTTTTTTTTTTTGCTGGCCCTAACGCAGGGATGTCCAAACCTATGGGGGGGTGGGGAGGTTTTAATGACCCCTGGGCTTCATTCTTAGTTGCCCCAAATCGTCTTGGTTATCTTCTATTCACATAGAAGTTACATATGGAGTTGTATTTGGAAATCCATAGCTAAAATAAAATGGAAACTAGTGGTTGTGAATGTGCCCAACATGTATACTATACTATGTGTCAGTACCAAGCCTGGATAAACGTAGGCTTGCAGATGGATGTCCAAAGTAAAACCTATGCCAATGTACTAAATGATTCACTGTGGAGACCCCTTTCCTTTATGGTACATCCTATCTATGACATCGCTACTTTCTTGTTCCTCATATATTTTTCAGTATGTGGCCCTAAAGTAAAAAACAGTTTGGACACCACTGCCCTAGCAAAAATAAGCATAAAAAGATGAATGAACATTTACCAACCCAGCTCTAACACTTCAGATTTACTATGTGTCTGACTTTTCAGTACTTTTCATTGAACCTAAAACACTGTTACATCAGATCTATCTTTAAGACTTTAGTTTACAAATGCCTTTTTTCTTTCTGTTTGGCCCGTGGGTCTGTCGTTTGCATTCAGCGTCTGCTATAGACACGTTTGATCTTTACAATACAAGTGTCAGTCCAAGTTAAACCCGAAAATTCCAATTGACTCGCCAATTCATCCTCTCTTTGCCGCAAGAACAATACCTCATAAGCTCCAACACTTTGTGCACTTCAAAGACCGTAAAACTCTGACTTCTTTTTTTTTTTTTTTCACTTAAAACAAAGCAGCTCTTGCATTTTCTTTTAAGGACTCCGAGGGTAATATCAACATGGAACCTGTAAAGAATCACAATGCAAACTCGACAGAAAAACCCACCTCAAAAAGTTTTTTTTTTTTTTTCAAGGATTCTGCTGCAAATAAAGTGAGGCGAGTAAGCGAATGTGCCCTGTCTTATCATCTGCTGCCACTGCACAGATTAGCGCCCGAACGGAATAGAAAAAGGTTGTGAAAGAGTTGGGGAAAAAAAGGAAAAGAAAAGCTGCTCTCCACTATTAGAACAGACAGTTGCATTAGCTTTCTAATAAGGAGCGACAGAGCAATACCGTGGCCTGAAAAACAGCGTTCCCTCGGTCGCGGCTCGGGCTGCAAGTCATCCACCCGCCCACACGCGCCTTTCTTGCCTTCCACCATTCCCCCCTCTCCACTGTCTATTCTCCTTACATCAGATAGGGCGCAGAAGCAGCAGAAGCGTGTCATCGCTTTAGCGCATACAGTATTAATTATCCTCCCCATTCCCTGACCTGGCTTGTACAGATAATCTACTTCCCCAAACCCCTTTTTCTCTGAATGGGGCGGCTTATCGTGGGCTGAAGTCGAAACCCTTTAGCACCCGCCATGGCCCACTGCTACGTGGTCGCCTTTTGTCCAGTAGGCCCGTGTGATTTATGAGGCCCTGGTTAATATTGTGGACATGTCAGAAGAAGAAAAAACATACTTGGATTTAGAGGAAGGACTGTATTCTAATGGAGGTGCAGTTCTCAGAAATAGTTCCCCGCATAGAGGAAGGTAGGAATCAGATACTTGACCTTTATACAGCACTTGTAACAATCTTGATAAGTTTAAGTAGTTAATCAAGTCAGTCTAGTCATCTTATTATGATGATTAAATTATTAAGAAAAACAACAGAGTTAAAAACAATTATATTATTAGGTTATATTTAATCACTGGTCATGTACCACTCATTGTACTTTCTCAGATCTCCATACAAGATGTGGATAAAATTATTGGAACCCTTCATAAAACAAAGAAAAACCCACAGTGTTTGCTGAAATAATTTGAAATTGACAAAAGTAATAATGTATAATTAGCTGAAAATTAAGCCAAGATTAAACCACTGCTAAACCAAGTCTAAACCAGGACTAAACAAGGTCTGAACAAGAATACATCATGTCTAAATCAGCACAAAACAAGGACAAGGACTGAACCAGAAATATAACTGACTCTAAAGCAGGACTTACACTGTAAAATACTTCAGAGTACCTCTAGAAAATATCTGCATACCACCAGTGGTACCCAGACCATAATCTCAGTATGACTGCCATAAAACATTCCTGGATTTGGTCAAACTCCAACCATCAGTCCTTGGGATATCGAGCTAAAAGACAAACCAACTAATTAAAAAAAAAAAAAAAAACATAGAGAGGTGTTCATGTGTTGATTTTATTCAACACTGTTCAAAAACGTTCTTAAATCAGACTTTGCTTTTAAATATGGTTCAACAGAATCGTTTAGAAAAAAAAAACAAAAAAAAAACTAATGAAACTGGCCTAAACAAATAAGTGGGTACCCCTATAAAAAATAAATAAATAATTTGACAACCTTGACATGTTAAACTAAAGAGTAGTTTGTATTCTGTGCCAGAGGTCTCTTCATTCTTGTGATCAGTCAGTCTGTCCCTTTAAAGGGGTAAAAAGTGGTCACCGTGCTTCTTGGTATGAGGTGTGGACTACACCTAACATGAACCAATGGAAACAAACAAAAGAGTTGCCTGAGGAGATTAGAAAGAAAATTATAGAGAAAGGCTGTAACGTGCATAATGTGCCCTGTCGACAGATGAGACAAAACCAGAACTTTTGGCAAAACATGTCGGCTCTCGTTCACATACGCAAAAAAAAAAAAAAAAAAAAAAAAAAAAAAAAAAAAAAAAAAAATTAGGCATAAACAAACACTATACCAAGTGCAATGCATCGGAGGCTTGGTTATGTTTGGGGGCTGCTTTGCTGCTTGTGGCACAGTGTTTTTTTTTTTTTTTTTTTTTTTTTAATTTGTGAATGTTAAAATGAAAACTGAAAACTATTAAGACATTCTGGAGTGGCATAAGCTGACCAGTGTCAGACAGTTTGGTTCTAGTCACAGGTCTGGGGTCCTCTAACAGTACTAGGCCCCAAAACATGCATCTATGGCTGAGAACAAAACACTGGACTATTCTGAAATGACTTTTATGAACCCCGGTCAATTAAATTCATATTATGTTAATGCTCTCATCATTTTTGTTCAGTCTAGTTTCATGAAATTCTGGGCCATTTGTATAAACCATCTTTTAGCCCTCTATGTGCACTTTTCAATATCTATCATGCATATTCCATGCTTTTTGAGGGCCCTTCCCTTCAGTGGGCCCCTTGGTAAAAGGTACCCTTTACCCTCCCAGTCCCACATCCTTTCCCACCACCATCAAACACATAATCACTCACTCATTCATACATAGGCAAGGTGGGTGTAGTGTCTTGCGCGAGGAAAGAACAGCAGTACGCAACGCTGTAGAGGGGATCGATTAGCCACTCGCTCGATTAGTGGGCAAATGGCTGAGCTACTGCTGCACCCAGGAACTGACTTTTTCCTTCTCTTTTTTTTCATGTTACAAAGATTTAAATGCAAAAAAAGAAAAGTAGAACTGACTAAAGAGAATCTATATAATTGAAGGACTGCTTTTAGTCTTGTCCGTCAGACCCATTCACTTTTTCTAAGCCTTTTCCTACTTCAGATGTAGTTTAAACTGACCATTTGTCCTCCCTGTTAACGTTAAAGAGGGAGTGATGAGAGTACTTTCCAATACAGCTGCAAAAGGCTAACATGTGAGAATTTCGGCCCTTATGTTGGTGTATAAACCAACATGTTATGCTTTGCCCTAGACAACGGGGTTAACAGTGCCCCTACAGGTCTGGAAGATCAGCGTTTTCTTTGCAATAGCCTCAGTGCTTAATGTGAGCCAGATCCTGCCAGAACAAGATCTGGAAACTCTTTTTTTGACAGAGTGCGATCTGGTAACTGTTGGCTTGGATCCGGCACAACTCAGAGCAACAGTTGACTACATGTGACTTCTTTTTTGAGCTCCTTAACCTATTTTGACATTAAGTTACACCAAAAAATCACATTTTTATAAATACGAGCCATGCTACATACGTCTCTGTCACACTAAGTCAAGAGCTTAATTTCCGCTTGAACCCTTCACAATAAAAGCTCCTCACCCTCCACAGCTGCTAAACTCATGGGCAATCAATTAATAAACACTAAATTATATGAAAAATACAACGACTAAATCAGTTGTACAATAAGTGAATCCAGGTCTTTAATATAAATTGGATTATTATTATTTATAGACTGATAAAGAGAGAAATGTTTGATGGGTAATTTACGCAAGTCACATACACAGACCAAAGGTGCAAATTTGCCAAAAAGAAGTAACTGCAGCGCTCAAAATGTCAAAAAAGGGTGAAGCTGATTTGCAGCCTAAACCTGAGCACACTTCCAAATGTTGTTGTACCCCCCCTTTGTCCAAATTCAATCTAGTCCCTTATGTGAGGTCATGGGTGGCCAATGGACACAGGACTGCCCTGGACACACGGAGTAAGTCCAGGACAAGGCTGCGGCGGGGGATGTACACTAATAATATAAAAATTCAAAGAGTGTGAGAGCTTGCAGTAAGTGGTGCTGGGGTCAGGTGAGGTGTTCTCTGCACATGTTGGATTGAATAGATAGAGACAGTTTACTGACAGGAAATACTGAAAGAGTGAAGAGAGATGACATGCAGCACAGAAACAGCCAAGAATCCTACTATACTAAAAATGACTAACAAAAGATTAAAAGTTTACTACACAAATTTGTTCCAGCTCATTTGCCACCACAAAATACCCATGCAGGACACATATGGGTTTTTAGTTACCAGTACCATTTTCTCCATCTAGCTAAACATGAATGCAGTTCAAATATTTCACTTTGCTTCAGTTTACGCTCTAGTTTTCATTTTAAGCCATATCACTCTGTAAACCAACATACCTTGCACTGGAATATCTGCTTTCACTGCATTATTTTCAGCAATTAATTCAAAATTGAGTGTTACAGACCGATCAATATGAGCTAATTATTAAAGCCAAGATTGTATGCATTTTTTGTTATATAAGTGCTTTCACAATACAATATTAGGTTATTATTTCTTAACCCTAAAAAAGTTGCATACTTTTTGTTTGGGTGTTTTCAGCTTTATGGGCAAATGTGTCCAAATTTGTAGATTTCAAATTTGTGTTCATGTTACCAAAAGTGTATGTCTGTTTACAGAACTATGTGCATGTTTTTTGATTTGTGTGTTTCCTAATTTTGCAATTTTTTTTCCTTCAGATTTGTGTGTCTTTGTATGTGTCTGTCAAATGGTGCGCATGTTTCGGTTTGTTTGTGTTGTTTTCTAATTTGTCTATGTGTTTTCAGATGTGTGTGTGTGTTTTCAAATTTATGTGCATGTTTCAGTTCGTGCTTGAGTGTTTTTGAATTGTGTTTCAGTTTTTGTTGGTGTGTTTTCTAATTTGTGTGCGTGTTTCCAAATTTATGTGTGTTTTAGTTTTTGTGTTTTCTTATTTGTGTGCACAGTAGTTACCTAACATAAAATCTATTGTGTGGGTGTTTCCAAATTTGTGTATGTTTTAAAATGTGTATGCGTGTTCCTAAATGTGTGTTTCAGTTTATGTTTGTGTGCATGTTCAAGAATTTGTTTGTAAGTTTAAGTTTGTGTGTTTCTTTGTGTGTAATTTGTGTGTTTTTACTTTATTAGAAAACTTTACTTTTGAATTTGTGTATGTTTTGTGTGTGTGTGTGTGTGTGTGAGTGCATGTTTCAGAATTTGTTTCAAGTTGTTGTTGTGTGTTTTCACATCTTGATGTTTCATAATGTATGTTATTATTATTTTTGTGTTTCTAATTTGTGTGCCTGATTTTGAATTTGGGTGCATGGGTTTCAAATCTGTGTGAGTGTCAGTTTTTTTTTTTTTTTTTTTTTTTTTTTTTTGTGTTTTCAGATTTGTGTGCATGTTTCAGATTTTTATTTATTCATTTAATCATTTATTTAGATTTCAAGCAGAAAAGTACAGGCTTTCAACACTCACACCTACACTCACACATTTAGCATGGTACCACAATATTGCAGTAAATAGTTCACTGTAACAACAGAAATAAATAACAAAAAGAAACAATTGTTTCATTTCTTCTTTCAATTCCATCTCCGCAGTCAGAGTTGGACATCATGGATCCTCCATTTATTCCTGTTGTACACTAAGCAAACACAGAGTGTTTTAGTCCAGTCCATTCAGTAATGTCCACAGTCCAAGTCCCTCTTTGCCTTCCTCTCCTTCTCACTCCTTCTATTGTGCCTTCCCTTAAAAGTCTCTGTGTGCCACCAGCTCTCACTGTGTCCGAAATATATTAGTTTCCTTTTTCGTATTGACTCCAGCAATGTGCAAGACTTGATTCCAATCCTCTTTAACACTTTGCAATGTGGCCTGTATAACTGATTCTTAGCATTCTCCTGTACATCCACATGTCAACAAGGTTTGTAGTCGATCTATACATTCCTGATACAATGTTCAGCAGCATATCTAGCAGTTTACCAGTGCTAGTCTTAGTTTAATAGTAAGTTCATGAGAGGTTAGCACAGATTTGATGTTTACAAATTTGGTCCAAGCCATTTCGATTCTACCCTTTACTTCTGTATAGCAACGTCCATCCTCTGTAATTATTTGCCCCAAGTATTTAAAATTCTTTACTTGCTCCAACCTTTCTCCCTCCACAGTGATATTGATCTGAGGTGTATCAGTGCCTCTGGAGATGACTATTGTTTTTGTTTTCTTAACCTTCATTTTTAGGCCTGCTGCTTCACTCTGCTCTTTGAATCTGTTTACAAATTTTTTGGAGTTGATTTTCCAACTCTGCTATTAGAGCAGTGTCATTCGCATAACAAAGGTTATTACTATTTTTTTCCTCCAACAATGCATCCCTTTGAGTCATCTGCTTTGCGAAATATGTACTCTGTACACACATTGAATAACTGTGGGGATAATACACATCCTTGGAGGACCCCTCTTTGTATAGATAAACTACTGGAGAGTTCATCTTCTAGTCGTACTGGTGCCAATTGGTTTCAATATATATTCTGGATAATGTGCTTGACTTTTGTATTAATTTCCAGCTTTTCTACACATGACATCAGTGTTTGGTGATAGACTGTCAAATGCTTTTTCATAATCTATATAGGATATGTACACATTCTTCTGTTTTTCCATTATACGTTCAACTAGGCAGCGCAAATTAAGGATTCCTTCTCAAGGATCTCTAGTCTCATTTACAAAGGGCCTATAGCTTTATACTACATTTGTGAAGATATCTGTTTCATTTGAGCAGAAACTCCATTTCATATTATGTTCTGAAAGCTTATTACCGTATTTTTCGCACTATAAGGCGCATTGGATTATAAGGCGCATAGAATAGAAGCTACTGTAGTGGCTGGGGTTGCATTATGCATCCACTAGATGGAGCTGCGCTAAAGAGAATGTCAATAAAACAGTCAGATAAGTCAGTCAGTCAAACTTTATTAATAGAATACAAACCAGCGTTCTTACAACTCCGTTCACTCCCAAAACAAGTTAGTGCATTCACAATACGATACCGTACGTACCGGTAGCTCTTATTTGCGCCGCCCTTGTTGAAAACAATGTATTTCCAACTCCATTTGTCACAGTTCAAAGCTACATGAACAGCAGTTCGAGCGCTCAGTTTTCTGTCCCCTCAATGTCGCAACTCTTCTACTGAGATGGAGCAAAGGCCGCGCCTCCTTGTTCTTTTGCGGCAGGATCCATAAACACGCCTATGGCACACATGAACAGCTGGGACTGGAATTCCCCTTTACCGTTTTTACCGCTGTCACTTCGGCGACGCCCCCTGAATACGGTAGCCATAATTAACCAACACCGATCCATATATAAGGCGCATTGGATTATAAGGCGCACTGTCGGTTTTTGAGAAAATTAAAGGCTTTTAGGTGCACCTTATAGTGCGGAAAATACGGTAATATTTGTTGCTATTATTTTTTTCTACATAGCATTGGTAATTAAGTTTTTAAAGTGATATAAACAGAGGCTTGATTCTTTTTGAGCTTTAAAAATAAATATCTTTCCCAACAAAATAATCAGATTTTTTTTTTGGTGTTTTTGATTCTGTTGTTGTCTCTTGCCATTCAGGGCCACAGTTACTTTAGGAAGGCCATCTAACATAAAGTCTGTGCCAAATTACTATGCAAACCATCCATGTGACTTCCAAACCGGATCAGTGTGGATGGATGGAGGCAAGTGTGTATTCTCCTATTTCCCTCAACCCTTGGAACAACGGATGGAAATTAGCATTCTTGCTAGAATCCGGTATGTTTACATTCATGCTATATGCTGTCTGTTCATTAACATGCACTGTCCCGTTTAAATAAATAAATAAATAAAAAATAAATAAAAATAAAAGTGAATTCCTGTGGTGACCCCTGAAGGAAAGACAGTACCCGAAAGGCAAAAAAGATGGTCTAATCCTAAAGTCAGCTGCAGAAGTTTAGGCAAACACCAAACTTTTATATGAATCATTTTAAATAAAGAATAATGAAACTTTGGATAGCATATCATAATATGAAAGAGCACATCAGAACCTCAACATGAAAGAAGTGGCTTTATAACCCCCCCTCCCCCCTTCCCCAATGCAGTGCTGCTCTTGGGGAAGTGCACTCAGAAAAGTGCTCTGGATGACCGGTAAACACTGACAGACAGGGCTGAGTGATCGCAAAAGATCTGAGAGCCTTCAATTACACTCTCCGCAGGTGTCCACCGCGCTGTGCTGGGAGAAAATGGTGTTAGACAGCACGTCCCGACCGCGCCGAGGGGACATCGAGCTGAATCCAAACACCTGGCTCTAATCAGATCAGCATGCACGTCCCGCCGCTGTTTGCTTTTAGCCGCTGTGTAAAAAAAACAAAAAACAAATGCAGATTCCTGGAGATGGCACAACCAATGGGATTAGCCCACCAGGTCCTCTGTCCACCTACAGTGATTCTCAATGCTGGTGTGTAATGTTGACTGCACGCAGGCATGAAAAGAGCATGATAATGGTGCAAATGGAAGGCTGGTGTGGGGATTAGTGCTATGGTGTTTTTGAAAAAGCTGCAGGTGATAAATAATGAAACACACAAACAGGTTCGAGAGGATTTTATTACAGTATGTTAAAAATAATGGCTCAAAAATAGCTGCCAACATAAAATGTCAAAAATTCAAGGTTTTATTATGACCATTTTTATAAAATAATTTCTAATAAAACATTGCTGTTTGTTCTGCATGTACTGTACTGAGTAAGAGAGGAAAAGTGCACACTGTACAACCAATCAATTTGGCATTTCTTCATTCCCTGAAGGTGAATTGTTTGGGTTAGCCCTCATCCAACCAAGTGTGTTAAACTGTGACCCTGGGCATATATATTTTTTTAATCATATTTCAGAGATGCTTTTATTGCACTGATTTTGTATGACTTTGTCAGGTTACTTGTTGTCTATGACTTCATATAGTTGTTTTTGTTTCTAAGGTAATTTGAGAATTTTATGAACACAAATGTATCAGAGTCACTGATGACCCCAGTCAAAAGTATTTGTTGATGCCTATGTATTTTGAATGTTTTTATTACTTCAATTAGTTTTACTTGTGTTATTGTGGATTGTTCCTGACATAAAACTGAGAAAAAAGTGTATAAATATGCAAATAATATGCACATTTATTAAAATAATTTAAAAACTGAGTGAGCTGTCTGTATTTTGAAACATCTTTGTATTTGCAGATAGCGATAGTTGGATGCAGAGTGAGCACTCTTTCAACAGTTGACCTTTGACATCTTTTTCTCAGTCGGACAAAACAAGCTTGTGTTCCTCGGTCATTCATCAGTAGAGCAACTGAGACAGACTCTGTAATAATGATAGAGAGTAAAACTTATAATTAAAAGATTAGATTAGACGTATGAACGACGTATAAATCAAATTAGGTGAAAAAAAAATCATGTTTAAAACTTGAGATTTTGAGTTGGCCCCAAAACTCAAAAATTTTAATCTTATTTGTTGCCTTAAGTTTTTGAGTGTTCACAGCTTTTTTTTTTTTTTTTTTACAGCGTACACACGCAGTAAAGGGCACACTCAGGTCCGTGTGTTGTGACAGACACAGACAACTCCAAACATTGAGCTAAAAGTGATGCAGCTGCCTTATAGCTTTCTGTTGCGCTGTCCCTGGACCTGTCAGGTACCAAAATATATATATTTTTTTTTTCAGTGCTGGTGCTATTCATGTCGGTTCCACAAAGATATCATTGTTCGGTACCCAGCCCTAGTCACAAGCCAGTGTACTCATTGTGCAGGTCCCAAGCCTGAGTAAATGAAGAGAGCAATTTAGTTCTATAAGGAAGTGAAGTTCCCACAGAGGAACCCTTAAAGAAATGCTGTGAGACTGAAGTACTAACCTCTTTGCTCATATTAAATACATTCATTAGTGAGGTAGCACTACAGAAGCACTAGGTAAGAGCTGAATATGAAAGATTATAACGCAGAACAGAGATTGCTTTTTGTGCAGAGTCTATCAGCAAGGAAAAAGCAGCCAAGGCTAATCATTAGAGCACCACAAATGATCCATATGTGCTCAGAAGATGTGACTAGAAAGGATGCGCTGAGTGGATGTGTTTTGCATACTTCTAATACTGCCTACGTCCAAAACTGCTTACTCTATCTTTAACAGTCCATTCCTTTCATTAGGCAAATGTGTGCGCGTGTTGACGGACAGACTCTGGCATGAAGGCAAGCCTCATTCTGCATTCTGCCGGCGTCTGTGTGGCCCAAGAAGAAGAAAAAGAAGAAGTGGTGAGCAGCACTGGGGAATGACTGGAAAGCAAATTATCGCTTTCATCCCTCCCCCACCAAAAAAAAAAAAAAAAAAATCTTTGAAGACATGCAACAGTAGACTCAGTCCTTGCACTGCAGTCACCAGAACCTACCTCAGAATGACAGAATCCAGACCTGCTTTGTATTCTCCGGCAGAGGAAATGCAAATAAAGAGAAAAACATGCAAGATCGCGTCATCAATATTCAGGTTGATGCATTGTTAGAGCTGGCACATTCATGTAGATAATTGGCTTGCGTTGCAGTTTCTGTATTTAAAAAGCAAAAATAGATTAGAGTAAAGAGAGAGAGAGAGAGAGAGAGAGAGAGAGAGAGAGAGAGAGAGAGAGAGAGAGAGGCTGGGGCTCACTGCAGGGCTTGAGTTTCAAATGTTCTTATCTGAAGGTGGCCAGGCTATCAAGAGCACAGCCACGGCTTTCTCCTGGAGGGTCTAAAAGCGATGGAAATTACCGGCTGGAATCTCCATGAAGTTCTTAAATTCTTGTATTTAAAGAAAGCTACTGTGAGTCTAACCTGCGGTAAAGTAAAGAATGGGAAAATAAGTTTCGGCAACTTAAAAAATCTTGTTTGAAAGTAGCATTCTATTTAAAGTCCTTGAAGTATGTTCACTACAGAGTGTGCTTCATCTGCTTTGACCAAAGGCAAGCATTCCACCAGGGATAACACAGACTGTGCATTTACTGTGTCTGGAGGAAGAAAAAAATGAATTATTACTAGAACTCTAAAGTACATAAATAGTAACTAAACATACTTCGAATGTGGGTCAATGTCACTCTATTACTACATGTATGGGTAACCCCAAGTACTGTTGGACAGGGGTCAGCCCTATGTGCCCACCAGGGTTGCCAGGTCCGAAAGTAAAAATCCATCCAACTGCCACTTAAAAACTGCCCAAAACTCAGCGGAACAGTGTATGAAAACACTGCATGACCGTAATTAGTGCTGCTGCACCGAAAGTAGCACTCCACCAATGACAAAGATGTGCTTCCTGAGCCTCTCTGAAAGACACAGCAGCTCCTCAGACACAGAGATGAGCTGATTTGGCCTGGGTTCAGTGTATTTGGCTTTGGGTTATAAAGATTTGTCATTCAAAATATGAAGAAATAGTCATTCACATAATCTGCAGTAAATAGTAGCTCTGCTCAGCCCACGGACAGGTTTTTTCACCTGCGGCAACACTTAAAAAGCCACCCAATCTGGCCATCTTGGCTCCCAAAGCCCTATGTACCCACGTTTCTATGATCTTCAAAAAAAATAACATGTCCTATGTTCTCACATTTCTTATTACAACAACAATGACAGAGGCAGCAACACGCCACGGGTCTTCCAGCGGGGCAGAAATGCACCGCAAGAGCGTAGAAGACGACACATTTCTGTTTCCATCCATCAGGCGCATTTCGATCAGTGTCGGTCTGTGCGCAGTGCACGCCGGTTAGATTTGTGTCTGACTTGTTCCCGACTTGCTCTGATGCCACAAGTGCGACGGTCACCGTGAGATCCAAATGAGACCAGCGTCTGAGCCACCGCAGTTCATCAGGAGCAACTGCTGCACGGCTCAGTGCATGATGGGAAAACGCACACCGTGGTGAACAGACAGGTGATTGGATCTGAGTTCAGTACTGATCAGAAACGTAACACACCGACACTTCACTGCCCTCCTCTCCTCCTCCCCCGCCTCTTTTTTTTTTTTTTTAACTACAGACTAAAGTTACAGTTTTGACCTGGATAAACGTTTTGCCCCGCTGCTCAGTGTGAAGTAGCAAATTATTAAAAAGATTGTGCACAATATCTGCTGTTATAGAAGGCTTTTTAACTTTTATGTGTAAATTTAGACATAAAAGCTAAAAACCACTGCTGAATGTGCCTCATGTTGTGAGCTCCTTCAGTACAGGCGTATTTCCCCTCCTCTCACTGCGGCCGTGCACTCTCGTTCACAATCCAGGCGAGGCGCAGTTCATCTGGAACGAGCCTAATGCAACAAGTGAACGAGCTAAAGCAACATGAGTGAGCAAAAAGACACATTGCTAAATGGACAATTCTGCTTCAAATCATCACCAGACAGCAATATAAACAAAACAAAAGTTATGTGCAGTCTATGTTCAATTACCACTGGAGTAACACAGTTCATAGTATTTACACTGTTGTGAACCACAACAATTGTTATTAATTGAAGAATTAAATTATTAAATTATTATTTTTGTTAAATTCTAAAATTACAGATTACACATGCTTTTTTAGGTAGGTTTTGTGAATTTGTTGGTTGTACCTTATTTAGGCAAACTTTGTCAATGAAGACAAGTTACAGGTCTCAAAAAGACTATTCATTTATTTTCTTTGCAAGTTTTGTTTGCATTGCACAAGTTTACAGTAAAGTATGTGAAGGTTAATTTTGTGGTTGTACGTGAATTCATAATGCGAATAACTACCAGTAATTAATCACGATTAATCGTGATTAATTTACGTTGCAAATACTGCAGCCTGTCCCAGCATCTGTGGGCATTAGGCGGGGTACATCCTGGACAGTGGCCAGCTTGTTGCATGGCTGACATAGACACATACACAGACAATCATTCACTGTCAGATTCATTCATTAGGACCAATTTAGAGTCACCAGTTCACCTAACACATGAATGTGTTTGGACGCTCAGAGGAAGCCGGAGTACCAGGAGAGAACTCACAGTGTCACTGGGAGGAATGCAGGCTCCACCCAGAGAGTTTGACAGTTGGCCGGCCCAAGGATCAATCTTACTAACTCCCTGCTGGAAGACGAGCACTAACCACTCTGCCACCATATTTATTTTTTCCTTAGTAATTTACATCCAAAAGTATTACTGTTTCAGTATTTGATAATGAGCTCCTGTATATAAATGCTTTCCAACTTGGGTCCAGGCAATTTTTACAAAACCTGCAAGTCAGTCTTTTGTTTTTAAGATATATAATCAGCAGTTTTTTCTTGACACAAGTATTTAGGCAGAGAGAGAGAGAGCATGAGTAAATGACTATAATCTTAGTGATGGGTAGAGTAATGGCTATAATCTTGATTAAGCAGCACTACATTACCTTTCAGAGTGCACCTTTACAGGTCTGGCTGCAGAATAGAGCCACCCCAATCCCTATCCAGGCAATGTAACTGTGGCTGAAGCATGTCAGGACCATGGGCCATGGCCAAGGGGTCAGATAAAGGCATCCAAAATGAGTTTCTTCTGAAGAGTCCTTGGACATTTTCTCAGGGAGAGGGGGAGGAGCTCTGGAGGAAGTGTCTGGGGAAGGGGAAGGCATCTTTCTTCAGACTGCTGCCTCTCACCTACAAAGTGGAAAAATAAAAAAAGTGATGCAACGCAAAAGTCACTATGAGAGTCCAGCCTCAAATAACAATCTGTAGTAGACTGAAAATGTTCACTCTTTTGAGGGATAATAATTTCATTGCATTTTACTTTCTTCTATTAACTTTGCATAGTCTGTCTTTGTTAAATGTCTCATGCGATTCTGGCACTGACCAGAGACATGTGACTTATTTACCCTCTGTGTGACACAAGTGGACAGAGAGGAAAGGAAAGTCCTGTTCACTGTCTGTCTGAGTCAGTAACCCTTCAGACAGTTATACAAAATGTATCAAGTAGCCTCTATGTAGTGCTGATTGTGAACAAAAATAAATATAACAGTCAACTGATAAATATTTTCGATGTCCTCTGCTCGATCCATAGCCAACTCCACGCAGTGAGCATGCAGCAATGGGATAAACACAAGAGAGACTGTGACCATGTTGAACCTAGCCTTTACGCAGCATTTAAAGACTATTCTGTAACCATAAGGATTACATGGAACAGACTTGAAAGCTCAAAGACAGGAGTTGTAAAGGCTGCATGCAGTTCAGGGAAACACAAGCAAGAATCAAGAAAAAAGTGTTGCAGGTAAAGTCTGTCTCTTTGTTTACTCCGACTTCATGTCAACACATTACTGTTGTATCTTAGATCATCCTGCTTCACTTTTAGCGTGTCTTATTCATTTAGCATCCATGCAAACCTTTGATAAATCTGGTCCTAAGATTTACTGGGAGATAGTGAATATGGTTAAAAAATATCTTCTTGGCTTATACAGTCAATTCTACCTGGTCAGTTTCATTTTATTCAGTTACCTCATGTCATATTTGAGAAATAAAAAAGTGTATTATTTTTTTACGTTGCAGAAATTACATTTTATTTAAATTTGGCTGAAACTACTTTGGTGGATTCAACTTTTATTTTAGAATGTGTTACAACAAAAGAACAACTTTTATATTTACAGTACAAATAAAAAAAAAAAGCACAACATAAAGCATAAAAAGAAAACTCAACTCATTTTATTGACAATTAAAAATCAAAAAACATTTAAAAATGGAAAAAGTCAACTGACTTTAATTTTCATTGAATAAACAAAAAAATGCAAACCATAGCGTTCTGTTTTGATTTATATTTTATGCATTGTCCCAACTTTGTTGGAATATTAAAGAGCTTGTTTTTTACGCATAAGCAAAATGTCTGCCAAAATATATGCCCAATTACAAGATCCTAGTAATTGTGTGCTTCCATGCATATTATGTGACACAAGTTTAATAAAACAAAAATATGTAAAATCATTTAATTAGTGCACTGTGTGACTCTCTGAAATGTATACTGTCTAATTTGTTCCAACTGCAGCGTCTTACTCACATTTGTAGTGTTTTTTTTTTTTTTTTTCCCCTCACCACCAAGCCTGAATAAATGAGTGAATGTGCCGATTGCAGCTGTAACTCTTGTAGAAGTGTATTTGGTCGTCCTGGTGGATGACGCTTAATGAAATTTCACAGCCTCGCTCTTACATGAGTAAATGAGAAATTAAGCATCAGAGACAGTTCCTCATTTCGGCCTAATTAAAGTTTTAATTGCTTGATGTTGAGTAGCACAGCGTTGTGTGTGAAAAGGCAGTCTTACCAATCCAACGCACCGTGAGTTAGACCAAGCGATACAAACACAAACAGGAATGGAGGGCTGTGTCTTCACAGCAGACAATGAAACACAGACTTGTCTCCCAAATTCAAGGGACTTTGCAATGTTTTCATGTTGCTAATTATTGGTCTGTGAATTCAGAAAAAGTTTCACAAAAAGTAAGTTGGAGGTGTTAGCTTGCTACCTTGACATGTTTTGACTGAACTCTACAGTCTTCCTCAGAACTGCCTCAATCACCTCTTTGATCCAGCGTTTGTATTTATGTGACTCCAATGCAGTGGTCCATGCTTTTGCCTTGTCCATAACATGGTTGTTTCTCTTGTAGTGCCAGATATAGCTGATTTTAATTTTTCATTATACTTTTTTCTTTATTGGTCCATATGAGCCATCCTAACGTCTTCTTCTCACATTCATATAATTTTCTTTTTTTCATGTTAAACAATCTTCCTCTCTCCCTGAGGTATGTTTTTTTTCACATGATTTGCATAGTATTTAGTAGACTATTTTTTGTCCTTTTCGACTGTAGTGGGGATCAAACCGCCAACCTTTGGGTTAGTGGGTAAATGTCCCTACCGACTGAGCTACTGGCAAACGGTGCTGTTACTAGTATTATCAGCTAATTTTTAAAAAAATGCAGGAAACTGATGAATACATAAATGAACATATAAACTGTATATACTGTATTTTAAATTAACATTGGAAATAAAGCTCCTTTTACCTTAACTCTCATCCTACCTGTTTTACATAGGTTACTAAGGGGAGTCCCCTTGTACCCCACATATAAATGCTGAGGTTTTTTTTTCACATCATTAGTGATTTGTTAACTGTCATTTCAAGTAGAAAGATTCTATAATTATTATTTTAATAAATGTGCATATAATTTGCACATGTATACACCTGTAGTTATCCTTTTTTTTTTTTTTTTTTTTTTTAAATGTCAAGAACAATCCATAAAAACACAAAGGAAAACTAACTGAAGTAATAAAAAAAAAACATTCAAAATACATTGGCATCAACAAGTGGTTTGCGGAACCGTTTTCAGTGGGTCGCAGGCCTTCGCCAGGGCAAGTAAATAAATAGTTTAATAATAATTAAAAATGCCAGTTCTATAATGTCACTGTTACACCTCTAAGGTTGACGTTTGTTAAAAAGGCTCAAGTTACTGATGTTGTGGTTTTACATGAAAATGTCGCTAAGTGAATGTAAAAGGGAACTGTTGCTTGGTTTATCTTCAAATATGTTATTTTTTGTGTTGGCAGACTGTGACATTCTGATATTATTCTGTCCCAGGTTCAAACTGCACACTGTGTTTATTCAGAACATTTGATCAGTTGAAATACAGTAAATTTAAATACATTACATTTACATTTAAATATAGTAATTAATCCACTCACATCATAAATCATTTATTATTTAATATTCCGGCTATGAATCAAACAAACAACTCTTACAGCTGATAACACTATAATCCATCTTATTACCTAGAGGTTAGTGTTTTGTAAAATAAAAGTTTTTAGTTTTTTTTATAATTTTTTTGTTTGTTTTGTTTTGTAACATTGATGGTTATTGATTGTTTTTGCACTCTAGTATGTGATGATGTGACACTCTCAGATGGGAGGCAGTAGCCTGTATTACAGTAGAGGTACATGCTATTTTCATTAGAAATATCCAAATAGAAAATTCACAAATGTTGAACTTGATCATTAATATTAGCAACAAGGTCAATTTTCCTGCTATGTATGTCGTACTGCACACACAAAAAAAAATTCTGCATATCAATAATATACATTTTGCCTGCCCCCCATTAAATATAATATTACAAATTGCAAGATTTTTCCTTCTCTGTAGGTCCTATCAGCTAGAACTTATGAGAGAATAGACTTATATCTTCATGAGATGGATATCTGTACAAGTGACTTTTGTTCATGGCTCACAATAAGACCCTGCATTAAACAAGCATGGGCTTATCATACATTTCCTGAATCCTTACAGTCCAGAGAGTACTTCAGTATCTGAAATTTGTGTCCCTGATGTTCCTGGGTTTCACACAGTTCAAAAAAATAACATATTTTAGGTGGAAATTGTGTAAAAATTAGCTTCCATGACAGCAGAAGAGCTGTGGTTACACGAATAATTGTCAGAGAATGTCACAAATGGGCTTGAGTTAAAGACAAAATAAACCAAACACAATATTCTAAAACTTTGGCCAATAGGCTGAACATGGCCTAATTCAAAAAAATCAGAATAAGGACTAAAGTCTAAAGTTTTTTTTTTGTTTTTGTTTTTTTATGGAGGGGTTGTACACTTCATGATCTGATAACTGTGATATGCTACCACTCAGGACGGGCGATCATACCACAATATCAACTTAAGACATGAAACAAGCCTGATATCGATGATACCAATACTAATTCCGACAGTCACAACCATTATTATATTTTTTACTATAGTAATTGATTTTTTGTAAATTATAAAAGCCTATATGCATACACATGTCACTACCAATAGCTTCTTTTTGCCACTGGAGCGGCAAAACACAATGGATTGGCTTTGACCTGCCATTACAGAGCACACATGAAGGATCATGTGTTTCATACTAATAACATTGTCTGTCATTACTACTTAAGGATTGATACTTTCTGACTGGTATCAATAGCACAATTAAATAACAGGAATTGAAGGTATCGATCCTTTTGGTATTGATTTGGACATCCGTAGAATGTTGTGATGTCATCTAAAACCCAGCAGTCGAAGATGTATTAAAATATCAAAAGTACCGAACAAAATGTCGTTCAGGTGCCAGTATCGAAAACCAGGTGCTGTTTAAGTAAAAAAAAAGAAAAAGAAAAAAGAAAAAAAAAGAAGAATGGTACCCAGCCCTACTTGTGACCCCCTGTGGCTGGAATTGACTAATTGGGCTACACATTTGAAATAAAACCAGATGGATTGTAAAATAAGGTGTACAGACATCTCCCTGACATCCTATTCATGTTGTTCTGTGTTTATGTGTAATCCCAGCTGTGGGAGCGGTGCACAGAGGGACACTGATGCTGCCGCTTAAAGACTGGATCAGTATTCCGCTCGTATCACTTCAGAGCCGGAGTAACTCAGCTACATGCCTGTGTGTTCTCCAGCTCACTGACTGTTAGTGTTCTCCAATGTCTGCTCGGCCACAGCTGTCATATCGTTCCTGTAATGAATGTACCTGTACTGCAGCAGAGAAAAATCTACCAAAAAATGTATCGGTTTGTTCATTTGTAGAGTGCGAAAAATGCATTTAGGTTTTTGATCTAAATTTCACTTTGATGGGTGCAACATGGCATTAGCTTTACTGAAGATGTAGGTAATTAAACATTCCAAAGGTTTTGTACGAGCGAAAAATCAATGCATTTTTCTCTAAACAATCTGTATCATGGCAGCCCTGAGGTGTAACATCAAAATTGTTTTTGTCCGCTAGAAAAATAATAGCAGAGGTCATTTTTTTTCTTTTTAAATCTCAACTTAAAAATAAATCCACCCCTCAAATTTTAAAAAGAAAAGACAAAAAAATGAAACAAAATGTCTTTATTAAAAAGGAGCATTTTCAAAATTGTTTGTCACCTAGAAAAATAAAAGCAGATAAAGGATTTTAAATGTGTTCTGAAAAGAAACCCACCTCTAAAGAGTCCATTAAAATAAATGTCTCAATTTGTAAAAAGCTTCTTAAAAAAAAAAAAAAAAAACTAATCAAAATTTAAAAAAGTCTAAAAAATAAAAAGTAAAATAAAAAAGCATGTTACAAAATAAAAATAAAAAATACAAACAGTCTTATCTATTAAAAAAAAAATAAGAAATGCCACTGTTTAAATGAAGTTCATCTAAAAATTTGAACACAGCCTTTTAAATTAAGGCTGCCACAAAAACAACAAAACCCTGACACAAATTTAATTTTGAAAGCGTTCAGCTAATGTGGCTAATGCTAAGGAAGTGAGTGCAACACTGCCAGTGCCTCACCACTAAAAATCTTCCGAAATTTGTCCTCTGCTATTATTTTGCTAGTGAACAAAAACTACTTTGATGTCGCTACTTTTTAGTATGGACATTTATTTATTTATTTATTTGTTATTTGAGGAATAGACTTCTTTTTAAGACTTTTTTTTTTCTTTTTTTAAATCTCTATTGTACTGATTGCATTGAAGTCAATATTTACTTAAAGGGGAAATATCTTCTTTACCTTAATTTATACGTATTGGAGTCAGTGGGATGGCTTAATCTTGAATAAAAAAAAAATAAAAAAATAAAAAAAAACACTGCAAGAATGGGGGCACCAAGAGCTTTACCCTGAAGCCTTGGTAGAAAAAAAAACATACCGTTTAGCCATAACAACAAGCTAGAGAGGGCTTTATTTGTTAGATGTTCATCATGGCAAAGCAGCCAAAATGCAGAGGAAACCTTTGTAAATATACAGAGAGGAGAAAACATGCTGTGGCAGAGTGGTTAGTGCCTTCTAGCTAGGAGGTTGTGAGATCAATCCTCAGGCCGGCTGTCACACGATCTCTCTGTGCGGAGTCTGCATGTTCTCTCTGTATTACTGTTGGTTCTCTCCGGTTTCCACCCACAATCCAAGCACATGCATGCGTTAGGAGAATTGTCCCTAGTGAATGAATGTGAGAGTGAATGGTTGTCTCCAATGTGAATGTCTCTGTGTCAGTTTCAGGGGTTAAAGTGGGCGGGAATGGGCGGGAATGGGCGGGAATGGGCGGGAACGGGCGGGAACTGCGTTTCTGCACTCACTGTTAGACTTTTCATTGTGATTTTGTGGTGTTGCCAGTAAGTTACCACAAAGACTGCTTGTGGTAGGTATATACTGTAAGATTATCTTGCCGTAACTAGACCTAGACCGCAATTCTTTGTTGCAGTAACTAGGCCTTACCGCAAGTTTATGTTGCAATAACTAGACATTATACATGGGGCAATCAACCTATTAGTCAGTGTGTTTTTATTGAAAAATACAAATAATATAAAAATTAGCAGACTCCATACTTACAATAAAGGTCAGCATTTCAACATTTATTTTGAAACAAAACACTAATACAACATAAAAGGCACAGTAAAAAAAAAAATAAAGGGCAAAAACAAATACTTCACAGTGCATTCCACAACACTTTGCGCCTCCAAAATGTGTGGCTACAAATGAATGTCACATCAGGGTTCCTGCAGGTGTCAGCAACTCTAATTTAATGCAATTTAATGCCATTTTTAAATTGTTTATGCCACAAACATACAATTGTGGCAGCTTAAATTGTCAAAATTTATTTGCAAGTATCGAAAAATACAGTTCACAAAGCAACACTGTGAAGGGGCTGTTAGACAGCTGTCTGGGGGAGACAGCAGTTACAGTTATTGTTAAACAAAATTATGTTTTAGGATAATTTCAGGTGAGAACTTTGTTATTCTACTGTTAAATATGTACTCCCATTACCAAGATGGACCTTAGAATAGAAGAAAAATAGAAGAATTTGGTTTTGAAAGTGTGTCCGTGCGGCAGATCTGAAGCCACCAGTACTGTCCCCTAACTTTCCCCTGCCGAGAGCAGCTGTACCTTGGCATGCTGTTGGTGTTTGGCACTGGCTCTCATGGTTTTTGTACCTTATGTTATGCAGCCAAAACCTGTTATATGCCCCCAAACAAACATATAATTTCTGCAGCTAACTTGCAAAAACTACCAGAGCCAGCAGCAAACACCCAAATGACAGCCCGAGGTACAGCTGCTCTCTGCGGCGTAAAGTTAGAGGACAGTTCTCCTGGGCACAAAGAGCCAGGACTGGCTCGAGTAAACTCTCTACATCTCCCAGTTAGTGACTGTAAAGTAAAACCACAAATTGTACCTACATTTTTTCTACAAGTTGGTAACCAACTATAATATATTTTGGAAAATGTTCTCAAAAAATTACCAAAATACAGGAACTTGCATATGTTATGTTAAACTTTTCCCAGAGCTGTCATATAGGACCACACACTTTCAAATCACTCTCTACATGAAAACCTGTCACACACATTGCAGATACAGTATAAGCTCCAGGACTAACTATGGTGGGTTCCCTACTTCGCAATTCCACTTTAGCCGCTACTGAAACTAACTGTCCACTGTCCAGGGTGTATCCCGCCTAAGGCCCATAGTTACTGGGATAGGTTGCAGAACCCATGATCCCTAATAGGAATAAGTGAAAGAAAATGACTAACTGAATGAATAAATGACAAAAGTAATGTAATACTTGCTGATGGTTTATGGGGGGATGAAGCATTAACACTTAAAGACCTACACCGCCAACCGTTCACTCAGACATTCATTCACTATGGGACATTTATAGTCATGAGTTCACCCAAAGTTACACAGGGAGGACAACGTGTAGACACCATAAAGAAATAGCACTGCTGTTGCATTAATATGATTTAACATCTTAATAATAATAGTAGTAGATTAGATTTACAATATATTGTGCTTTCCAAGCCCTTCAAGCTTCTCAAAGCACTTTACATTAGTCCATCATTCATTCACTCCTCAGTCACACTCAGTGGTGATGAGCTACTTCTCTATTCTACCTGGCCTCCTACTAGTCAATTATCTTCCTGGTGAGTGACTCTGAAATGAATTTTGTTCTCCCTTCCAGGAATTGCTAGAAATGTCATTATTTGCTCAGTAATATTGTGTTTATTTAGAAAGTTTCTTTTTCAATGTTAATGAATAGTTAGAAATTTTTCATTTTGAATACAGCTCAGTCAGAATAATAAATAAATTGCCCTTGACTCACATGAATTCCTGTGTCTTAAAAAAAAGTATTCAATACTGGTACAAAATGATATCAGAAACATTTTAATTATAGGGCAAAAACAAATCTTAATTGACATTTTCATGGTCATTGTTTTGACTCATTCAGTCTAATCCAAGACTGTTTTTTACCGTTGTTCAGATCCTTTGCCAGTGCTCTTGTCTGTGGGCGTATGTTTGGATCAGCTGTGGCCCGAGGCGAGGTGTGGACAGGTGGAACCAGGACTGGTCCAGGACAGATCCCCAGTGATGTTAGGTTAATTTGCTCAAAAAAAGCCCAAAGAGAAGCCTGCGGAGACTTTGCTTTGTAACATTCTGGTAATAAAGCAACATTAGTTGAATAGTACCTTCCTGCCTGTTGGTACACCGGAGTCTGCAGATGTCAAATAATCCCCCCGAGGATCTCCCTTTGTTGAAGATACAGAATGCTTAAGACCATCAGTACTCAATTAAATTATGTTAACATTAGCCAACTTGCCAAATCCTGGTAGATTTTTATTTTGGCTAGTAACACATTTAGTCTCACTAGCCGTTTTGGCTGGTTGGATTTCATACATGTACTTCAGCGGTCTAATTTAGTATAAAGTAATTATCATGATCAGAGAAAAAAATATATACACATATATATATAAATTAAATAAACCACATGCAAAAAGATTTATTTATTTATTTATTTATTTATTTTATTTATTTATTATAAGATTTTAATTTATTTAGCTCAGTAAAACTATTTTCAAAATATTTGATCAATCCCTGTCTATACATAAAACAGAGTTCTAGATTTCTATAAGTCTATTGTGTGCCATAAAATAAATAACAAAATTATTTGATTTAGTTAAATTCTGGCTAGTAAAAACACTAATTGGCTAGTAACTTTTGATAAAGCTATTGACCACAAAAGTTGATGTCAGGCCTTGGTGATTTGGCTATATTTTATGCTCGATGCTCTTCCTTTTGCAACCAGCCACATACTATGACTGGAGTAGGCTATGTGGGTGAAGTGTCTTGCCTGAGAACACAATGACAGGATGCAATAGGTCCAATGGGAATCGATCTGTCAACCCTTTGGGTAGAGGGTGACTCACTTAATCTACTGCACCACTGTCACCCCAGCGTTTGTTTTTGCAATTGCACAAAAAAACAAACAAACAAAAAAAACTATTATTAGTACTGTTGTTACTGCCTCTGCTGTAGGTGTGTTAAAAAAATAACTTTTTTTGTTTAATTGCATAATTTGACACCAATAAATCCAAACTTAGGTTCTATTTGAAGTCTGAAAAAATGCAGGAAAACTAATAATAGTCCTCTATGGTACTTAGCTATTCTCACAACTGTCCATGCACCGTGTCTTTTACCTGGGACAAGTCCATCTTAATGGCATCTGCCCCTCCTTTAGGCCCAGTAGTTTCTCTGTGCCCCCCTACTGGCAGCTACCTTTCTTAATGAAGCCCCTGATCTACTTTGCCCCTGTCTTTGACTCTATAACTGTCTTATCTTTAGTAATACTCTTTACTCCCACCTGTGCGCGTAAAAACGGCCTGGTATGTTCACTAATAACCCATGTCTCAACAACCACTAAACAACTTTTCTACAGCTTTTTTACCGCTTCAGCTCCTTATGATGTATTTAAGCCCTCCAAATTATATAAAAACTGACAAAGTTAAAACTAATCCTTGTGATGAGACGGAGCTCAGCTGTGGAACTGATGTTACACTGAGTAAGAGTGGAGACAGCTGTGAACGTACCTTCAGTTGTGATGCATACTCCACAGAATATGAAGCTTGAGAGCTGCAGTAATTATCCTGTGCAGTCTAAAAGAACTAAACCAAACTTTTTGTGTAGTTTCAAATATTTCATGTATAGGTAAATGCCTATGGGGAATTTTAATTTTTTTTTTATACATATATAAAATATTCAACCCTTATGTATTCTTGGGGACGTTTTCAGCACCTAGGGGTTATTTTTTCATTCTTTTTATGGCCATGACTTCCACTGTATTTAAGAAAATAGAATGATTTTTGGTGACAAACGTTAAGTTGACAACAATAATGCACATTGGGTAGATTTGCTGTAATATAGCAGATAGATTTTTATTTTATTATTTATTTATTTATTTATTTATTTTGCTTAAATCTGTTAATCCATCTCAGTTCTGCTCAAAACTACAAAAAAATAAAATAAAATAAAATAAAATAAAATAAAAATCCAAGCTATATAATTACATTATGAGAGCATTATAATGAAGTCAATGGAAGTAAAAAAAAACAAAAAAAAACTAATGCTACACAGAAACTAAGAGTTCCAAATTATCCTCAAATTCAGCATTTTTAGCAGAATTGAGAAAGATTGAGAAACAGAAGAAAGAACAGAAAAAAAAAATTCATCTGGTATATTTTTGTTATATCAGTTGACTTTAGATATAGAATAAAGGTAATGGAAGGGTAGTGTTTTCTAAAGGCACACAAAGGATAATTTATGCCATACACACCCTTTATTGATTACACAAAAATATAATGAACAAACCAAAAGAAAGCTGATACCCACTACTGTCATTTCTCTAAGTTGAAATCTAGCAAACTCCCAAAAAAAGACTGTGCAGCTTGCTTCGTGACACACCCCTGAACTTCCTCCAGAACCACATTTGGTGCTTGTAAGCGTTAGCCTTAATGCATGTTTACATCTCAGTGGGATCAAAAGTTAAATCAGGGAAAACATCTGCTGAAGTAAATACAAACTGGAAATTTGATGTAAAAACAACTTTTAGAATGTTGCTGCATTGCCAATCAATAAATTAATGAGGCCCAAGTTTATGTGTCCTCATGCTCATGCAATTAAGAGTAGAAGAACCCCCCCAAAAAAATAACTATGGTATAAGAATTACATTTTGGCTTCAACTGAACTTTGTCTATTTTTGTAATAAATTGAATAGTACTACTGCTTATTTTTAGTGTGGTACAACAACAGAATCATGTCGACTTTAGCTGTCCCTGAGCTCTGTCCTGCTGTGGCAACAATACGCATTTTGGGGGCAGAACAGGATGTCAGGATCACTGAGGCAGAATGACAACTCTGGGATTCAAAAAGACAAGAAGCCAATTTAGTTGTTGAGAATTCACTCTTTGTTGTTGTAAAATGCTCCCCGTGTTCTGCAGTTGCAACGTTTGTTAAGGGCTGCAGCCTCGTCCTCATTTAGGAGGTCCAATCAGATAACGGGACGGCCCCACTTAACCTAATTCTCTCCTTTTAAGTCGATGAATGGCCCGGTCACGACGAACAAAGAACCTGATGTAGCAGGGTTTAACAAACTCAGTGCTCAATGTTTGGCTCCTCACTTAAACTTAATTAGAGGCATATTTCCTTATTTTAAAATGTTAGGGTACGTTCAACACAAAAGCAGCAAAAACACTTGACTCCACTCACATTGTTTCAGGAGGTCTTGTCCATGACACTTTTTTGTTTGTTTGCAACATAATACAGCAGGATGTTAAAAAAAAAAAAGTAACTGAATTCATGGCTAATGTCTGAACCACGTTACTGAAGATGAACGCATTTTTCACAATATCTGTATTATTAAGCTGTATTATTATAAAAGCAACATAAAAGATCAGATCAAACGTCCTGAGCAACCACTCTCATATGTATCCACTAAGGGTAATTTAGTGTAACAAAAATTTTCCTAGCACATATTTTTAGATGGTGAGAGGAAGCAGAACTACCTAGAGAGAACCCAGCTCATTTGGCTTTTTACATTGGGTTAAAGTAAATAACTAAGTAACTAAATATAACTATAAAACAACCTCCGTCTGCATCATCTTGTCATTTTAAAATAAAATGTTCTTCCTGTTTCCCAGTGGACTGTTAAACTGTTATAATAAAATATTTTTGACGCAGTTGCACACACAGACTGATTAGAGGTGTTCCATGAGCGGCAAGAAATAGTTACAGGATGTAACTCTAGTTCTCTGAGGTGAGATAGTGAGTGCAGTATTTCAGGAGCTCTTTGTTAGTTTGCATTTAGTAATGACTATGCATATGCTATATTTTAGTTATAGGTTAAACAACTTTTGTGCATTAAAAGTGGTTGTGGCTCTACAGATTCAAATTTGGAATTTTTGGGAACAATTGGCTCTTGGACCCTGGACCTATACTGTCAAATCCCAGACAATGTAGGTCAGAGAGGACTGCAAAATTCCAATTGTAGAAAATCGATTATTGTGTATAAAGTTCCAAGCATTACAATGAAAACAGAATTAATCACCTCTTATGTATTATCTTGTTATCTTTTTTTAACCAAAAAATAATGCACAGTTAACGCCTTAAATCTTCTTAATCAACAAGTCTCATAGCACATAATGTCAGCTAACAAAAATGGCACATTACCACTTCAGACATTAATCTAATATTCCCTACTTAACTTTGAAATGGTAAAATGAATGAAGGCATTTTTTCCTGGAGAACATTGCAATGGTTGTTGCAGGGAATGTGTCTCACAAAATTAAAGAATTCAATGACAGACTTTGTTGAACTGTTGCAGAAGTGCTGGGAGCGAGAAAGCAGATGTCTTGCCCCAGATACAAGCCGCCTCTCATGGAACATTCAGATATTCACCACACTCCCCCAGAGGCAGATTCTGAGGATCATGTGCACGCAGCTAATGAGCAGAGCAACTCCATGTCTTTATGCTTTACTAAATCAGAAAACACAGATGCACAACACTTTTTTTTTTCTTAAACTGGGTGTAGTTTAAATTAGTGATGTGATATAGAATTGTTTGTGAGAATACAATTATCATGGCACTTCACTCAAAGTCATTTGGTTTTCAACAGGTTGCGAAAAAGGGCATTGATAGTTCATAGATCTGAAGTTCCGCAGAGTTCAACGGTTCAGTCTGGAGCAACATCGCTGAAAAACAATCACTGAATACAATTAGATCAGCTGCTCCCAGTTCTTCAGGGGTTACCACAGAATAGGTTTGGTATAGGCTTTTAAGCTGGATGCCCTTCCTCACAAGGGTGTAGCAGGAGTTCCCCCCCTTAGGCCAGAGATATACGCACTGTTGGATTATGCATACAGCAAAAGTTTTAAAGAAAGTCATGGATAATGCAGAATATGACACTGCTCTGCCATAGTCACAAAATAACAGAAATAGCAATATTTACCGCTGATGAGTGACCGCACTAACCCTGAAGAAGAACTTTCATGTCATGTTTGTGTAAACGCTGGTCTATGCTGTGCCATCTTGAGGATGGGAGGAGTAACAAGCAAACTACGCACCGGTACATGGGCAGGTATGTGAACGAGTATGTGCGGCCAGGTCCATGTAAGCCGCAGTCATTTGATTTCTGTTTTAAAATAAAAGGACAGAAAACAGAAAATGATTCATATTTCTTTTTTCTTTTTAATCAGTAAACCAAAAAAGGAAAACAGCCCGTATTCTGTTTTTTGTCTTAAACCAAATACTGAAAAGGGAAAATGACTCTTACACTGCCCTTACAGTGTTCTTGATTGGGCAAAAACAGTCCCATTTTTACTCTCAACGACAGCCACGTCTCTGTCAGTCTGCCCCATAGTGGCTGTGGTGATGATGGGTTGTTCGCTGATTCTTTGGAATGAATTGGAAAAACCAATGAGAGCTGCTCCTGCTCAGCTCTGCTAAAAATCCACACAATCTGAGTGGAATCTTATTTTAATGGGCAGACCATGCACCCAATCACATATGAGAACAGACTAGGATCATATCTTTATGTGAAAGAAGTAAGGTAGGCTCAGAAGACAGCAATTGTGATTATACTGGAGACAGCAAAGATGACTACAGAATTAAGGCTTTTACATAAACAGTGATTTAAAAAAATGGTTCACCAACACACAAACCATTCATAATTAGGCTAAGTTAGGCCTAAATTCAACGGTCAGAATGAGCGTAAATGAAGAGCCATTTGGGAGCCATAAGAGCTGGCTCTTCTAAGGGACCCGAGCCAAAAGAACTGAATCTTTGACTAGAGCCGGACTGCCCCTGACTACTACAGAAGTGGCTCACTACCACCGAGTGAGACTAAGGAGTGAAGGAAAAATGCACTTAACTGTAAAACAACTCTGAGTACTGAGAAAAAGTGTTATATAAGACTGATACATTATTAGGCCCGAGCCCCCAAATGGCACATTATTATTATTTTCAAAATTCCTCAATATATTTTTTTGTTGCTTGATTTGCTGGATTCCATTATATTCTGAAAGTCAGTGTCAGTGTTATTGATTCCCTGAAAATTCTGAGAAACCATCTTCCTGGAAAAACTTCATGTTGTACAGACACACTGTAAAAAGTAAACCCGTAGTCTAAAAACAATGACAGTATACACTCAGACTGTGGTAGTGCTCCTCACGTTTCCTGTCACTTCATCGTCAGGTAGGATTTGCAGAGAACAAACACGCCGCCCACAGAGCAGGCAGATGCTTGTCATTTGCCGTCTCTTCAAAAGTCAGAAACTTCCGACTGAATTTTAATATGAACGTGATGGAGCACTCATTTAAAAACAAACCCTCTTGTTGATATTTGCATACTGGGTCAACACCGTTTTGACAGGGAAAGTGTGCTAACCCCAGATTTTTTCAGCACTGTGTGAATGTGCTCATCAATAATATCACATTTGCAGAGTGGCCCTGATTTATCACGGGCCCTGGAGTGGCCCTGAGGTATTACTGTAATCAAGCCAAATACCTGACGTGTAATGACCCTTGGCTGAGTTCCTGTCCAACATGGCTACCGTCCAATCAGGCATTAGCAACTGGAACTAGGCACTCGAGGCCTGTCAGACTCAGAAAAAGAAGAACTGATGGTAAGTTTGACAGCCAGATAATGCAAAAAGTTTAGTTCAGCCAATTCACAAGATGGCTATTGGCCCAATTTTTTTGCTTCCCCTTTCTACGCAGCAGGGGCAACAAAAGTACTAGAAATATACAATAAGTTGTACTAAAACAAAACAGCTAGAGCAGCATTTGGCAACTAATTACAGTTAATTGGCAGTATTTTAATAGGGTGACTGGTTTTAAAAGGGACATTTAAAAAGGCAGAGGCTGTGTCTGAATTTCCTATTATCTTCTAACTCCTTATTCACTAAATACTGTTGCAGTGCATTCAGTTGGTGAACAGATTCAGACACTTGCTCTCTATTTTGCACTCGTTCAATCACATGACGCTGGTTAAAAAGTTTGTCAAACTCCGCTCATAATGGTCTTTTGTAACGCCAGTATTTATGGATAAATAACAATCATGTGTTCATCTCTACAAGCTAGGTAAGGTAAGATGAGGTAAACTTTATTGCACAACACAGGGAAATTTGTTCTCTGCATGGGCATCCTGTCTGGAGTAGTGGGCACCCAGGAACCGTTCTCCAGATCTGAGCCAGGATCTTGGTCAGGAGCGCCTAACTGGACCAATGAATCAAGCATCATCTATGGTGAGGAGGTATAAATTGTTGAGCAGTGTAAATACTCAGGAACCCTATTTAATGAGAAGCTAAAGTTTGATAAAAACACAGAAGTTACTGTTGAAAAGGGGGCAGCAGAGAGTTTACCTGCTCTGCAAACTCCAGTCATTTGGTGTCAACGAGAAGATCCTGAAAGTCTGTTATTGTTCATGTTATTGTTCTTCTCACTTCTTCCTTTATTTGTTGGTTTGTTGGTCTGCCAGTGAGAGATAAGAAAAGTCTGAATAGAATTGTCAAAGTGTGTTCAGAGATCACTGGTGTCCAGCAGAAAGACCTGGTTTCACTCTGGGAGAGCCAGGTCGTCAGAAAAGCTGGACGGATCATAGACGAAAACCAGAGAGGCACATTTTATCTTCAAGTTTTACTTTGATGGCCTCAGGTCAGCGTTATCACCTGCCTCTGACCAAAGCAAATCACTAGTTTCAAGTCCTTTATTCCATCTGCAATCAGACTGCTGAACTCTGTTCTTAAGACATTTTTAATTATTTATCCTTGACCTTTTATTTTCTACTTCATTGTTCAATTATTTTATTGTTTCTAATTGCTAAAAGTTTACTCATATCCAGTCTTGTTTTATTGATGATTCTTAGGCGGACACAAAGTTTTGCAAACTGGCACCTGTACAGCTCTGGTTCTAAGATATGTGTGAACTGTTGTGGCTGTCTTCTTATATACAGTACTTGTATACCTGTTACTGTGTTTTTTTGTTTTTTCATTTACACTGAATGCATAGCATGTGCAGCATGTTCAACGTGGTTTTGTTGCAGACTTGGACTTGCACTGAATTTGTTGTTGCATGTGAGGCATGTATCTGATCACAGCCAGCAGAGTTTACGGAAGAGTAGTGAGTTTACCTTGGAAGTCATGAGTTCACATGAGAACTATGTAAATAGAGAGTTACATGTAAACAAAAGCCACATTTGCGTGTCCGACCACAATCTGTTGATCAAAAGAGAAAGAGTAATGTCTGTTTGCAAATGTGCATGTACTTAATTATGTTTATCTTTTTGCTATTACTATTATACTACTTTTGTCTTTTCTCTTCTATGGTCGCCACAACAAATACTCTGCCTCCAACTGTGCAGGATTTGCATACTGATTTGGCATAGGTTTTATGCTCGTTGCCTTTCTTGACACAACTCTCTTCAAGCTTGGGATTGGCACAAAGAGAACACTGGCCTGTGAGCCTCTGTGTTTGGATTAACAATTGTAATGAAAAGTAACAAAAAATCTGTTAAAAAATGCTAGCAACAATACTCCCCTTTGAAACAATCTTTTAAACCTAAAAAAAGTGATAAAATATAATATTCTAATAATAATCTTAAGCAGTTTCATCTACTTTTGTTATCAGTGAGACACTTGAGCTTGTCCTAGGTTTCATTTGATTAACAAAAATTTATTGCAAATATTTTTCATCTTGGAAATAAACTGTGAAATAAGTCCTCCCTGCAAAGTGCTCACATACCCCTTATGAGTCCACATACCTCTGGTTGAGAAGCACTGGTCTACACTTTGTTTAAGACCTAGAGCAGTATTAAAACAAGAATAAAATGGCTCTGGATATGTTTAATGTTGCACCTTTCCTTGTTAAATTAATAGATGGTCTATAAACACAGAAAACCATGACATGAAATGCACCAGTAACCACCAGGGCTCCATTATCTTCTGCTCCACTCAAAGACAGCAAACCACCTTCATTCTCTGCTTTTACAATGTGATCTGCTTCCAGCAAGAGCGTGCCAATGGGAACAGGAAGTGTACGGACAGCTTCAGCTCTGCCTCGTATTTTCTACTCAATTAACTGGCCAAGGTTGAAGTTGCTGAACATCCCCGGACGTCCAGCCCGCTTTCTGGCTTCTGTATTTCCCTTCGCACTCATCACGCGTCCACAATGCATCTATCACCGTGGCTTCCAAACGCCTGTCTGGACAGCGCTGGTGGAGGAGAATATTAATGTCGGTGAGTACCCTTTGGCTAGCTATTAATTAAAGCAGCTCATTTACAGTTGATGGATAAAGTGTCGGAAATTTGTGCAGCAAGGGTGTAGTTAGGAGTGAAAAAAATATGATAGAGGAGAAGCTGTTGGCTGATTTTTTTAATGGCAGCTGAAAATAATGTTTTTTCATTACATGGAGCCTTCTGTGAGCGAAGTAATCAAGGGAATCGCATTCCGTTAACTCTTTCCCTGCCAGCATTTTCTCAAAAATTTGCCAGCCAGTGCCAGCGTTTTTGGTCATTTTCAACAATCTTTGCTTTCCCACGGAAAATGTTGTGCTGTAGTTTTATTTTAAGTTTAAATACCGAAAGAAAGAAGAAAGAATTATTTCATTTAAAAAAAGCATTTTATTCAAAGTTGAAGGATGGTAGTTTTCACCAAAAAAGTAAATTTTCAGACAAAAAGGTGATAAAATTGCATTTTTTGTAAAACTTTCTAAGGCATTTAAGACTTATATTTAGGTAAAGACACTTTTTTTTTAAATTTACACAATAAATAACATGTAGAAGAAAAAAAAATCAAGTAGCAATAAAATATGATTGTCTGTGATTGGTGGTGAAGCATGATGTAATGAAAGACGCAACTTCCCGTCATGGGTGGTCAAAGAGTTAACAAGAGTAGCATTTTTTTTTTTCCAAATTTATATGTTACATTTAAAAACTTCCATGGTTCTGGAGCTACTTGTCCAGGATTACATAGACATTCAGTGATATGCAGTCTTCAGATGAAGTGGCAACAGAAAGCCACTTTGCGGGTGCACTCTTTCTTTCAGTTGTCATCACATCAAGTCATTATCATGTATACTTGGGTAGGTTTTTACGCCCTTCTTGATGCAGCCCTCTTCATAAATCCAGGTCAGGGGCTGGCACATATTGTGGGTGGCTCACACCTTCTATGGGATGCCATTCCTAATGGAACCTTTTATTCCGGGCTTGGAACCAGGACACATATTTTGGTTGGATGGGAGATCTAACAACTTGGTTAATGTGAAACCTGACAATTTCTTCTAAAATACAAGCGCTAAATCAGAAACTTGCTATGTGCAACATAGTCAATAAACACGTGTATTAATGCAGATGGAATGTGGGAACATAGAGCCGCGGGAACATAAGGCCTAGTTTTGAAATGTGGGAACATACAGGCCGGGAGCCAGACCCACCCCACACAATATTTTTGCTACCTTTTTCTCACAGTTATTTTTGATTAGTCTATACCTTGGGCTATTACAAGTTTGAAATCATTTATTAGAACTCGGCCCCGTTCAGTCCCAGGAAAACCACTTTTTTGGGACAAGCCTTTTTTGGGACAAGCCAAGTGTGTAAAAAGTAGCGCTACAGTTGCATAGGGAGTCACAGAGTCATGAAATTTGGAACAAAGAATGCTGACATGATGAGGAACATGGCAAAATAACATTGCCTCCTCACAGTTCTCAGTCTCCTAAAGTATTTGTCTCATGACTGGTTAAAACTATCTTTTTTGGTTTCACTATAGTAAGGCAAGTAAATAACTCCCTTTTTTTCAACAGCAGTAACACTTAACTGCAGAGTTTGGCCCGTCTGAGTAAAAAACAGAGGTCATTGGAGGTCGCTGATGGTGACAGACCAGCACATATGTACAAACACAATCTCCGGCAATGGCTGGCTGCCTGTAGCATTGTAGCGCCATCTCGGTCTAAGCTGCAGCTTTACTCAGTCTTGGTCTCAATTCCAATTTTACTTGGTCTTGTCTCAGTGGCAATCTCGGAGATTTTATTTACCAAACGTTAAGATAAAATGCTATTCTTCATAATTTATAGTAATTAGTTTTCCACATTTGAAGAACCAGGAAAATAATCTGTCTCTGTTAGTTTGTAAAGTCTGTTGCATTAAAATAAGTAATGTATTTGAACCACTTCCGTTTTGAAGTGGGTTTTTTGGGGGCAATGCTCGGACTGTGTGGCTTTACTTGTTTCAACTCACATTCTATCTTTTCTGTCTGGCTTAAAAGATCCTAAATGTGGCTCATAAGCATTTTAGAGCATTGACAAACACAAATTTCATCAACAGCAGGGGACAGTTTGGTGCAACCTTGAAGCATAGATTAGGAAAACTACCTTTAGCTCACTCTACAATGTTTCTCAGGAAAGCGTGTTCCTTTGCGAAGAAGTGGTGAGAAAAGAAAGAGGCCCTAAGCTTAACCCAGGATCGGTTGAAATGACAATGCTGGCTTATTCAGCTGGCCTGGAAATAGTTTAATATTCCTTGGAGGAGCTGGAGAAACTGTCAGGGGAAGGGCAGGACTGGGCGTCTCCTGACAAAGCAAATGTCATGATGAAGGTACTTGGTTGAGGTGCGACAGTTGCTAACAAATTGCACGTCCACGCTTAGCAGAAACAAGCCTGACAACACTGCATTTCTGAAGTGTCACACATTGCACTTTAGACTTTTTTTTTTTTTCTATCTCATTACATTGTCTGGAGTTACTGCTCACTGTGTGTTGACCTTTACAATGAAAGCTATTGTAGACCAGCCATGTATGCAGAGTCACTAAACAAAATGAGAATGCTTTCTGTTTTACAAACTCGCTTGTTCTGTTCCATGAGCCCCATGTCCTTTAAGAGTTGCTGATGAACAAAGTACAAGCGAGGACAATCCAATGACCTTTATCACGAGGGAAATTTTGTTGAAACAAAGCAGAAAATGAATCTCTTTCTTTTTGACTTATCTTTGACGTGCAGTAGTCTGTTTGTCCGTCGGACGCCCAGACTGCATTGTTTTGTCAAGCCTGTGGTTAATTATCCAGGAGTATTTGTCTTGAATGAGCCTTAAACTTTCCACCACTTCATCAGCGCTCTTAAAGGTTATCTCGCAACATTCTTCAAACGCTCTAATGTTCAGTCAATTAGCCGACGGAGAGAGTAACGCTGCCCTTTAAGCAGGTGCATCCAATACTGTTCATTATTTACACCGCGGCTAGGAATTTCCATCAGTCTGAAAAGAGGAAAGTATCAAAAGGCAGCCTTGAGATAAAATCGTTGTTTGAGTGTGGCACAGTCAGAGACATGTTCATCCGCAGAATTGACTATGAAATCTGCTTTTGGTCCAGCCGCTTCTGCAGGGCTTTATCAATAACTCCAGCCTGGGCTTAATCTTTCAACTGATTTTCTTGTAAAAATGTCATGGATTTGAAGAGAGAGGAGAGTACAGTCCAGAAAAATCAATAGTGGATTATGATGTGTGGTAATAATAACCAGAGTGATTGTACTAATGGGAATGTGCACTGTGTAGGCCATTTAACTCCTTCTTATTCCTAGTATGTAAAACAAGGGAATTATCAGTCTGGGATTAATAAAGTTGAAATGAAAACATGGCTGCATCAAACCAGGACCTTCAGCATGCACTGGGGAGGTTTGCAGCTGAGTGTAAAGCAGCTGGGATTTGAATCTGCTTCTCCAAGTCTGAGGCCTAGGTTCTGGGAAAAGGGTGGTTTGTCTTCCTCAGGATGAAGGAGAGTTCCCGCCTCAAGTGAGGGAAGGATGGTGTGAGATTGATAGGTGCATCAGTGGAGCGTCTGCAGTAATGTGGTTTGTACCGGTCTGTTTTGGCAAAGAAAACCTGAGCCGAAAGACAAAGCTCTCAGTTTACCAGTTGATCTACATTCTTTCTGTCAACTATGTTCATGAGCTTTGGGTCATGACCCAAAGGACAAGATCCTGGATACAAGCGGCTGAAATGAGTTTCCTCCTCAGGGTGGCTGGGCGCTCCCTTAGAGATAGGGTGAGGAGCTCATTTACCAGGGAGGAGCTCGGAGTAGAGCTGCTGCTCCTCCCCATTGAGATAAGCCAGCTGAGGTGACTTGGGCATCTGTTCCGGATGCCTCCTGGACATCTCACCGGGAGGAGCCATCGTGGAAGACTAAGAACACGCTGGAGGGACTATGTCTCTCGGCTGGCCTGAAAATGCCTTGGGGTTCTTTCGGGGCAACTGGAGGAAAGTCTGGGTGTCCCTGCTTAAGACTGCTGCCCCCGCAACCCGGCCCCAGATAAAGTGTTCAATATTATTATAATATATAAAGTTCAATGTTGTTTTCATCCATTCATTTTGAATGGATAGTCGCAATATAGTCTTACAGGTAAACACCATTTCACAACCAATTGCTTAAGTGTGGTAATCCATCCATTTTTCCATCTGCTAATTCTGGGGCTGGGTAAAGGGCGCAGCAGCCCAAGATGAGATGCCAAGTCTTTTCTGTCCCCAGACACTTCATCCAGCTTTCAGTAAAAGCTATTCTGAACTGTTTGGAAGTATTTAGAGTTATGGACCTGAAATAGAAGACATTTTATTCCTGGACAAAGACATTCCATTTGCAAAATTAAAATATTTTAACAACACAAGGAACATAAGAAACCGTCTCTTATGTTACCACCCTGAACTGGATAAAATGCATGTGTTTGCTGTCACTTATAGCAGAATTACTCAGGATGCTAGATCAGCTCTTCCTCCAAACTCCAAAATGTCTTTGATAAAATAGAGATAACTGCTATGTAAGCTAAAGTTATGAATTCATTGAAAAAGAATATCTAAAGATATCTTTAACATGTGATGTGTGCCACCCATTGCCATAAACTCCTCAGTCACCAAAACTGTCCATTGATCGGCAGCTGGAAACGAGGCTGACCAACTCCACAGAACCAGCTCTAGACAGAGGAGACAGTGCAGATATGCTGAAAAGATGCTGCAAGACAAAAAGTAGATAAGAGCTGGTGCAAAAAGTGGCAGGTCATAAGAACCCCAAAGCAGCCATAGAGAAGCTGTATGCAATCAAGCAGAGAATAGTTTCAGTGCAGAGTCAAGAGCTCCTCTGCAGAGCAGTGGAGGAGGCCCAGGCAGAGCAGAGCAGAAAAGTTTCAAATTATCAGCGAAATCCATGAATCTATTTCTCACACTATAAAGGCAACAATTTTAATGACAAAGAGACAGGACCCATGAGCTGCTGGCAGAAATGTATTTGCTCAGGGACTGGCTGGTTCTGCTGAAGAAGGAGCAGGAGAGATGGCAGAACATCCTGGAACAGAAGCACAAGATAAAACAAATGCTCCCAACAGCTCCCATTCTCCAACATTAATTCCGCTCTGTATAAGCTGGCACCATACTGTTAATTCTTGATAGGAAATTATCTTCAGTTTTTGTAAGACGTTCTGCATATACATGGCTCCAACAGACTGATATTCAAGGAGTTGATTGGAAATAGCTCTGGAGAAGGGTCCCCAGGGGCTGCACTGCGGTCGCCCAATGCTCCTGACAGGTTGTCCCAGTAGCATTGAAGGATGGGCCGAATGCAAAAAAATCATGAAACTCCCGCACCCTGTCTCACTCTTCAGTAAATTATTTATTATGCAACGTTTCGGTCAGTCAGACCTTCATCAGGCATGAGGACAGGCCTCTCCCTCCACCTTTTATAAGTTCAGGTGCTGCCTCCAAAAACATCATCCAATCAGAATCAAGCACCCTCTCCAATCACGATCGAGAACATCTCCTTATGTCATTACCAGCCTCAACATACAGTTATCATACAAAATTTATATCACACTCTTTACATCAAATTTAAAACTACAATAGGCTTACATTCATAGAAAAATATAAATAATTAGCAATACACATTAGCTTTCATCATGAGTTTAATTCATTCTTATTATGATACATAATATGAATCATTATCTCAGGTGTGCAGAGATTACCTCAAAGCCAAATGCACAAAACTAATTGTTCTGTGGGGACTTATGTTCTATTGTAAGACCTACGCATTTGATCTTGTATAAAACCAAAGTAAAACTGCTTTAACAAATGCATCATATGTTTATTATTGTAAAGCACACACAACAATACAATAAAAAAGACCTATACCTACAATAAAAAATAGACAAATGAATCAGACTTCATCATTCATCATTCTTCTGTGTAATTATGTGATCAGCAGTCCCTTTAGAATTAGCCAATATAATTAACCATATAGAGTGCCAGGAAATCAATAGGAAGCCATTTAAGCGTCTGCATAAATGTGTGTGTAATATGACAGGCCAGGCCCTCTGAGCAGTGAATGGCAGGGATTAGACTCACACTGTCACTATGTGAAGCTCATTATTAGCCTGTCACAGCTGAAGCACTGGGGACACTGACTGTGGAGAGGATGAAGAGTGGACAGAGCCATGGACATTAGGGACATCAATGAATACAAGGTTGTAAGGGCAACGGACGGACATGTGGTGTGGTGGAGGAACACAATAGTGATGGGCAGTCCCATAGAGCTTATGGCTCCCAAATGGCTCTTCATTTAGTATCAACTACAGCATTTTATTTTGGCCTAATTTAGCAATTATGAATGTTGTGTTAAACATGGTTTAATCTGTGTTTTCATAAAAGCCTTATTTTTATGCAGCTTGCAAGCACAAAATACAGTTACAAAATTCTGTTCTCATCCTTGCTATCTATCAAAAAACTACTGCTTCTTTTTGGTTTTTGAAAGTTTCTTCCCTTTACCCCTGTTGGCAGGAATTTTAATATAACATTAGCTGGTTGAGACCTCATCAAACAGAAGGTACCTGCAGCGTGTTCTTTTGTCAAAAAGACTCTGAGGACCAGAAGTTTGGTCTCGGATTGACCGCCCTTGATTTATTAACGATTAACAAGTCAGAAGTATAGTAGTAAATCAAAATGTAGAATTACAATATCTTCTGGCTTGAGGCAGGAAGGGCCCAGCACCGAAGCAACCCCCCAGTCTTTCCAGGCTCAGGTAGTTTATACTAGTGGCAAAACAACAATGACATAATTTATGATGACATCATTTACGGAATGTTCCATCCCATACATATCTGGTGATTTTGAGCACACTCTGTCCTCACATGTTATCTCCTGGTGTTATGCAGATACCTAAGAAGTGGCCTGATGGTACTAAATCTCCTGTGGGTCAGGCTGACCATCAGGATGCTGTCTCAGAGGACATGAATAGGATGGAAACATGTTCAACAGCTGACAAAACACTGCACAGAAATATATCTTGTCCTAAAGCAAGTCACATGTAGATAACATAATCTAATAGAGAGCACAACATAGTGTGTCATAACTAAGTAGACTTTATTAAAACACATATTATAATGGCATAAACTAAAGCATCAACATAATATGAGAATCATAAACTAAAGGTAGAAAGTATTAAAGCATAAACTAAGCAAATTTTATTAAGCCAATATAGGGCCTAAACTAAGCAGACTATATATGAGGCTAGCAAAAGAGAGTTTAACATTAGCTTTAGCAAATATTATTATTTCATTAGCATGACAGCATGAATATTGCACAGGTGTGCCTTAGGTTGGCCACAATAAAAGGCCACTGTAAAATGTGCAGTTTTATCACAGCACAATGCAACAGATGTAGCAAGTTTTGAGGGAGTGTGCAGTTGGCTGCTGACTGCAGGAATGTCCACCAGAGCTGTTGTCTGTGAATTGAATCTTTCTCTACCATAAGCTGTCTTCAAAGGTGTTTCAGGGAATTTGGCAGTACATTCAACCAGCCTCACAACCGCAGACCACATGTGACCACACCAGCCCAGGAATTCCACATCCAGCATCTTTACCTCCAAGATCGTCTGAGACTCGCCACCTGAACATCTGCTGCAACAATTGCTTTGCATAACCAAAGAATTTCTGGACAAACTGTCAGAAACCGTCTCAGGAACGCTCATCTGCATGTTCGTCATCCTCATCGGGGTCTCGAACTGACTGCAGTTCATCATCGTAACCGACTTGAGTGGGCAAATAGTCACATTTGATGGTCTCTGGCACTGTGGATAAGTGTTCTCTTCATGGATAAATCCAGCTTTTCACTGTACAGGGCAGATGGCAGACAGTGTGTATGTCGTCATGTGGGTGAGCGGTTTGCTGATGTCAACATTGTGGATCAAGTGGCCCATGGTGGCGGTTATGGCATAGGCAGGCATATGTTATGGACAACAAACACAGGTGCATTTTATTGATGGCATTTTGAATGCACAGAGAAACTGTGACAAGATCCTGAGGCCCATTGTTGTGCCATTCATCCACGACCATCACCTCATGTTGCAGGATGATAATGCACAGCCCCATGTTGCAATGATCTGTGAGAAGCTGAAAATGTCCCAGTTCTTGCATGGTCAGCATACTCAGTGGACCTATTGAGCTTGTATGGGATACCAATATCCAATATCTATAACTTCACACAGCCATTGAAGAGGAGTGGACCAACATTCCACAGGCCACAATCAACAACCTGATCAATGCGAAGGAGATGTGTTGCTCTTTGTGAGGCAAACGGTGGTCACACAAGAGACTGACTGGTTTTGGCTGATGCCCCTGGGGGGTCAATAACCATGCTAATTAGCTGTTTTATTACGCTCTATTTTTTCCCCCACCGCTCAGCTTGGAGATACTCCTCTCATGTCTGAACTCAAATCCTCCCAACTTTATTTGCATGTGGTCTAAAATGGAGAGAATCAAGAGGCAGTAGTGTCTGTAGAGTGCTTTGGTCAGAGCAAGGCCTCAGCCCTGCAGTAAAACAGCTGTAGAAGGCAGTACCAAGGGTTTTTAGTAGTGATGTGCGGGTGTTTTTTTTTTTTTTTTTTTTTTTTTTTTAACCCACAGCTCCCGCTTTTATAAAACTATTTCACCTGCCCAATACCACTGCATCAATTTTCTCAACTCGCCCCGCCACTAATAAATATAAGTTAAAATAGGTTTGTTCAAGATCAATTGCGCCCCTGCCTCAACTGTGGACGAGAATGGATGGCCACAACGGGACGAGGGGAAAAACATCTGTAGTAAATTCAGACTGTTCCACCACAATCCAGATGAGGAGCAGTTCATTTCGAACCAATCTAATATAGTCATCGAAAACGGATGTCTTCACGCTGGACTTACCCATCTTGTGGATCTCATGTTAACCATTGCTGCTACTGTTGTCTGCAGCTAACTCAGAGAACTTGTCCCAAACATGAGAATTAGCAGCTTGACTTGACTCCCAATATTAATTTCTCCTGCACCTCATCTTCCATTTTTACTGCTCTGTTATTCTCAGTTTGTTGTGGCTGGCGCTATGTGGCGCTTTTGTGACGGCAATATTGCGCAGGTTGCGTTAATTACGTAAGAGGCATGTAATGTGACCTACATTAAGCGATAAATCTAATAGTAAACAAAAGTATATTCCGAAATGCTTTAGTATTATAATATATTTTAGCAAAGTGAAAGGAACAGCTCCCCCCAATTTTTTTTTCAATAACTATACATTTTTTTCTAGTTATAAAACTTGAAATACTTATGCAGAGCTGTCCAAATTTATTTCTCAAATTTATACACAGCATGTATTTTTTGCAGTTGTCATTTCTTCACTATTTTCCATTTCTATATTTTTTGTGCTGAAATCTTAAAAAATAATTAAATAAAAAGCAGTGATTTTTAAGTTATTAAAGGTCAGTGTCAGATAATAAATATGTATGATCAAATGCATAGCAGCATATCTGAGACTGAGGAGTGAATGAATAATGCTTCAAATTGTAAAGCAACTTTGAGTGCCTAGAAAAGCGCTATATAAGACTAATGTATTATTATTAATATTATTATGTATAATATCAGTCTTTTGATCATATCTTAAAATGTCAGCATATTATGTGGCTTTGATCTACAATAACCATAATAAAAAATGTTTCCATCTAATGCATCTTGTCTTCTAAAGATAAAAGCAAAGCGTTATGCATGTGTATGATCAGGAAGCCTTTATTATTAAGTCTACCATCCACACACACTTCTGAACACACTGCTGGATGTGCAGACTTCATGCTGTTCTGTTTGTTTGCTGCAGGCCAGAGGTCTTTAGACAAGAACACTTCAGGAGGCGGTGAGAAAAATGAAGTGCTAAAACATCCAGAGCTGGAGAGTTTGGGCTGTGCATGTCAGAACGGTCAGCTTAACACTGCTTTTTTTTTTTTTTTTTTTTTTTTTTTTTTAACGTCGTGTTAGTTCGAATACAAAGTGTCGGCCCCGTGCCTCTTACCGGTGACCTCTTTCTCCACTCCTGCACAGTTCTCCCATCTGTTTACAAGGTGTATTTGAGGTAAGTTGGAGTTTATTTTGTGCTGTGTTCAACATTGGCAGAGGTCATAGACAGTGTCCATGGGGTTTGGCAGCACTCAACTTTACTGCGATAAACCTGACAGTCTGTTACAAGTGTACGCTATGCTCTGTGTCCATTTTGTAGTCCAGCTGCATTTTATTTATTTTATTTTATTTTTTGCAGCACCCAGTTAATCCAGGGTAGCTGTAGGTTTTGTCTTGTGAAATTTAAGAACTTTTTAAAACTTTTTTAATGCCACTTTGAGTGAAATTAAATGCCAGGATTCTCAGCAAAAGAACACTAATCTGTATTATTATTATTTTTTTACTACTCTGACACTGTTGTGTTTTATTTGTCTACATCTGCATCAGTTATGCAAAATCTTAAAACTCAATTACACATTTCACCAATAATGGCTCCTGAATAAGTGTATTATGATGTTTTTGTAACATTATGCAGCCCACATATACAGTAGACCTGTAACACAAGCTTTTAGAAACAAACAAACTAAAGGCACATTCCAGTGGGTGACTTCAAACATTTTTAAATCATTTATGATAGAATTTAATGGCTAACTCTAACTCACAAATAAGGCATACTGTGCTTCTTTATTAGTAATGAAGTATTACTTTAAAATCTTTTGACAAGGACAAGCATCAAGCTTGGACTGAACATAAATGTGACTTCTCACTGTACAGTAATTTGTGTGATTTATTAACACCAAAAAGGCCTTTTTTAAAATTTAAACGCAAGATGGACAGAATTAAATAGCTGCCCACACGATTTAATACTTTTAAGACCTAGATTTTGAGCATATGAAATGTAATGCCTTTTTATTACTTTTAAGATTTGGGGGCTACCTTGTAATCAGGGTTGCCAGATCTGACTGACAGTTTCTGGCCCAAACAGATTTTAAAACCCGCCCAACACAATAAAAACCAGCCCAAAACACAACCATTCTAAAACTGTAGGTAAGAAAGAACAATAAACTTCACAGCTGCTCTAAGTAACAAAAAAAAAAAAAAAAAAAAAAAAAAAAAGAACACAAACAGCCCCCCACAAAGGGTGCTATCAGACGCCTAAAATAGCATAACCTCACCCAATACCAACATGAAATGTGAGCAAAGATCATTCATCTCATTTTAAAACAAATTAACTGATATATGAGTGGGAGGACACAGCACTTTGTTTGTCATAAAAATGACAACTAATCTGTTGGTTCTTCTCCAGAATATTTTCAAAACAACACATCAAGTGTTGTGAAAAGCAGCACAAATTTTATAAACCAGCCCAATGCTATTTTTTCCAGCCCAATTGGGTGAAAACCAGCCCAATCTGGCAACACTGCAGTTAACAATGCTAGTTTTAAAACAGGAATCTTGTAACTTTTATCATTTGTCATTTCTTTGCTGTTTTTCTCTACAGTGCTCCCTCTATATTTTTTAAAAATATTTTTTATTGTAAATACTCAAATTCAGATGACTCGTGTGAACCCCTCGCTTTGCTCCACTCATTTTCACTTCATGTACAAACGTTTCCTCTGCTTTTTGTCACTCTGCCATGACGAAAATCTGAGAAATAATGCAATCATTGGCTTGTTGTTATGGCTGACCAAGACAACAAGCTAGCGATGGCTTTATTTCTCAATTTTCATCATGTAAGAGTGGCCAAATGGTACTTGTGCAGATTTGCGGAGGGCAACAGAGAAGTATAGCAGAGCCAGGGATCATACAGGAGCCAACTGGACTCTGAAATGTTGGGGGAAATGAAACAGAAATAGTGAAGACACAAGAAAAGTTAAGAGTTCCTCTTTAAAAACACAACCCCAAAAAAGAAAAGATGCAAGGAAAGGAGATGCTACAACTCATTAGATTAGTTCCACTTTTTTAGTACATCAGCATAATGGTTCAGTAAATGGAAGCAAAATATGAAAATAGTCAGTCTATTGTCAGTCTGTTATGGAGCTCAACAGTGACTGCCCATCCCTGGTTCCAGAAGTCAATTTCCCATTCATTTTCCCCCTTTGACTTTTGAAAAAAAAAAAGCTTATCTTAGGCGTTTAAAAGCTTGATGAGGGCTAATCAGCTCTGTGGTAAGTCACGATCATAACATGCTTTTCTATCAAAAAAAAAAAAAAAAATGAATTAAACTTGAAAATTGAACCTAATGCATTTGCAACTTTTGCCTTTTGACAAGTTTCAAATACATAATTTTAGCAAAAGGAATCATTTTATGGTCATGGGTTACCCCATAGCTGATTAACCTCTTGGGCTGTTGAACCTTTAATATACAGATTTTTTTTAAACGTCAATGGGGAAAATGAATAGGAATTTTACTTCTGGAATCAGTTGGCAGTCACTGTTGAGTTCCATGTGGCCACATTGCCTGCACAATCCAAACGTCAACCACATATTTACTTAAAAATGCACAATTGTAAGGTTAAATTGTACCTTTTGTCAGGAAGTAAAGTAAAAATGGACATGCAGCTTCAAATTATTGCTTTTCTCAGGTCCGACGTCTGAAGTCCACAGCTGTCCTTTGAGAAAATGTTTAATATGTAAGAAAAATAAATGCTGACACGTTACTCACGGCCCATGGCAGGAAAGTTTTCCGTGCATGGCAGAATTTGAACATGATTGAGCGAGCTAAATTATCCTGATAAAAAGTGCTGTGTTCACATCACACGGAGGGCTTTCAGAGAGGAAGCCGTGTTCAGCGGATCTGTGTGCCGTTCAGCTGTCAAACACACCCACGATACACCGGAAAGCATCTGTGGTCTGCCCCATAATCACTCACTTCCTGTCTGCTGCCTCTCATCCATCGTCTATTTATCCATCCACTCATCTGACAGTTACGCTTCTATTTGTGAGCAAGTCAAACCCATACAGCCCGAAGCCTCTTTTATTACAACAGAGCATCAACTTCCAACCTCTTATACTGTATATAATTTAGTAATGACTACCATTAGCGCTATAATCATTGTTATTGCAATAGCATGTGTATGGGTATCTAAGTCTCTGTAGATTTTGAGGTGTCCTTATAGAATTCATCACTGTCAAATGTACACATCACTAAACTGGTTAGCTTTAAAATCATCAAGACATTTCCATTGGCTCCAATTTATTTTCAAATGTTTTTTATTTTAATTATCCATCTTATTTAAAACATTTATTCATTTCATTTAGGTTCTCATATAACATGAGGCATACTGAAATTGGTTGTCAAGCATTTAAATTCATAGCTTCATGTGATTAGAACAACTTACCCAGTTCAGTCAGATCCATAACCTCTGTACATGTCTTTAAGGTGTCTGTACATAACCACCTGCAAACTACATACTCTTGTTTTTGATTCTGCTCTGTTTCTGTAATAATTCTGCTTCAACTTGAATTATGTTTGTATCAAAGTTGTTGTCATTGCCAGGTTCCTTCATGTTTGTTAATCAAGTGTGTTCATGCACATGGGTATATGGGTATACTGTTATTAATATATTGTAATTGAGTAATCGGTAAATGTATTCTATCTGTAGTGGGTAGGCTGGTTTACAATCGGGTTGAATATTTTGGAGAGTCTGTTATTGTGAATGTTATATTGTGATTGTCTTCATGTAGTATATTTTTGTTTTCTGTATAACTGTTTGTCTGAGTTGAGGACCCCCTCAAAAATGAGATCTCAAGGGGTTATCCTTCAAATAAATTTGAAATTTTCAAATATGAGAGAGAGACAATTTCTGGCACAGAAAATGCAGAGAAAATGAAATGTAACATTGTGCTAAACAATGTGTTTGTCTCATGTCTTATGTCACTGATGCATTGATTTTGAGTTGCAAGCTGGATTCTTGTGAGATTTGTGTATAAACAGCTCTCAAAAATTCCTCTCATCAGGCTCAAGTCTATCTATGGGCAATCCAAACTGAAGGTAGTTTAACCAGTGGCAATATCTGATAATAGTATAGCAATGCCCAGGGTTTGAACAACCATAGAAAACCTGGAAAAGTCATGGAATTTTAAATGTAATTTTCAGGAGAGTAACATGCGACCACTACTAGTTAAACCTGCACCAGCCTGCCTAGATGATTTATTTAAATCTTAATTTACTTTTTAAAAATATGTTCTGAACCAATTTACCAAGCATTATTATCTTTTAATCACTGGTGTGTAGGCTATAAGTCAGTAAAATTCTGATAATAATATATTTCAGGGGGAAGAGCCCCAAATGTTTTTTTTTTTCCCCCAACGGACTCATTTCTAGTTTTAACAAATTAAATTCTAGAAAAAGTTTCCACACTGGACATTTTGAATACTATTTATAGGTCATTTCAATCATTCGGCTCTTGGAAATTTCGTCAAAACCTTTGGAAAAGTCATAGAAAATTTTGGGTAAAAAAGTGTATGAACCCCAAATGCCAAAATACATAACGCATGCTACTATCATTGACTGCAAGGGAAGCTGAGCCAGAATTTCATAAAATAAATATGCACTGTGAAATTTCATAAATGGAGATAATAAATATACATTTAAAGTAGATTACAATGCATAGTTTCATAACTATGTGGTACATCAAGCAGCTGTTCAAGTCAGTTTTTCCAACACAGTCTGCCTATTGACACTGAGCTTCTATATGAGACTGTACAGAACTGTTGTTGTTTTTTTTTCCACTTCAAGGAAGCAAGAGGGTGATTGGATAAATGTGACAAAACTGTCGCTTTCGAGGGTGCTGAGCTTCAATGGGGCAGTGGGTGGGCCTTGACACTGGCTGATAGATGATAATGTGAGGAACTAACTGAATCTTTTGATTCAGTTAGTTGATATTTTCACCATTTGTTCATGTTCCACTCTAAATAAATAACATAATCACAAAGCTGGAGTTTGCATCCTGTTTTAGTTTCATTAGTTTGTTAATTCAATATCATGTATCAACATTGCCAGGGAATCTAGCCTGCTACTTAAGCACAATTACAAATTTTTCAAGGTTCTCTTGTATGAATTAGATTTTTTTTTTTTTGCATCACATACTAAATATTGTATGATGTTGCTAAAAAGGAAATGACAGTAATGTAGGCCTATAAATTACATATTTCATGTTAAAATATTATTCTGAGTGTACATTTATCTTTATTTTACATTTGTAGACCCATAGCAAAAAAATAAAATAAAATAAATAAAATCCTTTGAGCCCCAAAACAACATTAAAGAATCCACATTATTTAATAATAATAAAAAAAAATGTTATCAGAATCATAATCTTACTTTTGAGGGATCAAACAAACAAACCAATGAAATAAGTACAACATTATTGTTATTACCATTGCTAAAATAATAATATTAATGTATTCTGACCCTCCATGACAGTCACATTGGCTAATTAAAGCCCTACCATTGCCTGACAGATGGAGATCCGGGCCCACTTGAATAATTATTTTCCAAATGGATTATGACAAGGATGATGTCAGTTGGTGTTGATAGTGGCCAAAGCCCCGGAGGTTAGTGGTGTGTATCAGGCCTGTAGTAAACAAAAACACAAATAAATGAGTAACTTTACGGTCACATCGCATTAGACACAAGCTGTTCACTGTCAATGGGACAATCCTGGGTAAAAATACTCCACACATGATTTGGTATTCAAGGAGGGAGAAATACACAGCTTTAGTCATGCAATACACCACACGGACTGCATGTGTAACTCCCCTGGGGCCATTTATGCAAGATACTGTTTATTCAAATGATAACATACAAGCATAGTAATTTTTTTTTTCTTCTAGCTGTATATGACAATTGCTGAAAGTGTGGAAGCTATATGCAAAAGAATGAATCCTGACCAGAATAGCAAAAAGGTCTATTTCTTCAGAGCTTTGGCACATTTTGCAAATGCTAATTCAAATGTTTGTTCAGTGTCTAAAATAAGTTTTCTAAAAATGTTCAAGTCATGTCAAACGTTATTTCTGCACATTTAAAACAACCCTAGTTGACCAAAGTGCTGTACAAGCCATAAATACATCCCACAGCTTTAAGGACAAAAAATAGAGTAATAAAAATGCAATAGAAGACAATAATTACCAATATGTGACAAAAAACAAAACCATACTAAAGGTGAAGTGCTTAAATAAATTATATAAAAAAAGATAAATTGTTCATTTTGATTCAATTTTTTGTCCTCGTGAAAACCTTTTTCACACCATCTGGATCCAGTTTTTTGTTTTTGTTTTAGGGAACTGTAATGCTAAGTTTCACTTACTCTAAGAGTCTCTAGAAGTGCTCCATGCTACAAATAAAACCTTTAAATTTTCTTGTTTATGTTTACAGCTACTTATTTTAAATTTAGAGAGCTACATTTATTTCCTCCAATTTTACAGACTCACTCTTTAATGCTGGGTGCAAGGTGGCATTTAATAGCCACTAAACTGTACATGTGGCACTTAGCGACAGCCCTGGTCTAGCTGGGATAGGCTACAGCCACTTGGAATCCCTAAAATTGCAAGCTCTGCCATTTTTTTTCTTTGATTTTTTATTTTTTTTTTCCTTTTAGCTTTTTATTGACACTGGGGATTTACAGGAATGAAGGTAAGAGAGAGGGAAATGACATTGAGCGCATTAAATTGAATTGGATTTGTACTCAGGTTGTTCAAGTATGTTGCATGTGTACTACCAGGTGACCCACTGGAGTCACACTTGCTGCTAATGCTATGCAGACAGAATGCAAATGCCTTATACACTGTATTTGCATGTGCTTTGTTGATATGATCATGCCCCCATGTCTCTAACTGTAAATACCACCATTGAACAGCAAATAAACCCTGTGTAACCTTTATCAGATGCCATTTTCCATCCCAGTCCCTTACTCTCAGTCCCCATTAAACAACCTGTAATGAGGTCGCAGCCCGTACTAATTTGCGTGGGCATCAGAGACCAAGCAACACTCTATTATTTTTTAAAAGTCAGCTCCTTTTCACACAAAATACCTCGGCCTAAGTGTTGCGTCTAACTGCTCTTTGAATGCTATCATCATGTCTGTATACCACCAGCGGCCTTGTCCTGCTCAGCATGTTTCCCTAACCTACACATTCCTCTTTTTTTCTGAATCCCAAATACAACACACGGCAGATTTGAGATAGAGCAGCGTGCAGATAAGGCGCTTCTATTTTTAAAGTTTAAGCCTTCAGTCAGCTGCGAGGTGGTTTACTTTCAATATCCTTTCTTCTTCAGTGTTCCCATGTCAAGCGTACAATCCCTTTATCTGGCATGCATCCCGCTGACGGAGAGTACATGAGGACAAGAGGTGCGGACTCTGAAAGGGAGCATTGCAGTGTATTTGAGATTTATCAAACAAATGTAGGGTAGAGGCCTGGTAGACGAGAAAAGAGTTGGCGTCCAATTACGATGGGCTTTATCGGATCGGACTGCCATATGCCTCGTGCTTGTCGGCCATTGTGTTTGCTTCCCATTGGACTGTAAGAGATCTGAGTGTACTGATATCGGCTGTGATCTTGTGTTGTAAAAGCAGCTCCTTTGGGGAATAGTGCATCAAGAGCCAGGGACTTCAGTAAAAGTCTGCCACACTGCTGTGTTGTGATAAAATGGTTGGTATTAACAGTAACATTTTAAGCTAGAAGGCAAATGGACATCCAAAAACCAGTACAGCCAAATACAAATTCAGTGTCTTGGTGCAGTGGAGAATGCAGTGACCTAGATATTGGGAAAACAAATCTACCCCTCTAGCAGAGGTTATATCAACAATGGAGGGCCAACTTAAAAGGACTAGTCCTCCTTGGTGTTGTACAAATATTGGGCAGAGACACAACACACAGTCCTTCAGTTAGAAAGCACTTTTTGCACTGATGTAGACACCATTTTAAGCCACCTCCTGCTGGCACCACATTAGGGCCTATCCATCTCCTGATTTCTGAAATTAAGTCTTCAGTGGTAATCCTCGACACGTTCTTCGCTCCACTGGGCCCAGCAGGATGCCCATGTTAAAGCTTCTGATCACTTGGCTTAAGTATTTTATATTTCATTATTTTCAGACGTATTTTCTCAATTGCATCTACAGAAACATGTCTGTCCCAGTCCTGGCCTGAACCCACATATTCTCCCACAACTCTTACATTAGAACTCTACGCCCACATCTGAGGGTCATCAATACAATGCTAGACCAGCAACATTTTTGGGGTGCACGGTAGTAGAGAGGGAGGCTAGAAAGTTTCGGGTTCAGTCTTCGGACGGTGGGGTGGAGTCTGCATGCTCCAGCTTCCTTACACTTTTCACAGATTTGCATGTGTTAGGTCAGACATCTGCAACCTATGGTTTTAGAGCTGCATGTGCCTGCGCAGCTACTTGGGCATCTCACATCTGAATATGTAAAATCAATAAAGGAAAATTTAGAGAACTATACAACAACCTGCATCTGCATCATCTTGTCAATTTAAAATAAAACTTTTTCACTTTTTTTTTCCAGAATATGCAATGGACATATAATAAACTGCTGTTTGTAGCCTTTATTGACCACGTAGTTCATGCAGGGCTGATATGATTTGCAACACACATAAGATAAACAGCTCCAGAAATAGTTACAGGGATACCAAAGAATTTTCCATGACTTTTTAAAAACTTTTGAAAAAATTTCCAAGATCTGAAAACATGACTTACACGTGTTTAAATAGTATTGAAAATGTCCGATGTGGTACATTAGAAACATACTTTTCGTGCAGTATAATTTGTTAAATTTGGATATTAGTCAGTTGAAGAAAAAAAAAAAAATCTGTTGGGGCTTCTTCCCTCAGAAATATATTATTCCACTAATTTTACTTACAGCCTACACACTGGTGATTAAAAAATAATTATGCTATGTTAGATATCACTAATCTATGCTGTTTTAAAGCATTACCAAAACTAAAAGAGCCAAAGAAAAAAAAATTGTTCCAGTAATCTGACAAAAAATAGAGACTGGTCACTTTTTCCTGCAGTGAGAACTTGGCCAAGATGACAGTGTTTCTACTGAACACTTATATTTACTGTAATCTAACTGGCACAGGTTTAACTAGTGGCCAAATGTTAGTTTAAATTTCCAAAACCTTTCCAAAACTTTACACCAAAATATACAATTCTAAAACTTTTTTCCAGGGCATTAAAATTGCATTTTAAAATTCCCTGACTTTTCCAGGTTGTCCATGACTGTACTAACCCTGTAGTCACTGGATGTAACTCCAGTTCTCTGAATATATGTGGCTGCTGTATTACACTGCTGTTTAGTGGCCTATTAAAAGATACTTTTAGTGAAGAAAGCATTTAACACAGTTCTTTGTTAGTTTGCAGTAATTAATGAAGACCCACATGCTATATTCAGGGCAGCTGTGGCTACAGAAGTAGCTCACCACCACCAAGTGTGACTGAGGAGTGAATGAATAATTGATCAATTGTAAAGCGTCTTTGAGTGTCCAAAAAAGCGCTATATAAATTCGATGAATTATTATTATTATTATTATATTCCAGTAATAGGTTAAGCAACTTTTATGCATTAAAATTAGTCGCAGCTCTTTACAGGTGCAAATTTAGCATTTTTGGCAACAATTGGCTCCTAGACTTCATAAGGTTGCAGATCCCTGTGTTCAGTCTAAAACTTGTCCCTAGAGCACATGTGTCAAACTCAAGGCCCGCAGGCCAAATGTGGCCCGCAGGATAATTTCTTGTGGCCCGCGAGATCATTTCCATTTTATATTAATAATAGCCCGCCGATATATTGTGATCGATCTGTTTAAACTACATCTCCCATAATGCACTGCAGAAGCGGCGCCGCGCCGGCACTGCCCCTCCCCTGCTGTTTTAGCGAGCGGCATTTAACGAGCCGCAGGAGCAGAGAGAGAGTGAAGGATTCTCCGACAGGAAATTTAACTTTCCACAAAATAAATGGACAAAGAGGGGTCAGTGAGAGCAGGAGCTTCTTAAACAGGTGGGACTCTCTGTAAACTCTCTACACTTTGTTTGTTGAGCTAATGTGGCAGCAATAAAAACAGGCTCCAACCGCACAGCAGTGTAAGAACATCACCTTTACAAACCGTACGTCTTTAAAAACAGCACTGCCCTCCGTCGCTCTTTTTCCTTTCTCTCTGTCGCTACTTGTGCTCTAATGCACTCATTAACACACAGCGAGCTAAACCTGCCCAGAAACAGGTATCATCCTGCTCACTGTGTCCTGCAGAGGACAGAGAGGTGGACAGTAGTTTGCTCAATAGAAGTAAAGTAGGCCTATAATACGTGTTTGTGTGTAGGAGCTGACTCAGCTTAAAGTTGTGTTGGGCTTACATAAAGGGCATGACATGCACCTAAATATTTATCTGCTGGTAGTACCCACTGTCACAGTAAAACAGAGTGGACCTGATGAAAACACCTGTCTTATATGAGGAGTTAGGTAACTGTGGCAGTAAATAATACTTAATAAATAATTGGCCAGTGTTAGTCAGTAGTCTGTGGCCTATTTGTTGTTATTTGTTGAGTTCTAAGTTCTGATTTAAAACAAAACTACAAAGCCCCTTAAAACCACAAATCTACACCTGTAGTTCTGTGGGGAAGTATTATTCTATGTTAAAAAGCCTATTGTAGCCTAACTGAGAACAAAAATACAGTAGGCTGGCTTTATTATTTATACAATTCTCTTATTCAGCCCACGACCAAGACTGGTTTTCTAATTTTGGCCCCAGCTCCGATTGAGTTTGACACCCCTGATTTATACTATCTTACAGTTACATCTGGCCCTTTGAGGGCAACCATTATGCTGATGTGGCCCTCGGTGAAAATGAGTTTGACACCCCTGCCCTAGAGAATAGAGAGTGATGGTTGTCTGTCTGTGTATGTCTTTTTGTCAGTCCGGTGACTATCTGGAAATAGTGCAAAATGTGCCCCACCCAAGTCCCATGGCGGCTGGGATAGGCAAAAGCCACCCAAGACCACTAAGAATACACAAAAGATGATTTTTTTTTTCATACTTTCTCATGAATCCATATTTATACAGTAGCAAGCCCCGGCCAGGACAGATGTAGCCTTTAAATGCAGACAAGGACACACACTGAGGAGCACCTTGTTCAGCCATTATTAAAATCACTAAAAACAGCTGTTGTCATGATCACCAAGGTGAACCCGATCCTTCTATTTATTCTAACACCCCACCTTTGTGCTTCTTATCCACCCTGATAATACCTACATTTTCGGGAGTAGACTTATGTCGGAGATTAGTTCTGCACCAAAGCCCCGTACAGTGCGAGCGTCTCCTCAAGATTCCTCTCAACAGGTCAGTGTAATTAGCCTTTAGCTCGTGTCAAGAATGTGCAATAAGCCGACGTGACGGAACGGCTCCGTCCCGCGAATATTTCACTTGTTTTAAAGGAAATCCGATTTGTAAGGGTCATTACCTGACAAAATGACTTGTTAAGATGGATATTATTTGCAGAGAGGTGCTGCCTGGGCCATCAGCGGAAATGGGAAAAGGGGAGCGGTGTTGTGATGGAGCGCGACAAGGCCGGTTTCGGAGGCTCACCTTGAGAGAGGGGTCACGGGCCTGCCTCATAATCCATAAAAGGGAGCCGTAATAGCCTCAGCTCTGGCCAGACATGAGCCGTTTGAACAGCAGAAATAGAGCAACAACTGGAAAGATTGACAAACTTTTATACTGACAGTGGATACAGACTACTGAGGCCATTTAAGGAGATGTGGAAAAAAAATTGCATGCATCATCTTCTGCTTATTGCTGTTAAGGGCCGTGGGTGGCTGAAGTCGATCCTTGCAACTATGGGCTTTAGGCAGGGGAGTGTTTTTGGTGACACAGTAATAGTCAGCACTTTCCCTCACTGCAAGAAGGTCCTGGGTCTGAATCCAGGACCATGTGGGGCCAGCAGCACTGATTAAAAGATGGGTCAAATGCAGAGGAGGAATTCCCCTTAGGGACAATAAAGTTTACCTAAACCTTTACTAGTACAACCTCCTCTCTACTTCATATAAAATACAGTACCAAAAGTGGTTTATTGGGTTATATCCTTATTGGCAACTGCTATTCTGTGTAGAGTCTTTAGATAATTATACTAAATAAAGAAAGGTGAAAGCTTACTCTAATGTCTCACAGTTCATAGATGTGAGAGTACACAAATCAGTCATAACATTATAACCACCTGCCTATTCTTAGTGATCATAATGTTATGTGACAATCTCCCTAATATATAGGCACATATAGGCAAGAAACCGTGATGCAATGTGTATTCTGACACATTTCTATCCAAACCAGCATTAACTTCTTCAGCAATATGAGCTGCAGTAGCTAGTTTTTGTTCCCCACATGCATCACCTGTTGCTGGTTCCCCTCATTTCCTTCCTTGGGCCATTTTTGACCACTTTTGACCAAGAACAGCCCACAAGAGCTGCAGTTTTGGAGATGCTCTGACCCAGTTGCTTACAGCCATCACAATTTAGCATTTCAAATCCTTATGCCTGTACATTTCCTGCTTCTAACATATCAACGTTGAGAACAAAATGTTCACTTGCTGCCAAATATATCCCACCCGTTGGTGCCATGAGTCACTTCCCTTCTATGTGCCTTTTCTTTGTTAAGCCTATAAGTGTTAGCCCTGTAACTGACTGGTGATCACCCAGGACTACAGAATAGTAGTTGGTAAAGCAGTAAAAATTAAACGAATATATATATTTTTTTTTCAAACTTTTTCTTCTGCATGAGCTTGGACTTGGAGAGTACTTATAATGTTTTAACGTAACAACTTTAATCATCTTGATCTTAATAATGACCTGGCCTTGAATAATTGTTTTAACCGTTAAATTAACGAAACTCTGGAGAATATATTAGCAGAAAGTGAACATTTCTTCTTAAATCTGTTGGAAGGATGGACATCAACATAGTTTAAAGGGGCTATATTATGCAAAAACACATTTTTTGAGCTTTTTGCCATGTTATACTGTAATGTAAATACAGGTTTTGTTTAATGTTTGCCTGTTTGAGGAATCCTGTATTCTCTGGCCTGAGAATGCTTGGTTGCACAAACCTCCGCCCCTCCCACAAACCCCTGCCCACTCCAGGAAGCACTGAGCAATCAACAAGCCCTCTATATCCAGTCTGCTGTCATTCATTTATCCAAAAAAAAAAAAAAGAAGCTGTACAGCTCTGTTTCCACTGATTCCTCATAGACATTTCTCTTTTTTTGTAGTAAAAAAGCATCATACAAAAAGTTTAAGGAGGTAAAAAGCTTTTTTGTCTGTTCCAAAGAGTCGGACAGGACTGCCCTCTGCTGGTCTCTTCAACTGTTTGTTTATGGCGCCAGTAAAGTACTTATTGGAAACAATTTATTTTAGTCAGATTTTTTTTAAATGTGCTCCTGTTATAGAGGCAACCAAGATTGGTTTAAAAAGATAAATTAAAGCATAAAATAGCCCCAAAAACTAATTAAAACTAGCTACTGGTATCCACAAAACCAATGGTGTTCAGGGAAAGGGTCACAGTTCATGAAGAAAACAACAAGGTCACTTGGTTGAAAAAAGTAAAAAGCCTTTATTTCATGAGGGATATTAATACACACACAATATAGCCCCTTTAAGTTGCAGTCTACAGCCAACTATTATTGATAAATTTAATATTAGTCAATTTTTTAATCATGGCATTTTAAACACGCTGGCTGGCCTACCTGTAAGAATACATTTTATAATTATCATAGTTTACTTCATGCAAACTTGCAGCAAATACATTTACATTAATTAGCTATCATTTCCATATTATTAACAACATTCATTTATTTTTCTACCGTGTTTTCTTTATGAAGCGCTGGGGGCTTGAGACTGGACAATCAGCAGTTATCTCAGTGCCAACACAGATTTGCAGATATAACCAATTAATATAAATCAATAAATATTATGCACTTCCTCTGGAGTGTGAAGCGCTGAGGCGAGACTGAGCTGGGAATAGAAACAGACGCCGGTTTGTTGACAGGTAATATTTCTCTGCTTCTTGAGTGGCTTCAGGTCCTTGAAAGAAGTAATTATGGAGCCTCTCAGCTGCTCATAAAAGTCACTGACATTCTGTTAATGCAGCTTGAAAATGGATTCACTTCATGCGCCTAATTCCACTGCAGCACTGGGATTTCTCTCTGCGCACTAACAGACAGGAAGTGCTTATTAAAATGTGCCATTTTTGCAAAGTTGTACTTGCTCATCAAGTGAGTGTACAGTCAGTGACATACATTAACTGTATTTTAAGAAACAAATACAGCTCATACAACATTAAACAAACAAGGTAGCATGGGGCCTTTCTGTGTGGAGTTTGCCTGTTCTCCCCATGTCTGGATGGGTTTTCTCTGGGTACTCTGGTTTCCCCGATCAACCTCAAAACAAGCACAATAGGCTAATCCTCCAGCTAGGTACTCCTGACCTAGGATCATGGCTCAAGATCTGGAGAAGGGTCCCCTGGTGCAGCACCGCGGCTGCCCACTGCTCCTGACAGGTTGCCCCAGCTGCACTGAAGGATGGGTCAAATACACAGAAAATTACAAAGTAAATTCCATGCTACACTCCTACAAATAGCAGGCACTATAATTTTATCATGCACTCTCAATTTAGCACCCATTTTTGTAAATATGACCCATAGCCTTTTTTCTTGTAGGACAAATACAACATTTTCATTTTTATTTTTAATAAACTGGCTAATAAGGTAGAGTTGGTCGACCAATAACCCGAATATTGGTTTGTCAATTCTAGTTCCCTAAAAAATTCTGGCAAAGTATTCAACATCTCAGGTGAGGGCTGCACAGTGTACCGTGTCAGTGGAGCACCAATGCACCTGACACTGAGGATCCAGAGTGTGGGGGCAATTTTTTCCCATCCTACCAATTTGAGGTCACCTAAATGATTTTTTTTTTTTTGATGATCTAAAACGGACAAGTTCACTGACTTTGTTCACATAAAAACATTAATTTAGTTTTATGTCTTTCATAAGTGTAGGACTCACAGCCATTCCTTCTGAGTATCATTAGCTCCAATAATTTGACTGTCCTTGAAAATGTCCCCTATTTTTGCCATTTCTTGTTTTATCTTGCCTGAGATCCCTCACATTACTCTGCATTGGAATTCACTTGTTAATCATTTTTGAAAGAAGTCATATCCCACACGTTGCCAATAAACTATACAGTATTTACTTACAGACAGTGGCATTATTGATGACTTTTACATTGTTTTTTTGAATTCAACTCAGGAACAAAAATGACGGAGTGTCTCAATTTGACAGTGACGACAAAGACAGTTATTACAGGCAGTGAGAATTGTCTGAATGGCCCCAGCAGCTGTCACACCCTCTCTAGACCTGGAGCTAAATGAACTCTACAGAGGTATTGTTCACACTCCGCCCTGACCATCCCCAGCCACTGAAAATCTGTTCTGCCCCCACAAATCATATTATATTGTCATGTTCCTCCGCCCCCTCCCTGCTCTCTCTATCATATCTCCACTGTCCTCTCAGACATCTGCCTCTTTAGCCCCATCCCAAGTGGGACATGGGGAGCATGGGCAAAGCTGCAGAGATCTCTTTCTGCTAACCAAAAGGCTAACTCTGAGCCTACCTATGTATTCTGAGGGCATGGACTATACAGGATCCCATGGATGGATGTGATGCATGGCTTTGGGGCCCTTTTTGGAAACTTAACAATTTAGGCTAAGACTGTTTCTCATGAGTGCAGGAGGTCAAAATTTAAATTCCCCAAACGTGGAGCTACAAAATCCAGCCAGAATTTGTTCCGGTATTAAGCCCAGATAAACTTAGATAGGTGTATCAGGAAAGGCATCTGGCATAATAATTTACATTTGCAAGAACCCCCAGCAAGTCACACCAACAAACTCAAAAACATGCAAATTTAAAAACACACACACACAAATTTGAAACCACGCACACAAATTTGAAAACAGGCACACAAATTTGAAATGTTTCAGAAAGTGTTTGTGTGCATAGTTTAAAATTTGTGTGCATGTTTCTGAATTTGTGTGCCAGTTTTCAGATTTGTGTCCATGTTTCCAAATGTGTGTGTGTTTTTGAATTTGTGTGTGTGCTTTCAAATGTGTGCGTGTGTTTCCAAATTTGTGTGCATGTTTTTTGTATTTGTGTGTGTTTCCAAATTTGTGTGTGTTTTCAAATTTGTGGGTGTGTTTCCAAATTTGTGTGCATGTCTTTGGATTTGTGTGTTTTCAAATTTGTTTTTTTTTTTTTAATTTGTGTGCATGTTTCCAAATTTGTGCATGTTTCCTGATTTGTGTGCAAGTTCTTGAATTTGTGTGCATTCCCAAATTTGTGTGCATGTTTCAAAATTTTTGTGCATTTCCAAATGTTTGTTTCCAAATCTGTGTGCTTTTTCAAATTTTTGTGCAAGTTTTCGTATTTGTGTGCATGTTTTTGAATTTGTGTTTTCAAATGTGTGTGCATCTCATAATTTGTGTGCACATTCTTAAATTTGTGTGCGTGTTTTCAAATTTGTGTGCGTATTTCCAAATTTGTGCACATTTCCAAATTTTTGTGTGTTTCCAAATGTGTGTTTCCAAATTTGTGCGCTTTTCCAAATCTGTGTGCAAGTTTTGGAATGTGTACATGCTTTTCCAAATTTGTGTTCATGTTTTGAAATTTATGTGTGTTTTCAGATTTGTGTGTATGTTTCCAAATTTGTGTTTTCAAATGTTTGTATGTTTTCAAATTTGCGTGTGTGTTTTTGAATTTTTTGGAGTGACTTGTGCTTCAGGGCCACCATATGTGAAAGATAAGGAGCACCTGAACAGGATTTTAGTGCTTATTTGCCATCTTCAGGAAGTTGCGTAAATTTGAAAAGTAATTTTTTCAGGCTTTTTTAAAATAATTTTGGACACATTAGTATTTAAATTTTTATAATTACAAAGGATCAATCTTTATTAAAAATATCTTATTTTCAGGAACTTTTGCTTTGTCTATTCTAAAATAAAAACTCAGATTAGGTGCAGGTCCTCAGCGTACAGGATTACACAAACATGCATGAATGAAACTAAATACAATTTCAGTTATGTTTTTGACAAGGAACAACTTTATAACACAGTAGAAAGCTCAAAAAAGTTCAGTTAGCAATAGAACTTAACTGACTCACTTCTGCTGGCTTAAATGGCATTTTCAGTGTCAAATTTTTTTCATAGACAAAGGCAGTTTTTAAAGATGACTGTGTGATATTCATTAATAAAAACATAGTTTTGAGTAATTTCTTGTGCTGTTCATTGATCCACAGGTTTGCCTGCAGCAGCCCTTCTGTCCTTGTGATACTGTGGTTCTCTATGACTCTCCAAAGACAGGTATTCATTGGTAAAAAACTATTTACAAAATGGATGTGAGAGTGAATAGCCGCTTTTCGAAGTATAAGCCTAAAGAAGTATTTTTTCTGCAATTAACTGTGAATTGTCCATGATTTACACCACCACAGGCCCAACGCAGGCAACAGCCCATGAGGAAACAAGGAAAAAATGTATCAATAACATTACGCAGGTAATCAATGTTGACCAAGGACGTTCGCCTTTTAACCCAAAGGTTGGTGATTCAGTCTTTGCTACCAGCATTGCTTGTTGTTGTGTCCCTGGGCAATACACTTTTTTGCACTTACCTTGCATGTATGAATGTGTTAGTGTGATTGTGTGTGTGGTGATGGCTGTAGGTGCAGATTGGCAGCCATATCTCCATCTGTCTGCCCCAGGCCACCACCATTGAGTGTGTAACTAAGGAGGAAATGAATATTGCACCAAATAGTAAAGCGACTTTGAGTGTCTAGAAAAGTGATACAGAAAACTAATGAATTATTATTATCATTATTGTTATTATCATATAGTAGTTTGTCTTACTAACCTGAAGGCCAGTTATTATAATAAAATAATCATTGTTTTGTTATTATGACTTTACATTACAGCATTGTTTGATTATGCTAACTAGCAACTGTGTAAATTTGAACACTTTTTTTTTGGTCTTATTTCTCTGTCAAAACAACAGCATAGTTAAGTTTCCTGCCTTATTTTTGGTAGAAAACATGACTAATTCTAATGTCTGTTTTCAAAAATGACATGTGAGTTGCTTTCCGCTTAGATTTGAGTGTCTCTGTAGCATCCAGACCTGTGCTCCAGAGGAGAGCTCATTTGGCTGAAGTAGAATGTGTGAGAACAGTCCCACCTGAGTGGAAATGACATTTCAGTGTCATCATCACAGTGGAAAAGTTGGCCCACTTTGTTTGGCTTATGACAACTTCCCTTCCATTTGTGATTTGTTATGTTCACCATGCAGCATAATGGATTTTGTTTGCAAAGGCTCAAAAGGAAAAGCTACTAGAGGACACACAATCATAAATTCATATTTTTAAAGGGCTTTTGTTTTTCTGTGTAACTTTGGGGGTCTTTTATTTGAACAAAAATGGATTCGACAAGGATGATATTGATAGCATCCCACATTTGCTGCACATCTTCCATTGCAACTATATCTCAAAGCAAAATAGATAATCAATTGACTTGTACTGTATACTCTACACTACAAAAATTAGTGGCACCAACAATTTAGTAAACATTTTAATGGTTTGTATGAACCATGGGCGCCAGGTGTAAAGGCATATGTAGGTATTTAGGAGGCAGTGGCCATTGTTCACACCTTTGTAGCAAGAAGTCAAGAATGGCAACACAGCTTATTAAACTAAGAAAAAAAAAACCAACCAAAAGCAGGCGTTTGACAATAGTCTCATAACTAGTTCATCAACTTGAAAACCTTTTCCATTTATCCAAGCTGGGGACAAGCAGAAAATGTGGCTGGAGTTTTAGGCTACACATCAGGGAGTTGACCCTCTGACCTCCCCTAATAAATGGGGTAGAACATGCCACTTGACTAATGGGGAGCTATTTATTCATTCATCTTCTTCAGCTTATTCCGGTTAGGGGTCACGGTTACTGGAGTCTGTTCCAGTAACTTTGGGCCAGTTAGTCACAGCTCTGACACAGAAACATTCACTTTCACATTCATTCACTAGGGGCAATTTTGCCATTCACATATCCACCTAAAACATGCATGTCTTTGGGCATGGGAGGGAGCCAGTGTTTTCTTCATAATTCCTAATGCATAAATACAACTATCTAATACAGAAGTGTTAAAACAAGGGTGCATGAATGTTTTCACATTGTCAAACGCTTTGCTTCTACATATCTTGTAGCCTTAGAATTTATAATACACTACCAAGGAACTTTCAAATTTAAAGCCATTGTACTGTTATTACAGAAGTAATATGCTTTTTGGCCCAATTAGCCCTTATGTTCCTGTTTGTCTAAATGTCTGTATGCCTGTGTTTTTCCTTTGTTAATTTTATTGCCTTAATTATGCTGTTTTGTAAACCTTGTTATTGAAAAGTGCTATACAAATAAACATGTATATTTATTGTTATTATTATAGCTCTTTATTCCCACATTTCTGAGACTATTTTCTGGTAAATGCAGGTGCAAGAAATGTGGTGACATAGAGCTGTGGGAACATAGGGCCTTAAAAAAATTAAATAAATAAAATAATTTATGTACAAGATAGTTACATGATGTTATATTACAATTTGTTGTTACATTATAGTTAATTATAGATACACTGATACAATGTAGTGTAAAATAAAGTGTTAGACTTTTTTGAATGGAAACTATTGAGAGCCATGACTTTTTAAGTCTTTGCACTCGTTTTTACTGAACTTCAGCCTCAGTGTTTTATGCCATGCAGACTTCCATACATTGCACTAAGTCTCTACAAGTGTCTCAATCCAATTTATGTCCTCACAATGCCATAAATACCTGAGCCACATACACCGCCTGTTGCCAGGACACAAAACGCAAAAGCACATTTGTCCCCCTGGGTGAGTGATCATCTTCCCGGCAACTCCGAGAGATCGTTCCGACGCTTCAGGCTACGGTCAGTCTATTTAATTGAGGAAGTCCAAATGAAAATCTAGAGACTGACAGGGGAATGGGCCTCCTCATCAGAAAAAAACCCCTGCAACAACCTCTGGGAGATTACAGCTTTAGCATCCACAGCCAATGATATAAAATAACAATCCGGTCTGCCTTACCAATTCACCATTTCTCTCCACCTTTAGACCTTTTACCATTGGAATATCAAGAGGATTGCTCCGAATGGCTCCCCCCCAGGGCTGCAGGTCAGCACATATATCAGCCAAAGTCCAAATGCGGTCAAAGAAGTGAATAAAAGAATTCCCAGAGGGTTTCTTTGACCGCGTCGTGATTGCGTTAGATTCCGCGCCCATCACGTACTGGTGCTGCGGCTTCACTGGGAAAGATCAGGGTGAACTTATAGGCACGGCGTGGTACGGATTAAATTCTACAGCGCCGAACAAGTCACAGAGGTTTATTACATGAGGGACACACGGTTCCCTGAAGGTACAGAGCGGATTAGTTCACAAGCTCAAACAGCACTGCAATAACACTGGGACAAAAGGCCCTGTCAGTGTTGGAAAAATAGAAATATATATTGTTAAGAGTAAGGAAACAGTAAGGAGACACTAACCACTAATGTGTTATGACATCTTGATAACAAATGACCCCTTGGTTTGCTGTCAGTTGAAGTAATGGTGGGACTACAACCATTTTTCCACCCAGAAATTGTCCCCATAGACTTGACATTGCACCTAATATTGACATTAATAATAATCACTTGACATTGCAACTCATGGACCACATAATTATAGTAGGGAAATAATGACCTGCATCCTATTATCTCAGTACAGAACTGACAAAAAAGAAAAGAAAAAGAAAGGGTAAATAGAAGTCATCTGGATGTGGTTTGTAGACATTGTCAACTGAGGTAAGGGCTATGTTCCCACAGTCCACTGTTTCCACATTTCAAAATTAGTGGGGGTCGTCAACATATCAACTGAAAAAATGGGGGTCAATGGGAAAAAGGGATGGGAACCACTGCAATACAGTATAATACATTAGGTTTAAATCATACTAGCTTAAATCACATTCACCTTTTCATGTCACTATTTTTTACAATCAAAAACACTACATGGACGTTATTTGAATTTTCCCTGAGAATTAGAAGCTGTGTAAAATCCTGATGCTCTCCAAATCTGGCTCCTTACACATGTCGTGCCAGGTATCTTCAACTCTTAAAGCCTCTGGCCTTCAGTCTAGACCTTGGAATTGCCAATTAATCCCTGCTTTTTTAAATCCTTTATCGCCCATGAGAGAAATTAGTCATCTGCCCCCCCTCTCCGGAATGAGGTCAGAGCACATGGTCAGCGGATAAAGTGCCTGGTAGCTGGGATAGATCCAGTATCTCCAGACAATGGAGGCCTTGAAACGCCAGCCTCATATATTTATTATAGACTCTCCAATCACTGTAATTCTATACTACACATTAAAATAATACTTTCTTTGACCTCCTGCCTGCTTTTGATTGCAGGAAGTATTGGATTGCAAATAAAGGGAAGCTGAAGATTAGTATACATAACAATGAATCTACCAAAGTGAGCACTCCGTTTCCGTACATTAAAGATATGCTGCCTTGTACAAAACACTCACTGTAATTGGCTGGAAAGGTTAGGAGCAGTCGATCAATGGCCGTGGTTAAAAATGCATTTGAAACATGCGAGAGTGTCGGTTAATCAGATCCCCGAAGATACAGGCAACTCGGAGCACACCTTAAGAATAGCAATAGCACCGAGAGTTCCAGTCGTTCACATGTGCCTTTTATGGGCAGTATGATGTATGGTGTAGTGGGAGTATTGACTCGACTGCCTACCACTATAAGTGCACAGAATAACATCATATTTAATACACTATCTACTGTAAAATAGAAGCATATGGTTTATACTTTGAAAAAAAAAAGTATATATATATATATATATATATATATATATATATATATATATATATATATATATATATATATATATATATATATATATATATATATATATATATATATATAACTTATATAACTTTTTTGCTCACTGGCCACTGTGGCAATTTTTTTTTCAAAAGTTTTTTTTTTTTGTGTAGACAAGGATTTATCAAATATGTGGAAAACAGGTTTACCTAGGCAGATTACATTTTAACTTGTTGCATGTGGTCTGTCTTGTGTTGTTATTTTTTTCTCAGATCATGATGAATTACTCTGTACTAAATTAGGTGGTCACTCAAATGCCTCTAAACTTAAGATACATGCATAAAATCCAACTGGCCAAAGTGGCTCGTGAGACTAAGGGACCAATCTTGCGAATGGCACATGCCAATAATAATCATAATCATAATAATGATAATAATAATAATTAAAAAAACATTGCTGCTCATTGAGGGTTTTTTTATGCTCCACACCATGCCCCTGCGTTGGCGGGGGTCTTTCTGCTCCAAGATCAGGCATGTGCCATTCACCTGATCGGGCCCTTTATCAGCCAAATGTTATATATGATATTTTTGGCTGACAGGGCACTTAAAGCTTCCAAAATGGTCAGATTTTGTAGTGTTTATTATTTTTCTATGGTAATAACAAAGTTTATAGTATTAAACTATATATATCAAATGTTACATCTAATCAGTTCCTATACTTGAGTACGTTTTTTCACCAAATCTTCTTAAAAGATGTTCTAAGCTTAAGAGCAAATGGCTCCTAAGTACATAAGGTACCGCTGCAGGCCACACATCTTACACTACAATGTTTGTTTGTGCCAAACTGCTGCCACCTGCTAAATGAGGGAACTACAGAGGCAAAGAGATGCCTTTCTCTGTGATTATTAGTGTTTTTAGCATCTGCTAAGTCTCCACAGTCAGTATTTAAGTTGCCCTGGGCCCTGTGTTGTACAGTGCAATGTGTGGAGGATGCAGTTTTCACTAAATTTGATTTTACAATGGAACTGTTTTGACATCGTTCAAATTAAAAACATGAATTAAATTAATTCAGTTTATTGCCCAGCCCTAACTTGAGTTATTTTATTTTGGTAACAGTACTCTTACTTGATATTATCTATACAGCTCCTGACCAGGGTTGCCAGATCTCCAGCCCAAACCAAACTTAAAATAGGGTGACCATATTTTGGTTTTCAAAAAGGAGGAACACCTGGAGTGTGGCAAAATCAACAGACAATTTTAACTTTATATGTAACAGCATTGGATTTTTTTTTTTTTTTTTTTTTTTTTTTTTTTTGTATTTTTGCCTTTGGCTGCAGTAATGTGCCAAACTATGCTGAGCTTAGATGGACTAAATCACCAGCACCTTTATTGGACACACGTAGCCCAAGTGCCAGATTTGCATTTGCATTCTGCCTCAAATAGATTTCGCCTTGCAAAGATAAAAACAGAATATAGGCTTCATTTTCATTTAACATCTTGTTCATGCCCATGAAAATTTGAACCAAACAAATTACTACTAATTTCCTGCAATCTGATGCATTTTGATGATCATATATGATTTTCAGCATCTATTACAAAGTTAAAAAGGGAGACAAATTATGATTTTACTTCTCTTCGAGTTTCAAGACAAAACATTGTCTCATAAAACAACTCTCACATTTTAAACATGAACTGCTCATATCTACACAGAAAGGAGCAGAGTTGCATTTAGCTTTTCTCTGTTTAATTCAGTGCTACTTAGTGGTTCCCCAGTGGAACCCCCAGCTGTGCTCCGCCCCGCAGCACAGGGTCACAGAGTCTTCAGTCTCCTCACTGAGCCTGGGTAGAGGCTCCAGAGAACACTACAGGCTACAGAAGCTTTTGTCAGGACGTCTGAACCTGTGTTTTATGTTGCATTTATAATAATTCAGCTAAAATATTGTGAGAAAGGCATTGTGCACTGCCGCAGTAACATGTGCTGTGGTCATGTCTTTCATTACTGCATGTATTATTTCATGAGCTATTTAACTATACAAGTAAGAGTGATTTAAGTGATTTAAAACTTGACGTGTAGAAGTGTAGAACACATCTATGCACTCAGAACTCTTCCCAGTGTCCAAACTTGGTATATACTGCTATTATCAGGCTCATTCAGCCTTACTGTGCGCTGAAGCACGGGGCAGTGGCATTTGTTAAGGTCTCAGAAGGACATGTCCGGGGAAAGGAGGACATCTGGTCACTCTACTTAAAACCCTTCCAACACCAAAAAACAAAACAAAACAAAACAAAACAAAAGAAAAAAGCCCAAATCAGAACCACCTAAAACAGGTATACATAAGAAAGAACACAAAATGTAAGAGCAGCACTAAAAGCAGGTTCCCCAAAAAGAGTGCAGTCAGAAAACCAAAGCCTTCCTGGTCAGGGCCTCACTGAAACTACAAAAAAGTATGAAATACTAACATGGAATGTGAGCAACCAAACACATGCATCAGTCATTTTAAAACAAATGAACTCATGATATGAGTTGAAGGCCACGACAGTTTATTGAAATGTGTTTTTCTACTTTGTCATAAAATTACAACAATTTTGTTGGTATTTTCTCCAGAATAAAAATCTGCCAAATGTTGTGAAAAGCAGCCCAAATGTTATAAACCAGCCCAGTGCTATTTTGTCAGCCCAGGGTGTTCAAAAAAGCCCAACAATCTGGCAACACTGCTCTTGACAACAGTGCCATTCATATAAAGACTACTTTGTTCTAGGCTATTGTGTAAGATTAAATACACATAATACAGCTTAGAATACATATAATACCAGCTTTCCTTAAACATTGCATATGCCACAGAAAGCAGTGAAGAGGGCATGTCTTTCAGAGCTGGAATTTGGAAGTATACTGTTACCACTTTCAATTTTGTGAAAATTATGTGGGGATTATAAAGATTGTTTTCTGTAGCTCTGGGATATTTGAAATCCTTTATGCCACTGAAGGCTTTTGCAATTCACTCCATGTCAGTCACCGTCAGAAACTTTTGTGGCTGCTGGAACTGAAGGCTGCTTCATCAGAATGGCCAATATCATTTCTGCATGCAAATGGCCCAAAAAGTTTTTAAATTTTGTTTTGACACGGCCGGCAGCTACGGGCCACTGCAAGTTCATTCTGCTCCTTTTACATCCGGATAGAACATAAGACCCATATGAAAAACTCCAGTTAAAGTTATGAAATTATGAATGATGCAAGGGTTTGTTGAATGGCATTAAATATAAATGAACTGCAAATGACATGTGTAGCATACATATAAAAAATATATATAGTTAGGACAAAGATTAAGTATGTATATGGGTTCAATTCCCGGACCAGGTTTGCATGTTCATGGTCTGTGTAGGTTTCTTCCGGGTGCTCTGGTTTCTCCTACCACTAACAACTTGTACAATAGGTCCCCCCTGTAAAAGAGATTCTGAAACTTAGTGGGACTTTCCTGGTTAAATAAAACGTCAAAAAATTAAGAGTATTACACTGGCATCGTCAGCCTTGTGTTGACCCTGTGTGATTTCTTCTTTTTCATCTTGTTGCCATATTAACCACAGTTAAGTCCCATTGAGATCTGATGTAGTGAATGCATAAAATAACCAAATGACTTCTTCCACAAGTTTTTCTTCAACTGGCTTCTGCTGCTGTCCCCATTCAGAAATAACTACAGCGTATTCTGGTGTTTTATGAAAAAACTGCAATAATCCATGTTTGTTTGGGTCAGTGGTGCGCTGCTTACGTCCGGCCTTTCGTTTCTCTGATTATTTACTCCGCCTGTCATTGTTCCGCCTCAGAAACGAAATGTTGCCGAAGGTACACCAGACTAACTTCTTTGTATAGAAAAGGAAAATCATTTGTCTGGCAGGCCAGGTTACTACATAACTGTACTTCATTGTAATTTGTTTACAAACTCAATTTCTTTTTATGTAATGTAGACAGACTCTGGGGGGTCCCTCTGCAGGCCCCGGACCTTACTTTGGGAACCACTGTAATAGTGGATAGCAAACTGTTGTGTATGCTGTATCAGCCATTCAACTGACAGGCCATAGTCCAGGGTGTACCTCGCCACAGGTCCACTGTCGCTGAAACTGACCACTGACCATGACCCCCTAAGCTAGTTTTTTTTTTTCTTCCGTCATGTGCCCATGAGTAAAGTAAATGACTCAGGTCCATCATATATTGGGGGAAATGGAGAAGAAGTTGCATTTTACCCTGGTTGTTAGGGCTTTGTGACTGTAGTGTTCTGTCTGTGGGGGAGGGAAGTGAACAGTTCATGTGCTGGATGGGGTGGATACTTCATGATGGAGGTTGGTTTGTTCAGGCACCAGCTGATGAAAGGAGGCTGCTGTTGGAATTTTTATTTATTTATTTATTTTTGGAAGATTCAACCACTCTATGGCTGTCCATAGAGTCATCCTCTCCAAAGCAAAGGTGAGTATCGTGGGCAATTTGTAGCGAGGTGAGGCCAAACAAAGGAGACATAATTTGGAGGCGGTGGGGAATTGAACCATTTGGAACACCACATTTTGAGGCACTGATGACGTGGACCGCACCGAAGTGCTTCAGCCGCAAAGACTCCTTGTTTTTGGGAAACTGCCTATGTCAGTAACAGTGCAGTTCCCTGACCATTAGGATCTGAGAACTAACTCCTGCCTGCTTATGTTCTTGCAGGGTAGCTCCAGTTTTGTCTTGTGAAATATAACACCTTTTTAAGACTTTTTAATGCCAGTTAGAATGAAATTTAATGCCAGGATTGTGGGCAAAAGAACAATAATCTGTATGAATTTTACACAAATTAAATGTCTGTAATACTCTGACACTCAAGGGTTTTAATAATACACAGGAAATAACAGTTCTGCATGACAAAATTGTATAATAATATAATACATATAAACAGTTTGCTGTATAAAAAGCTTTGGGAGACTTACAGACTGCATATTTGTATGAAAACTGCTTTATAATTAAAGATTGATTTGTAACTAAAGGCACATTCAAGTGGGTGACTTTAAGTCCAACTCGCAAATAAGACTTAAGACTGATCTATATAATACCAACAACACAGAAAATACTATTTTTAAATTTAAGACCAAGATGAATAGTATTGAATACCTGCCAATAATGATTTAATACCTTTAAGGCCTTGATTTTGACCACATCAAATGTAATACATTTTTAATACTATTAAGACCTGGGGCTGCCCTGTCTTGACCCGTTTTATGGATGATGTGATTGGAGTCCATGTGAATTTACACAACCAAAATTAAAATAATGTTATGTTTTGTTAGTGTCTTTGTGTTTTTGGTATACATAGTAAATCAGCAACCCATTTACCTCAATATACAGTAATAAATCAGACTAACCTACTAAGCTAACAAACATTGGACTGGCTGTTTGCCATATGGCTAGAGTCACATCCATCACATCTGTACCTGCAGCGTATTTAAGGACTTCTCTCTGACCAGTAGATATTAGATGGCAGTATACAAAAAAATTATTTTTCACTGACAACCACTGATTTATTGATTTCACTTTCTGTAATGTATAATACATGTTTGGGGACAATGCTTTTTGTGAGACTCCCTCTGTCCTTTCAGACAGTCTAAGAGATGTTGCTGTAGAAATAACTTGATCATGCAGAACTGAAAATTAGATATTTATTTCTTATTATTTTATTTTATTGTGATTTATTTGATTTATTTTTTTTATGAGTTGTCTCTATGCTGTCCCTTACTTATGGTCAGTAAACAGTGAAACCTCCACAGCAAAATCAGCTAATCAGATCATTTCTAGGTTGTTTCTGGGCAGATTGCACAGTGGATGCTCGTCCATAGCACTTTAACGTTAGATGACAAGACTGCTGACACTGTAGATTAACTATTATGTACAGTACCAAACCACAGGGGTACGTCGCGGCCATTCAATTTCCATTATGAAATAAAAATAAAAAAAAACGACTCATATTTTGTTTTTCGTTTCACATTTGGTCAACAAAAATGGAAAAACTGCCCGTATTCTGTTTTTTGTCTTCTAATCTAAATAGTGAGAATGGGAAACGACTCTTACACGGATTACACTTACACTGCTCTTGATTGAAAATTAGAAATTAATAAAATGGGTCCGTTTTTTATTCCCTGACTTTTCCGTATGTATTTTTTCGTGACCCAGAAGATTTTATTTATTTATTTATTTTATTTAACCTTTATTTAACCAGATAGGTCAATTGAGAACCAATTCTCATTTACAACGACGACCTGGCCAAGAGGCAGCAGCATGATATACATCTACAAGATCATCTACACTCCTGCCCAGTAGATGGCGGTAATTTACAATTTGTTAGGTGCCAACCCTCAGTTAAGTCGGGTGAGCAAATCGAGGAGAAACATATCTTTAGAAATGTATGCTGAATTTATTGAAGAAAGGAGGTTAAGTGGGATGACCTGTAGCACTATAGCCTCAGCACTGACCGACCACTTTGGCCCAATATAAGAGTTTTCAGAGAGGAATGTGAGACGGTGGTGCTCAGAACGCAGCCTGGGCACTAGAAATGTCTACTGCCCCCAAAAGAGATTGGAAAGCGAAGTTGCAAAAGCAATTGGAGAGGTATGTGATATATTACATATTATGTGCATGCTTTTATGGTGACGTGGTGACAGAATTAGTTGGCCTGTCTGTCAATAAAAAGTGATCAGCCCTTCCTTCTATAGGCTACAGTACGTCTAATGATCATAACTACAAACACAAAGTATCATAACAACAAACACTTTCTGCAAGAAATAAAGTACAGGCACCACCCTGTCTCAAAGCTGTGTATATATACAGGGCTCTCAAGTCTCACGCATTCACCATGAGACACTTCACCTCTCTCACACCACACCTCGCAGTTCTCACGCTGAAAAAATTTCCTATTATTGAACGGGAATTAGACCTAATTGTCAAGGCGAGCAACGCGAACGTGAACGATTTCTCATGTTTGGGGCGACTTATTTTCACTCATGCTCTGATCTGCGGCCGCCTCTCTCTCTGCTCTGCGTCGCTGCGGTCTCGTGAATCAGCGGCACACAGCAGCCTGCAGGGAGCAGAGTGTCCTGGGTCTGTTTGGTTTAAACGGCCAACACGCTTAAACCTAAACAAACTTAAGACAGGAGGGCTAGAGAGGTGTCCCAGGCTCTGGTTAGACCTGTGGCAGTGTGTAGTGTGGGACAGGAGGGAGACAGGTCTATCAGGCTCCAACATGGGATGGATGAGCTGGCCCATAGTGGATCATGTGTGTGCGAGGTGAACAGAAAACCACCTCAAAGACGCGAGAGAGGGACAGACTCAGAGCACTGTAGAGCTCTGAGTCTGAGTTTATGGAGAAATAAATAAATGCAAAAATTCAAATTCAGTTTAGTTAAATAAATTTACTTAAGATATATAAATTTATTATTTAATAATGACATAATATTTAGCCCCCCCTCAAAAAATCTCACGCCAAGCCCGGATCAAAACTTGAGAGCCTTGTATATAGTTTTATTTTGCTTCACGTATTTTGTTATATACTACAGTAGGCTACATTTACATAGATAAGTTTATTTGTCCCATGCACAAAAAAGCAAGCCCCCGGGCCACAGCTACTGTGAGCGCCACCACACGCTTTTCAGAAAGTAAAATATAGTTCTGCAAAGCACATACATACAAAAACACAAACATAGCATAACAAAACACAGTACACTGGTCACGTGATGTAATTTGAGAAGCAGAAAGTAGAAGATGTGTTGAAGCTATGTAGAAAAGCACCCCCTGGTGTTTGTATCGCTAAACAGCCCTGACAAAAGGATGTACAAAAAAAAAAAAAAAAAAAATACAGAATTTACACGCTTAAATCATTGACGTCTGCTCTATATCATTATAAACACCTTTTCTCTCCAGACTGGGTCTTCCTTTGGGAGAAAAATTATGACAGGCTACCTTGCATCAAAAGGGGTGAAAGCTTCCGAGGGCAGAGTGGGGAACATTTTACGGACAATTCATCAGCCTTATCATGCAGCAAGGCAGCAGGTAGGATTTTGTACGGTCACGCTGAGAATCAGAATCAGTGAGGTGTCATTAATTTTTCAAAAAATGTTCTACAGGGTGCAAAAAACCTAAATCCCATACCTTACAATGTCCAGTACATGGGTCACAAGCTTCACATTGACCAGAATGAGAAATTAGTCATGTTTGGTGTGACCCATGTCATGGCCATTGATGGGTATAGTAAGAAGATCGTTGGGCATTCCACCATGCCCATCAAAAACAATATTATAATTTATGAGGAAGTATACAGGTAAGAATTAAAGATATGCAGATATCACAGCTTTGTTTTATCCACCATTGTAATGTGTTGCTGTAACTGGTGCTGCTACACTGTAACAGAAAAAATATGTCCCAAACACAGGTTTTATGTCTTCTTGGAGCAAGACATGATAAGTGTACAGGTGACAAACCAAGCACCATTTTTATCTAATAGGTAAGGTATATAGTTTCAGTTAGTATATCAACACAACTTTTAATTGTTCCATTTATTTATTTATTTTTATTATCTTTCAGGTCCTCTCTACACAAGGCCTACAGTGGTGTGTATTCAGTCCCACCCCAGACTGTTTTCCTCTCGTGTCACATGATCATCTCTGCTGATAACCCGCTTGTTGATTCTGTCATATCTCCATCATCTACCATCACCTGGTGGTGTTGTTGTGCAGAAGGATAACCCTTCTTTTCCACAACTACCACCAGAAGACTACCATTTAAATCCAACCGACTGTCACTTTGTGCCTTGAGAATGCAGCATGCATTATTGTTGTTTACCTAAGGCTGTGAATGATGTCACTGAGATTCATGAGACCATGCAACATTCCAACATATTCTACAGCCTCATTGTCCTGTCCATAGCTGACAAGGGTGGGACTTAGTGTTGTCTTCTGCTGCAGAAGGCCATCTCCTTCGACTTTTTCACAGAAGGTCTTCTCCAGACCTTTGTTGCAATGAGAGTTATTTGAGTTACTGTTTTACATTCTATTGCATTTAATCTGCATGGTAATTCTCCTATGGCATCAACAAAGGATTTCTGTCCATTCAACTGTTACTGACTTTTCTCTTGATCTGATTGTACTGTACAGCATGTAAACTCTAGAGATGGTTGCAATCAGACAGGCATGCTGTTAGATTTTGTACATAACTATAAACAAGGTACTTTCATGCTTGATTATTTACACATTATAATGATTTTTCTTATTACCACAACAAAATACAGGGAACATAAAACAAGTGTAATGTAACTATCAATTTATTTCCATTTTAGTTCCATTTTTAGTTTACCAAAATACAGACAACAGAAAACAGTTGGTCAATGCTGCCAGTGAGTGAAAATAGCACACAAGAATTTGTGTTCCTTCAACCTCCGAGTTATTTTCTGTGATCTTTGATCGTCGCAATTGACTGTCTTCCTCACTTCTGGCCCATCCAGCTGTATTTTCTTTTTAAGGAAGGCAGATATGTGCCTTCATATAAAGGGGACACAAACATCACAGGACCATGAGGGGCGTTGCCAATCAGTCCCTTAAATGTGCTGTGGGAAGACTTAGCTCTGCAGGAGAAGGAAATCAGGTGTTTGACACTGTAACTCAATGCAGTCCATTATGATGTGGCTGTCATCTTGTCTTTGAAGGTCTTCTCATCCAGTCAAAAGATTCTAACAGTTAATACCCATCACTTTATGAAAAGTAAAAGAAGACAGATGTAAGAAAGTAGAAATTATTTAACCATTGCCCTCAGCTTGAAAAACATTATTGATTTGAATTGCACTCTGTACTCTTGTCACACGAACACTCTCATGTGTGGCTGACTCTGTATGGCTCCAAGAAGACATCAAACCTATGTCTGGGACATATTTTTATGTTATTAGCAGCACCAATTGAAGCTACAAATTATATTGGTAGACAAAACAAAGCTCACAGATGACAAGAACATATATGCACAGCCACAGTCTTTATCCACTGTGGGTGAAATCTTTTGAATATATATATATATATAAAAAAAAAAAAAAAATTGTCCTCTCGCCCTCCGTGGGCGGTTTCATCCATCCAAGCTCGGGTCCTCTACCAGAGGCCTGGGAGCTTGAGGGTTCTGCGCAGTATCTTTGCTGTTCCTAGGACTGCGCTCTTCTGGACTGAGATGTCTGATGTTTTTCCTGGGATCTGCTGTAGCCACTCTTCCAGTTTGGGGGTTACTGCCCCGAGTGCTCCGATGACCACGGGCACCACTGTTGCCTTCACTTTCCAGGCCTTCTCAAGTTCTTCTTTGAGGCCTTGGTACTTCTCCAGTTTCTCGTGTTCCTTTTTCCTGATGTTACAATCGCTTGGTATTGCGATGTCAACCACAACGGCTTTCCTCTGCTGTTTGTCCATCACCACAATGTCCGGTTGGTTTGCCACTACCATTTTGTCTGTCTGGATCTGGAAGTCCCACAGGATCTTAGCTCGGTCATTCTCTATCACCTTTGGAGGTGTTTCCCATCTTGACCTCGGGACTTCCAGACTGTACTCTGCACAGATGTTCCTGTACACTATACCAGCCACTTGGTTATGACGCTCCATGTATGCTTTCCCTGCCAGCATCTTACAGCCTGCAGTTATGTGTTGGATTGTCTCAGGGGCCTCGTTGCACAGTCTGCACCTGGGGTCTTGTCTTGTATGGTAGATCTTGGCCTCTATTGCTCTGGTGCTCAAGGCCTGCTCCTGTGCAGCCATGATCAGTGCCTCTGTGCTGTCCTTCAGTCCAGCCCTTTCTAGCCATTGGTAGGATTTCTCGATGTCAGCCACTTCAGTTATCTGTCGATGGTACATCCCATGTAGGGGCTTTTCCTCCCATGATGGTTCCTCCAGCACCTCGTCCTCTGTTTTCCACTGCCTGAGACATTCACTGAGAACTTCATCTGTTGAGGCCATCTTCCTGATGTAGTCAAGGATCTTGGATGTTTCATCCTGGACAGTGGTTCTGACACTCACTAGTCCTCTGCCTCCTTCCTTGCGCTTAGTGTACAGTCTCAGGGTGCTGGATTTGGGGTGGAACCCTCCATGCATGGTTAGGAGCTTTCGTGTTTTCACATCTGTGGTCTGAATCTCGTCCTTTGGCCAGCTTATTATTCCCGCAGGGTATCTGATGACCGGCAGGGCATAGCTGTTGATTGCCCGGACTTTGTTCTTGCCATTGAGCTGACTCCTTAGGACTTGCCTTACTCGTTGGAGGTATTTGGCTGTGGCTGCTTTTCTTGTGGCCTGGTCCAGGTTGCCATTTGCTTGTTGGATTCCAAGGTACTTGTAGCTGTCCTCAATGTCTGCTATTCTGCCGTCTGGGAGTGGGACCCCTACTGTATGGACTACCTTCCCTCTCTTTGTCACCATCCGCCCACACTTCTCAAGTCCAAATGACATTCCGATGTCATTGCTGTAGATCCTGGTTGTGTGGATCAGTGAGTCAATGTCTCTCTCGCTTTTGGCGTACAGCTTGATATCATCCATGTAGAGGAGGTGACTGATGGTGGCCCCGTTCCTGAGTCAGTACCCATAGCCAGTCTTGGTGATTATCTGGCTGAGGGGGTTCAGACCTATGCAGAACAGCAGCGGGGACAGAGCATCTCCTTGGTATATCCCACATTTGATGGACACTTGTGCAATTGGCTTGCAGTTGGCCTCAAGGGTGGTCTTCCACTGCCTCATCGAGTTTGCAATGAAGGCTCTTAGAGTCCTGTTGATGTTATACATCTCCAAGCATTCCATGATCCATGTGTGTGGCATTGAGTCATAGGCTTTCTTGTAATCAATCCAGGCGGTGCACAGATTAGTGTGTCTGGCTTTGCAATCCTGAGCAACTGTTCTATCTACGAGCAGCTGGTGTTTAGCTCCTCTGGTGTTTTTACCAATGCCCTTCTGTGCTGTGCTCATGTATTGATCCCACTTATCTTAGCCGCTATGATGCCTGACATGAGCTTCCATGTGGTGGGGAGGCAGGTTATTGGTCGATAGTTGGATGGGGCCGTTCCCTTCAGGGGATCCTTCTGGATCAGGATTGTCCGGCCTTCAGTTCAGGGTGGGTCCCATCCTTTAGCAGCAGGTTCATTTGTGCTGCCAGGCGCTCATGGAGTGAAGTTAGCTTTTTCAGCCAGTAGGTGTGGATCATGTCAGGCCCTGGTGCTGTCCAGTTTTTCATACCTGAGACTCTGTGATGGTTACTGGTTCTTGTTCAGGGAGGTTGCTGTGATCTGCCCTTAGAAACTTGGCAGTTTCCAATGCTTCAGGTATGGACATCTTGCTGTACCTCTTGGGTGCTTGTTGTTTCATTGCACCTTTCTGGAGCTCTGACAGTTGGCTCACTTCTCTCCGAGTTACCTTGATTTTAGCCTCTAACCTTCTTTTCCATGGTGGATATGGATCTTTATGGTTGCTCTTTGGTTGATAGCCAAGCTCCTCAAGGATCACTGCTGCTGAAGTGTATATCAGCTCATTGGTTTCAGTGATGGTCATCGTAGGTATTGTTCCCAAAGCTGCATTCACATCTTCCAGGAGACTTTCTGAAGGTACTTCACTCAGCCTGTGTAACTGGTGTCGGGGTTGCCTGGTCTTCATTTTAGCCATGATCTTATCTCTCAGGTCAGTTGCTGCCTCGCTCAGCTCGATGGTGCTTATTGGGGCTTCGTACCCAAATTCTGGATGGGGAGTTGGTGTTAACTCCCCTCTGACCTTGCGTCCTGGCTCCCCCTTGCCGTAGCATATGTGTTGTATCTCGTCAATCTCAAGTTGTGAAAGCAGGTGCCGCTTGTGGATGTTGGAACACTGAGCTACTAGTTGTTTAGCAGTGAGTGTTGATTGTGGGTTTCGAAGTTGCCATATTTCCCACATTCTCTTCATGTAACCCCTCTGACTAGGGTTACTGGAGTAGTAGCATTCCAACAGAGCCTTGTTCTCGCATCTCGTCCACTTCCGTCTTGTTCCAGTAGCCCACTTCTCATCAGGCTGCTCTGGTTCCCCAACACCTGACGCAGACCTTCTTTGACCGGGCGACGTCTGAGCCGGTATGTCTCGTAATTCATTGTCTCTCATCATCATTATATATGAGGTAGGCAATAGCGCAAAGGGTCTTGCCTAAGGACCCACACTGGAAGTTGGTATTCGCCTCGGCCGGGATGTGAACCCGGGTCCCCTGTGTGAAAGTCGGTTTATATATATCATTATTATTATTATTATTATTATTATTATTATTATTATTATTATTTATATATATATATATATATATATATATATATATATATATATATATATATATATAGCGGCTGGGTAGCTCAGTGAGTTGGTCAACCGACTTGAATGGCTAACTGAAGGCCGGACAATCCTGATCCAGAAGGATCCCCTGAAGGAAACGGCCCCATCCAACTATCGACCAATAACCTGCCTCCCCACCACATGGAAGCTCATGTCAGGCATCATAGCGGCTAAGATCAGTGGGCACATGGATCAATACATGAGCACAGCACAGAAGGGCATTGGTAAAAACACCAGAGGAGCTAAACACCAGCTGCTGGTAGATAGAACAGTCGCTCAGGAATTGCAAAGCCAGACACACTAATCTGTGCACCGCCTGGATTGATTACAAGAAAGCCTATGACTCAATGCCACACACATGGATCATGGAATGCTTGAGATGTATAACATCAACAGGACTCTAAGAGCCTTCATTGCAAACTCGATGAGGCAGTGGAAGACCACCCTTGAGGCCAACTGCAAGCCAATTGCACGAGTGTCCATCAAATGTGGGATATACCAAGGAGATGCTCTGTCCCCGCTGCTGTTCTGCATAGGTCCGAACCCCCTCAGCCAGATAATCACCAAGACTGGCTATGGGTACTGACTCAGGAACGGGGCCACCATCAGTCACCTCCTCTACATGGATGATATCAAGCTGTACGCCAAAAGCGAGAGAGACATTGACTCACTGATCCACACAACCAGGATCTACAGCAATGACATCGGAATGTCATTCGGACTTGAGAAGTGTGGGCGGATGGTGACAAAGAGAGGGAAGGTAGTCCATACAGTAGGGGTCCCACTCCCAGACGGCAGAATAGCAGACATTGAGGACAGCTACAAGTACCTTGGAATCCAACAAGCAAATGGCAACCTGGACCAGGCCACAAGAAAAGCAGCCACAGCCAAATACCTCCAACGAGTAAGGCAAGCCCTAAGGAGTCAGCTCAATGGCAAGAACAAAGTCCGGGCAATCAACAGCTATGCCCTGCCGGTCATCAGATACCCTGCGGGAATAATAAGCTGGCCAAAGGACGAGATTCAGACCACAGATGTGAAAACACGAAAGCTCCTAACCATGCATGGAGGGTTCCACCCCAAATCCAGCACCCTGAGACTGTACACTAAGCGCAAGGAAGGAGGCAGAGGACTAGTGAGTGTCAGAACCACTGTCCAGGATGAAACATCCAAGATCCTTGACTACATCAGGAAGATGGCCTCAACAGATGAAGTTCTCAGTGAATGTCTCAGGCAGTGGAAAACAGAGGACGAGGTGCTGGAGGAACCATCATGGGAGGAAAAGCCCATACATGGGATGTACCATCGACAGATAACTGAAGTGGCTGACATCGAGAAATCCTACCAATGGCTAGAAAGGGCTGGACTGAAGGACAGCACAGAGGCACTGATCATGGCTGCACAGGAGCAGGCCTTGAGCACCAGAGCAATAGAGGCCAAGATCTACCACACAAGACAAGACCCCAGGTGCAGACTGTGCAAAGAGGCCCCTGAGACAATCCAACACATAACTGCAGGCTGTAAGATGCTGGCAGGGAAAGCATACATGGAGCGTCATAACCAAGTGGCTGGTATAGTGTACAGGAACATCTGTGCAGAGTACAGTCTGGAAGTCCCGAGGTCAAGATGGGAAACACCTCCAAAGGTGATAGAGAATGACCGAGCTAAGATCCTGTGGGACTTCCAGATCCAGACAGACAAAATGGTAGTGGCAAACCAACCGGACATTGTGGTGATGGACAAACAGCAGAGGAAAGCCGTTGTGGTTGACATCGCAATACCAAGCGATTGTAACATCAGGAAAAAGGAACACGAGAAACTGGAGAAGTACCAAGGCCTCAAAGAAGAACTTGAGAAGGCCTGGAAAGTGAAGGCAACAGTGGTGCCCGTGGTCATCGGAGCACTCGGGGCAGTAACCCCCAAACTGGAAGTGTGGCTACAGCAGATCCCAGGAAAAACATCAGACATCTCAGTCCAGAAGAGCGCAGTCCTAGGAACAGCAAAGATACTGCGCAGAACCCTCAAGCTCCCAGGCCTCTGGTAGAGGACCCGAGCTTGGATGGATGAAACCGCCCGCGGAGGGCGAGAGGACAATTTAAAAAAAAAAAAAAAAAAAAAAAAAAAATATATATATATATATATATATATATATATATATATATATATATATATATATATATATATATATATGTATATATATATATATATATGATTTTCTTTATTGTCTATGGTCAACCTGTTCTCTTATGCATGTTTCATCTATGCCCTAATTGAATTATTATATTTTGTTTATTGTTGAATTCTTGTTTTTATAACTTCAATTTCAGAATGTATAGCACCTTGAGTTGTCTTTGTACATGAAAGGTGTTATCTAAAGAAACTTGCCCTTGCACTTGAAATTATATTTCACTTCTACAAATGTGTGGACACAGTTTGGTCACAGGGTGGCACGAATAAACTGTTTTTAGGGAAAATGCTTTTTTTCTGTATTGAATATTCTAAATTTGAAAGCTCCTCTTCGCTTGTTTTGGTTGGTGTGATGAACATCGTTGTTTGTATTTTAGAGAGATTATCTCGACATCTTGAAAAACACACTGTCCGATGCCTTCATGCTTCTGACGACACAATGATACAGACAGGAAAGAGGCCGCTACAGGGGGCGTGCCAACCAGAAATAGTGTTTGTGAACACGCACTGGGTCATTGGTGGGATGTCAGCAGCGCTAGCAAACATCTGCTATGGGCCACCACAAGCACCACAAGCAAAGTACAGGTAAGACAGAAAATTGTCCATTTTATGTATTATTATGCAAGACTTACAATGAAGTAACCAATCTATCAAATGTGGAACATGGTTTAATATAATAAGTAGGACTATATCAGTAAAAGTGGAATTAGATGCAGGGGCTAATGTTACCTTAGCCGACACTCTGTGGTGTTTAGCATTAGTCATCAAAAATCATATAGGTGTTTTGACCTTTTGGGTGTTTTTTGTGGAAGAATTTTTCTGATTCTGTAGGAAGCCTGCTTGCATTTAAAAGGCAGAAGACCCAATTTTTTCACATGCTAACGATAAAGAGGCTACAAAATCGACACTTCTACAGATATAGTCCTATGTAAGCAGCTGCTTTGGTTTGACTGTTTTGGAATTAATGCACTGTCAAACTTTAGCTCACTACAAGCTACTGCTAGCTTATAATGAAGTGAAAATTGCAATGTGACTTCTGTCATACAATGTATTCTAATTATTGTTTTTCCCTCTAGTTAGAATGGATGCTTAGCTGTGAGACTTTTTGAGGGAGAAAAAAATAGAGGAGGAAGCATTCAAAAACTAGAGGACGAACATGTAAAGTACCACAGAGGGTCACACTACACTCATCATGCAAACTACCATTTTAAAACACTAATAAAAATATAGCTTTTCACACAGCTAAGTATTTATGTTTGGTGTTTAAGTTTAAGCTAGAGATATAACATTCATCTTTATCTAAACTTAGAGGCTATCAGAAATAACATGTTAATTTACAAATGTGAAATATCTTCATGTAGTATTTTAAACATTTATATTCGTATGCTTATATGTACATTTAATTATATTTTTGTCTGTAATGTTTTTCCTAGATTGTTGAATCTGTTAATTCTTTGATGTCAGACTTTGACCTGTGGAAAATACATCCCAAAAGTTGGAGATCGAATATCCACTGTTGCCTTTTGCAGACAAATCGGAGTCCCACAAAGAGCAGCCACTCGCAAAGATTTTATAATATCGAGGCTTTGTAGTAGACTGACTGATGATGCTGAGTCTTCACAACACAAAACTACAAAATGGACTGGAAACAAAATGCCAAACGTAAAGCGAGAAGGATTGAAATAGACTGGATGGACTTTTATGAGTACAAGCAAAGATACAAGCAGGTAAACTCTGTCAGTAGTGGAGGAACAAGATGTAATGACTGAAATGAAAGCTATGGCTGAAGAGCAGTTCTTTCCCAATGGCCTTTCAAAAAAGAAACAATGTCTTGATCACTATAGAATCCATATTGATAGCTCGCAGATACACAATAAACAGTCAGATACAACTGAAGAAGTATTTGACAAAAGCAAACGTAAAAGGTTAAGACTTTATCTATGCACTAAAAAGAAAAAAACAAAGAGCATCACACACAAGAAGCAGAGGCTAATCACACAGTTACCAAGCCTTTGGTGGTAGATCTCACAGACACTGAGCAAATACAGCCCATTCACAATTCACGAAGTGTGTCATGTAACTTAATGTCAAGTAATGTCATAATTATAACTGGAAGTTAACATGAAACATCCTCTCCAGAAGGCGAGGATGATTTCTCATTTCCACAGGTAGCTCTACTTCACTCTTCACCACATCTCCTCCACAGCCTCTACAGTTTTCGCCACAGTCTTTGCCACAATCACCTCCATGGTCAGCTCCTCTCCCCTCACAGACTGATTTCCTGGCTCAATCTAATACATTTGTGTTGACCATAAGGAGAGGTCACTGCCTCACTGACCTCATGAGCGTTTTTAACAACCCATAATTTCTAACATCTGAGGTAAAAATCAACATGCGTCCCAAATGGAGATCTAGAGTAGGGGGTAGGGGTTGGTGTTTTGCGAGACTGCCTAACAGAATTCTGAAATGATTTCTATGAAAGCTGCACATTAAGCATAGATGTGAGAGTACCCGTCATCAAGCATGACTTTCAGTGTGAAGAATGGCAAGCTGTTGCACGCATTTTAGTAGCTGGGGGGAAAATTTTCCTGTGAAACTTGGAACACCTTTTCTGGAGGAGGTGCTTTATGGATCCACAATCAGCAGTTTTAAATGTACACTTTTGCTGTACGTATAACATGAAGAACGAAATGTACTATTAAAGGCATTGGAGGACTTTAATTCAGTCAACACAGATGATTTATTTGTTGTCCTTGATGCGCTTGAATGCAAACAAACTCCGACCAAGGACACACTTCTTCCTATATTATCCCAAATAGGCCATAAGCTTACTATTCAGGCTCCAATGTACGTAATTAAATGTTGGCGTCCTGTGGTGGCATTGATCACCCAGAAGTTTTCATAATTTTGTTGCACAAAAGAAACCTACAGCAAAAACAGTCAAGGAGCTACTGCATTCTCCAGAGGAGATGACAACAATACAGTCAACAGTGTCACGCTATCTTACAAAGTACACAAACACACCTCAAAACACACTACAGCTCTTCCTTTGTTTTTGTACAGGATCTGATCTTGTTGATAAGGCCACACAAATAGAGTTCGCTGAAGCGACATATTTTTTCTCTGTAGACCACAGTCACATACATGTGGATGTGTGCTTAACCCTCTGGACCCTGACACGTTGCCAGCGACTGCTGAGGACATGTTTTATTAAAATTAAGATATCTTTGTAACCATGAGCGGTAGTTACTTAGTTTTTTCTCCAGTTGAAGCTAATACTTGCACCATTTGAAAGCTGCTTTTGATATCTTTGCAACTTTTCTAGACTTCATTTTATGGCGTCAGAGTTTATTTATTTTGTCTTTTGGCGACATTTTACCGTTGAGTGCCACCTAGAGGATGGACCCAAACTTTGCACATTTCTGATACAAATCCTGCCAAAACCAACTGTTTTATATCAATAACTTTCATTAGCTTTTATTGTAGTTGCCATATTGATTACCCACAATGCTTTACAACTTGCTGACATCATCGATGACATCACTAGCCCTATATAAATGCACGAGCTGTCGATAGTAAAATGTCGACAAAAGCACAGTGGAGGGTTGAGATATATTTTTAGTGCATATGATGTAAAAACTTGCACCTACAGTGTTCTACTTTGTTTTTGCCCTTTTCAAGAGTTTATGTTTTTATCAATAGTTATACATTTTAACAAAAATCTGATTCATAATTGTTTTTCTCTTGTATTTAACAATCTAAAGCAATTGTTAACCTTTAGGGCGCCTGGCACTTTTTTGTAAATAAATGTATACAGAATGCAAATAGTTATACCTACACTGTTCTTATTTGATATTGCACCTAACAAGGCTCTATACATTGTATTTTATTCATCAAAAGGCTTGTAATTTTGTAATTTTTAATAAGAGTTTTGCATTTTCACATTTTTTTTTCTTTTGCCTTTTGGACAAGTAGGTAGTTTTTATTCTCAATTGTCATACAGTCAGCACACACAGACTTAAAGTTCAGGTTGTTCTGAAAAAAATGATGTAAGTAGCATCTCTGTGGATCCCTAGAGTGAAATTTTATAGTCCTATTTATATAAAAAGTCTAGGCGAGGATAATTTGCCAAATATGGCTCAGGGTCCAGAGGGTTAAATTATCTTTTGCTTACCACAGCTATCCAGACATTTGTTGTGAATTTAACAGCAGCTTAACAAGCTCCATATTGGTAATGGATGTGGTTTAGTGAAGTAAAGGTTAAACACACTTGCATTGCTCATTGTTAGTTGGCCCAATTGTTCTTCCCTGAATTGTGCCAAATAGTTTTTAATGATATTTTATTGTTTACATTTTAAATAGATGTTTTATCTATTTTGTTACTTGCGATGTGTTGTCAAGCTAATGAGCTGAAATGTGTTTTTAACAATACTACTACAGTCAACCAAGAAGACCAATTTGTAATTGGTCATTGTGCACTTTACAGGTTTAATAAAGTAAACAAAGCACATTTTGGTCTTTTTTTTTTTTTTTTTTTACACTATTTTACCTTTGAAGGAAAGTGCCACGTGTCACATCTTACCAGTATTTGTTGTCGCTGTTCATGGTCCTGTAAATGGAGGGAATTTGTTGACATACCTGTTGATTCCAATTTCTGTTTCTGGCAGAAGTTTGCCTATTGATTTCTGGCAGACGTTTGCCTATTGATTAATCTCTAGAATCTCTTGTGGTGCAGTTGGATAAATATAGGGGAAAAATTTACCTTGTCACTTATATAAATGATCAGTTTCAATATTTGTTTAAAATTTCCTTTTGGATAGTTCCTTGATGCCATATACAATATATTTCATAGTCCCTTTTGGCTAGGGAAAATAATTTAAATATATAGTATGTTGTTTATTAAGAACTGTATTTATTGTTCACAAACTCAGAAAGCTGTAAAAACACAGGTGGAAAAATACAGTTTGGGTTAAACAATCAAAAAATTGCATAAGAAAGAAGACTCTTTAGGTCAGTCTCAAGAAACTGTGGATGAATTATCTCACAGAGATGAAGGTATAAATCAAGTGACTGAGGCATAGTAAATGGAAACTCCAACCCGAATTCTTCCATTGTTATTGTACATAAATCAAACACATCCATGTCACAAGGGACTGAACTTAAAAAAGTGCAACAGTCAAGGACCAAGAAAATCGTCTGTATCCCAAAGATGAGGGGCCATGTACATATGTCAGGGATTCCACTTAGTACATTGTCATTCTTGGTGGACCTTATACGATGGGCATTCCTAACATTACATATGTCATTTAACATCTCCTATGAAAGGTACAATTAGTACAGAAAGTGGAATACAACAAGCTTAATGATATCAAACAACCATCTGAAACAGTAGTTCTCAAACTTTTAACAGCAAGTACCGCCACAGAAAATATTTGGTGTCCACCTAGGACTAACCCACTTATAAAGCAAAACTAAATTAGGTTTTAATCAAGAGCAATCTAGAATTAAACCAGGTCAAAATCATGTCCAAACTAGAGCTAAACATAAACCATGGCTAATCCAGTTCTGAGCCAGGACTAAACCAGGTCTAAACCACAGCAACGACTAAGCAGGAAAAAACAGGTCCAAGTACCAAGTACACTGATTCTATTTTATGTAACATTTTAAAACATTATAAAACTGTTAGCCGAATATTGAGAAACGATAATACAAAAGTCTTCAACATGCAACCTGAGCCACAAAATAGCCCCCTATAGCTTTGGGATCACTGATTGTCAGCGGTGCTTGTAGCCAAATGATTTGGCGTGAGAATCCGTCGATACAGCCATTAATGCATATGCCGTATGGCTTAAGTTTGTCGTTGAAGTCAATGCCACACAAAGTTTGTCCCCCGAGCAAACTATTGTCTCTTCTCAATCTTCTGCTCCGGCGAATTTGAGATCCAATTCGGTCAAGCAAAGCAAGAATGATCCTCACGTATTCTTTCCTTATTGAAATACCATGCTGTTTGCACTTTGTGTGCATTCAACAGTAGCCGTGGTGTTTACCGGGGCCTTGCAGTTGGTTAAAAATAAAATCTATCCCAGCATCCAAGTCATATCTCTGACGGTAAAGCTGCCTGGTGTTAAGTATTCTTTTTAAATGTCTCTCAGTCACAGACATGCCATGCAAATCTAAAGTTTTAAAAATGTCTTTGTATGTTAACCCAAACTTAAAATAAAAATCAACCAAATCATCTCTGTCCATTGTGCGAAGTGTAGCCTAGTTACATGCATTTGTTTAAAAGGATATGACACAGCACGGTGGCCAGAAATTAACATCTAATAAATTATGTCTTATTTTGTGGGAATGATTTAACTCATTTGTGGGAACAATTTAGTTATTACGTGGGAACGAAGTAGTATTTCGTGGTAACAAAGAAGTAATTTGAGGCCACAATTTAATATTTTCTTCCACCAATGTCCCTTTAGGGGCTCCGTACCATTCAGATTTATCTATGCAGCTTAGATTGCACCAAACAGGAAACTGGACATACACAACATCCACACTTCAAAGTAATATCACTTTTTTTTTTTTTTGATTGGAATGTTTATATTTAGTCATAATTTCTCATATTATCTTTTAAATCGTCATATTTAGTAGGCTATTTACTTTAACTGTAGGCTATCAAAACAGTGACAGACACAATTAAACATTTATTCCACTCGTAGCTTTTTCGTGCCAAACTACTTCCCTGTTAAAGAGAAAAAAAACTTGAAAATGAAGTGAACTCCAAATCAATCTCATAATGAACTGCTCTTTTCTATCCTTCTGCTTCTCAATAAATAGTTGTTTGGGTCTTTATTAATGACTTTTAATGGACAAACCTGTACTGTTTGTGCTTGCTCTTCCTGGGTGCGGCATATCCAGTAGGCGAGGGTCTGCGCCATCATTCAGCGGCGACTGACAGTTCAGCAGACATGCATGCAGTGGAATTTCTACATAAGATGTTCATCATGGCACAGCAACCAAAAGGAACAGGAAACCTTTGTGCAGAAACGAGGAGGAGAAAATGAGAGTCAAGCCGAGTGAGGGATCACACAGGAGTCACCCGGACTTGTGAGTTTTTACCAGAGGTGTGGACTTGAAAGTCATGACTTGGACTCGAGTCGGACTCGAGTCACTAATTTGATGACTTTAGACTCGACTTGATGAAATGGACTAAGACTTGAGACTCAACTTGGACTTGAACACCAATGACTTGGGACTTGACTCGGACTTGAGCCCTGTGACTTGAGAAGACTTGATGCTTCTCAAAGAAATAAAAGTATGTTTTTTTTAAGTGTGCGAGAAACAATTAGCCTAATTAAACTCCTCGCGCAGTAATGGGCGCTTTCTCTCCCTGCTCATGTTACTATTGGGTGTTTTTTGATGCACATTTCAAAGTGTATTGAGCTGTAGCAGCACATGACATTTTGACACAATGGCAGAGGAGATTTTAAGCTTTATGTCAGTCTTTGTTTCATGTTGATAGACTCAGAAATCACAGAGATACGGAGCGTTAAAGTTTTACAACCATTAATGATATCAAATACACGCGCGTCTAATTATAACGCTCTATCGTCGAGAACTCGCGGACTTTTCACACAGTTCCAAACACAATCATAAAAGAGTTATTTAGTCACCAGAACTTAGTTTTAATGTCAGAGGGACGCGGACGGAGCTGCTGCCTCTGTGACCCTCCCTCTCCTCACAGCTGAGAGCAGCTCACCCCAGACACAGACATGAGGCGTTCAGGTGCAGACATGAGGCGTTCAGGTGCAGATTACACTTAATAAAAACTAAAACAAAATCAACAAATAAAAAAAAAAAATCTAAAAGTAAAAAATACTCATTTGCAAAAGAGGTCTAAAGGCGAATATGTGGAGTCTGAGAGAGACTTAGCCTCCGTGAATCACGTGACGCACACTGAGCTTTATGTGATTACACAGAGGAGATCTTTACCTGTGCAGGTGAGCTCAGACAGTAAACAGTGAAAAATGAACACCAGCTGGAGCTTTCTGCAGTGTTGTCTCTGTGTTGGAGCTGGAGCTCATGGCTCTGACCATACATCATGAACCTGCAGTACCCCTTTTTCCCACAGGTGTCGCTATTCAGTAAACTGTATAGTGAGCAGTATTCACTTTGCAAATCTTCAAATGTGAGAGAATGACTCTTATTTGAAGCATGTGAACATCTGGCAAGGCCAGAAGAGTACAGTTTATTGGTACAGTGAATATACACTGCTCAAAAAAATAAAAGTGGAAAAACACACTACAGGCTGATCCAACTTTGTTGTAATGTCTTTAAAACAAGTCAAAATGAGGCTCAGTAGTGTGTGTGGCCTCCACACCTGTATGACCTCCCTACAACGCCTGGGCATGCTCCTGATGAGGTGGGGGATGGTCTCCTGAGGGATCTCCTCCCAAACCTGGACTAAAGCATCCACCAACTCCTGGACAGTCTGTGGTGCAACGTGGCGTTGGTGGATGGAGCGAGACATGATGTCCCAGATGTGCTCAATTGGATTCAGGTCTGGGGAGTGGGCGGCCAGTCCATAGCATCAATGCCTTTGTCTTGCAGGAACTGCTGACACACTCCAGCCACATGATGTCTAGCATTGTCTTGCATTAGGAGGAACCCAGGGCCAACTGCACCAGCAAATGGTCTCACAAGGTCTGAGGATCTCATCTCGGTACCTAATGGCAGTCAGGCTACCTCTGGCGAGCACATGGAGGGCTGTGCGGCCCCCAAAGAAATGCTACCCACACCATTACTGACCCACTGCCAAACCGGTCATGCTGGAGGATGTTGCAGGCAGCAGAACGTTCTCCACGGCGTCTCCAGACTCTGTCACGTCTGTCACATGTGCTCAGTGTGAACCTGCTTTCAGGAGCCAGTGGCGAATTTGCCAATCTTGGTGTTCTCTGGCAAATGCCAAACGTCCTGCACCTGTGGACGTCAGGCCCCCATAGCACCCTCATGGAGTCTGTTTCTGACCGTTTGAGCAGACACATGCACATTTGTGGCCTGCTGGAGGTCATTTTGCAGGGCTCTGGCAGTGCTCCTCCTGTTCCTCCTTGCACAAAGGAGGAGGTAGTGGTCCTGCTGCTGGGTTGTTGCCCTCCTATGTCCTCCTCCACGTCTCCTGATGTACTGGCCTGTCTCCTGGTAGCGCCTCCACTACGCTGACAGACACAGCAAACCTTTTTGCCACAGCTTACATTGATGTGCAATCCTGGATGAGCTGCACTACCTGAGCCACTTGTGTGGGTTGTAGACTCCGTCTCATGCTACCACTAGAGTGAAAGCACTGCCAGCTTCAAAAGTGACCAAAACATCAGCCAGAAAGCATAGGAACTGAGAAGTGGTCTGTGGTCACCTCCTGCAGAACCACTGCTTTATTGGGGGAGTCTTGCTAATTGCCTATAATTTCCACCTGTTGTCTGTTCCATTTGTACAACAGCAGTGAAACTGATGTCAGTCAGTGTTGCTTCCTAAGTGGACACAGTTTGATTTCACAGAAGTGTGATTGACTTGGAGTTACATTGTGTTGTGTAAGTGTTCCCTTTATTTTTTTGAGCAGTGTACAATGTACTGGTGAGGTATTTAGCTTTATTGTACATCACTGATACTAAAGAACTTGGCTTTACTTTTAAAGTATTCAGAAACCTGTTTTCTGTGTAGGCCTCTTCTAGTCTTAGGGCGTTACAATAAATTGTAAATAACTAAATAATAAATAAAAATAAAAATAATAAATGTAAATAGTAGAGCAAACAATTTACCATCTGTTTATTGTATATTTGTTTTTCTAAGGTGGGACCTGAGAGTAAATTCAACAATATAAAACATAACAAACATTAAGTTTGGAGTCCTAAGGGTTAAAAAGACTTGAAAGGACTTGAAACAGAAAGTGTAGGACTTGTGACTCAACTTGGACTTGCCTGTCATTGACTTGGACTTTGACTCGGACTTGAGGCCAAAGACTTGAGACTTACTTGTGACTTGCAAAACAGTGACTTGGTCCCACCTCTGGTTTTTACAATAGTGCTTTTCTCCAAAATGTTGAAGTTCTGTAAAGAAAACTGCAACCAAAAAAGTGAAGAAACTGGCAAAGTTGCATGATTCCCCTTTAAAGGTAGCAATGCTGTGGTTGTGTATGTTGGAACAAAACTCTTTTTGTAGCGTACAATACCAGGGGAGATGTCAAAAGTAAAATTGGTGTTTGCCATGGTTGTTGCATGTGTTATATTTCTATCCATGCAGCGGACTGTTTTGCTAATTACCACTTATCCATGCACACCTTGAACCTGCTTTGAATCATATAAAGCCTATAATATGCATTTACTGGCAACTCAGTAGCATTGCCCTCTTCATATTTTTTCATTTCATGGTGAATAGCAAGGTACGGGAATAAAGGCCTTTGAATTGTGCCTTGTCCTTAGAATGCCTTAGGTTCAGGTAAGTTGAACACGTCTAAAGCCACAAGTGTTTTCAACAACATAAACAACATCTGACCTCAATTATGACACATCTTTACCCACAATGCACCATTTCCTCCTGACCCTCACCCCTCAACCCCTCCCTTTCTCTATACACAATCAATAAATATGCTATTTGGAGCCGTGATGGTAAAATCAATCTTTTTTACGGCCCCCCCTCCTGTAGCACGGCTGCTGCGTTCGAGCAGATGCCTCCAAGGAGCGGTTTGTGAAAGTGGAAGGTATTTTCAAGGACTGCGCTGGATGTGACTGAGCGGGGTGGGTAATGAAGCCTGACAAACATAAACGTGTGGCACAGGAGAGCAGTGGCTGTGGCTCCAGTCTGGTCCTGAGCAAAAACAGACTTAAAGGCCCAATCCCAGAGTTTTTAGAGAATGTAACAAAAAAAGTTTGTTTAAAAAGCTCTCCTTTTTCCTCTTATATGTTTGCATTTTATTTCATTTAATGTCAGATTTGCTTCTCTTTTTTCTGTCAGTTTATAAAAACCCACCTCAGGCCCCCTGGCATCCTGGTTATTTGTTTTTGTTGTATTTTTTTGCTCACATTTTGGCAATTCTTATGGTAGGGTGATGATATTTGACAAAGATGTTCATTAATAAATTAATTTTAGAATTTCAGCATCATGACTGGAAAAAAAAAAGTACTGTCTAGACAAAAAAAAAAAAAAAACTCACATTCTTCCTCTCAAAGCCCTTTTTGGTCCCATTGACTTACATTAAAATCACTTATTTTCACTTCCTTAACACTTGCAATACAGAAATGTTAAATAATGTTAATTCCTCTGTAACCCTGTCAGTCAGAGGCTAAAAAATGCACACCAATAAATAAATAAATAAATAAATAAATCATCACCAGATCCACTATTTTCTTATTGCATTGTGGGAAATAATTCCCTTATAATTTGCATTAGATAACTTTGACTGTAAACCAGCTTTAGGGTTGTAAGAGGAAGAATGTAAGTTTAAGCTCTTTTTTCTGTGATTTTCTGCCCTTTTTTGTCATGGCAGAAAAAGTAAAAATGTATCAAAATCAGTATTAGGGCTAGGAGCTATCTGCGACCGGAAATCTCTGCATGAACAACAACAACAACAACAAAACAACAACAACAAACTTTGCATCTTGTGCATCATGTTTTATTTACAAATATATGGGAACTATGTAAACAAACTGGCATTAAGGGGGTTAAAATATGAAAATTAATTCACTTTTGTTATGTATGATGAGGACAGGGGTTAATAAAAAAGAAATTAAAAAAGTTTTCTTCTTCATGTTTTATATTTTTAAATGTGACCCAGTCACCTAAATATGGAGCTATATTTAATAAAATCAATAAAATGAACTGATGCAAAACTAAAATGAACTGATGCAACTAGAATGAGTTATTCAAAATGCCTAATTTGTGGTTGTGAAATAACTGCAAATAATACATTTGCAAATTGGAATTTATTTGCAAAAATCGCTGCATGCAAGTCACAAATTAGGCATTTTGAATAAATCATTCTAGTTGCATCAATACCTTTATTGTTGCATCAGTTCATTTTAGTTTTGCATCAATTAATTTTATTCAAACAAATATAGCTCCATACCTAAAAGGGTTTTAAGAGGGAAAATATTTTTTTTAAAGGAGGGCCTGAGGGTTAACCAATGAAAATGACCTGAATGGGGCCACACCCCTTCTTTTTGAGCATTCCCCCTCTGATTAAAACACTTTTTCCTAAAGGCCAGATAAGGTTTTAGTCTCTTTTTTTTTTTTACTGAATTATTAGTTTTCCTCAAAAAAAACAAACAAACCTCCAGATAGGGCACCTTTAAATAGTGAGAGTGATTAATAGGTAAGTACGGTGTTGCCAGATTGGTTTCCACTCAATTGAGCTTCTTTTAAACATGTTTGTCTAGGAAAAAATTGCATTGGGCTGGTTTTTAAAATGTGGGCTGCTTTTCACAACATTTGGTGGATATTTTTGAAATATGAAAATATGTGTCATTTTTATGGCAAAACAAACTGCTGTGTCCTCCCACTCATATATCCATTAATTTGTTTTAAAATGAGATGAATCTGCTGCACATCGCAAGAGTGGTCGTCGGGTAGCACTTATTGTAAGGAGCCCATTTGTGTTCCTTTTTCGCTTTGGATATTCAGTGCAGTTCTATGTTCTTTATTTTGTATTACTGTTTTAACATTTAGAGTGGTTGTGATTTGGGCTGTTTTTAATTGTTTTTGGGTGGGTTTTAAGCTTTATTTGGGCTAGAAACTGTCAGTCAGATCTGGCAACCCTGGTTAAGTGTTTTAGCAGATGGCTTTCCACCACTCTAGGTAAGAAGACAGTGCCAAAACTTTTAAATTAGCTAACAGTATTGAGCAGTAGCAGTAGCAGTAGTCAAAACATGTCAAGGTGTGTTACAATAACATAATAGAAAAAACTTAATGCCATGTCTCAGAAGAATAAATATAAGCTCCGTATGTAAGAAATAAACTCCTTTAGCTTGCTCTTTTCAGTTTATTTTTGCTTGTTCAGGTCATTTTTAATGCTGCTGGCCACTAGTATAAATCAAGAGCCATCATCAAGGTAACTGTCACACCCATATTACAAAAAAACATTGAGTTCTTTTTTTGTTTGTTTGTTTGTTTTTTGTTTTTGCACTGTGCAGTTGATATTTACAATTTTCTGATCCTATATTTAACATATGGGGGCACAGTAGCAGAGTGGTTAGTGCTCATAACTCCCAGCAAGAAGGTATTGGTGACTCAAAATTACCCTTAGTGGAAAACAAAATTGTAATCAATCCTACAACTAACGGGCCTCTGTCCAGGTATACTCCAGCTAAAGAAAGCTAAAGTTTTTTATAGAATTTTACTATTTTTTTTTTTTTTTTTTTTTTTAAATCTAAAGCATATTGTAAAAGAAATAATATGTGAAAGAAATAGACCTTAAGACGTCATATAGGCTTTATTATTAATGATTTTAACATTTGGGCGCCCTCTAATAAGGGAATCTCCCATTGGCTGTTAAATTAATGCATTTGCATTTCAATGATGGAGCAGGGAGTCACAAGCCAACGAGTAAAGAGCTGCAACAAACAAATATTTGAATAATTGGTTAATCTTTTGATTATTGTTTTGATTAATCGAACCGAAAATCACTTTATATTTTTTATAAAATGTGAACCAAACGTAGCCGTGACTATAGCACTTGAGGACGTTTGGATACAGCTGATACACACACAAAGACATTTTTAATCAAAAACACAAAATGTACATTGTTTATAACTGTTTTTGTGGCTTTACTGCTCTGCCTTGGTCATAAACCCATTTCTCTCAGCACATGGCAGGTTTCAGAGTCTATGAATACCCCAGTTAATGATTAAACAATTAAATTAGTTGATGCTTATTTCAATTATCAATCCGATTTGTTGTTGGACCCCTAAATAAGTATATGCCAAATATATATGCAAATAGAAAAAAGGGAATGAAAGTAAAACACTGATAAATATCGGCAATGCAATGTGATCTGTTCAAGCGCAAAGCCGTTTCTTGGTCTTTACAGCACGTCGAAGCCACACGTTTCATTTGTAACTGCATTGATTAAAGTCGCCTTGCATCTGCTCACCTCACATTTGAGAGGCAGGAGCCCATCAGTGAGGAGCTGCTGCGATTAGTTTAGCTCTAGTGCCGCCATTCACGTCTCAGAATCAATATAATTACACCTCCTCATCGATCAGTTGGTGATGGCTACAAAAACACTTCATCCCTGCTTTGTGTACACAGACCCATGACAGACGCCCAGTAAGCTACATCGATAACAAACTGCACTGTGTTGGCAAATATGTCGGATCAAACATGAGCTACAGTTGAAGCTAATGATAAATGTTGTTCTGTAGTAGGAGCATAGAGCAGCTGTCCATTATGCACCAAAGCTTGTATGCAGTATGTTGATCTGAAGTACAATACTTGTAACTCATAAAACATAAATAGGAGATAGGCTACATGCCTTTTATGAAGCAGGTCCAATAATAACAACACTTTATTTATAGTTCTAAGTGTTACTTTCAGCACAGGACAGAGGGCAGATTTCCTTTAGCTGTAATTCTAATTATTACAATGGGTACATGGTGTCACGGGGAGAATTGACTGGCAATGGCTAAGTCTATTTTATTAAAAGAATAATTCATAAATAAATATACAGATAAAATAAAAAAAATAAAATAAAAAGTCATATACCTAATTAAATTTATATTATGTTATTTTTTTTTTTTTTTCTTGAATAAAATGAAAACTAAAAGACTTTCAAATGACATGAGCCAATATTTTATTAACAATAGAACATAGATAACATATCAAATGTGTGCACTGAGAAATTCTACACTTTTATGCACAAAATGAACTAATTTCAAATTTGATGCCTGCTACAGGTCTCACAATAGTTGGGACAGGGGCAGGTTTACCATGGTGTAGCATCTCCTCTTCTTTTCAAAACAGTTTGAAGACGTCTGGGCATCAAGTTTATGAGTTTCTGGTGTCAGAATTTGGTCCCATTCTTACCTGATATAGGTCTCAGTTTTAGAGCATATGCTATTCTAAAATAAATTAAAAAAATATACCTTTCAGCATTCATAGTTTGTTCCAAAACATGCACGGTGCCCATACTGTATGCACTTATGAACCCCATACCATCAGAAATGCTGGTTTTTGAACTGTCTATTGTGAGACCTGTAGCAGGCCTCAAATTTGAAATGAGCTCATTTTGTGCATAAAAGTGTAACATTTCTCAGTGTAAACATTTATCATTTTATTTATCTTCTATGGTGAATAAAATATTGGCTCAAGTGATTTGAAAGTTTTTTTAGTTTTCATTTTATAAAAAGTAAAAAAAACGTCCAATATTTCAGGAATTTGGGTGTATACATACATGCATGGACGCGCGCTCACACACACACACACACACACACACACACACACACACACACACACACGACCATGACCTATAGTTGCAGGCCTGGTAAAACCAAAGAGTACATTCATCTCAGAGTTAATTCCGTTAAGAAAATGGCCTTCACAGTCACTGCCTGTCTTCTGTCAGTGTAAGAAATGTGCAGCCTGATCAAACCCGCGTGTGTATGTTTTGCGTCATCTCTGCGTCCATAAGTCCTCTGTGCCCGCTGCACACCTTTAGCCCGGCACGTAGCACTAGCCATCAGCGCTAATGACAAGAGTGTAACCCTGCCAGAGCGGCCGCAGATTGAATCTCCCCCAGCCAGGACAGAGAGCGAGTGAGCGGGCGCACGTGTGCCTTTCCTCTCGCCGCGTTACCGTGACAACCACGCCTCCGTATCCTTCGTCCTTTGTCACTGTACAAAGCCGTGACTGGATGGAATCATTTGTCTGATCAAGGTTGTCTACGGGCAGCCGATTGAAGCTCGGAGAAAGCATCAGGAGCCGAGGGATTTAAAGTCAGAAACATGATGGGAGCTGCCACGGCGCCCGCTCACTCTTCCAGGTCGTTCTCAGGCGATGGCCTACTGTGACTGTACTGGAGAGAGAGATTCTAACCCAATAATAACAGAGCTGTGGTGTAACCTACTTCAGTTATGGAACATTACTATATAACCCGTCTTTGACCTACTGCTGGAAAGGACTTTTGCACCACAAGCATTTATAGTCACTATGTTTGCATGCAGAGTATACTGTGACTATGATCACTGTCAGTTTTTACTCTGATTTCTCCAGTGAACTGGTCACACCACTCTTGTGTCAATTTAAATGCAGAGCAGAGAGCTAAATTACTGAGACCACTGAGAGCAGGGGCAGTTCCAGGGGGTGGCAAGGGGTGGCCAGTCCCCCTGTAACTGTGAGCCTGTGGCCCCTAGTGGCCATCCCTCTGAAGTGTCCTAAATGTCTTATGAAACTCACATATATTGTAATTTTGTTTCAAGGGTTATTCTAGCATTATACCACAGGGAGATATGTTGTTCATGTTTACAAAGATGATATTTTTAACTGTTATTTTTAAAATAAGTCCAAGTCGGTTTACATTAAAATGTAACATGTACCCCCCAGCAAAAAGGTTGGCCTCAGTGTACCCCCTATCCCGTTAAAAGTGGTCTAGAACCACCCCTGACTGAGAGGCGTTCAAGTTGTCTGGGAATTTACCACCCGTGCTAAAACTTTGTATTTTGAAATGTTAATAAACACAGCTAATTTACACAGTAATCATATATTTACCAATAAATATAAATTGTACAACTTTAACTTTACTAAAAAAAAAACTTCATTTAGAAAAAAAAGTTGCTTTTATGCTAAATGTGTCTGAGATTATACTGCACAGTCATACTTTTATTATTAGCAGTGTGCATTACTTTCACAGTGACATTGGTTAAGACATCAATGTAGTAACTTCAACCTTCTCTGCTTCTAAAGTGATTTTAAAGGCCAGGTCTATTACAATTTATACATAAAATATGTAAGTACACTACACTACTACACCACACTACGCTGTTCGTTTTGGCTAAACTGCTGCTGCTCTAAATAAAGACACTACAGAGTTTAAGTCACTCCTTTCTCTGTAATTATTAGTGTTCTTTAAGTGTCTGCTCCACTGGGCTCTAGTGGTAGCACTAGCCACAAAAGGACACAGACTATTTTTAATTTAATATGTGGTTAGTAGTTGGATGACCTAATTTTTTTTTTTCAATCAGGGAAATGCCATGTTTATTTACACTAGTAAGGCTAAAACTAAACACATTTATTATATTTTTATTTATATTTTTTAAAACAATCAGTCCTGAACATTTTACAACCTTTAAAAACATTGTGACTAAAAGAAAGTGTTTCGAATAAATGTTTTACTACTGCCAAAAAGAAACAGGTGAAGAGGGCGGCAGTGCAGAGCTGTTTTTGTGCTCTTTTGAACAAAAACAAACTCTTAAACTTCCTTAAACTTTTTGTATGATGCCATTTTACTCCAAAATGAAAAATAGCTGTGAGGAATCAGTGGAAACAAAGCTGTACGCTGTTTTTTTGTTTTTTTGTTTTTGTTTTTGATAAATGAATGAGAGCAGACTGGACGTAGAAGGCTTTTTGACTGGTCAGTGCATTCGTGGAACCGAGCATTCTGAGGCCTCCAACACTAACAAAACACAACTCCAGGTGTGTTTTTGATGAGGAAGATACATCATTATAAGCTCAGAAAAGTGGATTTTGCATAATATATCCTCTTTAACTGTTAGTTCTGTCACACCATTAGTCAAATCAACATGCAAACTCACAAATCTTTTGAGAATCCAGCTTCTGTGCAATCCTTTTAGGGCAAATGACAACTGAACACAGCTGCTGTGCTTCTGCAGAAAGAATAAGCTTAGCAAATGCATCAGTAAATCCACAATAATAGCTATATAAAAATAAAATAACTGCTCTATATAACAGCTAGAGAGTTGTGGAAGGTTCTACATTCTAATAAGCTATAGTGTATTTTTGTCTGTAAACTGGTGTGTGGCATTTGTGAGCGTGCCACTTACAGGGCTCCCCGATGAGTCTGTTTAGTATTCACCTGCTGCTCATTCACCAGGGGAGAGTGTGTCTGAGCCCCCCCCCCACCTCTCCCCAATGCCCCTGAAAACAGCAAGGTGGCAACAAGTGCCTCCAGCAATTAACACAGAAGCAAAAAATAGTCGGGATTGGCCAGTGGCGCATTTCAGGGTGACATATGTCAGTTAAACAAAGCGTCCCGGTGAGGGGAGCTGACATTTGAATGCAGCACGCAGACGCTTGTTGGCACAGGGCTCAGAGCTGTGTGGCATTCAAGGTGTGAGTGAGCCTGTTTGTGTATGGAGAAAAATATATTTATTCTGGAAAAAGAGGTCCATTTTTTAAAAGCATCATTACAATAGCAATTCCTTTTGGGTTTTAGTATTCTCGTGTCAAAAGTCCAAAATGCTGGGAAAAGCGAATACAATGGTATTAACAATTAGCATTAAAAAGTGTGTTATATGTTTGCAAAAAACTGAACATCCAAGCAGAATCCCCAGTTGACCCTCTCCCCAGACACTTCCTCCAGCTCTACTGCAGAATACCCACAGTGTTCCCAGGCCAGATGGTTTTAACACACAGCGGGGAAGTGCAGAGGACTGTTTCTAACCTCAAATTACCCCTAAAACATCCAAAGGTACTCAGGTACTTCTAAAGCCCCCATTTGCCTTTTCCCATGCAACGATAATCCGCTTCTTGCATTTCCTTTATCTCCACTGTGTATGGTAGAAGAGCAGTGCTTTTCTTTGCTAAAACAGCATTTAAAACAGATGTTGCAGGCTGTCCAATAGTGCACTTCAATTCACCTCACTACTCCCACTGTGGAGGTTTTGCTTCTAAAAACTGTCCCGACCCTAGTTTGCTTGGCTTGACCCACTACTGAGATATGCATGATATCAGTGCATGTGCAAGACGTAATAACTAATACAGCACTGTCGCCTCACAGCAAAAAGCTCCCGGGTTCAAATCCTGGACCACGTGGGGCATCTCTGTGTGGAGTTTGCATGTTTTCCCATGTGTCTGGGTGGGTTTCCTCCAGGTGCTCTGGTTTTCCCCATCAACCTAAAACATGCACAGTAGGGTAATCCTCCAGCTGGGTACTCTTGACCAGGATCAGTGCTCAGATCTGGAGATGGGTCCTGGGTGCTGCACTGCGGTCACCCCTGCTCCTGACAGGTTACCACAGTGGCATTGAAGGATGGGTCAAATGCAGAGAACAACAGCATGCGACACTAATCACCAAACTCTGCAGATAATGGGCTTCTGTAAATAAACCTCTGCAGCACTCAAGGGAGAATTTTAATCTGCATAAGGCTACAAGCTAAGGTAAGCTATCTGAAACACATTAGTGTCACAGATCTTGGGAACAAAATGAATAGTTTTTAGAACTAAAGTTCCTATAGTGGATTTTAAATTGAGCACACGCCCAATCAGAGCACCAAACAGAATCGTGTCGCAGACTGCATAAAACAATTTGATGGTTGGGAAAACCAGAGCACTTGGAAGAAACCTGCAGGCACAGGGAGAACATGCAAATGAGTAATGGGCAGTTCAGCTCTTTTTAAAGATTTAGCTCTTTTGGCTCGGTGCTCTCAGAAAAGCCAACTCTTATGGCCCCCAAATCTCTCTTCATTTAGTATCACTCCACTCTTATTTCACCTTATTTAGGCCTAATAGAGCATTTCTGCATATGTGTTGATCAACAATTTTTTAATTTGTGTTTTTGTCAAAGCCTCATTTTTATGCAGTTTGCAAGACAAACATAAAGTTACAAAATTCTGTAGGCCACTCATCTTTGACGTCTCCAATAAAATTACTGTATTTAAATCCAGCTAACCCGTTACCCCTCTCTCTCTCTCTTTCTCTCTCTCTCTCTGTTGCTCTTTGTTGCTGTCCTCACCTGTGATTGGCTGCATGGGGTGTTTATCAAATTAAAATTCTGCTCTGATTGTGCAGATTTTTAGCGGAGTTGACCAGGAGCAGCTGAAGAATCGCCTCTCATCTATGGGAGTCGACTCTTCCGATTCACACTGAAAGAATCAATGACCTATCACTAATGCAAACTCCACACAGAAGAAACCTGGGACATTTTGGCTGTGAGGCCGGAGTGCTAACCACTTTGCCACTGTGCACAACAGGACTTTGAGTGGCATCTGTTATTACCTGTGTCTACTCCAGGATTTTGGGATTCCAGTTCTGATCCTGGAGGCTATTTTATTTAATTTTTTTTTCAATGTCACACCCTCCAAATGTTTGCTAATGTCCACAGTGAAAGCCACATTACAGACTTTTTTCTCTTTTTCTGTCCCCAACAACAAAAGGCATCAGCATGATGATGACCCTTTCTTTCACCAGAGTTTAACCCCCAATTCACACCAAAGCAGCAGCAGCGCGTAACAGCAGCGTCACGTCAGACGCGAGTGAATTGCTTTCTGTTTTATTCAATCTGACAATTCACACCGGGGACGTCATACGACCAACCGACGCAACGCTCAAATTGGGTTGGAGTTCTATTTTTCCAGCTTCTCCGCGTCGACCGGCAGCGCTACAGCCGGAGAAACACAGGAAACAGGCACCAAGAGTCAAAATAAACTTCCGCTACACTTTCAAAATAAAGGTTTTCTAAATGTATGACTGACGTAAACATTGCGCATCGCACCAAGGACTTCAATGAATGTTGCACCATGGACGAGGAGAAGTTAATTCTTGAGGTGGAGAACTTTAACTTACTTTAAAAAAGATTGTAATTCTACTTCTAGCACGATAGTAGTACTGTTGTCTGATCGCCAGCGAGCTCAATAAAAAAAAAATATAGCGTAATTGGTCACGTACTATAGATAAAAGTACATTTTATTCAAACAAAAATAGTTTGGTATAACTTAAATCAGTCTGTAATATTTCTGCTTAACCATCTGAAGAAGCAAGAATATTGGAATGAAGTTGGTAAAACAGGGAGCAGATCCACAGACACAGCGTCGGTCTAAACGCAGCTCTGACGCTTTTGGTGTGAATTGACGCTTTTGAAAAGACGCACGTAAAACGATCTGCTGCTGCAATGCCTCCGTGACGTTTTCGGTGTGAATTGGGGGTAAGGAGTTGGGTTCCAATGGCCAAACTGTCTACGTTCTCCACATGGGTCATCAAGGCACCTACATTCGACTGCTCCTGATTCTAGTCTAAGGTCAAACTGCTGTTGCTCATCAGAAATAGATTTAGTGGATGGTATAGTTAATTATGATTGTAAGAGCGAGTCTGAACATTTTTAGGATATCTATCTATTTAGAATATGAATAATTTGCTTAGGTATATCTGTGAAGACTCTTAATTGTTTAAGCTAAGCTTAATCTAAATCACAACAAGAAACTTCAAAAAATAAATCAGCTGAACTTGGTTTTTAGAGTTTTAGATGTTTTGTCTCTTATCTGAGAGACTTTTTGTGTTTTATCGGCGTCTCTGTTGGATGTTGCAGTCAACGTTAATGGAACAAAAATGTTATTACTAGTGGTGGGACTCAACTAAAAAAAATAATCTAATTATTTACAGGCTTTGTAATTGATTATTCACAAGTAATCGTATTTTTATCAAATAGCAACATTTATATGTCAGAAATAAAATATAAGAGCTTATTTGTATGTTCTGCCGTATTTTAGCTTGATTTCAAATTAATACAGTGGGCACACAGGGCAGAATTCAGCATTTGTGCATCGACCTCTGCCTCTGGTGCACGTAGCCTAGTGGTGCACCTTTTTCCTCTCTTTCGCTTCTCCTCTGTGCTCCGCGTGTGACCTCCGTGCAGGACCTGTCCCCTCTCCCTCTCCTTCGCATCTGAACTCAATGGTCTCCTGTCCCCTGTGTGCGTCAGTGAGCTGTGAGAATGATCAGAGATATGATGAGAAGCAGCACCTATGAAAGTGAAAGAAAAGGAGTGAAGCCGTGCGCTGGATGCGCAAGGCGGGCCTCAGAGAATACCCACAGTTACCTGTAGTGCACTCTGTCTGTAGGCACATATATCTAACTGGCCACAGCTGAAATCCACTCACATTTGGTGTTGTGCTCAGTGTGGATGTCCAGCCCTGGTTACCATGTGCCAGAAACTAGGTCAGTGAGAAAAGTTTGTCATAGATAAGTTCGATTAAATGTGTTATTTTTTTCTTAATGCGTTAAAGTCCCAGCCATTCTTATTACATTATTGGCAAGTAATTATGTTATTGGCTTTATTGCATTTAAAATGGCCAAAATACTATACAAAATAGGTATTGCATTACTGGCCATTATTACATTATCAGTTGTTACATGAACCTCTCCTGACAACATGCAGCTGCCAACCTTTCTTCTATTTTTGGCCTTATCCTTAAATAGAAAGTACCCCGAAAAGAGCAACACATTTCTCCTGAAATATAAAACAGCTTGTGTATATTGACTCGAACACTTAATAATTCATTTGTGTTTCTAACAGTAAACACACCTGACGACATGAGCCACTTATGAACGGCAGGTGTGACGGAGACTCGAGCGCTCAGCAAGTGCCATTTAAAAAACAACGTCAAAACACTGCTGAAAAATTTAAAGAGACGTGCAATTGAGTGAACAAACCGCTTCGGAGAGACATGAGGTTTGAGTTTTTTTTACAAGCTGCTAAAAGCTACAGACAAAGCATGACAAATGGGCCGCTGCAATTTTGGACAGACAACGTCGGCGTGTTTTTGTGTCTGAAGTTGGATGTGGAGTGGGTGTTTACTGAGGCATGCACGCACCCTGTTCTTTCGTATTGTGGTCTGAAGTAGCTTTGTTGTTTGGTCAAAGAAGATACGTGTCATTTCTGGGCACAGTCCAAGCTGTCTATATGTATTTTTAATGTAAATGGACTTCCCAGAATTCCCCCAGGGATCATATTGTTTGTGCGGAGGAGTCAGAAGCAGTTTGTTTGACCACTCAGTAATGCAGGACAAGAACAAGGAGGTGGACACGTGCTATATGGCTTGTAGCAGTAACCGCAAGTTTGGCATGTTTGGTTTTGTCAAAGTCACTGTCTATGCATTTTGTCAGTGATTATCAGGTTTAGCTCTATGTCCACCAGAAGAAAATTCAGGTTAAGGTTAGGGTTAGGGCTAAGGTTAGGCACAAGCGCTTATGTTCTCCAGTACTTATCATCCCTGGTTTCTCAGGACTGGAGAACATATGTACTTCACAATGTGCATGTATCTATGTTCCCCAATACACTTAAACTGGGAAACATACTGCAGGCTCTGGGAAAAACCATACTGGGGAAGATAAGTATGCACCCGTGATTATTATCCCTGCCTTTTCAAGATTTTTGGTGGCCAATGCTTCAATTATTATAATGTCTGGTTTAAACCAGTGGTTCTCAGCCTTTTTGGTTTTGTGTAGCCCCAGGACCTGATTTTGTACTGGTTTGGACCTGGCTTAGTTCTGGTTTAGTCTAAATTTAGTCCTGGTTTTAGGTATGGTTTAGTCCTGGTATAATCTTAGTTAAGTCCTGGTTTACTCCCAATTTAGTTGTGGTTTAAACCTGGTTTGTTGCTGGGTTAGGCTTGGTTTAGACTTAGTGGTTTCTGGTTTTAGGCATGGTTTAGTCCTGGTTTAATCTTAGTTTAGTCCTGGCTGGGCTGGACTGCCCTGGTTTAGACTTGGTTACACAACAGGAATCACCAGAGAAGATCTGAGTGGAACAGAATCAGAGGCATTTGACTTGTCTGATTGCACTTTAACCTCAAGAGGAAATCAAAGAAATAAAGCTAAACTTGTTTTGGACAATTTTGCTGTTGTCTTCAGCTTGATTTTACGTGGGGGAAAAAAAAAGTTTTTAAATTGTAAATCAAATTTTTTGTGAAAAAATCAGAGATTTTTTTTTAGGCCATATCGCCCAGCTCTAGCACTGGGCTGTTTTATAAAATTTGGGCTGCTTTTCCCAACATTTGGCAAGTTTTTAGAAAATATTCTGGAGAAAATACCAAAAAATAGTTGTCATTTTATGGCAAACACAGAAGAAATACACATAATAAACTGCTGCATCCTCCCAATCATGTCAGCAGTTCATTTGTGTTAAAATGAGTGATTCATGTTTGGTTGCTCACATTTCCTGTTGGTATTTAAAAGTTTTTTTGTGGTCTCAATGACGCTCTGACCTGTCTGATTGCACTCTTTGTGGGGAACCTGTTTGGTTTACTTTTTTTAGTGCTGCTGTTAAGATTTGTGTTCTTTCTTAAGTTTAACAGTTTTAACATTTAGAGTGGTTGTGATTTGGGCATTTTTTTATTGCGTTAAGTTCTGTTTGGGTCAGTAAGATCTGTCAACTGTGAACCAGGACTGAACCAAGGCTGTTTCTCAATATGAGTACTTCTGTAGACTGTTATTCATATAAATATAAAAATGTCATATAGTAAGAACAAATTCAGGCAGTTTAGGAGTTGGCTGTTGTTTTATATTTCTGAATTATGAATTAGGTTATGCTTCTATTTCACTAGATTTTATTATTTATCAAATATAAAGAAATTAAGATAATCCCATGGTAAGGAAAAGGTAAAAGGAACATTTTATTAATAAATGAAACGTCTGGGGTCAGAGCCACAGGAGAGCGTCTTCCTGTGATGTCATCAGGTTCACCTCGTCCCAAAATCTGAAAAAAGAAGTCTGTCCTCATGTTCTCCTCAAGTCCATTTTCCGCTCCCGCAAGTCTGTACCTCTGAGTACACAAGTCTGCAGTCTGCATACTGGGAACTGAGAAACGGTGCAAATCTAAACAGGACAAAACACAAACGTAACCAGGACTGAACCAGGCCCAAACCAGGATGTACCCAGAGCTAAACAAGGTCTAAACCAATACAAAAAAATACTAAAACAGGACAAACCCAAAGCTTAGCCAGGTCTAAAGCAAAATTAAGCCTGACTAAACCAGGTCTAAACCAGACTAAAAGTTAAATAAACCAAGTCTAATCCATGATGACAAACTAGGAATAACACTGCCTCTAAATTAAACAAAATCAGAACTGCTAAAGATTCCTGAGTACCACCAGAAGAAGCCCCTGTACCAGTAGTAGTACCTGTCCCACAGTATGAAAGCCACTGAATTAGACTGTTCTGCCTGAAGTTCTTCCTAAACCTGTCTAGATGAACTTGCTTGATGCACATACCTTACTTAGTATTGGACCCATATACACATTACTTCACTTATGTATGGGTCAATATATCTCACACTATGGTTTATGGCTTGGCTCAAACACTTTCCAGTGGCACCTATAAAAGCTCTATTCTCTGGCATGTTAAATCCTCTCAGAGTCAAACGTCACTTGAAGGAACTCCTGTACCGTCCGTGCTTATGATTAATTACCTTCTATATCAGAAAGCACAGCATAAGCACATATCGGTTATCTTTGGGGAATCCGGACATTGCAGAGAGGCAATAAAGGCCAAGATAATAAGGGCAGATAGCCGGCAGCATGAACGTCGTGGGATTAGAGCGGTCCAATTCTGAAGCGTTCCCGTCCTCACATGTAATTACCGGCGCTATCCTCGTGCTACACAAGCGTAACCTACCTAAACTAATCATAAGCCTATTATACTCGTACAGCCGCCATAAATAGGTCTGCAGTAATCACCAACGCGTCCAGGGAGCAATCAGCAAAGCCAAACAACAGTCAGAGGGGCTGTTTCCAATGAGAACGCAGTCATAAATCTGCACAAACTAATATGTGGTTGACATGCATGTTTTACCACTTGTGCAGTAATAGGTACCAATAAATAATTATTTAACACTCGTATCCTCAATTTAAAAAGTTACCTTATTATAGATAGATGACAAAAGTGTCTCATAAAAAACATAAAAAACTTAGCTTTTTGTCTACTTTTTTTGGTTACATAAATATTTTAGAGAAAAAATTTTGAAAAATACACTAAAATTTGAAAAATATATTAGCAAGTACAATTATATATATTTATTTTTTTATTTATTTGCTGCTCTCATTCATTTATCCAATATGCTTATATATGCTTATTCAAAAGGCAATCTGTTCAAAAGAACACAACACAGTGGCACTCTGCTGCCCTCTGCTGGTCTCTTCACCTGTTTCTTTATGGCACCAATAGAGTACTTATTATAAACATTCTCTTTAAGTCACATAATGTTTTTAAAGGTTGTAAAACGTGCTGCGGTTCTAGGGGTGACCAAGATTGGTTTAAAAAAATAAATAAATAAAAGCAGAATATTTCTCCTTTTAACTCTTTTCCTGTCAGCATTTTCTCAAATAGTTGCCAACCAGTGCCAACATTTTTGGTCATTTTCAATTTTTTTCAAATAAAGTGAAAAAATCATGTAGTGCATCTTTAAGTAGAATGTTGCATCACTGAAATATACTTTTTTGCTTTTTTTTTAACATCTTTAATTAAACAATGATTTGTAACCTGTACCCCTGGTTGGGAAACAGTGACTTAGGGCCATATTTACTAAGACAAGTGCAAAATTGCGAGTGCAGCTTAAAAAATAGGGTCTGGTATTTGCGGGCGTGTTGCGTGTGATATACGAAGAGAAACTACGCAAGTAACTGCTGCCGCAAATCTGATATGTAAATGAGAATTTTGCGTGAGCATAAACCGCACTGACAGCGAGAGCAACGTTGTTTGCCAGCTTTGACTGCATCTTTCCTACAGAGATGCAACACAAAACACAATCTGAGAGTCCAACAAATAACAGGACTGACTGTAGTAGAGCTGTGTTCACTGTGTCTGAGGGAGAATTATTTTATTGCATTTTACTGAGCTTTTGCCAAAATTTGCTTTTTTTTTTCCTTTTTTTTTTCTTCAGGAAAGAGCCAATGGGCCAAGGAAAAATGTATAGTTTTTGTTGTGGATCTTCAAGTAAAGTTTTCAAAGATTTCTGTACAAGTGCAAAATCCAGTTTTGTGTAATTTAAAACTTTAGACCAGTGTATTTAGTTACATAAAGCACCTTTTTATAAAGGTCTGGTATTGATTTTACCTTTTCCACAAAGATACTAACAGATAGGGCCAGAAAGTTTACTTACCATTGCATAATATAACTACTTTCAGGAACAGCTTTTGTCTTTTATAGTTCTTTTTTTCCCAAGCAGAGTCATTTGATAATCTTTTTGATAAAAATGCATTTCAAATCAAAACCAGTAACTAAAAACACAGCATAAAACAACACCAAACAAAGTAAAGTGCTTCCAAACCTGCTGCCTCAAATTGAATAAGCCGATAGTAAATTAAACAAATGTTCTGGAGCCACCAAAATAAAAACCCTGTCACATCTGACAAAGGCTTTCTCAAATTTATGGTTAAAACAACTTTTCAAAAACAAATGAGAAGTGAAGTTGTGAGCAGTGCTGTAGGAGCCCATTAGGCAGTACTATAGAGACACAGCAGGTGGGCCTCAGTGCCATTATATGCGTTAAAACCCCTGGAAGGACGAGAAGTTATGCTGCACAGAAAGAAAAGCAAAATGATCCTCGGAATAAAGAAGTGACTGGATGATATAATTGTAAAGAAGACACTGGTTCCTATGCATAAAGCTTCGTGGTAGGAAATCTCTTCTAAAGCCCACGTTGCAATGTTTTTGCCATCTTTTCTAAAACATTTTTTTCTGCAAGGAGAACTCATATCAGTACGGAAAAAAAGCATTTAACTCTCTGTGTGGAGTAAGTTAAACTGCCTGTGTCTGGTTTCCCCCATCAACCTAAAACAGTGGCTCCCAACCTTTCTGTCTCATGTACCTCCTGGAGTACCCCTTCTTGAATCTTCAATATAACATTTTTACTTCCTTTATTACAAATTCTCCTGCATTTGTTTAAAACTCAAATTTCACATAAAAATAAAACACTGAAATTAAATGAATATGATCCTGGCCTTATTAAATTCCTATTGCATTTACTTGTTATACTGTATATTTTATGTTCAAATAGAATTTTTTTTAACTCAATCAATTTACTGCAAAGAAAATTTTAAACAATACCCCTTTGGAACAAACAATTAAACCTAAAAATATGTAACAAAATATAATAATATTAATATATGAATAATATTTTTAGCAGTTGTACCTCCTTTTTATTAGTCAACACGTTAGCTTTTATGTCTTTCATACGTTTCAACAGTTATCAAATAATCAAGTAACCTTAACTTTAACTACCTTACATTTTTCTTTACCTGTCACTCCTAAAAACATAATCTCCACTTATTCCCATCAGGGATCACAGAGGCTATCTTTCTAACTATGGGCCTTAAGTGGGGTTGATCCTGGAAAGTCTCAGTCTCAGGACCAACACTTAGACCAGTGGTTCCCAACCTTTTAGGTTTTGTGTACCTACAGGAACTGATTTTATCCTGGTTTGGACCTGGTTTAGGCCTGGTTTTCAACTGGTTTAGTCTTGATTTAGCCTTAGTTTTGTATTGGTTTTAGGCATGGTTTAGTCCTGGTTTAATCTTAGTTTAGTCCTGGTTTGAAGTGGTTTAGACTTGGTTTAGACCTAATTTAGTTCTGGTTTAAACTTGGGTAGTTGCTGATTTAAACCTGGTTTTGAACTGGCTTAGTCCTGATTTAGTCTTAGTTTCCTTCTGGTTTAAAGCATGGTTTAGTCCTGGTTTAGTTTTAGTTTAGTCCTGGCTGGACTGACCTGGTTTAGACCTAGTTTAGGTCTGGTTGAAACCTGGTTTGTTCCTGGTCTTGTTCAGGTGTATTTCTGGTTTAGCTCTGGTTTTAGACCTGTATTTTTGTTTTGTTTTGTTTTGTTTGTTTGTTTGTTTTTTTGGTTGAGTTCTGGTTTTAGTCCTGGTTTAGTCCTTCTTTAGTGTTTCATCCCTCACTATAGTTCTGGGTTAGTCTTGATTTAGGTTTATTTTAGTCTTTAGCTAAATATGAAAATGTAATATAAATGATTATATAATGCCACGTACCTCCTGCAATGTGCACGCGTACCCCTAGAGGTCCCCGTACCCCTGGTTGGGAAACTGTGACTTAGGGCCATATTTACTAAGACAAGTGCAAAATTGGAGTGCAACTTAAACAATAGCGTCTGGTATTTGTGGGCGTGTTGCGTGTGATATACGAAGAGAAACTGCGCAAGTAACTGCTGCCGCAAATCTGATATGTAAATGAGAATTTTGCGTGAGCATAAAACGCACTGACAGCAAAAACAACGCTGTTTGACAGCTCTGACTGCATCTTTCCTACAGAGATGCAACACAAAACACAATCTGAGAGTCCAACAAATAACAGGACTGACTGTAGTAGAGCTGTGTTCGCTGACCAGAGTCACGTGCCTTATTTCCCCTCTGTGAAAGACAGTGAAGGGAGAGGAAAGTCCTTTTCACTGTCTGTCAGAGCCAGTAACCTTTCAAACAATTATATAAAATGTATCAGTAGCCTATATGGCGTGCTGATGGTGATCGAATAAAAATAATAATTAAAAAACATTTTCGATGTCCTCCGCTCGATCAAATCCACGCAGCCTTGAGCCTCTGTAGGGGCAGCTGTCAGTCAAGCACCGCAGTGAGCATTGGGAGGTAATGAGATAAACACAGTGAGTAGACTGCGCAGCGTTTAAAGACTGTTCTGTCACCGTAAGGATTTCAAAGAATGTTAAACAGACTGAAAGCCCAGAGACAGCAGCTGTAAAAGGCTGAAGTTCAGGGAAATACGAGCGAAAATCAAGGAAAAAGTGCCGCAGGTAAAGTCTGTTTCTTTGTTTCCTTCGTCTTCAAAGCAACACATTACTGTTGTATCTTTGTAAATGAGCCCTGTTAAAGCATTAGAACTTATTTTCAACGCCTCATCTGTGCACTAAAAGCTACACTCTCACCTCCGCAAAACCTTTAGCACTGCTTCTCCAACGTACTAAATTTTCACGCAGATGAAAAAGTAGGAATATAATCTTAATTTTTTTTTTTTTTAAGAACTGCTTGTTCTTGCAAACCATTTGTCCCCTATGTGTGTGAAATTGGGAGTGTGGTGTGAGAGCATGTAAAGGCAATCAAATGTGTGAAAGTTGGCACCTCTGCCATATATGAAGAGTGAGTTTGTTGACTTTGTTAACTTTGTTAACTTCTTCATCACCTGTTGATTCTGACAATGGGATTTATGGCTCTTTACCCGGAGCAGCCAAATCTTTGGGATGTTTTTTGTTTTTTTGGTGGAACATTATTATTGTCTTATTTACTTATGATAATAAAATTAGTATGTGTGGACTAAATTCACTAATGGTGATGTCATATACCTCGGCATAGAGTGAGACCACCATAATTGTACTTGCTAATATATTTTATATATATATATATATATGCTGCTCTCATTTATTTATCCAAAATGCTTATATATGCTTATTCAAAAGGCAATCTGTTCAAAAGAACACAACACAATGGCACTCTGCTGCCCTCTGCTGGTCTCTTCACCTGTTTCTTTATGGCACCAATAGAGTACTTATTATAAACATTCTCTTTAAGTCACATAATTAAATTGCTGCTATTAATAATTATTGCACATATTAAACGTGCTGCGGTTCTAGGGGTGACCAAGATTGGTTTAAAAATAAAATAAAAGCAGAATATTTCTCCTTTAACTCTTTTCCTGTCAGCATTTTCTCAAATAGTTGCCAACCAGTGCCAGCATTTTTGGTCATTTTCAATTTTGTTTTCTTCAAATAAAGTGAAAAAATCATGTAGTGCGTCTTTAAGTAGAATGTTGCATCACTGAAATATACTTTTTTGCTTTTTTTTTTTTTTTTTTTACATCTTTAATTAAACAATGATTTGTAACCTGTACCCCTGGTTGGGAAACAGTGACTTAGGGCCATATTTACTAAGACAAGTGCAAAATTGCGAGTGCAGCTTAAAAAATAGGGTCTGGTATTTGCGGGCGTGTTGCGTGTGATATACGAAGAGAAACTACGCAAGTAACTGCTGCCGCAAATCTGATATGTAAATGAGAATTTTGCGTGAGCATAAAACGCACTGACAGCGAGAGCAACGCTGTTTGCCAGCTCTGACTGCATCTTTCCTACAGAGATGCAACACAAAACACAATCTGAGAGTCCAACAAATAACAGGACTGACTGTAGTAGAGCTGTGTTCACTGTATCTGAGGGAGAATTATTTTATTGCATTTTAATTTCTTTTATTAACTTTGTGTAGTCCATCCTTGTTAAATGTCTCATGCGATTTTGGCGCTGACCAGAGTCACGTGCCTTATTTCCCCTCTGTGAAAGACAGTGAAGGGAGAGGAAAGTCCTTTTCACTGTCTGTCAGAGCCAGTAACCTTTCAAACAATTATATAAAATGTATCAGTAGCCTATATGGCGTGCTGATGGTGATCGAATAAAAATAATAATTAAAAAACATTTTCGATGTCCTCCGCTCGATCAAATCCACACAGCCTTGAGCCTCTGTAGGGGCAGCTGTCAGTCAAGCACCGCAGTGAGCATTGGGAGGTAATGAGATAAACACAGTGAGTAGACTGCGCAGCGTTTAAAGACTGTTCTGTCACCGTAAGGATTTCAAAGAATGTTAAACAGACTGAAAGCCCAGAGACAGCAGCTGTAAAAGGCTGAAGTTCAGGGAAATACGAGCGAAAATCAAGGAAAAAGTGCCGCAGGTAAAGTCTGTTTCTTTGTTTCCTTCATCTTCAAATCAACACATTACTGTTGTATCTTTGTAAATGAGCCCTGTTAAAGCATTAGAACTTATTTTCAACGCTTCATCTGTGCACTAAAAGCTACACTCTTACCTCCGCAAAACCTTTAGCACTGCTTCTCCAACGTACTAAATTTTCACGCAGATGAAAAAGTAGGAATATAATCTTAATTTTTTTTTTTTAAGAACTAGCCTTCATCAAATGAAGGCTTGTTCTTGCAAACCATTTGTCCCCTATGTGTGTGAAATTGGGAGTGTGGTGTGAGAGCATGTAAAGGCAATCAAATGTGTGAAAGTTGGCACCTCTGCCATATATGAAGAGTGAGTTTGTTGACTTTGTTAACTTTGTTAACTTCTTCATCACCTGTTGATTCTGACAATGGGATTTATGGCTCTTTACCAGGAGCAGCCAAATCTTTGGGATGTTTTTTGTTTTTTTGGTGGAACATTATTATTGTCTTATTTACTTATAATAAAAATAGTATGTGTGGACTAAATTCACTAATGGTGATGTCATATACCTCGGCATAGAGTGAGACCACAATAATTGTACTTGCTAATATATTTTATATATATATATATATATGCTGCTCTCATTCATTTATCCAAAATGCTTATATATGCTTATTCAAAAGGAAATCTGTTCAAAAGAACACAACACAATGGCACTCTGCTGCCCTCTGCTGGTCTCTTCACCTGTTTCTTTATGGCACCAATAGAGTACTTATTATAAACATTCTCTTTAAGTCACATAATTAAATTGCTGCTATTAATAATTAATTGCACATATTAAACGTGCTGCGGTTCTAGGGGTGACCAAGATTGGTTTAAAAATAAAATAAAAGCAGAATATTTCTCCTTTAACTCTTTTCCTGTCAGCATTTTCTCAAATAGTTGCCAACCAGTGCCAGCATTTTTGGTCATTTTCAATTTTGTTTTCTTCAAATAAAGTGAAAAAATCATGTAGTGCATCTTTAAGTAGAATGTTGCATCACTGAAATATACTTTTTTGCTTTTTTTTTTTTTTTTTACATCTTTAATTAAACAATGATTTGTAACCTGTACCCCTGGTTGGGAAACAGTGACTTAGGGCCATATTTACTAAGACAAGTGCAAAATTGCGAGTGCAGCTTAAAAAATAGGGTCTGGTATTTGCGGGCGTGTTGCGTGTGATATACGAAGAGAAACTACGCAAGTAACTGCTGCCGCAAATCTGATATGTAAATGAGAATTTTGCGTGAGCATAAACCGCACTGACAGCGAGAGCAACGCTGTTTGCCAGCTCTGACTGCATCTTTCCTACAGAGATGCAACACAAAACACAATCTGAGAGTCCAACAAATAACAGGACTGACTGTAGTAGAGCTGTGTTCACTGTATCTGAGGGAGAATTATTTTATTGCATTTTAATTTCTTTTATTAACTTTGTGTAGTCCATCCTTGTTAAATGTCTCATGCGATTTTGGTGCTGACCAGAGTCACGTGCCTTATTTCCCCTCTGTGAAAGACAGTGAAGGGAGAGGAAAGTCCTTTTCACTGTCTGTCAGAGCCAGTAACCTTTCAAACAATTATATAAAATGTATCAGTAGCCTATATGGCGTGCTGATGGTGATCGAATAAAAATAATAATTAAAAAACATTTTCGATGTCCTCCGCTCGATCAAATCCACGCAGCCTTGAGCCTCTGTAGGGGCAGCTGTCAGTCAAGCACCGCAGTGAGCATTGGGAGCTAATGAGATAAACACAGTGAGTAGAGTTTGCGCAGCGTTTAAAGACTGTTCTGTCACCGTAAGGATTTCAAAGAATGTTAAACAGACTGAAAGCCCAGAGACAGCAGCTGTAAAAGGCTGAAGTTCAGGGAAATACGAGCGAAAATCAAGGAAAAAGTGCCGCAGGTAAAGTCTGTTTCTTTGTTTCCTTCGTCTTCAAATCAACACATTACTGTTGTATCTTTGTAAATGAGCCCTGTTAAAGCATTACAACTTATTTTCAACGCTTCATCTGTGCACTAAAAGCTACACTCTCACCTCCGCAAAACCTTTAGCACTGCTTCTCCAACGTACTAAATTTTCACACAGATTTAGCTCCCCTACTCGTGATAAATCAAACAGCGACTGCAAAGCGACTTCATTTGCATTTTCCACGCCTTGATTTTTGCGCGTTTTGGCAAGAACGCCTTGTTTTACATATTCATTGAATCACAGGAGCAAAATCTGTGCCGCGCTGAATTTGCTCCTGTGAAAGACGCAAACCTCAGCTGCGCCTGGGATTGCTCCAATTTTAGCACGTCTTTTTCATTTAGCGTGCACCTTTGATAAATCTGGCCCTTAGAGTACAGACAATTCACTCTCACATTCATTCATAAGGGGCTATTTAGTCACCAGCTCACCTGTACACTCATGTCTTTGGAGTTTAAGAGAGTTTCTCATCTGGCCTCCGCTACTGATACATAACATCAAAATTATTGTCCTGCAAATAGGTTTTACCTTCATCTCACTGAACATTGAGTGAACGCTTTGACAAAAAGTTGTACCAACACCGCAGAGCCAAACTCAGTGGATTGAAGTCTGCAGTACACCTCCACCTAAAGGACGCAGACCACTCCTTTGAGGACAGTGGGGTCCGAATCTTAAGATGGTTTGAGCGAGGAGTCAAAGAAGCAATCTTTGTCAAAAAACAAAAGAAAAAACCTTTTTTGAACAGAAATGATGTTTGAGCTATAACCTTCTATAACCATCTGTTTACAACTGTTTCTTAAAACCTAGACCAAACCAGTTTCACTCATTAACATCAGAAGGAGCAGATTATGCTAATGGTTCTCAGGTGGGTTAACGACTGTCCCACTCACTCCAGCAGAGGACAACTGACTTCTAATGAGCCTGAAACTAGGCTAAGGCTTTATATCCACTCTAGACCAATAGAATTTGTTTTCAGGTAAAACACCTCCCTAGAAGCATAAAAATGTTTTACTAGTTCAATTTCAGAACTGAGAAAGCCTCTTTACTAAAACCAACTTTAATTATTTGTGTAATCAGACATAGACAGCACAGAATACACCACTGCATTACATTTTTAAAGATGATTTCACTATCTCACTATTTTTAACAAGAAAAAACAAGAATGTCATTTTGAATCCTTTAAGACTTAATACAAAAATATTTATGAATATATACTTTACAACTACACTGAGACATATGCAGGGTTGCCAACTTTTCCCAACTTTTCAGAAAACCTCAGAGTGAGATTTTGTGGGCCCAACCAACATTTTTCTGTATACACAGCAAAACATGTTTTATATCATTTAATACCATTGTTTCTGCACAGGGACATACACAGATTTTGGAGGGCTTTTGCTCTAACCTACACAAAGGACACTTGTTCTTAATTTTTGCCCACTTTGGTTAACCTCCATAAACACATATTTTTGAATTTGGTGTTGACGTACAGATGATTCTCTGTAATGAGCCCACAGGCCAGAGATAGCCTACATCAGTGGTTCCCAAAGGGGGGTCCAGGGCCCCCCCGTGGGCCACGAAGCTGAGAAAGGCTCTTGGATAAGAGGTCAAACGTCTTCAACGTTAAAAATCAAGTCCAGATGACAGCCTTTGAACCTTTTGTTGGGATATTTTGGCAGTATTATTTGTAGTATTTTTTTTAAATAATTGGAGCAGTGGAGTCTTCATAACCTTAATGTTTTTATAGAAATCTATGGGCAAAAACATGGCATAGACTTTTGAATACAGTAAAGTTTTGTTCTTGAGGGTCTGCACGGATTTGTCTGATTTTTAAGGGGGCCTCGACGCTTTTGACTTTTGGGAAAGGCCTGACAGTGTTTGATGAAAAAATAGGAATATAATCTTAATTTTTTTTTATTTTTAAGAACTAGCCTTCATCAAATGAAGGCTTGTTCTTGCAAACCATTTGTCCCCTATGTGTGTGAAATTGGGAGTGTGGTGTGAGAGCATGTAAAGGCAATCAAATGTGTGAAAGTTGGCACCTCTGCCATATATGAAGAGTGAGTTTGTTGACTTTGTTGACTTTGTTAACTTCTTCATCACCTGTTGATTCTGACAATGGGATTTATGGCTCTTTACCAGGAGCAGCCAAATCTTTGGGATGTTTTTTGTTTTTTTGGTGGAACATTATTATTGTCTTATTTACTTATGATAATAAAATTAGTGATATCATGAAATGTTTGTGAGGCTCATACTTACTCCATGTTATTTGAACTATGTCCTTACATAGTGAGTTGAAACGTGAGGACGGAGCCTATAGGAGCCCCTTTTTGTTAAGCTAAATTTGAACTGCGCAGCTGTTTACCTTGGTGGTCCCATTTTGAGCTAAAGTTAACAGTTATTTATGATGGGCACCTGGCTCTGCTCCCATCTTGCCTTTTTTGGTACTTCTGCTATTTGGTTTTTTCAGTTCTAAAGTTAACTCCTTAAAACTATTGGCTCGTGGCCATGCTTCAACATGGCCTTTTTGGTAAAGAAAGTGTTGTCTCTCATGCTGATTGGTTCATAACTATGCTGTGAAACCTACTTAAACCTTTGTGAGCCGATCCTGCGTGGTCGGAGAGTTATCTATTGCCTGTGAGATGATTGTCCGAACCTGAGCTCAGAATAAACCAGCCTGAATCTTTTTCTACCTCGGCCTCGTTCTTCTTCAATTCTCTCGTTCAACTTGATAACAATTAGTATGTGTGGACTAAATTCACTAATGGTGATGTCATATACCTCGGCATAGAGTGAGACCACCATTTAGGATATATTATCTGTCCAAAATGTGAAAAATCCCCGCTACCCTTTAAAAAAGCAGGCAACAATGAACTTTTCATGCATTCATCTCTTTCTGTTTGCGTATGACTTTTTTTCAGCTTGAGTTTTTCTACTTTTTCTTATGAGGTTTTTTCACGGTTGCCAAAAAAAAAAAAAAGAGCTTGTTCATTTCAATACAAGAGTAAGAAAAACAAACAAAAAAGAACGGCGTGCACACCTCTCTGAATCGGTTCTCATTGTTCACGGTGAAGAGTCGTTCAAAAGATTGGAATTGTTCATGAACGTCACATTTCTAGTTGATTCTGCTAAAGTCCTCGTTGTTCAGTTCTCTGTGATTTTTTTTTATTCTTCCTCCTGTTTCCATTTTAACAACAGTAAAGTCTCACTGATGTCCGACGTAACGACCACAGTCAAACAACATCACTTTATCCAGAAGTCTTTATACAACTGGCTTCTGCTGCTGTCCAAGTTCAGAAAAAACTACAGAGCTGCTCATAATATGGCATTTTCTGGAGTTTTATGACAAAAAAAAAAACAGCAAACCGCCATGTTTGATTGTCCCACTCTTTGTTTCTCTGATTGGTTACTCCGCCTGTGATTGTTCTGCCAATAGAAATGAAGCTTATGTGAAAGGATACCAGACTGACTTCCTTACATAGAATAGGAGTTAGAGTAAGAGTTTGTCTGGCTGGCCAGTCTATGTGCCAACACTCGACAACCACTTGACCACAAAGAAAAGAACCATTCATTTCTGCCTTTAAAAAAAATATATATATATTTTTTATTTGCTCATCAAAATGAATGGGAAAAAAAGAATGCTAATCTTGTAAACAAACTGCATACACAACTTATCTGAATATGTCACTTATGGAAGGGTCTATAGGCTCTGTTGTGACTCATTCACTTTCATAGAGTGGCCTTATACATTAATAAGCTCACTGTTGGATCTGCTGTTGTGGAGCTGGAGGCTTTGTTGTGACGAACATCCGCTTCATAATTTACGATCTCTCATAGTGTATCAGCGTTAATTGAAGCAAAGGCAAAGTGCACAATGATAAGAATTGTTTATTAATAAGGCTCAGATGGTTTATTTGTTTCCGATGGTGAAGGCGAATATCACAAAGTAATTTAGCATCAATGGCAGCGCAATCAGTCATTTTGATGTTGTCCTGTTTTGTAATCATTCTCATATGACTCAAAGCTGCAATGATAACTACTGTATGATGGAAATATGATGTATATGGTGCTTATGTAATGATAAAAAATGAAACACCAGATGACAGGCATAGTTAACTTTGAAGAAAAAAAAGATTTTTAAAGATAATCTATAAATGTTTATGAGTTTGAGTAGACATACAGTATCTAGACATCTGGAGTAAAAGCACTGAAATGACTTTAAACATTTCATCATACACTTCCATGGGAGTCTGTGTCTATGTTCCCACAGCCCTATGTTCTCACATTTCCCCAAGATTATTTTCTGGTAAATAGTTTATAATTAAACCTAACCCTGCCCTAACCTAATCCTAAATCTTAGAAATGGGGGCACATAGGGCTATGGGAACATTAAGGGTAATTTTGAAACTTCGAAGAATATGGGAATATTGGGCCAAATTTAAAAGAAAAATATTGTAGAAACGTGTGAACATAGGTTAGTGAGAACATAAGTTAGACAATATGTTTAACCACAAGCTGTCAATCACTTTTCAAAAGGGATATATTCTGCAAAATCAACTTTTTGAGTTTGCTACCATGTTATAATGTTGTTCCCTCATCAAAAACATAGCTGTGTTTTGTTTCATTGTTGCCTGTTTGAGTAATCCTCTATTCTCTGGCATTGAGTTTCTCAGACCTCAGAATGCTCCCTCGCCCACTTTAGAAAGAACTGACCAATCAACAAGCCCTCTCCATTCTGCTCTCATTCATTTTTCCAAAAAATGTACAGTTCTGTTTCCACTGATCCCTCACAGACATTTTTCATTTTACCATACCATACCAGCTTTATTTATAAAGCACTTTACAAATTATGCAGTTTGCCAAAGTGCAATAGACAAAAAACACAAAAACAATAAAAACATCAAATGCTTAAAATTACAAAAAAAAAAAAAAAAAAAACATACACTGAACAAAAATATAAACGCAACACTTTTGCTTTTGCTCCCCTTTTTCATGAGATGAACTCAAAGATCTGAAACTTTTTCTACATACACAAAATAACCATATCTCTCAAATATTGTTCACAAATCTGTCAAATCTGTGATAGTGAGCACTTCTCCTTTGCCGAGATAATCCATCCCTCCTCACAGGTGTGCCATATCCAGATGCTGATGAGACAGCATGATTATTGCACAGGTGTGCCTCAGACTGGCCACAATAAAAGGCCACTCTGAAATGTGCAGTTAAATCACACAGTACAATGCCACAGATGTCGCAAGTTTTGAGGGAGTGTGCAATTGGCATGCTGACGGCAGGAATGTCCACCAGAGCTGAATTGAATGTTCATTTCTCTACCATAAGCCGTCTCCAAAGGCGTTTCAGAGAATTTGGCAGTACATCCAACCAGCCTCACAACCGCAGACGACGTGTAACCACACCAGCCCAGGACCTCCACATCCAGCATGTTCACCTCCAAGATCGTCTGAGACCAGCCACTCGGACAGCTGCTGAAACAATCGGTTTGCATAACCAAAGAATTTCTGCACAAACTGTCAGAAACCGTCTCAGGGAAGCTCATCTGCATGCTCGTCATCCTTATCGGGGTCTCGACCTGACTCCAGGTCGTCGTCGTAACCGACTTGAGTGGGCAAATGCTCACATGCGATGGCGCCTGGCACGTTGGAGAGGTGTTCTCTTCACGGATGAATCCCGGTTTACACTTTTCAGGGCAGATGGCAGACAGCGTGTGTGGCGTCGTGTGGGTGAGCGGTTTTCTGATGTCACTGTTGTGGATCGAGTGGCCCATGGTGGCAGCGGGGTTATGGTATGGGCAGGCGTATGTTATGGACGAAGAACACAGATGCATTTTATTGATGGCATTTTGAATGCACAGAGATATCATGACGAGATCCTGAGGCCCATTGTTGTGCCATACATCCAACAACATCACCTCATGTTGCAGCATGATAATGCACGACCCCATGTTGCAAGGATCTGTACACAATTCTTGGAAGCTGAAAACATCCCAGTTCTTGCATGGCCAGCATACTCACCAGACATATCACCCATTGAGCATGTTTGGGATGCTCTGGATCGGCGTATACGACAGCGTGTTCCAGGTCCTACCAATATTCAGCAACTTCGCACAGCCATTGAAGAGGAGTGGACCAACATTCCACAGGCCACAATCGACAATCTGATCAACTCTATGCGAAGGAGATGTGTTGCACTGCATGAGGCCAATGGTGGTCACACCAGATACTGACTGGAGTCCCCAGACCTCCCAGTAAACTCCCCCAGTAAAACAAAACTGTATGTTTCAGAGTGTCCTTTTATTGTGGCCAGTCTGAGGCACACCTGTGCAATAATCATGCTGTCTCATCAGCATCTGGATATGGCACACCTGTGAGGAGGGATGGATTATCTCGGCAAAGGAGAAGTGCTCACTATCACAGATTTGACAGATTTGTGAACAATATTTGAGAGATATGGTTATTTTGTGTATGCAGAAAAAGTTTCAGATCTTTGAGTTCATCTCATGAAAAATGGGAGCAAAAGCAAAAGTGTTGCGTTTATATTTTTGTTCAGTGTAACTAGGATCCAATAATATACTCATGTTAAAACCACAAAAGCCATTAAGTATAAAAAAATAAATAAAAGTTTTGTAGTAAAATGGCATCATACAAAATCTTTCAGGAAGTGAAGTGCTTTTTTTCACTAATTATGATAAAAAAGATAATAAGAAAAATATACTGTATTTTTTTTTTTTTTACATCGGGAAACAATACATATTATATAATAGTTTTTTCCCCTCTCTTTCTACTTCTGTTTCTCTGCAGAAAATCTTCAACTATCTTTTGAAATTGGAACAATAACTAAGTATATAATGTGATACCACAATGGTACTTATGAACTGGCTAAAGAAATGACCAGGATCATTAATCTTTTTCATAGCAAGACATATTACATCATAAACCAAACTAATAGACAGTAATAAAAAATGCAGTGTGTGATTCCATTGGATATTGTTACCATCCTCTTATTGTTGCTAAGTTTCTTTGTGTTGCCATAAACTGCCATAACACATATATGGAATAGGCAGGCGTGAAAGTAGATTTTTGCTTATGCCGGTATTATAACAAATTATGCCTACATATATATTTTTAATAGCAGAAAAAGCAGATATACGAGGTTAAGAATGAATCTTGACTATAAATGAAAAATATAGACATGGCTTATACGCGGTTTAACAGGGTTTGAAAACAAATCAAACACACCCTATAAAGGCCAACTCACACCGGACACACGTCAAAAAATATGCCCCTATTGTTTTCTATGAGGCGCACGGCGGTGGCTGAAAACAAATGGTCCCCCGTACTTCTGCAGTAACAAAGATGGTTCTCTGCTCCGTGTGACACAGACACACAGCTGTAAACACTGAGGGACAGTAGCTGCTGCTCGGGGGGGCACAGGCAGCAGCTCCTGACTCCTGCTGCAGTCAGAGCATGGGGAAACTCCTTTCTGTCGCTAACTCGCTAATAACCTGCTATAGACAGGGGCGGCTCCAGACCAATATCATTGAGGGGGCAATGGGGGGGTCCATATTAAAAAAAGAGGGGGCAATGAAATTCTGACACAACAATATACACCAAAAACAATAGGCTAAAATCAATAAGCAAAATATAAATTACCATTAGTATTGAACAACAGTTCTGTCTAGACCAGTGGTGCCCAACCTTTTTCGGCTTGCGATCTACTTTTAAAGTCATCAAGGCCAGGAGATCTACCTTTTTTTTTTTTTTTTTTTTACCCCTTATTTCTATTAAACATGGTGGGCATTTATCAGGGTTATTATTATTGCAGCGGTTAAACATGAAAATAAAAATAGAAATAACCACTTTAATAAAGTCACATTTTATTAAACTAAAATGATAAACATTAATTATCAACTCAGGACAGGAATAACTGAATCTAATAAATGTAGCATTTTTGTCAGTGATATTTACAACATTCCATCATTTCCTAAAACTGCTGATTATTATGGATTATAATAGGCCTGCTATATTTATAATTATGCCTGAATTAAACTGCAGTATCAATGCAGCTTATCATCAAAGCTCAGCATTATTTTAGTAACACTGATGAGTGACAGGAGCTCCATGGTAACGCTCAGGGGAGGAGCTTGTGAGGCTTTCCTCATGCACAGCAACAACTACTTAAGGACAAAAACAAAGCAAACAGGTGACATACATCAGGCTCTGGCACCTTCCTCACCTGTCTCCTCCCTGATACCGCTGCCTCTCCTCCTGTGTGTGTGTGTGTGCGTGTTCGTGTGTGTGTGTCTGTGTGCGTCAGCCCCATGGCAGTGTTCAGAGCGGCCGCAGAGCACGAGCCGCCCGCAGCCTCCACCACAGAACTGAAGTAAAAGCGGAGAGAACTCTGATTGTTATTAAGTTGCTTGTATTCTGTTTAGTTCGTAGCTCGTGCGGTTTCCTCGCGCTTCCGCGGTGTCTCGTGTTTTAGAAAGAATCTCAGACTGATCCATCTGCGTGTCATTCAAAATCCATAGGCAAATGACTTTATTTGGAAAGACATGGCTCTAATGTGTGTAAAAGCTGCAAAGACCTGTCGGACAGCTGATCTCTTTCTACCCAGTACTGCGTACCCCCTCTAAATCTTATGCCGGACACAGAACTACTGTGTAAGTAAGAGAGTAAGGGATTTTTTTTTTTTTTTTTTTAATGGGAAACTAAAAAACTGGCTGTTAGAATAATTATAATAATCAGCATTCACATGGACACCCAGCTGCTGAGAAGACCACCGGGCCATTCGAGGCACTTTTAAAGCTTCTGCTATTGCTACAGTCACAAACTCATTGTTTCTTTTTTAGCCACCAGCCCTGGAATAAATAGGCTGTTGTTAAAACAAATACATACATTTAAACATACATTTTATAATATCTTTATTTTTATGTTTACAAATAAAGATGGTGGAACATAGTGTAGGATGGAGAGCTTTTAATTTTGTGGGCGACAGCTATCAGTGTCACATATGCATTGTTATTTGTCATATACTGGATTCTAGTGGACAAAAGTACTTTATACATATGCCAAAAAAAAAAAAAACAGTCCTAATTTCTAACCTCACGTTCTTGCCAAACCTTAATCAGACACAGGGACCTTTACCATGTATTCTCTTTGCTACATTAAAAAAAAAAGTACACTCGCTGTTTTCTAAGAGGGCTCTCACATTACACATGTCTAGTCAATTTGTTGTCAGTTGGCAAAATCATTTGCATTATTTAGTGGCTAATGCTAATTTCTGCACTAGAAGCGGAGGTGACTTCTCCTTCACCTATTGCTTCAGCTTGAAGTAACTAAGCAGGGGCGCAACCGAGCAAGGTGCGTAACAGACCAGGGAGTGTAACCAAGTAAGGGGTGTAGTAACCAAGCAGGTGGTGTTTCCAAACAGGTGGCATATGATGTTACCCCAGGTCAGAATCTGTCTTTGTGTTAATTTCCCCACTCTCCGTATGGCCCCTGAACGCATTCTGCTACATCTCCTATGTGCATCACATGGATACTGTCACATGACCGTAATGCTAATGCTTGCAGGCTTGCGCTAGCATTAGCATTAGCAGGCCTGACACCACTGTTTGCCTGCTATATATTGTTTTACTGTTTGGATATTGGATTTAGTCTGTGTAACAAATACATAGCATTTAAATGCCTCTGTGATGCCTCTATTTGTTAAACACAATGCATGTGATTTATTCTGTTTGTTCTAATGTATCTATATGGCCCATAGAGAACGGGATCATGATGTCACATCGGTGGTCACACAAAATATTGCTCAAGTTAGTGCTAACACAAAAGTATTCTGATAATTTAGTGTGTGATAAATATTCACCGAGAGTGACAAAGCAGTTAAAAGAGTTGTTTCAAGGCTTGTTTGTTTACTTTTTATGGCGCTGTTTCTAACAGAACTCTATGGCATTTCTCTGTCTGTGACTACTAACATGGCAGATTCATCACTCAACAGTTGTTTTATGATGTAGGTTCCCCATCTCTATTAGCTAATTTGTATGGATACTACACATGTATTTACTCACTTTTGTAATTTTATTTGATTTTTGATAATTGTACACATAAACATTAATATGAACATGTCATGTTTCATTCAGGGCAAGTGGAAACAATGGCGAGCTACAGTACAACTAGGCTGGGAGCCTGAAGACCTCCTTTTCTTAGACTTAATCCTACACTCTGGTAGGAGGCTGTTACAGCCTGCGCTCTTTCCCCTTCACCATCTCATCTCCCTGAATTGAACACTCACACACACACGTTCCTGTGTTTAAGACAATTCATTCTGGACACTTGCGCTCATGAACTCTAAGCTTCACACGTGTGAGTTGCTCATTTGGGTTTGAGGAAGTACCGATCAGTGCTTTATTTTTTTCCTCCTGTTGGGGAATATTATATTGCACTTACTGCAACTTGTTGTATTTACTGCTTAAATCAACTTGAATCCTGGCTGATGAATGTGCACTTAATCCATTCATTGCAACCGGTTACCCTCAAATGCAGAATTGTAAATATTGGGGTTATTTATTTTTGTTGTTTATTGTTTTATTTCATTTGTTCACTCACAATATATGGTATCATCACCCAATCATATTCAAAGTCTCTGGATTTTTAAATTACTCAACCACCAGCTCCAGTGGTCGAACCTTGGTTTCTGTACCTACTAGCTTACCTTATCAAAACCTTATTAGCATAGCCATTTGTTATATTATTAATTATCCATTAATAGCAGCTAATAGGTCAACACTTTTGCTACACCAGCAAGGGGTGTAACTGAGCAAGGGGCGTTACCTAGCAAAGAACATGACCATGGGATATGGAACTGAGCATGGGGTGCAACGAAGCAGAGGGCATAACCAAGCAAGCACCAATCATCTTTCTAATTTGGTGATTGACAGGTGTAAAGCCCCACCTTATTCACTTAGCGAATACTGGGACTCAATTTACCTGAGTTTATGTATAGAACTGCATAACTTGATGAATCTGTATTTTTTTAGCCCATTCACCAGCAGATATCACTGCCCCAGCTAATATTTGTCTGAGACACTATGGTGTTTTCAGTTAAGATGCTGTATTACTTCTTATAAATGTGCGATCAAAGATTATCAAATGTTAGGAAGACGCAGATTTTTGTTCCTGTTAATTTGTTCATCAGTCATTCAGGTTGCAACACAACCAGCACACATTATTTTCTTTTCTTAATTCACATCTTAATTCTGCTGTCAGATGTCTATTCAAACCACTGATGTTCTTACAAATCCCTTGGTATTTACCATGTAAGCTCCAGTAGTATTCTGGTCTGGAGCAGGGTGGAGCAACAGATGGGCCGTAACTCCCAATGGAGCCTGCACAATAAGCAGCGGATGACATAAAACTAGATGAAATGTTGGTGATGTAAAAGCCGACACATAAAGAAGTGCGCCGGGCATGAGTCCGATAATTAGTCCAGTGTAAAATGTTTCTTAACAACAGCTGACCCCTCTGGCTCTGCGCTTAACAAGAGCACCACCTCAGAGCACACTTTATCGCCGTCAATTGACACTTTTAATTGGTCTGAGGATTTAAGACCTCAAACAGGACAGAGCTTTGGCCCAGCTACCTCCACTGCTGGCATGGAAAAGACAACAAGAGGAATTAAGTTTTAATGAAGCAATGGAGATAAGACGAGGTGAGAGTTACCTCAGAAAATGCCAGTACTGTTAGGTCCATATGTATTTGGACACTGACACAAGTTTTGTTATTTTAGCTATAAACCAAATCATATTCAAAATACAGTTATATAATTCACATGTGCTGAAAGTGCAGACTCTCAGCTGTAATTTGAGAGTTATCAGATCCAAATCTGATGAAGCGTTTAGGAGTTACAGCTCTTTAAAATGTAGGAGCCTCTTTTTCAGGGGCTAAAAGGAATTGGGCAGTTGGTTCAAAAGCTATTTCTTGAGCTGAATGGGGAATTTCCATCATTAATCCATCATAAACTGAGCAGATAAAAGGTCTGGACTTGATTCCAGGTGTTACAATTGCATCTGTGAAATCACAACTTACAGTATCTCAATGGAAGTGAACCAGACCATCCTTAGGCTGGATCAAAAAATGGTAAAAAATCCCTTCACAACATCCACCTTAGAGTAGAACACTCTCCAGGAAGTAGGTCTATCAGTGTCTAGATCCACTATAACCAGAAGTGTTCATGAGAGAAAATACAGAGGGTTCACCACAGTGTGTAAACCTTAACAATAGAAAGGCCACATTAGAATTAGCAAAAAACACCTAAAGAAGCCAGCCCAGGTCTGGAACAGCATTCTGTGGACAGATGAGACTCAGACCAAACTGTACCAGAATGATGGACAGAGAAAGTCTGGAGAAGGCCAAGTCTAATGTGGCCTTTCTGTTGTTGAGGCTGATGAATGGCCTCACCTTGTCATCAACACTTCTTATTAGGTTGGTAGAGTAACACTTATGACCACATTAAACTGTATCAAAGACAAGACTTGATTGTGTACATCCTTTATATTCTCAATTTAAAGCAACAACTTACTATTTTTGCCACTATTAATTACACGCTTGCCTCAACATAGCCTTACATATTGCATGTTGTATCTAAGTGACAGGACATGCTACCACATATTGAGAATTTGAGGATGCTTTTAAAAGTAGCCAAACTCACCCTTAAAGGGGCTCTATATTTTGCAAGTTGTGTTGTTTCATTCACACATATTTAAGTAATCCTGAGTTTCGGAGGCCTCAGAATGATCGGTTACGCAAACCTCCACCACTACCACAAACTCCTGCCCACTCCAGGAAGCACTGACCAATCAACAAGCCCTCTACATCCAGTCTGCTCTCGTTCATTTAACCAAAAAACAGTTTACAGCTCTGTTTCCACTGATTCCTTGCAAACATTTTTCTTAAGAAAGTTCAAAATATCCTCTGCCCTCTGGTGGTCTCTTCACATACTTCCTAATGGCAACAATAAAGTAATTATTATCGTAAACACTTTCTTTTCGTGACATAATGTAAAGGTTGTAAAATGTGAAATGCTGTACTAGAGACGACCAAGATTTGTTTGAAAATATCAAAAAAGCGTAACCAGTTTTGTCGTTGAGTCTCAAGTCTCTCGAGTCCTCAAATGATAAATGTTCCTGTGGTGGAGAGGGGACTATACTCTCGAGTCCAAATCAAGTCTTCAAACTTAAGTCTGAGTACCAAAAACATAGGCCAATGACTGGACTCCCTTTCTGCATTTAACAACATTACACTGAGTTTAACAGAATTATCCCTGCTCCAGTGAATTCCAGTGACAAATGCAATTGCTATACTTTCCACACAATCCAGTGATCTTTAGCTCATCAAACAAAAGCTTCCAAACTGTTGTATTCTCTGTCTAAGAACAGAGCTAACTAAATGCTTACTCTGTCTAAACTTTGAGTCTTGGCCATGCTTCAGTGCTGGGTGTTGTGTTGTAATCCGTCACTGTGGGGGAGCAGCGTAAACACAGGCTTCTGATCTGCTTAAACTGCAGAGTGAGGCTGGAGCCGGCGACACTCTCTGCCTGCTCTAATTGGGACATTGAAGGATCCCCTACATGGATGAGGAGCCATACTTCTGAAGGATTGTTATTGCAAAAATATTTCGTCATTTGACCTCATGTCAACTTTTGATATCAGTGAAACAACAGGGGAAAGAGGTGTCTCCTGTAAAGCAGCTAACATGTGCACAACCAGCAAGCATCCAAGATATTGTCACATTAAAGTGGAATTTCTCTTTGTTACATTAAAAAACGCTAAACATCGAATTCACCATCTCAAAAGAAGGAAGAAGGATTTCAAAGTGAACTGTGTAGAGATTAGAACAAAGCTTTACTCTGTGCTTGTTTTGCTTACGGTGCACTGCTTATGTCCCGCCCTTTGTTTCCTCTAATTGGTTACTCCATATGTGATTGTCCCAAACATAGAAATCAAATTTAAGCGAAGCGAGTTTGTCTGGCTGGCCAGGCTAAAATTCAAGCTGTTGTCCTTGGTCCTAGTTGTCACAAAAATGATTCCATTGTGGAGTCCAAAGCAATTGTTGTTTGAAAAAACTGTACTTTTGCTAAATGTGTGTGTTTCTGTAGGTCCTGGTGAATCTCTAGTTATGCTTAAATGTTCAATCTGTCTTTTAAAAGGAATTTAGACTGTAGAATCTAAGCTTTCAAATGAGGTATAGCATGTCCATATTGAGCAAAGTTTAGCCATGGTTAGCTCTGTACAAAATAACTTAATGGCAAAAACATGACGTAATCCCTTTATAAGTACTCACATGGATACTCGGTATCAGCAAGTACTCATCACTCAAATGGAAGTGCTCATATCAGTGCATCCCTACAGCACATCATGCCAATGGAACCCTTACTGCAGTGTGCCAGTGTGTTCAAATAATGAATGAATTAATAATGAAGCTGGTATAACATCTTCAGGTCTTGCTTTTTCATAGATGATTGATTTAACAACAAGAACATTATGAATAAAAAAGTTTTCCTCCAGACAAAAAAAGTCTCTCAGAAAACATGTTTTTATACCCTCATCATCAGAGTTGTGATTGTTCTTAATCTGAGGAACATGAATAATAGAGGAGCTGATGTGTGACTCATCCAGAGATCAGAGAGGAGAGCTCTGTTTATCTGCGTAATAAGAGCGGTCCACTCCATCGCTAACAGAGGACCTCACTAATGCACCCCGCAGCCGAACAGCTAGGGCTCCGAACATCAGCTAACTCTTTGATATTTCTCAAATAATAATGAGAAGCTTCTCTGTGTATTAAAAGTGCTCTGACTGTGACTCAAAAACAGTCACAGTACCAAGAATAAAAGCAAAGGAGAGCTGATGGACACATACATGAATCATACAACAATAGCAATCAAAGCCAGAATATACTGAATAAAGATAGAGGCAGGGATAAGAGGCAAAATATTGCGCATTTAGGAAAGTGCTTGGCAAACTTTCTCATTATTTTGGTCTTTCATATTCCACCAATTACGCTTCCATTACATATACTGACCATTCACACCAAGATTTTCTCACAGGCAAACTCAACTTTTGTTTTTATAACCAGTGACCACAAGTTTTTGTTCATCTTTATTTATAAACAATAATCAGTTCAATCCTCTGAGATCTAAATAACAGACTCAGGGTACACACTGGACGGAGGCCAGTTAGTCACAGGGACATAAATCAAAACGAGGTTAAAAATACATTTTGTGGATGTTTCGTCTCTTATTCAAAAGTTAGTTAATTCTTTAATGTCTCATTAATGTGTCATGGCAATTAAACAATGTTCAAACACACAACACACAGGTTACCTGCTTTCACTGTTTAACATGACATCATGTCACCCATATACAGTGGTTCACAAGGATGGATTAGGACAGAATGACTTGTCTAAGGGCGTATTCACACCAGAAAGTCTGCACCAAGGTATGTGCTTAGAGGCTGTCTATATGACAATACATTTTGCCATAAATGCAATGATGCAATTGTGTTTTAGCCTTTTGTTTACAGAAGAACAAGGTTTCTGTTTTCCAAATCCGCAATCTTTTGTAAACACTGAAAGAGGTCTTTTGGTCTCGCAGCAGGAAGCCGCTCGGAGCCGCTCCACTCTGGTGTAAACTGTGAAAACAGTGACTTGCTGAAAGCTATGACATAACAGCCCTAATCTGAACAGTGATTGGCTGATTGCTGGGCCTGTCAGCAAACCTATGAGTGCAAACTACAAAGCTTTTATGTTCCATACATTCATATTTAGTCCAGTAACAGTCAGTAATATCTGTATATCTGTATAAGTACTTACTTAAGCTTTTATGAGAATGGCTCTCGAAAACCACAAGATCCCAAAGTTATTACAGATGGAACTATGATTTCTTCTGCTGTTTACTCACTGTGTGGTGTAGAGCATTTGTGGGGCTCAGAGCACCATTTACTGGACAAATATGGGCACTACAGTTTAATCACACTAACTATTTTCTTCACACCTTAGCATTTTTGTGTTAATGGGAATCGAAGGTGCATGACTGTTCCGTTATCCTGGTCAGCGTTGAGGTGTAAACGGGCCCTTAGAACTCACAAATGGTTATATTATTTTTGGTCAATTTGGCAACTTTTGGTTTCACACTATAAACATCTGACTATTGGACTTCCCCTGAAGCATTCATTACCATCAACAGCAATATGGGGCCTAGTTAAATGTGATGATTTTTTTACCCTTTAAAAGAACAAATATGATGACCAGACCAATATAGATACTATAGAGACATGCTATTAATTCTATAACATAAATAGAAACAGTATAAACCAGGGGCGTAGCCAGACCTGGGTCCTGTCATTTTACTGTGGTAGCACATGGCAGATTATTATAGGACTAATACAAAAAATGTGAATTGTCTTCTGTTTTAACAAAGACAGCTATTTGGAGTCAAATACTTTTTTAAGGAAGTTAGGAGCTGAGCCATGGTGTCTGAAGCTCACTGGAGAGCAGGTCATGATTCACAACGGTTAAGTGTGGGACTAATCCACAGGGGGTCTGGGGGTCCTCCCCCAAGGAAAAAAATCAATATAACAGACAATATTTGCTGTATCCTGCAGCAGTATTTTAGCTGACTATAGAGTGAAAAAACAATTAAGCATGTAGTGTTTGGGAGAACCAGAACATCTGGAAGCATGTTGTTGATAATTAGCGCTATGTGTTAGATATTTTTGCTTTAACAAACTGACAACTTACTAACAACTTTGTCTACATTACAACTTTTCATGACTGAGCCTCTCACAGTGTGTGCTCTGTCTCCAGTCTGCACATCTCAGAACTATCTGCTAAAACCACAGACAGCTGGCACACTCAAATATGTAGGCATTTTTTACTGCATACAACAATTCATCTCAAATAATGATGAAATGCAAATAAATTCTTCATAAAAAAAAGAAAAAAGAACCAAAAGAGAGATAAGTTTTAGATAAGACTTAAAACCTTTCTGTTTAATATCTGACTCTGAAGGCTCAGTTACAGCTCTGATCAGCTGTAGCCTCACTGCTGTGGCACAGCCCAGCTCCTGTCAGCTCCTGTCAGCTCCTCTGTACAGTTCTAATTCTCTGTCCTTTCAGGCTCTGCCACAATAAAGTTGTTTCTGCTGCTGGAAAAGGATTAAGCTTTATTTTTTATGGGACACAGGAGGTGGTCAGTTGCAGTTACTTTACAGTGCTTTCCTTTTACTCTTGATCACTATTAAAAATGAAGTTATTGAAAATAATTATCTTTTTTGTAATAGTTTTTGAGTAAAAGAGATACTGGACCTAAAAAAAATACAGCGGCTGTTCGCAGATGGAGCGGTAATAAGCCGTGCCGCACGTCTTGTAATTTAGCCTAAATGCTTTTACAAACTTTAACGGTGCATATCTCTGTGATTCCTGAACCTATCAACGTGAAATAAAAACTGGCACAAAGCTTGAGGTTTTATCTGTCAGTATGATGGAGCTGCAGGTTTCTATGTCAAACCTTTTTGTTTTAGAACAGCTGTGTCCATAAATATGTCTGTGGATATATTTTCTTAATGTTGCATTTTGGGTTGCTAAAACGACGTTTTTGCCAAGTGCGTCATACAAGCCAGGACCACCACTGTTTCCTGTTTAAACATGTGTCACTTCCTGAATTTGGTCCGGAAGTCTGAACTAGTGTAAAACATGCAATCACACCACACACAAACCAGACTATGGTCCGGATGGAGATCACCTCTTATTGCCGAACCAAAGACCAAAGAACGAGCTCTCACACCTAAGGAGTCTCTACATACTTTTGGGTCCTTTTATATCCCATTTAACATTGGAAACACAACCATTCTCTACCAGACCTAACTTGAGTAGTCTGCTTGATGCAAATTAGGATTCTTCTTGGTCTAGTATTGTAAAATAGAAGAGCAAGCCTTCATTCTTAGTGGAAACTATTAAATGGAAAGTCTAATTAAATAGTGCATTTGTCAAAGTGTCTTTGCTCAGGATTACAGGGTTCAGCACTTCCACGGATTAATATTTCTCAGAACGGCTGTTTTATAAAGACCATTCTCTGATGAAGCCCCCCCCCCCAAAAAAAAAGAGCATTTCCCCGAAAGAGTCAAATTGTAATTTATATGTGTGGAACCGTGCCCTTCAGGAACAAAGACTCGGTATGGGCTCTTTCTAATATGAAAGGTACACTGTAGTCCAGGTCACTACAGACTTGCACTCCTGATGGAAACTTTTTAGGGCACTATTAAGAGGAAGGACACTTGAGGGAAGAGTCTATCATGAACTGAGGTCCACTATCTCTTGATGCACTAAAAAAATAACATGGTTTATGAGCCGTGGCTGATCAAACTGACTGAGAGTACACTGTAATGACACACATCAACCTTTTAACGGTAACCTTCAGAGGAGACGATGGATGTTGCCTGGAAACGGTGCTGCCTTGAAGGTGTTCAGTAAAGCAAATACTGACAAACAAAAACGGTAAGAAATATGAGGTTGCTAAATAGGAGTCTGTGTTTTCAGTCTATAGTGTTGTCTGATAGATGTGGAAAAAGTGGTAGCTTTGTTGACCAAATTTGTTTTTAATGCTTGACTGCACAAGCATACCACGGCCAAAGCTCATTAATCACAGAATGGTACTGTTTCAAACCATGAGTTGCATCTTTGAATTTAGATAGAAGATATGTTTGTAGTCTTGTAGTCCAGTCCTCAACTGTATTTTAGGTTCTAAAAGGTAGATTACTTCCGTCTCTAGCTACAAGGACCACAAAAATCAGTGGTAAGGCAGAGGTAACTCAACATATTAGGTGGGTAAACTGTTAAAACTTGGTTCCATAGTTAAGTGCCGTGCGCTAAAACAGCGGGGGAGGAGCACACCACTGTTTCTGCAGTGCATTGTGGGAGATGTAGTTCAAACAGGTTGAGCGCAATATATATTGGTGGGCCATTAATAATATAAATTAGAAATTATCCCGCAGGCCAAAAGGAATTATCCTGCGGACTGGATTTGGCCCATGGGCATTGTGTTTGACAGCCCTGATTTAGGCTCTATATTGGTTGTAACACCGGGCCGCGCACTGTTTTTCCAGTGGCAGCATGACTCACGAGTGACAGCACAATACTGCTGGCCAAACAGAAAAAGAACGCTCTGAAACCAACACTGTGGATTTTATTTTGTTTTTTGCAAAATAAAATCATATAAATGCATGTTGAACCACATCAGTAGGGTATAGTTTTGTGATTAATATGCTCGTGATGACAGCTATAGCTGCAGCATATACACTGTCAGTCAAATAACTAAGAATAGTAGCCTGGATAAAAACTGTCAGTTTTAACGACAGTTGGCTGGATTTTGGTGTCTGATGTAAGCTCTAATCACAGGATGTTTGTGCACTTAGTTGCTTTTCACAAATGAGCCTTTTCATTTTCCCAGGAGGTAAATCAAGGAGCTGTATCTACTTTTATAGATGCAGCCTGATACCACAAGGTGCAAAACACCAAGGTCAAGGGTGTAATGCTGTGGGACATATCACCAACCAGATGCACAAGACAAGACTCAAATGGTATGACATCTGCATGTCCAATCTCACAGCAGTGGCTCAGGAGGTTGAGCCGGTCCTGTTTAAATGCCCATTGCTAGCATTGCATAATGCCATTGTGTCCTTGGGCAAGACACTTCACCCACCTTGCCTCCAGTGTCTGTGGCATTGGGGTATGAATGAACTTTGTATTTGATGGTGCTGCAGGTATAGTATGGATGCCACGTACTACTGTTTTTATTTCAGTCATTTCTTCATGTCTTTTTCTACACAGTCCATCAAAATAAGCGAAGTGCCAGTCAAGTGCAGTTTATAATGAGTCCAGGCAAATCACACATACGTGAGACATGATATGAATAAATGACGCCATGATGAATGCAGTGCACATTCAGTGGCATCTCTCATGCTCCTTTCAGCTCTATAGGAATGCATATGAGCAAGTGACATTTTCATACAGCTACTGGCAAGGAACTGAACTGAATTTAACATACTGTGTTGTTGAGCAATTGCTTGGAAATTAAAAACCGAAAATATTTTCACATCTACCCTTACAAGTTCTTTAAAAGCTTGTAAATTTAGTCAGTAGCCGGTGCTGTATGTGAACAGGGGGCTGGGGCCTAACACAAGTGGAAGTGTGTTTGCCGAAGACCATTTTCCACTCTGTGACCCCGACAAGGTGCGCCGCATCCCAACAAATGAGTTCAGAGCTTCGGGGGGCTCTAGTCAGACCATGGCACACTTCCATGTCCAATTATCTGCTCGGGAAATTGCTGTGGCTCACCTAATTTATGCCAGGACCCTTGTGCCACCACCATTACTCCATACTCTCCCCACTCTGAGGCCCTGTACTCTTATTACATAATAACAGAGGAGTTGTTGGCCCTAATACAGAGCAGCCATTATGTGAGAGGTACTTCCATCGGGGTGCTGAGGTAAGAATTGCTTCCTGCTGTGGTCTTTAATGACTGATAAAAGCAGATGATCACAGAAAGATGGCCCTGTGTCAACTCCTCACAGCTCTCTGTTTCCAAACTTAGCTAACACAGAGAACATGTCTAAGGATAGTTCACTGCGTCAGACAAATAAAACAGAGAAAAATGAACAGAGGATGCATTTCAGTATCCCTGTGATGACAGTATTTGAGATGACGTTTAAATCCACACAGAGAAACCTGATAATGCCCATACTTTTTTCTTCAGGCACATTTTTACTTTGGATGTGACTAGAGTAGGAAATGTGGGTGAAGGGTCTTGCTCAAAGTCAGATTGACAGCATGCACTGGGTTGGAGCAGGAATCGAACCACCCACCCTTCAGTTAGAGGCTGACCAGCTTCAATCTCCTTCACCACTGACACCCACCTCCCTATATACAGACAGATTATATTACTTTGCAAGGGGTACTTGAATTTATTCCATAATTTATTTCCATGATAAAAAAAAATGTCATCTTTTTATATTGGAGTATTGAAACTTGTGTTCAAAAATACTACATATTTTTATTTTTTAAAGTTTATTCTGAACATAAAATATATAATAAAATAAGTAAATGTAATAAGAGTTTATACTGTTATTTTTATGTCAAATTTGAGTTTAAAAGAACAAAATGTACATACAAAGTACTCAGTATAAGCACATTTGATGAGAACGGGGGTACTCATGGTATGACAAAAACCCCAAGAGGTACACGCAACAAAAAAGGTTGGGAACCACTGCTGTAGTGTAGTAAAAGTATGACCTCTTAACTAGCAGAAGCATGAGTAAAGGCCCTAACAAGCTGCACCGTTTTGTAGTATACTGCTTGCCTATACATTTCAAGTTACTTTAGCTGAAAGTTGCTGTTAGAGTGAATTTATTTTGGGGCCTTGACAGAGACTCAAGACCAGTGAGAGATAAATAAATTGTTATGGCCCAACACAATTTTGAATTAAAAAATAGGTTTTAAGGGAAGGAAATCCAGACCGATTCCACAGTGATAGGTAATCAGAAGAAAAATAATGACAGTGTTTTTGTCATGACACAGGTACAATAAGCTCTATAAAAATTATGTTTTACACACTGACATTGTGGGCCACCTCTTTTAGCTAATATGTGTATATACATTACAGTGGCATTATTCATTTAACTCTTTGAACTTACTGTAAGCAGCACTCGATTGAAATGGGAGGATGTCAATTCAATTCAATACTTTATTCCAGACTCAGAGTCCAATAAAAAAAAACAAAAAAAAAAAACACAAACAATACAAAAATACACAAAAAAGAAATACAATAGTTATACAAGCACTTTAAAAAGGCAGCTGTACCAGTGTCTCCACAACTTAGACTGGTAGCGTATTGCACTAAACTTGATGTTTGTTATTGACAAGATTCATTTCATTTTCAGATTTGTTAAGCCTACAGATAAAATTGTACATGAGTTTCCGTAACACAGCATGTAAGGTGTTAACTCTTGCATTGACAAACATTTCACTCGCACTTCGTCCATCTCGGTCTCTTCAAAAGGAGATGTAGAGCATCATTGTATGCCACCTGCAGTCTTTGCAAACTGGATTTTTTGTAGTTTGTCCATAAATGAGCAGTGTACAGAGGAGTACAGTATGCTCTAAACAAAGTCAGTTTCACTTTCTCTGTGCACGAACCAAACTTACGTGAAAGAGTGTTGGCTTGAGCATACAACACTCGACACTGTCTGTACATGTACATCATCATCTGACATGTCCTCTGTAATAATATGCCCAAGATACTTCAGCTTTATCCTTAACACTAAGCACAATATTTGACAGGAAAAAATCTGGAAATTTCATATTCTTGTCCTCTTTGGTCCTGCAGATCATGAGCACACTTTTGGCTGCATTGTACTTAATGTAATTTTCCAAACTGTAAAGAGCACAACTATTTAGTAGTTGTTGGAGACCAGCAGTGCTTGGACTGAAAACTACTAAATCATCTGCATACATCAGATGATTCAATAGAAGATAACCAACCACACAACCAGTGTTACAACCTTCAGCTTAACTGACAGTTCATCCAAATACAAGTTAAAAAGAACAGGAGATAAAATGTCCCGTCTCACCCCGTTACTGACCTTAAATGGCACTGAAACACAGTTTCCCCATTTAATCTGCATATTCTGCTGAGCATACCAATAGATCAAAATGCGCGCAATATATCTGGGCACACCTTTCTGAGTCATTTTCATCAATAGTTTTCTGTGATTTACTCTATCAAATGCTTTGGAAGCATCAAGAAAGCATGTAAAAACTGTGGAGTTCTGATTTTTATATTTATTAATAATCTCTTTAAGAGCATATATGCACATATCAGTTCCAAGCTTAGCTTTGAACCCAAACTGATTATCTGTAGATTCAACAAACTTTGTGATCCTGTCCAGCAGGATTATTTCAATGATTTTTGACGGTATACTGGCTAATGCTATTGGTCTGTAATTGTCTGAACTGCCAATTTTTCCAGCTTTATCTTTTATGACAGGAACTAATAAGACAGTCCACAAAGAGTCTGGTAAAAATCCATGTACAAGAAAAGCTGTGAAGCAGATCGCGAGCAGAGGGAATAACCTTGCACTTGCAAACTTTAGGTGCTGAGCAGAAACACCATCAAGCCCAGTGGCTTTGTTATTAGATAGTTTGGAGATAGCTTGGTAGACTTCATGTGACATAATTACATCTGTATTGTCAACATAATTCACTGTATAGCATTCACTCTGTACACAATTAAATAATCGACTGTAATATGGTCGCCATAAGTCTAAAATATTATCAGTGCCGGAAACTCCATCTACCACACATGGCAGTGATGTTTTACTGGCAGTAATCACTTTCACTTCTTTCCAGAAGTCATGTGTGTTGTTACAAAAGAGTTTCCTGGCCATTGAATCAGCTCTCATTGCCTGATCATTTTTACAAATAAAACGTACAGCCAGCCTCTATTATTGCAGTGCCAGCTCCTAATGGTTATGTACTTCCACACAATTGTTCTGCATTCCTTTGTCCCTCAGCGTCATTATGTCACCTCCAAGGCCCGAGTAACCATATAATCAGTGTCTTTAGTGTGGCTGCTCTGGTCTGTTGATTCACTAAACATACAGTACAAAAAGATTAGAAAATGCAGTTTTTGAAAGTGAATATGTTTAAGCTAATGTTGTCAGGCATTGCAATATTTTGACCAAGAATAGATGGTACACTGTTACTAAGGTTATGGGAGACTTTACTGTCCCCGAAGGGAAATTTGCTCTCTGCATTTACCCCATCCTTCAATGCTGCTGGGGCAATCTATCAGGAGTATATCTTGAACTAGAATCCTGGTCAGGAATACTGGGTCAAAGCTTTTTCAAACTTGTGGATATTATGACCTTCAGCAGTCACAGCTATCATAGCTGTGACCTTTCTTTCAATGGTCCCAACAGTGATAAATCATTTGATTTGCAAATTAAGTCTAACATATCTTTTAAACCAGGGGTCTCCAACCTGTAGCTCGGGAGCTACCAGTAGCTCTCAGCTACTTTCCAAGTAGCTCCTCAAAGGCTTTATGATTCCTACATAAACTTGCTTCTACATAAATTTGATTTATCACTTGGCACATCCACTGGTGAATGTATTCCATCAGATTTAAAGATGCACAGCCCCTTTGTGTACAAAAATATTAGGCTATTATTTGCCACAGTTGCTTGATGGGTCAGCAGTGATATTAGCTGAACCACAGTATTTTCAAATTAGGCAACTAGTGTTTGCTTTCACAAATTTAATGATAAATGTGTGGCTGCACACTGACACACAAAATGCTCATGCAGTGAACTAAATGTTTTTTGTTCTTAAAACGTGAGTGTATGCCAAGATTTTTTAATGTTCAGGTAAATGTTATGGGAAAACAAAATACACTTTTCTTTGTGTTGTCAGTGTCAGCTCTGTGACTAACTGGCCACTGTCCAGTGTGCACTTTGCCTTAAGCCCATAGTTAGTGGGATAGGCTCCAGTAACATAATACATGTTAGAAAGAAAAAGTAGCTCTCTGCCATTTTTGATTTGTAAAAGTAGCTCTTATGGGAAAAAAGGTTGGAGACCCCTGTTTTAAACAATCAACCAGGGTTGGAAAGCAGCTATCTGGCTAAAAGATATACAAAATTTATATATTGTCATGTTTTCACAATTACCATCAAGACTACTTTTTTATTTATTACTTATATTGTTTGGAATCTACTTTTTTTTTTGTTTTTTTTTACACAAACTGATAGGATTTGAACACACAAAAGCATAGAAGACACAGATACACACACAAAAACACCTTTTTTGAATAGCAAAAGGACTCATGCTTCACACATTCACAGACTTGCTTCAGTAGATTACTGTACCTAGAGCTGATTGAGTATGAACCCTTTGCAGTATTTTATCCAATGCAGTGCCATGTTGCTTACAATACATTAGTAACAGGTAGATTCATCAGTATCTTCGTCATTACACCTAAACCACTCATAACTGTATTGCGGCCCCTTGCTTTCTGTGGACGTGTTTGCCATTCTTTATTATGTTTGCAGGTGAGAGTTAGGTGGCTGTGCATCCGTCAAGGGCCCAATGCACCACACCTATAAAAGGACCCGCCTACAACGGGCCTTGCCTCCATATATAATAATGGAGCTGGTAACTTGTTCTTTGGTCCACCCATTCCCAGAACATGTGAGCCTTGTCTGGTGAGCCTGAAAGTTGTTAATCTTGATTTAGTTCACCAGCAGAAATGCCAGGATAAATTCACCCAAAAAATTATACCCTTTTTCACTAACGCTGGATGAAAATCACTAAAACACATGCTTGTAAAACAAAACAAACAAACAAACAAAAACAGGGATGGCAGCAGGGAAACATGCCTGCCTTCAATGACGTCAGTGAGAGACCTGAAGCTACCCAAGGTCCCATCTAACTCAGCAACACAATGAACATTGCGTGAATACAATTGCTGCACAAGGTAAGCTCTCACCAGCAAATATAGAACATTTTATTAATATGAACATTTTTCTGGCTGTTCCACTGTGGTCACTTTGTTTTTACAAAAATCAACTTACAAAACATTTAGTTGCTAACCTCTTGGTTCCTGAGATCCTACAACCATTTAATAGCTTCCAAAGCAGTCTTCATGGATCAGAGGACTGATGAAAAAACTGACCACAGTTTGGACTCTTAGGTGGTCATAATGTAATGGCTAGTCAGTGTAATACTTATTGTTAATGCATACTTATTGCCAGGGCCATACGCAGAATTTTCGAAATACTGAGATCTATCAACTGCTTATAACGGTTTATTTCTTATTTGGTCCTTGTTTAGACCTGGTTTCATTCTGGTTTAGTCTGGGTTTATTTTTTTGTTTAGTCCTGGTGTAGACCTGGTTTTGTCCTGGTTTGGTCCTGGTTTATTTTTTATTTATTCCTGGTTTGTTTGTTTAGACCTGGTTTAGACCTGGTTTAGTTATGGTTTAGACCTGGTTTAGTCCTTTTTGAGACCTGGTTTTGTCCTGCTTTAGTCCTGGTTTAGACCAGTTTTTTTCCTGGTTTATTTTTTGTTTAGTCCTTGTTTAGATCTGGTTTAGTCCTGGTTTAGATCTGGTTTTGTCCTGGTTTATTTTTTGTTTAGTGCTTGTTTAGACCTGGTTTGAACCTGGTTTTGTCTTTATGTTCTGTTTAGGTTTAGACCTGATTTATTTCTTGTTTAGGTCTTGTTTTGACCTGAGTTTTGTCCTGCTTTAGTCCTGGTTTAGATCTGATTTAAAACACTACGGTCCGGGCCTCATGCACCTCTATGGTACGTACGGCCATACTTACTGCTATATTGTGTCCACTTAGTTTCATCATCTATGCATGATGGAAATGGAATATTTATCTTTCACATCTAAAATCGGATGGAGCGACTTTGGCAGTGAACAGTGAAGTGATGTCTTTATTTCAGAGCAAAAGTTGTTTTCTTCTCATTATGAGACTCATCTGCTCATCACACTGTCCTTCCTGTTACAGGCTGGTCCTCACATCTTTACAAATGAATGCCTCTCTGCTTTCTGCGCCTCCAGATTTTATTGGTAATTAGCGCAGAGCTGCAGAAGCTCAGACTGAGAGGCACTGGGAACGAGCAGTAAACATGATTATTAACACATAATCACTGCCTTCAAATGAGCAGTATAGCTTATTAGCACAATATAGATTTAGCTCTATAGTCCAGCACGTTAGAAGTGACATTCATTAGAGTCCAAATGCCAAACAGAAGATGCCAAGGAGTTTATTTCTCTGCTGACAGATCCTTGGGTACTTTGCAAATAGTTACACAAGTTAGGGTATATTTATGTACAAATTATTTAGACCTAACTTACGTGAGAAATTGCAGCTTTTTCTATATTTCAACTTGAATATGAGGACCTCTGACCTGTGTATTTTTAATTACATCCCTATGCTGCAAGCTTCTGAAGACCAAAGATGTGCACTTTAAAGGTCTGCGATTATGCTGAATTGACTTTTTTGAGCTTTTAACAATGTTATAATGTTGTTTGTGCCTCAAAAACAAAAACAGAAAAACTGGAGTTGTATTTAGTTTCATTACCAAATGCTTAGTTAATCCTGTATGCTGAGCCCGTCCATTTCTCAAGAGCTGAAAATGTAGACTCTCACTTCTACATAGACATGTGAAACCAGGAAGTGATCCTTTGTGCTTAAATTGCTGCCACTATAAAGCAGATTGCTCATTTATCTATAGCTGTGTCCAAATGTCTTTCCTAATCCCTAAATAGTGCACTATATAGTGGTGTCCGAATGTCTAGTAGATAAAAATAGTGCACTCAAAATTTCCCACAAGGCATTTTGAAATGTAGTGGACATCAATGGTCACTAGACTGTCAATATAGACCAGAATGCTTTGTGAGTTTTGAAACAGCGGGACTGTGAAAGGTCTTGAAACTAAACACAACACTTCTGAATTAAACCCAGTTAGGGACACTGGTGTGTTTTCAATGTCTATTTCAGTCACGCCATTACCATGAATACATTGCTCTTAGCTGTTACGGTGTGAAATTGCTAACTTTAGCTTACCGTAACCTACACAGAGGACAGCTTTTCCACGTAAGGCAAAGAGCTGCAATAATCAAGTTTGTTTTATTCCTTAACGTGATAGCTCATTTTAAACATAACACATATGATTACCATTTATCTATAAATACAAAAATATCACTCAAGTCTGGCCGGGCTTTATCACAGAAGTTCATTATCAGCAGAGTTTGCCCAACTCCGATGTCACGTGATCAATGGCGAGAGAAAAATATAGTGTGTGTTCAAAAAATGGGTGCACTGTAAAATCTGCTATATAGTGCAGGACGATATGATTGAAGGGTTATGGGCTAGGGATGACATTCGGACACAGCCTTTTAGCGTCATGTTGCTAATAGCTGTGATAAATAGCCATTTTAGGCTCTGCCCATTCCCCACCATTGTCAGCAGGGGGCGACAGACACCTAATCCAAGTGTTCTCTGCAAAGTGAACGTAACAGCTCCCCAAAAGACGATGTTTTCCATAAATCTACTATAACTTATAAAACATGAAATACAAATGCAAGCTTGAGCATAATATGTAATAATATTATAATAATAAATAAACTACTTTTTCTACAAAATTTTGAGCATTTGTATAAAGTCCTCCCAATATTGCCTTATTTTGTTTATGAGTATGCGCTGTGGGTGTATGAAGTTGTCTGCTTTCCTCTGGCAAACACCTCAGACAGATCCAAGCGGAGACAAAGGCAGCAGGACACCCGACACTGGCCCATCTTTATTGAACAGAGGCTGTGAGGCGGGCCTGGGAATACAGAGAGGGATGGTCTGAGCCTGTCAATGCAAGCTAAACTAGGCCTGGGTTCACCTCAGTTCAGAGCGCAGGCAAGGACAAACTCATCAGGTCACAACTTTACATTGTTTTTCAATGTGTTAATCAAGACAAACACTTTTTTTTTTTCAATCTAATAGCAGAGAGATCAGAGGGCACAGATTGACGCACAATGTGATTACAAGTAGTCTTCCCAATTAAAAATGTGCAAATGACTCAAAATCAGCCACATCAATGCCTCGGTCCAAGAAAAGCAAGCCCCAACAATTACAGAACTACATAAGAGTATTTAATGACTGGTGGCAGTGGAGTTAGAAAGAATACTGACAGTTTGGCAGATACTAACACAGCTGAAGCTCTAAAAAACAGTGACCATGTGATGTCCATAAAGCTGTTGGAGGTTGGTCTTGTGTCTGGCATGCTCAAGAAGCTTTTTCTTAATATTTTCTTCTTCTTAATAAAACCCATTTGACAGGTAAGTGATCCTCTCTTCAAGACTCCTCCACAGTATTTGTATTGTTGGTTAGTAGGGATGTCACGATACAGAAACTATATTGATGTATCTTTTTTTGTTTTAATGATACAGTTATATCATTACACATTACCTTGTATCAAATTGTATCGTTTTCTAGGAAGTGTATATCAATACACATGAAATATTGATTGATTGGTATCATTATTAGAAATGTACATGTTAAAATAAAACCAGATACGGCTTTTTGAATGTAATTTTTGTGTTTTTAATAAAATTAATTGAGACAGTCAAGTTTTCTTCACTCTCTGTCTGCTGGACATAACCAACCCCGGCCGCGGTGCTACATTTGAGAGTAAACTTTTATAATTTTTGGCAAAAAGTTGCTGTATCGATTATTGATATGAAGGTGTAGAATCATATTCAGTTGTATTGTTACAAATTAATCGATATTGTCCTTGAATCATATTGAAATAATTCTAAGCAATACGTATCGTATTGTTGCAAACGATATCATTACACCCCTATTGGTTAGTAATACCAAAACAGAAAAAAATAAATGGACAATGGGACACTAATGGTAATGGTCCGAGTGTGCCCCCCTGTACTTTCATGCCAACAGAGTTTTATCTTGATCTTAATATGCCAAAAAAACTAAAAAAAAAAACACTTTTCTGGCTGCCAATGTGTCTCTAAGGGGCAGAAACAGCAACAGATGCCTCCAGACATGTAGTATAAGGCCACAACTTAGGGCGGCTCTCAGTGCAGTAGGCTAACAGTACATGTTTTAAATAATTTTTATTTTCTAAAATAAGACTGAAAAAGCCACAATTTCTTATTTGCTAAATTACTGGATAGCTGGCCCATCTGTGCGCTTGTCCCGACCAGTGGATTTCACTTGACCTCATCTCCTGTCTGGATTACCCTTCCCCATCTGGTGCATCCTTACAGACTAAACTCTATTAGATATTAGATGGACAATTCCCATAAATCCTAGACACATTTCCAACCTGTCCTGGATCTATTTTTGCCTATTTCTGTGTTTATTTCCATTTCTGGAAAACCTTTTGCAGCATCTGTTATTGTCATTCTAGGCTATCTAAAAAAAAGTGAATTAAATTAAACAGGAAGAGGACTTTTCCCCTGAGATTACCAATAACAGTTTATTTGAAAGGCTACAGTGCAAAACTGTTAGATTTAGGAGTAATCCAATCTTAATCCTTTTGTGGTTTGTCACTGTAAAATCCACAGACTCCATTAGAAAGTTAAGTCAAGCTTTATTTGAACAAAGAGAACAACTACTTAACCCAACCTGACACCCGGCTGCTCTGTTGTTCTTTCCTCAGTAAATGCAGAAAATAGCAGAAGCCCTCATCTCAGCACTTCTCAGACCGCACCAGGTCAAGGGTCTTTGGTAGTGACAATTAAAGCGTCCCATGAGTGCAGTGTTTTGGTTTCACTTTGATGGACCGTCCCAACTCTTTAACCCCAGCAGCAGTGGTTTCTCACATCAATCCTGTAAAACTGTACTGTGAGCTTTGTGTTTGGGGCTCTGTTGAGTAAAAAAGAACTGATGAATTCAAGCTGTACATTTTTTTTTATGCTGGCAGTGGACATTCACAATGCCAGCTCTGTTATAGAGTGTTGGGAAAGTAACATTGCTGCCCCACTGGCTTTGCATTATAGAAAACAATTCATTAGCTAAAATTGTGGACCAAGTAAGTAATTGCAGGTGATTACTTTTTATTATTTTAAACCTTCATGAATAACGATTATCAGGATAATAATAATAATAATAATTTTGTGATCCATGTCTCTATAAATTAGTTGGAGGCAAAACACAAAAAGAAAAGACTATGGTGGCCCTGGAGGATAAGTCACACCAACAAAATCAAACAAAAGTACACGCAAACAAAAACTGAAATGTTCACACAAATTTGAAAACACACATACAAATTCAAAACCACGCACACAAATTTGAAAACACAGAAATTTGAAAACATAAACACAAATTTGGAAACGCACACAAATTTGGCAATATGCGCACAAATTTAAAAATACACACATAATTTGAAAACACACAAATTCAAAAACGCACACACAAATTAAAACATTTACACAAATTCATATACACATACACAAATTTGGCAACACACACATTCAAAAACACAAATTTGGCAACACGCACTCAAATTTAAACTTACGCACACAAATTTAAAAACAGAAATTTTAAAACAAACACATATTTGAAAACATGTACACAAATTTGGAAATGCACACAAATTTAAACACACACACACAATCAACACGAACACACACTCAAACATAAACACAAACACACAATCAAACATACACAGTAACTACACTAAAGACCCTCCTTCTTTGTAAGGAAAAACTTCTAAAAAAACAAGCCCTGTCTCAGACCTGCCTGTTATCAAAGCTTGGTGCTGACTTTTTTTTTTTTTTTTTTTTTTTTAATACCACTACTTACCGGAGCGTCCTGGTCATTACCACAAAGGTGTTGTTTGGTAACCAGCCCTAGTCAGGAGATCCTCTTGAGCATCTGCATGGGGGAGCAGTTACAGTAGGACATGGTCACCTGATCACGTATACCATGTTTTTTTTGTTTGTTTGTTTGCACAGCTTTTGTACTGTCCATAACTTGCTTGTGTATGTTTCTCTGTTTAGTTGTGCTGCACATTATGCTTCAATAGAGAATGTCTGCATCTAGCTGTCATACCCCTCTATGCTTACCTTCTGTTGTTCAGTAAAACCACTCAAAGTATCTCCTGACATGTATGAACTTACTGACATCCACCCACTCATTCTTATATAGTCTAGATGAAATGTGTGAGAATGGCTAAAGGCATTGTGGATAACAAGAAAGTGCTTTTTTTTTTTTAACTTTAGCTGGGAACACATCTCACTATTCATCTGTCAATCAACTGTAGGAACATGAGTCTATATTTACCATTATAGTGGAGCCATGTAATATGTCCCATGTTATTTTTTTTCTGAGACTAACTTTCAAAGTCACCACTCTGCAGAGGGCTGATAATAACTCATGTTGGAGTTCAGGTGAAGGGCAGTCTTGTTTGAGCCGCTGTGTGTTCTGCTCTGAAGATTAGGCCTGTTCAGTACCTCCACACTCAGCAGCAGGTCTGTCTGTATGTGCTGAGGACAGACCAACATGAAACTCACAAAAAAAAAAAACATCTCGGTGTCACTATGGCTATGGTTGGTTTCAGATGATCAAAATCAGGCCTGGTCACTTCTTCTAAGAACTGCTCAAGAGGACTCTACATTCATGTAGATTCATGACACATTCTTAAGCTCCCAGATTCTTCTCAGTGGAGCATGCAACTGCAGAGACTCCTCAAACACCACACTCCTCATTAACATGGCATGTACATAGAATTAACTATGTATTAGGACAAGACATGCTGTCTAAAGTCCGTATATGGTCATGAGACAGGAGCTTAGTGATGTCTGGGGAAGTGGCACTCTGACAGCTACATCTACAGCAATTTTACACCAATTAAAAATGTGCAAAAACACTAAGACACACAGTCGGTGGAAACATATTTCAGTCACAAACTCACTTAAGTTAGTGAGTTAAGTTAGTGCAAGAGTGTGCATGGAGACCAGTGCGTCCTGGTCATGGGGTGTGTGTGTGTGTGTGTGTGGGGGGGGGGTTATAGAACCGTGGTGGTGGTGGTGGTGGAGGGGGGGGGGGGGGGGGGGGGCTACAGTTCAGACCAGAGTAATAGAGTAGTGTATACAGAGTAATAGCCTACAAGAATGTATACAGAGGGGTCTAGGGCAGAGATAGAGACTGAGGCTGTGGTTACTGCTCAAAGCTGCACTGTAGCAGCAAGAATGTTTTAGGTTTACACCTGGTCTATACCACCCCTGATCACTGTTTTTCTCTTAAATAATATTATTTACATTCCATGTCCCTACTGCTAGAAGCTGTGTCCAGGGACTGGGTCATCGAGGCACTAAGGGTGGGGCCCCGGCTGTGCCATACTGGGCGATATCACGGCCCTCGATATCAAACTATTCATAGGGGAGTTTGTGAACTGGTCTTAGTCTGGCCCATCACCTAGAACCTGTTTGCCATGGGAGACCCTACCAGGGGCATAATGCCCCAGGCAACATAGCTCCTAGGATCATTCGAGCACTCAAACTCCCCCACCACGATAAGGTGGCAGTTGAAGGGGGAGTAATATTATTTACTAAGGACTAATTTGTAAAAAATTGTAATCTACAATCAGACTGAAATTATTCATCCATCCATCCATCTTCTTCCCCTTATCCGGGACCAGGTCGCGGAGGCAACAGTCTAAGCAAAGATGCCCAGACTTCCCTCTCCACAGACACTTCCTCCAGCTCTACCGGGGGGACCCCAAGGCGTTCCCAGGCCAGCCGAGAGACATAGTCCCTCCAGCGTGTCCTAGGTCTTCCCCGGGGCCTCCTCCCGGTGGCTGAAATGATTATTATTTTTTTTTTTTGTTTTTTTGTTTCATCGGGGCTCTGATAAAATTATAAAACTGCTGAATTTCTGTGTGTAAGAGTACTTAGACCTGTTCTTGGATTTGTTCTTCCAGAAGAATAGTTTCAGGTAAGAAAAAATTGGTGAATACCAATTCAAATTCCTCCTAAGAAGGGCTTAAGTACAGATTTGCTCATAACAAGGGTTCATGAATGAAGCCCATTGTTTTTTAACCAAGACATTCTTTCCCTGATTGAAGGACCTCCAAGTCCCACTCTTGTTAATTAGGGAGGTGTTTTTTTTTTCATGTCCTAGTGTTTAAAATTGAGTCAGTACACTGGGCTTCTACTAAACCCAGGGTTATGTAGAAGACGAGTATTCTCTAACGCATCTTGACAAAAGCAAGCCAAAAGCACCGGATTTTTGAAAAGAGATGGACTGTGCATCAGTAGAACCCACAATAACACAGGGAGGACATGCACACTCCACCCAGAGAGAGACTGTGTGACGGCTGATAGGAGGATCAATCTCCAAGAGCACTAACTGCTCTGCCACCGTGCCCCTGTTCATTCATCTTGGTATTAGCAGAGTATGCAACACTGCAAAGGGGCCCTATCTTGAAAGTTCTCAACACACTACACTATAAACATATAATGTGATTCAATGGAATAGCACAAAGCCTACATAAAAATAAGTAATAAAACAAACAGTCCATATATATTGCATTGCACTAGACTGATGTGAGTAAAAGTGCATTAGAGGCAGTAAAGGGCGTCTGCCTCAAAGCATGTAAAAGTGGAACTTAGGAGCCATTTACTTTTTATCGACTGTAATATCAGAGATTTAACAGGCTGCTCATTGGTTCTGTAAAGCTCTGGGGCTCCTGGTATTTTGCGATTTCTCATGAATTGTGGAGTATGGAGTTAAACAAAGCTGCAATATTGTATTTATGCATTCCACGTTGCTTGCTGTGAAGTTGCTCAGAGGCTAAAATAAATAGCAACACGCACAACACTTTAGCTCGCTGGCTGCCATGTTGAAAATAGTTCAGGCTTGTGAATTATTGACTATGAAAAACAACATGTACAGAACTGTATGTGCCCACAGCAAAGCAAGAGTGATATTGTTGGATGTAGTATGGGTAGTATTAAAGAAGCATGTGGTAATTAAACTTATTTTTGTTTGCTTTTTAATTAAAAGTAGCTGCAGGACAGGCTGATGTTGTGAAAGAATTGAAAGCATAAGGATATGGCTTGAATGTGGGACGACTTCTTTAGCTGCCAACCAAAAACTAAACTTCTGTCTCAGTCAAAAACACACATGTAAGTTGATGTAGCCACTTTCTCCTGTATTCTGTCATTCATCTTCTGCTGATTCCCATTACAGGTGATTGAATCCTGTCCCCATAGATTGTAACTTAGGCAAACTACACTCTACACAGTGGCCTGGTACTTGCAGCAACATTTACAACCCTGCACTAGGGGCACCAATTCACCTAACATGTAACTGTCTTTAGACACTTGGAGGAATCTGGAGAGAACCCACAGTGACACAGAGAGGACATGCAGACTCTACACAGAATGACAGGCAGGCACAAGGATCGGTCTCCCAACCTACTTACATTTGGCCTTTGACAAAATTTACCTTTTGGTCCGACTTCTTCAGAACAGCATCCTAGGAAGAAGGAGCAAAAAGGTCAAATTGTCCTGATTTACTGTCCTGTGAAATCCAGAAACGTGCCCACAGGACAGTAAAATGGGACGAGGGCCCTTTTTACTATCTCATACCTGGGATGCTGTTCTGAAGAATTGAAAGTGATCTTTTTTGTTCAATCTCAAAATCAGCAGATTTTGCCTAATTTTACTCATTACTCATAACTAGGTATTTTGAAGTACAATTACAGAAAAAGTACAAAGTGAAAGTACTTCATACAATGTGTAGTAGTAGTATTGGAGTTACTTTGTGTATATCTGCAGGTGCAGATGGTGCTATCATACTACCTTTCCCGGTAAAAAGGCAGCGCCTAAGGATGAATTCACACCAGAAAAGTCCGTTGGTGCGCTTCTTTGGTCCGGATCGAGTCCGGACTTTATTTTTTTCCTTTGGTTCGAATTGTATTCTCATTGCACTTTTTGCAAGTGGACTAAAGTTTGTCAACAGAAGCATGTGTGTCATGATCGCTGCACCCGTTGGCCAGAAATGACGCGGGCGCGGCAACACAAAGACATGGAACCTGAGGAAAACAATCATGACGACTTGCATGCTGCACTTGTTACCAGGATATGTATTTTGATTTTACAGCTACAAAACTGTGAAAAACATTTTAAATGTCAAGAGCAGCTAATTCGAAGTCAGTTTCACCACGCCCTACTTGTTTTTTTGTAATGCTGAAGGAGTGGTGCAACCAGCTGCTACCCACAGCAGTGCTGAGCAGAAAACGACCGAACAGGTAGGCTATAAGTGCAGATATCAAAGAGGCACTGTATCTTCGTTGTTCTAACTTCTTTAGACATACCAATAACAATATATAACCTCAAGCAAGATATATTGAGAAAATTTTACTCCTAAATATTTTGTTTTTGGTGATAATCCAGAACACCGGCAAATGTCTTCCTAAGGATTGTGTACCATTGGAAGATGGCCAAAGATACTAACCACAACCACAAGGTGTCAGTAAAGGAACACATGGGCTTCAATTGACACAGCATTTACCCCTGAACTGAATTCTCAGTTCTAGTCCAGGACTGGGCACTATATTGTTAGAAATATTTTTAAGGAAGTGGAGGGGTGGAAGTCGCTCAGTAGATAAAGCTGTTCGCCTGCTAATTGGTGCTGTGGCTGAGTAAATAATCCACCTAATTTTAAAGCTACTTTGAGTGCCTAGAAACGTGCTATACAAAAGTGCTATATAAGACTGATGCATTCATATTTATTATTACTTTATTTAGAGACAGGGCCAGTGCCTTGGCAGAGGTCTGTGCTCTCTGAGTCCTTCAGGTTCCTGCTTCTTCAAGTTAGGGGACCAATAAAATAATTTTAATGATGCATTTTAAGTTACATATAATTAAATAGGCTTTTCATGTCAGCTATATGCACGAGACAGGACTCATACCTTTACTACCACTTCAGACATTAATGTGTCTGAGATATTGAGGACATATCACGCAATGAGTGCAATATACATGAAGTAGCCAGGACCATTATGGCACCAATATAATATTAATGCAGTATAAATAGTCCATATAGGAGGCTTTTATCACAGCTGCTGCCACTGTAGAGATTGTAATTAACATGTGCTGGATTTACACAGGCTCTAATGGCCTTTTGGGTTTAACCATCGGAAACTGCTGCAGCCCACAAGTACATACGAGCTCCATACAGAACTAGATTAAATTCACAGAATGATCAATTGTAACAACTGCAGAAAAGTCTGGAAATAAGATGCTGGTTGGATATATCCTTTTGAGATTGAATAGAGAAATAATGGGTGACCTGGGTCTAATGACTAACGAAAAGCTAATATGGCACTGTCATTGTCCAAATGAAAGGAGGGAAATGATTTATCTCCTACATAATCCCGATCACCCACATCATTAAATGATAATAATGTATCATACGTCTTCAGTGGGAGCTCATTTGTCAAACATTCATTTGAATATGACCAGAATCTCTGCATAGATTTTAAGATTGACAAAGAGGAGAGACTGCAGAATAAGAGAGCGATCCTTTCCTTTCAGATGAATGTAGATGGTGTATGTGGTGAATGAACATATAATATAATGGGAAAATACCTAGGCATGCATTGTAATATATTTTATCCAACATTGTTTATGCAAAGCTGGAGTTACTTGTTGATCTACGTTTGAATTCCCAGCTAGGGTCAAGAGCTGTGGGTCATAACTGAAAAAACAAGATCAAAGATACAAGCAGCTGAGTTTCCTGCACAGTGTGGCTGGTCTTAGATATGTGACAGGAACTCAAAGTAGAGCCACTGCTCCATTACATCCAGAGGAGCAGCTGAGGCTCAGGGATTTGTTGTGGAAGCCTGGAGGCAGGAAAGGCCCAGGTTCTCAGCTGCCCTGGGACCACCACTGTGGAAGTGTCTGGGGAGAGGAAACTCTGGGCAATTAGGCTTAGACTTTATTGATTTACAAGGGAAATTTCTTTGCCACAGTAGATCAGTTGCACTTAAAAAACACAAATATAAGTATAGGGTAGTTTTCGCAATAAAATAATTTGAATACAATACAACAGAATACATTAAAACCTGGGGCAGCAGTAGCTCAGTAGGTCTAGAGCTGTTCACTCACTAACTGAAGGGTTGGTGGAACAATCTCCACTACCAGCATACATACACTGCCATTGTGTTCTTGGGCAAGGCACTTCATCCACCTTGCTTATGTAAAAATGTCTGTGTGATAGTGTGGGCAGTGTGATGGGGTCTAACAGGCTGTAGATGCTAAATGGCTGCCATGCCTCCATCAGTCTGCCCCAGGGCAGCTGTGACTACAGAGGTAACCAACCACTGCTGAGCATAACTGAGGAGTAAATGAATAATGCACCTAACTATAAAGCAAATTTAAAAATTGCTATATAGGACTGATGCATTATGATTATTATATATTTGGCTTACATAGTACATGCATGACACAACAACTGAGTTATACTGGTTTCAATGTGAACTCGATTCATCCCTATGGTTCTAGATGTTTGATGATGATAATGATTTTTTTTTGGTCTGCACTACATTTGTTTACAGTTAGCGAAGTTTATTCATTTTGAATATTTTTATTGGCTAATTATTTCGAAAATGGGTCTCTAAAAATGTTTTAGTTTGTCTAAATATTCTATGCATTGCATTTAAATTTAATATTTGCTTTCATGCGGTCTTCTGGTAGTCTGTATTTCTGTGCTTGAAGTTGTCATGTGGTTTCATCTCCTAATGTTGGGATGTTACTATAACAGACCAACTCACTTTTTGGGTGCTTTTCAGCAGCGAGATTCTGAAATCAATTCCCTGGCTAATGTCATATCCTACCCTGTCAATTTAGTTTATCTTTTTATTATCAGCATTTTGTTTGTTTCCTGTTTTATTTTGAAATTACTTAACCTGTGTCTCGTCCTGGCTTCCTGTTTTCCCGCCTTTGAGATTACCTGCCCCGCCCTAAAGTGCTGCACCTGTGTCACATTGTCTCCCCTATATATTCTGTGTGTTTTAGTGAGCACACTAGCCTTTCCTAGTGTTTTGTACTATACCTTTGTGTTTTGAATTTTGCTTGTTTTTTTGATTCTTGTGTTTGGACTATAATTTTGTACTTCTGCCAGGATCTTCATTAAACCTTTTCTTGTTTCATTGTGTTTGGGGCTGCTTTGGGAGCCATTATCTGTGAGCCTGACGACTAATGTAAAACCTTCTTTACTGTCCAGTCACTCATCTTTATTTTACAAAATGTAGCCTTAGTAACTCTTTTTTTTTCTTACCTAAGTACTTTTTCATTTTCTTTGTTTATCTTTTTCATTTCATTTTCTCTCATTATTCTGGAGCACTCATTTATAACATAACATTTTGTACTATACGTCTGTGAAGGTTACAGCAGCTCCAGGAAAAAAGCTGCTAAAAGGGCCATGGAACACTCACAAGGCTTTAGAAAAGATAATGTACTGAACACGAAGAATAAACCTTAACAAGTGAGGGCACTGGGTTCAAGTTCCCTCAAACGAGAGGAAGCAGCAGAAATCCCAGGTGTCAGAGTTCCCCACTGGGACAGAGTCTGAGCTCAATTTTGCGGCTTCCACTGGCTTCCATTTATAACCCACTCATGGTAGGACATACTCTGCTCCTGCTGCTGTCATAATGGCTGTATGTACAACCATGTCTATCATATCCTTTACCTCCTATACATTTCAATTATCTGCCAGAAATAATCACACCCAATGTGTCAGTCAGTTCTTGTGCAGTGTTTTTCTGTGGTTTCTATGGTTAGTGCTTAAAGGGGCTATACTATGCAAAATGTACTTTTCTGAGCTTTCTACCATGTAATAATGTCATTCCCTCATCAAAAACATACCCAGAGTTGTATTTTGCATCATTCTCATTCACTCCAGGAAGCGCTGACCAATCAACAAGCCCTCTACATCCAGTCTGCTCTCATTCATTTATCCAAAAAAACGGCACACAGCCTCACAGCGTTTTTGTTGTTGTAGTAAAACAGGATCATACCAATAGTTTAAGGAAATACAATCCTTTTTTTTCTGTTTTTGTTCACTCTGCTGCCCTCTGATGGTCTGTTCACCTGTTTCTTTATGGCAGAAGTAAAGTAATTATTGGAAACATTCTTTAGTCAGATAATCTTTTTAAAGCTTGTAAAACGTGCTGCTGTTCTAGGTGTGGCCAAGATTGGTTTTAAAATGTATAAAACCAATAAGCATAAAATAGCTTCTTTAAATGGATGTTTACACAGAAATGCTGGTCAGGAAAATGCAAGCATTCCGTAATCAATTTATGTTTTAAGCTAAGATTAAAATCAAACTCATGGGATCCTAAGCACTCATGTATTGTTTACTTACGGCTCATTTTACTCTCATTTCATACATGAATAGATCTGTCCGTTCTAAGCGTTCTTGGCATCATTGCATTTATACTTCTAACCATTATTTATGTTAAATAACCAGTAAAAGGCGATCAATTTTATCAAGACAGAAGAAAAATAGGTTTTTTACACCAAATTAATTAAAAAAGAGCGAAGAAAATAAGGCGAAAAAAGTGGTGGTCTGTTCAATCTTTTAATAAACCATGACTAACTTGCTCTGTCACTCCTTTAAAACTTCTTCTATTTCTTCTGCTGTGACTGTTAAGTTGTGTTCAGTCCACACATGTACTGCTCTGTTTGTCCGTATCTGCAAGCTAACCAATGTACAGACAATATGTACACAGATGACAGACAGAGCGCTCCATCCATATCCGAATGTGTATTTAACATAGAGTATAAATGAGCCTTTGAAGCAACACAGTGTAAAGTTTGCTTTCCTCTCCATGGGCATAACAATACATGCGTAGTTTTAGTTTTCAGAAATGAGCTAAAGTCCTGACAAAGAGAAAGGCAGGCTTTTAATCTGCATTTTGCTTGCGTTTCAATTCATATAGGCTTTATCTCTTTCCTTTCCACGCTCTGACATAACTCTCTTTGCTTTCTTTTCTGGCAGTACCATGTCAATGAATCTGAAAATGCAATGCTAGAAATCATCTAATAGTTGGCTGCAGGCTAGCTCCACCGGGGCAAGCTTGTAGAGTGACCTACTTGCTCCCCTGAGTTACATAGTTATGGGTGATACCACATTTTAAAGATTCAAATCAATACAGATTACTTTTTAGGGAAATTTATTCATTACCAATACTTAATAATTTCTTACTAAATTATTATCCTTGAAGACAAATCACACAACTAATACTAGCAATTTAATTTGCACAGTATAAAATAAATTACTTTAATGTTTTGTTGCTAGTAGGCCAAAAAACAAACAAACAAAGAGCTAACTTCCTGTCACATAACCTAGATGGACCAGACCAATGTGCTGCTGGGTGGGGGTGTTTTGGCTTTTAATTCACATGCATTCATCTGTATCAGTACTTTATTCAAGTACTCAATACCCAAATGAGTATCATGTGAGTATCAATATATCAATACTGCAGTACTGATACACCAATCACTACATAGTGAGGAGAATGAGAAGCAGTCAGGGGTCAGGGGAGTGGCAGCTCTCCATAGTGTTGCTTTGAGTAAAGTGGGTGAAACCTCTTTTGATCAATGCTTTTCCCATAAAAATCAATATAACTTGACTAATCAAAATCTAAAATGGGGCATGGCTTGATTAAGTTGTCTGAAGTAAAAAAAAATATGTATATTAGGAGTTTAAAAGCTTGACAAGGGCTAATTAGCTATGTGGTAACTCACGATGAAAAAAAAAAAAAAGAACAAAAACTTAAAAATTCAGCAAACTGCATTTGTAACTTTAACTTTTGAGAAGTTTGAAATACGTATTTATAGCTTTTTCGTCAACCCAATGGGGAAAATGAATGGGAATTTTATGTTTGGAACCGTGGGGTGGGCGGTCACTGTTGTGCTCCATAACCTGAACCACTTATAGACATGTTAGTAGAGTTTGAGCCTGAACTCTGACTGGTTGTAAGATCTGTCAGTTGCAATCCAAAAACAACCACTGACCAGATATTTTCTCTTTCTTAGCCCATCTTCTGTAAACTGATAGTTGTGCGTTATGTCTTGCACTAGACCAGTCGTATCTAATAATGTGGCCAGATAGGTTTTCAGTCGGCACTCAATCTTACAGCCCCCACTGGCTTCCATTTATAACCCACTCATGATAGGACATATACTGCTCCTGCTGCTGACAGAATGGCTGGATGTACCCCCATGTTATCTATTACCTCCTATAAATTCCAATTATCTGCGTCGTCAGATAGCATCACACCCCCGTCCGCCCACACATCAGCGCACACACACGCCAAACTCAGCAACAAAAATATCCGCCATTGCAACAAACCAATGTCGTCCTTGGGTGTAATCTCGTTGCCTCCATCACAGATAAACTCCGGCGCGCTGTAATTAAGGCTGATTTAGCATGATCTACAAGCTATGGGCCAGATAAAATAAACATGATTAGGTTAGACAAATATGCAGGTCAATATTTTTCAGGGCATGGAAATTAATAATACATCCAGTATAATAAACAGTTGCATGGTGAGCTCTGGGCCAGGAATGTTAAGCAGGAGGGGCGGCTGCGTGGAGCATGGTGATAGGGCCCCCTGCTGTCATGGACTCAAACCTTTTTTCTAATTGCTGGAAAAGTGTCTCTTAAGGCACTTGTTATCCTCAGAAAAAAGGGCTTGGAGAGTTCTGTGTAGAATCAATAATGTTTGAGAAGAGAGAGGTGCCATCTTTGAGTTTTTTCTTTTCTTTAAAACATAATTTCCAGGACATGTCCTAGCTCTTGACAATCCAGAATAGAGATTTCTCCTGTGCTAGTTTAGTGAACAGTAGTGAGAAGCAAAGGCAAGGTTAAGTCATACAAAGGTAGAGTGCAGTAAAAAGTTGTAAAATCTAAATAAAACAGACTGCAGTTATTTACAAATTGCAGAAAACTATATTTTGTTTATAACAGAACATGGACAACGGTATACTACTACGGTGTAACGTTATTACCATGTGAAATCAAGAGAACAGAGAAATTCAAGAACAACATGGACATAGTATCTCACAGGGAGTATTAGCTCCAGGATACAGAACAGACATTGATCATAGACCTCTCGTGAAGTTCAGGACACATTGTGTACTGCATCTTGTTCTTCAGGGTAGATCTCTCTGACCATACCTATGCTAACCGTTTGCTAAGAATTCCTGTGTTAGGATTTGGGATTTCATGGAGTTCAGTACACATCTTTCAAAAGCTTGTCTTTCATGGCACCAAAGGGAAAGAAAGGTCTCCTGAGGATGTATTCATAATTCATGATATTACCTTGGGACAGGAGTGACTGAAGAGTGGAGAGATTTCTCCATATGCTCTGAAACTTTTGTAGTTTATATTAACAACAGGAATTTAAGAAACAAATGTTTGTGGACAAAAGTGTCCATAAACATTATAATAGTGTTATACAGAGATGCCATACCAGATCCAACAGCATTTTGCTTTTATTTTGAAAAAAACTACTTCCGCTGATTTAAATACTTGTTTTATAAGTTAGCACAAGTATACTAAATGTTGTTGCGTCAACTGTGAAGTCAACATTTAATATTTAGATTTAACATTTAATATTTACATTTAATACTTACATTTAACTTTTAATATTTAGATGTAATATGTAGATATAACATTTATTTAGATTTTATATTTAGAATTGATGTTTAAGATATAACATTTAGATATCACATTTTGATTTAGATTTAACATATATGATACAGCATTTAACATTTACATCTAACTGTTATGATCCTGTCCGTGTCCGATATGTTTCCTTGTGTTTTATTTTGAAACTTTAGTTACTTCTTTTTCTGTTTTACTTCCTGCTGTCCTGTATGAACTGAATTATTATGTAGCAACAAATAAACACTGCCAGTTTGACCCTTGACCCCCTAAAAAGGTTGTACTTCTGCATGTCTTTAAAAATAAGTGTCAATATTGACAATATCAGAATCATACAGAAGGTTACTGCATGCACTGCAGTACATACAGTAAATCTGACATTTGAAAAGTTCCTTGGCTTTGTTTTGCAAGACAATTAATGCAGACATTTTCTTTTGGAGCTGTTCAAATCTTCTGTAATCTGTAAAACTGATACATTTATAATTTTGTTTTACTTTGCATTCCCCCAGAAACTTAATCCAACTAAAATGTATCCAACTGATAAAGGGCCTCATATATACAGACTTTTTCAATCATTTGTAGTTGATAAAGCTGCTCTATCTATGACTACAAAATTTTCTAATCCCATTAAAGATCAGTTATATAAATGCAGTGAAACAAAACAGAAGACATTTCTATTTTAACAAGTTACAAAAGTTACTACACTGCTGCATTGGAAATACTTTAAACCAATCCCATGGTAATTCCATTATATTCCTGCTCGTACTACAAACTGAACGCTGTCAAAACGAAGCACTCTCATGTTACTATATGAGCATACATGCGCAAATGAAAGTTGTTGTCTTTGACTAAATTTAGAGATAACATACTGCAACCTACAAAGCTATAAGCTCCTAAACCGTAACTTAAAAGGATCTTGACTTGGATTAAGGTCAATAGGCTCCTCTCAAAGTTAGTACTAAGTAAGGATTTGACCCACAGACAATTTCTTTACTAATGTTAGAGTAAAGGATTAGAATCTCACAAACTCTCAACCAACATCAGTTTGTAATGAATCAGTATGTATAACTGTATGTTTTGGTACCCACGTGCACACTGTTAGATCCTCGGTGGCAGAGGACCAGCACATCTGGATTGTATCTGGTTTTAATCTTAATTTACCTATTCATTCTATTAGGAACTGCAGCATTTATAAATGACTGTATGCACTTTTAACATTTACATGCACTTTAGACCTGTGCCAATGTGAATTATAGTGTTTTATTGTGTACTTTATATCTTGTCTTGTTAGCCACCTGCTAAGGGACCATGAATATAAGTTAGCTGTGTACTACCTTTGGCACATTTACACCTTTCCTTGTATCAGTGAATAAATGCCCTCTTCAGAATAAAACAACCAAAGCAGAATTAAATGAATTAAAAAAAAACAAAAAACAAAAAAAAAAAAACACACTGGTTGTAAGAGGCAGCCATAGCCTAGAAATTGCAATAGCGATCTTTAGGAAAAGTGTGCAAGTGAGTGAAACCTGATCACTAGCTTGAAAAAAGCAGTGTTACATGTGGAATAGCACTTTTACCAAAAAAATAAAAAATAATTAAAAAATCACATTAAATGCACCAACTTGTTGAACTATTGAGAATACAGTGTGAGAAAACGGTGACAACACTGGGGAATGGGTAAAGTGCATACATATGTTAATGGCTGGGATGACAAGACAAAACAATAAAACAGTGGCTGAATAAAATATAAACAATAAATATGGATACAGTTTTTTTACACTTTATTGATAGGACACAGTATACTAGGAAATCAGGGAGAGAGCAGGGAGAAACATTCAGCAAGCTCTGGACTCAAACCCACAACGCTGAGGCAGGCTGTTGTTGCCCTGCATATGTGCTGCAGCTCTGCCACTAAGCCATACGGTGGTGCTTAGTGGTATTTATTTTTGCTTTTATCATTTATTTGATTGCAACCGTAGATCAACAGAAAAAAACAACAACAAAAAAAACAAAAACGAAAGAGTTGAGTAAATATGCCTGAGCCAGGAATCAAACCAAATCTGCTTCAGTGTGTGTGGTATCCGCTCTACCAGGTAAACCCTTTCATTGCTACTTTTATCATCCTGCAATTTTAGGCTGTTATCTTAATCTCCCGACACTGGGGAAAAACCTGCACAAAAAGCTAAATTTGAACACCTTCACAACTTTCTAAAAATCATCAGTCTTGGAAGACGAGAGAAACACAAGCTTTGAAGTACATCCAGACATGCACTACCACTATTCCAGCACCATGACTTCCACGAACCTTCACTAACATGTTATTTTCCACACATATATAGTTTATTCTCCATCTAAAGAGCAGTCATTTTGAGGCTACATCACAGAGCTGCACTAATTCCATAATGCACTGTATTTTAAGACAAGAACAAAGGAGCCCGCTGTCGACGGAACAGTAGTAAAATGTATGCACCAGTACAGAGGTTAATGGTGCAGAATATGTTGTGTATTTTTTTATTTTGCTATCTGCAGATCTGGAAGCTGTGCTGGTGTTTATAGTGACTCACACCTGAGAGGGACTGGGACCTGAGCCGCCAAAAAGAAAATAATGCCCTCTTTGTGCATGGCTTATCACAGGCACTCAGCACTGTCATGGGCTGAAATTAGCTTGTGCCGGCTCAGAGCTATCAGCTTCTGATGAAATATAAGAGGACAGCATCAGTTAGGTTACATTATTAATACTGAAGGTTAGAGGGATAGGAGAAGAGGAAGAAAAACATCATATTTGAATGTCCTCCCACATTTTTCTTTGTAGCTTTCAGTTAAATGGATATTGTACATTAAAAGCCCGCCTTCCCCTTCCAACAAGTGTAATTTAAAGTTGGGATGTTGTTTTTGAAGTTTAGCAGCATCTGGTGGTGAAAGTGCAGATTGCAAAGACACACCCATACTCTTCCGTTTATTTATTTATCTTCTTATTCCCGTTAGAGGTGGGTGGCTGGAGCCGATCCCAGCAACTATTGGCCTTAGGTGGGCTAGACTCTGGGCAAAGGTTTCTATGTGTAGCATGGCAGTCACATGAAGACATACACCGAGAGGCAGACATAGACGGACTTTCACATGCATTTCCTAGATACAGTATATAGGCCCTACCTAGCACATGCACAACTTTGGGCAATGGGAGGAAGCTGGAGTACCAGCAGAGAAGCTACAGTAACATGAGAATCTAACCCACTAGCTTGGCCTGCCTGACAAACTCTTTTCCTATTCTATACAAAGAAGTTAGTCTGGTAGTCTGGTCTTTAATAAAGTTTTGTTTCTCTGGCGGAACAATGGAAGGCGGAGTGACCAATCAGAGAAATGAAGGGCGGGACATAAGCAGTGTACCACTGACCCAATCAAACAGGGAATCTTGACTCTTTTTTTCATAAAACACCAGAATACAGCATATTATGAACAGCTCTTTACTTATTTCTGAACGGGGACAGCAGCAGAAGCCATTTGTACAGAGACTTGTTGAAAAGGTCTTGTTTTTTTCATGTGTTTGTTAGCTACATTGCATGTCAACAGGACTTAACTGTTGGTAACAAGATGAAGAAAAAAAAATACGCAGAGGACTGAACAACAACGCGGACTTCAGCAGAATCAACAGGTGACAAAGAAAACGCCGTTAATCAGGTTAGAGAAGTTATTAAATTAGCTCGGTCGCTAGTGCTACCTTGGTTAGCTCTTTCGCTTTCGTAAGACGCGCTGCAGATAAACAACTGTGATTGGCCAGTTCCAAATTGAATCTAAGAAATTCTCCGCTCCGAGAGGGGAACCAGACTGTCCTGCATGCAAAAAGCAAGTAGGAGAGTCTGGCTCACCAGGCTCCCTACCCACGGCCTTTTATATAAAATTTCATACTGTCATGTTCATATTGCACTATTTCAAATTCAGAAGTGTTCAGAAGTGTTTGTTTACTTTATGTTTGTATGCTTTATGTTTGTTTGTACTTTGGCGTGTCTTGCCAAACATCATGTAAAGATGTATATAGCCCGTGTGGTTGTTTTGCACTATTTTTATATTTATAATGTTTCATATTTTTGCTTTTTTTAGAGTGTTTCCTTGTACATAATTTACATTGCACCTTTTGTTTTTGATGCTTGCTCACTTTATTTTCTTCCTTTCTGTACTTTACTCTGTATTAAGAGCTGTCTTAACAAGCAGAGCTCAAATCAACCATACAATATCTGATTACTGCAAGAGAGGTAACCATATCATGGGCTGGAAAATGCCAGGCTCATCTGTGCTGAAAGTAATATGAGGCCCTTTCGCACTGCTAGAACTATTTACAGTTCCTGTAAGCGCTATCTTGCAGGAACTATCTTGTTTTGTAGTGCATTTGCACTGGGGACTGAAGTCACAGTTCCTATAACCTTTTTAGCTCTTACGCCAAAGCAGGGACTTTCCAACCGGCATAGGAATCACACAGTGATGTAGTTACATAGGTAGAGACCTAGCAGGCGCATGTACATTACTATTTATTGCCATTCGTCTGCAATATTTACTTGTAACACACCTTAAGCTGCAAATAGTAAAGGTAATTTGGCCTCACTGTACCTTTCTTATCTTTTGTCTGCGGAGCGCCGCTTTTCTTTTTGCAGTCATAAAATCAGGTAGTACAACATATGGATAGATGTATCAGGGAGGCCATTGAGATATGGAAACCTGCACCCAGGACCATGAACCTGGATGGAGCACACACTTAATGCCATTCCTGAGATTTGGTCTTCATGAAGGCGTGAGAGAGTAAGGGGCCAAAGCTGTCCCAAGTGTCTGACAAAACTACATAGAAGCCTACAAGTCACCTCCCAGTAACATCATGTGACACTTCTGCTGAAAACTACAGGAAGGAGCTGAAACATGAAGGAGGTAAACAAACACACCCCTGTCTGTTTAAAGGAAACTTTACAATAGTACAACCCACAACCTTCTGAATGAGAAAGAGTGAACAACTCTCCCACTGAGCAACCCTGCTGAATGAAATAAAAATAAACCCAGTAGCCAAATCTTTTTTTTTTTTTTTTTGCCATATGTACGGATAAGCAACATCCACTGAAAAGCAACAACAACCATAATTTGTCCACTTTTCATGTCTTACAATACATTCATGAAACAACCTAATTTTATCTAATGGCACCAAGCGCTATTATCATAAATACTATTGTGGCTGTGAAGCTGTGTTTCTGAAATTGCATCTAAAAATCTGAGCTTTTCGCAAATCTGTTCAGTGTTTACAACATCATAAAAATACCTTACCTTACTTATGAGGGATTCTCAACTGGTGGGTCGACTCAAAACTGGGTCACAGCGAGGTTGTTAATGCATAGTTTGAAACGTTTTAATATCTTCTAGTAGGGGCAGTTGGCACCTCAGTTGATAGAGACGTTTGCCCACTAACCCAAAGATGGTTAGCCTGGCCTGCCAGACAAACTTTTTATTTTATACAAAGTTATCCTGGTACCTCTTCACTTAAGTTTTGTTTCTGTGATGGAACGACAGTAACAAATCAGAAACAAAGGGCGGACATAAGCAGCGCACCAGTGACCCAAACAAACATGGATTCTTGCCATTTTTTTTTTTTATAAAACACCAGAATATGGCATATCATGAGCAGCTCTTCGCTTATCTCTGAAGTGGGACAGCAGCAGAAGCCAGTTGTACAGAGACTTGTGGAAAAAGTCGCAAAAAGCATGTAGGACTGTCTGGATTGCCAGACTAAAAGATTGGCGGTTCAATCCCTGCTCCCCTCATTGCATACTGTTGCAGACTAATGCATTATTATTATGATGATTACTACTACTACTACTACTACTACTACTACTACTACTACTACTACTACTACTACTACTACTACTACTACTACTACTACTACTACTACTACTACTACTACTACTACTACTACTCAATTAACTAGACAAACATTCTATCCACTGAGCCACCTGAAGTCACTATATTTCAACTATGGTAAAGAATCCATGAAGAATGAATACATTTGTTCCTTGACTGACCTCTGGTGGCTGGAGTTGGTATCTGTCGGCCTAATCTCGCAATGCTATAGAATTTAGAAAAACAAAATCCAAAATCCAGATAATGATCAGGACCTATATAAAAATGATTTTCTTTCTTAGTCCATTGAGGACCTGTCCTTAAAATTTCCTTAAAATTAGAACATTGCCTTTTAAGTTATCTTGCAGAATGACAACAGACTAACAATAATGAAAACCTTAGATTATGAAGAGTTGACAATGACTGCCACAGGTTTGGTTTGAGCAAAAAATATCCATTGGAGAAAAAGTTCCATTGAATTTGAGCGTGGAATGGAGTGATAGAAGGACAACATAACTTCTATTTCTAACTCTTCACAGGCTAGCACACCCTTGCTGCGACAAACAGCATTTAGCTAAATGAGGTTGCCCCTCTCACCTGGTGCGGTGGCAGATTTAGCCGGAAAGACTGCCACTGTAGCTCCAAGTGAGGAAGAGTGGAGGAGATAAGGATTCCCCGGAGGCTGGCTGAAAATCGCTGAAGCCATGTGTACACGGCACTCTCATGGATGCACAATCGCACACTCACACAAAGCAACATAACTGGGGATTTTTATATGGCTTTTTATCCCCCCAAGAGATTAAAGATGGGTCCATTGCACCCCACCTCTTTCTCAGTCCCCTGCCAAATATCACCTCTATAGCTATTCTTAGGGTCAGAATTCAATTATATGGTAGTTTTAAATGCCTGAGGTGAGTTTGTGTTCCGATAAGGCACTAGCATGACAAAATGTGTGCCCTTCAGTAATAGTGCTGGGGTCAGGAAGTAAGTGGAGTTGATTTGGTGATTTTTCACACCAGATGGTATGTTTGGGTGGATGTATGCACCGCACTCCAGCTCTGCAGACTCTCAATTGGAGGGCCACATATACCCAAATATACAAAATACATCTTTTTAATGCTTCCAAATACAAATACCTTGTCAGCAAATCACATGGTATCAATTCAGTAAATTTGATTGTTGTTGGTGACTAATAAACTGAATCTTTCAGAGGGGCAGTGACTCGACTCGAGGTCATACTGTTGACTTGGACTCTGACTTGCACATTGATGACTCAGACTTAGACTCTTAGATTCTGTAAGTTTAAAGTCAATGGAAGTCACAGTAGGCAAACTGTGTGAACACTGGTCTTCTTAACCGTCCGAGACCTGTTCATCTATTACTATTTTTACGCTGTTTCTAAGGATTTTTGTAACCACAAATTCAGTTGTAAAGGTGACCACATATGAAGCATTAATTATATATGTGTTTTAAGGGTTCCACTTTGGCACAATTCAGAAAACTCTTAAGACCAGATTAAATGGCCTCGATTTACAACTTGGAATTGAGACTTGGACTTGCTTTCAGGTGATAATGAGTCGACTTGCACTTGACTTGAATGTTTCTTTTGGTGACTTGGACTTGACAGACCTTAATTTAATGACTTGGACGTGGGCTTGCATGCGCATTGATGACTTGACTTGCACTCGGGCTCTTTCTACGTAAAAGTTGATGACTTGACTTAGACTTTGACTAGTCCTATGTAACTTGAGAGGACTTGAGAATGACTTGGACTCGAGAACTGGTGACTTGACTACAATACAGCCCTATGGGTGTCAGAGTCGCTGCTGCAGTGCTCGTGTGGATCTCCCCCCTCTGTTTTACAGACTACTAACCATTTAAACAGAAAGCTGTGGCCACTGAGTCCCATGTCTTCACCTTCATGTTGCCTTTGTAATATGGCTGCTTGGCATCACAAATTCCGTTACATTTCTCCCCCTCAAGAATTAACTTCTTGACGCGCAATGTTTATATTACTGCTGTTTAGGTGAGCTTTATTTTGACACTTGTTGCTTGTTTCCTGTGTTTGACCAGCTTAAGCTCTGTAGATCATTGCAGAGGTGCTAGAAAAGTAGAATTCCAGCCTGTCTTTAGCAGTGCAGCAAGCCGCTCCTGGATGGGATGCATTCGAGCCGTTGCCAGTGTGACTTGTCACATTAAACAGAAAACTGTTCATAGGCACCTGACGTGATGCTGTCATTACACTATTGTTAGGCTCTGCTGCTGTTTTTGGTGTAAATTAGATTTAAATCTTAGAAATGTGGGAACAAAATGTGGTAGTAATGGGGCTTAATTAGAAAAAAAATATATATATTAGAAATTTGGGAACATAGGGCTGACTGCAGGATTTTAAATACAAATCTTTCTAGGGTTTACAGAGAAAAAGTCTGCAAATGAGAGTACATTCGGAGTTGCTGCCATGTGAATTGTTTATTATATATTTTAGAAACAGAGTAGAAGTAACTAAGGGAAAAAGACATTTCAAACCAAATATCTCAAAACTGCCTTTAAGTCTGCTTATGCATGTACAGAGTTTTATATGTGGTTTGGTCGCAACCTGCAAGGAAGTATCAACGATTATTTTGGTTCCAGCTTTTTGAAAATACTTTTTTTCTTTAACTGTGAAACCAATTCATATCTGTTTTTTAACCGTCAGGCCACTCTCTGTTTATAAATGAAGCAAGTCTATTTGAAGTTTGTTGTTTATTCCAATTTCACACCCAGACGTAGCAAGAAAGCATGTGTCAAACTGTGGGCATTTATGAAATAATAACTCACCAGAGCCTTCCACAAGTTCCACAACATTATACTCAAAAATAATAATCAAAAATCTACAAAGGTGTTTTGCCTATTTTGTTGTTTACTATTAGTCATTAGAGAAAAGTTATAGTTGTTATAGTGCATTATACAACATATATGGGCAACTTGCATTTTAGCCTTATGTGTTCTTGTGCAGCTGTAGCAGTGTTAGATATACAGTACTTGTGCAGCAGTTTAACAGTCTTTGATGAGGAAGCACAGGTCTGAAACTGTCTTTTTGGTGCTTTCTGGTGAGTGGAGACATTCTTTTGTCCATACTCCAAAAAGCCAGAGAAAGAGGTATTTACAAATGATGTAACAATGCAGTCGATTCATGATTTTAAGTTTACAGTTACTTTTTTTATTACCAGACTTGGGCTACATTCAGACTGCAGGCAAGAGTGGCCCAAATCTGACCTTTTTGCCCATATGTGACCTGTATCTAATCAGATTTTTTTTTTCAAATCTGACCCAGGCCACTTTCATATGTGGTCCTAAATCAGATACATATCTGATTTTTTACAATGTGACAGCAGTCTGAACAGCCAAGTCTCATTTCATCTGACTTTTAGATTACAACGCAACAGATGCCAGAATTCTGCAATGGAAGAGGCAGGAACTCGACAGATCAAAAAGTAAACAAGCAGTGCAAGCAACAATGATGGAGTGGAGTCAGTGGAAAAGTGAGATTTTGAACATAATTAGTATTTTGGGTAAAGGTTTTTACAATAATTTTAATATTCAAATTAAAATTTGAGAAGTGGCACTGACAGATGTATTGATATATCTGCCTTGACATTTTAAAATCATGGAGTGAAGCCCCTCATATCACAATCCCACCACTCCAGGCTCTGTCATGTCTTTTTTTGCACATGCGGCTTACTTCTGTGCAGAAGACTTTTAAGATGTAATGTGAACCATTACTAAAAAATCTGAATTCAGCAAAATATCAGAGATTTTTTTTTCACATTTACAGCCTATTTGTGTCTCCTTATCAGACTTATCGTGAAGGACAACCCTCTCATATTATTCTCAAGGGGGACTTGCATATGTTTTTATGGTGAGAGTAAGAGGAGAGAACTAACAGTGTCAGGGAGGAAATGCAGAGAGATGGTTGGTAGCCAGCCCAGCAATTTCCATGCTGAGAGGAAAGGCTAACCATTCTGCTACTCTGCACCCATTAGTCATTTTCAAACAAAGTACCATTACGCAAGGGTATTGATATCATGGTCGACCCATATAGCTACTCAACCGAATGCTCTCAGGCAGTGGTTCCCAACCTTTTTTTGTCTCGTGTAACCCCTGGGCTTTTTGCTATACCATAAGTAACCCCTCACTCATATGTGCTGATGTTACTTCAAAACGTAGTCACATATAACAGCTGTCTTTATAAACTCAAATTTAAGATTTAAGATATTTTCAATAAACTAAAATAAAAATAATAAAACTTACTTATTTTTCTGTTTATGTTTGAAATAAACAAAAAAAAATTACTACAAAATTTTTAAATAACTTCCCTTTGAAACAAGCTATTAAAATTTCATGTAACAAATTTATTTGGTAACACATTATTTTAAGGTCTACCTATTAACCATTAACTAAGTGCTAATTAGCATGCTAGTTAGTGGTAATTAGCTCTAAATTGGTCATTCTAAAGCACCCATTAATCCCTTATACTGTGTGACCATGTTCTACAACTAATTAGCAACGAACTAACATTTTCCCCTTAATAAACTCTTAAGGTTTTTGGAGAATAAGCGCTAATAGGTGCATAATTCATGTCCAACAACTTACTTCATACTAATGAGCAGTAATTATGAATTTATTAAGTGGAAAATGTTATTTAGTTGCTAATTAGTTGTAGAATATGGTCACACTGAATAAGGGAGTTATAGGTGCTTTATAATTACCAATTAAGAGCTAATTAACCACTAACTAGTACGCTAATTAGCACTTAGTTAATGGTTAATAGGTGGACCTTAGGAAAATAATATTCTTTAGCAGTTTCCTTTTATAAATTTCAATAGTTAAATATGAAGATTGCAAATATCTTGGGAATTAAAATCTGAAATAATTCCCTACAGGTCCCTGTACCCCTGGTTGGGAAACACTGCTCTAAGGAAGCTCTAAAAGCACATAACCACATACTGTCAAATTAGTGATGCATCTGCCTTATACCATTGAAGACCACTGCTGTGCGTTAGACCAAAACCGTGCCATGAGGACTCATAATGCCTGTTGCCGTATCATATTTACCATATTCAGCGCCATTCCATTAGCCAAAATGACATTTACCGACACGAGCCACGTATGGAAATGTCATGAGAGAAAACAACAGAGTCCATCAGTGCCACATCCACAATTTATGATTCTATGCGTTGGTGCAGGTCAGAATAATATGCCAGCATGCGCACTTCATCTACCGGCGATGGAAATCCAGCCTAGATCCAGCGGGGGTGGTTCCGGACAGGAGAGGGTTTTCGGGATACAGGCAACATCAAAAATAAATGAGTATTTGCAACAAACACAGTGGCGCTTGAATGATTCATGCGTCATGCAATGGAAAAGTATGAGGGAAGGGATGACAAGGAGAGCTTTGGACTGTTTCTGACGTGGGTTGAAGAATCCGGGGACCAGGAGTGGCAGAGGCCTGGCTGGACCTCCAACATGTGACTGCAGATTCACCTGACTGTACACAGGAAAAGCAAGTGTAAGGCTAATGTAATCCTCACTAAGAATGTATGCGAAAAATGATAAACTTAATCTGATTATATCTGGAGTTTTAGTATTGTGTGAGAGAAAAGAATCAAAAGGATAGGGTAAGATGGAGGCAAAGTCAAAGCAGAGGAATGGGAAATGTAAGATGCGGTTTATATTTGCCAGTAGCAGTAGAGGTTAGTTTGTCGACTTGCAATTAAGCAACATATTTTTACCTATAGAGATAAATAAAACACTAGAGTGGACATTTTAATGGAGAACTGCAGTAATTGACTCTGGAACAGCTGCCATATTATGACTGTAATCATTCTACCAAGTGCTATGTAAACAAATAGGGAGCTGCTCTTGCTTTCACGGTATTCTTTTAATTTTATTTTTTAATTTGATAGCTTTTTTATATATTTGCTTGATATAATGTCTAGTCTTATTTACTGTACTTGCTTCAGCTCAGAGACATTTTGGACAATTCTCGGATTCCAACTTGGTATAATGACATATTTCAATTTGTTGTCATTGTTCTCTTATACTTAGTGCAGAGGTCATCTGTTCTAATATCTTTACAAATACAAACACACAGTGGATCTGGAGAAGAGTACAGACCACTGCAACATAATATTAATATTATTATTTTTTTGTATTTCATTATGAGGTCAAAAATATAACTGTTTCTCAATTTCCAACATTTATTTTTGGAATTTTTGTCATTGTTTTTACATTACTTACCATTCGAATTAGCTTTATCTTACAGTCACAAGATGGCTGCCAGAATTGACACTGAAGCGGTTGCTAAGGCCACTCTAGTGTTCTATTTATCTCTATGTCTTTTACCATCTCAGCAAAGCTATTGTTTAAGACCACAACAACACAGTATTCTCATATAAAGAGGGCTAGATTTTCCCTTATGCTAAGCTAACTTTTTAAAACTTCCTGGGTCTACCAGTAACATTGTCAGGGTCATAGATTTCTTTGCAGGAAAGCAAATAAATAAAAACACGACGCAGTTGCTCAAGCGTGTGCACATGCATGACTAGAAGCCCGGTCATGTACACAACTGTTATTCTCACAGTAAAAAGCTAAATAATGCCATATTCACAAGCGCTCACCTTTCTGAGGACTGACGACTTTAGACAGTGATAGTAGTTTTTTAATACTAGAACTCATCATCATCTAAATCAGTGGTCCCCAACCCCCGGTCCGTGGATCAATCAGTACTGGGCCGCACAAGAATTAATTAGTTATTTCTGTTTTATTTATTATCTAAGTCATGGACATGTTTCAAACATTAGCGGGGATTTTGTGTGAGACTGAGCCTGTGCCCTCACTCACCAAGCTGGTGCACAATCACCTGTCTTCGCTGTTACAGGAGTTTGAGCGCTACTTCCCAACCCACGAACGGCCAAGAAATGGATATGTGACCCATTTGTCAACAAACAAGCTGAATCCAGCATGTCCGTGCAAGAAGAAGACCAACTGCTGGAGATCGCAAATGACGGCGGCCTTAAAACAGTGTTCGAGACAACAACTCTGCTGGTGTTCTGGATTAAAGTCATGGCAGAATACCCAGAGATCGCTAACACAGCACTGAAAACCCTGTTGCCATTTCCAATATCCTATCTGTGTGAAGCGGGGTTTTCTGCAGTGACAGCCACCAAAACAAGGCAAAGGAGTAGACTGGACATAAGCAACACACTTCGGTTGTCTTTGTCTGCCATTACGGACAGTTTTTGATGTTAAAATAGCGGTATATTGTTGGAGCAATGTGCTAATAAAGTTCCATATGAGTACACAGTGGATTCACGTTTATTATTATTATTATTTCAACCCCCACGACTGATCTAAATGATTCTTGAGCTCTAATATTATAAGCTTAAAAAGTAATAAGAGCTAATAAGCTCAGATAAAAGCCCATTAGAAGCTTATATTTATATAATATAGTCTAGTATAAATGTAATAACACAAAGAACCAGGTATAAATTAGAATAAAAAGGTTTTCTAGATTATGTTGTTCATTAATTTATAACAATACAGGAAAAGGCGAATTAATTGGTAAAATTGAATATAAATGCAATAAATAAATATGGCTACAGTTATTAGTCTCAAGCTATACAATAATAATTAACTATTCAAATATTCAACAGAAAACAAGAAACAACAGAACAAAATTACCTCATACAACAACTCATTTAGCCTATTTACAGTTTAAGCAAGTCACAATTACAGCAAATCACAATCAATATTCAGTCCAGACCTGAAAATTGTGAATTTGTGGAGAATATTGAAGAGCAGAGTAATGGATTTCTAACATCAAGGACCTAGAGATCAATGCAAAAGAACAGTGGTTCAAAATCCCACTGGAAACCTTTCTACAATTCTAAAGTTTGACAGTTGTGATAGAAAAAAGACTTCACTATTGATATGTTCTTTAGCCACTTTGTTCCATTAACAAAGTAAAAATTCACTTTAACTCAAAAATCAGCTGTGGTATGAATGGTATTTTGGGTTTAGCTGTGGATAATTTCTTTACTATTTTCTGTGCAGTCTGTGTTGAGGTCTTTTAGTTTCAGTTTTAAACAAGGCATTAAGCTGGCACTGATTATTTAAGTACATGTCATTCTGTTGTATAAATAGAAGGGGCCTTTTTCCAAACGACAGGACCAGTGGACAGACTTCCACCTCACTCACACCAGGAAACAACATCAAGAGGCTGACCCTTTTAGACCCTGTAAACAGGGTCTCAAATTATTCAGTAGCACTTTATGCTTGAAGCAGATAATAGTTTTTTTCTACTACCACCATCCAAGCTGGAGTTCTGCCAAAATCTATTAACTAGCATTTCTAACCCCACCACTCACCAACAATAATAATGAAGTAGTCTTATATGGCACTTTCCTAGACATGCACAGTGGCTCTACACTTTTAAGAAACATTTCTTTTTAGAAAAGCATTTGATATTGCCCGATTTTAATTTGAGTTAGTATTTTATTACATTTTTTTTTAAATTATAGTTGTAATGTGTGTTTGCTTTTTGTCTTTTATTGGCTTGAATTATGTTGTATTTCTTGCACCAGTGTTGGTTTTTAAAAGCTTTATGTCCTGGAAAAAAAAAAAAAAAAAGAGAGAGAGAGAGAGAGATATTTTGTATATTTCTTGTGCCTTACTTTGCTATTTTTTTTATTTTTTTTATTTATTTTTTGTCTGATTACATCAGGGGTCTCCAACCAGTAGCTCAGCACTCAACCACTTTCCAAGTAGCTCCCCGAGGCTTTATGATTCCTACATAAACTGAATTAGTCAAACTGTATTTATCACTTGGCAAACCAACTTGGGAATGTATTCAATCAAATTCATAGGTGCCCTTTATGCACAAAATGAGTATTAGGAGATTAGGTGATAGGGTTTGATTTCAAAAATATAAATGTAATATGTGTGTGTGCACATAAGAAACTCCAAATCTTTTTGTAGTTTTAATGGAAATTTGAGTTGTGGACACCAACATTTTGTAAATGTTCAGGTAAATGTACAGCGAAAACGAACTAATTTTCTTTAGGTTGAAGTGCCAGCCCAACAACTAACTGGCCACTATTCAGGATGTACCCTGCCCAAGGCCCATAGTTACTGGACTAGGTTCCATCACACATGATCCTCAAAGGGAATGAGCAGAGAAAGATGACTGAATACATGTTACAAAGCACAAGTAGCTCTCTGACATTTTTATCATAGAAAAGTAGCTCTCAGGGGAAAAAAGGTTTGAGACCCCGGGATTACATCAGTACTAAAACATAATTCAGATGTTATGGCCAAAAATACAATTGAAGCAGTGTAGTTTCAAATAATAGTGAATGTAATATTATGTAATCAGTGTTAATGTTGTGTGCTCCCCTCTTTGCAGCATGTTTTGCATGTGCAGTGTGGTCGTGTGTTGTGTTGTTGATTTGCAGAGCATGTGTTGCAGTGGAAAAGAAAAAAATTCATGGGGTGGCAAGAGGGGTAATGAATAATTTTAGGAGTGGCGCACCTCCACGGCGCCTTGGATTGCGTTGTATATAACTCCATATTTTATTTCAAAGAGCTATCTGACAATATCATTATGAGGTTAATTGTAATCAAACTGAGTGCAACAGAACTTTATGTGCTCAAAACCGCTCCTGATGTTCATGATTTTTTGTCATTCTCTATGATTGCACCAACAACAAGACAAGTTGTTCTCCAGTGTGTAGAGTGTGAATGTTAAATGCATGTCTCACTGCAAATGCATGAGAGCAGGGCCAACTTTACGCCTTATTACGGCAAGAGCTTGACTTCTGAGTGAAAATACCTGCCCTGCTGCAACTTTGCATGTCATAATAGGGAGATGCTCCCCACTCCCTGCAGGATTTTTGTTATTGTTTGGGCTAAAATGTCTGATTTTGCAGAGAATTTTCTTGTGATTGTTATCACTATAATTCACAGGTAAAAAGTAGGCCTACCATAGGTGATAAAAATAAAAATAGGCCCAAAACCCTGTTGTTTTATTATATCTATTTTAGATAATGGGTTGGACAAAAGCTGGGCGGCAGTGATATAATAAATGGCATTGTCAATGTTATAAGGCTAACCCATTTGTTTAGGTTTTTATACAGGCTGCCTCTCTGTTGTGTGCTGTACATCTCGTCTTTTTTCTGTTTTCAGATGGCTATTAGCTTACCAAATTATCTAAAGTTTAAAGAAAATTGATCTCAAAACTTAAGTGTTGTCTAAATAAGCTGCCCATTCAATGTGTGTCACCACGGCAACGCAGACCAGTGGCTTTTCAGTGTGGCATTAGACAAGGTCAGAAACAATAGGCCCATATCGCACCACTGCTGCTGACCTCCATGGCGCGCTCAACCACCGTGCCACTGTATATGCGCTGTACCACACCTCCTCACCAGACTTCCACCCCACACCTCCCTTTTGTAGCTCACCTCTGTGTATGACTGGTGTGGCCGACATGAAGGGTGCAGTGCGCTGCTGAGAGAAAGGAGCTGCTCGGAACAGGGGGCGGTCTGTAGCTTCAGATGAAGGAAAAAACACAACTCAGGCTAAAGTCTGTAATTCATCTGTTTTAAAAAAGCAAAAACTCTGCTAACAACTGTCCAACTTTGTGGGAAAGTTGGGGTGTAGAGTCGCCGCCCGTAGAGTGGCTGCCGCAGCCGGGCTACTGTCATCTTGTGACACGTTCAATGACACTCCGAAATCAGAGTTCTTCTCGAAAATGTTTGGCTGACAAAATTTGTATTCTACCTATTCAACTGGGGTAGCAAAGGCTGTTTTAGAGGTGGCAGCTGTCACCCCATGCCACCCCTCTAGATCTGCCCCTGATGTGTTTTAAACTTGATACAGTAGTTTTCTGTTTGGAGGTGCTGTATTGACCTACTGAGCTGTATTGACCTACTGAGCTGTATTGACCTACTGAGCTGTATTGACCTACTGAATGGCAGTGTATGTGTTGTAAAGTTGACGCTGTTGCTGTGTATTTGCATACATGTCTTTATTTGCAGTCCATTTGCTGTGACATTGATGCAGAGTTTTTCTGAATTTGCATGTACAGTAATGCGTTTCTGAGTTGCAGCATATGCATTGTGAAAATGTGGTTTGTGCTAGTGTCTGTTGGCTTGCTTTGAGCTTTTCTCAGCCAGCACACTTTAGTTAATTATATTGTAATATTGTGGAAAAAGATTATTTTAAGGTAACAAGACTTTTACTTGATTACAATTTTTGGCTTCTCCACCGATGATATCTGGTTACAGAGAAGAAGGTTAACTTCTACCCAGTTATATATACTATACCCAGTTATCAGGACATGTTATGGTACTCAGAGAGATGCCTTAGTTTTGGTTTGATGGAGACAGTATGCATATGTGCACTGTGATATATAATTACTGGCTGTGATACAATCAGTGTGTATAGTGAAGGTAAGCAATCTGAATAATAGTGTTCCTAGTTTGATCATTTTATTAATTGCAACAATACATCTATCTACAGTAAACTGCTCCTGTCAGAAAAAGAAAAAAAACTTGTAAAAATCATTTGCACAAATTATGTAAATGTGAGAATCAGTGTTAATTATATAAAGCTTAATAGGTCAGGTTTTCCACTTTTCTCATTTAGTAAAAAGTATAATTTTAACTTTAGAGTTTGTTGTGGTAAAATAGACATTAAACTGATTTATTTATCTTTTTAGTTAGCTTTATAAATTTTGGTTTCAAGGTTTCAAACATTTTTAAATGGTCCATATTTGGATGTTAAAAATTAAGACTAAAACTGACTTTAACCAGGGCTGACATTTCTTATTAATAATTTAGATAATAAGCTATTCATTTAGAGCGGAACCACAGATGTCACGTTACATCGCCTTCACTGCCACGGGCTGAAGATTCTCAAGTTAAGATTCTCAAGTTTACAGAATCTATTTTTACAATAATTATTTTTAACAATAAAAAAGTCAGCCCTGGTTAAAGTTTTTGTCACATTTTTAACATCCATTTATGGACCATTTAAACCAAAATGTATAAACTAACTAAAAAGATAAATAAATCAGCTTAATGTCTTTTTTTTACCACAAAGTCTAAAGTTACAATTAATATTTTTTACTAATTGAGATAATAAGAAAACCTGATTTATTAAGCTTTGTATAAGTAACACTGATACTCATGTTTACAGAAAGGAATCAGGAATGTTTTTATGACTCATCCACTTTCCCAACTTTCTTCTTGCTCCTGCACAGAACAGTCTTTTTATTCAGAAGCTCTGAATAAAAAGACTTTGTTGATACTGTTCCGTGCATCGTTTAGTGTATCATTGATGTGGAATCTGTTGTGCACTCAAGGCCTAGCTGTGTACAAGAACACCCAGATTAAATTACTACATCTCCACATGAACACACAAACATCTCTCCTCTCTGCTTTTCAGTTGATGGAGCTGCCTCGTCCTTTTAAGAGGATAGTATTACTTTCTCATTTTACAATTACTAGTACTTAACACACGCTCAAACGGCTTCCAGTGAAAACATCCATCCCATTAGATGCACTGGATGCTCATAATCTTCAGGCTTTCAATTGGCCCAAAGATTATCCATCATCCAATACGTCCAGTATCAATGCTTCTTTTACAGACGCAGTGTTGCCAATTAACCCAATCAATTGCAAAATGCTACAATGAGTTTAACCTATATTTAATCAAATTCAAATATAGCTATTATTTCAACACCGTATACATTTTTTTTAATATTGTCTTGTGTTATATGAGATTTCCTAAACAGGGGTGGCAGAGTAGTTAGTGCTCTTGCCTCCTGGGACACACTAAAAACCAGACATTTTGCCAGGATGGCTGTGGTTTAGTGAAGATTTGGCAATGCACAACTCTGGTGCATGTTCCTGAGTTGTTGCTGCTTAATACAGAACGAAAGCAGTAACTGGCATTATGTAGCATTTATACTAACTTATATTAAGTTACAATAAATATTTTGTTCAGTTGTCAAACTGGTTAAGGTTAGGTAACGTATTAGGGTCAAGGTGAGGGTTATGTTATTCTATTTATTATGTTAGCATTCATGTACTGTATGTGGCAGTAAAATCAAATCCATCACATTTTCCTCTTATGCTAGATTAATAGAAAGACTGAGTAGCAGACACACAGCCAGAAACCCTTTTCCTATTCTATATAAAGAACTTTGTCTGGTATCCCTTTGCCTAAGTTTAGTTTCTATGGGTGAAACAATCACAGATGGAGTAACCAATCAGCGAAACGAAGAGAGGGACGTAAGCAGTGCACCGCTGACCTGTAGGCAAAACAAACATGGTTGATTCTTGCCGGTCTTGCCATAAAATTTATTTCTGAACGGGGACAGCAGCAGAAGCCAGTTGTACAAAGACTCGTGAAGAAAGTGGGTTTGTCTGAATGTGGTCGTTACGTGGGACTTCAACAGGACTTTACTGTTGTTAAAATGGAAACAAGACAAAGGAAGGTACTAAACATTGTTAATCAGGTCCAAGAAGGTATTAAAATCGCTCTGCTTCTGTATTTGCAAGACACACTGCAGATAAACGGCTGTGATTGGCCAGTTCAAAAACTACGGAAACGGAAACGAGAGAACGAGTTTACTAAAAACAAGGATCCAGACTTGCTTTTGAAAAGAAAGTAGGTGAGGCTGGCTCACTGGACCAAGTAAAACTAGCCCAGAGTGAAATGCCTGGTTTTTAGAGGGTCCCCTTACCTCCCAGCAAGAAGATTGTGAGATCATGTCTGCACGCCCTCCTTATGTTACCATGGTTCTTTTCGGGTACTCTGGCTTCCTCCCACTGTCCAAAGACATCCATGTGTTTGATCAATTTGGAACTCTAAATCAGTCAATGATGATGAAAGTCAATGTTTGCCAGTGTACAGTTTGTCCAGGGTGTACTTAAGGCCCATAGTTTTCTCTAACGGGAATAAGGGGATGCACAGCAGATGAACGAATAAATGAATGAGATAGAGTTGTACTCTGCAAGAATTCAAGATGGCGGATATTCAAAACCTCGTCCCACTGTAGTAGAACCTCTTTGTTATATAGGTTTTATAGCAGTGCTCATTACCCATGGATTAAATTGTCTCATTCGTCCACAGGCAATTAAAACGCCTTGACCAAGAAGAAGTGATGAAGAAGTAATTTAGTTTTCACTCAGACAACTTTCTGTCTCCAACTTTCTTCGAGTCATCGTAACGGATCAGTGCATCGGCCTCGATGAAAGTGCTCTTGTTCAGAAATTGAAAGAATATAATTCAACTGACCAAAAGCCTAAACGCCAGAGATTAGATCATCATAAAGTAAAGATGGCAGCCGTAAAAAGATGAACACTCGGCCGACATCAAGGACACAGAAAAGCCCCAGATCGCTCTAAATCTCACTCAATTATCATAGTCCAAATGTTACGGAGGATTCAAGGTCTTCAGATGATAAAGATGTCAGTGTAAGAATAGCTCCAGTCTCAGGGAGGAATGGATGTCTGTGGAGTTTTATTCATGACACTAGGACAGAACATATGGTGTACTATTATCAAGGTCATGTTAAGTGTAAAAGGCAGGCAGAACTTTAGTTTGTAAGATACTGAAGAATAACACAGAAAGACAGAAACATATAGAGCTATTGCATGTCTGTCTTTACTCTTTAATGGATATAGTGTTTGAATATCCTATTATTAAATATTAACCTTTAGATGTTGACTGGCATCATAACAACACTGGAACATTGAGCATGTTGCACTTATTATTTTGTCAATTGTTGCTTCTTCTGGTACAGTACATGTCAGTACAAAAATGCATTTGGCCCATGGTCCCCCTTGAATTCAGGAGGGTCAACTTTGGGCCCACCTTAAGGCTCAAATGTCCTTGTTTGGCATATCCTTGGAGCATGCGCTCACTCACTGACCACCGTACACACACTCTGCACTGACAACATCAGCTAATTCCTCAGCTGTGCACCCAAACAGTTCCTTCATTAATGTTCCTATGTGCATAGCCAAATTAACTTTACTACCACCAACACTTAAAAATTAATACATAAATTATTATATTTTATAACTAGCGTGACAGTAAAACAAATTCCTCTTGTGCAGAGTGTGTTAGACAGAAAATTGCCTAAGATACTTGCTGTATAAGGGCGCTAATACTAGTACTAGTAAGACATTTACAATTACATTTATGGCATTATGCAAGATATTATCTAATTATCATATTGGGATTGTATTCCCCACCACTACCACATGTCCTTCCCTACACGATGTAATCTGTTGCAATCTCTCATATTAACATCATAGCTTTGCATTGGTGATATTTAGTATGTTATTGAAACATTTCAGAATTGGTTGTTGTGCAAAGGAATGAATGTTCAAGCACGGTGAAAGCTTTGGTCAAGTTACTTGCATGAGAGCTGTCTTGAGTTGGAGGTGCTGGTTGGTCTACACCTCTGGTCCACACTGGACTAACAGTGGTTAGGATGGTGACAGAAGAACATTTTGGGTAGTGTAAATTATGGATAAGTACCTCTCATAGACACACTGATTACAGAGATCTCTTGCAAGCATCATCATGGGTTTCCTTTCAGCGGCTTTTTATGAAAAATAGGAAAGTGATTTATAAAATACATGGTTAGACATCCTCTAAAAAATCCAAATACCAAATATCTATCGGAGTAAGTGGCGCACATTTCTCTCCCATTTCCGCCGTGCTCTGATGGAAAGGCCCTGATACACTTTAACGTTACCTGTAATCAAATCCACACCCGACACATTTCCCATGATTTCTCCGCGTCACGCTGAATTTCCCTCTCGCACTCCCCACATAAATGTGCATGAGGTGCCGCTGAGCCAGTGATGCCTGGAAGTCTGCCTCCGAACGAAGGGGGGGACAGGCTGCGATTGCTATCTCCATGATGGATTGCCAAGTGCAGCTACTTTAAAATACTATTAGGACATAGTCTAAAGCTGCTGCTGGCTAATGTATTGCTTCTCTCTTGGCTGGTGTCTGCTCCACTTTCAAAGTTTTGCGACAAATATGTCTCCAGAACAAGACAGCGTGGTGTGTTAGAGGAAAGTGTAAAAACAAAACAGCAGAGGTAGAAGTTGTCAAGATCTAGTACTGCTGCACCTACTACTACTGCTGATATTACTACTGCTTTTACTCTTGCTAATACTAAAACTATTATTGAGGAAGTACTGAAACAAAGCTACAGAGGTAGAAGAAGTAGTCATGATCTGTTCTGAAGTGAAAGTACTGCGTCTACTTATGTAACTACTGCTATTGTACTACTGTTACTATTACTGCTTGTTAATACTGCTGATGCTTCCCCTATGGTTACTAGTACTTTTACTATTGCTACTACTACTACTACTGGTACAACTATTGTATTGCTATGAGTACTGATACTACTATTACTTCCTAATACAACTACTGCTAATATGTCTGGAGTTATTTACAAAAGTATTTAAAAGCCTAAGCTATTACAATTACTATTGCTACTACTACAGTCACTACTACACCACCACTACAAATTCGAAATAACTTAACATTTGAAGCTGCAAAGATATACCTTAGTGCTATGATTCTCTCACACATTCATTACTGTCTGACAAGTTGGACACAAACAAGCAAAACACTACAACCAATTGAAAGACTCTATAAACAATCTCTTAAAACTCTTGACAAAAAAAACAAACTCCTATCATCACTGTCATATTCTTTCAAAATATATTTTTTTCAGTTGGGAGAATATGATTAAATTCCATGACATTGTGTTGGTGTATAAAATACTTCATGGTTTGGCTCCATCTCCTCTGCAAGAATACATCCATCTGAGACACAGTCTAGCTACACGAGCTCAGAGCAGAGGAGACTGTGATGTCCCTTTTAGGAAAAGTAGTTTTGGGCAGTTGGGCTTCTCGGTCAGAGCAGCACACTCTTGGAACACTGTTCCAACTGAACTCAGAAACAGCAGACCATTAAAAATGTTTTCTGGATCAGTTAAACGCTGGCTCCTTGATAATCAAACCTATACATACATTTTACATACTTAGGGCCAGATTTATCAAAGTTTTGCGTGCACGCTAACTGAATAATATGCGCTAAAATTGGAGCAAACCCAGACGCAGTTGAGATTTGCGTGTCTTACAGGAGCAGAGCGAACGCAATGCAGATTTTGCTCCTATGACCTAATGAATCTGTAAACTAAGGCGTTCTTCCCAGAGTGCGCAAAATGGAAGGCGGAGAAAATGCAAATTCATTCATTTACTGCCCGGATTATATTTATCAAGGCTCACCATGACTTTGCGTGTGAAAATAGCGTAGAAATTTAGCACGATGGAGAAGGACGTGCTAATCTTTTGCACAGATATGGCTGCTGTGATTCGTGTGAGACGAAGGAGAAGAAATTAACAAATACGTAGGGTGAGAGTGTTTGCCACGCGTGCAGATCTATTTGCCATGACGGATGAAAAAATTATTCACCAGCACTTTCAGCTCTTCTTAGTTAAATTTTTGCTTCCGTTTGTGTTCCACTTCTGCACCTTCCATGACGCAAAACAATACACGCAATGATTCCGTTTAAATAGTTCCGCCCCATCTGTTTGCACCTGTCACTGGCCACGCAGTTTGTCTTGGTAATTCACGCGCAACACGCCCAATAATAGCGGCCGCATATTTTCTCACTGCACTTGCAGTTTAGCACCCGTCTTAGTAAATATGGCCCTTAGTGTTTTACTAATATTTTACTAATGTTCTGTTTTGTTTTCCCTTTGTCTCTGTGCTGAAGTTTATGTCCTGGTCTTCCTCTGTGCCGTTGTTTATTGTGTAATGTGTAATGTGTTTTGCTTTAGTGTTAATTGTGCTTATTGCATGCCATTTTTATTAATCCATGTTGCTAATGTTTGTGGCTATTTTAATCATGTCTCCTATGTCTCCATGTCCTATGTTATGTATTTGTTTTTTGTCTTGTCTTTGTGGTAACATCAACCTGCCATGGGACAGCAGATGAAAATTAGCTTAGTTAGGCTAAATCTGGCATATTTACATGATTCATTTTAATGTGGTCATGTTAATGAATATGCATTGTCCCATTTCAAATAAATAAATACTACTATGGCAGCTGCTATTACTAGTACTACTACTACTGCCACTACTACTATTACTACTACTACGTCTACTGATACAACTACTGCTATTGCTACTACAACATGCTAATCTATTACAACTACTCCTACTACTGCTGCTAGTACTACCACTATCAAAACTACTATGGCTGCTGCTACTACTACTACTGCTACTACTAATTCTACTACTAGTGCTACTGCTACTGATACAATTATGATTACTGCTACTACTACTCTGCCACTACCACTACAATTTTTTTATTTTTTTTTTGTTACCGCTTTTCACTTCTACAAACCTTTCTACAAATGCTTTCTGCTACTACTACCACTGCTGCATCTACTACAGCTGCTGATACTATTTTGATTATTACTACTACTATATCAATACTAGTGCTACTGCTACTACTGGCTTCCACCAAGCCAGGTTGATCACTGCTTTGTGAACAGTTTGGTCATGCAATTAACGCATATAAATTGATAGTGCAGCAAAACAACAGTCCCAGTTTAATTCCAGGCTAATGACACTGCGGCTAAGCGGACCCAGGCCTCTAGAGGTGTAGTACAGGAAAAAGCTCATTATCTTTTTTTTGTGTGTGTGTGTGTGTGTGTCCCTCATTATTATTTGTCCCACCGAACGGCGCTGGCCTTATCTGCAAAATGATTAGAAGTGCAATGAGGAGAAATTTTCGTACACATGTAACCCACACACAGCCCAGCAGGCCGGTCCCCACGAGACATGCAAATGATACGGCTTTTACTGCATGTAAGCGGCGGCTAAATGAAAGAAGGAAACAGGACAAAAAAATAAAAAATTCTGGTGTTTTACGTCAGTGGAACACTGAACAAGAACGTCCAGAGAAAATTGGTGAGGCCTGTTTTCTGTCTGTACAATATGGACAGAGCTTAAATCCAGGTACAAAGGGTCCCCAAGCCAGTGTGGTCTTTGTGCCAGTCCCAAGCCTGGATAAATGGAGCAGGATGCCTCAAAATGCGGTGAATTTCATGACAATGTGGTTAATTAAAAAGCAGTTTAAGACCAGTTCTCTGATGCGCTTTCCCTATCACATCTAGGCAGCACGCATGGTGTATAGAGTGACCAGATGTCCCTATTTAACCGGGACAGTCCCAGATTTAGGCTTCTTGTCCCATGTCCCAATACATATACATATCTGTAAAAACGCTAATATGTCCCAGTTGTCTACATTTTAACTAATAGAAAAGCAAAGGAAACTTAAAACACATTTGTCTTTAGACTTTTGTCACTAAGATTATTAACAATGTCATTATTTTTATGAATACATTGTCTTTAAATTCAAAACTTAAGCTTTAGTGTCATGTATTTTAATTGCATGACAGAAATTTCAAAAGCTTTTTTGTCACTTGGAGAGTTCAAATGCACCAAGTAAGTGACAAAAAAATAGTCCTATTTCTTCTACTACTACTGTTATTGCTAATGTTACTATTACTACTTGCTACTACTACTATTGCTAGTACTACTACAACATGCTAACCTATTACGACTTTTGGTCTAAAAATCTGGTTAACCTAATAGTGTATGAAGGCTTATGGAACAGCTCAAACTGTTTTTCTCAGTGCAAGGAAGCAAGACAATGTTTGAATAAATGCAACAAAAGCACAGGACCTGGCTGAAACTTTTGACTGCCACAAAACATAAACCAGCTTCAGCATGAGAAAAGTCGTCCAGAGCGTAAAGCAATGCAATATACCTATACATTTTCATAATTTGTTCATATTACACAGTAAAAAAACAAAACAAAACAACATAATCATAGTGTTACTGAGTTTGCCTCCTATGTTGAGAAACTAACCTGCTAGTTAGCCCAGCCAGCCCAGCACAATTACAAACTATATAATGCCTAAAGTGCTTCCCCTGTTTGAAAGACCAGCATCCGCCATTGAAATGAACTTGGCAGGGTGTCCCCAGGCAAACAGGTCATAAGTGACAAGAAAAATTGTATATCATTAATCAATTCTTCATCATATTGCGTTAAAATAAATTGAATTCAGTTAAAAAAATTTCATAGACTGCACCTCTCTAATGACAAATTGGCAAAGATGTATCCATCAGTTCGTCCAGAATGTCCAAGGTGCCAAATGTCCGTATCTTTAGGACATATGTTCTGGTCTTGCCATTGCCTGTTCAATTTTTGGGTATTTATATTTAAATGTTTGTCATCCATCTGTGGCAGTGAGTTGGAAGCAAACCCTATAACAGCTCTTTTTGGTGTTGTGCTGCTTGAGGATGGTGTATCTAATTTACAAAAAAGTGCAGTTGCCTTTGCCACTTTGATGGCACAGCTCTGTATCTTGCGCAACTGGAAAGCCAAAGATCCCCCCTCTGTCAAGCAATGGCTTCTAGAAGTCTTTTCTCTGCTGAAGGTGGAGAGATTTTTTTTTCAGCAGTGATAGAAAGAAGGCAGGGCATCACATGTGAGAGGTTCAAGGGCACTAGTACTTTATTTATTTTTTATTTATTGGTAATGTGTGGCCCCAGGGTAGGTTTTCAGAATGGGCCCCAAAGTTTTAAAGCACATTCAATATTTTATATTTCAAAACAAATGTGTGCATTAGGCTTCTCATTTATAAAATGCGGCTGTTTTTATGGGAGCTTGATGCCAAAATCATGTGCTTACAGTCTACAAATTATTTAAATAATATATATAGTATTTTTGTAAAGTCATTAGATTTATGTTTTTGTTATCTAAAGAAAGACATTGTTTTGTAGACACATTCAAACAAACTCACAGATGACATTCTGCTCTTACAAAGAATTGTTCTTCTTAGGGCACCCAAATGGTTAGAAGTCAGACAAAGAGCGGTTCAAACGCCCTTTATGTGTGGATTACAAAGAATGTAATGCTGTGTGAAGTTGCCCTGGTCTGGAGCCAAGCCTGGGGTATGGGCAAGCAAAGAATAAGGACTGAATTGAGGATTTGGCCAGTCATCAAACCTGTGTTTTCTTCCAAGTCATGGAACACTGAAGATCCCTGTCAAGGGTCCCCTCCATTAGAGGTGTTTCAGGCATGTCCCACCAGAAGCAGGAGAACCCAGGGCTAACCCAAGACATCCTGGAGGAGGAAATGTCTGTCTCAACTAGAGCTGCCATGATTAATCAATGTAATTGACAACATAGACCAGGGGGCGTGCGTATTTGCCACCCCTGGTGAACACGCATTCCCATTGGCCATTCCCATTAGCCAATGGGAATGCAGCTCTTTAGCTCACATCAAGATAAAGCCCAGTATGCAGCATTGCTCGCGCAGCTTCACATGAGTTTTATGGCACGGTTTGAGAAAAAAAGACCACAGATCAGTTCCTAGTCGACCCAGTCAATGCAGACATGGACTGCTTAAAAGTCCCACTGTCACAGAGGCAGTGACTGAGCTGGAGATGACTGAACTGTGTGTGTGACTGAATGACACTGTGTCTTTGTGCAGCTGTATTTACAAAACTAAAAACACATGGAGATATGCAGTGACCTTGCGCTGATTGAGAAAATTTTACACTGACAGTTTTTGATTCAGGAATGTAGGTGCAGGGATCGCAGAGATATCATTTGTTAAAGCTTTAAAAAAGTTTAAAAGGTTTTAATAAAAGATGCACTGCATGTGCAAATAGTGCTGTCATTTGTGTGGAACAAACCTCCTTCTCGAATAAAAAAAAAACAAGCTTAGAAAGATCCCAGGCAGAGGGTGGACTGCCCAACTTTTTACATTATTACTGGTCAGTCAGTTTATTAAAGTTATCATTTTGGATGACATCTTTTTCAAATGGTACGGGCCCTTTGTGGTCACTTATGGAACTTCAGTCTAGCCTTCCAGTTTCTCCTATTTCCTTGTTGACTGTACCATTACCAATTAAATTAAATAATTATAATTTAAATCCTGTAGTTTTTAACTCAGTAAAAATTGGATTCAATTTAGAAAACATTTAAAATTCACACAAATGTCAATTCTCTCTCCTTTAACTTTGAATCACCTTTTTCCACCCTCACAACTTGATCTTGCTTTCAAAGCTTAGCATGGCTGTGGAGTGTTTTTTTTTTGGCAGATCTATACAATGATAATTTGAACATTTCAGTCATTTGAATCTTTGTGCACAAGCTTTAATATACCCAAACATCATTATTTTCATTACTTTCAGGCTCGTGCATTTGCTTCTAAACACTATTCATTGTATTTAGGCCCCACCCAGACTATAGTTAGTGATGAAATTCTGAAATTTAATCCCATCAAAAAAAGTTGCATGCTCTGCCATCTACAAAATGATACAGAACATATGTCCAAGTTCATGGACAAACACCAAAGCTAGTTGGGAAAAGGATCTAGAGGTGGCAATTTCAGATAAAATCTGGAAAAATTGTATATCATTAATCAATTCTTCATCATATTGCGTTAAAATAAATTGAATTCAGTTAAAAAAATTTCATAGACTGCACCTCTCTAATGACAAATTGGCAAAGATGTATCCATCAGTTCGTCCAGAATGTCCAAGGTGCCAAATGTCCGTATCTTTAGGACATATGTTCTGGTCTTGCCATTGCCTGTTCAATTTTTGGGTATTTATATTTAAATGTTTGTCATCCATCTGTGGCAGTGAGTTGGAAGCAAACCCTATAACAGCTCTTTTTGGTGTTGTGCTGCTTGAGGATGGTGTATCTAATTTACAAAAAAGTGCAGTTGCCTTTGCCACTTTGATGGCACAGCTCTGTATCTTGCGCAACTGGAAAGCCAAAGATCCCCCCTCTGTCAAGCAATGGCTTCTAGAAGTCTTTTCTCTGCTGAAGGTGGAGAGATTTTTTTTTCAGCAGTGATAGAAAGAAGGCAGGGCATCACATGTGAGAGGTTCAAGGGCACTAGTACTTTATTTATTTTTTATTTATTGGTAATGTGTGGCCCCAGGGTAGGTTTTCAGAATGGGCCCCAAAGTTTTAAAGCACATTCAATATTTTATATTTCAAAACAAATGTGTGCATTAGGCTTCTCATTTATAAAATGCGGCTGTTTTTATGGGAGCTTGATGCCAAAATCATGTGCTTACAGTCTACAAATTATTTAAATAATATATATAGTATTTTTGTAAAGTCATTAGATTTATGTTTTTGTTATCTAAAGAAAGACATTGTTTTGTAGACACATTCAAACAAACTCACAGATGACATTCTGCTCTTACAAAGAATTGTTCTTCTTAGGGCACCCAAATGGTTAGAAGTTAGAAAAAAAATGATGTTATGTGTTTACATTTGTGTATTTTAATGTTAGTCCTGTCTGATAATTATGTGTGCAGTATGTGTGTGTGTGGGTGTGTGGGTGTGTGTGTGCTTGGTACAGGTAGCACTTGACTTGGGCTGCATGATGTGTGTGAACTGATGATGGCCTGTTGCCTTGGAATTGACTCAATTTCTATAAAACTCTTGTTGCAGTGTGGGGTGAGTGAAATGTCACTGAGCAGAGAAGTCATGATTCATTTTTAGGATTTTATAGTGTTTGTATTGGATGTGCTCGGTGCTTGATGTGGCTCTTTGCTGTACCACATTCAATTTTTTGGGCTCTTAGTCTGTGACTGCTTAGGCACCCCTGACACAGACTATTCAAATTCATTGATGGACAATATCCATTAATGTCTGTGAAGACTCTCACTCATCCAGGCTGATTGAATCATAACAAAAGGTTAAAAAGAAGTCATCCGGACTTAGATTGTAAAAGCTGACTTTGTTTCACCTTCATCCAAGGTGAGTTCTCTAAGCTCCTGCATAAAGAGGTGAAATGTCTTCTTCTGTCTTCTTCTGATTTCATTTCTTGTACCACAAAGTACTGCAGGAAGTATGGGGGGCAGTATTTCACCTACTGTGTGCTGTGACTGCATTATGTACAGTAGAAAAGATGCTGGTGGAACAGAAAAAAAGTTAGCATGGAGGCAATTCACTGAAAGCAAGTCATCAAAACAAGTGACATGCAGACTGTGTAAAAGAATCAATGTTTCTTTGGCATGTGTTACAACAAAGCATGAGCTTGGTATTTACCAGGAATGAGCAGGACAAAGTGTCTGGGGAGAGATACGTCCGGGCATCTTTGATCGGACTCTTATCTTGTGAAGCAAGCTGGATTGTCACGAGATTTGAGAGTTCACAAACTGACAAAAATCCATTTTGTCAGGCTCTTGATGATTCATCTGGGTTGTTGAGGGCCAATGATGTGGCAGCACAGTTGTGAGTGGGCTTGTTCTATGTTTTCCGACAGCCCTTTAAGCAATATCAGCATGGCAAACGTACGCTGGTATACAATTACTAAATATCTTCGAACATCGTTTGTATAATATTGTTTTACTATTGTACCAGTTTGTTGTTTAGCTACGTAGTTGCTGCTTTATCCAATTGCCTCCAAATATTCTACTTTACAAACATCTTCAACAGGAGGCATTCCAGATTTATACAACATGCTAAATCTGTAATCTAATTCTGCAAATTATACGGCCATGGATACCTTCAGTGTTTTTTTTTTTATTATTATTATTGATCTGGGTTAGCTGTTTTAAGTATAATGTTAATTATTATTATTAATTATATTATTATATTAGTCAATACTGTTGGAGTATGTATAATAACAACAGAACAGCAATTTAGTATTAGGAATGAAAATAATTGGCCATTATTTGATACAGGGGTTTTCACATATCTGCTTCCTCTCTGCATATCTGTCAGCCTTTAATGCATTTGGAGCATTTGTCATGTGTGGGTGTGCAGTAGTGTACTTTTGATTTGTGTTTTCCCAGTCCAAGGTCAATAACTCAGCCATGACATAAATGATTTATGTCTGGCATCATCTAAAAATGTTGGTTTCAGCATCGTCCAAGTATTGATCGTGCGTATTGACCAAGGGCCGAGGTGTCAGCTTCAATTGAAAAGCATGAGGGTGCTGTTTTAATGCTGTTTAGTTTTTTACTGCTCATTAAAGCCTGTGTATTTTGGACCCCATTGTTCTCTGACAGCGGACGGCAGGAGACTGTAGTGTATTGCTCCTGATGTGAGCGTTCATTGACAACCTGCAGTGACACAAAGTAGAGCAGACGCGGGGCAATTTGTTTCCATAAAATACAAAGTGAATGTGAAGGGAATGTTTAAAATGTGGCAAAAAGCATTTCATAGATGTTTCTATTGACTGCAGAAAGGCTAGTGCGCTGTACTGTAGAGGCATGTCAAGATGAATCATTTTAATACGTCAGTGTAAAATTATTGCAACCAAATGAACATGAGCGGTGCAAAAATGACCTACATTTATTTTCATACTCTATTATGAGAAACCTTTATTTGTATGAGCTGTGGATGAAAGACAAAGAGTACAAGTAAAAGTATACAATTTTTACTTGTGTATGCTAAATCAATATTATACCTTTTTCAACAGCTTCCCTGGAACCAGGTCATGAAGGCAGCCATGTAAGTAGAGATGCCAATTCTTCCCTCTCCCCAGACACTTCCCTTAGCTCTTCCAGGGGAAAACTAAGGTGTTCCCAGGCCAGCCTTTCCAAAACAAATTCCTCCTCAGTTCCATTCCATTTCATAGTGGACTTGCTGTGTAGTGACACCAATTTCAACGCATGGTGCTCAGCTTTCGGACGTACGCCCCTCGCTCTGACAGAACCTGGAGTGCCCTTTTACAGCTAAGTACAACCAGCAACTATTTTATATACCAATAACTCATTCACCACCAATGACGGGTATGTTCTGTTATTCATGACATTACGCTTCACCACCAATGATGGATATTTCTGACAATCTGTGTTTTTATTGCTACTAGATACAGGAGGGTGTTGTGAAGCTACGTTGTGCACTTAGTACAGCCCTGGCTGCATGAAAATAAAGTGAAGAAGAAGCTTCTGTCAACAGGAAAATATGCAAGAATTTGTGCATATGGAATTAGAAGGACAACAGACCTAGGTGTGGAACAGACAGGATGTGGTCTTAGCTCAAGTTAGCTTGAGTTAGTAGGCTGAAAATAAGCCCATCCCCAAAAGGATTACACATGAGGAAGTCTGCAGGGTCCTTGGCGTGTCTTGGCCCTGCGGTTTACCCTCCGCTGAATCCCATGAGCAGCAGACCCTCAGCGAAACTGTGGCCCGCCTGGGGAGCGCTGGTAGCGTAAATGTAACACAGATAGTTGTTTTGTATTCTAAATGTTATTTTTTATTATTGAATAATTAAAAAGTGCCTTTACCTAAATATAAGTCCTAAATGCCTAAAAATACTTAGAAATAATATTTACAAAAACAGTTTTACAAAAAAAATGCATTTTTCTTGTCTGTAAAAGTCAAATTTTGGTGAAAACTACAATTCTTTAACTGGTGATAATAATAATTTAAAAAAAGAACAAATGAATTTAGAATAAAATGCTTCTTTTAAATAAAAGAGGAGAGGCTAAATAATAAAATAAAAGTGTAGCACAACATTTTCTGTGGAACATAAAGATTGTTAAAAATTACCAAAAATGCTGACACTGGCTGGTAACTTTTTTGGGAAAATGCTGGCAGTAAAGAGTTAAGAGTTACCCTTTCATAATGATGATGAAGATGTTTAATGAGTGTTTTATTGGTAATGATCCACCTAGACTTATATGACATTTTACAATCAAACATATCAGTCTTGCATGTAAAACGTTCTCCAGAACTAATACATTTGGTTTGGACACTTTCTCTTAAATTCATAAATGCATATATGACAGTAGTAAATGTTTAGATTGAGACATTTACACTCTAAGATAAACATGAAAGTTAACTTTGAGTGTTTCGTTTTCAGACAGCCCTAAATGTGGCGGAAGTAGGGAGCCATTTTGCAAAGGGCCACAGTCCCCCCAGTGTGTCCTAGGTTATCCTCAGGCCTTCCTGCTGGCACATGCCAGGAACATCTCATCAGGAAGCCGTCCAATGCATTCCCAAACCACCTTAACTGGGTTATCTCAGTGTGGAGGAGCAGCGGCCCTACTCTGAGCTCCTCTCAAGTGACAGAACATCCTGCCACAGCGTTTTTGGCTGATTTGATTTGATTTGGTATTTTTGGTCATGAGCTCATGACCACTGATGTTAAGTAGGAGAATAGACTAACTGGTAAAGCTTTATGCCTTAGTAAAAATGTCTAAAGGCAGCTGCCTTTGGACATTTTTAAATCCAGCCAGCCCTCTTTGAAAAAAAGTTTGGACTTCCCTGGACTACAGTTTTTAAAAAGCAACCTCTAACTTGTATTTTAGCCCCATGGTGTTATGCTGAAAAACATTATCAGTCCATTTAAAGTAATTAGAATAGCCCCTAAGCGATATTTTGACATGCTATCACTTTTCTTTCAACTCTCAAATATATCTCTTTACACTCTAACTAAAGTCTGCTTCTTTAGTGAAATAAAAGCACAGTATGTCTCTCCAAAGTCTGTTGGAACCATTTATCTCTTATGCACAAATGTTCGCTCAGCTCTCTACTCCCGGGGTCCCACCATTTACATGTACATGAACAGACACACTTCTAACGCAAGGGTGTTTTGTCGCAGGCTTACAAGCTTAATTCAAGTTTGAGAAAAAAAAAAAAAAGGCTTGCAGCCAAATATTATTTTGAATATCTAATATGACTCCTGAGAGACAAGTACTTTTTAGGACAAGTTGACAGATGGTAAAGAGTCCACGGGGAGAAGGGAAAAGCCCACATCATGTACTGAAGAGTGTTCTTATCCTAACAGTGGTGCAGCAGTCGTCAGCCTGTAGCCTGCGGGCATCTCCTCTGCTGCCGACTGTCAACGCTCAGGAAAGTGTGAGAGTAATGCAGCTGAATTTGGACACTTCTACACTACCTGGATATTTACATGTCTAAAAGTTTTTTGTTTTTTTTTAACAGATAGCACAGTGGGTGTAAGAATCCAGCCACAAGGATCACAAGCCAGTGTACACTTTGCTAAATAACAGTGCTAAAATTACTGCTATTAACTGTGACTACCAAGTAAATTAGCTGGGCTTATTAGCATTTAGCACTACAAACATTTAGCACTACTGGTAAATACCCAGACCACATGAGCACTAGCCTGGCCGGCCAGACAAACTCTTTTCTATTCTATAAAAAGTAGTTAGTCTAGTATCCCTTCGGGTAAGTTTCATTTCAGTGACGGAACAATCACAGATGCAGTAACCAATCAGAGAAATGAAAGGTGGGACGTAAGCAGTGCACCGCTGACCCAAACAAACATGGCAGTTTTCTGTTTTTGCCACAAAACACCAGAATATGGCATTTTATGAGCAGCTCTGTACTGATTTTTGAAGGACAGCAGCAGAAACCAGTTATACAAAGAACTGTGGAAAAAGTCTGTTTGTTTGAATGTGGTCATTATGTCAGACGTCAACGGGCTTTTACTGTTATTAAAATAGAAACAAGACAAAGAAAAAAAAAACAGAGGACTGAACAACAATGCAGACTTCAACAGAATCAACAGGTGGCGAAGGAAAGATCTAAACACCAATAATCAAACGAGAGAAGTTAAAAAATGTGCTTGATGGCAAGGGTTAGTAAGCTTCCGCATTGGTAAGACGTGCTGCAGATAAGCAGCTGTGATAGGCCAGTTCCATTGACCGGAGAGAAACGCCTCCCTCTGAGTGAGCAGTGTTGCCAACTTAGTGACTTTGTCGCTATATTTAGCAACTTTTCAGACCTCCCTAGCGACTTATTTTCAAAAAAGTGACAAATCTAGCAACTTTTTCTGGTGTTGCTAATGACTTTGGTGACTCATGAAAAACGTGAAAGCACTTCTCACTACTCTACTCTTCGAGCTACCTGCGTGTCGCTGTGAGTTTCTCCTCCTCCATCCTGCTGCTGTTGTGCTCTTAACTCTGCCTCTTTCCCTCTGCCGCTGACCAATAAGAACATAGAAGCGGGTGCTGCCGTGGGTTTTTTACAGGCCTGTCAGCTACTAGTCAACTCAGAGCAGGAGCTTTTTATTTTTGGTTACAGACATTACAGCACTGTTCAATAGTACATGAAATATTTATAACAATAATAATAAAATACAGAGTATTTTTTGCCAATTATGTCCCTAATTTGCATGTAAACAATATGCAGTTACCTGTTAGAGTGCAAGCCGACAATATATATGCAGATCTCTTGAAATATTTGGAGATATTTGGTGCCAAACAGCAGCCTCACCAGGCAGCCACGAGTCATTGGCCTCACTTTCAATTAGATCCATGTGACCAATTATGCAAATTAGGCGATGACGTCTCTGGCGACTTCTAGCGACTTTTAGGACAGCCAATAGCGACTTTTCTTATTGAGGAAGTTGGCAACTCATTGAGGAACCACACTGTCCTGCTTTTAAAAAGAACGTAGGAGAGGGTGGCTCACACACATTTATCATTTTAGCTGTAAAGGCTTAATCAAGAGTACACACACTGTGCATTTAAATGTAGAGACTGATATTAAATGTTAAATGTAAAAAATTTTTTTTTTGCTGTGGCAGAGTGGTTAACGTTCCTGCCTCTTAGCAAGAAGGTTGTAGGGTTCAATCCATGGGTCTTGACAGGTGAGCTGTCTGTTGATCTACCTGGGCTGAGGGTAAACAGCCCCCGGCCCTTCTACCCATAAATAATAAATCAGTCATTTAACTGCCACCAAACTGTACATGGGGCAATGTGCAACTCTTTGCTGCACTAAAGCCAGCAGTACAGGGGATTGTTTTTGTTTGTTTGTTTTTGTTTTGTTTTTTACCTTTATTTAACCAGGACAGCTGTATGGGTGTATAGGCTACTAGGCTTTAGAATACTACTCCAGCAGCCATTAATTCAACAGCCAATGGGAGTATCCCTTATGTATAACAGTGAACTAAAATTAATAATTAGGCTCCTGTATCTACGAGCCCTAATGGGAACAAGTGGAGGAATATGCATGAATGATTCCTAATATAATATGCTACTGAGTAATTAATACAGTAAATACTGGACCAATATCCCCAATGGGGATACACTATAATTCCAAAAGTATTACTTCTGGAAATATAGTGTACCAATCACTTTCAGCAGCGGCAGATATTCTTACTTGTCAAAGATAAGCACTCGAAAATGCTGCTAGAAATGTTTCCCTATAAATGTGGATCAGACATAATTTACAAGCAGTGCTGCACTTTACTGCTAAGCCCATAAAGATACAATCACATTTTACAAGTACAAAAGCCTGAAATAGCAGTACTTGACACAAACAGTATAATAAAGAGGTTAGAGCTTCTGACATTCTTTCAGTGGAGTCTGCATGTCCACCCTTTGTTACTGTAGGTGCTCCTGGGTACTGCGGCTTCCTCACACCATCCAAAGACATGCACGTATAGGTGGGTGAACTGGTGACTCTAAATTGCCCCTAGTGAATGACTAAATGTGAGAGTATATGGTTGTCTCTCAATGTACACTGTGTGAACCTGGTGTCAAATTTGCGTCATTCGCGTCTAGTTGGATGCTTGAACATTTTGAATTCACTCGCTTCATTTGCGCGAACAATTTCCCCTATCCACGCGTCAAATTTGCACGTATTATTCACGTCATTCGCACCAAATGAGGGGCATGGCTGCTAGGGCTACTCCCAACTGAGCCTGTCTGGGTTTGGTCACCTGTGTCCTGGTGTGGCTGCGAGGACCTCTCCCTAGGACACTACTGCTGTACAGCAGCATTAACCCCAGAGACAGAGCTGAGACAGTGGACTGGGGTTATTTCTTGTACATTAGCTCTCTCTAGTGGTTTTGGGGTCTGGTCTAGTCCCAGGCTCTGTATTTTCTGTTGTTCTGGAGAGTGCAATAACTGCTAATATAACAAACACATCTCAATAGGCTATTTTGGTAAAGTTAACCCCCCTTTATATTTAATTGTATTTATTTGTGTGTTCTTGATGTCACGATGATCAGAGTGAGCCTCTGTCGCAGGCTTGTCTCACATATAACAGCTATAACCACAGTCACACAGAACTAAACAGCCATATTTATTTTATTTTTATAGTGTTTTATTATCAGGTATGTTTTGGGAATAGATCCTTTTGTTTCCTGTCTTCATAAAAGTAGAAGAGCTGCTGTAGGCTGTAGCTTTTATCTCCAGGTTCACTCTGACAGCCTCGATGATTGTTTTGCTGGATCTCCGAGGCAGGGATCTCCTCCTGTTATGTCATACATAACCATGTCATTGCTACAGCAGGTCCCTGATTGGTTAACGTGCGGCAAATATTCGCCAAAGTTCAAATATTTCAACTTCAGCGAACAGAGCGTTGGACACGAATCTGTGGTGTTCGCTTCATCCACCGATTCGCTTCTTTGCCTATTCGCAGGACTCGCACATCAAACGTTCAATTCACATCATTCACGCTGCGGTATATGCGCCGCACTATTCGCACGATTCACTTGATTCGCGTCATTCACACTGCAGGACTTTTATTCGCACCTGAACGCGCCTTTACATAGACTTAACATGTAAATCATTCGTGCCAGATGCCTCATTTGCATTCGGTGTGAACGTACCATTAGGAGTAACTGGTCATCTTCTAGGCAAGTGAGTGGTACGCAGGGTCTTTCTAGCGTTACTGAGGGGGCTCTGAATTTTTTGAAGATAAAGTACATAATTATAGACTGGCTTAGTTCAAGTTGAGTCCGAATTTAGTTTTAGGCTGAATCCCAATTTTGTTTTGATTCTGTTTTATTCCTGCTTTAGTTGTTTATGGTTTAGTCTTGGTTTAGGCCCAATTTAGTCTTGCATTTAGTCATGTGTGTAGGCTTTCTTGAAAATTTGTTTGGACCTCGTCTGTTTAGGCCCAGTTTAGTCCTGGTTTAGGCCCACATTAATCCTGTTATAGTCATACTTAAAGGTCTCTTCTTGCTAACCATGTTATAATGTTATAGGAAACTGAGGCACTCTGAGTCTGAACGCGTTGGTATGTTTCAATTAAAGATCAACAGCAATACTTCAATCAGTCTTCATCAGGGTTAGTTACAACAAGTGTGTACAATATTTAAAGTGGTCACGTGACAGACGCCATGTGTCATATATACATAGACATACAATAAACATACAAAAAGGTATTCATAATGAAGAGAGGTATAGATTGAAAAACAAATCAAGCTGAACAGCAAATGGGTGTAATTCAAACAGTTTACATGTACAGCAAGGAACAAAACAAGACCCTTCAGGTTGAATGACTGTATTATAATTATGTAGATTGTATTTGATAACGTTCCTTGCTGTACATGTAAACAGTTTGAATTATACCCATTTGCTGCTCAGCCTGATTTTTCAGTGTATACCTCTCTGCATTATAAATACCTTTTGTATGTTTATTGTAAGTCTCTTTATATATGACACATGGTGACCACTCTAAATATTGTACACACCTGTTGTTCTAACTAACCCTGATGAAGACTGATCAAAACGCATTGGTTTGTTACAATTAAAGATCAACAGCAATACCTCAGAGCGCCTCAGTTTCCTATTTCATTATTTATCAATATGTGCCCGACCATCCTGAAGAGCACCTGTTTTTTTTTTGCTCTTTTTGCCATGTTTGATATTAAGAGCCATGCCATTTGAGCCATGCCATTTGAGCCATGCCATTTGAGCCGGTGCAGTACTGTCCCTCAAAAACCCAAAGACATTGAAAGAAAGACATTATTACAAAGCTGTCTATCTGTTAGCAGCATGTTACTAATAGTTGTGCTAAATTGCCATTTTATGCTTTTTTTTTAAAAAAGCTTTTTCTGCAAAATCAAAGTAATAGTTCCCCAAAAGAAAACATATACATTATTTTAAGTAATAAAACATGATATACTAATGCAAAGGTGTCCAAAATGATTTCATAAAGCCTAAAAAAAGCACAATATGAGACTTTTAAGATTAATTTACTATTTTAGTTTGGATTTAAACCTGGGTTAGTCCATTTTAGCTAAATATGGTACTTGGAAAGCCAAATATTTTTTTGTGGTGGTACTCAAGAGTCTAAACCACTGGTCTAGGGTGTACCCAGTCTAAGACCCACAGTTTCAGGGCTTGTCTACAGCCATCTAGAACTCTGGAAATAACAGAAATATGAAATAATAAATAAAATAACTGGAAAAATAAATGATTACATATATACAGGCATATGGATATTTACTTTCTGTAAAGTCTGACCTTTCACCAGGGTACTCCCGTCTATGGTGTATCCTGTTTATCTGTCTCAGTGTCGACAGCCAGGTTTGTGAGTGAAACTTTTAAGCACCCGGTTCTTGTTTTCATTGACTGTTTTTAGAAGTCATGCTTATCTGGAACCCTCAGGGCACCAGCGTTAATCCCCAGGAAAAGATGACATCAAATGGGAGCAGAGCAAGGGATTATGGGGGGGATGTTGTGGAGCATGTGCAACTACCACAGAGAAGTGAATGGACAGAAGCAATTCTACTCCTCCAGTAAGATGGAAAAAAAAAAAAAAAAAAAAAAAGAAAAATCCTAAAGGCAAGTGCAGAGTATGAATTAATCATCACGAGACATCAGGTAAGATTTTCCAGTGCCAAAGTAACCACAATGGCATTAATTTTAATCAGACCAATCCTAGAAGTCAAGAGTGGAAAGTCGAAGTTTCCCACTCCTGTTTGATTTTTTTTCCCCTTTATGTGTCGAGTTCAGAAGCGGACCTGTCTTCCGTTAAATCCTGGAGAGTGCCAGGTATCAACTCTTCTAATGCGGTCCCTGTGAAACCAGTCTTTTATCCATTTCACACTGAGGGAAAAATGAAAAAAAAAATGCTTTTATGTAGCTCAAATATGTCAAGACTCAAATACTCAGAAATGGTTGGGGATGTTCAAAAACAAGACAAAATCCAGGAGAATTCCTTTCAGAATACTTCAAAAGTTTGATGTTTGCAGACCTTACTTTTCAGGTCACCCCCACATCCCTCATCATGTTTGAATTGGATTTAGTTTTATTTACTTTTTTATGTATTTTTTGTTTTTGTTTGTTTGTTTGTTTTTTTACATGAAATTGTCAACTTAATTTTTTGATAGATAATTAAATAGATAAATAAACACACAGACAGTAGGAAATGAAAACAAAAACACTCAATTCAGCCACTTGTATTTAAGAACTTGTCCTTTCAGTCATGACTCAAAGGTCGGGACAATAAAGTTTTTTGTTTGTTTTGTTTAATGTACTATATGCTGTGGTGTTAAGACAATAGCAATCCAGTAAAAAAAAAAAAAAAAAAAAAAAAGATTAAACAGGGGGGTGCATGGTGGCAGAGCGGTTAGCGTTCTCGCCTCCCAGCAAGGAGGTTGTGGGTTCGAGCCCCGGGCGGACCAATACACACCATCACACGAACTCTCTGGGTGGAGTCTGCATGTCCTCCCCGTGTTACCGTGGGTTCTCTCCGGGTTCTCCGGCTTCCTCCCACCGTCCAAAGACATGCATGTGTTAAGTGAATTGGTGACTCTAAATTGACCCTAGTGAATGAATGTGAGAGTGAATGGTTGTCTGTCTGTGTTCGTCTCTGTCTCAACCCTGTCCAGGGTGTACCCCGCCTACGGCCCAAAGTTACTGGGATAGGCTCCAGTCACCCGCAACCCCCAACGGGAATAAGCGGTAGAAAATGAATGAAGATTAAACAGGTAGTGAACCTGTTTATGGCTGACAACCTACACAGATTTATTAGCAATCCAGTTCAAAATTTGTTTTTGGGGCTTTAATATCACCGTAATGTAATGTTGGACACCGTAATATTCTCTAGTCCTGCTGCCCAAGTGTGACCAATGATGAAATGTACATTCGCTTTTCATCATTCAACTGCTGGTTATCTAGAAGGTGCCAAGAAAATGGCATAGACTTTATTGATAATTGGCGAGCGTTTTGGGGAAAGCCCGGTCTCTTACGGAGAGACGGCATTCATCCCACGTTGGATGAATGCCAATGATCTGACTTTCTATCCAGTAATTTTAATATTCATGTTGATGACAGCAGCGACTGTCTAGGTAATACATTCGCAGCCTTATTAGACAGCGTAGGTTTTACTCAAAACATAAATGAACCCACTCATTGTCACAAGCACACCCTGGACCTTGTTTTAACCTATGGTATAGAGATTAGTGAGCTCGCTGTCCTCCCTCATAACCACATGCTCTCAGATCACTTTCTAATTACCTTTCAGTTTATACTCAAAGACTTTACTGTTCCAATGAACAAAACCCAGATTAGAAGAACATTATCTGACCAATCTGTATCAGAGTTTAAACACATAATAAAGCCAATATTTAGTACAATGTTGAGTGAGTTTGTTGAGAATAGCTCCCATAGCTTGAGTCCCAGTAAAAATGAAAATTTGTTGACAGCGCCATGCAGTCTTTAAAGACGGCTCTAGATAACGTAGCTCCATTAAAACAAAAGGTTGTTAGGCCGAATTGAGTAGCACCATGGTTTAATGCTGAAACATGTTCACTTAAACAAGCAACCCGTAAATTAGAAAGGCTATGGCGTCACTCAGCTCAGAGCAATCTCTGAATGCCTGGAAATATAGTCTTTTAAATTGTAAAAAATCTCTGCGCGAGGCCAAAACCAGATACTATTCAACTTTAATAGAAGAAAACAGGAACAACCCTAGGTTTGTGTTCAGCGCTGTAGCCAGGCTGACCACCAGTCACAGCTCAGTAGAACCCTGTATCCCTGTTACTCTCAGCTGTCAAAACTTTCATTTTTTTAAACAACAAAATCACAAGTATTAGAGACAAATTAAATGAAATTCTCCCTATGATCAGCTCAGAGCAAGCTAAAGCTGTAAAAATGGAGGCCACTATAAAACCATCTGTAAACGTTAGACTGCTTCATCGCTGTAGATCAAACTGAGATAACATCAGTCATTATGTCCTCCAAAACCTCAACTTGTCTTTTAGACCCAATTCCTACCAAACTTTCTAAAGAAACTCTCCCCCTAATTAATTAACCTATACTGACTATAATAAACGCCTCCTTAGAAACAGGTTATGTGCCACAGTCTTTTAAATATGCAGTTATTAAACCGCTTCTGAAAAAACCCAGTCTAGATCCTGACATTTTAGCCAACTATAGACCAATATCAAATCTCCCTTTTATTTCAAAAATCCTAGAAAGAGTTGTAGTTAAACAGTTATGTCGCCACCTACAGGACAATAGCTTATTTGAAGATTTTCAGTCAGGGTTTAGAGCCCACCATAGCACAGAAACTGCATTAGTCAGAGTCACAAATGACTTGTTATTAAGTTCAAACAATGGACTGGTCTCAGTCCTAGTTCTGTTAGATCTCAGTGCAGCCTTTGACGCCATTGACCACAGCATCTTACTCCAGAGATTATCCTGATAGGTACCAGTTGGTCAGTGTAAATGAAAATTCCTCACAGTGCAGTAAAGTTATGGAGTGCCACAAGGCTCAGTACTTGGATCCATTCTGTTCATGCTTTACATGCTGCCTTTAGGAAACAATCAGAAAACATGGCATTTTTTCACTGTTATGCAGACGATACACAGTTGTATTTATTAATTAAACCTGATCAGAATGACCGTGTTGAGAAACTTAGCGCCTGTGTGAGAGACATAAAGACCTGGATGACAATTAACTATCTCCTCCTAAACCCAGAAAACAAAACAGAGGTCATTATACTAGGCCCCAAAAAGCTGAGAGATGCTCTGTCTGACCAGAGTCTCCCTGGACGGTGTCAGTGTAGCCTCAAGTTCTACTGTGAGAAACTTAGGAGTTTTATTTGACCAAGATTTATCATTTAAGGCTCATATAAACCAAGCCTGTAAAAGAAGCATTCTTTCACTTAAGTAACATAGCCAAAATCAGAAATATTTTACCTAAAAGTGACACTGAAAAACTTGTCCATGCGTTTGTTACATCTAGGTTGGATTACTGTAACTCTCTGCTGGCAGTGTGCCCTAAAAACTCATTAAAATGTCTTCAGCTTGTTCAAAACGCAGCAGCAAGATTATTAACAGGAACTAACAGGAGAGAACATATTTCTCCTGTGCTAGCTTCACTTCACTGGCTTCCAGTTGAATCAGAATTAGGTTTAAAATCCTTCTCCTGACTTACAAGGCTGTAAATGGTACGACCCCATCCTACATTATGTTATAGAGCCATACCAACCAAGCAGAGTACTGCGCTCACAAAATGCAGGGCTATTAGTGGTTCCCAGGGTTTCTAAAAGTACAGTTGGAGGTAGAGCCTTTAGTTACCAAGCTCCTGTTTTATGGAATCAGCTTCCAGCTCATGTTAGAGAGGCAGACACAGTCTCTACATTTAAGGTTAGGCTTAAAACGTTCCTCTTCAAGAAAGCTTATGGTCAGGCCAGCTAGGAACAGGGTTAACTCCACAGCTGAAGCTAAGCTGCTCTAGGAGCTAGAAGCTGGGGGAAGTATGGTGCACTGAGCCTCTGTCCTCTGGTTTCATCTGCTCCTCTTCTATCACTGTCATTAATATGATCAAATATTCTATATCTTTAATAAGTTCATTGCTATTCACAAGTTGTTCCCTCTCTCCTGCTCCCCTCTGGGGTAGTGGGGACTGTTTCAGATGCCTGGCTGCTGGTACGTGCCCCAGTGACGACTGGGCCTTAGCTGACCTCATCTCTGTTCCTGTCCTGACCTGTGGGCCCTTAACCTCACCTCCTATAGACTCCCCGGACCCCTACCTCACCCCCACTCACCTCTCTGGATGAGGACCACCTGCTGCATCCTTACAGATCTGAATTATGATCCTATAGATGAGTTAATGGACTAACAGTCCAAGACACCTGTTGCCTGTCCGTCCTGGGAGAGTTTCTCTCTTTCAATTTGGGCTCCATAAGGTTTCTTAATTTTTCCCACAGCTGGGTTTTTTTAGGAGTTTTTCCTTACTGAGAAGGAGGGTCTAAGGGCAGGAGAGTCCTGAGTCTGTTATTGTTTGTGTTGATTGTGTGTTTATGTTTGATCAACTGTGTGTGAAGCCCTTTGAGGTGACTTTTTTTGTGATACTGGGCTATACAAATAAAATTGAATTGAATTAATGTAATTAGAGAAACTGAATTAAAGTATGTGTTAAAATGTGACTACAATATTACCTTCCATTTGAATCAACACTTGCACAAGAATATAATTTTTTTCTATCTTTATACTAATATCAGGCAGTGCACTGCAGAGTTTTAACCTTGACAACACAATTGTTGCCCATTTCAGGTTAATGGAGAGGCTTTACTGTTGAATAAATAAACGTTACTTCTAGGAATTATTTTTGTACATATTTGTGTTAGTCTGCAGTGATTAAGCCTTTGTTTTGCAAACCTTGGTGCAATAATAGGACATTAGTCAGCTTGCTCAAACAGAAAGTGTTCTGTATCAGCGAAGTCTAGATTTTTTCCCATTAGATGTGCATTATTTAGAGTTTTGCAGACTTTTTTTTTTACTGCCTTTGGTTTGCTGTTTTTCCACTTTGCATTATCAATTCATTCCAGCTGCACCAAGGTAGCAAAGGATGTGCACAGGGCTTGACATTCACTATTTTGCGTACTGGTCATTGTAAAAAGTTGATACCGAATTCACATTTTTACTTACCTTAAGTTAATTGGATAAGTTATTGTGTCTAATAGTATACAATAAGCTTAAGGAAACGTAACAATTTGGTTTTATGTATGGACCAGGATATATCATAATAAAAAAAAAAAAAACTGGTTTACCCCAGCAGAAAAAAAAAAAAAATGTGCACGTGATGTCACATCTTTTGATGTTATTTTGTTTAAGTTGATATTTATCTTTATTCAGTGATGACGAATTACTAAATAGGGTACTAAATGGTGTACGCACTAGCAGAGCAAAATAAATTTAGGCCTGACCCCTAAAGTTGAGATATAGGTATGCATAAAATGAAAAGGCACAAGTAGCTAACGGGAGTATCTGTGTTACCAGCCAAAATGAAAATCAACCTGCATTTGGCCAGTTGGCAAGTGTTCTTTCACTATGAAAATTATTTTTTTATTATTCCAATTCCACAAGACAGACAAGAAAACAATTTGATTACAAATTTTACTTTACTGTCTTCTGGGGTCGCCACAACCAATCTTCTGCCTCATGCATGCAGTTTTTATTATCATTTTATTTTAGCATTCATTCATTCATCTTCTTCTGCTTATTCCCGTTAGTGGTCGCGAGTGACCTATCCCAGTACGTTTTGGGCCTTAGGTGGAATACCCCCTGGACAGGGGCCAGCTTGTCGCAGGACTGACACAGAGACACAGACAGACAGACAACCATTAACTCTCACATTCTTTCACTAAGGGCAAGTTAGAATCACTAATTCACCAAACACATGCATGTCTTTGGACGGTGGGAGGAAGACAGAGTACCCAGAGAGAACCCACAGTGACACAGGGAGAAACATGCAGACTCCACCCAGAGAGTTCAGGATTAAACACACAATCTCCTTGCTGGGAGGTGAGAACACTAACCACTCTGCCAAAAAGCTAAAATAATGAATACAGGGTATCCCCAAGCTCTTAAAAGCATTAAAAGGTACATTTGATTGTGTCAAAATCAAGGCCTTAAAAGTACAGGTAGTAAATGCTGTTCATCTAGGTCTTAAAATTTGTCAAAACTTTATTACAAAAAAGTATGCATGATAAAATGATAAAATGATAAAATGCATGATTCATTTTTCATGTTTTTTTAATAAGTTCTTTCATCTGTGTTAGACTTTAAAAATAAAAACCTTGAGTTTCAGAGAATTGTATAAATAATTTCTTAGTGTAAAATTCCTACTGTAAATAAGGTTCTAAGCCTCCCACCTTTGTCCCATGCATGCAGTTATTTGCATATTAAGTTTAGTATACATTTTATGCCCAATGCCTTTCCTGATGCCCTCTAGTCTATTTATCCAAACTTGGGACTGGCACAAAGAGTACACTGGCTTATGACTCCATGTAGCTCTTTTTCTTTTTTTTTACTGCAAATGTGGCACAAAATTAGACAAAGCAAATTTTCTTTGTAGTAAATAACCCAGTGTTTGGGGCCTCATAATACAATCCTATTGAGAAGACCGTTAGCAACAGTGGATTTGTTTCCGAGTTAAATAGCTCACTAAAATGCATCACATATCAAAATCCGTCTCACATCACAGCAGTTTAAACACCATAAATAGCCCTCCTGGCTTAGCTAATGATCAGAAACACTTGTTAAATATTTGTCTTGTTGGTTCTCTAATTGCACATTAATGGGCCCGTGCTGGGGTTCATTTGTCGCAGCGTGAGCCGGCAGTAAATAAAGCTCGGTTAGGTGCACTTCGCCGGGGTTCGGGCTCACGTCGGACTGTTCGATCCCTCCTTGAGTTATTCAGCTTGGATCGGGAAAAACTACAGCACGTCCAGGACTTTTAGCTGGAGGTCTTTATTCATCTGTGTTAGTGCTAAACGGGCTAATGCCAACATTCACCCACAGAACCAGGATTTATTCACATAGAGCTTTGACGTGTGTATGGCAGCATGTATGATATATGCAGCTATAATGAGGTTATTATTGTCATCATTTGGTGTAGAGACATCAGTGCTAATGAAATGCTAATGATGTTACAGTTATGGAGAAACACAGCAAGGAAGCAATTAAGGGAAGTTAGTCATTTGCATTCACTAAAGTAAACATTTCTTTGGAGGAATTGAATATTTTTTATGGCTTTTTTTTTTTTTTTTTTTTGAGTCATTATTAAATAACTGACAGTATAGGAGACAGAATGGGAATTGAATAAAATAATTTCCAAGTTTGTTTTGTGTGTGGATCCAACAGATGACAAATGCAAATGTGACATTTTGCATGATTTCAAAAGCAATTAATTGTGTTTGCAAAATTACCTTCACTGTTAAACAATAGATTGTTTCCAGGATCTGCCAAAACTTAATTTCCATAAATAGTGTCTTAAAGAATTATCACTCACGGAGGTGTTCTGTTTCCTTGCAGGAAGTGTTACTTCTCCGTAGCTCCACATAATATGCAACACAATGTTTGCACATCTAATATATATTCTCACTTAACAGGTGCAAGAGGGTTGGGGATCGCGCTACGTGTCACTCTGCCAGAGAGATGCCAGTATTAGAAGGTTCCTTCCACATCCAAAGACATACATGTATAAGTGAATTGGTGAATTGAATGCATTTGAGAGTATGGTTGAATGTCTGCCTGTGTTAGCCCTGCGACTAACTTGCAATTGTACAGGATTGTCCCGGCAACTGTGCTAAACAGCTGGGACAAGCTGCAGCCCTCAAGGCTCATAAAATACAGTATGATAAGTGGTAGAAAATTAATGAAATTACACAAATGAAGTTACTGTCTTATCTAATATAAAATTAATATTACACAATTTGCTACATTAACTTTGCTGAACACTCCTTAAAGAGGCTATATTATGTCAAACCAACTTTATTGCGCTTTCTACCATGTCATAATAAATAATCCTTTCTGTGAGCTCCAAACGGCTCATTCCAACTTACCCCTGCCTTCCCAGTGTACCCCCTCTCATTCTACGAAGCACTGACCAATCAACAATCCCTCTACATCCAGTCTGCTCTCATTCATTTATCATTTATCCGCTGTATCCAGTTCTCTTTATACATCCATGTTCGAACATATATCTACTCTCCGGACCTTCTCCATCCTTTCCTTTTTCTCCTCTCCGCGGTGTGAGTGAGCACTGTGCATGCACAGCTTTCACTACTGATTGGCTGTTACCTGTGCCGTTGCTCTGCATGTAACGATAGTGTGTAACCAATCAGATGGTGCTGTGGGTGGGAGTGTGTTGGGGACAGAGGAGTGACAGCAGACAGAGAGGCGCGGCTGCACCAGAGCCAAAATAACCCAGTTTTAAATTGATCTATCGGCCATTGAATTTTTTTTTTTTTTAAAAGGCCGATATACTTCAAAATGCTGAATATCGGCACCGATAATCAGCCCAGCCGATTATCAGTCTATCCCTAAAAATGGCATCAAGTTTAAGGTAGTAAACAGCTTTTTTTTCCCTGCGTTTCTTTTCAAAAGAACGCAACAGAGCGGCACCCTGCAGGTCTATTCACTTGTTTCTGTATAACACCAGAAAAGGTTTTATTGAAAAGGTTTTCTTTTAGTCAGATAATATTTTGAAAGGTTGTTAAATGTGCAGTGCTGTTCTAGAGGTAAAAATACATCAGACTTAAGACAATATAGCTCCTTTAACATTAAATTAAGTTAGCTTTAGCTAACAGCCATTTTTAGCAGCTGGACTGTTGGACCATCATGTTATTTTTCCACATACTTTACATCATGGCGCATTTTGTGTATTTCTCAATTTCACCTTTTTATGTGACAACGCTACAATCAAATTTCAGGCTTTAAAATGGCTATTTTACGCAAAATTGATTTTTCTGAGCTTGCTACCATGTTATAATCAAAAACATACCTGGAGTTGTGTTTTGCTTTATTCCCACATGTTTGAGTAATCCTGTAGTCTCTTTCTAAGGCCTCTGAATGCTTGTTTCCACAAAACCCCACCCTCTCCATGAAGCACTGACCAATCAGCAAACCCTCTCCATCCAGTCTGCTCTCATTCATTTACAAAAAAAAAAAAAAAAAAAAAAAAAAAAAAAAAAAAAAAAAAACAGCTCTGTTTCCATTGATTCCTCACAGACATTTTTCATTTTGTAGTAAAATAGCATCATGCTGAAAACAAACAGCTCTTTTTTTCTATGTTTATGTTCAAAAAATTGTAACAGCTATGCACTCTGCTGCTCCCTGCTGGTCTCTTCACCTGTTTCTTTATGGCAATAGTAAAACTAATTCATGGATTTGCTTTTTTTTTTTAGTCAGATAATGTTTTTAAAGGTTATAAAACATGCAGTGCCCTAGAGGTGACCAAGATTGGATAAACATTTTAAATAAAAGCATAATATAGCCTCTTTAATTAAGCAAAACAAAGACAAATTTTGCTTATACTGTACATTTCACACTCTGCATTCAACCTTTTGCCCTGTGTTTTCAGGTTAAGCAACAGCTCTGAAAAAAAAACATAAAAGTGTTACTTACATAAATCATAACAAAAATCGCAGCTATTATCTACCCATACTTAATTGGGTCATAGGGATTAATAAGAAAAGTCCTTGTTTCTCCCTGGACATTTCACCAGAAAAAAATAAGTGTAATCATCCCTGAGAGTCTGCAGCTCTTATTTCTGTTAAACATTTTAAAGTCCCACATAAATTAGGCCCCTGTGCAGAGTCAGGGTGACCCGGTAATTATGCCTCTGATCCTCGTGAGAGTTGATCGGATCGTCCTGTATCCGACACTGCTCCTCCAAATAATGTCAGACATGATGCTGACATTAGCGCGCGACCCAGAGGAGAAACTCATTTCCACTTTAGACCTCTTTTGGATTCAAGAAAGACCACTTTATCTCGCACCCGCCGCATACATGATTTATGAGGAATTAATTGTCTTTTTGATCATTTTGTATTTGTCAAAAAAAGGGAAATAGGAGAAAACCAGATGAGGGCGAAATTTGTAATTGAAAATATGTAATGGCTATAACCTTTACTGACCCAGGGTAAGATGTATTCTGGAGTTATATAGCAGTTAGCATGACATTTGCATCTCAAGAATAGGATTATGAAGCATGTGTATATTTATCAAATAAGTAATTTAAATGAGTGACAGGAATTATATTATGGGTGAGTGAGAAAAGCCATCATTATTCCAAAAATGCATATATTCACTACAGTTTATACACTAGTTGAACTATTCAAGGGTCAAGATAGCATTTATTTGGTTATATTTTTGAATGTAAAAGGTTTACTTTTTACTCAAATAGATGACTAAAGTCTCTAAATAAGTAAATGTATTTTTAGAGCCCATTGGTAGCAGGGGTGGCGCGCTGGCTTGGTTTTGGCTTTGAGCCATGTTTGGGACACTAGTTGTGGTAGTATTTTTTTTTTTCTTTTTTACCGTAAAATTTACTGTGCAGTTGCTAAAAGTAAAAATAGTAAATTTTACATTTTAATACTTGTCAGAAAGACTGGAGGGAACTAAGATTAGGTTCTGCGTTTCAGTCTGTGCCTTGTTAATTGTTGTATATTAGTTGTCACACTGTATTTAGTGCCATCTTTGGTGTGCATAAATGAGACATAAAAGTGAGTAACTGTTCATAACATGTTATTAGAGTTACCTTAATCAGTTGCGTTGCTCCGTTTAGTAATTTTAGTACTTGTTTGTTAGTATCATTCCACGAGTGTAATTGGTGTATTATCAATCGCCGGTCTGCCGGATGTTTATGCTTGCACTATTTTTAGCCCTTGATTGTAACTAGAGTTCTATGAAATTATTGTTATAGTGGGAAAATGATGTATTTTTGTTGCATATTATTTCTCATTAGTCTCTGTTTATTTACAGACCATGCACACACACAAGTATACCCAAGTATTACAATGCAGTCTGAAGTAAGAATGGAAACTCAATGGATGCTATTGTCAAGTTGAGCTACATTAAACGTTCTGACGATATATCCAGTCTCCTGGTTCTCCAACTGGAGTCAGCTGTCTATATTGGCCGCTCCAGCCAGTGTTTTTTAATCGCTAAGTTAATGTGGTGGAACCTACAATACTTATTCAAGCAATCATTTTGTTATTTATTTTTACTTGAGTAACACAGCATTATTATGTAGCCTACATCTTCCACCTCTTTTAATACCAGTTACAAATGCCTTCTCTATCTTGAGCAATTCAAAATGTATTTTTTTCTCAGTGGGTAATGTATTATTAAAATAAATGATGCTATAAAATTTGCCTACACATTTAAGCATGTGGCTAAATAGCCCCATTCCCTAAAACCCAACGTTAGCCAAGTTCACAATAGTTAACAAGGCAATGTGTTCATACTATAAGCGTACCATAGGCAATATAATGAGTTGTATAATAGTTTTGTTGTATTGGGGATAAGGTAATGTGATTTTCTGTAGAGACATGCATAGATGGGTCATTGAATGTGAATTGTCTGTAGTAACCAGCTGTGTTTGTATTAATGTCAGCCATTGTTCAGGGTGTACCCCAGGCCCATAGCTTAGGGAGAGGCTCCAGCCCATTGTGACCTTCAACATGTACAATATTTTTCTTTCTCAACATGAAAATAAATGAATTACTAATTCAATGACCCTAACTAGTGTACTGAGAGTAAAATCCATCTTTATTTTTAGCCCTCACATCAGTCATACATTTTCTATTACTAAAGGCCCTGTCCCACTGAACTGTTTAACGATTCTGTCTGAAAAACAAAAAGGTGTACGGTTATTGGACGTTTCTATTCATTTTTCAGCTGGTTTTCAGACGTATTTAGATGTTGACAGATGGCGTCAGGCGTGTCAAACTTGAACATGTTCAAAATTTTCAACAGCCAGCTTCCGATAGCGATTGGCGGTTCTCATATGTTACTCTGGAGTTGTGTTTGTTTTTTGACATTTTCTAACCAGTTTTTAGACTTGTATGGGTGTTGGGCAGGCAGACAGCTTGTTTGTCTCCAGCCACAGAATGCACCATACGTCTATGGAATGGTGAAACCAGCAAGAAAACAGCTGAATAACAAGAAACTAACATCCAGCTGTTATTAAAAGCTTGGGCCCTGCATACACCCCCACCTTATTTGCACCTCTGCTTCCAAGTACAATGGGTGACATTCCTGATGATGTTCCTGTTGAGGTGGCCCTTCTGCAGGCACAACTTGATGTGCAAGCTGCCTGGCTGAGACTCTGTGAAAATGTGGTCCAAAGAAGAAGGGCAAGGCACAGAAGGCAGCAGGGTCAGAGGCGCAGGTTCTGGTTTTTGCCATGGCTTGGCTCTGAGAGGCAGCGGCAGTTTGGTCTTTATGACCAGTATATTTAATGTGGAATAAAAAAATGCATAAATATATCCAAAAACAAGGAGCAGATAAGAAAGAGCCCAGTGCAGAAAAGTTTGCTGCATGACACAATAAAACGGAGCGCATGTCCGATCCCCACAAAAACACTTGAGCTCATCTAAACATGATTTTTTTTTTTACTTTTTTGATAACACAAATTTTCATATGTCCTTGAAAATAACCAGTTATTCATCTACACAGTTGTTACTCAAATTTTGTTTGTAAACATACATATCGGACCATCCCAACTGAACTGGTGCCAACACCACCTGCACCTGCTGTGGACGCTAGTCTAGTTTGTCACATCCACAAAAGTTCATCAAGTTCATTATTATGGAGTTATATAATGAATATAAATCATTAAGTATTGGAAATTTACAACCCATGATGTAATGTAGGTAGCCTGTGACATGCCCATGGTGTTTTGTGCCCCTTTATTCTGCAGTCATCAACATGTGAGCACACCCACTAAACTGCATCCCCTTGTGGCAGTTACACTAAACTACAATCAGGAACCAAATCAAACTCTATCCCTCTGTGTGTGTTTTAGCTTATCTTCAGTTACACATTTCTCAAAAGAACGCATGAAGATGAACACATGACATCATGACACTGCACACACTCACAGCATTGAAGTTTTTTTACTATAATGAATATATGAAATTATATGAGGCTTGATTACACGTATAACCAGCAAAATATGAAAAACATACAGTTTACTCAAAGCTTGACTGTACCTTTAAACCTTGGCGTAAAAGCATAAGAAAACCAACCCTTGGTGTTACCAGTCTTACAATGACCAAAGGTCACAACATTTATACGGTTTTTTAAGTCAATAACCTCTACATAAACCAAATGTAGCATGCGTTTACCCAATAGCTGTTATATAAAATTATACTAAAAGTGGACCAGGGTAGCAGGCTAGTGTAACAGAAAGACCAGGTTCGGCTACTGGAGCTGGTTGTGAAATAATCAACAGACACTGGATAGAGTTGGTGATGGTACCATGTATTAAGTGAAAACAAACATTTAAAGACAACCAAAACAACCCCAACAGTTACTATTTACATACTGCAGTAAAAAGATGGATTACGTGCACAGTTATTCAACAGCCGTTTCTTCGAACAAGCAAGGATAATTGTCTGACCAACTAAGTTGCAGCAAGTGCAAAACAACAATATTTAAACTGTCCCCAACCAGAGGAAAGATTTAAAAATAGTTCTTGTCTCCTCCAAACTGATCAACTACTCGCACAGGAGGCGGGTAAGAGTTCATAATGTCCATAAACGGGGAATTGTGAGTGCGAGTTGTTGTCAGAAGAATGAGATGGTGAGCGGAATAGAGCACACGCTTTAACAGCTCCTACCAGACTGTAGGGTTAAATTGTTCGCAGACAAAAGGGCTTCAGGCTCCTACCAGACCGGAGTGTTAAGTTGTTCATAGACAAAAACTTCAGGCTCCCAGCCTAGTTCATTAGCTCGCCATCCTTCTCACCCAATGAAGGGCACCTGGCCTGAATTGAATAAACAGGACTTATGAGTCTTCCCATAGAACTAATTGGTTCATATGCTAACCCATAACTAACTTTAGCTTAAGCTTAACTTATTTATAAAATTGTCAAATGCATAATTCATGTGTACACAGAATATAAAATTACAACCAGTGAAAATACACTGGTAGTATTAGCACTAATTGGTTAAAATGTGCAAAACAGAATAAATCATTCACATATCTAATCAAGTTACAGGCTTTACAAAGGCAGTTAGATGGTGTATATATAAATTCCACAGCCTAAAAACCCCATACCCAACCAATACAAACAAATGCAAAACAGCAAATAGCGTAGCGCTGATGCTAATGCTAGCGCTAGCTCGCTAGCATTAGCATGCTAACATCGACAACAATCAAACTCACCAATTCTATTGTTTCCCTCAACACGTACGCTGACCGACGGCTCCAAACCCGACGTCTGGCACGGTCTAAAGTTAAATGGACAGGCTTAACTTACAAGTACAATAGAAAGTCAAAGAGCGTAATAATTTGTTTGAAAAACAAACCTGCTACTGCTGCCACTCTGCTTCCCCCACGCATCTAATTTGGGACAGATACGAGGCAGCTTGTATACTCACTCCTGAGCACGCAATTGGCTAAATGGTCATGTGACCTTGTTCACGTGACATACGCAAGACGAGTAGCAAGGTGCGTTCAGGGACGGCCCAGAGTGGGAAAGATTTATATTATGGCAGATTTTAGCCTGGGCTACACCAACGTTAGTCAGGCGTTTGATGTTTGCAAGCTGGGCTCAATGAAGACGTTAATCATACTTAACTAGATGTTTCTCAGACTATTTAGACATTACTCATGCTGTTCTATCTATCGTCCATGCCCACAAAATGTGTATTTGCCGCAGTATGACACTGTCTGACTGTAAATATTTAGATGGAGACAGACAGAATCGTTAAACGGCGCAGTGGGACAGGGGATTAACATGTTAACAGAGACTAGAGTCTATTCCTGCTACATTAGGCAGTGCACTACCAGGACACAAGTTAGTAAACTGCAAAGCTAGTCGACAAACATTTATTCATTTATTATTATTCAATTATTCACAGTGTGCAATTTGGATTTACCATTTAAATTTTTGGTAAAGAAGGGGTGCATAGAGAACCCATAGTTGCACAAAAAGGACAAGCCCTGGCACGTCCCTCCCTCATTTTTTTTAAATCTTTTTTGCATCCTGCACTAACAACCATTTATCATGACTTTTGAGATCTCCCTTGGGTATTAATTGGAGCCAAAGAGAGTAACGAATAAATCAATAAATCTTTATATGCTGCAAGTTTTTAGCCAACTGCAAATGTCATGGCAAGTAATTAAACTCTGAATGAGCTATTATTGTCTATTAAAAGATAAAATATGATGCACATTGTAATTTTGTTTTATAAATAAGCCCATAATCCATACTGGGACTGTTGGTTAAATATAAGAGATGAAGGTTGCTCAGGTCACAGACAACAGTTGGCAGCGTCCCACTAGTTTTTGTCCACAATATTCATTAGTTTTTAAGTCTTTGGGGTATGCCTGTCCGCTCAACCCAGTTTACCGTGTCTCATCAAAAACTCGTTATGGCCTTGACACAATACAGCAATGCAAGACTCTATGGCTATATGTTAGTACAGACATGTCCAAAGTGCGGCCCGGGGGCCATTTGTGGCACGTGTTAAGGTTTCATACGGCCCTCAGCCTCCATTACAAAATGTATTACTGATGGCCCACCAGCACTTTTGTACAGGGTTTCCATGGCTTTATCTGACCATTTGTGCATCTCATCTCCCTGCCTTGTGTTTTCTCTGTTTAGCATGTTTTTAAGAATTACAAATTACTCTATTACACATTACTCTTAGTAAGCATTAAAATCAGCCTGAGCTAAACACATATTACCTAGAGGATGTTTATGTTCATCGATGTTATTTTGTTGGATCTTGTTTTGGATTTTGTTGTCAAGGAAAATGAATAATGGCTTTAGAAAACAAAATACTTACAAAACAGTATACTTTTTGTGGTTTCAGTTCCTAAAAACATAAGGAGGGACTGTTGGCCCTTGGACTGTTGCACGTCTTCAAATCCGGCCCTCTTTGGAAAAAGTTTGGACACACCTGTGTTCGTAGCAGACACAATACATATGCAAGCAAGTAAATAGTTTTATTGTTCCAGTAGAATGTTTCTTTCAGCTGCTCTTTTTCTTTTAGAGATTGCAACAGTAAATCATGCATATATACCTTTTATGCCAAATGCACAATCTGCAGCATTTATGCGTGTTGGGACCGCCACAATTTCTGACTGGAAGTTTTGGGGACTCTAAGCCCCGATTGCACTAACCATTTAAGTAACATGTAGCTTCAGTTTATAGGGCAGTGGGGTGTTGAAAATATTGTGTTCACAGCTATCTTTGTCACGCCATTGCTTTTCTCAAATGGGTGTGCTTTACTTTACATACATATACAGATATTACAGTACATTTTAGCCAGATGAGAGGGGCAAAATGTTGCACACAGCACCATCAGACAAGAAAAAAGTTCTTGACAAATTAACATTGAAATATGTGAAGCCGGGTAACAGAACATGCAAAATTATTTTTCTTCTTTCATCTTTTGTAACTGCAAATAATGTTCACAAGTTTGAAAATAAAAAGAGAACAAAAATAGTCTTTTGTGAACGTTGGGGTAGCAACCCCCCTCGCCAAAACTTTACAGTGGGTTGCGAAGGCCTCTTGAAAAAGGGGTCACAGAAATATGTTAAGAAATTGTCGAAAACAGATAAATAATATTTCTGTGATGTTTTGTTATGCAGTGAAATTTTCCCAATAAATTACTTCATTTTTCCTTGTATTATCAGAAAGGCAAAGGGTGGGAGTTGTCAAAATATCTCCTGATAGAATGGGGGTCACTTGGAAAAAAGGTTGGGCACCACTGGAGTAGCGCTCCACAACAGCAAAATGTGAAACAACATTCAAATAGCACAATAATAGTGTTGCTAAAACTCAGGGGTGCCATGACTGACAGGGGCCCTTGAAAATCTCACAAAAATAAGGTTAATAAGGTTAGCTTAGTTTGTTATGATAGGGCCCAATGTTATATCTTCTGGCAGAAATACAACAATACATGCAGGAGTAAGACAGCAATAAATACCAGTGACAAAAGTACAAGTCACCACAACTTTTACCTTTACCTTAGAAAAGAAGTCTTTTTTTTCAGGCTTTTTAAAGGTTTTTTTTAGGCCTTTTTCAGCTTTATTTGACAGTGTAGCCAATATGTGCCCAGAAATCATGGGGGAGAGAGAGCGGAGAGAAACATTTGGCAAAGTATGTGCTGCAGCTGACCAACTCGCTATACCTCAGTGCAAGGCTGTTTGAAATAACTTTGGACATCTTTGAATTGTCACATTTTTGTATAACTTAAAATAATGGAAATGCATGGAAAACGTCTTCTTTAGGGGAGTTGTTTCTTGACTTTGCAGAGAACATGGGTTAGGTGTCTGTCTCCTGCTGGCAACGTTGGGAATGGACAGAGCATAAAATGGCTACTTAACAAAGCTTTTAGCAACATGACACTAACAGATCAATGAGCTGACTGCTTCATAGTGATAGTGTATGGACTTTAGAAATGCACTGGAGCACTTATTGGATTCATGTGTCTACACAGAGCAGTGAGCAAAAGAGACCGCCTCAGCATACAGGATTACTCAAACAAGCCTTAATGAAACAAAATTTTACTCCAGGTCTGTTTTTGAGGTGCAAACAAGATTATAACATGGTTAAAAGCTCAGTAAAGTCAATTTGGCAAAATAGGAGACCTTTAATACATCATACATAATTAATTAGAGACTGTTACGTACCGAGATTCTGGAGTTTTAACTCATGTGGCCTACAAGGTTGTTCTCCAAATGTCTCTGCATTATCAGGGTTAACATTTAAAATTCAAAAAGTCACATTGGGGGATTACATTTCCTGTAAACTTTGACCTCTTGTGTACATGAGAAAATAGCACCACCTCACGATGAAAACCTCAGCCAGTTATGTGAAAAAAAAAAAAAAAACATATTTATTTATTAAGAGGAATAACCCCTTGAGATGGATCATGTCATTTTCGAGGGGGTCCTCAATTTGCACAAATGTTACAAAAATACAGCAGTGTATAAAGTAGTACAAAGTACAATATACAGGACAAGCACAATACAATACAATACAGTACAATCATTCACACGAACATACAAAGCTCTCAGAGATCTGCCCACCCACAAACCAAATTAACAATTACAGGATCAGGCAAAGTGACTTTATTACATTCTACACATTACACTACATATCAACTGATAAAATGGGAGTCACTTGGAAAAAATGTTCTCAGAACACTTAACCACTAGGTTAAGTGTTCACTCACCAGCTGTATGTGGCTGGTTGTGACAGGAAGTGCATCCAATGTTAAAAACTGTTAGTAAAACATGTATAAATCCTGAATAGCACCTCAGAGTAAAAAAAAAAAAAGATAGCTTCACTCGTTTATAAAACCATCCATGTACGTGTATCCGGGCTCTTAATCATGCCTCCTTTCCCAGACATCTGACAGGAAAGTGAGGTGAGGCCCGGAATACTCCTCTAGGCCCCATCATGGAGCTGCGCCACAGGGCCTGTCAGGTGTCTGTGGAGAAACGAATACAGAAATTGATTTCAGACGCTGGGGGAGCAATGTGTTTACCTCATCAAACACGCAACCGAGTGGAGAGCATAAACAAAATGAAGGAAATAAAAGAGCAGCTGGGGTTATCAGGTGTGCACTGACCCCTCCGTAATGACATTCTCTGCCTCCCCACCTGTACGCTACCGGAGCTCCTATCCCGCACTATCGGCAAAAGAGGAAGGTGCTTTACTGATAAAATTCCTAGTGTTGGATTTTCTCCCAGGCACAATTATCTTCTCCACGCAGTCATTCTACCCTCTGTTGGGCGGCTGTGAATTACTTCAATAAGAACTGCCTTCCTCTTTTTCACCCCCTCCTTGCTTAACTCAGGGGCTGTTCTCTCCAATTCTCTCATAGACTCGCTTCTGTTCCGTCAAAATTCAGCCCCGGGCTTAACTTGCATTATCAGCCTGTTTGATGCAATCTCTTTCTTCACAGATTGCCCGAAAATGGAAGGTAGAGGGCTGGCAAGACCTGGAAGTGACTGCAGATTTCGGGAGCTTTGACTTTGAATTACAAGCAAAGGGATGGAGAAAAGTCTTTCTTGGGTAGATTTTCAAATTTCTTTTCCATGTGCAAATCTAGCAAGCAAAATGCATAAATGAGAAAAAGTTTATTTGGAGGAAGTTGTCTGAGGGGCTGTTGATGTTCTGATTGTTTCAGAATTGAATCCACTTATCGGAGACTGGGTGATTGGGGCAGCAGTTTCAGCAAGCACTTTCTACAACAAAGACATTTTTTAACCAGACTTTTTCTTGGTAGGATGTGCATAATCTTCCTATGGAGGGTCGAAAACTACTTCTTTCAGGGGCCATTTACATTTACAACAATGTGTTATGAATATGAAATAATAAGGTTCCAGATAGGCCTTTCATGTATATGAGAGCGGGATGTCAGATTTCGGAAAACTATTTTTTTTTTTTTTTAAATGCTGGAAGAGGTGTTTCCCAGTGGTTAGTGTTCTCGCCTCCCAGCAAGGAGATCGTGGGTTCAAGTCCCAACACACCATCACATGAAATCTCTGGGTGGAGTCTGCAGGTCCTCCCTGTGTTACCGTGGGTTCTCTCTGGGTTCTCCGGCTTCCTCCCACCGTCCAAAGACATGCATGTGTTAGGTTAATTGGTGACTCTAAATTGCCCCTAGTGAATGAATGTGAGAGTGAGTGGTTGTCTGTCTGTGTTCGTCTCTGTGTCAGCCCTGCGACAAGCTGGCCCCTGTCCAGGGTGTACCCTGCCTACAGCCCAAAGTTACTGGGATAGGCTCCAGTCACCCAGTCACCCTAACGGGAATAAGCGGAAGAAAATGAATGAATGAATGTTAAATGTTAGTAAAACATGTATAAATCCATAATAGCACCACAAAGTTTATCAGCTCTGCCCTGGAGGACCATAGGATGTAAAAGTTAAAATGAAAGGGTTAAGCTGTGGCTTCTTCTGCAGTGTCTGGCTTTATCAGTCTGGTGAACAGCGCCATTTGCTGTTCTCACAGGTTGCTACCTCGAGCTTATCCATGTAGCTGTTAATCTATGATGGCATATTTCTGGTCAGTGCTGTCATGTATGTGAACAGCCCTTCAGTGTGGAGGAGCAGCGACTCTAATCCAAGCTATTATTTTTGACTGATCTCTTCAATCTGGAGCCTGACCTTTAGTCACCAAGCCAGGAGACTAAAGGCAAGAGCCCAACTTGCACTATAGGAGGACATGCTGCTAGCAATTTTCATAATATTAAAAAGTACGTGGCAAGACTGTGGTCAGAATTTCATTATTTTTATACTGTTTATGAAAGTATTTTAAAAGTTAACATGTCATTCTCCCATTGCTTTCTGTCTGCTTGATCCAATCACTTTCTCCCCAAAATAGAGGGTGGGTCACTGTTGCAACCTGGAAGTGACTTATGTTTTTTGGAGATTTGACTTTGAGATATAAAAAATAAAAACAAAGGGCGTTTAAATATCATTATTATTGTTTTGTTTGGTTTTATTTTTGAAATGAAAGTGAATGGAAGTTCTCAAGTTTCAAACCAGTTTCCGGTAAGTTTTCAAAGTCAAAGGTCACTCCGAGTGCATAATTAGCTTTTTCTTTGTAATTCACTCTTCTATCAGCTCCACAAGATCAAAGTTTCCACTGAAATTTTAAAATGTGACAGTTACTTTGTCTTTGAAGTGAAGTGCACCAAAACTGTAAACCTGTCATTATGTGGAACGACTCCCGTAATATGTTGTAATAGTGGCTTTCAGATGTCTGCCAAATGTATCCACACCACAAAGAAGCCTTCCCGAATCAAAGGCCGTTAGAAGTTTGGGTGTTAATCTGACTATAAGTAGCCATTTACCCAGTACAAAGACAATCCATCTGCATGCAAAGGGAAAAAATAATGACGCTATTACTCGGTGTAACCAAACAGTGGAACAAGCTTGAAAATGTTGCATTATCCTCAACAAGACTTGTTAAAAGACATTTCCATAAAAGAAACAGGCAGCTGCACTTAATAAGGTAAGAACACCATTTCTATTCCGAAGAGGTGCATCATGGCAGACCCACTGTGGTATCTATTTCCACGCCTTGTTTCTGTTCGAAGGTATTAGCGCCCTCCATTCAGCCGGCTTCTGAGCACATGACAGTTCATTTTCTGCATGATCTCCCAAAAGTCGATACGATCTTGTAAAGACAAATACCAGATAGCACTGGCTAACTGATGCAGTTCGGGGGGAGTGCTATTAATCATGCTTTCCCCATGGGGCAGGGATGGGTGACTGGGGACGCCAAGTGAGGGTCTTTACGTGCCCAAGTCTACACGCATTATTAAAATGGACACATGATGTATGAATGAATCCGTAGCCATTCCGAAGGCATCTCAGGCTGTGTATCGAACAAGTGGTGGGACTAAGTGTAGAAAACTGGGTTGTTATGGTGATAAGTCTGCTCAATTAGGTGCAGCGTAGACAGGTATGTCATTTTAGGTTGAGTGCGTAGACGATGTGAGGAGTTGATTGAATGGGGACACTGTGTCATTGATGCGGGGCAGGGGGAACCAGACGGTGGTCAATCTGCAGCCTGATTACATGGAAAAGTGGGTTTAAATCACAAGAGTTACCTCAGACTTTTAAGTGTGCTGTGAATGGTATGGCAAGAACTCAGCTGAAAGAAATATAGCTATAGTTCTCTAAATGCTTCTATAGCCTGCTGAGTTTCTGTGCTGTTTTCAGTGTGCTATTTCATCCCATTTTGCAGACTTTCTCCATAATGTCCATTATTCAACGTCAGAAGGTATAGACATTTCAGACACTCTTTCAAACTCCCATCAAGAATGCACACTGCTTGGTAAATAAGACATTCTGAAATCTTTGACAAATGCATTAACATTTCCTTTGCTAGACTGAGGCCTAAAAGTTGCAGCAAATACTTACTTCATGTACTTCTACTGTCTTTCCTAAATAGATCAAGGGGGACTTATATTATTATATATTATATTATATATTTATATATATATTATATATTATAGTATTATTGTTTCATTAAGTTATGGTCACCAAATTTTTAGACCCAGAAACTGGGACAGATATCTTTTTTCACTCATCAGGGTGCATTTGAACTCATAAAGTGATTAAAAAAAGCTTCAAAGTCCATACAATTTTCTGCCCTGTCATTAAAGTACATGACACTTGGACTGAAGTTTTGAATTTTTATGGAAATATATTCATAAAATAATAATAATTATTTAATTTGAAATTGATAATGATAATAATTTTAGTGACAATTTTCTTTCGACAAATGTGTTTTTAGTTTCCTGTGCTTTTCTGTTGGTTAAAATGGGGACAACTGGGACATGGTTTGTTGAAAACTGAGACATATTAGTGTTTTTGCAGATCTGTCTTGGGACATGGGACAAGGAGCCTAAAACTGGGACTGTCCTGGATAAATAGGGCCATCTGATCACCCTACATTAAGTAGGTGTGGAGCTAACAGAATATTATCAAATGTATCCATGCACGCTAAATGAGTATGACTTGCTAAAATTTTGCTCCGGTAACTTTTAGGCTTCTCACCAGAGTGTCCAAAATTCAATGCAGAGGAACTGCAAATAAAATCCCTTTAGCATTCACTGTTTGATTCATCAAGACTATGGGAGCTAAAACTGTGTGTAAATTTAGCATGTTGGAGAAGTAGGTGAAAGACGCTTTGCAATGGAAAGAGTGTGTTGCTGTTGTTTGTGTTCAGATGGGGCATTGAAAATAAGTAATAATATAATAATAAAATAAAATAAATAATATAAAACAATAATAATATAATTATTTTAAAGGGGTTATTTGCAAAAGTTACAATAATGTGTTGATCTGAAGGGAGTTATAACAAAGAGACAGACTTTACCTGCAACACTTCTTCCTTAATTCTCACTTGTATTCCTCTGAACAGAAGCCTTTTTCAGCCGCTGTCTCTCAAGTCCACACAGAGGAGACCGAGCTATCGTTGAACATGGCAGGAAACACAGTATATGCAACACTGTGGGTAGTGTACCTTAAAATATTGCTTAGCATGCATTCCCATGTGATGCCATGCCCTGCAGTTTGCCATTATTAATATAAATAGCCACAATAAAGTAGTAACCATAGTTTTATCAGAAGTTAAGATCGTATTTCAAATGCCACAAAGCATACAAATCCCACTGCTGGTGTGGGAGGCTATGACTGCCATCAATTCATCTGTCAAAGCTTTTTAAACCACCACCAAGAGACAGCTCCATTTTAAATATATTCTTGGAACCAAAACTACTATTAATTTTAAATGTTCCCAACTTGTATTTACTGTACACACTGCCACTGGCCTTGTCGCTGTCAAGTCCTCTGCATCTGCCATAACTCACTTTTGCAATTTCACACGAAGGCCGAGCCAACCGCTAGAGTGTAACCGACACATTCAAACCAGTTTTCTTTTCTCTCATCTACTCCCACTGCGATCATCCTTCTGTCTGACCGCCATTAGAGCGATCTAACCTTAAAGGCCTCTTCTCACACACCCAGAAATACTATTTACTCATTGGAATTATCTTAGCCTTGGCCTTTAGCGATGCAGAAATGTTGTAATTTCGCATTAGTCCCATTAAATTAGTGCAAGGTAAATGAATAAATGAATCATCAGCATGAATTGACTATTGACCGGGCCACTTGTCCTGTCGGATTAGACGCGATTCCAAAGCAAATGTCACATGTGCTTTGGAGATACACTGGCCACTGGCAAATCCTAACGCACATTCCAAGTACTGAGCTGGAGTGATAAAAAAAATAAATAAAAAAATGTCCAAGTGTATTAATAGAATCCGTTTTCTTTCTGTTTCAAAAGTTAATTAAATTTACCGCTGAGACATGTAATTACTTCCTATAGCAGAGTTAAATAAGCCACGTCTCAATTCATGTAAGGCCTACTGTAGATGGGTGAATTATTCTCCAAGAGTAACTGTATGTTCAATATTTAATCAACTGGAAAAGACATAGTTTAAAGACATTTTTTTTTTCTTGTACATGCTAAGGTAAGTGTGGTCCGCTTTAACTGTATAAAGCTCTGAAGATAGTGCCTGGAAAAGTAAAAAATGTACTGGTTAGCCATCATGCTGACAGATTAAATGGAATCTAGGGCAAGTTGTGAGCTCATCTCAGCACCAGCAGTCAGGCGCTAGGACACAGATATTATAATCTGGAAAATTCAAGGCAAGGATCACAGATGTAATATTAATGTCAGTTCTAAGGTCAAGTAAACTTCTATGCATATATTTTTTGTAAAGCAAGCATTTATGCAATTCTGTTTTCTTTAAATAGACAAAATTCATGGTTGCAGAAGTGGAAAAAAGAATATTCTGACATTCATGTCATCATATTTAGTGTTCATTAGCTTTTAGCTTTGTTTAACATTGTTAGCCATAACTCCATTACTTGACATTACATCACGTTAGCCCTCATAGCCATGTCACTTGATACTGCTAAACACTGACAACTCTTCTGTATTCTAAGCTTCTATCTCTGTCTAGAAATAGGAGTGTTGTTAACTGTTGGTCCCAATGTCCACAGTGAAGCCATGGGTCAGACCAGTGGCTGTTTATTTCACACATGAAGGGCCTTTTTCCGAAACTGCTCCCAATCCCTTCCCCATGCACTTCCACTTGATATGCGCATTCACAGTGTCCTCCACATTCAGGGCTGTACAAAGCTGATTGAGCAGTGAGTTTGAATGGCTTATTTGACCTTTCAAAGCCAGTGTGGTCCCAGTACGGAGCTGTGTGTAACACCACACTTAAGCTTGACATGCAATCCATCATATAGGTTCTCTGTATATTTTAGAGCAGGGAAAGTGAACTGGCAGTTCACCACACTGACAGTGTGTTGTAGCCTGCCTTCAGTCATAAATTATGATTGTCTCTCATTTTACATTTATAAATGGTTTTACATGCTCATGTTATCTACAACTGTGGTGTCAGGCCTCAGTTATTAGAAATGGGGCTTATGTGGAAGCAGAAAATTAATATATAAAATAATATACTAGGATACAATATTACATTGTTTTATCTTATGGGAGTGTGTGGCCCTTGGACAAATGTAGTTGACAACCCCTGTCTTAGACCGTAAACGTGTCAACCTTGTCATTCATATAGACATTTGTGAATTCAAGCAAAAATGTTACTAAGACCAAATGTATCTTGGTATATTGGTTCTAGGAAAAATGTGCAATCTTGATACATTTGACAGACATTGCATTCACTTGTAAAATGTGAAATAATAAATCACCCATTATACAGTATATATACTATATAATGTATACTATACATTATATAGTTCATCAGGAGCAACTGCTGCACGGCTCAGTGCATGATGGGAAAACGCACACCGCAGTGAACAGACAGGTGATTGGATCTGAGTTCAGTGCTGATCAGAAACGTAACACACCGACACTTGACTGCCCTCCTCTCCTCCTCCCCCGCCTCTTTTTTTTTTTTTTTAACTACAGACTAAAGTTACAGTTTTGACCTGGATAAACTTTTTGCCCCGCTGCTCAGTGTGAAGTAGCAAATTATTAAAAAGATTGTTCAAAATATCTGCTGTTATAGAAGGCTTTTTAACTTTTATAATGTGTAAATTTAGACATAAAAGCTAAAAACCACTGCTGAATGTGCCTCATGTTGTGAGCTCCTGAGGAGTGCCTCATTAACAAACAGACTGTGGTCAAGCACAGGACAGAAAAGTTCTTACAAATCAGTTTAATGCATTTATTTTCAAAATCATATCCAACACACGCGAGAAGTGGATTTTGGGCGTGATCTGAGCCACAAACTGTCCGACTTCAGTACAGGTGTATTTCCCCCCCTCTCATTGCAGCCGTGCACTCTCGTTCACAATTCATCACACAGTTCATCTGGAAAGAGCCTAATGCAACAATTGAACGAGCTAAAGCAACATGAGTGACCAAAAAGACACATTGCTAAATGGACAATTCTGCTTCAAATCATCACCAGACAGCAATATAGACAAAACAAAAGTTATGTGCAGTCTATGCAAGGATGAGTTCAATTACCACTGGAGTAACACAGTTCATAGTATTTACACTGTTGTGAACCACAACAATTGTTATTAATTAAAGAATTAAACTTATTTTTGTTAAAGTTCTAAAACAGATTACACATGCTTTTTAGGTAAGTTTTGTGAATTTGTTGGTTGTACCTTATTTAGGCAAACTTTGTCAATGAAGACAAGTTACAGGTCTCAAAAAGACTATTTATTTATTTTCTTAGCAAGTTTTGTTTGCATTGCACAAGTTTACAGTAAAGTATGTGAAGGTTAATTCAAAATAAACTTTCTAAATTTACAATTTTGTGGTTGTACATGAATTCATAATGCGATTAATCGTGATTAATCGTGATTAATAACTACCAGTAATTAATCGTGATAAATTTTTTTCAGATTTGCAGTTAATTTTTTTTTTTTTTTAATTGATTCCCGGCCCTAATTATTACTACTATTTTACTACTACTATTTTATTGTGAATATTGGCGACAGTTGCGGCGGCCTGTGCTCGGTGCATACCCATGGTTAAGGGGCTTTGTGCATCTGAAAGCCAAACGCTGTACACTGTGATAAAGGGAACTCTGTTAAGCTGCGTGACTTTACAAGTGTAGTGTAAATGAGTAGGGCGAGGGAGTGAGCATGGTCTGTGAAAATGGCTGTGTTCCCCCTTACTACACAAAGCAAGCATTTCAAGGGGTTTCACGTTGTTGTTACTTAGTAACATACAGTATGAGTTGTATCCAGTTTAAACCATAGTATTATGGTGTATGCACATTTGCCACCATCGCTGTTAAAGAAAAATGTGACACAGTCCAATTGTATGCAAGGTGCAAAGAATCAAGCCCATCAGGGTGTTCGAGCAGAGCAGGGTGGCGTTGCAGGAGCAATTATTAGATTGCTATTCCTGCAGAGGGCATACATGCTGTGCACTCTTAAAACAAATGTGTTAAAAACAACACATAATGTGTTATATTTTAACACACCTCTGTGTCTAGTTAAGGACAACACAAAATGTGTTGTTTTCAACTCAGTCAGTGTGTTGGCATATTCAACACATTACGTGTGTTAAATGTTTTAACACAAATATATGTTAAAAAAGCACAATTCTGTGTTACTTTCAACACACTTTTATATATCTATATATTATCTGAAAATGCTTATGTTATATGCTTGAATAATACATAAAATCCAGAACTACAGAAAAAATTTCATTCACATTTATTGTCAAAGTTTTGTACATTGGTATTCATTTCTGTCAATAAATTCAATAAAATGTGTTAAATTTTAGAAGTCTATCACATTCTGCATCAGAATTTAGTGAACATTTGCAGACATCAGTAATTTCTGTAATGGTCTTCAGCTGATACATCTTAGAAATCTCCCTGCCATCCAGGACATGGTCACAAGTGTCCTGGGAGTCCCACTCCCCTTCATTTGACAACCTGTAACACAGAAAACAGAGTGTTAGTGGAAAATATATATTTTTACCCACTTTACAAAGACAAAAGTTTTGTTTCTAAATTACTTCATTCACCACACATGCATTTTAAAATGTTTCACAATTTTGTCTAATTTAGCCAGGATTAGGGCTTTCAGAGACCCTGACCCACCATTTCTGGGTCACCAAAAATTCATCCATGGTCAAAGAGGTGGCACTCACTAACCCTTGACCATAACCCCCCTCCAGGTCTAAACCAGGCCTGAAGTAGGTCTAAACCAGGTTGAACCAGGTCTGAACCAGGCCTGAACTCGGTCTAAACCACGGCTGAACCAGGACTAAACCAGGTCTTAACCCGGTCTAAAACAAGTCTGATTCTAAACCAGGTTTAAACCCCACCAAACCTTGACGCAGCTCCGCGGTGATGTGACATAATAGCATATAAGTTTAGCTTTAGCGCGATGCTAATAAATTAGTTTCTGAACGGCAGTAAAACCGAGCGAGCAAGTTTAAACATAGCACTAATACTTTGAGCTCACCTCACTGTGCTCCCGTCTGCTCTGTCTCATGCTGGTCCCTCTCTCGGGGCGGGGGTGAGTCTGACCCTGGCCGGAGCGAGTCCCGCTGGCTGCTGTTGCTTCAGACCGAGAACTGTGAACGGAGAGCGGCGTTAGCTGCACAGGAGCTGGGCCAGGTTTACTGTAGCGCTCAGACACGCACATATGAGTGGTATCGGTATCGACAAATTGGTAAACTTTTACGAGAAAAGTACAGAGTTGCTTACATCTACACCCACATCCCTCAAAAAAATGTATTACAGATTTACGCGATTAAAAAATAATGTGAAATAGCATCAACAAATGCTAGCTTACCTTTAAACAGTTCTCTCCGCGCCCTAAACAGGAGCCTCTAACAGTCGTTACTGGGTTTAAAATTAGATGATGCAGCTTTGTGATTGGATAATAGGTTAACACTTCTTATGTGTACAACTTGTGTAATTTTAAATAAACATTTTAACACATACATTTGACATTTTAACACAACACATGTTAAAATAGTAGTAACACAAAAACTGTGTAGAAATTTAACACATAAGAGTGTGTGGTTGGTTTGGTAAAGTGAGCAAAGGACGGGGGTAAACACTTAAATCTTGCACCACTTTGATGGTGGAGCTACCCAAGGTTTATGAGTGTGTGTCTTCACTAAAGCTTTTTTGGATGCATCAGAAAAGATAATAGCAACCAACTAGAGAAAACAGAAAATGGATACCAGACTGCGATAACTGGGCACGTTTTATAGTTAGCCTACTAGCAGCACTAGCAGCTTGTGATTGCTAAATGTTAGGCCATAGCCTACTATAAACAGATGTTTGTCGAGCCCCATACATTTGGGAAACAGGATCTTTGGCCAAACATTAGGAATATTTTTGGTTTCCTCATCTCATCTGTCCACTCAACAGTCATGTGGGTTTTCAGTTTGCTACATCAGACATTATTCGACAAATGTCTTTCTGTTTCCCATTATTCACACTAACTGCTTTTTGCACAAAGCAAAAACCACCTAAAGAAAGCAAAAACTTTTATGTGAATGAACCTTTTTATTTTTAAAGTTTAGCATTTCCATCACTTGTTTCTGATGCCTTACTTTAAAATGCACATAAAAATAAGATGATAGAAACTCATGGCAGCTTTTGAGAACGCCTAAAGTTCGTCAAATTTACAAAGTTCTGAGTACACACAGATGAATGCAGTAACTGTAACTAAAGCATTAGTTAAACAGTGCCATGCATTGTTGTACAAATGACTCCACTCCCAGGGCTTTTCTCAGTCTGTAGTACTGACTCGCTGACATATGGTCGGGTCTCAACAGCTCCCATTGTGTCTGCACTTATCTCCGACTGTGAAATGAACATAGTAAATCAGTGAGCGGCGGAGGCTGAATGGATGTGGTTTTTTTTTTGCATGGGAAGATAAGCATTATAGCGTTAGAAGAGAATGAAAGTTTCCATTTGGAAGTCTGGTACATCTGATGAACCACTCTCCCGTCGCTGGCAGAGTTACGATATGATACGTAATAATGAAGAGCTGATAAGAGGTAAAGCTCTCACACACAGCTGTCCCAGGGCGAGACAGTGATGACGCAGAAAGGAAAATCTGAATGAGAACATAATCTTTGTGTTACAAAAAAAAAGGATGCCAAATACTCAGTGGGTAGTGGGTATTATATATACATTTGAGACATAATTAAACATGTATTTTTCATTTTCCGTTCACAATTTCGAGTAATCCCGAATGTCTGTAGACAAGCGGTTAGTTTACAAGATTTTGATTAACCAACAAAACAATTGTGCCAGTGCCAAGCCCTGATAAATGGAGAGGGCTGCATTAGGAGGAACATCTGGCTGATATGGGAATGATTTGAGAACCAATTCCTTATGTTATTTTCATTTTAACTTGACAGAAAAGATACTTACACATTGTTTTTAATGACATTCCTTGAAAAAGAGTCAATGCATTTCAGCTGAAAAAAAATCTAATGTAAAAATATAAAATGTAAATGCATTTTAGGAGATATATTATTTATATTTTTTAAACCAATTTTGGTCACCTTGGAACAGCAGCACCTTTAAAAACATTAAGTGACTAAAAGAGAAGCGAGTTGAGGGCTTATTGCTCTGTCAGTGCTTCCTGGAGTGGTTCAAGTAAAATTCCATTCCCATTAATTTTTCCTATTGACTTTTAGAAAAATATGTATATTAAGAGTTCAACGGCTCAAGGGAGGCTAATCAGCTCTGTGGTAACTCATGACCATAGAACAAATAGCTTCACTGTAAACACGTATTTGAAACTTGTAAAAAGGCAAAGTTAAAAACACTGAATTCTTGGGTTTTAGATAATCTTTTTGATAGAAATTATTATTATCATGTTATAGTCATGAGTTACCACATAGCTTATTAACCTCCATTGAGCTTTTAAAGTCTTAGACAGAGAGGAGGAGGTGGGGCCCTTTAACAGCTGCAGGGCTCTACGCAACTTGTGCAGTCTGCGTATAGGAAGGTCCAGCTCTGGGTGCACCACGTGTCTCAAGCTTCTTAAAAAATGTATTGAAATAATACGAGCAGTATTACGCGATCCAAAGTGCACAAAGTCTTTTAGTGTTTAGTTTAGATGTTTTGACAAAAACTTCTGTAACTTTTTTTTTTTTTTGTAGTCTGTAGTGATTTCTGGAGCCTCAGTTCACAGTCCAGTTTGATGAGACTGTGCTTTCTGTGCTTGGGCAGCAGGAGAAACTTAGTCAGACATATAGTTAAAATACAGGGGTTTGATATAAAAATGTTTTGTCTTGAATTTTGGAGAGAGGTAAAACCATAAATTCTGTCTATATTTTTATTGCAAACTAGTAAGCTGCTAAAATGCACCAGAATACCAAAAATTACACCTGTTTTGCTCAAATTTTTGTTGGGGAGGGTCCCCCAGACCCCCCTGCCTATAATGTCCCCACATAAATAACAGACTACCACACACCAGGATTTACATTTGAGTTCTTGCCTTGGGCACCTAAAGAGCCAGGGCTGGCTTTAGTAAGCTCCCTGCATCTCCCAGCCAGTGACTGAGAAGTAAAACCCAAAATACATGGACATTTTTACTATAAGTTGGTTGCCCAAAATACAGAAAATTGCATTTGTTATGTTCAAATTTTCCTGGGGGAGGACCCCCAGACCTGTCATATAGCCCCAACACACTTTCAAATCACTCTGTACATAAAAACCTGTCACACACATGGCAGATACAGTATAAGCTCTGGGAAATGTTACATTCAACCTTATCTACTATACATTATAACTACTGTGTACACTGACTCTATGTTGGGATATTATATCCCATTGGGTACCCAACCTTGTCTCTATCAAATATACTGTTTAGGTTTATCAGCAACTTAATTTGGAAATGTGGTAATGTGTGTTGTTTCTTGTTGCTTATTTGTGTTCAAATGTCATTCACCGTTTTTTATTTATTTATTTTTGCTATTAGCATGTCATTATTCCACACATAAATGGATGTCAAACTTTAGGTTGCATTAGCATGAACTTAAATAAAAGAAACTTCTCTTTTGACAAACTGTTAAGTATCTCTTGCTTTTGCTTTTGCCTGACGCATCCTGCACCCCAACCTTTGATAAATAAATCATCATTATGAACCACATATTATTTGTCATTATTTATCAAATACCTTGCATATTTTACTCCGTGAAATGTGACATGTTTACGGCTGATGCCTGCTTCATTTGGTGTATTTCACTGACCTCGGAAGCAGCGTTTTGAGTGAGAGCGATGATTCACTGCGGTGCGGGGCAAACATCATGTCGGGATTTGATGATAACAATGTCATTAGCGGGCTAGCATCACGAGCCGGCAGACATCTTTGTTGACACGGAGCGGTGAGTCATATTGAGGAATCAACAGCCCAACACATTCACCAAACTTTATCTGTCCCCGGGGAAGAGTTACATAAGAGCTGCTGGAAATAACTCCAGTCAACAGATAAAATATTGAATCATGCTGGGACATTTTTTTTTTTTTAGGTCATTAGGTTACTCTGGGTCTCTTGTGGTAAACAGATCTTGAATTTACGACACCATTTTGATTTACATGCTTTGGACATACATTTCTAGCATAAAACTGCAGCTATCATGTTATGGTCTTCTGTTTAAATGATTGGTTACAATATGATTTGATTTTATTGTTATGGCGTGTGCGGTGAATGTATATTGGAAAGGAACACTCTATTTTTGTTCTTATATCCTGAGCTCATTCTGTGGCTTGAGGTTTTCACCCCCTTGTCTAAACAAACATAATATTTATATATGTCCTCTTATACTGTATATTGATGTCAAATAATCTGTAGTTCTTTTACTTGGTTAAAATTAAAGAGGCCACCCCCTTGAATGAATTGCTGATCTGCCAGTGCTTAGTGTGTGTTATATAGGATTACTGAGGATTGAAGTATTGAAGATCAGTGCCGTTAATCAGGTCAGAGAAGTTATTAAATTAGCTTGGTAGCCAGCGCTACCTTGGTTAGCTCTTCCACTTTTGTAAAACTGTAAGGTTGTGATAGGCCAGTTCCAAATTGAACCAAACTCTGCTCTGAGAGTGGAACCAGACTGTTCTGCTTGTAAAACACAATTAGGAAAGTCTGGCTCGCCAGGCTAGGGAGCTGTGGGACCAAAAATATTCATGCAGTTACCCAGAGGAACCTTTGACGTTCTAATGCAAAGAAAGATATTGCTGGTCTGCTGAAAAGACAGCAGCATTGTCACTATTGTTACGACCTGGCTGTGTTGGGCTGTGTTTAAGGTGCAAAAAATAAATAAAAAAGCCGGTGGGAGTGAAAATGGAGTAGAGAGAACTGTGCCGTAAGCAAAGCACATTATAAAGGGCGGGATACCACCAGGCCCAGGTGGATGCACCTCAAACAGAGTTCATGAGTGACATAAAATGGCTTTCTATACTATAGTAATATAGTATAGTATAGTATTGTACAGGGGTCACTAATAGGTGGACCGCGATCTAAATCCGGACCCAGGCACCGTCCCATCTGGACCCAAACCCATGTACCGCACCACGGACATGAACCTGTTCAGCCCCACACTCACCGGGGACTGCAGTGGCACCTCTCTCAAAGCACGTCAACATGCAGTGTGTCCTGGGACCTTAAAGCTCTCACATAAACAGTGCAGGGTTTAAATCAGGTGTGTTTTTGGTTATTGTCCAACAAAATGACAGAACTAGGTCCAGACTGTGTGCGGAGGGACCAGACTGCTCGATTTACAACAGACAGAGGAGCTGGAGCACACACCCTGGGGCTGTGAGTGGTTCTGTCCCATAGCTTACCCCTCCTACTGGAGTTTGTCCCTCTGTCCCACAGAGGGGAAGACTGCCTCATATAAGGAACAGAGGTTAACTCTAAACCCCTGTGTCTCCTGTGTTCTGACTATATTTAGTATATATATATACACACTACTCGAGAAAATTTTCACAAATTGGACCTCAGTGAATTTTAATTAATGACCCCTGGTATAGTACTACTATACTATAGAAAGAAACAAACATGGAGAAGAAGAATACTGAGGCAGCTGTCAAGCAATGGAACAAAGAGTGACGGGCCTTTGACCAAGTCTGACAACCACAATGCATCAAGCAGTTTAATGAGTGCATAGGAGATCCAGCATCACAATCATGTCCAAGAAGTGGTGAAGGCCCATCTTTGTATGGTCTTTTAACAATGACCCAGTATTACTTTTACAGAGATGTTGTGGCAGGGACCATTAACTTGCTAACCATCTCACACATAGTGGCGCAGTCTCTTATGTAAAGGTTTGGCACAAAGCCACTGCAATACAGAAGGAGATCTCTACTGGCTGCTACTGTTTAAGATAAGATATGACCAAAACTCTCACTGGCCAATTCACACGAGGAATCAGTTCCTGAGATGGCTTCTGTGTGATAAAAAAAAGAAAGAAAAATTTGTATGTGAGCGGTTAAGACATAAGACAATAAAAGTTAATGCAAATGGCTAAAAGGGCCAACAAGCCGACTGGTGAGGTGAAGGACTCCAACAGATTTAATGTGTTTTGAGGGAAATAAGGTCACTTGAGTCAAAAGATACAATAAAGGCAGGGACACACCAGGGTAATCATCGGCCGCTGGGCGCCTCTGAGGCAAACAGCTGCAATAATCAAGTCCTTTATATTCATTACTGTGATCAGATGAGTTTAATTTTTTGAGTAAAAAATATTATTCACTGATAAATACTTGAGTTAAACACGTGTGTGTTGCAGAGTTTTGTTTACTAGAGTCTTATGTAACCACGGCGCTCAGTGACTAGCACCGCCTGCTGTTGTAAATAATTATTACATCCTGCACACATCTTGTGCACTGCTCGGTCATGGGTCTGAATTGCTCCAGGTGTGTCTGTAGTCCCTGGCTTAAGAGACTGATCAATGTTCAAATCATTCATTCTGGGTCTTGCCATGGCGCACACTGTGTCTGACATGTTTGCTTGTATGTGAACTAAGATCGTTAGCAATTTTTTACAGGAGTGCAGTAGATAGCATTGTCACTAGGCTCCATTACTGAGTAGTATGGAAACTGCACTGAAACAACCTTTTTCTCTCTACAGGACACACAGTATACATGGGCCGGGACATCAGGAGAGCCTATAATATCATCAGGGACCATGCACACCCTCAGAATGCACTGCTCATGCTGCCACACTCTAGGGGGCACAACAGGAGTATCAAATCTGAGACCACAAGACTCCCGGGCCTTTAGTCTTCTGAACAACTCAAAACCTACTGTCCAAACGTCATCACACTAACAATCATGTCACTGTTTAGGCCATGTCCTTTCTTAGTATAGTTTAGTAAATTGTAGATTTATCTTTTTAAATCCAGTGTTATGACTGAATTTTCTAATGTAAAAGGAAGCATGCAAGTGAGAAGTTCTTTGAATCTTTGATGTTCTTTTATCATCCATATATCAGCAAGCTCTCCTAAATGCTAGCTTTATGTTTCTGTTATTGTAAAGGCAGTTACAGTACATTTTCTTGAGAATGTTGCAAAAAATGCTACACTGTCAACATTACTACATTACATTATTATAGCACGGAATTACTATTTAAAATGTCACCAGCTCTATCACTCCGTGGTATGATAATAAGGCCTCTACTTGACTGTGCAGGAAAGCACTAGCACTAAAGTACAATTACAATGTCACAATATGGTGAAGTATTTTTATTTTTTTTTTTTCATAGACGTTGCACTAACATAATGTTGCAAGTTATGTTTAAATAAGGATTTTTTTTTCTTTGCATTTTTTGGGTTAGATTTCTATATCTATATTCTATATCTATATTGGTCTTTAAATACTTACTCACAGGAGCTGGCTCTCTTCATTTATAGAAAGAGAAAGTTGCATCGAATTAGGTGTTTTCTCACTGATCCAGTGGAATGGACTGAGTGTTGTACTACCGTATTTTTTGCACTATAAGGCGCATCGGATTATAAGGTGCACCTTCAATGAATGGCCTATTTTAAAACTGTTTTCATATATAGGGCGCACCGCATTATAAGGCGCATAGAATAGAAGCTACTGTAGTGGCTGGGGTTGCGTTATGCATCCACTAGATGGAGCTGCGCTAAAGAGAATGTCAATAAAACAGTCAGATAAGTCAGTCAGTCAAACTTTATTAATAGAATACAAACCAGCGTTCTTACAACTCCGTTCACTCCCAAAACAAGTTAGTGCATTCACAATACGGTACCGTACATACCGTAGCTCTTATTTGCGCTGCCCTCGTTGAAAACAATGTATTTCCAACTCCATTTGTCACAGTTCAAAGCTACATGAACAGTGTTCGAGCGCTCAGTTTTCTGTCCCCTCAATGTCGCAACTCTCGCAATCTACCGCTGTCACTTTGGCGACGCCCCCTGAATACGGTAGCCATAATTAACCAACATTGATCCATATATAAGGTGCATCGGATTATAAGGCGCACTGTCGGTTTTTGAGAAAATTAAAGGCTTTTAGGTGCGCCTTATAGTGCGGAAAATACGGTAATATTTCATGCTGTGAAAGTGGGGGAGTCCAAACAGCTATGTTTCAAAAGTGAAGGGGACACGTCCTCCTCACAGTGAATGGTTCTAACACCCATGTTTGTTTCATGTTTTATGGCCTTGGTGAATAGAGTTTTGGTTCACTAAACAGATTTGCATTCACACCTAATTCAAACCCCGCTCAGGCTGAAAGACATGGTCCCACACACACCACTACACCAAGTAGGTACCTGTACCAATTTTAGGTCCACTGTAGTACTTTGCAGTTGATTTCTAGACTGATTCAATGATAGTGCCACTTGAGAAAAAAAAAAGTTAAATGCTAGGCTAATCCAAATGTCAAGTTTTAAACAAACAAAATGCAGTTGTAATAGGATAAAGCCTGCTTTAGTTGGAGATAATTGGCGAGGTTAGCTGATAAATGCTAACACTGAGAGCTTGGTGGGGATTTGTAAATCCCTGGTCCGTCCGCCTACACACTCACATCCTCCTCGTATTTACAAATGAAAATCCCCTCGTATAATGACAGGCACATACGGGAGAGTTCTCCGCTGCCAACATATCTCTCTCTTAACTGAATACAGCTTTTGAATAATTTAGAAATAGTTCGGAGCAGCAAAGATGAAGAGAATGCCCAGGGGACGACAAAGACCTTAGTAATCACCTCCCTGAGAATAAACATGTCTAACGAGAAATAATCATATTTTGCATAAACATGTCTCCATACAAGCATGTGCACCACTGCCGCAGTAATTCTTGGTTGTTGTAGTGATACAGTTGATGTGAAGAATATGATAGCTTTCCACATTCAAAACACACATCAACAGCTGTCAGGAGCTTGAAGGAGTGTTGGAAATAGTTGGAATTTTTAATATTTAAAAAAACAATTTCAATACAGTATTCTGGTCAAGCTATAGTTAAATTTGAATTCTTTGCAAGGACTCAAGATTGGAATTCCACATGCCATATATTTATTTAAAGGAACATATGACTTACACTGAAATTCACAAAAGTAAGACAGTTGTGCTTTATTACAACGTAATGTAACTTCATAGGTTTCTCTCGGTAGATGTGTTAATTAAGGTAATTTCAATACATTTTTAAGACTTTTCTCAAAATGACCACCTCAAGCTCTAGTCAGCAACACACCACTAATAAACACACTGTAAAAAAATAAATAAAAAGTTGCAAAGACTCAAGGCAACAGGATCTCTAAAGATTTTTGAGTTTTGGGGCCAACTTAAAATCTCAAGTTTTCAACAATGAATATTTTTTGTTCACCTAAATTGATGTACACATGTCTAAAAACTTTATATTTTAAGTTTTGCTCTCTATCATTTTTTTTTACTTATCTTACAGCTAACTTACTATCCATTGTTCAGAAAAGGTATTATTATTGATAATAATAAAAACTAACATAGAGCTGTGAAAACATAGAGTTGTGGGAACATGGAGCTGTGGGAACATAGGGCTGTGAAACATGGAGCTGTGGTAACATGAAGCTGTGGGAACATAGAGCTGTGGGAAAATAGGGCTTTGGGAACATAATACTGTGGGAACATGGATCTGTGGAAACAGGAGACCGTGGGAACATGGAGCTGAGGGAACATAGAGCTGTGGGAACATAATACTGTGGAAACATAGAGCTGTGGTAACATGGAGCTATGGGAACACGGAGCTGTGGTAACATAGAGCTATGGGAACATAAAGCTGTGGGAACATAAAGCTGTGGGAACATAGACACGCCCCCAAAACCTGCATAATTCATTGGAAACATATAAGGCAGTCCTAAAATTCAGACTGTCCAAGTCCAGTCTCTAACCAATGACAACCACATGTGGGGTTAAACAAGCTTGGTCATGGTTTTAAAAGAATCAACCTTGAAATGAACCTTGTTTTTAGTTTGTTTGCATTCATGGATAATAGAAAGATTGTTGTTTTTTTTTGGCTAGGCCTTGAACTTGTATCTTATACCCAAGCAACACCAAGGTACATTAAGATAGTAGAAAAGCAAAATATACTGAAAAATATTTAGGCTAAGTTTGAAAAATTAGCCAATTAACCGTTTAAGTACTTATCCCATTAAACCATCTGTTTAGTAGATAATGTGCTAGCTATGCATTCAGGCTTCTATATTTACTTTCCCTCTTGTGTGCTGTTTCTCTGAGCAAGCAGACAGAGCCACATTACAGAGTCATTATGTCAGTAAACTTTATTTATTTATTTTTGGCCTATAACTTTTTCTGCTATCCTAGGCTTTTCCTTTATTTCAGATGCCCTTCCTCACGCAACCATCTCCATTTATCCAGGCTTGGGATGGGCATAAACAGTCCACTGGCTTTTGACCCTTTGTAGCTGTGTTTATTTATTTTCTCCCATACAGAGTATAAAAACCATTTTTTGCTATCAGTTTTCACAGCTCACAGATTCCCCCTCTTCCCCTCTCACACGGTCTCCTCCCACTCATCTCCCAGCTTCCTGTGCACTTGGAAGACAGCGATAAGTGTAATCAGAAGTGACTGGTTCGCCTGCTGGAGCTACACGGGGAAACCTCATGATACCTCCGCACATGCAACTGTAAATGCCAAGACACACAGCACACACCCACACTCTCCAGGTACTCACTCCTGCATGTGCTTAAACTGCCATAAACATGAGAGCGTGTTTACCGCACAAGGCAGTTAGAGACCACTGCTTCTGTCTCTGGGGAAAAATCGCTTTGCCTAACTGTCGGCATATAGTCTTTCAGCAGCAGTTAGCATCTGTATTTTTACACTATGAACATGGCCCTATGCTGCTGCACATCGGAAGCATCTATACTGTGTGAAATTTACACTTATTAGAGACACTTCCCCCAATGCTTCTCAATGCAAATATTGACAATTTACATTGCATTTATGAGACACGAGACAAACTTGCTGAGGGTGAGGATTTAAGTTTGACAAGGGCCAGATTGTGATGGCTATTAGACAACTGGGTCCGACCCCTAGTGTGGTCAGTCAAGACTGTACTAATCAAGCCCAAGACCAGTCTGAGTCCAGAGGTAACCAAGTCAAGGCCAACACTTTCAGGGTTCAAGATCAAGTCGAGACCAATACTTTTAAGGACTGAGGCCAGGTCGAGACCAAACCAAACCCTGTGAACTGACAACAAATAAAGGGGAAAAGGTAAAAAAAAAAGTAGGTCAAATACATTAATGATTATTTTAACGATTGAATGCAACAGACTCAGTATATATATTAGCATTTTCTTATAATGTTTGATAAATAAAATCTCTGAGACCGGCACATTCGAGACTGAGACAGGACCGAGTAAAATTGGTTACAAGAGCAAGACCAAAACTGCAGCCAAGACTGAGATGAGCTCAAATGTTGTCAAGACATGTCTTAAGACCAAGTCTTGGGTGCTACAACACTACCGACCACCACCAAAAACACACAGTAACATAAACTCACACATCATTGCCAGAGACACAGAGGCAGTATGCAGTGTTGATAACAGGGACTCCTCAGCCAACCATCCAGTTAGTGGGTGAACCTACTGAGCTACAGCTGCCCCCATAACTGTTGTGACAAGTTATTGTGGCTTTTCTGTTTTGTATGTTTAGTAAGTGTGAATGTAATGTTTAATTGACAGCTGCACAGTTGGTATGTTTTGCAGAATTATGTTTCTTTTTAGTTTTAATGGCAAAAAAAGTGCCCATTTTGAATTTCAGATTCACATATTTTGTTTATGTATAAACCTATAGAACCAAGATTTGCTGTGTGGTATTATGATGTTAAAGTCTACAAACAGTGCAAATCTCATGTGTAAATCTTGTTTTGTTTTGAAGTTATTGAATGTAACTGAAAATAAAGACTTCAGATATGTTCAATATACTCTAACAATATATTATAACATATAATAATAATATATTTTAACATAAAAACATGGATTCCAGATTATGGTAATTTAGGTTTAAAAGGAGGCATCTGGATGTAGTTTATGTTGATGATCTGTTCCTCATCCAAGGGACTCTGTCATCTCTAAGGTAAGGTACCTGCCTGTTCTGATGGTTCTGGCCTTTTATGACCTATTGAAACCAAGTTTGAAAATCGGTGTGTTTTGGTTTCAGTTGTAGACCAGTGAGAGATTGTGCTTGAGGCTTCTGCTGATGGCTTCTTCACACCACATTTAAACCACTACAGGAGACTCAGGTCCATTCGGAGGAGCTCCCTAGTGCCTGTACATCTTATGAAAAAGAGGTTGTTAACTTTTCCTAATACATGCAGCACACATATTACTGCATTCCTCATTGCACTGGACAGCAAAGACTATCAATGAATTAAGCTATTTGAAAAATGCATTGAATCTTCCAGCAGAGCACCACACCAGGCTACGGTCACATGAGCAGGCCAAAATTGGACAAGAGAAGACTGACCAAAGTATTGTAAATCAATTCATCTGCTTCTTCTGCAGTGATTAGCATACTAATTTGGCAAAGGTTATATGCCAGATACCCTTCCTGACGCAACCGTCACCATTTATTGGGGTTTAGGACCAACCAAAGAGGACTGTGGTTGTGCCAATAACCAACAACCATGTCAAACTTAGTCATTAACAGTTGCAATCAGAGATGTTCAACTTCCTTGCCTCTGAAGAGTGGCGTTTCTTATAACTTTTATAATTCCTACCACTTTTTGTAATTGCTAACAAGCCTCTTACACCTCTCGACTAGAATCTAAATTAAATTAAATCCAGAAGTATGGAAGGAAACGTGTGTCATCAGACTTTGAATTTTAAATGCCTCTGAATTTATACCACTGAATTTTTTAACACTGAAAATAAGAGTCTGAATTTTTTTGTCACTGAATTTCGATCACTGAAATTCCAGTATCTCATTTTTACTATATTTTTTCAGTGATCGGAATTTTTAAACATTTTAAAGATGTGTATTTTTATTGTCTTGCTTGTTAAAATCAAGTACAGTTTATGTATATAAGCATTTGTTTTCCAAAAAAATTATCACTGAAAATATACAGTGAAAATTAGATCATGAAATTTCAGTGAGTGAAATTCAGAAACAAACAAAAAACAAAATATCTGACTTTTTTTTTTTTTTTTTTTTGTGTTTTTAGTGTTTTGTGTTGGTAGAAATTCAAAGGCATTTAAAATTCAAAATCTGATGAAACAAGATTGCATCCATAGACCAGGCCACTCCAGAACATTTCAGGATCTTTTTGTCTTCTTGAAAAATCTTTAACTGATAAATCCTTAAAATCTTTGCAACCAAAAATCACTCTTCTTCCTCATTCTAAAGTTTAAACGCTAGTGGGTCTGTTTTGAACATATCTGTAGGCCCTGAAGGAGTTTCTTCCATTTTATTTGTTGATTGGATATTCCTGTCTAGAAGCCCGAGGTATTTCTAATCATGTGGCCGGTGAGTGTATGTTTACAAATCCACCATAATTACCTCTGGTGCAGTAGCTGAGGCTGGCTGCGAGCTTCCCACGACGCCATCAAACATCGTTAGCCATCGTCACCACGGGACCAGCCGCCATAAGCTGGACTTGTTTACAAAATGAAAAAGTGGGCTGGTCCATGGCAGATTGGAATTGACTGTGGGGTTAGTAGACCATTACCGCGATAGTAACCTATTCCGTCTCTCACTCATCTTCACTGAGTGGAGGAAAGTGCTATTTAATTGAGTGTATGACAGTGACCGTCCAATGGGAATCATTTTTCAGTGGAATGGAATTTAAATTGAAGTTTCTGAGAGGTGTTGTGGTTTGGGACGAGGTATCGATCACAGGGGAGACGTCTCAGCAGTGGGATTGACGGTGTTGCAGATGTAAAAAGAATAACAACCGGTGTTCATATGTCTGGTTCTTATGTTACATCCATTTTTGTTGGCCAAATTACAAATGTCTGCAGCTACTGTACCATGTCTTGAGCATGTAGGTGCATTTGTAATAGGCTTGGGTAACTGACAAAGCTCCCAAAAGTACTTGGGGTTGAATAACATGGGAATAAAATCATCAAAGTGTGCTTTTCAAGTAAGGCTTCGTGTTTTCCTAGACACCTTTTTTGCATTGGTCTCTAATGAAAAAAAAAAGCTTATTTTACATGTACATCAGACAATGCAATATAAAATTAACCCCCCGACACTTGTAATATTAGTTTTAGAAACAGAATAGATTAGTTTATTAATAATATTTCTACTTTTCTATCTTTTATCAACCTCTCTCCTGACCAGAAAACATGTCGTTGATACTTTCATTCACCTTCTTCCGCTTTTTCCCATTAGGGGTTAGGGTTAGTACCCCATATTTTAGTGAGAAAAAAAAAGCAAAATATCAAATATTTTCCTAAGGGTAAAGAAAAAACATTTGAGTATTTGAGGTTTTCATGTCATTAACAGTAAAACAACATCAAAATAACTGACCATGAAATGGTCAATTATGGTCCCAAATGGTGTCAGAGGGTTCAATACCTTGGAGCCATTTTGGAGTTAGCATTTACCTACACTCTCTCACTAGGTTCATCATGCATATCTTTGGGGAATAGAATATTAGCCTATGCATATATAGATAACACAGAGAAAATCTATTTTGCATCTGCCTCCCAAGTCAAGTCTGCATGTCTTTCCCATGTTAATGTAGGTTCTGCAGGATCCCAGCTTCCTCTCACCATCCAAAGACATGCATGTGTTGTGTGAACTGGTTACTCTAAAATTGCCCTTAGTGAATGATTTTGAGAGTGAATGGTTGACTGTCTGTGTGTGTCTCTAGATGTCAGCCCTGCGACTAACTGGCCATTGTTCAATGGGCAGATTTTTGTCATTTTTTTAGACAATTGACCATTTTATGCTGACTTTTAGTCAGGCACATGTCCAGGCAATCATGTGACTGAAAGACCCCAGCCTCTCCAAATATCTTTTAGCAGTTTAGGCATCTTACACTGCAGTTCATAGGGAACATCAAAAAGTGCTTTATCTCAACCTGAAAAGCTCAGAACGGCAATAAAAAGTTGTTTATTATTTCTCTGGCATAGAACCTCATTGAACAAAAAAATCTAAAAGCGTTTTGTAGATCGCCCCAAGCTCTACTTGCAAAAAAACAAATATTTAATTGTTCTCACTGACTAATAAGCATTACTAAAAATAACTATATCACATTATTTTCTTTCATAAATTAAGAAAATTGGCCCTACATATGGATCCAAAAAAATCAGCCATTAACTGTTCTGAATTTAAAAATTCTGTATCAAAATCAGATATAGAAAAGCACATATCGTTTGACCACTATTTGGCAGGTCGATTCTTGTCAGTGCATACTGTTGTTTTGTCCTTGGGCAAGACATTTTCTCTTTCTCAGAATCTTTTGAATGGCTCTTCACCATGAACGATGAGAGCCGAGTCAGAGTGGTGCGCGAGCCATTCTTTTTTCTTTTCTTTTTCTTTTTTTTTACTCTTGATTCAAAATGATCAAGCTTTTTTGTTTTCCAACCACGTAAAAAACACAAAAAAGTAGAAGAGTACAAGGTCAAAAGAGAGTCATACACAAATGAAAAGAGACAAGGAGGAGCACACAGTGCATATGATCAGACGTACATTAGTCAGCACAAGTCTCTAGTTGTAAACACTGCCTACACGTGTGTGCATGCAAGTTTATTGATGCCTGCTTAGTTTTTACTGACTTTTTTTTTGCATGAACATATGTCAAGGTAGCTGTATTTTGCACATTACATTACACTACATTGACATGTAGTAAATTCTGAATGGTGGTCTCATTTTATGCGGAGGTATATCACCGTCAGTAAATTTAGTCCACATCAGCAATGAATAAAACATTAACAATGCCCTACCGATATAATACATTTTATTCTGACTAAAATTATATTGTATAATCCCAGCATTTTCATAATGAACTGACTGGCTTCTTGAAATTACATAAATACTAAAATAAACTATAATTGAACGGCTCCTTGAAATCAACAGATCCCAAGTATTTGGCTCCCGTTAAAGAGCCATAAATCCCATCTCTACCCAGATTGCCTATTCCAATCACAATATGTGGCTAGTTGTAACAGAAAGAGTCTACCAAATCACCATGCAACTGGTTTGCTGTGGAAACTCTTAACAAAAAAGGGAGCAGCCAAAGGATTCAACAAATAAGGACTTTTGAAACCATAGTTGCTGCAAGTTAGAGTCTTGTGTCATTTTGATTTTCTGCATCTTCCAAGTTCGCACATGCTCAGATCCACAGCAGTTGTGTGTAGTTGTAGACACACTCAAGGTAAGTACAGTATATGTATCTGAAAGGTACTGTGGTCTGGGTCCAAGTATTGATCACAAGAAAGATGACTCCCTCGCTACTGCCACCTCTGTGTATCTGGTCACTGTATCTCTTGGGACTTCCCACACTATTCTCCCGAGCTTCCACCGACTCACTGGGGGCAAGATAGAGCACACTTTCCCGGTCCATGGCACTGGTACTTAGTCTCTGTCAGCATCCCCCCGGCCGCATATCCTCCGGCTCAATTAATCACCGGCCCACCTTTGGAGAACCGCACTCTGGCTCACGTTTAAACATACCTGCTGCCGTCTGTGCCAGCCCCTGAAACCTGGCGAGGGACAAGTGGAACATGTTGGCCCCGGATCGGCAGGCAGGGGAAGGGGGCAAGATGGTGTTAATGCAGACTTTGGGAGACGATTTCCTTTGAGGCACATCCAATCCAGCGTCGCAGCGTGATGTTCAGGAAGCGGACGGGACTTCGACTGATGGGCTTTCTAATTCAATCTGTTCCAAGGCAGCAGGAGGTGGCATTCGAGCCAAGAAGTAACCTTTCATTCTGCTATCTGGTCACCGAGGAAATGTTTGGTCTATTGATTAAAAAGGGGCCAATTGCAAATCAATATAGATGGGTTCTGGTGACGAAAGCAGCGGTACAAGCTAGGCCTTATTTCATAGGAATTGCATCGGGCACATGAAAAGAAATGATTTTGTTTCAAGTCAAACATGTAATACGCAGAGGCTGTGAGTGAAGCAGTGGCTTGTGCAAAACAGCATTCTCATTAGAGTGAACATGTCAGAGTGACGGTGTTAGATGTTGGGGTGGAATACGCTGGTGCACTGCTGCCATCTAGTGTTCACACAAATGTACTCTGTTAATGCTTTGGTAAAAAATCACCTGTTAGGGCTGGATTGAGGATGTTTTTACATAATCAGTGAGCATTTCAGTACAAGAAACACATGTTCAAGAGAGACACATTTTACAAATCTTGTATTAGGAACCCAGAATTCTGTAATTTAAGATAAAATATTTGCAGCAATAGAAAGATAAGATCAAGCAAGCATACAAAAAAAAAAAAAAAAAAAAAAAAAAAAAAAAATCTGGTTTTACAATACATTCAGAAATAAGTTTGTAACAGAAGGCTCATATGTCATGGGTATTTTGCATTGTTCTGAAAGCAAACGGACAGAGTAGATTCTAATATTTGTTATTGTGTGCTGGATCAAAGATGAGCACATCAAAAAGTAATAAAGCACAAGATATGCACAACAAAACCTTTTAGCTCAAATCTTTAAGTGTCTGATGAAGGGCAAGCACCCAAAACAACACTTGTGGTGAAACCATTATTAAAAATTGGAGCTTTAAGCATTATTGTGTGGATCCTGTGCTTTTTGTTACTTTAATAGTTAGAAATGTAACTTGACAAAACAGCATGGGACAGTAATTTAAAAAAAACACAAAAAAACAACAATACCGGAAGAACTATGGAATCTCAAATCCATAATTGCTCAATTAAGAGTAGACCCAGACTTATGCAGTTTAAAGTGATTCATTGTTTCTGTTGTAAAGTTTCATTACACAAATTCTATTCTGATGTGTCCATTGTGTGATAAATGCAATACAGCAGTTTTGGTCAGACAGGGATATGGCCTTGTGCAGACACAAGACAAGACATCTGAGGAATGCTCTGCTTTAGAAACTGGCTTACTGAGTTAGTCATAGGTAATATCGATGGAAAAAATGTGTCTTATAAACTCTGGAAACCTTTCCAAATGGGAAGAGGCATGGAGCCCACTACTGCAATATTTAGATCTGTGAAATTTTGACTTCTTCTCGACTGAAATTTGTAACGGCCATCCTTGTTAGTTTTGTACTTTTTTGGAAATATCAGCAACAGATGCAGCACAGCACCTCTCTCCACTAATTTGGTGTGATTTTTGCATCTGAAAATGCCATAAAAAAAAAAAATAAAAAAAAAAAATAACTGTAACCTGATATGGATGGAGATAACCCTAACACAGAACACAGCCCACCCTACAACTCATTTTGAGGTTGTGGGTTTCATGTTGTTCCTTCACACTGTTCCTGGGAGGTAGTGAAGACTAAGCCACCAACCTCTCCAACTTCTCACAAACTAGCACCAGACCTGGCTCCAGAGTGGGGCCCTGGAAAGAAAAGAGCACAGATAAAAACAGGAAAAATAAAGTTTCTGAGAATCTTGCACTCGCTGCTTCTCCATCCCTTAAGGTTGTTGGTCTACATTTTATGTATGTGTTTAACTGTATCTTTTCATTTTATTTAATACTTTTTTGTTAGGTTTTGTTTTGAAAAAGTTATCTTTATTATGTAATCTATGACATGCACATCTTTAATGTGGGCCTGCATAGGATTCTTACTGTCCACTATTTAAACATATTTTTTACACTATTTAAAGATGCCTCTGCCTTAATCCTGAATTTAAAAAAAAAGCTGTATTGACAATGATCCTTAAACATACACATTAAACTCCTCTGTCAAAAAGTCATTAAAGAGGATCAGTGTTTGAAGGTTTAAGCTTCACTCCTCATGTCCTGAACACTTCGATGTCAAACTGAAGAAGGGGTCTTTGCGTGATGTGACTGTTAAAACCAAAAAAGCATTGCAGAAGAATATTAAATGCATATTATAACTTTTTTTGTTCTGTTATTCTTTCCTTGAGTTGTAAGTTTTTGTTCAGCAAATGCAGACATGATACTAATTGCATCAGAGTCAACCATAAATGTATTATACTGGATTTAGCACTGCCACATTTGCTATGTAGCTAGTTTCACCAGTAGGCATTTGTATTTTTGCTGCACAATCCCTATTATTATCCAATGACCTGTTTATAACAGACAGAGACATATTGTGACAGGACACATACAATTTTCAAAGTAATGTATTGTACTGAAGACTGTTGTGATATCATCTGAAACCTAGCAATTCTTACTTATTTTTGCCTTTTGTCTATTTTGCCTATTTGTACTTTTGCACAGTTTGCCTGTTTAGTAGTTTTTGTTTTTTATTAAGTCAGAGATGTTTGTTTTTTTCTATGCCGCTCACCAGAGCCTATATATAGGTCCCCTGTGCGCCGCTCCGTCTCTCGCAGCTCCAGCTCGACTCACCTGGGCTCACCTCCAGAGCTCTGTACTGCCGCTCACACAGCAGGCCTCTCTCAGTGCCTGCTCTTGAGTTTTGCTATCATTGTAGCCTATTAATTGACCTGGTGGGACTGGCTGGTCTTTTTAGGCCTTTTCTTTTCTTCAGGTTAGTTTGCGAGTTGTTTTGTGTCAGGGTATGGTGGTATCCTGACACAAAACAACCCGCAAACTAACCCCCCCTCGCCTTCCCTTTTCTTCAGTTTGGCCGGCTCACCAAGGTCAACCTTTCTTTTGTTACTTTTGGGCATGGGAGTTTTTATTTTTTTAATAAAACTAATAAAACCAAAACAAATTTAGTCTAACAACATAAAAATTACAAAAATTGAGCTTGAAACCCTCTAACGCCTGTGTCCTTTGTTAAATATGTTTCACCTTCAGGTCGTAACATATTTAATGGGGGCTCCATCCAATTAAAACGTTTAACAGAGCAAACATGTTGCAGATAGAGGCTGTGGTCTTCTGTTGCTTTGGTTCACCATCTCAAAAATATTAATTTTGTCCTGATATGAATTTACACAAAAAATTTTGTTTACTTAGTGGAATCAGATGATTTCAAAAACTCACATGGGGGAAGAGCCAGTATTACTCCATAGCTTAGACACTATTTTTAAAATTAATATCTAAAAGGACACCTAATATTTTTTGTTAGTTATTGGGTTCCTGTATACATTGCAGCAAGTATTTATTTATTTATTTAATTTAATTCTTTATTTTATTTTCTTATTTTTTTGGTTCCCATAACATTTGGCTTTTACACTGAAATAAAGAAAATGCTCAATCTGCACATCAAGTTGTTTATTTCATTACATTTACTGAATCTGTCTTGTTACGACCCTGGCTCAGGGGGTCGCAACCAATGAGGACACACCAGACAGAAAGTAAGATTTAACAAAAACAATCTTTATTAAACAATTAAACCGAATTGGACCAAATTAAGATTAAAGGCCAAATTAGGAGTAGAAGGTCAAATTATAAAGAAAGTATTGTACAATATGAGATGTGAAGTATTATCAGTAGTGTGGTGGTGTTGAATGTGAATGAACAGTGTGGTGTGTAGTGTTGTTGATGCAGAACTAAGCAAAAGGTCTAACCAAACATAACTAAACTCAAGAGAGAACCAAGAACCAAGCTAAACCAGAACCAAATACCAAAGCTAAACTGAACCAAGACAAACCAAACAAAAGACAGGCGGCATGGTGGCAGTGCTTCAGGCCAGCAGCAGCCAGAGGAACCAGAGGAAACACTTTAAGAAGGCTGCCCAGCTCCTGGGCGCCTACAGGTGCGCAGGCAGGCCAATCAGTAACCAAGACGACCTACAAGCTGCAACCAAGCTACTGACAGATGCCACAAGGGGGCGTCACATGTCTCTATAGATTTCTTTATATGAAATATTAACTTAAAAGGCTTTTTTCTCAAAATTGTTTTTTCCCACACTCTGAGTCAGATATTTTAATTTCAGTAACACCTACAAGCACAAGCAATATCATCAAGGTTTTTACAGAAGGTTTTGTTGATATATATAATTCCCAGCCTGATTTTTTGGGCATTTTATTCTTCAGAACAAGGTGAAATTTGATTTTTTTTTTTTTTTTTTGGCTGCTGGCAGTAAGATCTAGTTTACTGAGACACAAACTAAGATATGCACAACTCCCTCTGTAAAAGCCCTTTCATCTAATATGTCCACAAAATTGACCAAGAACTTTAAACCTGGCTCTATCCAATATTCCTTTTTTTTTTTGTTTGGTTTTTTAAATCTGTACAGATGTGTGCACTTTTAGTTCAATAGTTTGCTCAACCATTTGGTAGAGCACATTTTGAGTGACTGCCTCGCACTTAGATTTATGCACTGTTATTGTGTTGTGAAAAAAAAAATAAATAAAAATATTCTGGTTATTAGTGCCCCAGTAACAAAAAATACAAAAAATAATTTTTACATTGTGTTTTTCTTGTAGTGAACGTCAAAGGGATATTCAGTAATGCCTGATTTGGATATAAAACCATAAATCCTGCCATACATTTTTCCTATGTCTATGCAAGTCATTTACAAAGAAAGTTTCACATTGATATCTGTTAGGGGATGTGGTTGCAGACCCAAAAGCAGAGACTAGGACAGCAAGTGAATACAGACAAGTCTTTATTATTTAAGACACTGGTGAGAGTACTGAGATTTCAGTTCTGTCTCCTTTAAGTGGGCGAAGTATTCCCGGCAAGGTGAAGCTGAGACGCCACTCCTGGCTGGAGTGGGCGGTGTCTCTCCGGTGGAGCTGAGGTGTGACTCCGGACTGGAGTGGGTGGAGCTTCTCAGGACTATTGTCGAGCGTGGAGGCGGGGGGCCGAGAGCATGCGCTCGGGAACACGGACTGGAGGCAGCGCTCTGGACCCGGTACTCGAGTAGAGTGCGGACGTTGAGGAGCAGAAAGCAGGTAAGTGCTGGTAACAAGAAAGTACTCACAGTACCACTGAATAGGCAAGGCAGGTCAGGCTGGAAAACTTGAGTATTTGGGCACTCCGACATTCACTTGTGGAAAGGGAAACGATCTGGCAAAGAAGGACAGAGCTGAGACTGCTAAATACTGAGCTGACTGATGAGGCAATGCATTTCAGGTGTGCAAACAGATGTGACTGATGTAGGTGACAGGGAAAATCTGGAGTGGAATCTCCACACACCATGACAGGACCCCCTCCTCAAGGGACGGCACCAGAAGTCCCACCAGGTTGGCCAGGGTGAGAAGCATGAAATTCAGCGATAAGTCGCCAGTCCAGAATGAAATGTTGAGGGACCCAAGAATGCTCCTCTGGTCCATACCCCTCCCAGTCAACAAGGTTCTGCAAGCCCCTCCCGCGATGCCTGGACCGCAAGAGCCGCCGGACAGAATAAACAGGGCCTCCATCAATGATCTGGGTGGGAGGAGGGGGTCTGGAGGCGGGAACCAGAGGACTCTGACGGGCAGGCTTCAACTTAGACACATGAAAAGTAGGGTGAACGCGCACCATCTGTGGCAGCTTCAGTCTCACCGCAGCAGGGTTGATAACCTTCTCCACCGGGAAGGGACCAACAAATCAGGGAGCACATTTACAGCAGTCCACTTTTAGGGGCAGGTCCTTGGTAGAGAGCCAGACCTTGTCTCCAGGACAATACTTAGGGGCTGTAGAATGGCGCCTATTGGCTGCTGTGGCATAGCGGGAAGCAGAGCTAAACAACGCTGCCCGGGTCCTCCTCCACATATTCCTACACCTCCGAATGAAGGCCTGGACTGATGGAACACTAGCTTCTCTTTCTTGGGATGGGAACAAGGGTGGTTGGTATCCATATGCACACTGGAATGGTGAGAGGCCCGTGGCAGTGCTGACTAGAGTGTTATGTGCATATTCAGCCCACAGTAGCTGTCGAGACCAGGTCGATGGAACTTGTGATGAAATGCACCTCAGTGTTGCCTCCATCTCCTGGTTGAACCTTTGTGTCTGCCCGTTAGACTGAGGATGGAAGCCAGAGGAAAGGCTGACTGTAGCTCCAAGCTGTGTGCAAAATTCCCTCCAAAAACCAGAGGTGAACTGAGGTCCTCGATCCGAGACCACGTCCAAGGGCAGACCGTGTAGGCGGAAGACATGGTTCAACATCAGTTCTGCAGTTTCCTTAGCAGAAGGCAGCTTGGGAAGAGGGATAAAATGAGCCAGCTTGGAAAAACGGTCAACAGCGGTAAAACTAACAGAATTACCTTCAGATTCTGGGAGACCAGTGACAAAATATATTGCGATGTGTGACCATGGCCGGTGTGGAATGGGCAGAGGATGTAGTAGACCAGCCAGAGCGTGATGGGACGACTTTTTCTGGCAGCACACTGAACAAGCCAAGACAAAGGCCCGGACATCCTCTTCTTGCGTTGACCACCAAAACCTTTGGTTCAAGGCAAGAGTTCGATGAATACCTGGGTGACAGGTGAGCCTTGAGGAGTGGGCCCACTGTAAAACCTCTGAACGTAGAGGTTCAGGGACAAAGAGTTTTCCCTCAGGACACGAACTCGGACCAGGATGAGTCTCTTGTGCTGCCTTTACCCTCTTTTATCTCCCACTGTACTGTGGCAACCAAATGGACAGCTGGCAGGATGGGGACAGGATCAGCAGCAGGTTCCTCTTCCTAAAATTGACGCGACAGAGCATCTGGCTTGAGATTACAGGACCCTGGACGGTAGGAGAGGGTAAAGTTGAAACGGGTGAAGAAAAGAGCCCATCTTGCCTGACGAGAGTTAAGTCTCTTAGCACTCTGAATATACTCCAAGTTTTTATGATCTGTCCACACAATAAATGGTTGGTCAGCACCCTCCAACCAATGTCTCCACTCTTCAAGTGCAAGCTTCACTGCCAGCAGTTCTCTATTGCCAATGTCATAGTTCCTTTCAGGTGGAGTCAGACGACGAGAAAAGAAGGCACACAGGTGGAGTTTAAGGTCAGCAGGAGACCGGAGATATTATGGCTCCAACACCGATGTCCGAAGCGTCAACTTCAACCACAAACTGACGTGAAGGGTCTGGCAAAGTGAGGATAGGGGCTGAAATAAACATCTTCTTGAGCTTGTTGAAGGCAGCACTAGCCTCTTCTGACCATTTGAAGGGAACTTTAGAGGACGTGAGGCCTGTCAGGGGGGCAGCATGGCAGCTATAATTCCTTATGAAACAATGGTAGAAATTTGCGAATCCCAAGAACCTCTGGAGTTGTTTCCGATTTGCAGGCACTGGCCAGTCCTGAACAGCAGACACTTTACTCGGGTCCATCTGTAGCTTCCCCTTTGCCACGATGTAGCCAAGGAATGTGACTGACAGGACATGAAACTCACATTTCTCTGCTTTTACATAAAGAGAATTCTCCAACATTTCAGGACAGACTGCACATGATGAACATGTTCTTCATGGGTCTTGGAAAAGATGAGGATATCATCTAGGTAGACAAACACAAATATGTTGATCATATCTCTGAGGACATCATTCATGAGGGCTTGGAAGACAGCTGGGGCATTTGTGAGGCCGAAGGGCATAACAAGATATTCGTAATGTCCATTAGGGGTGTTAAAAGCAGTCTTCCATTCGTCTCCTTCCCGAATTCTCACCAAGTGATAGGCATTACGCAGGTCTAATTTAGTGAAGACAGTGGCCCCTTCAAGAAGCTCAAAAGCAGTAGACAGCAGTGGCAATGGATAGCGGTTCTTGATGGTGATCTTATTTAGTCCTCTGTAATCAATACAAGGCCGCAAGGTCAAATCCTTTTTCTGCACGAAGAAGAATCCCGCTCCAGCAGAGGAAGAGGAATGGCGTATAATACCAGCAGCCAAACCATCACTGATGTAGGTCTCCATCGCCTCCATTTCTGGTCCGGAAAGTGAATATAGGTGTCCCTTGGAGGGCGAGGTTCCAGGTAACAAGTCTATGGAGCAGTCATAGGTGAGGCGGCAGGTAAGTGGCCTTGGCCTTATTGAACACCTCGCAATAATTGTGATACTCTGATGGAACATTGTCAGGAAGCGGTAGACAATGGACCTCAGGAGTTAGCTTGGGTGAGGCAGCTGATTGAAGACAAAGGGCATGGCATGAAGCACTCCAACCAAGTATGGCCCCTTTCTCCCAATCAATGTGTGGGTTATGACGTCGTAGCCAGGGATAGCCAAGAATGAGGGGAACATTAGGAGATTGGATGAGATGAAATGCCAAAGTCTCATGGTGGTTGCCAGACATCTGGAGGGGTACCGGCCAGGTCTGATGTGTGACTGTTCCGAGAAGGTGTCCATCAAGGGCTCTTGCAGGAATGGTTCTGGACAAAGGTTCACAGGGCAGAGCCAGTTGAGTCGCCAGGTTTGTGTCCATGAAACTTGCATCTTCTCCCGAGTCTATTAAAACAGAAATAGTCTGAGGTAGCTCAGAAAGGAGAAGTTTGGCATGTATGAGGGGCCGTCCCAGGGTGAAGGCATGGCGAAGGGCTGGGGTGTTGAAACGACGCTTGGAAAAAGTGACAGGCCGGAGATCCACGTTCCCACTCGGCTGTTCCCCAAAGGCGGGCCCGTCCAGTCAAATGATTAACAGTAAATGCTACTTTAGCAGCCTCTGAGGAAAAGGTGCTTGGCTGTAGGGCAAACAAGATAGAACAGTTTGTCAGGAAAGGATTACATCAACCTCTGGTTCTCCTCTATAGCGTTCAGGAACGCCCACCCGGGGCTCTAACTGGGGCTGTGGAACAAGGGGTACAGAGCCAGGAACTGGATTTGCTTGAGCTGGAGTGGCAGGATTTTCAGCTGCGGACAGATGCGCTTAGAAAGCAGGTAAGTACTGGTAACAAAAAAGTACTCACAGTACCACTGAATAGGCAAGGCAGGTGAGGCTGGAAAACTTGAGTATTTGGACACTCCGACATTCACTCGTGGAAAGGGAAACGATCTGGCAAAGAAGGACTGAGCTGAGACTGCTAAATACTGAGCTGACTGATGAGGCAATGCATTTCAGGTGTGCAAACAGATGTGACTGATGTAGGTGACTGGGAAAATCTGGAGTGGAATCTCCACACACCATGAGAGATATCTGTTTTAATGAAAGGACTAAACACATTTGCCTGTTAGCTGCATGTTGCAAACAGCCAAGCCAATTAAACATCATACCCTGTTCTGCTCACCCTACAGCTGCGCTTGGATACACTCCTCTCATGTGAACTCAAATCCTGAAATGTTAAGGAGGTGCTGTTTGTAAGGGGCTAGAGAAACAGAAGCAGCAGCGCTCACATACATGGGAGATAAGAGGTTTGCTTGTTGTTGGTTTTTCAGTCTGATCATTTGTAGCAGTTATACACCACACAAAACATCTGAATATAGACACTTAAGCAGCTGATTCTTCCATCTCAATCTCACACAACAACCCTAGATACAGTCAGTATCGTGTCAAAGTTGGGGGCGTGGTCTGGCATGGAGGATAGCAAATCATTTCACTTGTTTGGAAACACTACTTTTTCTTTGTAAAAAAAGAAATTAAAGTAACTGGTTGCTCTTGGCGCTTCTGGGAATGTGGGACCGGTGCTGCAAAACAAAACTGGAGACTTCAGGCGCTCCAAAAAAGTCTTAACAGTACAAGGAAGTATACTTTAAAAGGTCTTTATTCTAATGGCCAAATCAATAAAAAGCCAACATGTTTTGACCTACTAAAGAAAGTAAGAAAGAAAAAGGTCTTCAGACTTTTCTCTGGAGGCTTATTTGCAAATTAAGTAAACTTAAAACAAGTCCTGTTTAACACAGAGTCCATACTTGTGTTATGCCATAAATAAGAATGTCACATCAGAAAATTAAATAGAGTGTTGTCCATATGTTAAACGACTGGCAGAATAATCTGGATGTGTCATCTCCAAATATATTTTTCTGTCTGAGGGCTGGCTGTGCCATAAAAATCAATCAGAAAAGAGTGTCTTATGGGCTGTCGTCTACCTAGAAGTCTCGATGGGGCTTAGCTGCTCATAGACTAGTCTAGTCTGAGCTCATACAGTCGAACTAATGCTAACACCAGTAACTGAGCTGGGCTAATGCTGGGCATCAGTCAGCTGCCTGTTACAGTTGAGCCATGATTGATGCCTTAACAAATGTAGTAACAAATTTGTAGGCACATTTTAGTTTACAATAAATATGACCTGAATTCTTTTTTTTTTTTTTTTTTTTTTTTTTTTGAGGATCTCTCCTTCGGTGTGTTCCATAAGGTTTCTTTTTTTTAGGAGTTTTTCCTTACTGAGAAGGAGGGTCTAAGGACAGGGATGTCCTGGGTCTCTTTAGTTTAGTGTAGTTGTTTATGTCTGATTGTGTGTTTATGTTTGATTAATTAGAGCTTTGAGGCGCCTGTGGTTGTGATAAAGGCTATATAAATAAAATTGGATTAAATTTATACTAGAGCCACGGTATGCTACTATGCAACTTAATGTTGATTAGATTACCTAACATCAGCCAGCGATTTTATGGACAAATTTGGACCTTTGGACCTCTCTGTCCTCCTATGTCTCCATAACTTTATTAGGTAAAATGTTCTACACTTCTAAACTTCTCATGAATTACTTGAACAGAAGGCAACATAACTCTTCTGTGTTGTTGTGAATGGTTTGTTGGAAGTGACGTTCTGTGGGCTGAGTACATCTGTCAAATGTTCTGACATCACATGAACACAACATATGGACTCTTTTCTGTCAACAGCCAACAATCCCTTTCCACAAGTCTCATAAAAGCAGGATTTTTTGACAATTTTCTTGACAGACCTCTCAATGTCATTGCTCAAGACAATAATATACAGTATGTTCCACCATACTACTCTTTGATTCTTCACCTGTTTGTTGTTGTCTATCATAATGTGTCACCCACTTCCAGTTTTCACAGTGGAAATCATAGTATTCTGTCTTAAAGCTCGTGTTTCTCAGCTGCCACCTGTCGCTTAATGCCTCCCTTCATCTGTCTTTGTCTGTTCCATGTCACGTCTGCGTTTCATCTCCAGCCTACTCTCTTTCACACTTCATGTCTTCTTCTTCTGTATTTCTGAAGCTCTTCCATTTTCTCCACTGCCTTCTTTAGCTCCGATTATGCTCTCTTTTATTATTCTTTTCATTGCGCTCTACTTTCATCTAACGCTCTTGTTCGGCACCAGAGATTCTTGAAGTCTCAAGGTCATTTGGAAACTTCTCAGACTCCTCTCCTCTATCCGTAGCCTTTTCTTTGTGGACGTTGTTTCATTTGCAGTACAAGAGTTTGTTATTTTCCGACACTCTTGCTTTTGCATTTTTATCCTGACTTTATGAAGAATTCCTCTCTTGGAGTTTACAGTGTTTTTTGTATTTGTTGCAGTCTTGTTCTTGCTGTTGGCAACCTACATGTAATTTGTGTTTTCTCTTGTTTCCGCAGCAGTGGTCTGTGCATCGCCTCTGGTCATTTCCTTTCATTTCACTGAACCTCCTGCAGTTCTTCAGTGGCCTTTTTGTCCATTGCAAAGCTCAAATTCCTGTAATATTCCAGTAATATGTGCCGATGTGTGTGAATTCTTATTAGTTTCTAAATTATTAAATATAAACATTGATTATAAAAGACAAACAGACCTTTATTATTGATGCAGTAGCCTCTGCTGGTTGGCAGTCTTGGAAGTAAATTTCTCCATTTTCTCCTTTGACATTTTGAAAAATCTCTATGTTAAGAGTTTAAAGGCTTGACAAAGGCAATCAGATATGGCCAAACTATGGCCAATGGGCCAAATGCGGCCCACGGACCATTTTTTATTGGCCCTTGTGCTTCCATCTCACTCAGCCCAAATTTCCACAGGTAGTACTTTTTTACAGTTTTTACTGTACTTTTTAAGTAGCTGTCATTTTGTGCACAGATGTCTTTTACCAAAGAAATCTCTGCAGCTGCTGCCCCCCAGTGGCACTGCAGTGGTGAGGATTCATAGTCTCAGTTATAATACTGTATAGTCATAGAGCAGTTATGTATGGAGTAATAACTCCATAACAAACATTTTAATGAGAGAAAAAATTGTGGTTGGTGGTGCCAAAAAAATCCAGTCATACTATATGTCGACCACAAGCCTGCAAAAATGTGTGGTTGCAGAAGGGCTTACAGAGTAAAACCTTTGCCAAAGTACGAATGATTTCCTATGGAGACCCCTGCGAAATCTGTCACCTCTAGTGAGTGGCCCTCCTCTGCATACATTTTTCAGGATGTGGCCCTGAGGGCCCTGAGTTTTGGGGTAACTCATGACCAGAACATTGCAATTCAATAAAAAAGTGAAATAACTGTTAATAACTTTTACATGATTGTTTTGATTAAAATGTGTTATGGTCATGCATTATCCCATAGCTGACTGGCCACTGTCATTTTAAATCAGTAATTGCCTCTGTAGGTTGGCTGTCTTTTCCCTAAGCTCCAACTCACTTCTTGGCAAGGCAAGGCAAGTTTATTTGTATGGCACAATTCATACACAGAGCAATTCAAAGTGCATTACAGAAAAGAAGAAAAAGGTAAATTTAAAAGTACAAAACACAATTAAAACAATAAAATCAAATTTAAAGAGTATAATTAAGAATCAATTTAAAATTAAATTAAAAGAGAAGAGTGCAGATAAAACACTTTCAGTTGACATATGCTCAGCTACAAAGAACAGTTTTAAGTCAGGACTTGAACATTGTCAGAGTAGAGGTCTGTCTAACATCGTCAGGGAGACTGTTCCAGAGTTTAGCTGCAGAAAACTGAAACGCTGCTTCACAGAGTTTAGTCCTGACTCTGGGCACCAGCAGAGACCTGTCCCTGAGGTTCTCAGAGTCCCAGATGGTTCATATGGGACCAACAGGTCAGAGATGTACTGTGGTGCTAAGCCATGGAGAGACTTGTACACAAGCAGAGATGTTTTAAACTTTATTCTCTGAGCAACAGGAAGCCAGTGCAGAGACCTGAGGACAGGACTAATATGGTCGTACTTCCTGGTTTTGGTCAGGACCCGAGCAGCAGCGTTCTGGACGTCCTGCAGCTGTCTCACAGCTGGTTTAGTGAGTCCAGTGAGCAGACCGTTACAGTAGTCTAACCTGCTGGAGATGAACGCATGAATAAGTCTCTCTAGGTCTGGTTTAGACAGTATATCTTTGATTCTGGCAAAGTTTTTGAGATGGTAAAATGCTGATGATGTTATAGATTTAATGTGACTGCTGAAGTTCAAGTCAGAGTCCATGATTACCCCGAGATTTCTAACCTGACTTGTAGGTTTTAGTGAAAGAGACTCGAGGTGACTACAGACACCTTGTCTTTGTGTCTGTGGGCCAAAGGTGATTATTTCAGTCTTGTCTGTGTTTAGCTGGAGAAAGCTTGACTTGTTGTCTTCTCTTACTTTACTTAGTCCAGAGGTACAAGTGGACACTACTAGGGAATGGAAGTAAAGGAAGTTTTTTATGTTTTCTTTTTTTTTTTTTTTTTGTCCTTAGTGGTAAAGTATGTAGTGATAGTGGTAGTAATATTAACAATGCATCAGTCTTACAATACAATTACGTTTTTGGAAAATTTAAACAATACCAATTCTGATAATTTGCTATGGGTAAATTTTATTCACTCAAAAAAAGATAGCGCTTAAATATAAATGACATGAATAATACTGACCAAAAAAATACTTTTATGTACAGAGTCTAAAATAAATAACTTTATTAATGTGCAGAGTAGTGAGTTGTTGCTAGTAGGACAAATAAAACAACTAACTTCCAGTCACATGGTATGGATGCTTGGTGGGAGTATTTTGGCAAAAAAGACTGGAGTCAGTGATGCATGTGCTTGTATTTCACATTTATTAATTAGGATCGAAACTTTAAGTATTCTTAATACTCTTAGTACTTATACCTACCCTAAATGAGTATCCTGTGAGTATTGATATATTGATATTGCATCATCAATCCACCCACTACCACCACTACCCTGGGGCAGACTGATGGAGTTGTGGCTGCCATTCTGTGTGTATATGGCCTCTCTGAACACCACCAAACACACAATCACACACACAAATTCAAACAGTACATAGGCAAGGATGAAGTGTCTTGCCCAAGGACACTGCAATTCCAACAGCCAACCCTCCAGTTACTAGACACCCACTCTTCCTCCTTAGCCCCTTTCTCCCTAATAATACAGTATTAGTGGTAGTAACAGCAGTAGTAGTACTGACAGTAGTTAGTAGTTAATGTGGGTTCTCTCTGCTTGTCCAAAGGCCAGGTGTTTGAATTAGTAACTCTAAATTTGGGTTGGAATTTTAAGGCAAAATCTCTGGGTGTTTTTAGATTCTCCTTTGAAAATGAACAAACAAGTCAGTGCTGTGGTGAGGACCAGGTTTTTTCAGCTTACAAAGATAAAATCATATCCAACTGTCATAGACTTTGAAACAGTGATACACATTTATAACATCGTGCCTGGATCACTGCAGTTCTCTTGACTGGCTTAGACGTGGCTTAGACCAGACTTATTTAAACCGGCTGCAGTTGATATAAAATGTAGCTGTCCATCTGCTAATGGGCACAAAGAGATATGAACACATTACTCCACTGTTGGTTTCACTGCACTGGCTTCCTGTTTCCTACAATATAAAATACTTACTGGGCACGCTCCTTCATGTCTGAAATTTTGAGCTGGTATGTCCCTGCCAGAACCCTGAGGTCCTCTACTCAGTTGTTTCTGGACAACCCCAGGGGTAAACTCTAAAGCAGAGGGGACGGAGCCTTCTTAGTAGCAAGGCCCAAACTTTGGAATAGCGGCCCCCTTATTTCAGTCACTAGAGCTCTTTACATCACTATTAAAGATGCACCTCTTTTCTCTGGCTTTTAACATGTGCTGAGCTTGATTTTAGACTTTTATTTATCTGGTTTTATTTGTTTTTACTTCTTGTTATTGTGTAGTAATTGTCTCTTAATTGATTTTATGTTTTATTTATATTGTTTTTATTGTCAAATATAGTAATCTTGTACAGCACTTTGGGCTGCTAGAGTTGTAAACATGATTTATTAATACATTTGACATAGACAGAAAATTCCCCCTAGTTGATTAATGTGAAAGTGAATGCTTGTCTGCAAGTGTATGTCCCGCGACTCAATTGCTACTAGCCAGGCTAGACCAGATTTTGGACCTACAAACTGGAACACTTTTTTTCACTTATCACCGTGAATTTGAACTTATCAAGTTTGACAAAAAAGCTTCTGAAATCCATACAATTTTCTGTGTTGTAATTTAAAGTACATGACACTAGGGTTTAAGTTTTGGATTTTAGTGACAATTTATTATTAAAATTAACAACACTAAATATTTTAGTAACAAAAATCTTTAGACAAACGTGCTTAAGTTAAGTTTTCTATGCTTTTCTATTGGTTCAAATGGGGACAACTGGGACATTTTTTGTTGAAAACTGAGACATGTTAATGTTTTTACAGATATGTCTTGAGACGTGGGACAAGGAGCCTAAAACTAGCACTGTCTCAGTTAAATAAGGACATCTAGTCACCTTAGTCCAGGGTGTACCCCGTCTAAGGCCCATAGTTGTTGGATTAGGCTCCAGCTACTTGTGGCCCTTAAAATAAATATGCAGCAGAAGATTAATTCATGCAATGTATTGTCTCTCAAATCTCCAGCTTTTGTGCATTTTTGAAACATTTTCAACCATAAATGATACACTTCTCCATATTCCACCATGGCTAATACTATATGTTCCGCAATTTTACAGTTTCACTCCATCTAAACAACTCTCTTTAACAACAAACAACAAATTACAACAGCTACATTTTAAAAGTTCACTCCAGGCTAAAATAAAATAAAAAAGGTATACTTAGGCTGAGGCTCTCTGTAAATGACTAATGCATTGCAAGCCAAAGCTGTGACTAAACGCACAAGTAAATGATGCTAAACGCTGCCTAGACGTTCATTAATTTGGCAACGCAAAGAAGTCACGGGAAGGCTAATCGGCATATTAGTCATATCGGATTATAGGGGCACAATCACTCTCAGTATTACCTAGGCCTCCGTACAAACCATCCACGACGGCTGGGATTGAAACGCACAGCATAAATGTGTTCTAGATGTCAATGTTCATGAATATATTCTGTCACAGCAAAGCACTTAGCTGCAAGTGCTTGGTTTCGCTGCATCGTCGCAGATTTGTTGTACACAGACAGGCTGACAGATGTACAATCCTCATGGTGGAAAAAACGTTGGTCTCCAGAAAACCCTCCCCCCTCTGTTTTTCTACACAGGTAAATAGGATTGAAAGAGAAGTGACAGGTAAGACTAAGAAAAATCTACGGAAGAAAAGCTTGAGTGGCAAAATGTAATTATTTTGTAAGTGAGATTGAAAGGTGGTAAGAGGATCTGTCAGCAAGTGTTTACACAATTAGAAGGTTTTTGATGTTGTAGGCAGGTGCAATGTGGAGAATGTGACAACAAGAAGTGCGAGTTGTATGGAGTATGTCAGAATTAACACCGCATGCCTTGAAATAAAGCCTCTTTTATGCTCCTTGCTGTGAGATAGGTGGGCGTTTCTGGCCTCTATCTTGTCTCAGGAAACAACAGCAGTTCCTTCAAAGGTCTTCACTGTACAAGGACAACATCTGTGTGCTTAGACTCTCCATCAAGATTAGAAAACACTCCAAGAGAACCTCAAGTGACCTCAACTCACCTGGCCCCTCTCCTGCAATCTTCAGGAGGTGATCCTTTGGGGGCCCTAGTGCTATGTCCGGAGTGATCAGCTGTTTGTATGTAGGAGGAGATCATGCAGAGGCCAGCATGCCATGTGTCTGTTGATGCGCTGCACGTAAATCTTCATGTGCTTCACTTTTCTCTGTGTAGTTAAGTTGCATGTTAAATCGAGTAAATGTATCACCACTTTAAACCGATGTCACTGTGAAGAACTTGGCTCATTTATATCTAGCTTTGTATTGCTAGCAGCCATGCTATTTAAGCGTCATGCCGCTCTCCCCCTTTTTTTCCTTGGATTGGAGGAATCCCATTTAATCATGTAGTAGTATATTGTATTATTTCTTAACAATTTGAGAGGGTTTTACTTATGTTAATTGCTTCACGCTTGGACCACTGTAACTCTCTCTATTATGGCCTGGACCAGTCATCTGTCCACAGACTACAATTGGTCCAAAATGCAGCTGCTCGCCTGCTCACAGGAACTAAACGCTATGACCACATTACCCCTGTGCTGGCTTCTCTCCACTGGCTACTTGTTGTTTTTAGGATTCAGTTTAAGATTTTATTGCTTGTTTTTAAATGACTTAATGGGCTGGCATCACCTTATTTATCAGAGCTGCTGTCTTTGCACACTCCTGTCAGAGCCCTCAGGTCATGTGACCAGTCTCTCTTGCATTGTCCCAGGTCCAGACTAAAAACCAGAGCAGACAGAGCCTTTGCAGTAGCAGGTCCCAAACGTTGGAACTCTCTCCTTCTGCAAATCAAATCTGCTTTATCTGTTCAGAGTTTCAAATCTGCTCTTAAAACACGCCTTTTTGCACTGGCTTTTAATACAAACTGAGCTCGACATTTTAGTACTGTTTCATATATTTATTATTTGTAGTTGCGTTTAACTATTTTATCATATTGCTAAAACTTGTGTTGTAAATGTCTTTTTTTTTTTTTACTTATTTCTTTGATTTTATTATTGTATGTTCATGAACCCATACAGCACTTTAGGCAGCATAAGCTGTTTGTTTTAAATGCGCTCTATAAATAAACTTTGACCTTGAATTTATATATAGTATGTATAATAAGGATTTCAATCTGCTGGCACTCTCCAATAAGAGATGTTCTCATTGGTTGTTGAAAAGATGTTCCTCTATTTTAGCATTAGATACATCACATTACACAGAGAAACGGTACTAAAAATGGTAATAATAATAATGATGCATAGGTTTTTGTAGATACTCAAAGTCGCTCTACAATTGCATTATTCCTTCACTCCTCAGTCACTCAGTAGTGCTAAGCTCTGTAGCAACAGCTGCCCTGGGGCAGACTGATGTGGCTTCCAATATGTGCATGTGGCCCCTTCGATGATAGTATGCAGTGTCAGTAGTGTTAATCCAACCGCCAGTTTTTGGGTTAGTGGGCAAAAGTCTCTACTGACTGAACTACTGCCACCCCAAAAAGAACGCAGTTAAAGATCAAGCTAAACTCAATGGCTCAGTTGCATTATGGGATGAATACAGAACTCTCCGCATAAAAACTACTGGAGATTTCAGGATAAGGTAACACTTAGGAAGAAATTAAACATCTGAAGATTAATCTTAAATAGTCAAAATATAATCCCATGATATCAATAAACAAGAAAGCAAATGCATTCATACAGAGCGACACTGACACAAGTGGAATCCTCTGAGATTTCTGCCACATCAAAAAATGACAACGACTACAAACAAAAGAGGAGTGAAGGATAAACAACCTTTATAGACGTTTTTTGTTTTCCTAACAGAGAATAGGTAAGTTCTATAGATTTAAAATTAGGGCTGCAACTAACAATTATTTTGATAATCTATTATTCTGTCAATTACTTTTTCAATTAGTCGATTAATAATCAGATAGAGAAGTACGAATAAAATGGTTAAAAACTTGAGGTATTTTATAGTTTTATAGCTACCAAAAAATCACTTCATTTTTACAAAATTAAATCAGACAAAGCTACAAGCATGCTTCTTGAAGATGTTTATATAGACCATATATACATAAAATATCATCTATAATACATATATGATATTTTTATTCAAAAACACAAAATGTACATTTTGTTATTAACTGTGTACTGCTCTATCTAGGTAAAATAAAAAATAAAAAGTTCTCTTACAAAACATGGCATGTGTCAGAGTCTATTAATTATGTATGTATGTATCTGTTTCTGTGGATTGGCTGCTACCTTGGCCAGGTCTCTCTTGAAAAAGAGATTCTGAATCTCAATGGGACTTCCTGGTTAAATAAAGGTTAAATAAATTAAAAAAATTAAATATCCCAGATGCCGATTATTCGATTACTAAATTAGTTGACGATTATTTCAATAAATCAATTATAGTAATAATCAATTATAGTAATAATAATCGATTCATCCGATTAGTTGTTGCAGTCCTATTTATAATGAACATTCAGTACTGTAAATAAAAGAGGAAATTCAGATCTTCAGTTAGATAAAATGGTGGTTAACTTTATGGAGTATGGTACAGATTTCACATCACAGCCTCAGCATATAACAGTGATTATAATACTCCCTTAACACTGGGTAAAAGATAAACTGGACAAGACTTCCAATTAAGACAAGAATTACAATTAAAACAGTGAGATCTAACTTAAAAATTACAATTTAGAATCCATTTAAATGTAAATTGAGACAACAGGGTAGAACATTTTCAGTTGACATAAGCACAGCTAAAAAGAACAGTTTTAAGTCTGGGCTTGAACATTGTTAGAATGGAGGCTGGTCTAACATAGTCAGGAAGACTGTTCCAGATTGTTGCTGCATAAAATTGAAACGCTGCTTTACTGAATTTAGTCCTGACTCTGGGCACCAGCAGAAGCCTGTCCCTGAGGTTCTCAGAGTCTGAGAACCAAAGTGTTATTATACTTTGTAGGTAATTACTTACCATTAAATGCCTGTCTTCTCTTTCTTTGGGTTGTTCTTGTAATACATGTTTGGGGTCAGAAATCAAATATATTTTGGCTGTGTGCAATGGAACAATGTTACATTGCTGCTATGTGCGTCACAAAGCTTTTCTTTACAAAGTCTGACGGAAGATTATTTTCTTACCCTGTGCCTACTTTATATGTTTCCTTGGGCAGTCGTGCACTAGATTGTTGTTGTGCTGCTTTGAATTCAAACAGACTGAATAAAATAGAAAGCAGTACATGATTTCCACGCAATGCAGAAAAAAACAGTTAAGTGTCAATTGAGAGAAACACATTGCTCAGAATATTTTCAGTACCTCATTACCAAATTAAGTTAACAAAGCTTCCTGAAGAATAATAATCTGCACTTTCCTGAAGACAGTATGTTATGTTTGACCAGTTTATCTGCCACTGCAGCCCCTCCTGTGCCTCCTCAGATCCTTGTGAACTTTATTTCTTACCTTGCATTATATTAAAAGTACAAAAGAGGGAGAGACAGATAGAGAGCTCCTGCCTGCTACAAACTGTCAGCCAAATCGGTGCCATTCAGGTGTAGAAAAGCAGTGACTTGTCTGGGTCAGATGGGCCCACTGTCATGACAGGTGAACACAAGGAGAGTCTGTTTTCCATCCAATTTCACCACACTGCACGCCAAGTGGAGCTGTCTATTCAAACTACAACTACATGCCGAACAGTGTATATCTCTACAAGCATAGGATGAGCTCAACAAATCAACTTGATCAGGGTAAGTAAAAGAACAAAGGACATTCTTGAAAATTCTGTGTAGGTCGCCTGTCCTCATGAATGAGCAAAATTAATGCTGCTAATGGCGATTCTCAGTAAAATTTAAATGCCACGGATGAAATGTAATGATTTTTTTGGTGCATGGTGAACCCACAGTATAAACATAGCAGATTAGAACTTCAAGCCCAAGTTTACTGCAGCTGTCAGAGAGTTACATGATTGAATTGTTTGCATGGGATAGCAAACTGAATGAGAGAATGAAGGACCAGTCAGCACACAGCAGTAAATGGTCCACATTTATATAGCGCTTTTCTACCTTCATGGGTACTCAAAGTGCTTTACATCAAGGAACCATTCACCCATTCATACACCAGTGTGCGCAGACACCAGAGGCAAGGTGGGTTAAGTGTCTTGCCCAAGGACACAACGGCAGTATGCAATGGTGGGAGTGGGGTTTGAACTGCCAAACTTCTGGTTAGTGGACAAGCAGCTCTACCAACTGAGCTACTGCCGCCCTGTCAGCTCTATGCTCACATGAGCCATTGATTTCAAAATTGTGGGTCTGAAATCTCTTCTTTTTAACAACCACATGTGAAATGCATGTGAAGGTTCTCAGTCACCCAGGGATGCTGAAGGATTTCTTGAAACTCCAGAAAAAGCTTACTTTATGGTCTGTTCCCTGGGACACCAACAAGACCAGACTAATTCTTCTCATAAAAAATGGTAAAAAGTTGGCTTTCTACAGTGATCAATTTACTTAAAAATATAGGCGGAGACATTCCCAGCCCCAGAAGCAAGGGTGATTTTAAGATTACAGATTTAGGGGTGCTGAGGTCTTTGTCAGCCAAGAAATGTCACCAAAAGAAGTATTTACCACTAGAAACAACATGATTTCCTGTATTATGCTAACTTTTATAGAGTTGTAGCTGTCTAGAGTGTAGGACTTTGGGTAGCATAGTAGGAACATTAGAAATGTTATGGCAAAGTTCATAAAAATATATCTTTGCGAGTTGTGTGTGTTATCAATATTGGTACTGTATATTTTTATTCTGTGTACTATCGTTTTGCCACTGGGTTACATCTTGGTGTGCTCAAACCTACCTTAGGGCTGCTATAGCTTCCCCTTTGGTCTAGCTACACCCATGCCCAGAAGACCTTGTTCTATACCTAAACTGTGCAATTCAACTAGCCTGGCCCAGCCATTCCCAGCCATTCAAAGCCACTTCCAGTTGACTCGCTGTATACTTGCCTATCACAGCCATTTATCTGCAGCACATCTTACAACAAGTAATTTACACCAGAAGGAGCAGCAAATTACAAACGTTACAAAAGCCATGGCTGTGCAATTACTTACCTAATTAACGGCGTTTAGCACTTTACTTTGTCACTTGTTGGTACTGCTGAAGTCCGTGTTGTTGTTCAGTCCTCTATGGGATTTTCCTGTTTCCATTTTAACAACAGTAATTAAGTAAGTCCTGCTAACATTCAACGCAACGACCACATTCAAACAAACCCACTTGTTCCGCAAGTCTTTGTACAAATGGCTTTTGTTGCTGTCCTAGTTCAGAAATAAGTACAGAGTTGCTAACAATACAGCATAATCTGGTGTTTTAAGGCAAAGCCAGCAATAGTGCTTCATAATGCACCATTTTAGTTGTGGACATGAGTTAGTGGCACGCCCTTTGTTTCATTGATTAGTTACTCCGCCTGTGATTGTTCTGCCCATAGAAATTAAACTAAAACCATGAGGTACCAGGCTCGCCAGGCTACAGTTCAACAATAACGACTTGACTTTCGCTGATTATACTTGGCCCTAAAATGATCCATAATTACCAACTCCATTCACTTTATCATACATGTCTCACAGCCTTCGTATGATTGCAATTAAAGACCTATTGTGAATCAGCCGTTTCTCTGTGTCATACATACATTTAAGTGGCCTCTTTATTCATTAGCGCAATTACACTATGCACTCACCAAAGGCTAATATCATTTGATGCTTTATTCGCAATTACCCAGGGGCCTCTGTCACATCTTCTTCCATATCCGCCTCTGGTCTTTTCCGTTCACAACATGAGACATGAAATGCTCTGTCTGTTGACTGTAACAACTTCCGTCAATGCCTCCGGTTGTATGGTTAAAATAAGTCCCAGCCGCGTTCGTTTGGGTGTATTTAGCCGGATTCGTGATTTGCCAAGAGATCTGGGAGTCTCCGTGCCGCAGCAGCAACAGAAGGCGGACAGGCCCCCTTGAAGTGCGCCGTGACTCGGGCTTCCAGCTTGGTTGGGATTTGAAAGACGCCGCAGCAGTCTGGCGGTCGTGTTGTGTGTGGAGACGTACTGTCTTTAGTTCATCTTATTCGCCTCTTATCCGTGATATCGTTTGATTCGTCCCCGGAGGCTCCCGATGAGAAAAAGGATTTACAGTCTATGCGTGGGTTTAATTAGATATGGAGCAGAGAGCGGAACAAAAGACTCCAAAGGAAAGTTTTGCAGCTTGTGTTAATAGAGCATTTTATATTAAAGTCTGAATTATAAGGTCTGTGTGCACTATATAAATGATATTATACTTTTCATTAATCAGGTGGCAAAGTGGTTAGCACCCTAAAGTCCCAGGTTCGAATTCCTGTGTGGAGTTTGCATGTTTTCCCCTAAAGTGGCATGTTTTTTTTTTTTTTATGTTTTTTTTTTAATTTATTTATTTTTTATTACATATCCACAAACTGTAACTCAATGTGGTGTACTGATACACAAAAATCACATTCTGGTTTAGTTCTGTTCTTTGGCGGTTCGGTACATTTTTGGTACAAAAAACGCAGAAAAAAATTAAGGGTGCTCCGATCAGGATTTTTGAGGCCAATCACCGATCAGCCTTTGCTGTAATTGGCTGAGACCAATCATGGCCGATGCCGATCACATGGTCTTCAATGTAGTAATGTAATGTATGCAGGCTATTATTATTTCCACTTGAAAAATACTGTAGTCTTTGTAAATGTAAAAGTACAACAAAATTCTTCTTATTTTTGTTTTAGAAGAGGTTTTGTCTGCTTAACGCGCATCCAAACCAGGTTGAAACCCAGTGGACTAAAGAGCAGACAGCTCCTGCAGGCCAGTTTTGACAACGTCTGAACAAAGAAAACGTGCAAAGAGAGCAGAGAAGACAACGATGAAAGGTGCTCTTCCCAGACACACGGACACATGGGCTGCCTTTTTACTTTCTCTTTCCATTAGCAGCCATTTGGTGCAGTTTAAGCCACATTTTCTCCGCGTAACAAGACACAGGCAGGCTCTGAACTTTCTTAATGCTTTTAACGTAAATGTTAGCGGGTTAGCTCTACCTCTATTTGCGTTGGCGTTTGAAAATACACACACTGCTGCGCCTCGGTTCTGTCCCGTGCGCTCCAGAAGCAGGCGGTGACAAAGCGGGGACATAAAGCAGCAGCTCCAGGGCAGGTTTGTGTTAGTTATAACCCGGGCTTAACGTACAAACACTGCTAGAATAACGCTGCTGCTGTTTAATCAAACCAGAGTTGTAGGACAGGCTAAAAGGCTATCCGATCAACACAGCAGCAATACGTCTTTTCAAGTGTCACATCAATCAGACCTCTATGGATAAATAATCATTGAGCTTTAGGAAGAAAACACCTCATGCACTGAGCAAATAAATAATTATTTTCAGCTTGTGTCAGATTAATGGACTTCATTATAAGCAGTGTTTGCTCTGTCCTGACTTTAGGGTTACATTTCTCAGTTTTCAGTGTTTACATTCACAATGAACATGACGCCAGGTAAATGCGCAAATAATTAACACCTTATTAAACTGATTAATAAGCATGTAAATGTGCCATTCGCAGCTTGTTCATGCTTCAGTCACTCGTGCATTATCAACAGGAGATAACTTTAAATCTGAGACGTTGAGATGTAGCATGCCATATTAGTTGCTAAATTATTCAATTAACATTCAGCAGAAGCAGCAGATTTAGGCTACAGATGAGAGAAAAGTAGGCTAAAGTAAAGACAGATAATGGATAATCTGAACCCATGATATAGTTTGAAGGGACATGAAGACTGCAGGGTGAGTTTTTCAAACATTAAGTCCAGTTTAATTCCTGATTTTATCTTGGCATTTTGAGCCCATTCTGAGATAAATTCCTGGTCTGCTGAGTCCTCAGTGAGGTAAATATTTACTGATAAAACCAAGCTGCTTCTGCGTCGTCTCACTTTGTAAATCTGCACTGGAGTTTGCTTTTCCTTCCTTTTTATGTCAAACTCATTAAAGGGGCCATATTATGCTTTTTTGTGTCTTTTAAATTAATTTAGGGCACCTCTAGATCAGCAACTTACATGTTGTTGGTCAGAAAACGCAATAATTATTGAAAAAACCCTATTTGAAGAAACTTATCATTTGACTCTGTGAGAAACGCTCAGATTAGGTCCTGGTCCCTTTAAGAGCCCCTCCCTCCTCGCGGCCCAGCTGCTGCCACGCCCCTTCAGGCTCACAACATGTGCTGCTGCAACCACATTGGGTTTGTTTGTTTGCTGCGGGGGAGGTGTGAGCTGAACAGGACTGGGCCGTGAGGGGGGAGAGGCGTGGTCAGGTGGAAATGGCAGACATCGGTGAAACAAGATGAAATAAATAGAGGATTTACACGCGTGAATGACACAAAACACAACTCCAGGTATATTTTTGATGCAGGAACATTAAAACATGGTAGAACATTCAGAAGCAGTAGCGCAGTAGGTACAGCCGTTTGCCCACTAGTCTGAAAAACGGCATACTCCACTACCAGCATCACATTCTGCTGTTGTGTCCTTGGGCAGGATACTTCACCCACCTTGCCTACTGTATATGAATGTTAGTGTAATTGGTGCCGGGAGGACCCATAGGCACAGAATGGCAGCCATGTCTCCATCAGTCTGCCCCAGGGCAACTATGGCTACAGAAGTGGCTCACCACCACTGATTGTGACACCACCGAGTGTGACTGGGGAGTGAATGAGTAATGCACCAATTTGTAAAGTGACTTTGAGTGAATTTTAGAAAAGTTATGGATGGATGGATGCATTTGTCAAATTTATGCCATATTCACCTCATCATATTGAATGTCTAAACAACAAATGTCAGTTTTGAAAAATAAGGTCTCTTTAGCACTTCTTACTCACAGCAAACTGTGCAATAATAACCCAAAATATAAGATACAATGCAGCATGAACAACCTTTATGTCAGTGGCGGCCGATCAGCAGGGGGCTCAGTGGTACCCATAGCATGGGATAGAATAGCATCTTCATGTCAACGGGTGTTTCAGGTCTTTCAACATTCACACACCCTTGTGGGTGACCCAACTGGGGGTGACCCAACTGGGGGTGATCAATCAGCACCTCGTCCATTGCTCCCCTCCTCTGACCCACAGGCCCCTGTGTGGCCCCTGTGTGGCCTGTCTGGAGGAGCAGGGGATCAACACCTGTCTGTTGTTGTGCATTCTCTACTGGGAACTGCAGTTGTTTTTAGGTCACAGCAGATCCCAGTGTTTAGACCAGACGTGATGATCCTTCATGAAGTTCTAATTATGCCAAATTTAGTTTACAGCTGCTGTTAGTTACAGAAACCTAAAAAAAAAAAAAAAAAAAAAAAAATTTGCAATGTGATCACCACGAATTAGATTTTTTTTTGTTTTTTGTTCTTTATGTCCATGTCTCATGGTACTGTAAGTAGGTAAGTAAAGATTATGTTTTGTTTGTTAAATGTCATGTGTGTTGTACTGTACCCTGCCAGGGGACTGCAGATGTAAATTAGCTAAAGGCTAACTCTGGTACAATGCATTAGATGTTAATATTTATGTTCAAAATTGTACATGGTCCCTTTTAAAAAATAAATTAAACTAATCAATCAAAATCGGTCAGCAAGGGTTTTAAAAGATTTTTTTTTTCATTCTACAAGTATATGCTGTATTTTGAGATTTTGTTTTGTGAAAACACTGTTCATGCGTAAGGCCAGGCTATGCAGAAATATTTTTTATATGCAAAATAATTGTAAAAAAATGTAAAATATAATTAATAACTGACTTTATTTACTCGGTTTCTTCTGTAATTGTTTCTTTTTCTATAAGAGATTTTGTTTGGACACAAAATATCAATAGAATAATGTCCAAAGGAATGTATAATGGAATGTTATATCTCTCCTATGGCTTTCAGTGTCAGCCCTAAATGTCAGTGTAAGTGCCAACTGCGGCCTGTAGAGGTCCCCAGAGTCATGAGAATTATTCATGTAGGGTTTTTTTTCCCCCATGTACAAGGAGCCATGAGGAAGAACGCACTTAATATTTAAAGAGGACTGTTAACATCAAATATATATATCTCCACTCGGGTCAAGTGAAATATATGTAAATATTAAGTATGAATATCCGGTTATGGAAGTGTTCACTGAGGTATACGGATCTTGAGGAGGCAGATGTGGAGAGAGTCATGTGTTGTAGTGTGGCTCCCTCTGGTGGACACAGCACCGAAAGGCAAATTTAACACCATTTAGTCAGTGGTTCCCAACTTTATTTGCCTTGTGTGCCCACTGGGCTTTTTATGAAATCATGAGTACCTGTTCTTCAAAAAGTTGCAATAAAAAACTTCTGTGTTTATTAGTACAGACATTTTAGACTTCGTTGTTAATACTCATGCATGTTTTTAAAACTCAAATTCACCATAAAAGAGTAATTATCTGCCTGCCTTTAAAATAAATATATAACAATTTAGAATCTTACTCAATGAAAAATTTACTACAAAGAAAAAAAAAGTAAGTCATTTGAATAATTCACCTTAGAAACAAGCGTTTAAAATAAACAATATATAACAAAAAATATATTTTTTTACGATATTATTTAATAGTTTCATCTCCTTTTCTTCAATGAGACACTTAAGCATGTCTTTCAGTAGTTCAATATGAAAATAAAAATTACATTATCAAAAAACTCAAAGCACTCAAAGTGCTTGTGTACCCCTTGAAGTCCCCGTACCCCTGGTTGGGAAACACTGGTTTAGATCATAAAAATAGCTGCAATATTTTTATCCACATGTCACATTTATTAATACTCAAATGCAAATGCACAAACAAGTTTGATTGTCTTGCTTCTGTTTTCTGAAAAGCTATGATAGCAGGCTTGTTATACTCTCAACTGAATGAAAAGTGTTTTTTTTTTTTATTATTATTATTATTTCCACAGATATTACAGATGCGCCACATTTTTGCTGTAAAATTAAGTCAATATTAGGAAAGCTTTTAACATAATCAAACTTATAGAAATGTAGCAGTAGTAAAGTATGGTACTGTATAGGATAGTCAAGTATATGCCACTTAATGGGGTATTTTGTGTATAGTTAAAGGGGCTATATTATGCTTTTATTTATATTTTCAAACTAATCGTCACCTCTTGAACGGTGTTTTTACAAACTTTAAAAACATTATGTGACTAAAAGAAAGTGTTTCCAATAATTAAGTTACTGCTGTCGTAAAGAAACAGGTGATGAGATCAGCAGAGTGCAGAGAAGTTATGCTATTTTGAACGGAACCAAAGAAAACGAGCTTTTCACTTCCTTAAACTTTCTGTATTTTATTACAAAATGAAACATGTCTGTGAGCAATTAGTGGAAACAGAGTTGTACACTGTTTTTTTGTTTTTGTTTTTTTGTTTTTTTAATAAATGAATGAGAGCAGACTGGATGTTGAGGGCTTGTTGATTGGTCAGTGCTTCCTCAGTGGACCGGGGTTCGTGGGGCAGGTGGAGGTTTGTGGAGTGTCCTCAGGCCTCAGGAAGGTTGTGCCAGACAATACAGGATCACTCAAACATGTGTGAATGAAGCTAAACTCAACTCCAGGTATGTTTTTGATGAGGGAACAAAATTATAACATGGTTGAAAGCTCATAAAATCAGATTTAACTGAATATAGCCACTTTAAATTTCCTCTACAGAAGAATAAGATAACCTTTGCCACAGCTGAACTCAAACATCCATCCATCCATCCATCCATCTTCTTCCGCTTTATCCGGGGCCGGGTCGCGGAGGCAGCAGTCTAAGCAGAGATGCCCAGACTTCCCTCTCCACAGACACTTCCTCCAGCTCTACCGGGGGCACCCCAAGGCGTTCCCAGGCCAGCCGAGAGACGTAGTCCCTCCAGCGTGTCCTAGGTCTTCCCTCAACTCAAACAATATTTTTAAACTCAAAGCAATGTGATTTCCACCGAACCACAGCTGGTCTGGACCAATAGCGTGGCAGTACTGGCAGCTGTAGATAGTTGTAAACAAGATGGAAAATAGCCTGACAATTACTGGCTAGTGGCTACAGCAGCGGGTGCAGTCTGTTCACCTTCAGTTGTCTTTTGCAGAGGCTTTCTGGTGGAAGGTTCTATGCCATCAGGCCTGTCAGGTTTAGCACTTGGTAAGAGTGGAGTGGTAAACCTTTGGAAATCTTTGGCCCAAGTTTGAGGTCATCTTATAGCAGCAGCTTGTTCAGAAAACACACATATGGGAGGATATGGAGCAGCAGATGTGTATGATTCAGTGATAGATCTGGGGACGTGAGTGTGGGTGTGTCAATGGTGAGACTGACAGTGTATGAAATAAACATGTCATCCACACAACATCTGATGGTTTCTATGACAACCGACAGAACAGATGGAGCACAAAATGAAGCCCAGGCAAAACACATTCACAACATAGATAAGTACTTGTGAAGACCTGAATTCATTTTAAGTTAGGTTTGTTTTCTGTGTCAAATAAACCATGTTTTTATGAAGCAATAAAACAGCAGTTAAATTATATTTTTTGTTTTTAAATTTTAGTGTCACAGATACACATGTGGTTCAACACAAATTAACTGTATTTCTTGTTTGATGACAATGATTAAATGATATTTACCAAGCCTGGCTGGCTAAACTCTTTTTCTACTCTATACAAAGAAGTTAGTCTGGTATCCCTTAGTTTAAATTTTCATTTCTATGGGCAGAACAACCAGAAGACTAACCAATCAGAGAAATGGATAGTGACTAGTTAGCAGTGTACCGCTGACCCAAACAAACATGGCAGTTTGCCAGTTTTACCATAAAAGATCTGAATGTGACGTATTATGAGCAGCTCTGTACTTATTTCTGAATGTGGAAGCAGCAGAAGGCTTGTATGAAAGTCTCTCTTTTTTATGTGGTTATCAATGGGACTTTTCTGTTGTTAAAATTGTAACAAGATGAGGAAAAAAATCCCACAGAGGTCTGAACGACAACTAGGACTTCAGCAGAATCAACAGGCGACAAAGGTAAGCACTAAATGCTTTTAATCAGGTCAAAGAAGTTATTACATTAGCTCAGTAGCAAGCGCTACCTTGGTTAGCTTCCACTTTTGTAAGACACGCTGCAGATAAACAGCTGTGATAGGCCAGTTCCAAATCAAACCGGAGAGAAACGCTTCCCTCTGAGTGAGGAACCAGACTGTCCTGCTTTCGAAAAGAAAGTAAGAGAGGCTGGCTCGCCAGGCTAGCATTTACTTGTCTGTGTCATACTTTTGAAAGGTAATATGTTTAGAGAAACAGTGTTTATCTACTGATTTAAATCTAATTTACATACACACCAATGCATGTTAGTGGCTACATGAATGACGTGACCATCCATATTCTGGACTTCTGATGGCGCAACTCTCTCTTTCAACAACTCTGTCCTCATCGATACCACTCTAACACAAACTCAAGACTAAAGCCTCTTTCACGTAGGATGTGGTGGATACTGTACTTGCTGCTGAGCTGAGCGGTGCCACTCAACTCAGCAGTGGGAGCAGAGCATGCAGTTCGTAGACATAGCAACCACACAGACCAGGAAGTGCTGTTAGCAAGTAGCAGTCGAGGCTAATATTTAGACCGGCAATTTAGCCTTGTATCCTTTTACCCTCTCAGTGTAAGTAATGTTCAGGACCACCATAATCCTCTCCTTGAGGGCTACACCCCATATGCTAAGCTAACTTTCTAATATGACAATAGCAAACATCTTTCAGGCTCTGTGATTGGACGTGCCGAGCTGATGCAGTGCTGAGCTTAAGTTGAACTTCACCGCGCCTCCCAGCTCGGCAGCAGCACATATGATTTTACATACAAATCAATGGAATATGCCGCCGTGTCCTGTGTGAAAGGCCCTTAAGGACTATAGAATTTCCTTGTTTTTATTTAAACCACTTGGACATAATTATTATTCTGTGCCTGTTCCACAGAAAACTGCCCCCCTTCTTTCAGGGATCACCACTGCAAATCATTCACATGGGTACTTTTTATGCCTGTTGCCCTGCCTGACATAACCTCTCCATTTATCCGGGTTTGCGACAGGCTCAATATGTGGCAGGAGTTTTTAGCTCCATGTCAGGAAATTGAACCCATGACTTTCCTCATCAATGACAGAGAAACAGTGAAAGATGTAGATATGTTTTATACTCAGCCAAAAGAGTTTCATTCTATGAAGTTCAACAAGACTCAGAAGCATGGAAAATCTGAATAAGTAAGCATGAAGGAACATAAGATGGACAGTTTATTATTTTTCTCTGAAATCTGACTCAAAGAAGCATTTCAAACTTGTACCAGCTGTTTCATATTCTCTTGTTAGAGTAAGCAGATTATACTTCTGTTTATGAATTCATTGTGGATTAGATGTGGAGATTGGAGGAGCTCTCACTGCCCTCCAGTATGCCTAGTAGCCTTCAAATATCCTACAAGCTGAGCTCCAATTTTTGCAGCTTTATTTATACAGTATATACAGCTGAAATGTTCAACCCCCTCACCACAAAATACATTATACTTATGTGAATGAGAGATAGTGAGAATAAATGAAAAAAACTCACAAAACAACAAAATATATTTGTTTGTTTGTTTTGTTTTGGGTTTTTTTTTTTGTTTTGTTTTTTGCAGCACAAGTTGACTTAACTTTGAAGTTTCAGTACTTTGTGGGGCATCCTTATAAAACTTCTAACAAATGTTTTTACATCATTGCTAACAAGCTTCTTGCACCTCTCTACTGGAATCTTTGCCCATTCTTCATGAGCAAAAGCCTCTAGCTCAGAGACGTTTGGCCTCTGTGCTGCAGCTCCAATTTTTAAATCCTGACCATAGAATGCTACTCTAGGATGTCCCAGGATCTTTTTCTCTTCTTGAAAAATCTTTAATTGATAATTAAATTTAAGAGACCACTGCAAAGGTCTCCGGTTATATAAAGGTGCAATATGTTGAATGGAATGTTTTGCCTTTTGTGACCTGCTACAATATTTCTCCAAATTTAGACAAATTATGGAGCGGTGGCAGAACTTGAATTATTCACTTTTTTTAAAATGATAATAATCTTGACTTTTTTAAAAGGGGCGACAGTGGCACAGCATTTGCCTAGCGACCAGAGGGAGGCCGATTCGAATCTCGCCCAAAGCGCATACTGTCATTGTGTCCCTGGGCAAGACACTTAAGCCACATTGCCTACTCCAGTCACTGTATGTGGCTGGTTGTGACAGAAAGGGCATTCCGTGTAAAAACTCTGCCACATCACCTTTTGACTGGTTTACTGTGGCAACCCCTGGAAAAGAAGAGTGAGGTGTGCAAAGGAATCTAACAGACCCTGGCCTGGAATGGTTGTCAGACTCAGAGAAAGGCTGAAAGAAGAATTATTTGCAGTGCCCTCTTATTTTTTCAGTGCTGTAACTTTCTTTCATGGAGACCAAGCTGCGGTAAAAATGATGGTTGTTTATAAGATTAAAGAGTAAAATGGCTTTTGGTGACAAACATCGACTTAGTGAGTTCAGACTGCAGCTTATAAGGACATTGCATTGGGTACTGTCTGTGTTTTTTTAGACAGAGAGAGTACAGCTTCAAGGATTTTGCAGTAGTGTGACAGTTGATTTGACCGAGAGTACAAGGTCAAACTGTGGGGAACAGACGAAGACACAAGGGAATGATACAAGTCATGGAAAGAATATGATGTGCAGAAACAGAACAGAAACAATCTGGTCTGAACCCATTCTTATGAACATGGTCTATTAACTTGTCAGGAAGGGAAGGAATTTGGAGCCTCAAAGCAGATGTTTGAAATTTATGACCTCCAAGAACAGTTTTTATACCAGTGAATCAAAATGCAGTACATTTCCTTACATGACCTCTCTGTGGGGGAAAAAAATACATTTATCAACTGAAAACAATATTATGTTGCTATGCGTCTTTCCTACACCACACTCAATATATCAAAAGGCCATATGCAGAGACCAAACTGAGCAATGATTGAAAGAAGGGCAGTCAAGTTTTTTCTCACACAATCTCAAACAACCATGGAGCTGAGTGAATGTCATTAATATTGAAAATGAAGATTGTTCCAAAGTGAACTCATATCAGACATACTGTGAAGCTGGTTAGAGTTAGTGAGGTAACTTCAGAGTTAACCCTGGGTTGTTGGTATGAAGCTGGATCTCTTTCTATCAAGGTAGATCTTTATGGAAACATGCTGAGCAGCAAACCTGGTCAAGACCTGCTTAATTTCCTATATAAGATAAGATGTCTCTTTGACCAATCAGTGATGAGAGATGAGCTGCTGTTTGAGTAGAACAAGCTGCTGGTGTGAGTGTGTGCAGCAGGAGAGAAAAAGAGGAGATGTAAAGCGAACATTAGAGACATCATAAGTCTTAACTTGATTAACATGTTAGACGTGTTGGCCAATGTATTATATTCTGTTCAGAATGACACAGTCTCTGTATTACTTTTTTTTTTTATCATTTAAATGATTATATGAAACCCTCTGGTTAAACTGTGACAGAATATTTAACCATTAAAACTCCTGCAGACTTCTGTTTGGTTGATATTAGTCTTTACACTAAATTTGATAGTTTCACTTTGTTCACTCTATGAAACTGTGTGCCACGTTTCATGAGTTTAGTGCACAGATCTCTAGTTTAGTGTCATTTCTTTGCAATATTCAGATGAACTGTCTTTGTGACATTGACATGATTGCTTGTTTAGTGCTGACTCCACCTGTTCCACAGAGAAACCCAGAGTTAACTCAGAGTTGATAACCAGCTTCAAAGTACTGCTTATCCAAAGACGCTCATGTTTGGTTTTGTCTAACCGGGTAAGAGAGACATATCTGAGATAAGTTCAACCAGGTTCGTATTAAAGGCCTCTGGTTGCAAGAAGTCTTTTCAAAGGAAGGGCATCCAGCAGAAAAGCCTACCAAAGAACCCATGAGAAAGACAGACCAGCAAAGACCAGGGCCCTGTATCTGAGCTGTGCTGGATATGTGCCTCCTATGTGGTTAGACAAGACATTAACATTAACAGCTATGAATTATTTTTTTGGTGCTGTGTAGTCAGTGTCATCTAAGGTGAATCCTAACTCCATTAAACAGACACACAATAAACAGCACCAGTGTAGAGTCTATTGCACCATAAGCAATCACAGATAGGATTGCAGTTTTCCGGGTCCCTTTAGGAGTGAAAAGTCTGTCTTCACACTGGCCCACACTGGTGTTAGTTAGCACAGACCGCTCTGCCTCTCACATGCTCTTCACACAAACACTCACTGAGACCAGACCATCTGCTCTCACCAGTGCAGTGCTGGCAGCCCTCAGGCCTCACTCCATCAATGACTTTGTCTGATTCACTGTGGTCCAGAGATCCACCCAGGCCAAAGGACACTGAGGTTGTTAGAACTGGTGTCAAACTGGTGCAAACTTTTGATTACATAACACAAGTCAAATCACGCTATATAAAATATGAATGGGGCAGATGCTCAATTTGAAAATCATTGAATTTCTCAAGGGAAATGAAAAAAAAAATAAACTAAAAACATAACCACATCCTATAAACAGGCACTACAATATCAACTATGTAAATATTTGTAAATATTATTTGATTTTGAATGCAAAAACAAATAGTTCAAACAAGTCTTGCATCTTAGCTTAGCTTTTGCAGTGGCAGCACCAAGACTGTGGAACGAGCTGCCTTTGCACGTTAGACAGGCCTCCTCTGTACCTGTTTTTAAATCTGTTCTTAAAACCCATTTGTTCTCATTGGCCTTTGACACAGTTTGAGATGTTGACATTATTTATCTGTTTATTTATCTGTTTGTATTTATTACCTTTTTATGCTTTTTATGGATTTGTATAAATATTTTTAAGTTTGGTTTTATATTTTTTCTTGTGCAGCACTTTGGTCGACTTAGTTGTTTGTAAAGTGCTTTATAAATAAAGTTCCAGTTACAGTTGCAGTTATATTACACCTTACACCTTCCATATCTGTAGTGTAATTTAGAGTACTTACTGTAGTGTTGAGTATGGGAATATAAACAATGTTATGCTAACCAACTACCAGATTTCTTCTTTTCAAAAGAAAAAAAAAAAATACACTAACTTTCCCATTAATAAATATCATATTCTATGGTGTATTAAACAAACAAGTATAGAGCAAGACAGTGTTGCAGTCAAGTCACCATTTCTCAAATCCAGGTCACTCTTGAGTCCTCAGTGTTCGAGTCTGAGTCCAAGTTGTGTAGGACTTGTCCAACTTGAGCCATCATTCCCTAAAATGTGAGTCCAAGTCCAAGTCATTAAAATAAAGTCCATTATCTGAATGTAGGGATGCACCGCTACTGATACCAGTATCAATAGCATTGGTACCGATACCATGTCCAAGTACTCGTACTCGTATTCATAAAAGTGGGCCGATACCAACAACAGATACCACTTTACAACGCTGTCATGTGACAGTCACCTCTCAGCTGAGCAGTGAGAGACATTTGGAAGGATTTTAAAGTGAACTGTACAGATATAAAAGCAAAGCGGATTCTACATTCTCCTCAACCAGACATCCCAAATAATAGCATCTGGTGTCGTAATGTGAGAATACAACAGGATCGGATCAGGCATAGAAATTACAAACTGGGGCTTTAACTATTATATATTTTTTATTTTTTATCATTTTAAAAAATTACATTGTTCCTCTTAAGTGTCCCAAGCAAAAAGACATAATATATAACAGTATACATTTATATATTTTTTGTACTTTTGGTGCATAAGAGTCAGGGCATACGTTTTATATAAAATAAGTAGAAAAAAATTATTAACGTATACTATTATTATGTATACTATGATCTTTTGTGACAGGGACACTTTTGTCAATTAACAGGAGCAGCATAACTTTTTAGTTACAGCCAAAACAATAATAGTTGCCAGTAACAAGTAAGAGTTGATTAAAAGATTTATGCAACTAAAAAATATGAACGTGTTCTATTTCTGTAATGTTTTGTGATGGGGACACTTTTGTTACTTAACAGGAGCAATGTAACAAATTTGGCTTTAAGTGTAAAAATTAAGTAATATAAGGTTTGTGTTTAGACTATCAACATTAGTGATAAACGTCAAATTTCATAGAAAAGGTAAGAACCACTGCAAAGTCATTAAAAATAATAATAATACATTTGAAAGGACACTTTTGTCCTCATTAGGGCACAAGGGTTAACACCATAAATTGTATGATAACAGAATGCTAATTATTAATAATATTGTAACAGTCTATGCCTAAGGATAATAAACCCTCTCAGGTAATGTTTCATCATTTGTATTACTCGTCACTTAGCTCTGAACTAATTGGCCTCAAGTCACATTTAATGAATAGAGATGAGCTAATTATATAATTAGGCTAAGTGCTCTAACAAAAGGCTCCGGTGTCGAGGTTATAAATCAAGACATTAGATGTGTTCTTAGCATTCATTTGCTTGAACAGAAGACACAAGACACCGCTTTGATTCAGGAGCCTATAGGAATGAATGGGAGCATAGAAAGTGTCTGTGTACGTGCATTCATGGTTATGTTTTTGATGTTATTGTGTGCCCAGAACAGTCCCACGCTCTGACTGACTCTCCACATGTGTACTCAGTGTTTTGAAGTGTGTTTTGTATTCACTCCAGCCACAAAAGCTTTGAGGAGCGTGACACTTGTGATTGATGAGTTAGAACATTCCCACACATCAAACAGGAGAGCGGTTCAAAGGAGCTGCTTGTTAACATACATACTTTTATTCATGCAACACCGCAAAACTGCCCTCCTCTTATATTTTTTCTTAATATTTTTCAAAGACTTGTCACATCTCTCCTAAAGGGAAAATGGGTTATGAGACAGTGACCTATAATCAGAAGGTGGAACAGGCCACTTCTGCAACAAACATACTGTATAATGGAGTAATTGCCAAGTAAAGTACGGTTTTAGATCACTCTTGCTTATTAAAGGCGCTATGTGCAGTATATGTTTTTATATTTCCTAAACATGACCCACATGTGTGCCAAGATATGAGGTAAACATGTTTAAATCAAATATTAGTTTTACTGAGAACAATGGTACAGCTGATTTATTCTCAATAAAAAAAAGCATTTTTGAAAATGGCCAAGTTGTTTTTGTTTACATTTTTTGTTTTGGTTTGAAAACTGCATTGACAATTGTCCAATCAGAAAAGCAGAAAGACTGGCAACCCACAGACCATTGTTTTGATTTAGACTGCAGTACTGTTTTCAAACCAATAGGAGCGTATGCTGCTTACAGTAGCTCACAGTAAATTAATAGCTTAATTTATTGTTATATTGAAACTACACACTCAAAATGCTGGGGCAAAAATAACTCAAATTGGGTTGTTTTAACCCGGCTGCTGGGAAACACAATGCCAAGTTAGTTTGACCCAATGATAATGCTTATTATTTTACCCCATTTTTATTTTACCCCCAACAGGTTGGATTAAACATTCTACCCAATACTGGGTTATATTTAACCACTGTGCTGGGTTAATCCTACCCATATGAGTGAAATGCTCACAATGAACACCACAGTATTCAGTTAGAAAACATTTATTTTCACAAAACCAATAAAACAAAAGAACTGTTCTGCATTAAAACAAATCACAAATCACAGTGGAAATGGAAGAGTGGAAATAAAAATGAATTGTGATGTCCTTTAAACAGTGAATAGGCCACCAGTATATAATGGTACGTAATCTGGCTCACTTGTTGGGCGCTAGACCTCATTACCTGCATCTTACTTAACGAAACATTAATTTAAATCAAGTTTTAGTTAACAGGACTAGCCCAACATTCCTAGACTGTGAAAATGCTGAACAAAAGCTTCATTACTCGAGCTGCTGTTCACTAGGGAACAATAAGCCCAGGGTAGATGGTAAAAGAGAGATCTCTGAAGGTATTATTTAGGCTGCACATTCTTGCGTGCTCTGTTTACAATTGTTCAGAAAGTAGCTATATGTTAGCAGCGATCTAAAGGAAAGTTAAGTGGCTAACAACAACCTAAAGTGTATCTGAAGTTTCAGCGGCCCCTCCCCGGAGCGTCTTCATGGAGCTCAGTGGCTTAACTGTGGATTTGTCTTGACTTGAATATTATTAGGCCCTTTATATATTTCTTGAGGTGTGGAGTTATGACGAGCTGAAGGCCCACTGACAGGCTTACTGGGGCGCAAGGCAAAAACATTTCACATGGGCCCTTTATAATAAAAAATATAAGAAGAGGGACCATTTCTGGGCCCCTCAGATCCTGAAACCCTGAGGTGTCAGATTAATGCTTGTTTTTTTGGTGGCCCTGTTCAAACCTTCTCATGCATTAGATGGCGTGGTGTGTCTTATTACAAAAAATAATTCAATCATGAGTAGGTTCCCACAGTAGTTCTTAAACAAGCAGGCTGCAACTTTCCCTTATACTATATATAAAACTACTGACTGGTCCAGAACAAGAACAGTTACCACATATTCTGCAACTTATGTCATCAAGAAGTGTCACTGACAGAAAAAAAGGGAAAGTAGATGAATAACAACTGCTTTATTTTGTGTTTTTTCACTTCTGGTCTTCACCTGGCCTTGATGTTCCTTGTTCTTGGTCATCTCAGTCTTGTCCTCTGAATGTCTTAGTCTGGTATCACTGTGGTCTTGGACAGATCTTGGTCTCTAGTCTTTGACAACAAAACAATAGAAAAAGCAAACCAATCAAGCATAACATTCTGACCACCTGCATTATTGGTGGACATTATGTTATGTCTTATGACCATCTGACAAATGTGCAGCCCCATGATTTTTATTTCCTGCTTCTGACACTTCACATACATTCATTTTATGTGCTAGTAGAAGAAAAAATGGGCAAGTGGAAGCATTTGAGCCATGGCCAGTTTGTGATGGATAAATTCAACTACATTACCCATGTGCCCTCACCTGGTTTCCCCTTTCCTCATCTGTATTCAGTATAATGTTGAAGATATCATTATGTGGCTGCTCTCTCCTGGAGGATTCTCTCTAACCCTCATTACCAGGTTAATGCCAGAACCCAGGCACTCTCAAGGTAGACACTACTTATTATTTTAGGAATATTTATTTAAATCATGCAGTGTGTTTTAACTGATTGGGCTCCATTAAAGCAGAGTTGTTGCAGAGAAGATACAGCAATTTAACTGTTAACAATGGTCATGTCAACAAAATCAGCAGAAAGTTACAAAAAAAAAAAAAAAAAAAAAACCTGATGTGGAGTGTTATGGAAGAAAACTTTCATCAGATTTTGAATTTTAAATGCCTTTGAATTTCTACCATTGAATTTTTTTAACACCAAAATAAAAAAAAAAAAAAAGAAGTCTGAATTTTTTTTGTCCCTGAATTTCATTTTTCAGTAATCAAAATTTCAAGCATTTTTAAAGATCTCTATTTTTATTGCCGTCTGATCAAATCAAGTACAGTTTATTTAAGTATATAAGTAAAATATATAAGTAAAAAAAACAATTAATAAAAATATTGTACCAAAAACATGGCAACAAATGGTTCTGGTACAAATGAGGACGTTTCATGCAAATTTTTTGACAGCATACTTTAGACTCTGAATTTGGCCAAACAAATTTGAGGACTCGAAAATATATGCATTGAATTTTTAAAAAGCTATTTTTTTTTTCTAAAATTTTTATCACTGAAAAATTACAGTGAAAATTAGATACTGAAATTTCACTGACTGAAATTCACCAGTGTTAAAAAAAATCTGTGGCAGGAATTCAAAGGTATTTAAAAAAAAAAAAAGTTTGCTTCCATAGTGTGTTTAAAATGTGCTGACAGTGGCGTAATTGTGATTTTAGCTACAAAGTAGTTGGGTATAAAAATACTTTTTGTGTGACAGTCTTTGCCTAAAAGAACCTCAAGTCAGGACACCTCTGTCATTGCACAGAGGGACCTAATAAGGAAATTGAATCATCCATCCAAAATGAAGCTGATTAACCAAGCAGCGACGGAAAATCATGCCTGACCTTGAACAGTGATAATTTGCTTATAATACAGAGGCTTAATGTCGACAGAAGGGAAATGAAGTCAGTAAATCTGTGCTAATGCTTCCCTGTGATGTGTTCAGTTTTATTAGTGGATAATGCATCTTTCTCATGTTCATCTGTTGTACTCTGCACTCATCCCGTCACAAATTATTACTGCACCCCAGAAAGCGTAACAACTTTACACATGGCTATTAGCAAAGTGATTAAGACTTGTATCACAAAGCTTGCTGTTTTTATTTTCACTGATTCTTCAAGTACTTTATCCTGCCAACATACCATCTGGAGCCTTTATGGTGTATACAAGGAGAAAAAAACAGGGCTCCTTTATAGTGGGATACAAGAAATAATGTGAATAATGGAAACCTAGCATGGGGAGTCACTAGGGGGCTACATTGGGCCATAGGTGAAAGCAACTGGACAAGGCAAGTTCATACACCTCTCCATAGTTCGGGCACGGTTTAAATATCTAAGAACTGTATTGTATGGTGCAGGTAGTGCTTACTGATGCTGTATCTTTAACAGAAGAACAAAAGAGGACATTAACTGGCCCATATCTGAGAAGCATGACCTGTACTGTACCTCTGAGTGAAGATAGGACACTTTGATGGTGTTGCATTGAAAAATGAACTTGTTTTCTCTAGCTAAAGGAGACATACTGTACATAGCATTCATTGCATTACCTAATGGTCCACTATTTTTCTCACAGCTTCCATCTGTTAGCATTGTAACTCAATCTTCAGCAAAAATAATGATTTCTCTCATGTAAATCCTCTCTGCCCTTGATCCCATTCTTTTCCTCTGAATTTGGTTCATGTGACGACTCTCCTCCAACAATCTTTCATCCTCCTCGGTCCTCCTTCATTTCCTTCCTGTTCCTTTATTCTGGTGCAGCCCATCCCTCTCTTCTCTGTCATTTCTATATTTGTTCGTCTTTCATCAGACTCTTTTGTGTCGTTTCTAATCCTCTTCTCTCTGCTATAATCTCCTCTTTTAGGATCCCGGATGCTGTGGGCCTTTTGATGGCCTTTGGATAACTCCACCATGACAGTGCATTGAGTTCATGTTGAAAAGATGCTCACGTTTTGTCTTTTTTAACTCTATGTGGCATCTCCCACTGTTGTTTTATTGGAATCTGCTTTGCAATGCTGTACGTGCCTAAAAAAATTTATTTGAGGGTAACATACAAAGGCTTTATGTAATATTCAACACTCCAAAAAACAATTTTGTTCCTACAAAGTAAAGACTGCCTTTGACCTGAGTCTGACCCACTCACTTTCACCTGCAGTTCCCCTGTTGTCCACAAGGGCCCCCTTTGGTCTACTGGACTGTAGGTTATGGAGGGCATTGTTAATTTTTTAAATGATAGACTTTTATGTTGCAGCCAGTAGCACAGTCTGGTGTCAGAAATCTGAAGAGGTCTATTTAAGTTGAAAAATTAATTTCAGCAACTCGTGTAAAGTCATAGTCAAAATAGCAGGTTTTATCAGTGAACATTGTATGTTAATTAAACAGTATATTTTTATGCATGTGTTTTCATTCATTTTGTTTCGTGCTCCTAAATTTCTGATGGTGCTGCCAACCTTCCAAAGTTAGGAACACAGGTGCTATCATATGAAAAAGTTAATTTTGACCCCTGAGATGGGAAGTCAGACACAGGAGCAGTAAAGAGGATCAGATATATTTCAAAATAAAACAGAATGTGCAGACTCTCAACCACATTGCTGTGAAAACATTAAGAGAGAGCATAATACACCAATTCTGAAGTCTCTGCACTGGTTTCCTGTGAGCTTTAGGATTGATTTTAAGGTGCTTTTGTTGGTCTTTAAATCATCTTAGCCTACTTATTTATCAGTTTAGCTTTTACCATATGAGCCATCTTGGACTCTCAGGTCCTCAGGTACAATCTTTGTAACTGTTCCAATAGTCAGAACTAAAACTCATGGTGAGGCCTCATTTCAACACTCCAGTTCTTGTCTGGAACACTCTACCTGAGGACATGAAGGTCCACTGTGACCATATTTTTTAAAAGTAACTCAGAACATACCTTTTTAGTTTAGCTTTCAGTTTTACATTGTAGCCATTTTATATCTTAATGTTGTTTATTTGTAATTTTTTGTGTAGTTGTCAGGTTGGGGGTTATTTTGCTAATTGTTAGATTTTTATGTAAGTCACTTTGAGCTACATTCTATATTACGTTTGACTGATTGATTGACGTCTATGTGCAATCCACAGTATGAATGAAGTTATAAATCATAAGTGCTTATCAGTTATTTTCTCTTTAACTTCTTCCACTTCACTCTAAAAGTGTTTCTTTGTGGACATCTGCTGTGGACAGGCCTGACCTCACCCGTGTTTCTGGACCTCATTACTCTTCTCTGTCAGACCGGTCCAGGATGGCTTTGTGGACCTCATTAGTTTTCCAATTAGCCGCTGTCATCTGTCGACTGTCCTGCTGGTTACCGGGGGGCGAGCGTGACATCAGCGCTCTTCTCCGCTCTGATTCGTCTGACTGAGAACAGGTGCACTTCCTGCTTCTCTACAGGGCCGGACAACATCACTCTACACTGAAGTTCATGTTCAAAGGTCACTCAACTTGTAAACTGAAGAACATATGTCAATGAAATTATATCTACATCATTTTACATCATAATAAAACAGCTCTTTGATCTTTTTTTACATTTTGCTGTTTGTCAACGGAACGTCTGCTTTCCAAAGTATGGTACCAGAGGTTTAACACATGAAACAGGCGGCATGATGGCACAGTGGTTAGCACTCTAGCAACAGCAAGAAGGTAATGGTAAGAATTATATAGCACTTTTCTACCTCCATGGGTACTCAAAGTGCTTTACATCAAGGACCCATTCACCCATTCATACACCAGTGTGCACAGACAAGGTGGGTTAAGTGTCTTGCCAAAGGACACAACGACAGTATGCAATGGTGGGAGTGAGGTTTGAACCACCAACCTTCTGGTTATTGGACAAGAGGCACTACCAACTGAGCTACTGCCGCCCCGTGTAAGGTCCTGGGTTCAATTATCGGACCGGACAGGGGCCTTTCTGTGTAGAGTTTGCATGTTCTCCCCATGTCTGCATAGGTTTCTTCTGGGTGCTCCAGTTTCCCCTACATCCAAAAACATATGGCTCAGGTTGGCCCATAGTGGTGGCACGTACAGTCGCAGCGACTCAGGACTGACCCTCCATCTGATCTACATAATTTGCATTGCACATTGTTACACCTTGTATGTATAATGACAAATAAAGCACTTTATTTTACTTGATAATACATTTGTAATGGACGAATTAGCGTTAGCCAAAGGCCTGAATTAATCAAGAATAAATAAATAATCAAAATAAATCAAGAACAATTGGACTTACTGGATGTCTCAGAATTTTGTTCCACCATGAAATGCCAATTATGAATGATCAAAATGATTTCATAAACTGACAACCAACCGACCACATGTGTGTAATCTTATCAGTGTTTAGCTGTTATATTTAGTGCTTAAAAGAGCAATTATGCTATTAGCATATATCCTAAAGGCTATGCAGTTTACATTTCTTAAATGTCTCCTATTATGCTAAAGTAACTTTTTTGAGCTTTTAACCATGTTATAATGTTTCCAGCCCAAAACCATACCTGGAGTAGTATTTTACATGTGTGAGTAATCCAATGTGCTGAGTCCATCTCTTTTGCAAGAGTTGGAAATACTCAGTCTCACAGCTATGTAGACACATGAAAACAGAAAGTGCTCCTGTGTGTTTCTGAAGCCCATACACCAGTGAACGTCAATTGGCGGACAGTGGGCCACACCAGGCCCGCCACAGCTTTCCATCTGGCCTGCAGAGTAGAAACTGTGTGACTGAAGGACCCCAGCTTCCCCAACCTTCTCATATAAATTTGTGCTCTTACTCTGCAAGTAATGCTAAACATCTAAAAATGCTTTATCATAGCCTGAAAAACTCAAAATGGCAATAAAATTTTTTTGCTCATTTCTCTGGCATAGAACCCTATAGAACAAAAAATCTGCTCTCCCAAAGCTCTACCTGTACAGCGAGTTTGATTGAAATTGCCTTTTTGGTTTTCTCAAAAAACTCATCTTTAACTGGACAGTTCTCACTTTCCAATTCTAACACATTTGTTTTCATTTTAATAAGCATTACTAAATCAAATGGCTACATTAATTTGTTTCATGAGGAAGAAAACTGGCCCTACATATTGGACATATTGTCTCTCAACCATCAGCAGAGAAGAGTGTAAATGAAGCCTGCTCATAGCAAATAGACACAGATGACAAAAAAAAAAAAAAAGTGTCAGGCTTCAGTTATTAGAAATGTAGCTTATGTGGAAGCAGAAAATGTATTATAAAATATTACACTACATAGAATACAATATTAAATTATTTTATTTTATGAGAGCATCTGGCCCTCACTGTGTCTGCTGAGAAAATTATGGCCCTTGGACAAATGTAGTTGATGACCCCTGCCACACCCAGTCACCAGACCAATTTCAGCGCTTAAATCACCATCACTACAGAGCAGTCAGCACATTTGTTAGCATCATGTTGCTAATGTTCATCTTCTTCCGCTTATTCCCGTAATGGGTTGCAGGGTGACTGGAGCGTATCCCAGTAACTTTGGCCCTTAGGCAGGGTACATCCTGGACCAGGGCAAGCTTGTTGCAGGGCTGACACAGAGACACACACACAGACAGACAATCTATTCACTCTCACACTCATCCACTAGGGGCAATTTAGAGACACCAATTCACCTAACACATGCATGTCTTTGGATGGTGGGAGGAAATCAGATTTTGGTTATATTCATTTATTGTATATGTCAAAAAATACATAGACAACAACCATTCATTCTTGCTGTTTAAAAACATCTAAATTAATATTTTTATTTTGCTCCCTTGTAAAAATTAACACACTCTTGGCACCAAGCTGCATGTGCAACTTATTTGAATAAGTCACATGTATTCATGGAAGGGTCTATTTCCTGCAAACAAATAAAGGGCTACAGCGGTTTTGTTTTTATGACTAACTGAAGTATTAATAAACAGAAAATGTAAATCCAACTTATATAGTCCACTCCAGGGTCCACACCATATGAACTCACAAATAGTTCCATTGTGTTATTTTAGTTTGCTAACTTTTGGTTTCACACAATATTAAAATCTGAACCACTGGACTTTCCCGGAAGCTGTTTATTGTAGTTATGACAACAGGGCGTGCCTCATAAACACAGAGGTGAATGTGGGGAAAGTATCTGCCTTCAGTTGTTTGTTTTCCCTCTTTACCCCCTGAGTTTGTTTTTAAATGTCTGTCACTTTCTGAATTTTGTTTTAAAGTCCAAACTATTGCCAAATGCATTTTTACAATACAAACGCACCAGAGCTTGGTCCAGACTGAAACCAAACTGTGTCTTTTTGATGGACCAAAAGGCACCTGTGTAAAGTTGGCCCCCCACGTGTTTGAAAATTAACAAAACTATGTCAGTTCATTTGTGCATTGTTTGTGCACACAAAATGAGCATTTGTGCACATTCTTTTTTAGGCCAGCCCCACCATATCGTCCAAATCACCCCAAAATGGTGTCATTCATTTGTGCATCGCTTGTGCACATACTCTGTTTTTGAGGTAATAATGGCATGGGAAAACTTCAGTGTTACCATGGTTACCGAGTATACCGATATAGGCTGTGTCCGAACGTCCTCCCTAATCCCTCTATGGTGCACTATATAGTGGTCACGCCATTTTGTAGTGGTGTCCGAATGTCTAATGGATAAAAAATAGTGCACTCAAAACTTCCCACAATGCATTTTGAAAAGTAGTGGACAGCGATGGTCACTAGACGGTCAGTGTAGACCAGAATGCTTTGCGAGTTGCGGAGGAGAACAGCGGGACCACGACAGGTCTTTAAACTGTACACAACACGTCTGAATGAAACCAGTTAGAAACAGCCTTTTTTTTTTTTTTACTTCTATCACGTCGTAATCAGAAATAAAAAGCTCTTCAATAAACCCTTGCAGTGTAAACAGCTTACCCAGCATTCAGCCTCCCCACGTAAGGCACAGAGCTGCAATAATCCAGTCCGTTTTATTCATTATAGCTATAATTCATGTTAAATATCACACGTATGACTAATATGTATCTATAAATACTAAAACATCAAGTGAGTCTAGTCAGGCTTTACCACAGGAGAACATTATCAGCAGAGTTTCGCCGAAATGTTTTTTACACAGACGCCAGAGTCACGTGATCACCGGTGAGAGATAGTAGATAGTATAGAAAATAGTGTGCGACTGTCCGAATCATTCACAAAATGAGTGCTCTATAGTCCGCTATATAGTGCTGGACTATATAGTGATTGAGGGGTTAGGGGCTAGGGGTGACGTTCGGACACAGCCATAGAGTGCAGTGGGAGAGAAGTGAGTTAGAAAAAAGTTGAGCCCCAAAGCAGATTTATGTAAAAGTAGCAGGCAGTTTACTTTATTGGTCATCATTACAGCTGTGTGTGCAGGTCACTTCAGACCCAGCTAAGCTGCTGTTGATGTAGCAGGTGGAATAAACCAAGACTGGACTATCGCTGATTATGACTGGGTTAAAAACTTTTTTTTTTTTTTTTTTTGAGGGATATAGACAAATAAAGTGGATTTTCCAATCATTTGTCTCTTGTTTGGAGTTAGCTAGCTGCTGCTATGAAACATAGCATTTCTTTGATTTGCTTGTGATATGGGGAGCTGAGAAAAAGCAAATGAATTATTAATATTCAAAAACAAAGTGGGCACAAATGTTCATTTTGCATGCACAAGCAAATGACATCATTTTGGAGTGATTTGGACAATATGGGGGGCTGGCCTAAAAGGTCCAAAGAGCAGCTGTTTGGTCTGGACCATGGTCCACTGGAGCTTTCACACCTGTGGATTTGGACCAAACCAAACGGGCAAAAGCCTTACTCTGTTGTTTTAGGATTAGTTTGAGGTACATAGTTTGGGGCACATTTTTCTTTTTTTTTTTTTTTTTTTTGTGTGTGATGTCATAGCATAGTGGGGGTAAGTGTCTAAGTATCTGTATACCTCATACTAAGACCTGCTTCAATCAGCTGTACAGTGACATTGCAATGGAGGCATGCATTTAAACTTCATACAGGGTTTACCCGGGTTCTTAAATTTTAAAGTCTAAATTTAAGCCCTTAAAAAAGTCTTAAATTTGAACTGTTTTGATGCAGCGACCTAAAATGTCCATTTAAATGCTCAAAGGCGTATAACCATTGCCGATACGAGAGCTGACACCTTTTCTAACCAAACCCAGTCTTTAATCTCAGAAGCATATGTGCGTATTACATTACAGTTTCTCTATCAGCACAAACCAGACCTCATTACTGTGACGGAGGAGGCTGGTAGGTCCAGGACTGTCCAGACAGGCCAGACAACACTGCACTGTCTGTATGTATTGTCCATTATTTTTAGGGCCCACTGCCAGGACCCCTGCTCTGTTACCGTCAGGGCTGGAGGGCTGTGGTAGATGTGTGTGAATGTGTTCGTGCTTGACTGGCTGTATTCCCAGTAGGAGAGTTGGACATTAGTAATTTCCTTCTCTCCAGATCAAGGTTGAATAGCTTTTAATTGTACATGTGCTAAACCTAACAGTATGTGTATCAAGGGAGATGTTGGCTAGTCAATAAAACATAAATGCAGGCTTGTTTACAAAGCAAGTAGTCTAGGAAAGTAGCATTAGCAATGGTACAAAAATATATTGTATAATTGTAATGCCATGTGCTGTTCGTTTACAATACATTATTCTTGTGGACTCAAGTGCGTTGCTTGTTCAATTTAAGACCTTTTTAAAACTTTTTAATGCAACTTAGAATAAAATTTAATGCCAAGATTGCCAGCAAAAGAACTATATTCTGTATACATTTTTACACTTATACAATATCTGTATTACCCTCTGAAACTCATTGGTTTTATTTTAAAAGTCTAATAGAGGTGCAGTAACTACAGTTCTGCATTAAAGATCTGAATCATAAATTTCTGTAATAACAGCAATTACTGTATTGTGGTAAGTTTTTTTGCAACAAATATGCCTGTGACATTACGCAGCCCATAAATAGTAGAATTAGCTTTCAAAAACATATTATAAGGCACTTTTAAGTGGGCGACTTTAAGATATTTGTAAAACCACTATTGATAGAATTTGTTGCCAAATTCATATCAAATTCGCAAAAAATACAGACTTCTGTGTTGTTACATGCAAAGTATTGATCAAATATATATTTTTTGTCAAGTTCAACAATGAAAAACTTGATCATTTAAGACTTAGATGAACTAAATTTAATACCTGCCCATATGATTTTATACTTTTAAGGCCTTGATTTTGGCAACATCAAATTTAAAGAGTAGCTCAACCCTAAACCACTTTTTTTTTTTTTTTTGATCAGCCGTACAAACAGGGCTTTAGTAGTACAGCTCTCTATTTATGGTTGCATCTTTGACTGTTTTGTAAAAAAACAACTCTCTGGTTGGTGGACGCTTAACCCATTGCACCACTGTCCCAGTATCCCAGTACAGAAGTATGATATTTAAACTCTTTTAAGTATTGGCCTTCCCTTCTTTTTCAGGTCTGCAATCTTCTGTAAGTAGGTCCAGTCAGAATTCAAGGCTGCCTTACATCTGCCCCCAAATGCACTGAGCTTTTCTGCTTCTGAAAAGGTTTTTCTCATTTCTTCATACTTGTCCTTAAAACAAGATAAAGTTGCATTTGGAGTGCCAGCCACAATTGTATTTTGGTCGACTCCAATGACCCTGTGGACCTATGAGAGGTTGATTCTTATTTAAAATTGCTTCAGGACCCATTTGTAGCAGTGGATCACCTCTTCAGGTGATGCAACTGCAATAACAAAGACACAAAAATTATGATGGATAAATTACACATTTAATTAGTAAATGTATGTTTAAACATCCCCCTAATTAAGAGTATACTACACTATTACAAAAGATGCAAATGCATTTTTACAACACCTTTTGCTTTACTGAGTAAATGTCCATTATTAGTGCATTAATACAATTTCTATGCTGAGTCACCATGTCCTCAGTTCCTCCTCTCTCTGCGGTGCACTGCTGTCTCTGTCCGACTGTAGGGCGGGCACTGGGGCTCAATTCCGCACTGCACACAAAGACAGAGTTTTGTGCATGTATTTCACCGCATGGCATTAGCGCGACTACCCTGGTACTAAGTGGACCACAGAAGCAGAGCTGCAGGCGGTATTACAGCTCATTATTGTGTTGTTGCATGTAGATGTGCAGCTGCGTGAGACAAATCCAGTGTATTTCAAACAGTTGTCACAATGTTTTTCCTCTGTATGTTAAACAATTTTGTAAATAATTTGTGAGTATTGGCACCAGTTGTAGGCTGTGCCCGGAGCGTTTCTTATGTTAAAGGGCTGTTCCAGTTTCTGTCAGAACAAGGAGAGTATGTCTGAAAGCCGAGTGTAGTACACTGTGATGAAGCTGTGAAGGAGAGTTGTTGAACTTGGTTAGGAGAGGGAGTTGGGAGCTGTTATTGGGCAGATTGAGAAGTTTGAAGAATGAGGCCGAGATAGAAAAAGATTCAGGCAGGTTTATTCTGAGCTCAGGTTCGGATAATCATCTCACAAGCAAGAGACAACTCTCTGACCACGCAGGGTTGGCTTACAAAGGTTTAAATAACTTACATCACTGAGTATAACATAGTTATGAACCAATCACACAAAAGAGAACCTCTTCTTTACTAAAAAGGCTACGAGATAACTTTAGAACTAACAAAACTAAGTTGGAGAGTTACTAAAAAGGCAAGGTTGGAGCGCTGCCAGGAGCCAATCATAAAAAAAGAATAACTATAGCTTGGAACGGGACCTCAAGATAAACAACGGAGGAATCCACATATAGCTCAACATGATGGGCTCCTAGCTGCTCTGTCTTTAAGCTCTAATTACCATGTAAGTACACAGTTCAAACAACATGGAGTAAGTGTGAGACTTACAAGCATTACATGATATCAGGAGCCATTATGGAAATAACATACAGAAGAGCCCAAAATTATTCATACCCCAGAAATAAAGTTATTTTTTTCCTATTTAGAGAGACAAACAAAATCATTGTATTTGGTAACACTTTATTTTACACTACACATGTTATATTGTATACCTTATTAAGTACAATATAACACACTGTAACTAACTGTATAACATGTAACTACATTGTACTAACATTATGGAATTATGTGTAATTACAGATTGTTGGTACAAATGTAATAAGACCTACTTTTTGCACTACTCTAATTTTGTTCCCTTAAAGTTTTCACTACACTTGATAGTGTACCTACCCCCTTAAGTACAATGTAATGCACTGTGTATCAAACTGTAATAATGTGTAACTACCTTGTACATACATAATGGAATTACGTGGGGGTGTAATAAGCTGGAAGATATATCGGTACAGCGTGGTTACACTTTGGTACACATTAGTCAGTCCCTTCAGGATTTCGCAGGCCTGATTTTGCAGAGAATTTTCTTTAAAGTTGCGATTTGATTTGTCTATAATTCACAGGTATAAAAGTACCATAGGTGAAAATAGGTTAAAAATAGGCTACATGTGTTTGAATAGGCCTAGCGTATACTTTTTAAAATGATGTTGCTGTTATAAGGCTATTTTTGTGGTCGACACACTGCCTCTGATTCTGTTCCACTATTATCTTCTCTTGTGGTGTTTCTGTTGTGCTGCAGCACATTAAAAACATAAGAAGTCAGTGCTGTGCTATAGGTTTTCAGGAGGGCTATTGGTCCTCAAAATTAACGTATAAAGAACATGGGCCACAGACTTCAGTGTTGTCTAAACATGTTTTTCGGAGTGATACCAGACAAAACAAGAAAATAGGCCCATACCGTGTTCCTCTCCTCCTCCACTCCCATCCACATGCGCTGCTGCTTGTGAGTGCCTGAGTGTGCTCTACCTCCGCGCCGCACCTCCATGCTAATCTATCTGTGAGCGTGTCTGACCACTGCATCACACCTCTGTGCATAGTGGGCCTACCCTCTGCACATACAAATACAGTTTTTGTGTGTTTTTTTTTATTATTTTTTTTATGAATACAGCTTATAATTTTACGCTCTTGAGAATACAAAACTGCCGTGATGGAACTGTCAAAAATACGTCACTGCTCACAGGCATTAATCATCGAGCAAACAGTTATGGATTACTCAAACTGGCACTGCTGCTCTTCGCTCAGTCCCTTTTAAAACTTCCGTCTGAAAACTTTACACAACGTACAGTGATTTTCAATAAGAATATTAACCAACAAAACGTTCCAAACTTGCTAAAGGATATCAATTCTTCATTGAAGGATACCTGGATTATGAAGGTAAGAGCTTTGTTATGTAGCTAGCTAACGTTAGCAACACAGCTATGTAATAGAGCTGCGCGATTAAACAGTGTTAGATCATGTCACGATCTGAACTTATCTGAATATTTGACAATCTGCTTATCAGGAAACACCACTGGATAGTACTAAAGTAGATTTTTATTTAGTAAAGCTCTGTGCTCAAATACTGACACAACAAGCTGTGTGGTCAGTGACTTGTTCTGACTGAGTGACAGACTTTCACATCAACTTTACTGCCAAAAATACTCACTGTGCCCAGCTCTTCAGTTTTAGTCACATTTGTGTAGACACCAGAGATTATGTTAACCAAGAATTTTCTGTCATTGACGGATTATTTATAGTTTTGACGGCAATTTCTGATGGCCGTCTGTTATTTTGACCGAATAAAAAGAAGGAAGGTGGAGTTGCAATTCCCAGTTCTGTCCAAGAGATGGAAAGAGCATGAGTTAATGAAATCACTTTTTGCCATAGTTTTGTCTTTGTCTCAGCTTCATATACTGTACTTCTTGGACTTATCCGTGTGCAGGCGCCACGGGTGAATCACGCTAAAACTAAAACACCCAAAAACCCTAAAACACTGTGGACTAAGACTAAGCCATGCTCTGCAGTCTGTGGACTGCAATGTCTGAAAATGCGCACAATACAGCAGTGCAGGTGTGTTTTAAGGTTCCAATAAACACATATAAGGAGCTCAGCACATTTTTCCAAATACACACGCCACTATGGCTCTGTGCTGCTCTGTGCACAATGAGAATTTATTGGGGACCATCTAAAGGTTGGGTTACAGTGCGTACAGCCGTACAGTACAGCAACAGACATTACTGGTCTGAGGCAGTGTACCCTGCAGCTCAGTGAGCAGAGGAAAGAGCGTGCAAAGTTAGTATTTTAGCATAATCAGGGCTCACCAGGCTGCGTCAGGGGCAGAGCTTCGTTGTTCTGCTGTTCCTAAATGACTCTGAATGGAGCGCGAGCGTGCAACACTGTATTTAGACACATTCATTTATTAAAAAAAAGATTATGGATTTAAGTATTTTTTATGGCATTCAGACATTAGTAGCTTATTCTTATTACTAAAGACATATACAATGGCATACAAAAACAGCTCATGACAGAATTTTTTCGACCCTGTCTGTCAGTAATTATCTCTAGCGAAAGCTCTGTTGGACACACAGGGCTTTTTCTGTTCGTGCACAGCAGCTCACACTCATGTTAGACAGCAGCAATGTTTTCTTCATTGTGCCTATGGCCATATTAGCTCCACATTAGCGCCACATTTAGGGCTCATTTATACTCTACCCTCCAGATCCTAAGCCAGTATCTTGGTCAGGAGTACCGAGCTGAAGGATTAGCTAAAAGCCTGCATGTTTTTGGTTTAATGGGGAAAACCGGAGTTTAGTTTGAATTAATGACAAATCCCAACATGTAGCCTCACATATGACTCCATTTTTTACTTGTTTTGCATCTTGTCAACTGTGTCACTGAACTCTCCGGATTTGTGAATGCAAAATAAGAGCTGAGGAAACATGCAAAAGAGCCAACCACCATCTATCATTTTAGTTTGTTTTTAGTTTGAGAAATGGTCAGGTTTGAAGGGCTTTGTAAAACACATGAATATATATGTCTCCATCTTAAGTGTTTTTTTCTCCATTACTTTGCATGCACAGTTCATTTTCACGTGTCATCTGCAGGTCCGGATGTTTAATCTGTCTAAGAATATTTTTAGTATTATGGCATAATATAGCCAAGTATGGTCAGTGGCATCAGGTCCCACAGTGATGCTACACTGAAAAAAATAACTATTAGGATTTACTTCGAAAAATCCCAGTAACAATTGGCACTAATATTAACTATGATACAATGTTTAACAGTCAGTATCTCCATGGTTACTGGGCCTATTAACTTGAAATAACATGGGAAAAAGTTTAAAGTTTCATCTGACGGTCTGCAGCTCAGATCCCTGTCACTTACTGCTCATGTGTGGATTCAAAATTTAATGTACTTTTGAATTAAATTTTACTTGACATTTTTTACTGTTGTGTGCATCAATAAAAATTATTTAAAAATTAAATGCAATTTTATGATAACTGTTACAAGACTAAAAACACTTTGCTATGTTACATAATTAAAGTCATTTACAGTTTCTACTTTTAAATGTATGCCATTTATCTTCATATTAGCATGTAAGAATTATATAATATTACACAATAATTGTTACTAACCCCAAAAGTTTTTGTTTTTTTTCTTTTCTTTTTTTGTGACATTCTGTAATGGGTAATGTGTAACAGCCATTATAGCTGTATCAGTCATGGCAAAAAAAATAATAAAATAAAATAAAAAAATAACGCACTCACTCCAATCATTAATTCAATTATTCTGGTTAAAATCTGTCCTCGTTTCTTTTTTCTTTAAGCACCATCACAAATCATCTTTAAATTTTGAAAATACAAATATGTCTACATGGAAGATGTGGAAGAAGTGCTCAAAGTAAAAGTATTTAAAAACTGTACAAGGGTTACTGTACTGTACAAGACAAGGTAGTCAACAAATTTTTTACTTGAGTGAAAGTAAAGTTTCCATGAGTAGAAAGTACCACTACTACAAGTATCTCTATTACTACTACAGATACTCCTGCTGCTGTCACTACTAACTCTACTACCACTGTTATTAAAGTTATTATACTTTTTTCAGGCTTTTTAAAATAGTTTCGATCCAGCATTTTCAGATCTTGCAAAAAAGATGGCCTCAGCATACAGGATTACTTAAACCTGCATGAATGAAACAACTCCAGGTCTGTTTTTGAGGTGGAAACAATATTATAACATGGTAAAAAGTTACAACTAGTACTGATACTTTTGCTGCATATCTCTACAACTATTATCATTGCCACTACTACAATTCCTACATCTACTGTTATTGCAAGCCACTTTGCATCTGCAGTCACAAATACACATTTAGACACCTTCAAATATACTTTAGTAAAAGTATCTAGTTACTTTCCTGTGCACAACAGCACTGGGGTGCGCAGGCGGAGAGAAAAGTGCCTGTGTGTCAACTCATTCATCTCAGAGTTCGTCAAACTGTACAATAATAAATCATAACAAAAATGTATAGGACTAATGCATAAGAATGCTGTCAAAATGTCAACATTTTAAATCCTTGGTTAGAATACTTTTTGTGTTTTTACACACCAGGGCATTTCTTGTGTTTGCCTTTTAACTGAATAATGTTACACCAAAATAAGGATGACAGTATTTGTAGTCTCATAATCGCTGCTCATTTGGGCACTTTACTTTTTTTATTTGACTTTTATTTTAGTCCTGGGGAGAACGAGGTGTGTGCTCTGAGGACTAGTGCAAGGTGATTTAAATACTGATGATAGGTTTAATTAGCCTACAGTGCGCTAACATCGAGCTTGCTTTAACACAAGAAGAATCAGTTCTAAAACCAACCAACACTCAACTCAACTCAACTCAACTTTATTTATAAAGCACTTTAAAAACAACACAGTCGGCCAAAGTGCTGTACACAGCAATAAGAAAATAAAAACACAACAAAGAAAAATCCATGTAAGGAAATAAAAGAACAGAGACTTATGACTTATATGAAACAAAGGTGAATCGATAATAAATAATAAATAAAAACAATAAAAACAATAAAAAACAATAAAAACAATAAAAGTCAACATCTCAAACTGAGGTAAAAGCCAAAGAGAAAAGGTGCGTTTTAAGAGAGGACTTAAAAACAGGAAGTGATTCAGCCTGTCTAAGGTGCAGGGGCAGCTCATTCCACAGTTTAGGGGCAGCAACTGAGAAAGAGCGGTCCCCTCTAAGCTTCCTCCTTGTTTTTGGGACAACTAACAAAGATTGATCTGCCGACCTTAGAGAGCGTGCAGGGGTGTAGGGCTGAAGCAGGTCGGACAGATACTGAGGGGCGAGACCATGGAGGCATTTAAAAACAAATAAAATAATTTTAAAATCAACATGGAAACGAACTGGAAGCCAGTGCAATGACTTTAAAATTGGGGTAATGTGTTCATGTTTCACACAGGCCAACTCCTGGCACAAGTCTGTGCGTGTGGTTCCCTTGAGGAGTGACCCAGTCTGGTTCTCCACGATTACCCCAGTACCTTACGTTGCAGCAATATCCGTAAGTGCTGCTCTACAGCAGGGTAAGTGCTAGTTTTAGCTCTCCACCCAGAGTGACCTGTACAGCGTAAATGTGTATTGTAGGCTGGAGGTGCATCCTCCTGAGCCGCGCACAGTGCTACACAAGCGACAGCAGCCTTTGCTGCTACAAAATAATTGCTGAAAATGCCAAAAAGAATGACTTAATCCGGTGGTGCTTTGCCGCAGCCTGTGGAGCCAGGCTTTGGCACTTTCCTGAGCAGGTCAGGGCACAGAGAAACTCCTCAGAGACGCACCGTGGAGACCGCTTCAGTTTGCCTTAACTCACGTGATTTACAGATTAATTGTAGCTCAATAATCTTCACTCATTCATATAAAGGTAAGATGTGCCTCTAGTCCATGGGTCCTTTGAAGAGTTTGACAGAGAGCAGAGAGAGGAAAGAGGAAATCCATGCATCACCAGTGGGATGGTGCTTTCGGGTGTGCTAAAAGTAAAAATAAAAGTAAAATAAGTGTTCAGCTAAAGGCTTTTTATGAGCTTTTTTTAGACTATTATAATTTTGAAGCAAAATGTTCCTCCAAGTCATTGTTTCAGATGCTAAACAACCAACATACTGGATATTGTTGCTCACAATTTTTGTTTTTTCCCCAAAAAATTTTCATGTTGGTCGGAGACCTTTAATTTTATCGGTCATTTGCATTTCAAAACGGCCAAAAGCTGGCATATGCTGGCTAATGGAAACCCTGTTTCCACCTCTTGCTGCTAAATGGATGTCCTCAAAGGCCCTTGTAATGTGAGATGAAATTAAATGGACTATTGAGCTCAGCACTTAATCAGTCAAACTGACATTCATACATTACAATAAAACTGTTAAGGGAGTGAAATGTGCTTTGGGGCTGCAGCTGAGAAAACACTCCTGTCAGAGTGCAAACACTTATTAATCTTTACTCATGTGAGATGTTTAAATAATAGTTCTGTTTGTTGAGAGATGAGATCATTAATTCTAGATGAGCAGCTGATGCTGGGGCTGGCAGTTTCCTCCTACGACCTGTTCAACTCTCTCCCTGATTACTGAGGTAAAGACTGACTGGATCTCAGGCCAAATATTCCCTTCATCAAATAGGAATGTTCTCTTGTCTGCACAAACACTACTTGAAGCCCACTTGGAATTATTGATGACTGCACTCATTAAAAAATGTAAATAAGTGCAAGAAGAACTTCCAAAATATGTAATGTGTTTCTTTTTCAGTCACACACCCTTTGCAAGAAAACAAACTCTAGTACTGGTTAATTTGTGCCATTGTTGGTAGAAAATTTGCTTCTGAAGCCGGGGTAACAAAGCACACAATACTTGAAAGAACTATGGGGTTCTTTATTCTCAGAAAGAACAAGTTTCTCTGCATTGCAATTGTGCAAAATTATGTCCAACAAGCATGAAAATAGATTAGTCCAATTTTGTATAGATTTCACTTATAATATGAGTTTATCACAGCAGAAAAGTGAATAGCGACACAACTCCAAATGGTGTAACAGTGTTGCTAACACTACAACACAATTTCAGTGCGGTAACAAACGACAGTGGCACCTCTAAAAAAGGAAAAAAAAAAACAAATACATTTAAGCTTATTAGATACTATTTCATTGAACAGACATTTGGCTTACCGATATTTTTGAATTTTAGCTCATGTGGCCTAACACATTTTCTTCTCCAACCAATCTCGGCGTAATCAAGCTCAAAATGTCCTTCCCTCTAGTATTTTCCCAAGCAAAAATTGCGCAAACACACAGATGTTGAGGTTTAACTATTTCCAGTAAACTTGGACCTTTAAATCAGGCCTGTTGACAGGTTTGTTGGGGCCCAAAGCAAGAAGGCTTCATATGGGCCCATTATAATAGAAATATAAGAAGAGGGACCATTTCTGGGCCCCTCTGACCCTGAGGCCCCGAACAACAGACCGTTTTGACCCCTCTCGACGGGCCTGCTTTAAAGGAACAGTCCACTGTTTTTCCATACTAAACTATGTTCTGCCCTGATCTTAGACGAGTTGATGCGTACCTCTCTGGTCTTTGTGTGCCCTTTGCGGGCCTGGGGAGCGATGCTAATTTGTTAGCATTTAGCTTATGCCTATGGGTCCAAACGCAGCTCAAGTTAGAAGCAAGCAAGCTCTTTCATGTTTTCCTTATTTAAATACGGTTACGTGAATAGTTAGATGACCCAAGTACAGTTACACAAAAATGAAAAATTGAAATTGAAATGAAAATGATTTTTTTTTTTTGATTTTCTAAGCGTATAAAAATGGGTACTATAATGTAAGGCGTAATAACACTTTAGGAGCACTTTGGCGTCGGCACAGTGGTATCTTCACTCCTAAAAAATTCTCTCCCCCTCTCACTTCCGTCAGGAGAACCAACCACTGGAGAGATAGTAGTAATGTAATGTAATATGATTGGTTGTGATGTTGAGCACATGTGATGTGATGGGTTGTAGGTACTATAGCTGATGAGGAGGAAATGTCAACCCAAGCACTTTAGAGCTGACTCAGAGAGTTTTGATCAGATGTTGTACTTATACTACATTCCAGAAAGATACTGTATATACTAGGGGTGGGATGTTAACACATTTATTTTGATTAATCAATTACAGGAAAATTATTATAAATTATTTACATTATAATACTGCCCCAGCAGTGAAAAACTGACCCGTTTGACAGCAAGATGAAAAATAAATGATGAAATAATTACAGTCAGTGGCCAGACTGGAGAGAAACAGGAAGAGGACAATCTGTGAGACAACAAAGTGGAAAATGATGTCAGTATGTTGGTGCCAGGACCCCTGGGGCGAGCTGAAGGGGCTGGCACTGTGCACGTGAGGCAGCATGGAGTGCACGTTTGAGGCTCTGGTCCATAAGCTGCAGAGAACATGTGAATGTGGGAAACAAAGAGCCAAGAACCAGGGGATTAATGTGGTGCACGTGAGACGCACCACAAAACCAAGAGTGCTTTAAATAAATACAGAATTTCATTTGTTTTTAATTATTTTTTATTGTTGTGATGAATATTTAACAAAGGTTCAATAACAGACCAAGGACAAAATGATTCATTTAGATCATGGTTTAGATCCAGCAGCGTTTTAAGGGATTCTGCTCTACTTTGAGATACAGACCGAAGATAATAACTACAAACTATGACAGTGGGTTAAGCGTTTGCCCACCAAGCTGACAGTCTGCAGCTCGCAGTGGCTGGTTGCATCAGAAAGGGAATCCAGGGTTAAAAAAAAAACAAAAAAACTCCCAAATCATTGTGTGACTTGTTTGCTGTGTGTAATTTCTTTTTAAAAAATATATGGAGTTTGTTGCTCATTAGACAGAGCATTTACCCCTGAATTTGCAATTGTGTGTAATATTCTTATTCTTTAACCAAAGCTGATGGCGCTTGGAAAGGTAGGTGTTGGTCCATTTTCATCTGAACTCTGAAATGTGAAAGCCAACAAAGCAGATGTACTGTTGATGTATGTATGGAGGATGCAATGCTAAAATATTTTTAATATAAATAAAACACGAGGACAGGAGGTGAGACATACTGTAGATCAAGGAAAATATCATTAATAATAATAATAAAAAAATGTCTCTGTCTTTGTTGTTTCTTAACATATTCAGGTAGTTCCACCTTACAACAGACAGGCAGTGCATTGAGTGAGACTAACTCAGGTTAATCACTATCATCATGTCAGTAATGGGACATATCCTCAGTCTCTGTGGCTGCTGTGGGGGTAGAATCCACTGCAAAAAGGTTGCTGTTCTCATGTTAGAGAAGATTTTAGGTTAGACTTAACAGAATGCAAGATGGTGGCAGCATGGGAAAAAATCTTTATCTGTAAATAAAAATAAAGGAAGTGGCTATTATTAACACTGATTTTGATGCCATTCCTCTTGTCATTTCTGCACTTAGTAGCTCATTATGCAATATTATGAAGTCGGTCCTTCACTGTAGCGGGCTGTGTAGAGGTCTTCAGTGGGCTGTGTTGTGCTGCTGGCTGCATTTGACATTCAGATCTGTGAGTACAGAGTCGCCCATACTGTATTAGAGAAGACAGTTTATCCATAATGGACAATACCTTCTGCTCTGTCCATCTCTGTACATGTCTCTGTCTGTAAAAGAAAAAAATGAGTGCTCAGTTGACATGACATAGTTGTTTTCTGCTGGTTTACTGTAGACCACATCTCACCTGTGCTTCTTTTGGAGCTTGACGTTTAGAAACCAGAGACCTGAAAAACATTTTTTTATTTTTTTTTTATTTTAGGTTTTCTTGTTAGGAAATATGTTAAAGAGAGGACATTTGAAGATAGGTCTGCAGAGAACTCATTCTTCATAAACTGTCTTGAAGACTTGCTTCAAAGTGTGGCAACTAAAGACTCCAAACTGATGGTCACTATAATTGCCCACATTGCGGATGTACACACTTACTGTATAGAGACAACAAAAAGGGCATTTGACACTCGTGGGAGAAGAGGGGTTGACAAACCCAAACACCCTGTTGTGGTGAAATCCCTGAACAATTTTACTGCAGGTTAAATGGAAAGAAAGGGATGCCAGTGAAGTAAAAAGCAAAGGGCTGATCACAGATCAGTGACGGCTGATGGTGACTCTTGGTGGAGGACTAATGCATTGTTTCATGTTTGTAGAGCAGACTGCTCAGCATCAACACCAGGCCCAAGACAGCAACTGCTTAACTTCCGCACTAAAAAAAATATAATTTAATGTCAAGTTCTCACACAAACACTTGCACATAGCTTCAAGGTACCACTCAACAATAATAAACCAAATCAGCCAATGCACAATAGCACCTTATCCCACTATTTTATTAAAGTACTTCTCATCTAACAACCTGACAATGGCAAGAGTCTAACAATAACAGAAGGAGCAGAGAGCAGTCTGTCAGCCTTAAGTTACTGATATCATTAATTTTTGAATGTCTCCTGCTCTCTTGGCTTGTTTGTAGCAGCTGTGACCCTTGTTTTGACCTTTTCCATACTGGGTCATTAGCTGACATGTGTCCACTGTGTTCCACTGTCTCCTAGGCATGGAATGTGAACCCTAACTAGCTAATCTTAGTCCATCCTTGACCAGTCTATACATCAACCCAGGGACATTTACTTCTCCTGTATCCTATATAAACTGTTGGGGCCCAGACAGGAGGAACACACAGATACTTGAGGGATTATGCAAATGACTCATTGATAAAAAAAATAAAATAATAAAATAATAAAAAAAAAAAAAAAACAGAATGAGACTATAAATTAAATAAAGTAACCCACAGTTGTTTCATTGACAGTGTATAGAAAGTGGGACATTTTGGGTATAAAAGGCAATGAGTGTATGAATTTAGACGATGGTCTAAAGATAAAAAGTAAGAAGCATTTGAAGTAAGGGTTTTCTAAATTCATGTGAAAGTATGTGTTGAGATTAAGCTGAAATGAGATTAAGCCATAACCAACTCTTGCCCTTTACAAACATGCACCGTCAGCTGGACCCCTGCTGAAATCTTCAGGAGGGTCTGGTTGTTTTTTTTATAGAGCTAGCTGGATTATGGGGCTACTGAAGTAGTTGGCAGGTGCTGCCAGGACAGTTCAGTGAGGTCATGTTAAAACACAACTGATTCGTCACATTAAGTGTGTGTTCACACTTGCCATGTTTGGTTCACTTCAGTCGAACTCTGGTGCGCTTCCTGGCAAAATCTGGTTCGTTTGAGCAGCTGTGAATGCACAGTCAGACTCAGGTGTGCATCAAACAGGCGAACTCTGGTCGGCATAAAATCAGAGGTCTCAGTGCAGTGCACTTTGAGCACTGGTGCACTCTTAGTCTGGTCCTGGTGAAGTATGAATGTAACATGGCCCAAACTACAGACTAACACCAGGGAGTGGACTACACCACTGTTTACCAAGGGCAGAAAAACATACACGCATCTAACGTGACTATATTAAAAAAAAACAACAACAACAACAACAAATATACTATAAATAAAATGTATTTAAAAGGTTGCTAACATTAGCAAATATGTGAAAACACTGCTGAAACAACATAGATTTCATATTAATCACGGGAGAGAATCCACAGCTGTGTTCAGCTGATCGCATGCTCTAAACATAAAACTTCATTAAATATTAATTAAAGTAGGCCGTATGATATTATTGGGACATATGGAGCTAAAGAGGCAGACTTTTGACCAATAGATGAGAAGGATTTCTTCTTCCCAAGTTTCTTTCAGTAAATACTGACGTGCTGCCCTCTACAATCGAAGTTTATTACTGCTCCCTCAGTCAGTTCAGTTTGTTTGGCAGAGCTCAATGTGAACTTGAACCAGACCAATGACATCATCAGCACAGCTGCAAACTTTTGTCCCAAAGCGCACTAAGTCCTGCGAACCAGCAAGTGTGAACACACTCTAAAATTCTAGCAAACCATTTAGTGCCCCAGAAGAGGGAAGCAGTGCTCCGCTAACATTGTGTACTGTGCAGTTGATGCCTCAACTGAGAATATTGTTCAGTGGTGAAATTAATACTTTAAGGGTCTCTTCAATAGGATCGTATGCCTCCAACTGAGGAATTCATTCATTACCCAACCCAAAATCCTTGGCGGCAAGACATTAAGCATGGATAAGTTCTGCCCAAAGAATCTCAAGTCTAGATGCTGTGATCTATGGAGTTTGGACCTACTGTACTTACAATATGGTGAATGGAATGTTGGCCCTTGATTGATGCTACTTACCAGTTAATAAGAGCAACACTGATGAGTGTCAGGAGAGCGATACCTCCTCCAAAAATGGGTGTCCATGGAAAACGTACATTTACCTCTGCAAAAAAAGTATGATACATGTATACAACAGTTTATGGAGAGGAAAGACGATTTTGGATATTGGAGCTTTTACATTGAAGTGATATGTGTTACCTTCAATTTGCAGTTTGATCACAGTAGAGTTTTGTTCACCAACTTCATTCTTGGCTTGACAAAAGTATTCTCCTTTGGTGACATTGCTGTAGATGAAGCTGTAGAAGTGTCCTTCATAAACTCTTTGTGCTCCCTGTGAGCTGATCTTGAACCAGCTGAAGCTCTGGACTGGAGGCCTGGCTCTGCTGGAGCAGCTCAGGTTCACTGACTGACCCACAGACAGTGAAGTGTTGGGACTGACCCACACTGAGGTGTCTTTGGGAGAATCTGAGGAGACACTTGACATGTGTTAGAGGAATGGTGCTCATGTACAGACTGGCTCAGTGAGGCTGCTTCACTTACACTTTACTCTCAGAGAGATGTTACTGTCTGCTCTCTGATGTCCTCCACTCACAGGATACACAGCAGAACATCTGACCTGAAGTCCATCATGTTTGTCAGATAAAGTCATCTTCTGTTGGATTCTAGTGGTAAACGTCCCATCCATGATTCTCCCGATGTCGTGGGGAGGGTATTTTTTGAAGTCCCATCTGAGTTTAGGAGGAGAGTATGGACAGGGAGTCACAGCTGAGCAGGTTATAGTCACTGACTCCTCCTCCTCCTTCTGTAATCCTGAGATCTGGACTGAGGGTCTCCAGGGAGAGTCTGCAAAGATAAACGCAAGTATATTACAACCCTGACTATTATTCAGCTCTGAATATCTTTATCTTAAAAAGAAAAGAAACAAAAAAAATAAACAAGTCAAGTTAAATAAGTTATGGTTGGGTTTTGATTACATTTTCAGTGTCTGTAGGGAGTTTGGATGCAGGTTGGAACTGTAAATGTTTGTGCCTCTCATCCCAAAATGTTAGTGTGGGGTTATTGTTTGTGAATAAAAGATACTACATTTAAGCTACTACAATTAAGCAACTTTTTCTTGCTTAAATAAACTGTTTCGGAGTCTGTCTGGCAGGTAAATGAGTGGTTGTGGATTGAATAAAACACCCTGCATTTCCCACTGCTGGTGAAAAATTACACCTGTAACAGTGAGCACTGCCAACATGGTGTCTTGAGTCTTGTGAGAAAGTGCCATATTGCAGTTAGCCAAACAACAAAACTTTGTACAGATATGCAGAGAAGAAAACGAAAGTAAAGCCAAGTGAGGGGTTACACAGGAGTCAACTAGACTTGTGAGTTTTAATAATAGGGTTTTACCACGAAATTTTAGTATGAGAGCTCCAAAACAGCGAAGAAACTAGCAAACTTGTGGTGCTTTAACTTTAGATGCATCTGAAAATTGACACCTATGTGTTTTACTATGGTGCAAAGAATTGAATCATTATTTCTATCTGCTAAGGGGGTGAGATATGTTTTTGCAATGATACAATATATATTGATTAGAATTGTTTCCATACAGTTCAAGAACGATATTGGCTAATGTGTAATGACAGGATTTGATGCAATTCAACACCTTCATATCAATATAATTGATTATGTCCAGCAGACAGGGAGCGAAGAAAAGTTGTATATAACATTTTGTTTAATAAAACACACAAAAATTACACCCAAAAATGCATATATGATTTTATTTTAACATGCAAATTTCTAATATTGATAATTCCTGTATTATGCTTTTTTCCCACGTATATCAATATACACTACTTAGAAAACAATATGATTCAGCCCAAGGTAATGCATATCAATATAGTTGTATCATAAAAAAATAAAAAAATAAAAAAAATCAATACACTGATATAGTTGCTGGATCGTTACACTGCTACTGACTGCAGTTATTTCAAATGCCCTTTTAATAAAAGAAAATGTGTCTTACCTTTGACCTTTATCTGAAGAGAGTTACAAAAATCTGCTGCCTTAAACCTGCCATTCTCAATTCTGAAGAAATATTGGTCTGAATGAATTGAGCCTAAATTGATAAAAAAGACTAGTGCAGTTTTTCTCATGGAGGTCACCAATCATTTCCATAGGATATGCTACATTGGGCATAGAACTGTTTAACATCACTCGACCATTTCTGCTGTAACTCTCCAAATGCCTCCAACAGGTTTAGTAACGTCAAATGAGTTTCCGTGTGTAGGGAGTGTGAATGTACAGGGGATCAGTAAACAGGATCCAAGCAGAGCCTCAATTGGGTTTGGGGCAGACATGGACAGAAAACGGCTATAAGGACAGTTACCTTAGGCACCTGGAAAGAAGAGAATCAAAATGTATTGTTCTGGTTCAAACTCATTTTAACAAATATTTGCATAAAAACACAAAAAACGTATTACTGAAGCAGAGCTTACCAGAACATAGCAGTAAAATGGGGATCATGTGTCTCATCATATTCACACACACACTGCTGCCATTGATGTTCTGTCTGTCAAATCTGTCAAAAAAAAAAAAAAAATAACGTTGGTGTTTTCCGAGTAAGTATCAAAACCACCTTAGATTAGTGTAACCCCCAACCTCCGGCTGTGCTCCAGCTGTGCTCCGCCCTGCACCGGAGATACGCAGCCAGTCTATTTTGTTCTACAGCGGACTCGGTTCAGATCAACCTTCGTAGCTCAGATTGCACCAAACAGGAAACTGGTCGTGTACAACCTCCATATTTCAAAGTAATATAACTCCATACAAACTTTTTTGATTAGAATATTTATATTTAATCATAATTTTTCATATTATCTTTTAGATAGTCATTCTTAGTAGGATGGTTACGTACTACAGAAAAGATGTCAGACACGATTAAACATTTATTGCACTCATGTAGCTTTTTTGTACCCAGCCTCTTCCCCGTTGTAGAGGTAAAACCCTGTGAAATGAAAGTGAAGTAAACTCCAAACCAATCTCATATTAAACTGTCGTTTCTGTCCAGTTGTTTTGGTCTTTATTCATGGCTTTAATGGCATCGTACCTTCCGCGCATGCTCTGCCCGAGCTGCTCAGGGCCCCGCAGCCCGGCTTGGCGGAGTGGAGACGTATCCAGTAGGCGAGTGTCTGTGCAGCAGTTACACATCCAGCATAAGGCTCCTACAGCTGCAGTGTTCACTAACAGAGAAACTTCCTCTTTGAGTTGTAATGTGGCAGAGAATTAACGTGAAGTATGGAAATGAATAAAACTGCCACTGTCATGTCACATATGATGCCAAGAAAGTCAATAAATATGTAAGGTAATAAATTACTTAAATAAATTTCTTATTTCTCCATAGTGTACAAAATGTTGTTAGTCCGCTTTTACAGCATAAAGCTAACTCTTCCCAGTGTGTATTTATTTTTTTAACTTATTTAAAAAGTGCATTTGTGCACTTGTGCAGTCAGTGATCAATGACAAGCAAAGCAGTTTTATGATTCCCGAACATTGTTCACAACCTAGCTGATTTCTTATTTCTGTACTGTGCGCGTGTGTCTATCAACTCTGTAGGTATGATTTCATTTGCAAGTGGCCACTTCTGACCATTTCTGCTTATTGCTCAGAGATGCATCACCTTTTGCAAAATGCAAAAAAAATGTGAATGTGAGTGAGTGAGTGGGCACTACTGATGGAAATTAGCTCTGAGCTATAATCCGGTGTATTTATGGCACTAGCTGCTGTTCATTAATACACGCTGTCCCATATAAATAAATAAATAAATTAAATAAATTAAATTAAACTTGTTCTTTTTATCAAAATATAGTGTCAACATGAAGGCATGCATGCAAGTCTTATTATAAATTCACAGTTGAAGCTTTTAGCACTGTAGTTCCTTATTTTGTTTTTGGCACATTTTGTTTATACAGTTGAAAGAAAAAGCAATGGTACCCCTGGAAATACTAGGATTTCTGCATGATTTGGTCATAAAATGTGATATGATCACAACAATAGACAAACACAGTCTGCTTAAACTAATGCTGCTGCAAAAAAAAAAAAAAAAAAAAAAAAAAAAATCATGTTTTTATTGAGCATTTATGTAAACAATCGCAGCACAGGGTAAAAAAAGTATTGGAATCCCTAGGCTAGTGACCTCTTCAAGAGCTAATTAGAGTTAGGTGTCAGCCAACCTGGAGTCCAATCAGTGGGAAAAGATTGGAAGAGTGGCTTAAAGTGGCCCTGACCAAAAAAAAAAAACATTCTGAAGAAGCATTACTTGATGTGAACCATGTCTCACACAAAAGAGCTCTCAGAAGACCTACAAGTAAGAATTGTTGACTTGCATAAAGCTGGAAAGGGTTACAAAAGTATCTCTAAGAGCATTGATGTTCATGAGTCCATGGTACGACAGATTGTCTATAAATGGAGAAGGTTCAATACTGTGACCACACTGCCTAGGAGTGGTTGTCCTGTAAAGATGACTGCAAGAGCACAGAGTAGAATGCTAAGTGAGGTGAAGAAGAATCCTAGAGTGTCAGCTAAAGCCTTACAGAAGTCTCTGGCACGAACTAGCATCTTTGTTGACAAATCTACAATAGGTAAAACATTGAACAAGAATGGACTTCATGGGTGGACACCATGGAGGAAGCCACTGCTGTCCAAAAAAAAAAACAAAAAAATACCAAACAAACATTGCTGCACATTTAAAGTTTGCAAAAGAGCACCTGGATGTTCCACAGCACTACTGGCAAAATATTCTGTGGACAGATGAAACCAAAGTTGAGTTGTTTGGAAGGAACGCACAACGCTATGTGTGGAAAAAAACAGGCACAGCACACCAACATCAAAACCTCACTCACTCACAAAACCTCCCACTGTGAAGTCTGGTGGAGGAGCATCATGGTTTGGGGCTGCTTTGTTTCCTCAGGGCCTGGACAACTTGCTATCATCAACAGTAAAATTAATTCCCAAGTTTATCCAAACATTTTGCAGGAAAACTTAAGACCATCTGTGCGCCAACTGAAGCTCAACAGAGGATGGGTGATGCAACAGGACACTGACTCAAAACATAGAAGCAAATCAACAACAGAATGGCTTCAATAGAAGAAGATACTTCTTCTGGAGTGGCCCAGTCAGAGTCTTGACCTCAATCCTATTGAGATGCTGTGGCATTACCTCAGAAGAGCGATTCACACCAGACATCCCTAGAATATTGCTGAACTTAAACAGTTTTGTAAAGAGGAATGGTCCAAAATTCCTCCTGAGTGTTGTGCAGGTCTGATCTTCACTACAGAAAACATTTGGTTGAGGTTATTGTTGCCAAAGGAGACTCAGCCAGTTATTAAATCCAAAGGTTTCAATACTTTTTCTACCCTGTACTGTTAATGTTTACATAAATGCTCAATAAAAACATGAAAAATTGCCTTTTTTTTCAGCATTAGTTTAAGCAGATTGTGTTTGTCTATTGTTGTGACTTAGATGAAGATTAGATCATATTTTATGACCAAATCATGCAAGAATCCTAGTATTTCCAAGGAATGCCAATACTTTTTTTTTCAACTGTATATCAATGACTCTGACTCTGTGGTCAAAGTCTGAATCAGGCCCTGATCCAGATCATCTCTGAACTCAAACACTCTGAAGCACAACTTGAAAATAAATGTAAAATACAGCCTATATTTTATTAATGATATTATGCTGCATTTCCTTCAACATAGGCTAAGTATCAGCATTTCTTTACTCTTGGCCTATAGACCTATTACTTCAAAAGTACAAAAGTAAAAGTGTTTTCATTGTCTTAGTGCAGTGTGCTGTTGGTGATTTTGCACACAGATGTTTTGATTATAATTTTGTTTTTAGTGTAACCCTGGTTACAAGTTTCAGAAAGAGTCAAATAATTACCAAAAACTGCTCATGTGTATTCCAGTCTAAATTGAAAACTGACTGTGAATTTGACTTCCTCTTTTTCATATTTTTAGTCTGAATTATTAAGTTTCCCATAGTCTTGCCAATGTGTGGGGCTTTTTTAAGGGGAAACGTTAAAATGTATTACTAAGGATAGCCTTTAAGCATAGAGACGTTGGGACATTGCTATGTTATAATGTCTCTTTTAATGCCATTATTTATGGACTTCAACTATGGACTTCAACATAATGTATATTTAAGGCTCAAGACAATCACCTTGAGCCATGATTTTATTACCAGAGTTACCAGATTCAAGCAAACAGTTAACAGAACACGTCCAAAATAATGTTTTATTGTAGAAAGAGGACCCATGAACACAACATAGTTCAGAAAGCAATAAGAGTGAACAAATAGAATAGAATAGAATAGAATAATAGTGAATAGACTGTGAACGAATTGTTCAAAACTCGAGTCACTTTACTGACTCGGAAGTCATGAATCCTCGACTTATTCCGATATTGCTGATATCAGCTTTATTTTTCTTTACTTGTTAGTCTTTTTTGGCCACTAGTGCTACTAGTTGCATGTAATTTAGTCAACTAGTGCACTAGTAAGGACAAACATGCTTACTAGTAGGTCTAGTGGACCCAAAACTATCAAACTAGAGTACAAACATCACAAATTTGGGTCCACTAGTAGTACTAGTGTGCAAAATTGCTTTACTGGCAACTGAGTAGTTCTCAGTCATCTAGGAGAAGTAAAAAAGATAAAAAAAACAAGAAGGTCATCTAGACAATTTTGTTTTGCCCTTCTAAAGAAAGGACAAAACCTCTTCTGAAAACAAACCTTGCCAAAATGCTTACTATTGCTGTTAGCCAAATAATAGCCGATTCTTATTAGCCAATGTAGAAATGAAGAACCAACTGTATACCTCAATTTATGTCCCTCTATCACCTCTTATTTACTTTTTATTATATTGCCACTAGTAGTACTAGTGTCACTAGTCACAAGTTACTAATTACAATCCACTAGTTGAGCCCACGTGTGACTGACTGACCGATTTTATACCTTACTAGTAGGGAAGACTGTCTTACTAGTAGTACTAGTAGACACACTCTGGTTTCACAGGTAGTGCTAGTGACCACTTTGGACCTCTCTAGTTGTATGCGTAGACCATCTTTGTCTTATTAGTAGTACTGGTGGACATTTTGGCATCTACTAGTGGCACTAGTGAGGCCATAAATTGTCCACTAGTTGTACTAAAGAGCAATTTTCATCTACTAGTACTACTAGTAAGCTTGTTTGTCCTTACTAGTCCAATAGTTGAGAAAATTACACAACAATAGTTGCACTTAGTGGCCAAAAAAGGCTTACAAGTAAGGAAAATTAAGGCCAATATCAGCAATATCAGAACTTTCCATACAGCCAAGCAGCAGCACACCTGCACTCGTACCAGAGCCGCTCCCTTACCTGAGTTAAAAGTCTGCCCCTGTGCTCTGAGTAAAGGTGTAGAAAAAAAACATTCACTATACACATTTGTCTCACAAATGTAATCAGAAAGAGAAAAAAAGTTTAGCCAGTTCCATTGTCCATTCTGAAGATTACCAACTCTAATGTGTGACTAACTGCTGTCAGTGTGCTGCATTTCCTTCCTCTATAACTTTTTGCCCTTACAACGTCGCATTATTCATCATTATGACAATAGAATCTTAATAGACTGATTCTGTGACTAAAATAACAAATTTCCTTGGGTGAAGAATATAAGCTATGATCCATATTCAGGTCTTTAAAAAACATTGTTGTGTAACATGATGATACAGGGGAACTTGTTGCTGTAATAGTAAATGTCCACACTGTGTTTCTATGATGCAGAATGCTGACACAAACCACTTCTGCTTACAAGACAAGAGGTGATACATTTTTGAAATTCTGACACACTTTGCAACAAATCTTCCTAAATATTTGACTCTGCCAGATATTTGCCGCAGCTTGTCTTTGGTCATCAGATGGCTCTATCTGAGATCTTTGTCCTGTCTCACTATAAGTGTACTGCATACCTAGATTAGCACAAGCATGTCTCTTTAGGTTAGTTATACAAATTTACTAAAGTACACTTTGTTGCCTCTCATTTACATATAAAAGAAGCCTCTCTAGTCCAGTTATTTGTCCAGTCCCTGTGTAGCTGCACTGCCCATCTTCCTCTCGTCACAGAGACTGCAAAGCCAAACAGGAGCAGCTTGAAAATATGGAGCAAATGGCATTCTTTATTGATTCAAAACAGAACATGCAATTTAGTAAACATAAAAAACAAAACATGAATTCATCCAACCAATTAACTGATTTCCAAAATAAAATGCAGTTTCTGTCATTTCATTCATTTTATCCCTTTATGAAATGTTCAGAAAGCAATAGATTCAGGAAAAAACTGTTAGCCAATCTATTACAAATATTATTAATAAATATTACATGATTACTGAAATGAACACTGAAAGAGGAAAACATATATATACAGTGGGGCCAAAAAGGATTTAGTCAGCCACCAATTGTGCAAGTTCTCCCACTTAAAAAGATGAGAGAGGCCTGTCATTTTCATCATAGGTATACCTCAATTATGAGAGACAAAATGAGAAAAAAACAACAACAGAAAATCACATTGATTTTTAAAGAATTTATTTGCAAATTATGGTGGAAAATAAGTATTTGGTCACCTACAAACAAGCAAGATGTCTGTCTCTCACAGAGCTGTAACTTCTTCTGTAAGAGGCTCCTCTGTCCTCCACTCGTTACCTGTATTAATGGCACCTGTTTGAACTGGTTATCTATATAAAAGACACCTGTCCACAACCTCAAACAGTCCCACTCCAAACTCCACTATGGCCAAGACCAAAGAGCTGTCAAAGGACACCAGAAACAAAACTGTAGACCCGCACCAGGCTGGGAAGACTGAATCTGCAATAGGTAAGCAGCTTGGTGTGAAGAAATCAACTGTGGGAGCAATTATCAGGAAATGGAAGACATACAAGACCACTGATAATCTCCCTCGACTCTGGGCTCCCCGCAAGATCTCACCCCGTGGTCAAAATGATCACAAGAACGGTGAGCAAAAATCCCAGAACCACACGGGGGACCTAGTGAATGACCTGCAGAGAGCTGGGACCAAAGTAACAAAGGCTACCATCAGTAACACACTACGCTGCCAGGGACTCAAATCCTGCAGTGCCAGACGTGTCCCCCTGCTAAAGCCAGTACATGTGCAGGCCCGTCTGAAGTTTGCTGGAGAGCATTTGGATGATCCAGAAGAGGATTGGGAGAATGTCATATGGTCAGATGAAACCAAAATAGAACTTTTTGGTAAAAATTCTACTCGTCGTGTTTGGAGGAGAAAGAATGCTGAGTTGCATCCAAAGAACACCATACCTACTGTAAAGCATGGGGGTGGGAACATCATGCTTTGGGGCTGTTTTTCAGCAAAGGGACCAGGACGACTGATCCGTGTAAAGGAAAGAATGAATGGGGCCATGTATCGTCAGATTTTGAGTGAAAACCTCCTTCTATCAGCAAGGGCATTGAAGATGAAACGCGGCTGGGTCTTTCAGCATGACAATGATCCCAAACACACTGCCCAGGTAATGAAGGAGTGGCTTCGTAAGAAGCATTTCAAGGTCCTGGAGTGGCCTAGCCAGTCTCCAGATCTCAACCCCATAGAAAATCTTTGGAGGGAGTTGAAAGACCGTGTTGCCCAGCGACAGCCCCAAAACATCACTGCTCTAGAGGAGATCTGCATGGAGGAATGGGCCAAAATACCAGCAACAGTTTGTGAAAACCTTGTGAAGACTTACAGAAAACGTTTGACCTCTGTCATTGCCAACAAAGGGTATATAACAAAGTATTGAGATGAACTTTTGTTATTGACCAAATACTTATTTTCCACCATAATTTGCAACTAAATTCTTTAAAAATCAGACAATGTGATTTTCTGGATTTTTTTTTTTTTTTCTCATTTTGTCTCTCATATGATGAAAATTACAGGCATTTCTCATCTTTAAGTGGGAGAACTTGCACAATTGGTGGCTATATATATATATATATATATATATATATATATATATATATATATATATATATATATATATATATATATATATATATATATATAATTTCACATATTCACAAAGCCAAATTTTCAAAATCTAAACCACTCCTCCAATTTCTATTAAAAATAAAATACATACAATCTACTAAACACATAGCAAATGTAGCTGCAAACTCATCCATGGTGAAAAAGGTGACACCATTTTTGCTTTTGTTCCTGAAATGTGTCCTCCATGTTGACATGGCTGACTTGTTGTTCTACGAAAACATGTCAGACAGGGAAGCTCTGGAAAATTTGAAGAAAATATACTGTAGGTAATTTCCTGTATCCTGGTGCATTTTAGCTGATAAAGAATATTTTCAGCAGCTACTATTTAATTACTTAAAAATATGGAAACAATTTATGGTTTTACTTCTTTCCAATTTAGACAAAACATTGTTTATGATAACAACTCTCACATTTTAAACACAGTCTTCTACCCACAGACCAGAGCATAAATCAAACAATTTGGACATTAACTTTTTGCATTTGTGTAAATATCTGACCAATCATAAGTAGATGATATCCGCTGGGCTGCGGACAGAGGCTCTGGAAGACACTACAGGCTACAAAAACCTGTCAGAACACCTGAACTTTAGTTTTATGTTGCTTTTATAACAATACAAATAAGATATTAAGAAGAAATACTAATAATACAGCTCTGTATTGTCATGTGCTATGATTGCATTGTATAACTGCAAGCTTTGCATTAGGACACTAATAATACTACTAATACTACTAATACTACTAATACTGCTAATACTCATGCTAATACTTTCAGGTGACCTCCTCGTGCTTCCATCTGCTCTGTCTCATGCTGTACCATCTAACAGGGCGGGGGGGTGTCTGACCCTGGTCGGAGTGTGCATAGCAAGTCCCGCTGACTGCTGTCACTTCACACTGAGGACAGTGAATGGAGCAGTTGGAAACAAATGGGAGAATACATATAAAACTAGAACTAATCCAGTCTTTCTATATCAAAATAAGAAATATTACACATTTAGCTTACAATACACCAACTAATCCACGGTTTGCCCATTTAAAACCTTAACATTTTATGATTTAATGTATACTGCAAAGTTTATGTATTAAAGCCAAACAATATACCCTTCCTCAATCCTTGAAAGCTATGTTTGTGCAGTGAGACAGTATTTATGAACTGAGAAGGACACATGTTCAGTAAACCCCATATTAGAACTAACGGAAAACTGCTCATCAACTAAGGGAATTTCTGAGAAATTAAAACTTATGTCACTGCTTCTTCACTTTTCCATTTAAAACAGAACTCAGTAACATATTTACCGTAAGTAAACTGTTTCAAAGTCTGTGTGATGGTTAAATGAGTTGTGAGGTAAATGAAACACCCATCATCTCAACCCTGGTCTCTCTGGGCTGAAAGTGACACTTGCAACAGTAAACGTTGTCGACTCAGTGTCATGGATGTCTCGGGTCTTGTGAGAAAGCGGCACATCGCAAAAACAACAAGCTAGCGATGGCTTTGTTTCTTGATTTTTGTCGTGGCACAGGGGCCAAATGCCAAAAAAAACTTTGTACAAATACGAGGAGGGGAAAATAAAAGTAAAGACAAGCGAGGGATCACAATAGGAGTCAAATAAGCTTGTGAGTATTTACAATAGTGCCTTACTCCAAACTGTAGGGGGAGCTCTTTAGAGGAAAATGAGTTCTGCTTTAAATTAATTTAAAAAGAAAGGTAAAAAAGGTACATTACTGAATAATATGAATAATAATACTAATACTGCTAATACTGCACAGAGCACTTTGAATTGCTCTGTGTATGAATTGTGCTATACAAATAAACTTGCCTTGCCTTCCCTACTTAAAAATGTCAAATCCTATGTTTTTGATTTATTTAAATATATCTAAAAAGGTGCTGTATGTGGGCAGATAAAGGCAGGCATAACTTCTGCCTGCACTTTTGGTTAAAGAGAAATGTGTTTGTATTTTCATTTTAATTTTTTTTTTCCTTTTTGATAAAAATGCAAGTCTACATTTTATGTGTACATGCATACTTTTGCTCATTTGTGTGTATGTACCTGTGCTTATGATATATTATTTAAGCTTGCAATGTATACATTTATATATTAAACTATCTTTGGCAAAAAATTAATAAATGAATGAAGGACATGCATTCACTGCACTGGAGCAGGAACATCTTTACTTACACCTATGGTCATGTATACACAGCCAGTTATGCACAGTAACTCATGTTAATCCCTATCCTCGTGTCAGTTTAAGGGCATTTCCTCAGACTCTCAGGCTGCTGTGAGGGGGTAAGCCACTGCAAAACAAACTGCTCTGTTGCTGTTCTCCTATTTGGATAATAATTAATAAACTTCAAATTCAAATTAATAAACAAGGATTGAATCAAGCAACATTTCAGATCCATCAAACAAACTGAACTCTTTGGTAGAGCTCTGAGAAACTATTGATGGTTTAGACTAAACAGTGTGTAGAAACCAGAAGATGAGGGGTTTCAGGCCTTTTAAGGAAAACCATGTTAACTTGTTCAAGAAATAAAAATAAAATAAAGAAGCTATTATTAGCTAACACCAACTTTATGCCCTTCCTGGTTTCACTTCTGCACTTAGCAGTACATTAATAAAATAATACATATTCAGTTCTTCTTCACTGTAGCGTAGAGGTCTTCAGTGGGCTGTGTTGCTGCCTGGGACACTCGGACCTGAGAGTACACAGACTCCTCTGGCTCCTCTCTGTTGTGTACTGGACCAGCCGACACGTTAGGTTTCTTCTTAAAGAACTGTATTTCTCCATAATGGATTGTGTCTTCTGCTCTGTCCTCCTCCACATTCGTCTCTCTCTGTGAAACAAAGCACTGAACTGTAACAAGCTGACATTAGCTTACTGTTTTCTGTCACAATGTACTGTGGATCACATCTCACCTGTGTTTCCTTTGGAGCCTGACGTTTTGAAACAAGACACCTGGAAAACATCAAAAACATACTGAGTTAGACACTGGCCTCTCTTTTACTGTCAGTGCAGAGTGCTCAGCCTTCAAGAAGTGCTTGGGAGGTGCTGCAACTGGGAACATCAGCGCTAATGTAGGCAAAAATAGTGACACCTGGAGGGACATGATTGAGAAGAACTGCCTCTCCAATCTGAACCCAAGTTGTATTTTGACAATTAGACTAGTGCTATCCACAGATCCTAATGAAGAGGACACTCTAGGCTGGAAGACAAAGATTGGCTTGATGGCTCTATATTTTGGACACTCATGGAGGGAGAGAGGCTGAGTTGTCATATCACCACCATCAAAATTGAGTTGAAGCCAACTGATGAGAAACCTGGAAAGATTCTGCTAACCCAAAGAGACTGTTGAGGCAGAATTCCTGACCCCACTGGTGAACTGGAAGTGGGAGATGCCGTCAAGCCATAGAAGGAGTTCTTTTGAGTTAGGCTGGATTATGGGACTCCTGGAGCAGTTGAAGTCCAGGTACTGCCAGGACAGGTGCACTGTGAAGGCAAGAAGTCTGGAAGGAGTTCAGTGAAGTCATTGTGGTGGACAACTGCAATGAAATTCTTGAAGTTGTAGACCTCAACTGGAGACATTGTCAGATTGTGAGAGGACAACTTTGGTAATCTCCTAAATTCCATAACAACATTAGGAAGCAAAGACTGAGGACTCAAATGTTGACTCATTATCTATCCCATGAACTCCTCTGTGGCAAGACACTGAAGTAGAGTAAAGGAAACTAAAGTCTACATGTTGTGGGGGTGTTTTTTGCTGACATGCCACTGCATCTTTGCACAGAATTTGGAAAAAATATCTTTGGACTGGCCAACCGGGGCGGTCTCTTTTTATGATATGTTCTAACTACAGCCTCCCTGGGAATGTCTATGCCAGGAGATGAGAATTCATTCGAAAGTTGAACCTCAGATAGTCAGAAGTGAGTTTGTCAAAATCACTATTCAATATAGTCCCTTGAATGTTTGTTCTTAGGTTGACACTTACCAAACAAAGACAGCCAGGCAGATGAGTGACAGGAGACCAATGACTCCTCCAAGAACAGGCATAAGTAGATTTTTCTCTGCACAAAAGACAATTACAATAGATAAAACAACCCTCAGCAGGGCTTGTGAAATTTGAAAATACCCAATAGCCCTTATTGGGTATTTTGCAGCATAATTATATTTTAAAAATGGCCATCTGACTAACGTGTAAAGGCAACAGACCTGCCTTGTACATTCATATGGTCATTAATAAACATATTGAATAAACAGCTAAATTAAACTAATTTAGAAGCATTGGTTAAAGGTGACTATCTTCTTCAGTTGTAGCTCTGTGCCTTTGCTCAGGTGCTTGCTGCTCCTTATAAAGCTCCAGCTGCTGTTGGTTAACTTGGTTAATGCTGAAATGGTTTACAGTGAGGAGATACTGGCTGTTTTGTTGTCTCCAAATCTCCACTACTCTGCTGTAGGCTACATGTGTCAGCTGTCAGGAGACATTTTTGATGTTTATGTTTTTTTTATTATTATTATTTCTTTATTTGAATAGGGACAGTACATATTAAGGAACATATACATGAAGTGTAAATATGACCAGATTCTTGGCTAAGGTGAATTTCCATCAGTTGTCCCCAGACAGGTTGATGTTAATATACAGAACAACTATAATCAAATACAAATAGTAACAATAAAACCTAAGAACAAAGAGCATGAGCCCCTCCCGTTGTGCCACAGGGCAGTGCCCGCTTCTCTCCCTCTGCCCTGACTCTGCTCCTGTCTCTGGTCTGAAGCCTCTCGCGGCGCTGATCATTGTGACTGAGCCTTTTTTAAAGCTATGGCTCATCATTCACAAGTCTGTTTGACCAAGCTAAAAACAAGACTGCTAATGTTTATGCGTTCTCTTACCACTCTCACTGGCGTCCAAACCCACTGTGCATTTGGATTTTCTCACATTTCTGTCTCTTGCCCTCTCTATTGTCAGCCGCTTTGAGTTTTGAGCCCAGAAGGTTATTAAAAGTTTAGCATCTGATCCACTGCTCCGCACAGGGGTTAAACCATTTTCTCGCAGGCGATGGTCCAGCCCACATGAATGATTGACAGGTCTGTGTGGTGAAAGTGGATAGGGGAGGGGCTGAGAGGAGAAGCGCTGCGTCTCACAGCAGAGGGACAGTCTCGTCCCAACTTCACAGACTGCAGAACACAGAGCCCAGAGACGGCATCGCGCCGCAAACAGCAACACTTATTCTGTCTCTCAGATGTAATAAACATTTCTTTACAGTTTGTATAACAGTCCATCGGGCAGGGGCTGTCAAATTTTGATAGCTTGAGTGAAAAAAGTAATTGCCGGGATAGCGACTTTGCGAGCCCTGCTCAGGCATCACTAATGAATATTGCTTAAATAAGCAACTTTCTCCTCTTCAACTGGATATCATTTCAGTTCTAATAATGCTAATTACTGCTAATACTAATAGCACAAATTTGGACAGAGCATAGAATGGCCATTTAGCATGGCTAATAGAAACATGACGCTAACAGATAAATGAGTTGACTGCTTCGAAGTCACGGCAATTTAAGTGCTTTTCAGAAGTCCGATGACAGTATATGGACTTTCACTAGGGGAGTAACGATACAGAAACTATATTGATGTATCACTTTTTTTTTTTTTTCCAACGATTTTGATACACATTACCTTGTATCAAATCATATTGTTTCTGGGAAGTGTGTATTGATATACATGGAAAAAAATATATAATATCAGAAATATCAATATTAGAAATGTACACATTAAAATAAAACCAGATATGGCTTTTGGATGTAATGTTTGTGTTTTTAATGAACAACTTTTCTTTGCTCTCTGTTTAATGGACATAACCAACCCTGGCCGCAATGCTACATTTAGGAGTACACTTTTATGATTTTTGGCAAAAAGTTGCTGTATTGATTATTTATATGAAAGTGTTGAATCGTATCGAATCGTATTGTTCAAAATTAGCCAGTATTGTTCTTGAATTGAATTGAAACAAATCTAAATAATGTGTATCATAACGTTGCAAAAACGCATCGTTACACCCCGAACTTTCATGTGTCTGCATTAATACGTGAGACTGAACTTGTCCAGCTCTTGAAAAGGGCAGCGGTTCAGCAAACAGGAGTACTCAAACATGTGTGAATGAAAAAAAAAAAGAAAAAAAGAAAAAAAAAATACAACTAATAATACTACTGTTTTTGAATGATGGATACGGGACATTTAAGGACAAAAATGACCACTTCCATAAAACAGCTATAAAAATGTAACAGATTAATTTTTCAGCTTTATATATATATATATATATATATATATATATATATATATATATATATATATATATATATATATATATATACATGAAAGCTCCTAACCATGCATGGAGGGTTCCACCCCAAATCCAGCACCCTGAGACTGTACACTAAGCGCAAGGAAGGAGGCAGAGGACTAGTGAGTGTCAGAACCACTGTCCAGGATGAAACATCCAAAATCCTTGACTACATCAGGAAGATGGCCTCAACAGATGAAGTTCTCAGTGAATGTCTCAGGCAGTGGAAAACAGAGGACGAGGTGCTGGAGGAACCATCATGGGAGGAAAAGCCCCTACATGGGATGTACCATCGACAGATAACTGAAGTGGCTGACATCGAGAAATCCTACCAGTGGCTAGAAAGGGCTGGACTGAAGGACAGCACAGAGGCACTGATCATGGCTGCACAGGAGCAGGCCTTGAGCACCAGAGCAATAGAGGCCAAGATCTACCATACAAGACAAGACCCCAGGTGCAGACTGTGCAAAGAGGCCCCTGAGACAATCCAACACATAACTGCAGGCTGTAAGATGCTGGCAGGGAAAGCATACATGGAGCGTCATAACCAAGTGGCTGGTATAGTGTACAGGAACATCTGTGCAGAGTACAGTCTGGAAGTCCCGAGGTCAAGATGGGAAACACCTCCAAAGGTGATAGAGAATGACCGAGCTAAGATCCTGTGGGACTTCCAGATCCAGACAGACAAAATGGTAGTGGCGAACCAACCGGACATTGTGGTGATGGACAAACAGCAGAGGAAAGCCGTTGTGGTTGACATCGCAATACCAAGCGATTGTAACATCAGGAAAAAGGAACACGAGAAACTGGAGAAGTACCAAGGCCTCAAAGAAGAACTTGAGAAGGCCTGGAAAGTGAAGGCAACAGTGGTGCCCGTGGTCATCGGAGCACTCGGGGCAGTAACCCCCAAACTGGAAGAGTGGCTACAGCAGATCCCAGGAAAAACATCAGACATCTCAGTCCAGAAGAGCGCAGTCCTAGGAACAGCAAAGATACTGCGCAGAAACCTCAAGCTCCCAGGCCTCTGGTAGAGGACCCGAGCTTGGATGGATGAAACCGCCCGCGGAGGGCGAGAGGACAATTTTTATTTTTTTTATATATCTTGAGCCCTTCTTCAATAACTATTTTTCATCAGATTTAAATTTTTACTCACACTTGTGACCTTCAGGACATAAATGCCCACTTTCAAAAACAGTACAGATCAATATTTCAGGTTTTGGGGTCAAATCTTGATCAAAATGTTCTAATGTTAAATAAATAGGAAGAATTAAGAATCAAGAGTTTAACCTGATACATGATTTTGATGTATATATTTATATGAATATGAATGCACATATAACAGATGTTGAGGGGACATGGTTCTTGGTTCTTTTTTTTATGTGTCTTGGGTATGTTAAAACTATCCAAAATATTGACTTTATTTCTTTGCTAGTTATGGTGTAGCATAAAATTCTAACTTTTACTCACACTTGTGACCTTAGAGGACAAAAACTGATTCTCATTAAAACCACATTTTTAATCTTATTTCATTTACAAAAAATAATCAGATTCTTTGGTGTGAGGCTTTTATTTTTGCTGTTCAACTAAAATTGGCCATTTTCCCTTTATAGGGCTATGTATGAAATTGCTGGTATCTATACCTCCATCCATCTTCTTCCACTTATCCTGACCAGGTCACAGAGGCAGCAGTCTAAGCAAAGAAATGCTGGCAATATTTTGATAAAGAAACAGCTCTAAAAATACTGCAGTTATACTATTTGACCTGTTCTAGTGAAACTACTGTGAGAGTGCAGATTTATACACAGTAGTTCCCTCCCAGAAGGAGTGGTTAAACCTGATAAGACTCAGGGCAGTAAACAACAATCAGCAGCTGAAAGTCCTGGACTGGAGTCCAAGGCAGGGTTGTTACCTATGAGCCATTAGCATAAGGTGCCTCTGAAGTTGATGGTCTATTGTTAGAGTGAAACTTGGAGTGAAACTGGGTGTGTTGATGTGGTAGTTGTTAATTTTTCTTCAGCACTGAGTTGTAGACTGAAGGAAGATTAAATCATATACCTCCTCCCCTGTTTAGAGAGGGTTTATCCATTTTCACAAAAAAAAAAAAAAAAATAGCTTTGGTAATGCCATGTTTGTATTAGTCACTCTCTTTTGCTAAAATCTGGACATTGCTGTCCTCTAAGGAGTGACCTGCTTCCTTCATGTGGAGGTGGACTGCAGACTGTGGTCCAGTTGAGTTTTGTCTCCTATGCTGGTACATTCTACGGTGCAAAGTTTGTTTGGTTTCCCCAGTTTACAGATCACTGCATTCTTTACTGCACTGAACAGCGTAGACCACACCGCTCTGTTTGTGAGAGGGGATTTTGTCCTTAGGCTGAACAGGTCTCTGTTGCAGAGGGTTGCCAGGTTTGAATTGTACTGAAATGTTGTGATTATTAAAAATCTGTGAAAAGCAAGTGTCATCATAAGACACTATTGTCTCATCAAGTTCAAGTCTAAATGTAGATTTTGCTGACAAATTCCTATGAGTTAATGATGTGGTGTAGTGTGTTGCTACTAATGGGGAGAAGAAAGAACCTAAGTGTCTGGAAATATTAAATGTTATGGATATATACTGACAATAAGACGTAAAAGAGTACCATCTTTGTGTGGAGGTGATCTGTGGGTTGTCTTTAACATTCTCACCATTCCTTGCCTATGTCTCTCTGGTATTTTTCTTGGCCTGCCACATCTGGCCTTAACATCAACTTTGTCTGTGACCTTCCATTTCCTGATTACCACCTTAAATACCTTTTTCTCATTACTGAATGCTGTTTATGAAGTTCAAGGCTTAACTAACTAATCTAACAAGTTACATGCATTCAAATCAGCAAACTTATAAAGGTGCCTAAACATTTTTTTCATATTTTATTTAAAATCATACACCTAAATACTGCTACACTAAAAAATGTTGCTAGGAAAACACCCTAGAACTCAGATGTCACTAGAAAATGAATGACATACCTCTGTGATGTTTTTTCGCAAAGACAAAGTAAATCATTATGCAACCTCAGAGGGGTGCCCAAACTTTTACACATTGTAGATGTACTAATAATGAAAACAATCAAAGTTAATTTTTAACTATTTATAGAACTATAAATGTGTGTCTGGGGGGTGTTAGGGGAGTGTCTGTTTGAGGGTGACGGATTCATTTTACACTTGACCTTTTTGTCTGATAAAGTCACTTTAGTATTCTGTCATCAATACTATCCACACATAAGTAGAGAAAAACACGCCCCTTCTCTTACTGCATTTCAGAGAGGTCGCTGTGGCGAAAACAAGCATTTTAGTGTCTGCACCGGGCTGTCACAATCAAACTTTTTGTAGCTTGGCTGAGCAGGACTCAAGTTGTTCAAGAGATTTCCCCCAAAAAGCACAAAAAACATTTTATGGTCCGTTTCATGGAAATGGACTTTTGTATATTTGTCCTGACAAATATAATAAAGTTTTGGATATTGCAGCTTTAGATTGAAGTGACAAAGTCTTACCTTCAGTTTGCAGATAAATCGCTGTAGAGTTTTGTTCACCAACTTCATTCTTGGCTTGACAAAAGTATTCTCCTTTGGTGACAGTGCTGTAGATGAAGCTGTAGAAGTGTCCTTCATAAACTCTTTGTGCTCCCTGTGAGCTGATCTTGAACCAGCTGAAGCTCTGGACTGGAGGCCTGGCTCTGCTGGAGCAGCTCAGGTTCACTGACTGACCCACAGACAGTGAAGTGTTGGGACTGACCCACACTGAGGTGTCTTTGGGAGAATCTGAGGAGACACTTGACATGTGTTAGAGGAATGGTGCTCATGTACAGACTGGCTCAGTGAGGCTGCTTCACTTACACTTTACTCTCAGAGAGATGTTACTGTCTGCTCTCTGATGTTCTCCACTCACAGGATACACAGCAGAACATCTGACCTGAAGTCCATCATGTTTGTCAGATAAAGTCATCTTCTGTTGGATTCTGGTGGTAAACGTCCCATCCATGATTCTCTCCATGACCTGGGGAGGGTTCTGTTGGAGGTTCCATGTGAGTTTAGGAGGAGAGTGTGGACAGGGAGTCACAGCTGAGCAGGTTATAGTCACTGACTCCTCCTCCTTCTGTAATCCTGAGATCTGGACTGAGGGGCTCCAGGGAGAGACTGCACAGATAAACATGAAATATTATTTAACCCTAACAATAGGCTTATAATGACCCAGTGCATATAGGAAAGAAGAAAAAAATCTTAAATTTCAGTTTGAGGTGCCACAATTCGACATGTCTATATAACTGCATAGTCACTGTTAACTGTAGGGCATTTTCACACATGGATTTCGGCACAGACTTTTAAATTGTTTTATTTTATTAGTTTGGTTTGCAGACTTCTGGTTTCACACAGCAATATTAAAATCCACTTTCCCTGGAGCTATCATTACTATAAACATGAGAGGTGTGTCTTTTGAACACATCCTTTAAGGTAGTAAAATGTACATGATGATTCATGCTTCAAAGATTTTTATCATTATTACATATGGAACTGAGAATACATCACATATGTTTTTAATAAAAGAAATTGTGTTTTACCTTTGACCTTTATCTGAAGTGGGTTACAAACATCTGTCGCCTTGAACTTGTCATTCTCAATTCTGAAGTAATATTTGTCTGAATGATTTGTGTTTAAATTAGAAAACAGAGTGGTGCAGTTTTTCTGACGCAGGTCACCGATCATTTCCATAGGATATGTGTTACTGGACATAGAAGTGTTTAACATCACTTCATCACCGCTGGCCTTTCTCCAAATGCCTACAACAGGTTTTTTATCATCAAAGACTAAATTTCCAGAGGCAATAGGTGTGAATGTGCAGGGGATCAGTAAACAGGATCCACTCAGAGCCTCCATCAGGTTTGGTGTAGAGATGGGCAGATGATTGACATAAGGACAGTCACCTAAAGCACCTGGAAACATATGAACAAATTAGCACTAGAGCAAGAGAATTAGCAATGTACTGTGCAAGTTTTAGGTTATCCTTTATCATTTTAACATTGACTTGCATACAAACACTCAAATACATATTCACTGAAGTAGAGCTCACCTGAACACAGCAGTAGAACGAAGAATATGTGTGTTTCCATGTTCACACACACAGCTGGCTCTGATGTTTTGTAGATCTGCCAAAAGGACGACTTTAACAGAACATGAGTTGTTTTAAGAATCCCAGTAGACAGATTTACACAAGAGCTGCGGTGTAAGATGTGTTCAGATACATCAGGTTCCTCTTTAAGTTTAAGACACTCCCTTCACACAAACTTCTGTCTTACTGTCATTCACTGTATTTGCTCATTTCATTTTGTACCATTCTGACAGCACTTCCTTCTTTTTGTTTGGCAGTTCTCTCCATTTAAGCATCAATGCTAAACACTCTATAAAGTGTTAAAAACAGAGTCAGTATTTGCAAAAAGGTGACATCGAAAAGACATTTTTAGTGTTAGAAAATAAACTGTGTTTAGAGCAACCTAAAAAGTAAATTGAGTTCATGCCTGAAGGAACCTGGTCAATAAAGAAGCAGCACTTTTGTGATTCCAATAGGAGTGGAAACCATGCAGTTTTCAGCTGCATTTTACATTACAGCTCAGTAATAGCATGGTAATAGCATAGTAAAAAGATGGTAACAAACATGTAATAACATGGTAATTATGGGTAATTTCCAAGTAATTACTTGTGGAAATAACCATGTAATTACTGTATAATACTTTATAATAATATGCATGTAAATTGTCCACTAATTATGTTATTTGTTTCTTGGTAATAACAATAGCACCTCGCCCTCGTTCTACTTTATCACATGGTAATAAACAATAATATACAGTACATACATCTCTTGCTACTGGATGCAGGTACAAAAATACATTTCACTGTACATTGTACATTATTATTATTATTATTATTATTATTATTGTACAGTATGACTGTGCATGTGACAAATAAAACTCATCTATAGACAATGCACATCTTTATTATTTATAAACACCCAAACAGCAAACATTGATACTTTATCAACATGTACAACAACTGTACTTGCATATACCATTTTTACTTTACCTGTCTATAGTTTCGAGTTAGTGAGTTACAAGTTTTCCTAATCTTAGCACGGGCCCAGAAAGTACCACCAGTGGCCCTAAGGTTACCTATCCAGTACTGCCATTTAATAAAACCTGGAGCCTGTCACAGCGTCTGCTCTGTGAGGTTGTCCCTAAAGCAGTAAACGTCCCATTTCAAAGTTCTCCAGGCTCTCTGTGTTGGGTGTGTGCACCTGTTAGGATCACCTTTGGTGATTCACTTGATAGGGAATATAACCATATTGGCTCAACCTTTGGTATGGGGCGCACAGAATCACTTAAAACTGTCCAGAGGTCTAACATATTTCTCAGTGATTGGCAGGAGCCTTGCAACATTTCTTCTTTAGACAAATTTTAGTATAGGCCTTGTTCTTTTTCCATTCACGTCAAGCAAACCAAACACACCATGTAATACCATGCAATAAAGTAGAAAGACAGAGATGTGTTTTTTGCAGCACTGTTTCCATGTTATTACCTAGTAATAAATATAATAATTAGTGTACAATATACATGGGCATTTAAAATGGTATGTGGAGTATTACAAAGTAATTATATGGTTATTTCCACAAGTAATTACTTGGAAATTACCCATAATTACCATCTTCTTACATGTTTGTTATCATCTTATTACTATGCTATTACCATGCTTTTACCAAGCTCCATCCGCTCCTGAAGCTCAGCGCCTCCGACCGGAGAGCCCGGCAAAACAACCATCAGATCGGCCTGCGACCTCGTCGGCTCGCCGCAGGCTCCTCCAGGAGGCTGTGCTCCGACGCTCCGGGGGTCTCCCCCCGCCACCATCATTGACAGCCCAGCGCCCACCGGGCCGCTAAGCAGCGCCCCATCACACAACTTCAGGAAAGTTCACACTCGTCTGCATCAAGGCCACTGTTTAAACCAACTACTGTGATAGTTGGAGATTCAATTATTAGAAATATCCGCTTTTTTAATGCTGTTACGCACTGTACTCCAGGCGCCAGAGTGGAAGATATTTTGCACAAACTTCCCGGGATACTCAGTTCAGCCCCTGCCTCAGTTCGTAGGCTAATCGTTCATGTTGGGACTAATGATACTAGATGCCGGGAATCAGAAATCACAAAAGAACATTTCAATAAACTCTTCACTTTCCTCTGCTCCGTCCAACTGTCTGTGTTTGTTTCAGGTCCTATTCCCACTCTAGCTCGCGGTGATGGCTGTTTTAGTCGCATACTTAGTCTTAATAGTTGGCTCCACTCTGCTTGCAATTCTCACAACATTCAGTTCATTGACAATTTTAATTTGTTTTGGAACAGCCCTTCTCTTTTTCATAAAGACGGGCTTCATCCTAACAGGACTGGTTGTGGTTTGCTGACGGCGAACATTCAGTATATAGTACAGACAAGCACTCGTGGGTGACTGTTGACATCACATGCTCCCTCTGTCACCTCTCACCCTACCTCTTCCTCTATAGTAAACTTAAATGTTGCTACTCCCGAGATCTCCCCCTGCTGGGCACCACATAAAACTCTTAAACTAAATAACAGTAAGAGTTATGATATAAACAATTCAACTGAATCAATTGAATCAATTATCCCCATTTAATAATTCTAATCTTAATATTGCAGTTATTAACAATTGCTTTACACGTATGCCTCGTCATTCATCAAGGCCAAATGGACCCACAATAAATAATCTTGTAAATGTTCCCATAAATGATCCTAGCTCCTTCCTAGCTCCATCCTCAGTAGATCTGAAGTCATCACAAGAGCTTCAGAACTGTGATGGCCTGAAAGTTTTGCATTTAAATGTAAGGAGTTTGCTGCCCAAACTTGATTTTATTAACATGTTTATTTATGATGCCTCACCCGACATATTTGTTATCTCCGAGACTTGGTTATCTGGGAGAACTCCAGACTCAGATGTTTGTATAAGCGGTTACAATTTCTTTAGAATAGACAGAAAGTCCAAAGGAGGTGGGGTTATAATTTATGTTGAAGATCATTTTACCGTGCACATTCTTAACACTGTGTCTGTCCCAAAATGTTATGAATGTGTTATTTTAGATATTTATCTCGGAATTGACACTCGTATTACACTTGTTGGTGTTTATCGCCCCCCCTCTGTACCAATTACAGCCTTAGAGGACTTAAGAAAACTGTTATCTCCATATATTTCTTCTGAGTTAATAGTTACAGGAGATTTGAATTTTGACTGGCTTTCTGATAATTCAACAAAGTTAAAGGAGTTATGTTTGGAATTAAATTTGACACAGTTAATTCAATCTCCCACACGTCTAAATACAAAAAATCCTTCCAAATCCACTCTCATTGATCTTGTTCTTACCAACAGACCACTCAAATACCCTTATTCCGGTGTCTTTGAGCAAGACATTACTGATCACTCCCCCATAGCCTGTGTTAGACTGACCAAAGGTGTAAAATCTAATGGTCAAGTCTTTAGGAAACGTAATTTTAAAAATTTTACTGAGCAGGGTTTTTTAAATGGATTATTTTGTTCTGATTTGGAGAGAGTATGTTTAATTCCTGATTCTGAGTTAGCATTAAACCATTTATTATATATTTTTGATTCCATCACGAACAAGCATGCTCCTTACAAAAATCAAAGAATAAAAAATCGTTCTTGCCCTTGGTTCTCAGCTGACATCACTGATGCTCTTCGACTGAGAAATTCAGCCTGGTCTCTTGCTAGGCACACTGGTAAAGCAGCAGACTGGTTGCAATTCAGAAAACTTAGAAATAAATGCATAAGGATGATAAGAAAAGCTAAATCTGATTACTATCTTTCCTCAGTTTCTGCTGCTACTGGTAATGCAACAGGAAAACAGTTAAATCTTTAAAACCTAAGCCAATCTGCTCTCTTCCTCCACAGATCAGCACTGAGAATAGGTTAATTTCAGACAAGGCCCTAGTTTGTGATGCATTTAATAAACATTTTATATCATCAGGTCAGCTATTTGATAATATTTTAACTGTTTGTCCAAATCATACTCATGATTTACCAACATTTAACATCTGTCAGCCTCCCCCGTGTCATAGTACTTTTACACTGAAACCCGTGAGTGACACTGAAGTTTTTAATTTACTTCTACAATTGCACAATAAGAAATCAAGAGGTGAGGATGATCTTGATCCATTTCTTTTACGTCTTAGTGCTCATTTAATCTCTGCCCCGTTAGCTCACATATTTAATTTAACATTTACCTCAGGAAAGATACCTACATTGTGGAAAACCGCACATGTTGTACCATTGCTGAAGGGAGGTGACCCAACAGACTTAAATAATTATCGTCCGATTTCAAAATTGAGTTGCTTAGCAAAGGTTCTTGAATCATTGGTGAATAACCAGTTACGGGCATTTCTTCATACCCATGATATTCTCCAATCTCAACAATCTGGATTCAGACCAGGCCATAGCACAATTTCAGCTATATCTCTTGTTATAAATGACATTTTAATTGGTCTTGACAATCGTAAACACTGTGCTGCTATTTTGGTTGATCTTTCAAAGGCCTTTGACACAGTAGACCATGGGGTATTAATGCACAAACTATCTGCTATTGGTTTTGATAACCTTTCCATTAAGTGTTTTTTTAATTATTTGTCTGAGAGAAAACAGTCAGTTGTAGCTAATGGTGTAAGATCAGCATTGCTTGAGACTGGCAAGGGTGTTCCACAAGGCTCTATATTAGGTCCCGTTCTTTTTACCCTTTATATTAATAACATGTTTTACCCATCTTCACTTTGTAATGTTCATTTTTATGCTGATGATACAATATTATATAGTATCGGCTCCACCCCTGCTCAGGCCTGTGCTAACCTTCAGAGTGCCTTTGACTCTTTTCAGCAATGTCTTGTTAGTCACAAACTTGTCTTAAATCCTAGTAAAACCAAATGGAGGATGTTTTCTAGGTCCTGTAATTCTAATAATTACCCTGGTATTCAGACTTTTCAAGGGGAACAAATTGAATTGGTAGAATCTTATAAATATTTGGGTATCTGGATAGATTCCAAATTTTCTTTCCGGACTCATGTGGAACATATAATCAAAAAGTTGAAAAGTAAAATTGGTCTTGTTTTTCCTCTCTTTCTAGAAAGATAATTGTCCAGTCACTAATAATGTCTGTGTTTGATTATGGTGACATTATCTATATGCACGCATCTTCTACCACTCTCAAGCCCCTTGATTCTGTTTATCACAGTGCTCTACGTTTTATAACTGGAGATAGATATCTCACTCATCATTGCATGTTGTATGAAAAGGTAGGCTGGCCTTCTCTTAAAGCTCGCCGAGAACAGCATTGTCTTTTATTTGTTTATAAGGCTCTTTGTGGAAAACTCCCTTTGTACCTATGTTCCCTTTTAAACTGTAGTAATACTAATTATCAGACACGCTCACAGATGCATATCAGACTACGTGTGCCACATGTGAAGTCAGAGCTTGGAAAGTCTGCTTTTTGTTTTTATGCCCCTGACAGATGGAACAAGCTTCAGAATACACTTAAATTAGATAGACTCATTTCTGTAAACACATTTAAGGTTTTGGTTGAAAGTACCTCTTATATAACTTGCACATGTTTTACTTAATGGTGTTTTAAATGTATTTAATTGTGATTATTGCTATGTAACTGTTTTGTAACAGGGCGCCCTTGTAAATGAGAGCTGACTCTCAATGGTTTTCCCTGTCTAAATAAATAAATAAATAAATAAATAAATAAATAAATAAATGTAAAGTGCTACCCAGTTTTCTTATTTCTGCAGTTAGTGCTGTGTTTATATTGGTTTGCTTTTACAGTAGAGCACCTGTTTTTGGCATCTTAGCTCAGCAGCAGAGGAACGATTATGACTGAATGTTTGTATAATAAACTGGACATGTTATGGCTCTGCTGTCCTCAGAAATGTATAACTTCTGGGAAATTGATTTGCATTTGCCCTTTTTCTCAAATCAATGCAGTATGGACTTAATTTAACAGCAGAATGTCACATTACAATAAAATGCACAGAAAGTTGGTAAAAACAAAGGGGAATCACACATTTTAGATTTCTATAAATATATGGTTAATCTTGTGGATCTTAGAACATGCCTTTACTGGGGTGATACCAACAATATTCTTGAATCTTCTCAAGATCATAAGAAAATATTTGCAATCTTTTCATATTGAACATGAAAACTTATGAAAGACAAGCTCAAGTGTCTCAGTGACGGATGAGAAGGAGGTCAAACTGCTGAAGAATAATAATTGAGTATTAAATTTTGATACATTTGTTTTTGGTGCAGTAGGTTTAAAGGGGAGTGATTCAAATTATTAATGTATTATGAGTTCAAGATTAATATTTATTTAATTGTTTTAGGTAAATTGTTATTTTGAAAATAGAATATACAATAAAATAAATACATGTAATAGTTTATATTGTTTTATTTTTATTTAATATTTTTATTTTAAAGGCGAGGAGATTATTATTTATTTCATTTTTAGCATTAATTTTTAGATAGATGACCACTGTTCTGTCCATGAAGCAGGTGATGTTAAGTGTTAAAGTCAGGCAGCAGGTTTTGACTCAAGTTCCCGAGTTCTTTTTCCAACTTCAGCAGGCGTGTTTAAAAAACATTTTCCAAGGGCGAGTTTCCAAGGAGCACATGGATGCACCATATGAACGGGTGGAATGCAAAAAAAGTTGTAACAAATCCTGTCCCGAAATCGAACAAAATCAAATCAAACCTACCTCAATCACAGATCTTCCCCTTCTACCACAATCTATAAAGAAACATTATTATTTTCACTTTAACACTATTTCTACAGCCTGGTGGAAAACTATAGACACCACATCCACTCTTTCATTATGTAAACACAGGAGAACGCAGATGTTGTCACACTTTTCACATTCTTACATATATCTCAGGATGTGTAAATCATAAAATTACAGAACACATATCAAATGTAAAAGACAAGTCTCAGGTAGCTTACTTCAGCTAGTATGTTCATCTTATTTTTATATCTTCCACCAAAACAAACAATTTCCTGTTATATCAGGTTTATAAATCTAAATTCTGGCACATGTACTGTAAATGTGACTGAACGAAACACAGAGCAACAGACAAGGCTAGACCAGATTGACACAGCAAAAATGACAATTCATAAAACACTTGAGCAAACTGCTAAAGATCATTTCATTTCAAATGTGTGCATTAAATCAGTTCATCAAGGATTAAAACTGTGTCACCTCCTTAAACTAATCTGAATCATTAGAAGTATCACAGTTCTGGCACACATCAACTGCATTACCAGGATTACATGCTTCATGAGCCCACTGTGCACAGAACACACTGTTACTGAATGGCTCAACACAAACCAGACACAGATCATCCTCATCTGGCATCTGTAGCTTTTCTTTTCATAACTTTTTTTTTTTTTTTGAAGAGATTTTTAAACTGTCAGTCTCTTTCAAACTCAGTGACCTCCTTTTCTGGTGTGTCAGTGACATTTGGTTTTCCTTTTTTTAATTTTAATTTTAATTGTTTGCATCTGTGGGCTACTTTCCTGTTACCTTGCACAGCAGCTGAATTGTCGTGAAATTTGTCAGTTCACAAATTCATGATATCCATCTTGTCAGGCTCCCGCTGATCCGTTTGGGTCTGAGCTGGTGGTGGCTGGGCCAATGGTGTGGCAGTACTGCTGTGAGTGGGCGGGTTTTAGGTTTTGCCGACAACAACAAGCTCTTTTAGTGATACTTGTTAACAACATGGTGATGCGGAAAAACTTAAAGTAAGTTGCTCTAAGTTTACAAAAACAGCAAAAATCTTCTAACAATGTCTTTATTGTGTTGTTTTACTGTCGTAGCAGTTTGTTGTTTAGCTACGAAGCTGGGGCTTTATCCAATCACCTCCAAGTATTCTACTGAATGTCCCACCCCTTCACAAACATTTTCAATGGGAGCCAGGTTAACTTTCCTGGGGCCTGCTTTTGGATAAAGCCAAATGTCCTCTGGAGTTATTCGGGAAGTGGAGCTGGCATCAAAAGGTGAGTCTGTGCTAATGGCTGAGCTGGGGCCAAGAAGAGCTGATCTAGGGCCTGGAAGAGCAAACCTGGGACCAAAAATGACTGAGCTAGGGCCAGGAGGAGGTGAGCTGGTGCCAGGAAGAGCTGTGTCTTGGAAAAGGGCGATCCAAAACAAAGGATGGCGCAAAGTCTATCTCTGAAATGAAATCCTTATTAAAAGGTTGGACTGCAGTAACCCAAAAGCCTGTGTGAATATTGTATACTGTATATATGTTTATGCAATCACCAAAATTGCTGGGATGTCATATATCCTCATTGTCTTCCCAGGGTTGTTTCTTATGAACCCATGAATCAAAGGCAGAAATAATGTGCCTCTAGGACCAAAGACACTTCTGTCCAACATCTGAAGCATGTGGAGTAGGAAGGACAACATAATTATTCCATTTTGTTTTGCATATTTTAGTCCTTCATTAGACTTGGCTTTTGGATTTTACATTTTGTGTGTTGTACGCTGCAGATTAATGGCGCGCGTCAACTCAGCACCAAAGTTTACTGGACCACTTTCACCCCAGCTCAAACCAACCGCACTAACAAGTGAACTGGACTTGAGTTCACTCTAATCGGACCAAACGGGGCAGATGTGAGAGCACCGTAAAACACATAATCCAAACTGAAGTAAGCATAAAAACAACACAATACAACCACCACCTTTTATTTAAAAGTATTAGAAATACAAATGCATTGATCTATAAAATATACATACATATAATAACTTGTAATAACTATGACTAGTACCAACATCTCATACAATATTATACAATATATAGTTATTATTACACACAGCAAACTTTTCAAAATGGGCAAAACTGAAACAGAGACTTGCACACAGTGTACTTTAGGTAGCACAGGTGACTACATACTGTACGTGCCACTTGTTTTTGCACACAAGTTCACTCCTGGAATACTGTCACAGACCACCTCACATCCATCCTGGGTCACAGAGTCGATAAATAAAATGTATTTTATTATTATTTTAGGTGATACCATTGAATTAACCACACCCATAGGACACCCAGTCCTCATCTCTCTGACTGTCACCAAGAAGATGATTTTTCTAAACTGGAAATCTGAACAGTCACTACATATTACACACTGGACCAGCTTATTCTTAGAATACATTTCAATAGAACAATCAACTGTAATCAGACCCAACAATCAGACTTTAGTAACACATGGTATCATTTTCAAAAATATGTTATAAATATCATAATTTAATTGTCAGATCTAAACAATGTACAGCATATCATTTTCATGATTCATAGTCATACACAATGCTACAGTATATAATATTAGAGAGGTGCAAATATTATTAAGAATAGTAGAATTTCTATAACAAAAGCCTGCAAAAAAACTGTAAAAACTACACAAAGTAATTACTTTATTATTTGTTGTTGTTATTTCATTATTATTATTATTGATGATGACGGTGATGTAAATTGTGGTGTAATAATTTTCATAATATTAGAGCTGCTGTATTCATTTAGAACAAAAATAATGATAATGATTATGCATATTTTTGAGCTGCATTATTGTTGACTTGTTTGGTTCTAGTATTGATTATTATTCTAATACATTTATAAATAACATGTTTGTTAGAACCAGAAAGGTGACGGGGGCCCACTGTCCACGGAGCTGAGAGGAGTGGAGCAGAGATGTTCTCAGGGGTCTTTTGTTATATATTTGAGTCAGAACACAGTTCAGCAGACACTGTTAGCTCAAAACAAAGACCACTGGCCAGTTACAACACACAGCAATTAAAGATTCTCACAAAATAATGTTTTCTGATGATTTATTTATCCAAATAAACAGAGACATGTGGTCTCTGTTATAATTTAAGGTTTTTATACATGAGAAAAACGCTATTTGTTTATATAGACAATATGCTGACTAAGTTAAAGGCCTACTATGCATTTAATTTATCATCTATTTATTTATTTGTTTGTTTTTTGTTTTTGAAAGAAGTTGGAGAAGCACTGGTCTAGGCCATTCCTGGCAGTGCCAGTCAACCGAGGCAACAAGAGAATCAGAATGAATGAAACAAAATACTACTTCAGTTATGTTTTTGAAGAGGAAACAACAGTATAACATGGCTAAAAGCTCAGAAAAAAAATATTTAGCAGAATAGGGGATCTTTAAGTCTTTATACAAGCTACATCATAAAATGTTTGGCCCAATTTTGACCCTTCCTGAGTTTTTATACATTATTAAACAACAACTGAAATTGAGAAACATTTAAAATCCATCCAACAAAGTGTGAACTCTATTAGATAGAGCCCTGAGATACTATAGATAAGTATGTAGACATCAGAAGACGAGGGGGTTCAGGCCTTTGAAGAAAAAACATGGAAACTTGTTTAAGAAATAAAAATAAAATAAAGAAGTGGCTATTATTAACACTGACTTTGATGCTATTCCAGAGTAACCAATCAGAGAAACTAAGAGCAGGACATAATCAGCACGCCCCTGACCTGTAACCCAAACAAACATGGCAGATTGTTTGCCATAATTAGGAATTCTGTACTTATTTCTGAATGGGGACAGCAGCAGAAGGCAGTTGGCTGAGGAACCAGACTTTGGAAGAGAACGCAGAAGAGTCTGGCTGGCCAGGCTTAGCAGTACATTAATAAAATAATACATATTCAGTTCTTCTTCACTGTAGCGTAGAGGTCTTCAGTGGGCTGTGTTGCTGCCTGGGACACTCGGACCTGAGAGTACACAGTCTCCTCTGGCTCCTCTCTGTTGTGTACTGGACCAGCCGACACGTTAGGTTTCTTCTTAAAGAACTGTATTTCTCCATAATGGATTGTGTCTTCTGCTCTGTCCTCCTCCATATTCGTCTCTCTCTGTGAAACAAAGCACTGAACTGTAACAAGCTGACATTAGCTTACTGTTTTCTGTCACAATGTACTGTGGATCACATCTCACCTGTGTTTCCTTTGGAGCCTGACGTTTTGAAACAAGACACCTGGAAAACAGTGAAAAAAGTTGAGTTAGATAGACACTTCATCTGTGTCTTCTGTCTGTGCAGAGTGCCCAGCTTTAAGGGAGTGCATGGAAAGGCTGCTGGAAGGTGCTGCAACTGGGACCTCAGCACTCGTGTGGGCAAAGATAGTGACACCTGAAATGGCATGACTGAGAGGAACCAACTCTCTGATCTCAGTGGTATTCTGTAATTGCACTAGTGTCAGGTCCTAATAAAGATAACACATTAGGCCAGGACAAACTTGGCCCTCGTTGACTTTTTAGCTGAATTCCGATTTTATTAACTGCTAATACTTTATACTTTTAAACCTCATGGTGCTGTCAGTGAATGAGGCCACTGTAAGACTCTATTTCCTAGCATACAGCTCTCTGTCATGGTTTCATGGTTTTAGTTGCCTCCAACCAATAAATAGCAAGCATTCTATCATGTGACCTCCTTCTGTCATAGTTATCTTTGCCTCTATCCAATAAGTATCCAATGTTTATCTAATTTGTCACATAAAAATGTAGCAAAATAGGTGGTGGTGCAGTTGGGGTGAGGATTTTTATTTATTTATTTATTTGTTGTATTTTTAATGGTATTTATTTATTTATTTATTTATCTATATATTTTGTATAAGTAAATTAACACGCTAATATATGTTAATTTAAACCTGCCAAGGAACCATGACAGAGAACTGTATGTCCATTCTCATGGCCCGCCACCTGGTGGTTAAAAAATTATTTGGCCCAACTGCAATCAAACTTGCCTCCCCCTGCACTGGACTTAAAGACAAAGATTGACTTGGTCCAAGATTAAAACAAAAAACAACTGTACTCATTAGTTACAGAGCTGATGTATTGACTTATAAGTAAGTAAGTACTTTTACTTCAAAAATAATATTACTCAAGTAGAAAAAGACTCATCCAGGCTGAATTACAACAAATTAAACTGAAATTAAACATTTTCAACTCTAAAAAACAAGTTTAGATGATTTCTTTTTAAACCATGTTTGTTAGTTAAGAAAAAGTAAAAGTAACACTAAATTGTGTATTAAGTATTGAGTAAACAATTGACGTACGTTTTACAATCTTTGGAGACAAATCTTGGTCGCCTCTAAAACATCAGCACATTTTATAAACTTTCAAAATTATGTGACTAAAAGAAAATGTTTCCAATAATTACTGTACTACTGCCAGAAAGAAATATGTGAAGAAATAAGCAGAGGACAGCTCTGGTTTCAAACTCTGGTTTTAACAGAAACATAGAAAAAGAGCTGTTTACTTTCTTAAACCTTTTTTTAGAATAAAAAATGTCTGTGAGAAATCAATGGAAACAGAGCTGTAGACAGTTTTTTTGATAAAAGAATGAGACCACACTGCTGCTGAGGGCTTGTTGATTAGTCAGTGCTTCCTGGAGTGGAGCGAGTATCGAACCTAGAACCTTCTGTTTGCAAGTCAAGTGTGCTATTCACTTTGCCACAAAGAACAAAAACTAATTTCACTCATTTACTCAATTTGAAGTTTTACTTACCTAATTTTTTTTTAAGTATTTTCTTCAAAATGTACTCAGGACGAACTTTTTGTTAAAAAAAAAAATTTGCTTGAATGAATTACTTGAGTAAAGTTAGCTACTTCCTGGAGTGCTCTGACTTTCTAGATTTAACTGCAACATTGTACAGAAACCAGGAAGAGTATCTTTGAAGAAAACTGGGTTGGTCCATTTTTAGAGAAAAGGGGGGTAGAAGATAAGTTTCAACTACAGCCTCTCTGGAAATGTCTATGCCATGGACTGGAGAGGACAATCCATCCAATAATGAGTCCAACCTCAGAAAATTAGTTTATCAAACTCATTATTTATTATTGTCCCTTGAATGTTTGTTCTTAGGTTGATACTTACCAAACAAAGACAACCAGGCAGATGAGTGACAGGAGACCGATACCTCCTCCAAGAAAGGGCCACCATGATTTAAGTGGAGTTGTCTCTGCTAAAAAGACAATTACTATAGAAGGAAAATGTAAAACAACCCTGAGGCATCACTATTGACATTTTTGTCCATTTAAGCCACTTTTTCCTCTTTGACTGACTATCATTTTGGCTCTTTTATTGTTATTGTGCTAATGGCACTTTTTTTTTTTTTTTTTTATAAAAAGGCTCCGTCTTGTAAAATTTTAGAAATCAATTTTTATTGAACACTGACTGTGCATTAGAACACTGTGTAACACATTTAGTTTACACATAAATGTCCACTTCCATAAAACAGCCATAAAATGTAACAAATGAATATACTTTCTGCTTTAAAAGGGGCTATATTATACTTTTATTTATCTTTTTAAACCAATGTTGGTCACCTCTAGAACAGCATGTTTTTGCATGTTTTACAATCCAAACACAACTCCAGAGGCCTGTACTACGAAGCTGGCTGAACTTATCTCAGATATGTCTCTCTTACCCAGACTGACAAAACCAAACATGAGCCTCTCTGGATAAACAGTACTACAAAGTAGGGTTAACTGTGAGTTAACTCTGGGTTTCTCTGTGGAGCTGTGACCACATTCATGTGGAATAGGCGGAGTTGGCACTAAACGACCAATCATGTCAATGTCAGAAAGACGTTTCATCTGAATATCACTGAGAAACAACACTAAACCATAGATCTGTGCACTAAACTCATGAAACGTGTGGCTCACAGCTCCACAGACTGAATGAATGAACAAACTGAAACTATTAATATAATATATAATATATATAATATTAATATAATGTAAAAACTGATATCAGTTTGATATCAGTTTTTACATTAAATTACATTAAATTTAATAGTTTCATATATATATATATATATATATATATATATATATATATATATATATATATATATATATATATATATATATATATATATATATATGCTGCTATCAGCAGTGCCGCTTGTGCATCTCCTCTTTTCCTCTCCCCCTCCTGCACACGCTCACACCTGCAGCTCATCTTATGCAGCAGCTGTCTTCTTATCTTATACAGAAACTTAACCAGGTCTGGACCAGGTTAGCCATTCAGCCTATGTTACCATAGAGATCTGCCTCAAAGACTGAAGTTGTTCAAGAGATTTCCCCCAAAAAGCAGAAAAAACATTTTATGGTCCATTTCATGGAAATGGACTTTTGTATATTTGTCCTGACAAATATAATAAAGTTTTGAATATTGCAGCTTTAGATTGAAGTGACAAAGTCTTACCTTCAGTTTGCAGATAAATCGCTGAAGAGTTTTGTTCACCAACTTCATTCTTGGCTTGACAATAATATTCTCCTTTGGTGACAGTGCTGTAGATGAAGCTGTAGAAGTGTCCTTCATAAACTCTTTGTGCTCCCTGTGAGCTGATCTTGAACCAGCTGAAGCTCTGGACTGGAGGCCTGGCTCTGCTGGAGCAGCTCAGGTTCACTGACTGACCCACAGACAGTGAAGTGTTGGGACTGACCCACACTGAGGTGTCTTTGGGAGAATCTGAGGAGACACTTGACATGTGTTAGAGGAATGGTGCTCATGTACAGACTGGCTCAGTGAGGCTGCTTCACTTACACTTTACTCTCAGAGAGATGTTACTGTCTGCTCTCTGATGTCCTCCACTCACAGGATACACAGCAGAACATCTGACCTGAAGTCCATCATGTTTGTCAGATAAAGTCATCTTCTGTTGGATTCTGGTGGTAAACGTCCCATCCATGATTCTCTCCATGACCTGGGGAGGGTTCTGCTGGAGGTTCCATGTGAGTTTAGGAGGAGAGTGTGGACAGGGAGTCACAGCTGAGCAGGTTATAGTCACTGACTCCTCCTCCTTCTGTAATCCTGAGATCTGGACTGAGGGTCTCCAGGGAGAGTCTGCACAGATAAACATGAAATATTATTCAACCCTAGCAATACGCTTATAATGACCCAGTGCATTATATGCAAACGTATGCACATTCCAACATCTGTATAACTGTCATTAGCATGTTATTGTTAATGTAAGGCACTGTTCTTACCTAAATGTCTGCTCAAAAGGCCCACAGTCTCAAATTGTTCTAATTTATGTATTTGGTTTGCTAACTTCTGGTTTCACACCTCAGTATTAAAATCTGCGGGACACGGTGGCAGAGCGATTAGTGCTCTCACCTCCCAGCAAGGAGATCATGGTTCATGGTTCGATCCCCGGGCCGGAAACACACAAACTCTCTGGGTGGAGTCTGCATGTCCTCCCTGTGTTACTGTGGGTTCTCTCCAGCTTCCTCCCACCGTCAAAAGACATGCATGTGTTCATTCAATTGGTGACTCAAAAATTACCCCTAGTGAATGAATGTGAGAGTGAATGGTTGTATGTCTCTGTGTCAACCCTGCAACAAGCTGGCCCCGGTGTACCCTGCCTAAGGCCCAAAGTTACTGGGATAGGCTCCAGTCACCCGCGACCCCTAACAGGAAAAGCAGAAGATGAATGAATGAATATTAAAATCCCTTTTCTCTCAAGCTATCATTACTTTTGTCTTTTGAACACATCCTTTAATGTAGTAAAATGTGCATTTCTTACTGTGATTCAAAGATTTTTATCATTATTTCTAACCATGTACTTGAGAATATATCACATTCATTTTAATAAAAGAAAATATGTCTTACCTTTGACTTTTATCTGAAGTGGGTTACAAAAATCTGTCGCCTTAAAAATGTCGTTCTCAATTCTGAAGTAATATTTGTCTGAATGATCTGTCTTTAAATTAGAAAACAGAGTGGTGCAGTTTTTCTGACGCAGGTCACCGATCATTTCCATAGGATATGTGTTACTGGACATAGCAGTGTTTAACATCACTTCACCACCGTTGCCATGAGTCTTTCTCCAAATGCCTACAACAGGTTTTGTAACATCAAATGAGTCTCTGTGTTTGGGGTTGAGTGTGAAATTGCAGGGGATCAGTAAACAGGATCCACTCAGAGCCTCCATCAGGTTTGGTGTAGAGATGGGCAGATCATTGGCATAAGGACAGACACCTAAAGCACCTGGAAACATATGAACAAATTAGCACTTAATGATTTACAATGCACTGTGCAGGTTTTAGGTTAGCCGCTTTATGTACAAACATGCAATGGTTAATATTAGTTCAAGTAGAGCTCACCTGAACACAGCAGTAAAATGAGAAAAATGTGTGTTTCCATATTCACACACACAGCTGCCATTGATGTTTTTTTCTTAGCATCTGTCAAAATAAAGTTAGTCTGTAATCGTCTTCCATGAGTGGAAGACTCCTACTGCTGCAGTCTTTGCTTCTCTAACAGAGCAGCTTCCTCTTTAAGTTCAGCACCAACTTCTGTCTTTTATACTGGACCACTCTCTACGCTTTTGTCCCAGTCTGACACCTACTTCCTTTAAAAAAAAAAAATGCTAAATGTTTTTGTAAGACCTCAGTTACTACTTCTCAAAAACTGATGGAAAGCTGATACTGCAGTGGCAGAGAAGAGATGTGCGATAAGTTTGCGGTTGGGTTAAAATAGAATGTTAGGTCATAATGTTGTGCCTGATTGTCAGGCGATGAATATTAACATATTTCTGATGTCTTTTTTCTGATGTGTATTTGTCACTGTACCATATTAGATGTGCATGATGTAACCAAAATTGAATTTAGGGATCAATGTTAAGCATGTAGCAGATTACAAATGGCTCTTACCAAAAGACTTGAGTCTTATTAAACACACAACAGAGAGCTGTCACAGTTTCACTCTGATGTGAATGATAAAGGTGGTGGAAAATGCTCACTTGTGCTTACTTCTCAGAAATGCATCAACTTTCTTGCAAAAATAATTTCCATTAGCACTTTTTATTAAAGCATAAACATGAATTTGAAAATAATCTTGGTCAAACTTTGTGCACTGAGTAACATTGGGCTTTTTAGAAGAGAGACGTGACATAGAGACATTACTATTAGTATTGCTACACGTGCTATGTACTTAGCATTAGTATTACAATGTTATTAGAAAAAATCTGGGTTTGAGTCTGCTCTTTTTTGTCCTCACTGTGATAAATGCAAAATAAACTTAGTTGTGAATTTTACTTTGAGCAAGGCACTAGGTGAAAAAAGGCCCAGTGTGCATTTGTTCAGCTGTGCATCCTCAACATTAAAGCAGAACTCTTCACCTACATTTTGGAGTAAAGCACTATCTACTCACAACTCCTACTGACTCCTGTGTGACCCCTCACTCAGCTTTACGTTCATCTTCCCCTCTACGTATTCATATAAAAACATTTGAGTAAAATTTTTAGAAGCACTTTAGTATTAGGGACTAAAATGGACTTAATTAGACTTAAATGAATAAATGGAGACATTGAGAAATGCACGTCAGAAGGTGTGTGTGCTCTTTGATATGCATCTGTCTCATGGTCTACATGGAGCCTAATTGATTTGTGGAGTTTCTCTTTTTGTGTGTGTATGCTATGTATTTTATTGTGCATGGCCTTTGTTTATAAACTTTGGGCTCGATGAACAAACCTCATGTAGACACGCCCACAGACAATCTCTCTGACCAGCCCCTGAGGATTACTCTCACAGACAGAGCAGCTCCTCAGACACAGAGATGAGCTGGTTTGGCCTGGCTTCAGTGTGATTGGCTTTGGGTTTTAACGATTTGTCATTCAAAATATGAAGAACTATCATTTACAAAGAAAATAGCTCTGAGGATACATTTTTTCACTCGTAGCAACACTTAAAAAGCCTGAAATTTTTTAATAGAACAGACAATATTTGTATTTTGTGCATTTTAACAAGTTTTCCAGCTGGCTTGAATGTGAACAAATTATGACTATTTTTGTAATTTTATTGTTTTCTTTTTGTCAAAATAATCCTTTCATCCAAGCTGGGGTTTACACAAATAATTATAAATAAATTCTACCTTTTGTGTTCATGTCATGTATTCATGTCTACTTGTGTAAAACAATGGTTGGGCCTACAGTTAGGCTACAGTCCTCTTTATATTTTAATCATTCAATGTATATTATTAAGAAGACAATGAGTACATGAACAGAGCAAATAAAACCTTTGGGAAATGTAACAATCTTCTAAATAAGGCTTCAGTCATCTTGATAGTTTACAGTAGAGTTTTGGGTGAATCAATTTGCTACAGCGCTTATGCTTTCCTCTGACAGATGTGTCAGATGAATGGACATAGACAGCGTTTGCACTCTCAGTCCTGGCTTAAAGATAATATTGTTTTTAGCGTTTCCATTCACAATGATGCAAATGACACAGGGTAAATGCATGAATAATTAGTGGGTAATTAAACTAATTGATATGCATGTAAATGCACCATTCTCACCTTGTCTACTTGTCATTGACTTGTCCAGTGGCTACAAGAAGAGAGGCCTCTGTCATTATCAACAGCACTGTAAAGCTGAGAACTTGAGCTGTAGTTTGGTGGAGAACTGGAGTATTACCCACAACAGACAAATGTTTGAAACACTCACCCTGCAGTCTTCATGTCCCTCTAAAATAATTTATTTATTTTAATCTTACAATAATACAAACAGTCAAGTCCAGCCCTGCTTTTATGGCATGTTCATAAAAGCAGCTGTTTTGTATAAACAGCTGCCTCTGTGCTCTTGCTGTGGATCTGCGCCGGAGTTTGTTTTTTCTAATTTTTTTTGCCTATGTTATAAAGCATTTTTAAATCTACCGCTGCCTCAGTCGTACCACAGTAATAACTCCATGGACAGTAAGGGACCCTTGCACTTGTGGTAAACACATAGCTGTCCTATTTAAGCCCATTCAAAAATCAACTTTAAACAGTGGCCAGTAGGAATGTGTTAATATAAATAGTAAAAAAAAAAAAAAAATAGCCAAGAAGATTTGAATGCTCATTTTCAATTAACCAACCTATCACACTTAGGGTGGCCACTGGGGTGGCCAATGAAATCCCAGGAGTAGCCATGGCCCTTGGGGGTGCCACTGCTCTAAAGTCCAGACTTTTTACCTGGCGTTTTCTGGAGCAGTGCTGGTAAACTCTGAAACATTCACACAGACTTATACTTGTAATATTATAAGCCAGAGGAATATATGCAATAGAATAATTCCACTGTTGTGTAAACAGCCTTCTTCTTTGGTGAAAGGAAGGTGGACCCCAGCTTGCCATTTTCATTTGGCCCGGATTCAGCCCACGTCTTTACGTTTCCTTTGCCTCACTATGGGCACGGTTCTGTGGCCCAACGTCAGCCCGAGAACTGCATGCCGACACAAAACCGGACATGGTCGCCTCTGGCCTGGATTTGGCTCACATACGGTGTTCAGATAGCAGTGTGTGTGTGGTTCTCGTCCACATTCGGCCGACATGCTGTGTTAATAGTAACTTCAGTGTAGTTCTGGCTCATATACTGTATTCAGACAATGGTTTAAATGTAGTTCTGGCCCTGGCTTGTAGTTGCTCTTTTTCCAGTGGTATTTTATTATTTTATGTTTTTTCAGCAGATGAGATTTTTTGTAGGTCAAATATAATTGAAAATGAAGAACAATAAATGTAAATGCATTGATTTATAACATTAAAAATTATAATAGCACTTAAATAACTAATAATATATCATAGCCTACTGTAAAAATACTCCAATATTAAAATGCATTAAATTGCAAACAAAGATAAAAAAAGAATGTTACTTTTTCACATGGAACAGATCAAAAAACAAATCAAATAACATGACAGTTAAACATTGTTCTTGGCTCTGCATCTTCTGCCTCCCGCTCGGTCTATAGCCAAATGTAGCCACCTTTTTATACAACTTTCTGTGTCACTGGCTAAGGCAGTCGTGGTCAATGGATTTTTCCTAACAGAAGCTCGATAGAAACAACACGGGGTCAAAAATCAGTCATCAATCCTTTCAAATGTGTTTGCTGTAGACTACAGAGAGTCACAGCTCAAACCTAAGGCTTTAAGCATTTAAAGATTGTATACTCAGTTATACAAAAGCTCTATTTTTTGACAAAGAGCAGATGTTTTGGTGCATTATTGCAAATGATTTTGTACAGTTGTCTGCTGTTTCTTACACAGTCAGTAACTTTTGTCCTGCTGATTAAAATGGATTATACTGGCTTTAAGTTGAATAGTCTAACTCTTAAAACATTTAGGCCTTAATTCATTGCATGGAGTTAGTGCAACCAAAATGAAAAAAAATCAGTTGTCATGATGTATGATATGGTTAAATATGATATGTCATGTGACATATTTTCCATACATTTTTATGAGAGTTAGTTAAAAGTGATAAAAGTGATAATTAGTGAAGAACTTACTGCTACTACGACCACTATCACTACCACTAATATTATTGCCTACTATTCCCAGGACTACTGATACTACTACTACCACTACTGCTACTTTTACTAGTGCTACTACTACCACAATTACTACTACTCCAACTGCGGCAAAGTCACTTTAAAGGTGAAACATGTAGTAAGTAAAGGTATGCTTTGGAAAATGCACATGAAGTGCATGTGCAGGAAGTACTTGCACTAAGTAAATTATTTGAGTAAAAATATCTAGCTCAGCAGTGTTTTCCACAGAAAATATCTCAGTTAAAGAGCATCTCAACCCTAAACAACTTTTTTAAAGCTGATCAGCTGTACAAATGGGCTTTATTGGTACATCTCACTATTTATAGTTGCTTCTTAATTCACATTTTGTGGTGAAAACTGTCAAAGTGCTGCTCTCCTGATAAGAGTTTACTCTCCACACTACATGCACATGACTTCTGTCAGTGATTTGGTTATTCATTTTTGTGTAGCAGCAGATGAAACATTTTTAGTCACACCTTTCGTCCTAAGGCGCAAAAAATGCACTGCCATAGAAAAATTATATAATAATAGATCATTCCAATTTTTTTTTATTTTTTTATTTCATGATTAACTTCAGCCCTCACCATACATAGCAAAAATTAATTCTGTTTGTGAAATTTAGCCCCTTAAATGCCAGTTTATGTGATGCATACACATCCAGCACAAACCTCTGCCTCTGCTCAGTCTGGGACCTTTTTCTACTTTGCCCTGATGTGCACATCTCTGTAAGAACTACATTTTGGATTTGTGCTCACGCAAACACAAACAAACTCATTTCTCAACAAACACTTTCACACCAATTTATGACAACCCTACAACACACCCAAATCATTTTAGTTCAAAAAATGTTTTTTATTTGCCTTGTAGGCTTGATCATTTATACAAACACTAATGGGGCCATTCCCCAATTTGTACCTCTATCTACCATATATGGGGAAATGGCGCCACCTAGTAAAAAACAATAAAATAAAAAATTCCAATCCCTCACTATCATGAATCCATGCAAAACTTGATAAAAATGTGAAATTATATTGCAGTGACAGCGTATTATAAAAATGTCATTTTAATGGGAGTCCATGGCACAAAAAATGTCTTAGGGGTAAAGGTGCGACTATTTTTTTAGACACTTTTTTGAGAGGATTTTTCCTAAAAAATAATCCTGAAATCTGAAAATTCATCCAAAAATACAAACCTGAGGCAAAATCTATGCCATTTGAATCAACACAGCAAAAGTTATCCACAAAAAACAGGTGCAAAACATCCAAAAATGTCTTAGGGGTGTAGGAGGGTTAAAGCCAAGGTGGCCACCCTAACTGTCAAGTGCTGGGGGAACACTGCTCAGTTTGTAGCAAAGCAGTAACTATCTTACTCTTTTCTATAACACATTGACATGATGTCAGTAAATGGCAAAACAAACAATCTCAAAAACTGTGAGCTACCGAGTGTGAGTGCAGTCTTGTCCAGTTTTAACCATTTTATAAAACTTTAGCCTTTGTTGTTTTTTGCAGATGCCTAAACTGACAACATGGTTAAGTATTTGCTGGTCTTGTACATGAACACTGACACAGAGGTCTGTTCATTCTGATGCTCACATTTGCTAACTGACTAACTTTTCAGAGATCAACTAAGGATTTTGAGCAAGTTATTTTATTTTGCAATGAAACGTTTTGCTTTTGAGAAATGCACTTAAAGTTTTGAAAATTTAAATTCAGATCTGAGAAATGCACCAAAGCAACTGAGAAAAACTGTAAAAGCAGGACTGAGTATTATTTACACGTTTACAGTGAAGCCCATGCTTATGTAGACTTAACCCCGTAGAACCCAGACATAGAAATATTTGTTGGAAAAAAATCATCCGTGCTAAATTTTAGTCAACGGGCATGGGTAAGAACAAAAATGTGTCAATATTTTTGGTAAGCAGCATTCATGAATTAGTTAATACATTAAAAAAAAACTCCTACTTTTTTGCCATGACCTTTGAATTATATGCTTCATATTTGCAACAGAGGGTGCTACGGGGTTAAAAAAGTAAAAAATAAAAATAAAAAAAATTATTGCATACATTGAAAAAAAAAGTTCACTCCTGCATTTATGTCACACAGTATGTCCTAGGAGAAAATGTGTGCTTACCAAAAATAAGTGAGTTGACAAATGAAGGCTTTTATGGAAGATCTGATGAGAATTAAAAATAAAAACACTTATAACACTGGGTACTGTGAACTAGTACCCAGGCTATTTAAATTGACAAAATAGAATAGAAAATGAAATAGACACATACCATGTAAAGTGTGTGGACTTGTTCTTCAACTTAGCAGGTATTTTCTTCCTCTATAAACAAGGAAAATTGAAAAATATAACATATTGCTGTTGCCCTTTACTGATACTGGAGAGCCTTTCAAAGACAATTTACCCAGCAACCTTATCATTTATGACGGTGGATGTCATAATGGCCACCCTGAGGTTGGAGACTCTATCATCAGGTTTGTCAAACTCTCTGTGCTTTAATAATACTGTTTTTCTGGTTATAAAGTTAAGAATGTTACTGAGTATATATAGCTGTCCTTTTAGACCCACATCCCTCTGCTCATACTATTATTGTGCATGTTGGTACAAATGACGTGATGTGCAAAAGGTCTATCCAACTACAGGGAGGATTTGAATCTTTAATTACAACTGCTGAAAGTCTTGCAAAAACTTGTATTTTGTCTGGTCCTATTTCATCCTTGAGGCGTGGTTCACAGAGCGTTGTAGTCGCATTTTTAGCCTTAAATGTTGGTTAAAGAATTTCTGTACTGCAACTGTGTATGGTTTTATAAATAACTTTGATACGTTTTGGGCTAACCCTAAGCTTTTTTAGTGGGATGGAATTCAGCCAAACGGTAGGGGAACAACCCAACTGACTACAAATTCCATAAATTAAAGACTGACAATTATGCCGTTCTCTTAGTGAGACTCAACACTTCTTAGATATTTCTGTGATTATAAACCACAGGCCATGCTCTTGTATCAAGTAGAAATCATACAGTTATCTACATATTTTAATTACCATTCCCAAGAATAATGGCATTAATACATCTGGTTTTAATGAGATTATTCCAGGTGATGTTTTTCTAAACTGTGAAGGTTTTTGAGTGATACATATGAATGTAAGTAGTCTGCTCCCAAAAATGGATTATTGGAGCTGATTGATCTATCAAAGGTGCTGGCGTTGCTATTTATATAAGAAAATGATATCCTGTTTCTGTTTTGCAATCATGGTCTTTTAAAACTGAATTTGAATTTCTGGCCCTGGAGCTCTCTCTGGGTAATGATAAGATTGTGGTCATTGGGGCCCATCATCCTCCTTCTGCTAATCACTGTGCATTGGAAAAGCTTGTAAATCTCCTATCTGTATATGAATCTTCTGAAATTTTGCTCATGCATGATTTAAATCTTGATTGGCCCTCTCCTCCTTCTTCAGAAAAACTGAAAACTCACTGAATTGATTTACATCTGACACAGTTCATTTCATCACCTACTAGGCCTCATCTGAAAAATCCAGAAAAATAAACTGTGATAGACTTATTTATAACTAATAAACCTCATACATTTCTTACCAGTGGTGTCTTTGCCTTAGACGTAAGTGATCACTGCCCAATATTTTGCATCAGCGATTCAAGTAAAAAAGATGCCACCTCGTATTATTACAAAGAGAGATTAGAAGACTTTTGAAGAGCAGGCTTTTCTTTGTGATTTATATTACAGTGATCTGTCAAAGCTGTGTGCCATCTCTTATCCAGAATTACCCCTGAGCGAATTTGCAGAAATCTTTAATGCTATAGCAAATATACATGCACCATTCAAGAGGCACAGGGTTAAAAGTAGGTCAAATCCATGGTTTACAAAAAAATATCTCTGAATTGTTAAGATCCAGAGATGTGGTGTGGTCAGTCATGCCACTCAAACTCACCAACTGACTGGCAGGCCTTCAGACAGCCAAGAAATAGATGTGTGAAGGCAATAAGAATTGCTAAAGCAAGCTATTTTATTAAACATCTATCTGAAAACAACAATTCTTACATTTTTTGGCAAATTGTTAAGAGTCTAATTGGTGATTTTAGATCTCCTTTACCCAATAATCTGTTGATTTACAATGTCCTCATCTCAGATAAGGAACACATTTGTGAAGCGTTTAATACTCATTTTATTTCATCCAGTAAGACAAGATTTTTTCAAATTTTTTTTATGTTGAACCAACTCCTATTAGTGATCAGAGTGCTTCTTCAAGTGTTAATTTCTCCATGAGGTGTCTATTAGTCCAATAAGTTTTGAAATATTTGCAATTAATACAAGAAAAGCCACAGGAGCAGATTTATCGTCTTGCACATGTTGTGACACATATTTTTAACCTCACTCTTGTGTCTGGAAGAATCTCAAGAGCATAGAAAGCCGCCCATGTTGTATGACTACACAAAAGTGGTGAAGACAGCAACTCAAACATTTATTGTCCAATTTCCAAACTTTCCTGTCTAGTAAAAATTCTAGAAAAAATCATGAGTACTCAGGTATGTCAATGTCTTAATACTAATCATGTGTTAAACACACATCAATCTGGGTTTAGACTGGGTCATAGCACAATGACTGCTGCATTTAAAGTTGCCAGTGATATTGTCTGTGCCTTGGACAAGAAAGAATGCTGTGCTGCACTTTTTATAGACTTGTCTAAAGCGTTTGATACTGTGGATTACAGAGAAACTAAAGTCTATTGGATTTGACAATAATGCATGTAAATGGTTCAAGAATTACATTACTGCAAGAAGTCAAGCAATAGTTACAGATGGACATCAGTCTTTTCTTAATCTTACAAAAGGTGTGGCCCAAGGTTCAATTCTTGGTCCTGTACTTTTTACAATATTTATTAACGATCTTGGTTCTTCAGTTAAGTACAGTAGTATACTATTTATGCCAATGACAGTTATCTATGCTACAGCGCCCTCTATGGCTGATGCAGTATCTAACTTAAAGAGTTATTTTCTAGCCATCCAGAATTGCCTGATTAAAAATAAACTTCTTCTAAATCCTAATAAAACAAACTATATGCTCTTTGGCAGATCACAATTGAATAATGTCTCTGATTTTTCAATTGATCCTATAAACGGTATCCAAATTCAATGAGTCGCAAGTTATAAATACTTCGGTGTATGGCTAGATGACTCTCTTTGTTTTAAAATACATACTGACTATCTAAGCCTCAAACTGAAACTAAAACTGGGATTTTATTATAGAAACAAACAGTGCCTTACACTTGAAAATAGAAAGAAAATTGTGCAGGCAACATTTTTATCTGTACTTGATTCTGCTGACATTATATCCATGCATACCTCTGCACAGCTTCTAAAACCACTTGATGCTCTTTACCACAGTGCACTGAGGTTCATCACAGGAGACTGAATTTTTTATATAAGAAAGTGCAGTGGCCATCTCTCTCAAAAAGGCATGAACCACATTTTCTAATTTTTATCTACAAAGTCATTTTAAATAAACTGCCTGTTTATTTATCATCGTTTTTTTAATTCACAATGCTCTGTTTACAGCACTCAGTCACAGGAACAAGACAAGTTTATTTGTATAGCACAATTCATACACAGAGTAATTCAAAGTGCTTTACAGAAAAAAAAGACAACTTTAAAAGTACAAAGACAAGAAATTTAGAATTAAGAATTTTCACTATTTTTTGTTTCAAAAAATAATTGCATTTGGCAGCTGTTTGCACTAACTAAACTAACTAATACTTTGCCTTGCGTAAGCTTGAGATGAAGTTCAAATTAACCTTCCACCATTGCGCTGGCGCATATCATGTAACTTCTACCAAATGTAGCCTATACAATAATAATAAAATAATAGGAATAACTTCAATGATTTCTGATTTCTGTGAATTTTGTGACAAACACTGATCAGACTCACAATAAGCTGACAGTTCACAGAATGATATACTGATCCTGTTCACTCTGCAGGTTAACAACAGTATATGATAAACTGCTGTGTACAATAATTAGCTTGTTTGCTAAATATATTCACAAAACAATTATGTGATGGCATTTTTCTTTTGGAGGCTTTGTGTGTCATTCACAGTGAAGAGTTCAGTCAGAAATCCACATGTGGGGTCTGGAAACTGACCTGCAGTATGTCATGTATCACTGGATAGATTTCATTAAAGCACACTGTATATTTCTGTCATTAAGCCTGACTCTCAGTCACACAGTTAACATAATCTGCTTCCTCTGTCCTCTGTGGAAAAGACAAAGAGATGTGTCAGTGCTCAGGAGTGGCTCCATAGATCTATCACAGTATAATATCTAATACATTACCTGTCGCCGTTTGGTCACATGACTTTCTCTGAACAAACTGAAACAAAAGTAAGTTAGCATCTGTAAAATCAATAAATGTCTTCTACAAAGTTAGAGTCTCACCACTCAGTGAGGAGCAGAGCGCTGTAGAGCAGTACAACCCCACAGATCTTCACTATGCTGTAAGGGCCAATCCTAATGTCTGCATCTGACACAGAGAAAATAAGTTTATGTTGAAAAACATTTAGAGTCATTCTGAGCAGATCTAACTCTTAGTAACAGTGTATTTACATGCATCTGTTACAGATTCCCCTGCTGCCTGTGCAGATTTAAAGACAAGTTCAGGTTCATTCTCTGCTGCACCTAATCTAGCAATAAGCCCAAATGATCTCATTACTTCAGTCTGCAAAGGTGCATTCACACCTGCCCTGTCTGATCCAGAGCTAAAGCTTTTACTGTGAACGGATTTTACTGAGGGTTTAAAATATTATTAAAGTGATAAGCTGTTAAGAATTCAGTTTTATGTTTATAAAAGCTGCTCTTAAGATTTTCAGAAACAAAATAGGATATTATTAATGATATTACTCTCAACAAAATACATCATTCATTTTACATTGGATAGTTGCAACTGAAAGAGAGCACTATTGACCTGGAGATGAGCAGCATTACTTCTACTGCAGTCTCTTTTCAGTTCATATGGAGTGTGCTCCCCCTAAGATGAGGAGTGCTACTGTTTTACAGTGAGTTTAGTTTGACAAAGCTCACTGTAAAGGTTAGATCCACAATAATGTTATATAACTGCACAACACTGTATATACTTTACTTTTCTTTGGATCCAGAAACTGCAAATGCACAAAGAGGAAAAATACCAAACCTAAACCTTTGTGTTGCTACTGTTATTTTATAACTGCAAACAAAACATACATTTTCAGCCAATGCTCAAACTGAAAGTCAATTGAATAATTTTTTATTATTTTATTTTCTTGTGCTGCATCACCATCACATTTTGTTTATGTTAATATAATTCATTGCTCTCACTCTCAAGGCTGTTCTGGGGTTCACTCTCTGACCTCTTTCTCACAGACCACATTCCACATCTTCTTCAAAGAAATTAGCTTTAAAAATGGCCAACTATTTAAAAAGAATAGCACAGTCAATGTTGTAATACATATTTCAAATGCTTGCAATTATTTTCATTGGCATGTTAAAACCTTTAATATGGCCTCTTGAAAAATAGTTTGTAATCAAGAATAGCCAAATAAATGCACATTAATCTGATAAAGTCTTACCTTCAGTTTGCAGATAAATCGCTGTAGAGTTTTGTTCACCAACTTCATTCTTGGCTTGACAAAAGTATTCTCCTTTGGTGACATTGCTGTAGATGAAGCTGTAGAAGTGTCCTTCATAAACTCCTTGTGCTCCCTGTGAGCTGATCTTGAACCAGCTGAAGCTCTGGACTGGAGGCCTGGCTCTGCTGGAGCAGCTCAGGTTCACTGACTGACCCACAGACAGTGAAGTGCTGGGACTGACCCACACTGAGGTGTCTTTGGGAGAATCTGAGGAGACACTTGACATGTGTTAGAGGAATGGTGCTCATGTACAGACTGGCTCAGTGAGGCTGCTTCACTTACACTTTACTCTCAGAGAGATGTTACTGTCTGCTCTCTGATGTCCTCCACTCACAGGATACACAGCAGAACATCTGACCTGAAGTCCATCATGTTTGTCAGATAAAGTCATCTTCTGTTGGATTCTGGTGGTAAACGTCCCATCCATGATTCTCTCCATGACCTGGGGAGGGTTCTGTTGGAGGTTCCATGTGAGTTTAGGAGGAGAGTGTGGACAGGGAGTCACAGCTGAGCAGGTTATAGTCACTGACTCCTCCTCCTTCTGTAATCCTGAGATCTGGACTGAGGGTCTCCAGGGAGAGTCTGCACAGATAAACATGAAATATTATTTAACCCTAACAATACGCTTATAATGACCCAGTGCATATAGGAAAGAAAAAAAAAATCTTAAATTTCAGTTTGAGGTGCCACAATTCGCCATGTCTATATAACTGCATAGTCACTGTTAACTGTAGGGCATTTTCACACATGGATTTCTGCTCAAAAGGTGCAGACTTTTAAATTGTTTTATTTTATTAGTTTGGTTTGCAGACTTCTGGTTTCACACAGCAATATTAAAATCCACTTTCCCTGGAGCTATCATTACTATAAACATGAGAGGTGTGTCTTTTGAACACATCCTTTAAGGTAGTAAAATGTACATGATGATTCATGCTTCAAAGATTTTTATCATTATTACATATGGAACTGAGAATACATCACATATGTTTTTAATAAAAGAAATTGGGTCTTACCTTTGACCTTTATCTGAAGTGGGTTACAAACATCTGTCGCCTTAAAAATGTCGTTCTCAATTCTGAAGTAATATTTGTCTGAATGATCTGTGGTTAAATTAGAAAACAGAGTGGTGCAGTTTTTCTGACGCAGGTCACCGATCATTTCCATAGGATATGTGTTACTGGACATAGCAGTGTTTAACATCACTTCACCACTGTAGCCATAAGTCTTTCTCCAAATGCCTACAACAGGTTTTGTAACATCAAATGAGTCTCTGTGTTTGGGGTCGAGTGTGAATGTGCAGGGGATCAGTAAACAGGATCCACTCAGAGCCTCCATCAGGTTTGGTGTAGAGATGAACAGATGATGGGCATGAGGACAGTCACCTAAAGCACCTGGAAACATATGAACAAATTAGCACTTAATGATTTACAATGCACTGTGCAGGTTTTAGGTTAGCCGCTTTATGTACAAACATGCAATGGTTAATATTAGTTCAAGCAGAGCTCACCTGAACACAGCAGTAAAATGAGAAAAATGTGTGTTTCCATATTCACACACACAGCTGCCATTGATGTTTTTTTCTTAGCATCTGTCAAAATAAAGTTAGTCTGTAATCGTCTTCCATGAGTGGAAGACTCCTACTGCTGCAGTCTTTGCTTCTCTAACAGAGCAGCTTCCTCTTTAAGTTCAGCACCAACTTCTGTCTTTTATACTGGACCACTCTCTACGCTTTTGTCCCAGTCTGACACCTACTTCCTTTAAAAAAAAAAAAAAAAGCTAAATGTTTTTGTAAGACCTCAGTTACCACTTTTCAAAAACTGATGGAAAGCTGATACTGCAGTGGCAGAGAACAGATGTGTGATGAGTTTGTGGTTGGGTTAAAACTGTTGCTGTTAGGTCATAATGTTGTGCCTGATTTTCAGGCGATGAATATTAACACATTTCTGATGTCTATTTTCTGATGTGTATTTGTCACTGTACCATATTAGATGTGCATGATGTAACCAAAATTGAATTTAGGGATCAATGTTAAGCATGTAGCAGATTACAAATGGCTCTTACCAAAAGGCTTGAGTCTTATTAAACACACAACAGAGAGTTGTCTTACTTCTGCACTTTCTGCTGTATCAACCCAGTATTTCTGTTTTGCTCTTCCTTTTTCTTGCTGTTCACAGACATAGCCTTTTCTGTCGTCTGACCGCATCAGAGCTGTCACAGTTTAACTCTGATGTGAATGATAAAGGTGGTGCAAAATGCTCACTTGTGCTTACTTCTCAGAAATGCATCAACTTTCTTGCAAAAATAATTTCCATTAGCACTTTTTATTAAAGCATAAACATGAATTTGAAAATAATCTTGGTCAAACTTTGTGCACTGAGTAACATTGGGCTTTTTAGAAGAGAGACGTGACATAGAGACATTACTATTAGTATTGCTACACATATGTACTTAGCATTAGTATTACAATGTTATTAGAAAAAATCTGGGTTTGAGTCTGCTCTTGTTTGTCCTCACTGTGATAAATGCAAAATAAACTTAGTTGTTAATTTTACTTTGAGCAAGGCACTAGGAGAAAAAAGGCCCAGTGTGCATTTGTTCAGCTGTGCATCCTCAACATTAAAGCAGAACTCTTCACCTACATTTTGGAGTAAAGCACTATCTACTCACAACTCCTACTGACTCCTGTGTGACCCCTCACTCAGCTTTACATTCATCTTCCCCTCTACGTATTCATATAAAAACATTTGAGTTAAATATTTAGAAGCACTTTAGTATTGGGGACTAAAATGGACTTAATTAGACTTAAATGAATAAATGAGACATTGAGAAATGCACGTCAGAAGGTGTGTGTGCTCTTTGATATGCATCTGTCTCATGGTCTACATGGAGCCTAATTGATTTGTGGAGTTTCTCTTTTTGTGTGTGTATGCTATGTATTTTATTGTGCATGGCCTTTGTTTATAAACTTTGGGCTCGATGAACAAGCCTCATGTAGACACGCCCACAGACAATCTCTCTGACCAGCCCCTGAGGATTACTATTGGCTGCCTCATTGGGGCCCAAAATATAAAACAACAATTTGGATTGTAATAAATATTTTGAGAAACTTTTATCCGGCTTCTGTCACATTTCTTGATTGTGGAAATTTTATTGGTGATCCTAATCCTGAGTTACTGACATACATACATTTATTTATAAATGTATACATTCAATCCATAAAAAAGTTACTTTTCTTTCTGTATTGCTACATTTCACTTCTGTGAGAGGGGGGCGGGTCCTTGGAGGAGCTCCTCCAGGGACCCGCCCCCCTCTCACAGACAGAGCAGTTCCTCAGACACAGAGATGAGCTGGTTTGGCCTGGCTTCAGTGTGATTGGCTTTGGGTTTTAAAGATTTGTCAGTCAAAATATGAAGAACTATCATTTACAAAGAAAATAGCTCTGAGGATAATTTTTTTCACTCGCGGCAACACTTAAAAAGCCGCCCAATTTGGCAACCCTGGTGTCAGTGGTCTGTGCAAATGTAGAAATGCAAATTGAGTGGGCAGCGCTGACTTCAGTCACAAGTGTGATTGGCTGAAAGGCTGGACTGGGCTTCTTTGCTGTTCTTAGCTTAGTTTTTAAACCGTTTACAACTCTGCACGGTGCTGCTAACCCCGCTGGGTTGTTGTTGTCAATGATGACTTCAGGGTTTCTCAGGGTTTTTCAGATCAGCTCATGAACAGAGTTGCAACGTGAGGCTCACAAACTGTAGACCCAGCGCTGGTCTCACAGTCCCTCAGCTCTGCTCATTACAGCTGTGGGACGAAGGGCTGTGGAGCGGGGCGAAGGGAAAAACTAAATAAGTGTGGAAATGTAGAAGCAAATAGATGAATAAAAGCTTATTTAACATTTTTTATGGCCAGAATGTATCCATTTATGTATAAATGTATATAGTCTTCACAGACACACCCATGTTCTGTGCATTCATGTAAATGCACAGAACATGAAAAAAATGACCGAAAAGGCTGAGTTAAGGTAAACAAAACCAAAAAAAGTTACATAGTTTTCTATTAAAGCAGTGGCGCCTCCAGAAATCTTTAACAGGGGTGGCCAGGTGGGTCCATATAGAAACTTGGGGGTGGCCTTAAGTAAAATTCCTCAGATGTGACAACAGTATAGTTGCATTGACTGTACACTTGTTTTGACAACACCAGACAGTGTCACTGAGGAGGCTCATACATGTGTGTCCAGCACAAAAGCAGTTCTCTATCACACTGAGACTATCTCTCCACCCAGCTACTTATATACATAAGTACAGGGATTGTCCCCACCTGGCAGGTCACATGGATAATTATTTAAGACACACCACTGCGCTGGTGCACGCAGAGAGCCTATTTAAGGCACAGGTGTGCACGATGGCTCTGGTCATGAGATCGACACCGCCTTCTGAGTGGTTTTGAAGTGGAGAGATAGTCTCTTCACTCAGAGAACCACGGTTACAACGTAACCTACAGTTCTATGTGCTCAGAATAAACAGGGGGGGTCTGGGGGTCCTCCCCCTGAAATTTTTTAATAGAACAGACAATATTTGTATTTTCCAGCTGGCTTGAGTGTGAGCAAATTATGGACTATTTTTGTAATTTTATTGTTTTCTTTTTGTCAAAATAATCCTTTCACCCAAGCTGGGGTTTACACAAATAATTATAAATAAATTCTACCTTTTGTGTTCATGTCATGTATTCATGTCTACTTGTGTAAAACAATGGTTGGGCCTACAGTTAGGCTACAGTCCTCTTTATATTTTAATCATTCAGTGAATATTATTAAGAAGACAATGAGCTCATGAACAGAGTAAATAAAACCTTTGGGAAATGTAACAATCTTCTAAATAAGGCTTCAGTCATCTTGATAGTTTACAGTAGAGTTTTGGGTGAATCAATTTGCTACAGCGCTTATGCTTTCCTCTGACAGATGTGTCAGATGAATGGACATAGACAGTGTTTGCACTCTAAGTCCTGGCTTAAAGATAATATTGTTTTTAGCGTTTCCATTCACAATGATGCAAATGACACAGGGTAAATGCATGAATAATTAGTGGGTAATTAAACTAATTGATATGCATATAAATGCACCATTCTCACCTTGTCTACTTGTCGTTGACTTGTCCAGTGGCTACAAGAAGAGAGGCCTCTGTCATTATCAACAGCACTGTAAAGCTGAGAACTTGAGCTGTAGTTTGGTGGAGAGCTGGAGTATTACCCACAACAGACAAATGTTTGAAACACTCACCCTGCAGTCTTCATGTCCCTCTAAAATAGTTTATTTTAATCTTACAATAATACAAACAGTCAAGTCCAGCCCTGCTTTTATGGCATGTTCATAAAAGCAGCTGTTTTGTATAAACAGCTGCCTCTGTGCTCTTGCTGTGGATCTGCGCCGGAGTTTGTTTTTTCACATTTTTTGTGCTTATGTTATAAAGCATTTTTAAATCTACCACTGCCTCAGTCGTACCACAGTAATAACTCCATGGACAGTAAGGGACCCTTGCACTTGTGGTAAACACATAGCTGTCCTATTTAAGCCCGTTCAAAAATTAACTTTAAACAGTGGCCAGTAGGAATGTGTTAATATAAATAGTAATAAAAAAAATAAAATAAAATAAAAAATAAAAAAATAGCCACAAAGATTTGAATGCTCATTTTCAATTAACCAACCTATCACACTTAGGGTGGCCACTGGGGTGGCCAATGAAATCCCAGGAGTGGCCACCGGACATGGTCGCCTCTGGCCTGGATTTGGCTCACATACAGTGTTCAGATAGTAGCGTGTGTGTGGTTCTCGTCCACATTCGGCCGATATGCTGCGTTAATAGTAATTTCAGTGTAGTTCTGGCTCATATACTGTATTCTTTTTCCAGTGGTATTTTATTTTTTTAATTTATTTTTCAGCAGATGAGATTTTTTGTAGGTCAAATCTAATTGAAAATGAAGAACAATAAATGTAAATGCATTGATTTATAACATTAAAAATTATAATAGCACTTAAATAACTAATAATATATCATAGCCTACTGTAAAAATACTCCAATATTAAAATGCATTAAATTGCAAACAAAGATAAAAAAAGAATGTTACTTTTTCACATGGAACAGATCAAAAAACAAATCAAATAACAGGACAGTTAAACATTGTTCTTGGCTCTGCATCTTCTGCCTCCCGCTCGGTCTAAAGCCAAATGTAGCCACCTTTTTATACAACTTTCTGTGTCACTGGCTAAGGCAGTCGTGGTCAATGGATTTTTCCTAACAGAAGCTCGATAGAAACAACACGGGGTCAAAAATCAGTCATCAATCCTTTCAAATGTGTTTGCTGTAGACTACGGAGAGTCACAGCTCAAACCTAAGGCTTTAAGCATTTAAAGATTGTATACTCAGTTATACAAAAGCTCTATTTTTTGACAGAGAGCAGATGTTTTGGTGCATTATTGCAAATGATTTTGTACAGTTGTCTGCTGTTTCTTACACAGTCAGTAACTTTTGTCCTGCTGATTAAAATGGATTATACTGGCTTTAAGTTGAATAGTCTAACTCTTAAAACATTTAGGCCTTAATTCATTGCATGGAGTTAGTGCAACCAAAATGAAAAAAATCAGTTGTCATGATATATGATATGGTTAAATATGAAATATGTAAAAACTGATATCATACTGATATCAGTTTTTACATTACATTACACAAAATTTAATAGTTTCAGTTTGTTCATTCATTCAGTCTGTGGAGCTGTGAGCCACACGTTTCATGAGTTTAGTGCACAGATCTATGGTTTAGTGTTGTTTCTCAGTGATATTCAGATGAAACGTCTTTCTGACATTGACATGATTGGTCGTTTAGTTCCAACTCCGCCTATTCCACATGAATGTGGTCACAGCTCCACAGAGAAACCCAGAGTTAACTCACAGTTAACCCTACTTTGTAGTACTGTTTATCCAGAGATGCTCATGTTTGGTTTTGTCAGTCTGGGTAAGAGAGACATATCTGAGATAAGTTCAGCCAGCTTCGTAGTACAGGCCTCTGGAGTTGTGTTTGGATTGTAAAACATGCAAAAACATGCTGTTCTAGAGGTGACCAACATTGGTTTAAAAAGATAAATAAAAGTAAAATATAGCCCCTTTTAAAGCAGAAAGTATATTCATTTGTTACATTTTATGGCTGTTTTATGGAAGTGGACATTTATGTGTAAACTAAATGTGTTACACAGTGTTCTAATGCACAGTCAGTGTTCAATAAAAATTGATTTCCAAAATTTTACAAGACGGAGCCTTTTTATTAAAAAAAAAAAAAAAAATTGTGCCATTAGCACAATAACAATAAAAGAGCCAAAATGATAGTCAGTCAAAGAGGAAAAAGTGGCTTAAATGGACAAAAATGTCAATAGTGATGCCTCAGGGTTGTTTTACATTTTTCTTCTATAGTAATTGTCTTTTTAGCAGAGACAACTCCACTTAAATCATGGTGGCCCTTTCTTGGAGGAGGTATCGGTCTCCTGTCACTCATCTGCCTGGTTGTCTTTGTTTGGTAAGTATCAACCTAAGAACAAACATTCAAGGGACAATAATAAATAATGAGTTTGATAAACAAATTTTCTGAGGTTGGACTCATTATTGGATGGATTGTCCTCTCCAGTCCATGGCATAGACATTTCCAGAGAGGCTGTAGTTGAAACTTATCTTCTACCCCCCTTTTCTCTAAAAATGGACCAACCCAGTTTTCTTCAAAGATACTCTTCCTGGTTTCTGTACAATGTTGCAGAGATGTGTCAACCAAGACAACCCCACAACATCAAGACTTAATCTCTGGGCAGATCTTATGATCCATGTTTAGTGTCATACCACTGTTGATAAATAAGTCAGCTTTTGAGTCCTCTCCCTCTGCTTCCTCAGAGGAAATCCTCAAAGTTTTCCTTTCACGTCCAACAATGTTTCCAGTTGAGTCCAACAGCAGACGTGACAGCAAATTCTGGTGGTCTGCAGATTCAAAAGCTGCAGTTAAATCTAGAAAGTCAGAGCACTCCAGGAAGTAGCTGTCAACTGCTTCAGAAGTCCCATAATTCAGCAGTGGTGGAAAGTAAATTTACTCAAGTAATTCATTCAAGCAAATATTTTTTAAGAAAAAGTTTGTTCTGAGTACATTTTGAAGAAAATGCTTAAAAAAAAAACTTTTAGGTAAGTAAAACTTCAAATTGAGTAAATGAGTAAAATTAGTTTTTGTTCTTTGTGGCAAAGTGAATAGCACACTTGACTTGCAAACAGAAGGTTCTAGGTTCGATACTCGCTCCACTCCAGGAAGCACTGACTAATCAACAAGCCCTCAGCAGCAGTGTGGTCTCATTCTTTTATCAAAAAAAAAAAAACTGTCTACAGCTCTGTTTCCATTGATTCCTCACAGACATTTTTTATTCTGTAGTAAAAAAGTTTTAAGAAAGTAAACAGCTCTTTTTCTATGTTTCTGTTAAAACCAGAGTTTGAAACCAGAGCTGTCCTCTGCTTATTTCTTCACATATTTCTTTCTGGCAGTAGTACAGTAATTATTGGAAACATTTTCTTTTAGTCACATAATTTTGAAAGTTTATAAAATGTGCTGATGTTTTAGAAGCGACCAAGATTTGTCTCCAAAGATTGTAAAACGTACGTCAATTGTTTACTCAATACTTAATACACAATTTAGTGTTACTTTTACTTTTTCTTAACTAACAAACATGGTTTAAAAAGAAATCATCTAAACTTGTTTTTTAAACTTGAAGATGTTTAATTTCAGTTTAATTTGTTGTAATTCAGCCTGGATGAGTCTTTTTCTACTTGAGTAATATTATTTTTGAAGTAACAGTACTTTGATTTACAAATTATTTTACCAAGTCAATACATCAGCTCAGTAACTAATGAGTACAGTTGTTTTTGTTTTAATCTTGGACCAAGTCAATCTTTGTCTTTAAGTCCAGTGCAGGGGGAGGCAAGTTTGATTGCAGTTGGGCCAAATAATTTTTTAACCACCAGGTGGCGGGCCATGAGAATGGACATACAGTTCTCTGTCATGGTTCCTTGGCAGGTTTAAATTAACATATATTAGCATGTTCAATTACGTATACAAAATATATAGATAAATAAATAAATATCATTAAAAATACAACAAATAAATAAATAAATAAATAAATAAATAATTAAATCCTCACCCCAACTGCACCACCACCGATTTTGCTACATTTTTATGCGACAAATTAGATAAACATTGGATTCTTATTGGATAGAGGCAAAGATAACTATGACAGAAGGAGGTCACATGATAGAATGCTTGCTATTTATTGGTTGGAGGCAACTAAAACCATGAAACCATGACAGAGAGCTGTATGCTAGGAAATAGAGTCTTACAGTGGCCTCATTCACTGACAGCACCATGAGGTTTAAAAGTATCAAGTATTAGCAGGTAATAAAATTGGATTTCAGCTAAAAAGTCAACGAGGGCCAAGTTTGTCCTGACCTAATGTGTTATCTTTATTAGGACCTGACACTAGTGCAATTACAGAATACCACTGAGATCAGAGAGTTGGTTCCTCTCAGTCATGCCATTTCAGGTGTCACTATCTTTGCCCACACGAGTGCTGAGGTCCCAGTTGCAGCACCTTCCAGCAGCCTTTCCATGCACTCCCTTAAAGCTGGGCACTCTGCACAGACAGAAGACACAGATGAACTTGATCTAACTCAACTTATTTCACTGTTTTCCAGGTGTCTTGTTTCAAAACGTCAGGCTCCAAAGGAAACACAGGTGAGATGTGATCCACAGTACATTGTGACAGAAAACAGTAAGCTAATGTCAGCTTGTTACAGTTCAGTGCTTTGTTTCACAGAGAGAGACGAATGTGGAGGAGGACAGAGCAGAAGACACAATCCATTATGGAGAAATACAGTTCTTTAAGAAGAAACCTAACGTGTCGGCTGGTCCAGTACACAACAGAGAGGAGCCAGAGGAGACTGTGTACTCTCAGGTCCGAGTGTCCCAGGCAGCAACACAGCCCACTGAAGACCTCTACGCTACAGTGAAGAAGAACTGAATATGTATTATTTTATTAATGTACTGCTAAGCCTGGCCAGCCAGACTCTTCTGCGTTCTCTTCCAAAGTCTGGTTCCTCAGCCAACTGCCTTCTGCTGCTGTCCCCATTCAGAAATAAGTACAGAATTCCTAATTATGGCAAACAATCTGCCATGTTTGTTTGGGTTACAGGTCAGGGGCGTGCTGATTATGTCCTGCTCTTAGTTTCTCTGATTGGTTACTCTGGAATAGCATCAAAGTCAGTGTTAATAATAGCCACTTCTTTATTTTATTTTTATTTCTTAAATAAGTTTCCATGTTTTTTCTTCAAAGGCCTGAACCCCCTCGTCTTCTGATGTCTACATACTTATCTATAGTATCTCAGGGCTCTATCTAATAGAGTTCACACTTTGTTGGATGGATTTTAAATGTTTCTCAATTTCAGTTGTTGTTTAATAATGTATAAAAACTCAGGAAGGGTCAAAATTGGGCCAAACATTTTATGATGTAGCTTGTATAAAGACTTAAAGATCCCCTATTCTGCTAGATAATTTTTTTCTGAGCTTTTAGCCATGTTATACTGTTGTTTCCTCCTCAAAAACATAAAAAACGTAGTATTTTGTTTCATTCATTCTGATTCTCTTGTTGCCTCGGTTGACTGACACTGCCAGGAATGGCCTAGACCAGTGCTTCTCCAACTTCTTTCAAAAACAAAAAACAAACAAATAAACAAATAGATGATAAATTAAATGCATAGTAGGCTTTCAACTTAGTCAGCATATTGTCTATATAAAAAAATAGCATTTTTCTCATGTATAATAACCTTAAATTATAACAGAGACCACATGTCTCTGTTTATTTGGATAAATAAATCATCAGAAAACATTATTTTGTGAGAATCTTTAATTGCTGTGTGTTGTAACTGGCCAGTGGTCTCTTTGTTTTGAGCTAACAGTGTCTGCTGAACTGTGTTCTGACTCAAATATATAACAAAAGACCCCTGAGAACATCTCTGCTCCACTCAGCTCCGTGGACAGTGGGCCCCCGTCACCTTTCTGGTTCTAACAAACATGTTATTTATAAATGTATTAGAATAATAATCAATACTAGAACCAAACAAGTCAACAATAATACAGCTCAAAAATATGCATAATCATTATCATTATTTTTGTTCTAAATGAATACCGGGGGCGCTCCACAGCGTGCGACCCGGGTAGCTAGCTCGAGCAGTTGTGTGGTTTTTGACGAAGTTGTCGGAGTGATTGGTGTGTCATCTCCTCAGTTTATCGGCAATGTGTTTACTCAAACTGGACTACTTGTGTGTGTTATGCGGACAAACAAACCGACTGCGCTCTGGGGAGGAGCCCTCCCGCGGATTACCTTTAGCCGGGATTCCCTTCTTCAACTCCGGTTCCCCACGAGTGTCGTGCCACCTCCAGACATCCCGCCGGAGCTTCGCAGAAAAGGGCGCCGTAAACGGGGGAAACGAGGTGGAATACACCGGAGAGTTAAACGCCTGAGCCTACAGGACCGCCGCAGGCTACCTGCTCTCCCTTCCATCCTGCTCGGGAACGTGCAGTCTCTCCGGAACAAGCTCGATGAGCTGGAAGCTTGGGCCACGGTAAGGCAGGAGATCAAGAATGCCTGCTTACTTATCTTCACCGAATCCTGGCTCAATGACGCGGACCGGGATGAGGATCTGTCGCTGAGTGGCTTTGGGACTCCGATCAGACTGGATCGCAACAGGGAAATAACCAACAAGACGCGCGGTGGCGGCGTGTGCTGCTACATTAACAAAAGGTACTGTAAAACTGTTGTTGTTCGGGAGAGGATCTGTACTCCTTTCATTGAACTTTTGTCTATCTCCCTTCGTCCTTTTTACTTGCCGCGTGAGTTCCAACAGCTGTTTTTTACCGTTGTTTACGTGCACCCCCGGGCTGACGCTGCAGCCGCCGCACAGCTGATTGGTGACGTCACGCACCGGCTCGACACAATCTGTCCTGACGCCCCAAAATTTATCCTAGGGGACTTTAATCATTGTCGTCTTGATCAGACTTTTAAGACATACGAGCAGTACGTTACTTGTACCACAACACAGAGGAATACGACCCTAGACTTGTGTTACGGTACAGTGAGTGGTGCGTACAAGTCTCTGCCGCTTCCTCCTTTGGGATCCTCCTACCACAACTGCGTCTATCTGATGCCGCGGTACATCCCTGTGTTCAAACGTTTGCAGCATGAGGAAAAAACTGTGAAGTGCTGGACAGAGGACAGTATTTCCACACTTCAAGCCTCGTTTGAATGTACTGATTGGGACTGCTTCTTTGAAGGATGCGATGACATAAATGACTTATGTGAATCCATCTCTGCATATATCACTTTCTGTGTTGATTCCATAGTTCCAACTAAAAATGTTGTTATTTATCCAAATAATAAACAGTGGATAACAAAAGATCTTAAATCAATCATAAATAAAAAGAAAGTGATCTATTGCACTGGAAACCAACTGGAGAAAAAGGCCATTTCTAGGGAAGTAAAAGGAGAGATAAGAAAGGCCAAACTTAAATACAAAGATAAAGTTGAAGCCCAGTATAGCAGTGGAGACCTTAGAGCAGCTTGGCGAGGTATTAAGAACATGGCCTGCAGTAGCCACCAAAACGAGGACAAGAAACCTGTAACTGTGAAGGGTGTGTCGGACGCAGAGTTGCCAAGTGCTTTTAATTCTTTTTTCTCTCGTTTTGAAAGGGATGATGTCTTGAAAACTGTGTCTGACTGCAGGAATTCTCTTAAACCTGCAAAGGAAATTGAGATTTCACAGGATCAGGTCACTGCTTTACTTAAGAAAGTAAAGACAGGGAAGGCCAGGGGTCCTGATGCCATCTGTGGGCGCACATTGCTCCACTGTGCCACTCAGCTCAGTGTGGTTTTTACTAGAATGTTTCAAATGTGTGTGGATCTTTGTCAAATTCCTTCTCTGTGGAAGACATCGACAGTAATACCTCTCCCTAAATCAAACAAATCAAAGGAGTTGAGTGAGTTCAGGCCGGTGGCACTCACATCTTTGGTCATGAAGACTTTTGAACAGATTTTAAAGACTCACATCTTGTTTTTAACTGAAGGAAAACTGGATCCAATGCAATTTGCGTATCAGCCCAATAAGGGAGTAGAGGATGCAAAACTTTTTTTATTGAACATTGTCTATAAGCACCTTGAAAATGCCAAGGCACATGTGAGACTTTTATTTGCGGATTTTTCCTCTGCTTTCAACAAAATGCAGCCCCATGTCCTGATTCAAAGACTGGCTTTAGATTTTAATCTCCCAGACCAGCTTCTTTTATTGATTTTAAACTTTCTCACCAACCGAGTTCAGCGTGTTTTTGTAAATGGTCAAATGTCTCCTCCCTCCATCTCTAACATTGGATCTCCTCAGGGTTGTGTGTTGTCACCTCTCCTTTTTATTCTGTACACGGACAGCTGTAGATCCTCAGAGGAAAACAGATTCCTCATTAAATTTTCGGATGACACAGTCCTGGTGTCACTACTTTCAGGATCTGAGGTGAATCATGGCCCTGCGCTGGGGCAGTTTGTCCAATGGTGTGAGGACAACTATCTGGATTTGAATGTTGCTAAAACCAAAGAGATGGTGATTGATTTTAGACGCGTACCATCCCACAGTGTTAGTGTCATCCACAGTGATGTTGTCGAAATTGTCGATAGTTACAAATATCTGGGCACTGTGTTGGACAATAAATTGAAATTTGACTTAAACACTGAAACCATTGTTAAACGAGGGCAGCAGAGAATGTACCTGTTGAGAAAACTGAACTCTTTTAATGTAAACAAGACTATTCTCAACAACTTTTATTGTTCTTTTATTGAAAGTCTGCTCACTTTTTCCTTCATTTGCTGGTTCCAGTCCCTGTCCTTGAAGGATAAAAACAAACTGCAGAACATTGTAAAAACCTGCTCAAAAATCACAGGGGTTAAACTGAGGGAGCTGCATTCTCTGTGGGAGGAGCGAGTGCTGAGCAAAGCCAAGTGCCTCCTGGCTCAGCCCCTCCATCCTCTGACTCCTGATTTTATCTTGATGCCTTCAGGGCGTCGATTTTATGCTCCGGTACGGAAGACTAACCGGTTCTCCAATTCTTTTGTGCCTTCAGCTATTAAATTGCTAAATTTTGAGGGTCGTGTTCTTCGAGGTTTTACACTGTAATATGTATATTGTTTTTATATTGTTTTTTGAGTTCCACTTGTGTCTGTAATAGACTGGCACACTGTGTGTTTGTGTGTACGTGAGAAGTGAGAATTGCTCTGAGAATGCTGCAAATGAATTGCCCTCTGGGATCAATAAAGTTTTCTGAATCTGAATCTGAATACAGCAGCTCTAATATTATGAAAATTATTACACCACAATTTACATCACCGTCATCATCAATAATAATAATAATGAAATAACAACAACAAATAATAAAGTAATTACTTTGTGTAGTTTTTACAGTTTTTTTGCAGGCTTTTGTTATAGAAATTCTACTGTTCTTAATAATATTTGCACCTCTCTAATATTATATACTGTAACATTGTGTATGACTATGAATCATGAAAATGATATGCTGTACATTGTTTGGATCTGACAATTAAATTATGATATTTATAACATATTTTTGAAAATGATACCATGTGTTACTAAAGTCTGATTGTTGGGTCTGATTACAGTTGATTGTTCTATTGAAATGTATTCTATGAATAAGTTGGTCCAGTGTGTAATATGTAGTGACTGTTCAGATTTCCAGTTTAGAAAAATCATCTTCTTGGTGACAGTCAGAGAGATGAGGACTGGGTGTCCTATGGGTGTGGTTAATTCAATGGTATCACCTAAAATAATAATAAAATACATTTTATTTATCGACTCTGTGACCCAGGATGGATGTGAGGTGGTCTGTGACAGTATTCCAGGAGTGAACTTGTGTGCAAAAACAAGTGGCACGTACAGTATGTAGTCACCTGTGCTACCTAAAGTACACTGTGTGCAAGTCTCTGTTTCAGTTTTGCCCATTTTGAAAAGTTTGCTGTGTGTAATAATAACTATATATTGTATAATATTGTATGAGATGTTGGTACTAGTCATAGTTATTACAAGTTATTATATGTATGTATATTTTATAGATCAATGCATTTGTATTTCTAATACTTTTAAATAAAAGGTGGTGGTTGTATTGTGTTGTTTTTATGCTTACTTCAGTTTGGATTATGTGTTTTACGGTGCTCTCACATCTGCCCCGTTTGGTCCGATTAGAGTGAACTCAAGTCCAGTTCACTTGTTAGTGCGGTTGGTTTGAGCTGGGGTGAAAGTGGTCCAGTAAACTTTGGTGCTGAGTTGACACGCGCCATTAATCTGCGGCGTACAACACACAAAATGTAAAATCCAAAAGCCAAGTCTAATGAAGGGCTAAAATATGCAAAACAAAATGGAATAATTATGTTGTCCTTCCTACTCCACATGCTTCAGATGTTGGACAGAAGTGTCTTTGGTCCTAGAGGCACATTATTTCTGCCTTTGATTCATGGGTTCATAAGAAACAACCCTGGGAAGACAATGAGGATATATGACATCCCAGCAATTTTGGTGATTGCATAAACATATATACAGTATACAATATTCACACAGGCACAAATTTTGGTGGAAAATAAGATGGGCAGATAAAGGCAGGCATAACTTCTGCCTGCGCTTTTGGTTAAAGAGAAATGTGTTTGTATTTTTATTTTTATTATTTTTCCTTTTTGATAAAAATGCAAGTCTGTATTTTATGTGTACATGCATACTTTTGCTCATTTGTGTGTATGTACCTGTGCTTATGATATGATATTATTTAAGCTTGCAATGTATAAATGTATATATTAACAAACTATATTTGGCCAAAAATTAATAAATGAATGAATGACATGCATTCACTGCGCTGGAGCAGGAACATCTTTACTTACACCTATGGTCATGTATACACAGCCAGTGATGCACAGTAACTCATGTTAATCCCTATCCTCGTGTCAGTTTAAGGGCATTTCCTCAGACTCTCAGGCTGCTGTGAGGGGGTAAGCCACTGCAAAACAAACTGCTCTGTTGCTGTTCTCCTATTTGGATAATAATTAATAAACTTCAAATTCAAATTAATAAACAAGGATTGAATCAAGCAACATTTCAGATCCATCAAACAAACTGAACTCTTTGGTAGAGCTCTGAGAAACTATTGATGGTTTAGACTAAACAGTGTGTAGAAACCAGAAGATGAGGGGTTTCAGGCCTTTTAAGGAAAACCATGTTAACTTGTTCAAGAAATAAAAATTGTTGACGCAGACATCCTTAAAGAGCTGGGAACACGTACTGCGTGTTGGCAGTGTTTGACCAGCATGCACACACACAGGTGCAAGCTATAACCATTTATTGTTAGTTGCACACCGGTGCGTAACTCCACCCTCTTTCAGAAAATTAGGTCAAAAACATGAACATAAACAAAGCTCTACACCCCCACTTGTTCTTAGCTTAACAGAGTACAACACAGTGCACATCACACATTTAAATACATGTTTACCTAATATTTATCCATTTACATACCAAAAAGAAAACACATACATTTATCCATTCTGATCTTAGTTACAGGTTTAGTTAAAATATCCACCACCATATCAACAGTTGGACAGTAATGAACAGTTATTTTTCCATCACCGAGTGCTGAGCGAACAAAATGATATCTGATGTCAATGTGCTTACACCTTTGACGACACACAGGATTCTTTGAAAGAACAATAGCACCCTGATTGTCCTCAAAAATTGTCACTGGACTGTAGTCACGTGCATCATCCATTCCATTTAGTAACTTCACAAGATACAGGCTTTCCTGTGTAGCAGTTGATAAAGCCATGTATTCAGCTTCACAAGTGGATAAAGCAACTGTAGGTTGTTTCTTAGACTTCCGGGAAATAATGGGCCCACTCTCAGACAAACTAAAACAGTAACCAGTCATACTTCGCCTGTCATTCTGGTCTGCTGCCCAGTCTGCATCACTATAAGCCACAAGTTTTAGATTTACATCAGTTTTCTTATAACACAATTTCTGGTTCACACTGCCCTTCAAATACCTCAACACATGTTTTGCCGCGACCCAATGTTGTTCTTTTGGTTCAGATAGATGTTGTGACAGTTAACTAACAATAAAACTTAAGTCTGGTCGAGTACATATCATGACATAGATTAAACTGCCAACTACTTCACGATACCTCTTTGAATCCGCAGGTTCACCTTCATTGTCAAATTTTATTTTGTTTTCACATGGAGTTGACCTTGATTTGCAGCGAGTCATGTCAAACCTCTCCAGAATCTTTGTAATGTATCTTTCTTGATTCATTTTTATTCCACCTTCTTCCTGTGCAAAATCAATGCCCAGGAAATAAAATTTTCCAAGATCTTGAATTTTGAATTTGACTCCCAACATTTTCTTTACACCTTTGAGTGTTAGACTGTCACTCGCTGCAATAAGGTCATCAACCCAAATGATCAAAATGACCCTTTCATTTCCAGTTTGCTTACTGTAAACACAATAGTCAGCTGAATTTTGAACAAAATTATTTTCAATAAGGAAATCATGCAGCATTTTATTCCAATTTCGTCCTGACTGTTTCAAACCATACAGTGACTTCTTAAGCTTACACACTCATTTCTCCCCTGTTTTTGACTTGACCTCAAACCCTTCAGGCTGCTCCATATATATCTCACAGTCTATAGGAGCATGCAGATATGCAGTTTTGACATCCATTTGATGCAATTCCAAATCATACTGAGCTGCAAGTTGCATTAGAACACGTACAGAGGTCATCAGCAGTAGGAGAAAAAGTCTCATTATAATCAATACCAGCCACTTGCCTATAACCTTTTGCCACATATCTGGCCTTGTATATTGTCTCAACAGGATTTTCTTTAATGGTGTAAACCCATCTGCCCCCCACTGCATGTTTACCTTCAGGTAATGTTGTTAATGTAAAGGTATTGTTCTCTATCAGAGAGTCCATTTCTTCCATCATAGCCTTTTTCCATTGTTCTGATTTTGAGGATCTCATAGCCTCCTTCAGTGTTTGGGGTACATCACATAATGCTCTATAACAATAGCCAATATTTGTTAGTGCCTCATCCTCTTCACATTTGACCTCATACTCACAGTCTGTATAGTACTGAGGGGGTCTTCTCTCTCTCTTTGGATAGCGTGTACAGTGACTGCTTTCAATATTCAAGTTGGTATTAATGTCACAAGTTTCTGGTTTTATTTCTTGAGGAATCACCTTTGTAAAATCAGGTTTTAGTAACTGGGTTTCAACCCTTTTTCTGTACTCAAAGTGCTCAGACATGTTTTCATCTGTCTGAGTGTCACATTCAGTGGTACTCTTTGTGACAAACTTTACCAGCCTGTTTTTGAGTACTTTCCCTGTGTCTGGATAGAAGACAAGATATGCAAATATCCCCTTTTCACAGCATGTATCTAACTTTTTCTTGTCATATTTATATGCGTAACATTCTGACCCAAATGTCCTCATTTTAGAAAGGTCAGGCTTCTTTCCAGTTAACAGATAATATGGAGTCTGTCCCACATGTCTGTTGTAACACCTATTTCTGATAATAGCAGCTGTTTGTACTGCATATGTCCACAAACCTTTTGGTAATTTGCTCTCAATTAACATGCATCTCACCATTTCAAACAAAGATCTCCAGGCCCTTTCCGCCGTCCCATTCTGATGGGGTGAATAAGGAGCTGAAGTTTTATGTCTAATGGCATTTTTGTAGAGCAGTGACTGGAATAAAGAAGATGTAAACTCTGTTCCATTATCTGACCTTATACATTTAATTTTTCCATAAGGTGCAACATCAGCAATAAACCTCTCTGTGGCTTTAACAGTGTCACTCTTAGCTTTCAGAAAATAAGTAAAAACAGCTCCTGAATAATCATCTGTAAACGCTAGGGCATATCTGAAACCATCTTTTCCTGCTGGCTCTATAGGTCCAGCCAGATCCGCATGTACGAATTCAAGTACCTCTTTTGCTTTCTCATCTGGAGCTCTGTTTCTGCTCTGAGCAAATTTACCTTTTATACAGACTTCACATTTCAGGTTAGACTTCTCAGTTTTCCCTTTAATTTTCATCCCGTCCGTAACACCTGGCAACTTTAATACATCATCATAGTTACAGTGGCCTAAAATCTCATGCCACGTCTGAATGTCATAACACCCATTACATTCATCAACCTCATTGTTAACAGTACTTAAATAAAACAGTCTATCATATATATAAATGTCAAAGGTCGTACCATTTTTGTGAATGAGCCGGTTCTGTCCTTCTTTGAAGATGACTGTCGCTCCTTGCGCAGTTGCCGCTTTGACCGAAAAGATGTCCTGTGAAAATGATGGGACGTATAGCGCCTCCATCAGGCTCATATCCACATTACGGCCTTTGCTGTCTCTCAGACGCACCTTAGCAGTGCCCTTCTTCAGCGCGATCCCGCTGGCCTTCACTCCATCAGCCAACTCCAACATGTGACTCTGAGGCTTAAAACTTGAGTCAAAATCCTCGAATTTCCCAATGTCTGTGACGATGTGCTTAGTTGCTCCCGAGTCGACCATAAGGCCTTTCACCTTTACTTCACAGACCGGGGCATCGTCCACCTGCTCCACCTTGAAAGCAAACGTATGCTCCTCCTCATCCACCGCTTGCTTCACTTTATCCCGTTTTCTCCGCCAACAGTGCGCGTCTTTGTGTGTGGCGCTTTTACACAAGCTACACCACTGTCTCTGCTCTCTCTACTCACCAGCAGCTGACATGCACTCCACGGCTTTGTGGCCTTTCTGGCTGCAGTTATAACAGGTGAGTTTCATGTTCCAATTGTCTCTTCCTTTTACTTTCATCACACTGTCCTCTCCAGAGCTAACAGCACCAAACTTCTCTGTGCTCTCATAGCTCCTCAGCTTTGTTTTAAACTTGGCAAAAGTTAACTTCTCATCACTCTGTGTAACATGAACAGTGAATGGTTTAAATACATCAGGCAGACCCTTTAAAATCATTGCAGTCAATAAGCCGTCACTCAAAGTCTCTCCTGCATTACGCAGTGCTGTAATAGCAGTCTCTGCGCGAATTATGTAATCTGTGACGCTCTCATTAACACCTTTCTGAAGAGATGTCAGTTCCGTATACAAACTTATCACGCGTGGCTTTCCTTTACCAGCGTAATGGTCTCTCAGGATTTTTAGCGCCTTCCTACCATCATCCACGGCGTCTCTCATTACTAGAGACAAACTTTTATCATCCAACAGCTGAATTAGAACTGCGTACGCCTCTTCATTTTTACTGGCATCTCCCTCTGCACCCTCACCACCCTCACCTGGCGGTTCACCTAGAATGGTGCATTTTAAGTCAAGCAGACGAAGGTGTGCCAGAAATTTGGTTTCCCACAGTTCATAATTCTTTTCATCTCTGTCAAAACATAAACGGTTCCATCGGCTCCCAGACTCTTTACTGGGCCCATAACCTGTTGACACAGACATCCTTAAAGAGCTGGGAACACGGACTCACGGAGAACAAAAACTCACACAGTCTTCAATTGTGTTTGGCCAGCATGCACACACACATTTGCAAGCTATAAACATTTATTATTAGTTGCACACCGGTGCTCCACCCACTTTCAGAAAATTAGGTTAAAACCAATAACATAAACAAGGCTCAACAAATAAAAAATAAAGAAGCTATTATTAGCTAACACCAACTTTATGCCCTTCCTGGTTTCACTTCTGGCTGGCCAGGCTTAGCAGTACATTAATAAAATAATACATATTCAGTTCTTCTTCACTGTAGCGTAGAGGTCTTCAGTGGGCTGTGTTGCTGCCTGGGACACTCGGACCTGAGAGTACACAGACTCCTCTGGCTCCTCTCTGTTGTGTACTGGACCAGCCGACACGTTAGGTTTCTTCTTAAAGAACTGTATTTCTCCATAATGGATTGTGTCTTCTGCTCTGTCCTCCTCCACATTCGTCTCTCTCTGTGAAACAAAGCACTGAACTGTAACAAGCTGACATTAGCTTACTGTTTTCTGTCACAATGTACTGTGGATCACATCTCACCTGTGCTTCCTTTGGAGCCTGACGTTTTGAAACAAGACACCTGGAAAACATCAAAAACATACTGAGTTAGACACTTGCCTCTCTTTTACTGTCAGTGCAGAGTGCTCAACCTTCAAGAAGTGCTTGGGAGGTGCTGCAACTGGGAACCTCAGCGCTAATGTAGGCAAAAATAGTGACACCTGGAGGGGCATGATTGAGAAGAACTGCCTCTCCAATCTGAACCCAAGTTGTATTTTGACAATTAGACTAGTGCTATCCACAGATCCTAATGAAGAGGACACTCTAGGCTGGAAGACAAAGATTGGCTTGATGGCTCTATATTTTGGACACTCATGGAGGGAGAGAGGCTGAGTTGTCATATCACCACCATCAAAATTGAGTTGAAGCCAACTGATGAGAAACCTGGAAAAATTCTGCTAACCCAAAGAGACTGTTGAGGCAGAATTCCTGACCCCACTGGTGAACTGGAAGTGGGAGATGCCGTCAAGCCATAGAAGGAGTTCTTTTGAGTTAGGCTGAATTATGGGACTCCTGGAGCAGTTGAAGTCCAGGTACTGCCAGGACAGGTGCACTGTGAAGGCAAGAAGTCTGGAAGGAGTTCAGTGAAGTCATTGTGGTGGACAACTGCAATGAAATTCTTGAAGTTGTAGACCTCAACTGGAGACATTGTCAGATTGTGAGAGGACAACTTTGGTAATCTCCTAAATTCCATAACAACATTAGGAAGCAAAGACTGAGGACTCAAATGTTGACTCATTATCTATCCCAAGAACTCCTCGGTGGCAAGACACTGAAGTAGAGTAAAGGAAACTAAAGTCTACATGTTGTGGGGGTGTTTTTTGCTGACATGCCACTGCATTTTTGCACAGAATTTGGAAAAAATATCTTTGGACTGGCCAACCGGGGCGGTCCCTTTTTATGATATGTTCTAACTACAGCCTCCCTGGGAATGTCTATGCCAGGAGATGAGAATTCATTCGAAAGTTGAACCTCAGATAGTCAGAAGTGAGTTTGTCAAAATCACCATTCAATATTGTCCCTTGAATGTTTGTTCTTAGGTTGACACTTACCAAACAAAGACAGCCAGGCAGATGAGTGACAGGAGACCAATGACTCCTCCAAGAACAGGCATAAGTAGATTTTTCTCTGCACAAAAGACAATTACAATAGATAAAACAACCCTCAGCAGGGCTTGTGAAATTTGAAAATACGCAATAGCCCTTATTGGGTATTTTGCAGCATAATTATATTTTAAAAATGGCCATCTGACTAACTTGTAAAGGCAACAGACCTGCCTTGTACATTCATATGGTCATTAATAAACATATTGAATAAACAGCTAAATTAAACTAATTTAGAAGCATTGGTTAAAGGTGACTATCTTCTTCAGTTGTAGCTCTGTGCCTTTGCTCAGGTGCTTGCTGCTCCTTATAAAGCTCCAGCTGCTGCTGGTTAACTTGGTTAATGCTGAAATGGTTTACAGTGAGGAGATACTGGCTGTTTTGTTGTCTCCAAATCTCCACTACTCTGCTGTAGGCTACATGTGTCAGCTGTCAGGAGACATTTTTGATGTTTATGTTTTTTTTATTATTATTATTTCTTTATTTGAATAGGGACAGTACATATTAAGGAACATATACATGAAGTGTAAATATGACCAGATTCTTGGCTAAGGTGAATTTCCATCAGTTGTCCCCAGACAGGTTGATGTTAATATACAGAACAACTATAATCAAATACAAATAGTAACAATAAAACCTAAGAACAAAGAGCATGAGCCCCTCCCGTTGTGCCACAGGGCAGTGCCCGCTTCTCTCCCTCTGCCCTGACTCTGCTCCTGTCTCTGGTCTGAAGCCTCTCGCGGCGCTGATCATTGTGACTGAGCCTTTTTTAAAGCTATGGCTCATCATTCACAAGTCTGTTTGACCAAGCTAAAAACAAGACCGCTAATGTTTATGCGTTCTCTTACCACTCTCACTGGCGTCCAAACCCACTGTGCATTTGGATTTTCTCACATTTCTGTCTCTTGCCCTCTCTATTGTCAGCCGCTTTGAGTTTTGAGCCCAGAAGGTTATTAAAAGTTTAGCATCTGATCCACTGCTCCGCACAGGGGTTAAACCATTTTCTCGCAGGCGATGGTCCAGCCCACATGAATGATTGACAGGTCTGTGTGGTGAAAGTGGATAGGGGAGGGGCTGAGAGGAGAAGCGCTGCGTCTCACAGCAGAGGGAGAGACTCGTCCCAACTTCACAGACTGCAGAACACAGAGCCCAGAGACGGCATCGCGCCGCAAACAGCAACACTTATTCTGTCTCTCAGATGTAATAAACATTTCTTTACAGTTTGTATAACAGTCCGTCGGGCAGGGGCTGTCAAATTTTGATAGCTTGAGTGAAAAAAGTAATTGCCGGGCTAGCGACTTTGCGAGCCCTGCTCAGGCATCAATAATGAATATTGCTTAAATAAGCAACTTTCTCCTCTTCAACTGGATATCATTTCAGTTCTAATAATGCTAATTACTGCTAATACTAATAGCACAAATTTGGACAGAGCATAGAATGGCCATTTAGCATGGCTAATAGAAACATGACGCTAACAGATAAATGAGTTGACTGCTTCGAAGTCACGGCAATTTAAGTGCTTTTCAGAAGTCCGATGACAGTATATGGACTTTCACTAGGGGAGTAATGATACAGTAACTATATTGATGTATCACTTTTTTTTTTTTCCAACGATTTTGATACACATTACCTTGTATCAAATCATATTGTTTCAGAGTGTATTGATATACATGGAAAAAAATATATAATATCAGAAATATCAATATTAGAAATGTACACATTAAAATAAAACCAGATATGATTTTTGGCAAAAAGTTGCTGTATTGATTATTGATATGAAAGTGTTGAATTGTATCGAATCGTATTGTTCAAAATTAGCCAGTATTGTTCTTGAATTGAAACAAATCTAAATAATGTGTATCATATCGTTGCAAAAACGCATCGTTACACCCCGAACTTTCATGTGTCTGCATTAATACGTGAGACTGAACTTGTCCAGCTCTTGAAAAGGGCAGCGGTTCAGCAAACAGGAGTACTCAAACATGTGTGAATGAAACAAAAAAAGAAAAAAAGAAAAAAAAATACAACTAATAATACTACTGTTTTTGAATGATGGATACGGGACATTTAAGGACAAAAATGACCACTTCCATAAAACAGCTATAAAAATTTAACATTAATTTTTCAGCTTTATATATATATATATATATATATATATATATATATATATATATATATATATATATATATATATATATATATATATATATATATATTGAGCCCTTCTTCAGTAACTATTTTTCATCAGATTTAAACTTTTACTCACACTTGTGACCTTCAGGACATAAATGCCCACTTTCAAAAACAGTACAGATCAATATTTCAGGTTTTGGGGTCAAATCTTGATCAAAATGATCTAATGTTAAATAAAAAGGAAGAATTAAGAATCAAGAGTTTAACCTGATACATGATTTTGATGTATATATTTATATGAATATGAATGCACATATAACAGATGTTGAGGGGACATGGTTCTTGGTTCTTTTTTTTATGTGTCTTGGGTATGTTAAAACTATCCAAAATATTGACTTTATTTCTTTGCTAGTTATGGTGTAGCATAAAATTCTAACTTTTACTCACACTTGTGACCTTAGAGGACAAAAACTGATTCCCATTAAAACCACATTTTTAATCTTATTTCATTTACAAAAAATAATCAGATTCTTTGGTGTGAGGCTTTTATTTTTGCTGTTCAACTAAAATTGGCCATTTTCCCTTTATAGGGCTATGTATGAAATTGCTGGTATCTATACCTCCATCCATCTTCTTCCACTTATCCTGACCGGGTCACAGAGGCAGCAGTCTAAGCAAAGAAATGCTGGCAATATTTTGATAAAGAAACAGCTCTAAAAATACTGCAGTTATACTATTTGACCTGTTCTAGTGAAACTACTGTGAGAGTGCAGATTTATACACAGTAGTTCCCTCCCAGAGGGAGTGGTTAAACCTGATAAGACTCAGGGCAGTAAACAACAATCAGCAGCTGAAAGTCCTGGACTGGAGTCCAAGGCAGGGTTGTTACCTATGAGCCATTAGCATAAGGTGCCTCTGAAGTTGATGGTCTATTGTTAGAGTGAAACTTGGAGTGAAACTGGGTGTGTTGATGTGGTAGTTGTTCATTTTTCTTCAGCACTGAGTTGTAGACTGAAGGAAGATTAAATCATATACCTCCTCCCCTGTTTAGAGAGGGTTTATCCATTTTCACACAAAAAAAATAAAATAGCTTTGGTAATGCCATGTTTGTATTAGTCACTCTCTTTTGCTAAAATCTGGACATTGCTGTCCTCTAAGGAGTGACCTGCCTCCTTCATGTGGAGGTGGACTGCAGACTGTGGTCCAGTTGAGTTTTGTCTCCTATGCTGGTACATTCTACGGTGCAAAGTTTGGTTTCCCCAGTTTACAGATCACTGCATTCTTTACTGCACTGAACAGCGTAGACCACACTGCTCTGTTTGTGAGAGGGGATTTTGTCCTTAGGCTGAACAAGTCTCTGTTGCAGAGGGTTGCCAGGTTTGAATTGTACTGAAATGTTGTGATTATTAAAAATCTGTGAAAAGGAAGTGTCATCATAAGACACTATTGTCTCATCAAGTTCAAGTCTAAATGTAGATTTTGCTGACAAATTCCTATGAGTTAATGATGTGGTGTAGTGTGTTGCTACTAATGGGGAGAGGACAGAACCTAAGTGTCTGGAAATATTAAATGTTATGGAGTCTGTGCTACTGACAATAAGACGTAAAAGAGTACCATCTTTGTGTGGAGGTGATCTGTGGGTTGTCTTTAACATTCTCACCATTCCTTGCCTATGTCTCTCTGGTATTTTTCTTGGCCTGCCACATCTGGCCTTAACATCAACTTTGTCTGTGACCTTCCATTTTCTGATTACCACCTTAAATACCTTTTTCTCATTGCTGAATGCTGTTGTTTATGAAGTTAACTAACTAACTAATCTAACAAGTTACATGCATTCAAATCAGCAAACTTATAAAGGTGCCTAAACATTTGCACAGACATTTTTTTTCATATTTTATTTAAAATCATACACCTAAATACTGCTACACTAAAAAATGTTGCTAGGAAAACACCCTAGTACTCAGATGTCACTAGAAAATGAATGACATACCTCTGTGATGTTTTTTCGCAAAGACAGAGTAAATCATTATGCAACCTCAGAGGGGTGCCCAAACTTTTACATATTGTAGATGTACTAATAATGAAAACAATCAAAGTTAATTTTTAACTATTTATAGAACTATAAATGTGTGTCTGGGGGGTGTTAGGGGAGTGTCTGTTTGAGGGTGACAGATTTATTTTACACTTGACCTTTTTGTCTGATAAAGTCACTTTAGTATTCTGTCATCAATACTATCCACACATCAGTAGAGAAAAACACGCCCCTTCTCTTACTGCATTTCAGAGAGGTCGCTGTGGCGAAAACAAGCATTTTAGTGTCTGCACCTGGCTGTCACAATCAAACTTTTTGTAGCTTGGCTGAGCAGGACTGAAGTTGTTCAAGAGATTTCCCCCAAAAAGCAGAAAAAACATTTTATGGTCCGTTTCATGGAAATGGACTTTTGTATATTTGTCCTGACAAATATAATAAAGTTTTGGATATTGCAGCTTTAGATTGAAGTGACAAAGTCTTACCTTCAGTTTGCAGATAAATTGCTGTAGAGTTTTGTTCACCAACTTCATTCTTGGCTTGACAATAATATTCTCCTTTGGTGACAGTGCTGTAGATGAAGCTGTAGAAGTGTCCTTCATAAACTCTTTGTGCTCCCTGTGAGCTGATCTTGAACCAGCTGAAGCTCTGGACTGGAGGCCTGGCTCTGCTGGAGCAGCTCAGGTTCACTGACTGACCCACAGACAGTGAAGTGCTGGGACTGACCCACACTGAGGTGTCTTTGGGAGAATCTGAGGAGACACTTGACATGTGTTAGAGGAATGGTGCTCATGTACAGACTGGCTCAGTGAGGCTGCTTCACTTACACTTTACTCTCAGAGAGATGTTACTGTCTGCTCTCTGATGTCCTCCACTCACAGGATACACAGCAGAACATCTGACCTGAAGTCCATCATGTTTGTCAGATAAAGTCATCTTCTGTTGGATTCTGGTGGTAAACGTCCCATCCATGATTCTCTCCATGACCTGGGGAGGGTTCTGTTGGAGGTTCCATGTGAGTTTAGGAGGAGAGTGTGGACAGGGAGTCACAGCTGAGCAGGTTATAGTCACTGACTCCTCCTCCTTCTGTAATCCTGAGATCTGGACTGAGGGGCTCCAGGGAGAGTCTGCACAGATAAACATGAAATATTATTTAACCCTTACAATATGCTTATAATGACCCAGTGCATATAGGAAAGAAGAACAAAATCTTAAATTTCAGTTTGAGGTGCCACAATTCGACATGTCTATATAACTGCATAGTCACTGTTAACTGTAGGGCATTTTCACACATGGATTTCTGCTCAAAAAGCACAGACTTTTAAATTGTTTTATTTTATTAGTTTGGTTTGCAAACTTCTGGTTTCACACAGCAATATTAAAATCCACTTTCCCTGGAGCTATCATTACTATAAACATGAGAGGTGTGTCTTTTGAACACATTCTTTAATGTAGTAAAATGTACATGATGATTCATGCTTCAAAGATTTTTATCATTATTACATATGTAACTGAGAATACATCACATATGTTTTTAATAAAAGCAATTGGGTCTTACCTTTGACCTTTATCTGAAGTGGGTTACAAAAATCTGTCGCCTTGAACTTGTCGTTCTCAATTCTGAAGTAATATTTGTCTGAATGATCTGTGGTTAAATTAGAAAATAGAGTGGTGCAGTTTTTCTGACGCAGGTCACCGATCATTTCCATAGGATATGTGTTACTGGACATAGCAGTGTTTAACATCACTTCACCACCGTTGACATGAGTCTTTCTCCAAATGCCTACAACAGGTTTTTTATCATCAAAGACTACATTTGTAGAGTTAATGGGTGTGAATGTGCAGGGGATCAGTAAACAGGATCCACTCAGAGCCTCCATCAGGTTTGGTGTAGAGATGGGCAGATGATTGACATAAGGACAGTCACCTAAAGCACCTGGAAACATATGAACAAATTAGCACTAGAGCAAGAGAATTAGCAATGTACTGTGCAAGATTTAGGTTATCCTTTATCATTTTAACATTGACTTGCATACAAACACTCAAATACATATTCACTGAAGTAGAGCTCACCTGAACACAGCAGTAGAATGAAGAATATGTGTGTTTCCATGTTCACACACACAGCTGGCTCTGATGTTTTGTAGATCTACCAAAAGGACGACTTTAACAGAACATGAGTTGTTTTAAGAATCCCAGTAGACAGATTTACACAAGAGCTGCGGTGTAAGATGTGTTCAGATACATCAGGTTCCTCTTTAAGTTTAAGACACTCCCTTCACACAAACTTCTGTCTTACTGTCATTCACTGTATTTGCTCATTTCATTTTGTACCATTCTGACAGCACTTCCTTCTTTTTTGTTTGGCAGTTCTCTCCATTTAAGCATCAACGCTAAATGCTCTATAAAGTGTTAAAAACAGAGTCAGTATTTGCAAAAAGGTGACATCGAAAAGACATTTTAGTGTTAGAAAATAAACTGTGTTTAGAGCAACCTAAAAAGTAAATTGAGTTCATGCCTGAAGGAACCTGGTCAATAAAGAAGCAGCACTTTTGTGATTCCAATAGGAGTGGAAACCATGCAGTTTTCAGCTGCATTTTACATTACAGCTCAGTAATAGCATGGTAATAGCATAGTAAAAAGATGGTAACAAACATGTAATAACATGGTAATTATGGGTAATTTCCAAGTAATTACTTGTGGAAATAACCATGTAATTACTGTATAATACTTTATAATAATATGCATGTAAATTGTCCACTAATTATGTTATTTGTTTCTTGGTAATAACAACAGCACCTCGCCCTCGTTCTACTTTATCACATGGTAATAAACAATAATATACAGTACATACATCTCTTGCTACTGGATGCAGGTACAAAAATACATTTCACTGTACATTGTACATTATTATTATTATTATTATTATTATTATTATTATTATTATTATTATTATTATTATTGTACAGTATGACTGTGCATGTGACAAATAAAACTCATCTTATCTATAGACAATGCACATCTTTATTATTTATAAACACCCAAACAGCAAACATTGATACTTTATCAACATGTACAACAACTGTACTTGCATATACCATTTTTACTTTACCTGTCTATAGTTTCGACTTAGTGAGTTACAAGTTTTCCTAATCTTAGCACGGGCCCAGAAAGTACCACCAGTGGCCCTAAGGTTACCTATCCAGTACTGCCATTTAATAAAACCTGGAGCCTGTCACAGCGTCTGCTCTGTGAGGTTGTCCCTAAAGCAGTAAACGTCCCATTTCAAAGTTCTCCAGGCTCTCTGTGTTGGGTGTGTGCACCTGTTAGGATCACCTTTGGTGATTCACTTGATAGGGAATATAACCATATTGGCTCAACCTTTGGTATGGGGCGCACAGAATCACTTAAAACTGTCCAGAGGTCTAACATATTTCTCAGTGATTGGCAGGAGCCTTGCAACATTTCTTCTTTAGACAAATTTTAGTATAGGCCTTGTTCTTTTTCCATTCACGTCAAGCAAACCAAACACACCATGTAATACCATGCAATAAAGTAGAAAGACAGAGATGTGTTTTTTGCAGCACTGTTTCCATGTTATTACCTAGTAATAAATATAATAATTAGTGTACAATATACATGGGCATTTAAAATGGTATGTGGAGTATTACAAAGTAATTATATGGAAATATTTCCACAAGTAATTACTTGGAAATTACCCATAATTACCATCTTCTTACATGTTTGTTATCATCTTATTACTATGCTATTACCATGCTTTTACCAAGCTCCATCCGCTCCTGAAGCTCAGCGCCTCCGACCGGAGAGCCCAGCAAAACGACCATCAGCTCGGCCTGCGACCTCGTCGGCTCGCCGCAGGCTCCTCCAGGAGGCTGTGCTCCGACGCTCCGGGGGTCTCCCCCCGCCACCATCATTGACAGCCCAGCGCCCACCGGGCCATGAGCCGGGAGTCACCGCTAAGCAGCGCCCCATCACACAACTTCAGGAAAGTTCACACTCGTCTGCATCAAGGCCACTGTTTAAACCAACTACTGTGATAGTTGGAGATTCAATTATTAGAAATATCCGCTTTTTTAATGCTGTTACGCACTGTACTCCAGGCGCCAGAGTGGAAGATATTTTGCACAAACTTCCCGGGATACTCAGTTCAGCCCCTGCCTCAGTTTGTAGGCTAATCGTTCATGTTGGGACTAATGATACTAGATGCCGGGAATCAGAAATCACAAAAGAACATTTCAATAAACTCTTCACTTTCCTCTGCTCCGTCCAACTGTCTGTGTTTGTTTCAGGTCCTATTCCCACTCTAGCTCGCGGTGATGGCTGTTTTAGTCGCATACTTAGTCTTAATAGTTGGCTCCACTCTGCTTGCAATTCTCACAACATTCAGTTCATTGACAATTTTAATTTGTTTTGGAACAGCCCTTCTCTTTTTCATAAAGACGGGCTTCATCCTAACAGGACTGGTTGTGGTTTGCTGACGGCGAACATTCAGTATATAGTACAGACAAGCACTCGTGGGTGACTGTTGACATCACATGCTCCCTCTGTCACCTCTCACCCTACCTCTTCCTCTATAGTAAACTTAAATGTTGCTACTCCCGAGATCTCCCCCTGCTGGGCACCACATAAAACTCTTAAACTAAATAACAGTAAGAGTTATGATATAAACAATTCAACTGAATCAATTGAATCAATTATCCCCATTTAATAATTCTAATCTTAATATTGCAGTTATTAACAATTGCTTTACACGTATGCCTCGTCATTCATCAAGGCCAAATGGACCCACAATAAATAATCTTGTAAATGTTCCCATAAATGATCCTAGCTCCTTCCTAGCTCCATCCTCAGTAGATCTGAAGTCATCACAAGAGCTTCAGAACTGTGATGGCCTGAAAGTTTTGCATTTAAATGTAAGGAGTTTGCTGCCCAAACTTGATTTTATTAACATGTTAATTTATGATGCCTCACCCGACATATTTGTTATCTCCGAGACTTGGTTATCTGGGAGAACTCCAGACTCAGATGTTTGTATAAGCGGTTACAATTTCTTTAGAATAGACAGAAAGTCCAAAGGAGGTGGGGTTATAATTTATGTTAAAGATCATTTTACCGTGCACATTCTTAACACTGTGTCTGTCCCAAAATGTTATGAATGTGTTATTTTAGATATTTATCTTGGAATTGACACTCGTATTACACTTGTTGGTGTTTATCGCCCCCCCCCCCCTCTGCACCAATTACAGCCTTAGAGGACTTAAGAAAACTGTTATCTCCATATATTTCTTCTGAGTTAATAGTTACAGGAGATTTGAATTTTGACTGGCTTTCTGATAATTCAACAAAGTTAAAGGAGTTATGTTTGGAATTAAATTTGACACAGTTAATTCAATCTCCCACACGTCTAAATACAAAAAATCCTTCCAAATCCACTCTCATTGATCTTGTTCTTACCAACAGACCACTCAAATACCCTTATTCCGGTGTCTTTGAGCAAGACATTAGTGATCACTCTCCCATAGCCTGTGTTAGACTGACCAAAGGTGTAAAATCTAATGGTCAAGTCTTTAGGAAACGTAATTTTAAAAATTTTACTGAGCAGGGTTTTTTAAAAGGATTATTTTGTTCTGATCTGGAGAGAGTATGTTTAATTCCTGATTCTGAGTTAGCATTAAACCATTTTTTATATATTTTTAATTCCATCACGAACAAGCATGCTCCTTACAAAAATCAAAGAATAAAAAATCGTTCTTGCCCTTGGTTCTCAGCTGACATCACTGATGCTCTTCGACTGAGAAATTCAGCCTGGTCTCTTGCTAGGCACACTGGTAAAGCAGCAGACTGGTTGCAATTCAGAAAACTTAGAAATAAATGTATAAGGATGATAAGAAAAGCTAAATCTGATTACTATCTTTCCTCAGTTTCTGCTGCTACTGGTAATGCAACAGGTTTCTGGAAAACAGTTAAATCTTTAAAACCTAAGCCAATCTGCTCTCTTCCTCCACAGATCAGCAGTGAGAATAGGTTAATTTCAGACAAGGCCCTAGTTTGTGATGCATTTAATAAACATTTTATATCATCAGGTCAGCTATTTGATAATATTTTAACTGTTTGTCCAAATCATACTCATGATTTACCAACATTTAACATCTGTCAGCCTCCCCCGTGTCATAGTACTTTTACACTGAAACCCGTGAGTGACACTGAAGTTTTTAATTTACTTCTACAATTGCACAATAAGAAATCAAGAGGTGAGGATGATCTTGATCCATTTCTTTTACGTCTTAGTGCTCATTTAATCTCTGCCCCGTTAGCTCACATATTTAATTTAACATTTACCTCAGGAAAGATACTTACATTGTGGAAAACCGCACATGTTGTACCATTGCTGAAGGGAGGTGACCCAACAGACTTAAATAATTATCGTCCGATTTCAAAATTGAGTTGCTTAGCAAAGGTTCTTGAATCATTGGTGAATAACCAGTTACGGGCATTTCTTCATACCCATGATATTCTCCAATCTCAACAATCTGGATTCAGACCAGGCCATAGCACAATTTCAGCTATATCTCTTGTTATAAATGACATTTTAATTGGTCTTGACAATCGTAAACACTGTGCTGCTATTTTGGTTGATCTTTCAAAGGCCTTTGACACAGTAGACCATGGGGTATTAATGCACAAACTGTCTGCTATTGGTTTTGATAACCTTTCCATTAAGTGGTTTTTTAATTATTTGTCTGGGAGAAAACAGTCAGTTGTAGCTAATGGTGTAAGATCAGCATTGCTTGAGACTGGCAAGGGTGTTCCACAAGGCTCTATATTAGGTCCCGTTCTTTTTACCCTTTATATTAATAACATGTTTTACCCATCTTCACTTTGTAATGTTCATTTTTATGCTGATGATACAATATTATATAGTATCGGCTCCACCCCTGCTCAGGCCTGTGCTAACCTTCAGAGTGCCTTTGACTCTTTTCAGCAATGTCTTGTTAGTCACAAACTTGTCTTAAATCCTAGTAAAACCAAATGGAGGATGTTTTCTAGGTCCTGTAATTCTAATAATTACCCTGGTATTCAGACTTTTCAAGGGGAACAAATTGAATTGGTAGAATCTTATAAATATTTGGGTATCTGGATAGATTCCAAATTTTCTTTCCGGACTCATGTGGAACATATAATCAAAAAGTTGAGAAGTAAAATTGGGTTCCTGTATAGGAATAGGTCTTGTTTTTCCTCTCTTTCTAGAAAGATAATTGTCCAGTCACTAATAATGTCTGTATTTGATTATGGTGACATTATCTATATGCACGCATCTTCTACCACTCTCAAGCCCCTTGATTCTGTTTATCACAGACGTTTTATAACTGGAGATAGATATCTCACTCATCATTGCATGTTGTATGAAAAGGTAGGCTGGCCTTCTCTTAAAGCTCGCCGAGAACAGCATTGTCTTTTATTTGTTTATAAGGCTCTTTGTGGAAAACTCCCTTTGTACCTATGTTCCCTTTTAAACTGTAGTAATACTAATTATCAGACACGCTCACAGATGCATATCAGACTACGTGTGCCACATGTGAAGTCGGAGCTTGGAAAGTCTGCTTTTTGTTTTTATGCCCCTGACAGATGGAACAAGCTTCAGAATACACTTAAATTAGATAGACTCATTTCTGTAAACACATTTAAGGTTTTGCTTGAAAGTACCTCTTATATAACTTGCACATGTTTTACTTAATGGTGTTTTAAATGTATTTAATTGTGATTATTGCTATGTAACTGTTTTGTAACAGGGCGCCCTTGTAAATGAGAGCTGACTCTCAATGGGTTTCCCTGTCTAAATAAATAAATAAATAAATAAATAAATAAATAAATAAAAAAATGTAAAGTGCTACCCAGTTTTCTTATTTCTGCAGTTAGTGCTGTGTTTATATTGGTTTGCTTTTACAGTAGAGTACCTGTTTTTGGCATCTTAGCTCAGCAGCAGAGGAAAGATTATGACTGAATGTTTGTATAATAAACTGGACATGTTATGGCTCTGCTGTCCTCAGAAATGTATAACTTCTGGGAAATTGATTTGCATTTGCCCTTTTTCTCAAATCAATGCAGTATGGACTTAATTTAACAGCAGAATGTCACATTACAATAAAATACACAAAAAGTTGGTAAAAACAAAAGGGAATCACAAATTTTACATTTCTATAAATATATGGTTATTCTTGTGGATCTTAGAACATGCCTTTACTGGGGTGATACCAACAATACTCTTAAATCTTCTCATCATCATGAGAAAATATTTGCAATCTTTTCATATTGAACATGAAAACTTATGAAAGACAAGCTCAAGTGTCTCGGTGACGGATGAGAAGGAGGTCAAACTGCTTAAGAATAATAACTGTGTATTAAATTTTGATACATTTTTTTGTGTAGTAGGTTTAAAGGGGAGTGATTCAAATTATTAATGTATTATGAGTTCAAGATTAATATTTATTTAATTGTTTTAGGTTAATTGTTATTTTGAAAATAGAATATACAATAAAATAAATACATGTAATAGTTTATATTGTTTTATTTTTATTTAATATTTTTATTTTAAAGGCGAGGAGATTATTATTTATTTCATTTTTAGCATTAATTTTTAGATAGATGACCACTGTTCTGTCCATGAAGCAGGTGATGTTAAGTGTTAAAGTCAGGCAGCAGGTTTTGACTCAAGTTCCCGAGTTCTTTTTCCAACTTCAGCAGGCGTGTTTAAAAAACATTTTCCAAGGGCGAGTTTCCAAGGAGCACATGGATGCACCATATGAACGGGTGGAATGC